>JALAZF010000540.1:2691614-4037421 GCA_022829125.1 Lathyrus tuberosus
ACTGTGAATGATGCACAACTTTGATGCTAAAAGGTTGATTGGTTCAACCAGGGTTCTCTTATACAAAGCCTAAGAGGAGGCTATCGGGCCAACAAGAGGGTGTTTTTATGTGTCTCGTACGAAGCCCGAGAAAGAGGCTAAAAGGGTTGACTCAACAAGAGAATGCTTTTGTATCTCGAACGAAGCCCGAGATGGAGGCTAAAAGGGAAGTGACTCCACAAGAGACTCTTTTATACTCAACAAGAGAGTGTTTTGTATCTCGTACGAAGCCCAAGATGGAGGCTACAAAGGTTTGACTCAACAAGAGAGTCTTTTATACTCAACAAGAGAGTGTTTTGTATCTCGTACGAAGCCCGAGATGGAGGCTACAAAGGTTTGAGTCAACAAGAGAGTCTTTTATACTTAACAAGAGAGTGTTTTGTATGTCGTACGAAGCCCGAGATGGAGGCTACAAAGGTTTGACTCAACAAGAGAGTCTTTTATACTCAACAAGAGAGTGTTTTGTATCTCGTACGAAGCCCGAGATGGAGGCTACAAAGGTTTGACTCAACAAGAGAATCTTTTATACTCAACAAGAGAGTGTTTTGTATCTCGTACGAAGCCCGAGATGGAGGCTACAAAGGTTTGAATCAACAAGAGAGTCTTTTATACTCAACAAGTGAGTGTGAATAGGTTAGCTCCGCTGGGGAGAATCGTTGTATCAAGCCTAAGAGGAGGCTACTGTAACTGTTTCAGTTTAGTGACAGGTCCAGTATATTGGATAAAGAGAAAATCAGTTCTTATATGAGTACTGTTTTCACGCAGGGATTTGATTCGAGGATCAGAGTTATTTCCTGTTCTTTAAGGAAATGGGAAATCCAAAGGGTATTGAGACTGTCCGAGTCTACGGGTTTCCTCTCCTAGTTTTGAAAGGAACTTGAGAATGTCTTTGAGACTCAAGGAAATTAGACTATCCAAGTCTAGAGTTTCATCTTTTGTACTACGTTTAAGAAACAGCAGTAGCAAGATCTAGACTTTTTGAAAGACTGTTCTATTAGGATGATTAATTTCTGTTCCTATACCTCTAGGAGGTCGTCGGGATAATTTGTACGAAGCCCAAGAGGAGGCTGGAAACTTTTAAGAAGCTGAGGGATAATTTGTACGAAGCGCAAGAGGAGGCTCTCATTCCCGGAGGAAGAAATCATTTATACGAAGCCTAAGAGGAGGCTGTGAATACTTCTAAGAAGCCGATGGGTCCTTGAACAACGCCCAAGAGGAGGCGGGGATGCTTTTAAGAAGCCTGTGGGTTCCCAAACCCCGAGAAATTCAAGACAGGCTATTCACAGAGAATAGATCAAGCCAGTAAAGTTCGAGAATTTGGAAGAAACTCAAGAGATGCCATTCACGGAGAAAAGATCATCTCTGGGGAATAGTGTTTCTTTGACGATTTCTAAAGGTGACGACAGTCTGTGAAAGGGTTCACTGAGAATGCTGCCTTTCACGTCTCTATATTGTTTAACCCCAAGAGGAGGGAAGACTGTATCTGGTAATCCTATGGGATCTAGTTTTGTCTATTTTAAGAGTAATCAACAGGGCTTAGTGCTAGACGTAGTTGCCGGCGAAACTCTAAATATCTATACTATTATTACACAGTCGATATGAGTTTATGAAAGAAGACTTATAGTGAAACAACCCCACAATACAATTATATGTATATGAAAGCGGATAAAGAAAGCATATAACCACTTACTCGGTTGTAGAGCTTCCATGCTGTTTAGTTTGTTGTTCAACAAAGAAAGATTGAAAACAACAGTATATTCAAGATCAAAGGACAAGGTGCTTTGAAATGAAAGATTGTGGCTTACAGCTCGAGGCGAGGCCCAGGTTTTTTTATCAGTGATTGCACTATCGTTTTGTACAGAGGGACTTATACCAGTGACTGAGGCCCGAGAAATATTTTATGTACAAAGGGATGGGTCTTACACTCTCTCAAGAGGCCCAAAAGGTTTAAAGAAAAAGAGTGGGGGCTTATAACACGAGGGTAGGCCCAGATGATTTTTCGTTTGGAATGGCGATTGCCCCGAGATTTTTGAAAACACAGTGGGTCTTATACAATGACTGAGGCCCAAAATGGTTTGGTTTTCAAAGGGGGTTGGGTCTTACACTCTAATAGAGGCCCAAAAGTTTGGAATGGGTCTTATAGCTCGAGGAGAGGCCCAGATTTTATTTTTAAACGGGCGACGACCGCGCCGAACTTTTCTTTTAACGCAGAGGGACTTATACAATATCTGAGGCCCAAAATTGTTTTGGTTAAAAGGGGATTGGGTCTTACACTCTATTAGAGGCCCATGAGTGTTTGAAAATGATTTTTGAGGGTGAAAATCAAAGAAACCCTAATTTGTTTTCTTTTAAAAGTAAATATTAAAAGAAAATCAATGAAAAATACCAAATGAATTTGAATAAACCACTTGTGATTTTTGTTTAAGGTTTGAAAAATGAAGTTTTAATCACAAGAGATATTAAAACCCATTTGGTCTTGATTTTTCAAGATGAATGTTCATTTTAAAATGTTTAAAAACAAACAAAAATGAATTTATTCACAAAAATACTTATTATATTAAATAAATAATATAAACTTAATTTTTTGTGGAATAAAATATTTCAATATTTTTGTGATTTTTTGCAAAAAGAACCAATAAAAAAATAATTAAAATTGAGTGAGTTATTAATTTTCCAATTAATTAATAAAACATGGAATATTGGAAAAAATTGCAAAATGTGAAAAAACACAAAATGGCATGGGTGGGGTTTGAACCCACGACCTCAAGGTCACAAGGCGCGCGCCTTACCACTGGGCGGTAATACATCCATTGTTTTGAGTGCAAACACAAATATACAAGTCATGCCTTGGTTTTAGGCCTGGCCCAAGGCAGGGCAAGGCAAGTTTTGGCTCAGAAACGTGAAGGTCGTAACTTTCCCAATTCTTAATGGTTTGAGACAAAATTTATATGCATCTGGACTAGAACTTCACAAGGAATCCAATGGTGGTGGTAGTTTTTTCAGATCACACTCCCTCCTCAAAACCCGATAGTGGTTTTGAAAAAGGCCTATAATTGCATTTTCAATGCTACACTTTGATACAGGCATGAATTACATGATCAATTGGTTCAAACACAACATATATAACATGTATGAGGTGTGCATGATCAGTGGACTTCAAAGCATTGCATATTTTGGAAAGTTCAACTCATGAGGCTTACCTCTTTTTGAGCTTTTTGGAGTTTTTGTGCAATCTGTCAAGCCTCTTGTTCCAGAAATGATTTGATGATTTAGACACACTCAAATGATCCCTTAGAAGCTTTTATAATGCTTGGAATCAGCTGGTACCTGCAAAAACACAAACTGGCCCTTTCTTGCAAAAGGGGTTTAAAGTGACCAAAATAGCAACTCTCTCAAATGGTGTTCCAGATTTGTGGCACCATTTGGGACAATTCAAGGATGATATTTGGAGTGTGTTTGAGGTTTTATCTGGTTTGGAAAGTGACTGAATCAAGACATGGCTTGAAAAATGCACAAGAAGCCTATTTTGAGGTTTTGAGAGGTGACTTTGTGATTTTGTGATTACAGGTCACTTGTGAGAGTTTGGATCACCTACATATGATATTTATGAGGTGAGTGTGTGATTGGTTTGATTGAAAAATCTCTCAAACTCAAAGACTCAGAGTTACCTTGCTAAAGAAGGCATTTTTGCCAAGAGAAAGGGATTTTGAGGAAAGCATCTGTTTGATGGCTTTGGTGTACTCAAACTAAGCACAAATGAGCTCTATTTATAGTTGAGCAAGTTTGTTTTGGGATCAATAGTGAATGGCAACTGCAGCAGAGGTTTGGCCAATGTTGGCAAATGAAGATCCAAGTCTTCTCTAGCCATTGACTAGAGGTTAGAGCACAGAGCTTTGGTTCCCTACTTGTTGGAGGAATCTTAACTAAATTCAGTTGCAAATGTGTTATTCCATGCCACCTCTAAGCATCTATTAAATGCTCCAATCGAAATTTGGAGTTTTGTCCCTCTTTTAGGCAATTCAAGGTTTGGCATGCTACTTCTTGTTCTAAGGACTTTGGAGGCTTGGCTCAGTGATTGTCCCCTTTAGATTTGATCCTCAGATGTGTCCAAGATGATGACAAGGCTTGAAATTGGCTGATTTTGGCAAATCGACCAAAAATGCAAAATTTTGCCTTACCTTGGCAGTTTTCAGCAAGGCATTTTGCCACTACCATAACTCTTAGCTCAAATTGAATTTGGTGATGTTCTTGGCCATTTTGAAAAGCCCTTATATGATACAACATCTGTTTGATCATATTTGGTTGTGATAATTTTTGGATCCAAGTGAAAAATGTTCCTACATTTGGAAAAAAGTGAAGGCAGATTCTCACTTAGTGAAAATTTCACTAAGTGTTGGAAAAAAGTGACATTTTCACTTTTTGTGATTTTGATCAATCCATAACTCAAAATCCATGAAGAATTGGAATGAGGTCTAGTTGAAGTTTTTGTAGAGGGACATGAGATCTACAAATCAAGCTTTGGATGGGGAAAAATGGCTTTGTGGTTTAGGAGTTATGATCCTCCAAAGTTGGCACCCTTGCCACTTTGTTCATAACTTAGAAAATTTTCTAAGTTTTTATGGTTACCCCTTTTACAAGTTATCCCACTTTCTTTGATTTTTCTTAATTAATGATGATTCAAATCATACATTAACATCATTTTAGGGTTAAAAATCCATAATTGTGAAAAATCTCAAAAAGTCAAAGTTGACTTTTGTGCACAGTTGACTTTTTATCCGATGAATTCCAAACTGTGCAATCCTTTAGGAAATCAAGTCCTTGACCTAAATCAAAGTTGATGGACATGTTACATGGGTGTTATAGGGTGTATTGAATCATGTCTTAGGGTTTGGGAGCATGTCCTGGTCAAAAGTAAAAGTTACAGTTGACTTTTCTCGCGAAACCCTAACTGTGGTTCAGATGAAATTGAGACTTGTTGCTCAAGTTTCCTGGATCAATCCATTGTTGAAAATGGATCAATGTGGTGTATTAGAGACCCTCGAATCCTCTCTTGAGGTCTTGGCTCATGATTTTTCCCAAAAGTCAACTTAGGGGTGAATTAGGTCAAGAAACCCTAATTCCTGATTTTTGATGTATGCATCCCCTGAGGTTAAATTGACTTGATACTTGGGCCCATGAGGTTCCATGGAGTATATTAGGTTATGCTTTGAAGCATTGGCTCATGCCCGGAGGAAAATTTCCAACTGGAGGCCCTGGTCGACCAAAACCCTAATTTGGTGACACTGGCGATCTTGAGGCTTGATCCACCTAGAACGGAGCATCCTGGTGCTTAATCCTTGTTGTGGGAGTCATCTTGATCCATTGTGGATGTTTAAGAGGTTTAGACAAGTTGAAGATCATGTCATTCCTTGATTGATCCTTTGTCTAAGAACTCTGAGAGGGCTTGAAACCCTAAGTTTGATTGTAGTGGATGTTCACCCATCTCCGGGGAGACTGATGAAGCATAATGATACACCCATATTGTGATCATGATTTCCACAATGATGGGAATCTTATGGTCAAAATTTTGGGTATGACAACAGGATGTTTCCATCCTTTTAAGACAGCTTTCCAGGCCTTACTATCCAATGATTTCAAGAAGGCCACCATGCGTGGTTTCCAATAATCATAGTTAGATCCACCTTCATTATCCATAGTACCAAAAAATGTCGTCCCTAGATCTCACCCAGAAACAGAACAGGGTGCTTGCTCTGGGACCAATTGAAATTCTGGTAACAGATATGAGATGTCGAAATAGATGTCACGACACTAATATCTGAACAATGATCAATATAAGAATGATATAAAACCAGTAAGCAATAGCAAAGAGACACAAACAATTGTTAACCCAGTTCGGTGCAATCACACCTACGTCTGGGGGCTACCAAGCCAGGAAGGAAATCCACTAAACAGAATTAGTTTGAAGACTCTTAGTAAACACAGTCCAATTTACATTCTTCTCACCTAATCTCTACCTGTGAGATTTCTATCTAAGACACTTAGACAAGAGACACCTCTCAATCCCCCTCAATCACATGCAGTGATAACTACAGAACAATACTAAAGATAAGAACACACTTCAAATACAAAGCTTGATCTTGCTTAAAAGCTTCAATCAAGAACAAAGCACTCGTACTTAAAAGCTTAGAGTGGACAAATTACAACTCAACTAACCAGTCCAATTCAAGCATCTAACAGATGAATGAATGGATCACAAAAACAATACAATGCTTAAACCCTAAAGCTCGAACGCAGCTTTCAATGACTTATTCTCTTCTCTCAGCAATTAGGGTTGAACATCTTTAAATAGTAATAAACTCCTTGGGCTTGGGCATTAGCAGATCTTTGATTCAATTAATAATTAAAGCTAATTATTCTCCATATCTTTTTGCAAGAAAATAATAACAACCTATTCTTCAAAATATTATAGAAATTGCTTGCTTCAATTTAAAGATACTCCAAGATTTTCGCACGCAATTACTGAATAAAAGCACAACAGATTGCAAAAAGAGCGCATCAAATAAATCATAACATTCTCAACAGAATATTCTGTTAACAGATGTTAGAACATCATGTTTGACATCATGCACAAAGTCCTGCAATACTAAGAAACACCATTTGCAGAATGTTAGAAACAACATGTCAAGACATCAAGTAAGACATCTTGATGAACCACTTTGTTTTAGCAAAATTGCTGCCAATACAGAACTAACATTGTACATCTTCAAAAGTTCGGCGCGATCGTCGCTTTTTTTCAACTGGGCCTACCCTCGTGTTGTAAGTCCCATTTCTTTTCTTTTAAAACACCTTTTGGGCTTCTCCTTGAGTTGTAAAACCCATCCCTTTGTACAAAAACCTTTTTGGGCCTCACACATTGTATAAGTCCCTCTGTACATTTTCAAAACAAAGGTGCCATCACTGTTAAACCTTAGGCCTCTCTTTGAGTATAAGCCCCACCAATCTTTTCAAAACAGTTCCCTTTTGATTTAGATTCAAATATATATATACTGTTATCAAAACTTTCTTTAATTTCTTTGAACAACTAACAATATAGCATGGAAGCTTGCTCGCCTGTAAGTTTTAACAGCTTTCATTTTCTCGCTTTCATATATATATAACTGTATTGTGGGAAGCTGTACATGGTTAGTCTTCTTTCATACCCTTTTATACTTGTCATATATCAACTGTATATATACTAGTATAGTTATTTAGAGTTTTCCCCGACAACTAGGTCTAGAACTAGCTAAAGCCCTGTTGGTCACTCTTAAATACAAACAAAACTAGATCCCCATAGGATTTCCAGATACAAACTTGCCTTCTCTCGGGCTTAAACAATATGGAACATAGAGAAAGGCAGTATTCCTCGTGAACCTTTTCTCAGACTTTCATCCCTAGAAATTGTCAAAGAAATTCTACTCCCTAGAGGTGATCTATTCTCGGTGAATAGCATCTCTTGAATTTCTTCAAACTTAAGAACTTTCACTAAATGATCTATTCTCGGTGAATAGCATTTCTTGAACTTTTCTTGGTTTGGGACCCACGGGCTTCCTAAAAGCATCCCCGCCTCCTCTTGGGATTTGTACAAGGACCCTCCGGCTTCTTAGAAGTTCTCATGCCTTCTCTGGGGCTTACTCCAAGGACCCTGACGACCTCTTCAAGGTATAAGACAGAACTTAGTCATCCCTTTCTAGAGCAGCCTTTCCAGAGTCAAAACCCTCAGACCAATTTTAGGGTTGATACTCATCCCTTAAAAGAGTCGGCCACCTCTTGGGCATCATACAAAAGATAAAACTCTTCCATGACAGTAGACTTGGACAGTATAAGTACCTTTGAGTCTCAAAGACATCCTCAAGTTCCCTATAAAACATAGGAGAAACCCCGAATTCTGGATTAATCTTCAGCAAGAGTTAAAACTCATGGGTTATAAAAAACCCCGTCTCTCTCCTAAAAATCCCCCAGCCAGGGTCAGTCTATCACTAGTATAACTCTATCTCAAATCGGAACCTCAAGGCATCCGACAGCTCAACTCTACTGTAATCCTCAGCAAGAGTTAATTTCCCCATTTAGACCTGCCTCGGGATCTCAATAACCCCCGACAGAAGATAGCCTTTCTCTTAGGCTTTGTATAATGATCCTTTTAGCCTCAATCTTGGGCTTTGTACAAGACAGATAGATCATTTTCCCCGGAAAAGTCAAGCTTTTAGCCTCCTCTTAGGCTTTGTATAATGATATCCCCAAAGAGTTAGTCTCTTTTTTTTGCCTCAATCTTGGGCCTTGTACAAGACACCAATATATACACTATCTTGTTAAGTCGATCCTATTTAGCCTCCTCTTAGGCTTTATATAAGGAAAGCCCTAGCCGAGTCAATTAACCTTTTAGCTTCAACCTTGGGCTTCGATCAAGGCACACAAAAAAATCAACAATTCCCTCAGAGGAAGTCCAATCCCTCTTTAGAGATGACAAATTCTCTCTTAGTCAAACCTTTTAGCTTCAATCTTGGGCTTTGAACAAGACACAAATAAACCTTTTACCTTCAATCTTGGGCTTCGAACAAGACACCAAAACATCTTTTCCCCCCATCGAATAGGAGGAACTACGATTGCTCTGATTTCCCTGTTTCGTTTAAACAGGAATAGGT
The DNA here is from genome assembly GCA_022829125.1 of Lathyrus tuberosus. Lineage (NCBI taxonomy): Eukaryota > Viridiplantae > Streptophyta > Magnoliopsida > Fabales > Fabaceae > Lathyrus > Lathyrus tuberosus. The sequence continues at coordinate 2,700,332 of JALAZF010000540.1, forward strand.
AGGCATAAGATTGCGAAATATTAGCGAGCATACCAATCAAAAACTCTAGGTCCAGTACCTTCACACCAAAACTTAGGTCCATCACCTTACCAAAAACATCGGGGACACCCGAACTTCAACATCAACTTACTCACTCACTCAAATTTCCCAAGAAAATTTCCCTACCCATTAACAGATAAACACTATCAATTACAAAGCGAAACCTAAAGCTAATATCCTGTGGATAACCACATATAGGATGGGTAATTGACAACTACCCATTGTATAACCTGACCCCGGACCCCCAGTCTCTTTAAAGTGTCTGTTCAGTTAAACAAATGCGTGCAAGGTTAGTTTTAGATAGCTTCCCTTTCCCTTTCAGTTTTATGGGATAAATAAGAAATCAGAAAGTAGCACCCCCTCCTCCTCATTGCGGTGAGGAAAATTTCAGCGATAAGGTGGTCGCATCACCGACAAAAATTGCTCACTACAGTTGGTGTCGAAGTTGGGTTTAGAAGTACGAAAGATCGATTGTTGGATAAATGGATGCATGCTGTTTATGACAACGAGTTTGGTACTAATGATGGGGCGCTGAAGGAATGTAAGTTTTGTAAGAGTACGAGATATCAAGTTCGTAGTAAAGCCATTAACCGTAAACAAAAACGTGTAGAAGTGAAGTCCATGTTTTATTTGCCAATAATACCAAGGTTAAATATATTGTTTGCTGCAATGCACAATGCAAGTCAAATGACATGGCATCATACAAACAAAACAAGTTTAGGCACTATGTGACATTCGATGGTGAGGCATGCAAGCATTTTGATAGGGTACATTCTGGTAATTTGCTACAGAACCTAGAAATGTCAGACTCAGATTATGTTCTGATGGTTTTACCCCATATGTCCAATCGTCTGCAATTGCATATTCTTTTTGGCCAGTTATTGTAACCCCTTACAACCTCCATCCAGAGATGTGCATGACAAAACCATACATATTTTTGACTTGCCTCATTCTAGGACCGTCAAGTCCTAAAGCCATAATCGATGTGTATTTACAACATTTAATTGATGATTTCAAGAGGTTGTAGATTGGAGAATGGACTTATGATATATCTCGCAAATAAAGCTTTATTTTTTGAGCTGCCTCGATGTGGACTATAAATGACTTTCTAATGTATGGAATGTTATCTGGTTGGGGTACGCATGGAAAAATGGGATGTCCGCACTGCATAGACTTTACAAAGGTGTTTACGTTGCAATTTAGGGGGAAAAGTTCGTGGTTTGACTATCGCCGCAGATTCCTAACACAAGACCATATTTAGAAGAAATAAGACTGATTTCAAAAAAGAAGAACGAGTAAAAGATTTGCCTCCCCCTCGATTGTCACCAGATGAAATATGGAATCTAGTTTATGTACTACCAGAATTCACAGATTATGGTGAGGCATGCAGAATTGAAGGATATGGGGTCAACCACAATTTGACAAAAAGAAGTATATTTTGGGACTTCCCATATTGGAAAGATAATTTGTTGCGACATAATCTTGATGTTATGCATATTAAGAAGAAATTTTTTGATAATGAATTTAACACAGTGATAGACGTTCAAGGCAAAACAAAAGATAATGAGAAGGCTAGAAGGGACATGAAATTTTGTGTAATAGAAAAGACTTCGAGTTGAAGCCTCGACCTAATGGAAAATTATTAAAACCCAAGGCTAATTACAGTCTAACTTCCCAAGAGGGTAAAGCGGTTTGTCGATGGTTAAATGAATTGAGAATGCCTAATGGTTATGCTTAAAATTTAGCAAGGTGTGCCGACGCCAAAACTGGAAAGGTGCGTGGAATGAAAAGTCATGGTTGACATGTTTTCATGGAACGATTGCCTCCAATTGCGTTCGGTTCACTACCCAAACATGTGTTTAATCCACTAACTAAAATAAGTCAATTTTCAGAGATATTTTTGCGTAAACTTTAAGAGTCGATAACATCAATAAGTTGGATCAAAATATTCCAATAATTCTATGTAATTTGGAACGAGTTTTTCCACCTTGTTTTTTCGACTCTATAGAACATCTACCTTTGCATCTTGCATATGAAGCTTATCTCAGCAACCCTGTTCAATATAGGTGGATGTATCCCTTTGAAAGATTCATGGGTGATTCAAAGCTATCAGTGAAAAATAAAGCTAAAGTTGAAGGATCAATATGTGCACATTACTTGCATCGGGAAACATCACATTTTTGCAGTCATTATTTCAATCATTTGATGTTAACTCCAAGAAGCATAAGGAATGAATTTAACGTTAACCAAAGAAGTCATTTTATTTAATTTTACTTAATATATTATATGTGTATCTTCAAATCAGGTTACTTAATTTTACTTAATGGATGAAAAGAATTTTACTTATTGTTTGTATATTTTATGTTAATTTATTTATTGACAACTCTCTCAAAATAGATAAAATGCCACCCCGACTTGACAAAGGTAAGGGTAAGCCCAACTTCGTCAGAGAGCAAGGGTACATAAGGTACCTCCCTCGTCCATATATGCTTCTCGCCCATAGATTCAGGTAGATCCAATGTCTATGGACACTTCTCAATCATTTATGACACCACTCTCCTCCTCCCATATGGTTCCATTTGGGAGTCCAGCATTTACTAGCCCGTTTGGGCATTCTCCATCATCATACCAGTCTGGGGGATCCTTCATGCAGCATCCTGGGGGATATACATTCCTACATATACAGACATCCTTAATGCAGTAGTATGTGGGATCTAGTTTCCAACATGTACCTCATGTAGCAGCCTGGGGGATCTAGTTTTCCACAGGTACCATCTTCTTTCACGCGGCATCCTGGAGGATCTATTTTTCCTCAACAGTTTTCTTTCACGCAGTAGCCTGGAGGATCTAGTTTTCCTCAACAGTCTTTCTTCACGCAGTAGCCTGGTGGATCTAGTTTTCCACATCCTACCCAGGTACCATCATCCTTCTACCAACTTCCTGAGTGATCTAGTTCCCGTATTCCACATCCCACACATATACATGCGCGTCTGGAGCAGGACGACCCTATTCAGGAGGATGTTGAAGTTCATGAGGAGCAGGAAAATCATGTTGCGGAAGAGCATATGGTGGTTGATGGACGACATGTTATTAAGCGCGATGGATCAGGGTAGGTTTTAATTTAGAGTATTTATTTAAATATATATTTCCATTTTTATACTTAATTTATACTTATTCTAATTGTTGTTGTTTAGTTTTGATCTGTGTCGGCCAGCTGCCAAAGCAATATACCGGGCCATTCAACTAATGTATAAAAAATTGATAAAGTCTTTTGGAGAGCTGACAGAAGATGAGAAAGATGAATGGTTTGATAAATTTAAGGTAGATTGTATCTTTATTTAAGTTATGGTATTTTATAATTAATTTTTGTTATAATTATCTAACAATTTATTTGAATGTCATACAGCATTGCAGGAAATGTGCACGTGGAACCTCATGGACTAGTATAAAATTAAAAAAAATTTAGAAGTAAGACATCTGGACGACTATTTGACATGCTTAGGCGTGCGAGATTATGTTGGGAGGAGCAACAAATTCGTAGGCCAGGAAGTTTTTGAGGTACTTATTGAGTATTGGAAGACAAAAGATTTGATGAAAAAATCTGAACATGCAAAGAAAATAAGAGCATATGAATCAGGGGGTTGCCTTAATACTGTAGGAAGTATCAGTATCGGCGAACATGCTCGATGAATGGTACTTATAACTATTTTTTTAATGTTGTTTTTTGATAATTTATTTGTTATATATATTTATTTATTTAATTCAACTCAATAATTTTAATTAGAAAAGGATTTGGGGAGACACCCATGAAGTAGTGAGTTGTTCGTGATGACCCGGACCAAAAAATCGGGGGAGTTTGTTGTCGCCCGTTCCAAATCAACTTTGGTAACTTGTTTATATTTCATTATTTTATTTAATTATTTTATATAACTAAATTGTTTAACCTATATTTAATTTAATTTTTATGTATGTGTAGGAGGTGTATCAAAAACTGCTCGCCCAATTTCTAATTGATAATCCTCAGTATACTCCGATCGGGAATGATCCACTTGTGGATCTTTATATATGGGGTTTATCAAATGGCGGAAAGGGAGATAATGGGTGTTTCTTTGGTCTTGGATCTTTGACTGCCGACTACAGAAAAGGGGATAGAACTTTATTTCAAAGACTTGAAGATGGGGAAGGAACATCTCGTCCACCAGAATTGACACCCGAAATGATGGAGACAGTGAGACAACTGGATCTAACTGAGGTGAGACACGAGACGGCAACACGAGAGGTGGAGCTGAAACGCGAGACGGAGGCACGTGAGGCGGCGCTAAAGGTCGAAATTGAGGAAATAAATAAGAGGCAATCCGAGATGGAGGAGCAAATGCGGCGATTTTTTGCCTCACAATCGAACCATCCTGTCCAGGAAGATGAAGTTGAAGAAGATATATTTAGTAGTGATGATGAATAACCTTTTTTTATTACTATTTATATTTGTGGCGTGACTATCCCGTGACTAATACTTTTATATTTTTTAATGATTATAATTATTAGAAAATTTGACTTTTTTAATAGAAAATTATTTTAATTTTTGCATTTTATTATTTATTAATTAGTTTTACTGATTATTAATTTTTGTATATTTTAAATTACAATTTTTTTATTTTTTATTAAATAATTAACCTGCAAAATAAATATCATGTGGCTAGCAAATTGAAAAATAAAATTCATCAATGGCATGATATTCACGTCACTAAATTATAATAGTTTTGACTTTTGCGACATGAATTCCATGTCACTAATTGGTGACGTGATATTCACATCACTATATGTGCTTCAGAATTTATGTTTTGTGATATGGGATCCATGTCACTAAATTAGTGACGTATCACTACAAGAAAACATGTTATTAGCCACGTGATATACCCATGTGAAAATCACGTCAATAAAAATTGCATTAGTGACGTGATAAACACATCGCAATATGGAAATATTAATTTGAAATTGAAACGCAACATTTCAGATAGTTTGAAATTTAAAATAAAAAAAAAAAAGCTTAGTGACATGAATGACGTCGCTAAGACGTTTCAAAAAATTAACAACTTTTGGGGGGAAAAATTAATGGTTGATAAATAGGTATTATATGACCTTTTAGAAATTAAACATGGCTTTGCAGATACCCACGTGATATCCACGTCGAAAATTACTTGCATGGAATCCACGTTGCTAAGAGCAAATGCAAAAAGACAAAAAAAATGTTCTGGCAGATTCCCACGTGATAATCACGCCGGAAGTTTCTGTCATGGAATCCACGTCGGAAGTAGCAATAGAATAAGACAAAAAAAGCATCGTTCTATCTATGCAGGTCACGCATGAGATTCTATGTGCCTTGTACCTTTCTGACACACATTTTTCCCAAGTGATTTCCACGTCGAAAATTAGTGGTGTGAATACCACGTCGGAACATTCTCCTATATAAACCAAATTGTAGCATTCCCAAATCCACAAAACATTTTTTCTCTTCCTCTCTTAAATACTGCTAAGTTTCTCGTCTTCTCTCCCGCCTTGCTCTTTGTTTCTCTCATTTGCTTCCCATAAATCACTTCTTCAACATTTTTGCACCATTAATGTAAGTATTTTAAGGTTTTATTTATTAATTCATTTTATTTTATAATTTCGTGAATATAATATTTCTCTCTTTATTTGTTTCAAGATCTAAAATCATCCAGATTTTCAATATTTATTGGAGAAGTTTATCAAGCTAAAGCGTCATTTTTCTTCAAGTTTACTAAGGTATGTTGCAAGATCTAATTATTTTATAATAATTTTATTTATTTATTCAGATTTTTATTATGAAATTAGTTGTTGATTGTTGGGTGTTTGTTTGTTGTTGTAGTATAATTATTAAAATTTTCAGATTTTAATTATTAGGTTAAAATTTATATATAGCATTAGATTTTATTAGGTCAAATAATTAATATATCATAAAATCCAAAAATTATTTTATTTAAATATATATTATTTTTAAATACAGATTTAATTAAAAACAAATATATTATGTTATATATTTTTAAATAAAAATTTTATAAAAAAACAGATTTTATAATATATTATATTATATTTTTATAAAAACAGATTTTATAAACACAAATTTTATATTTTTAAATACTGATTTTATAAAAATGGATTTTATCTTATATATTTTATTTTTAATATATATTATATTTTATTTTATTAAAAACAGAATATATAATATTAATTAAAAACAAATATATTAATTTTATAAAAATAATTACATTGTATATTAATTAAAAAAATAATATAAAACAATTTTATTAGATTTTATAAAACATAATTTATGTTTAAAATAAATATATACATTTATTAAAAATAGAAAATTGATTATTGCAAGTAACTAACGATAATACTTTTATAAATAGAAAAGTAATTATTAAAATTTTTAACAACAGAATTTATATAAATATAATATTTTTATTTTTAATATTATAGTAAGTAAAGATATAAAGTAAAAGAATTATTGGGTTGTTGGTTGTTGTTGTAAAATCATTATCTATAGTTGTTAATAATTTATACTATATTATTAAAAAAATATTAATTTGAAAATACTTAATATAAAGTTTATTTTTATCGGGTTGAAATGTATAATTAGATTTTATATACAATGTTATGTAGATTTGTTAAGTATAGTTATAAAATGTAGAATATATATTTATGAAATGTACAATTTGATTAAACATATATAGTAAGAAATGTAGTTATGTTTAAAACAATGTGAAAATAATTATATTATTTCGAATATATTAAAATCACATTTTAAATTGAAATGATACTGATAGTACAAATGTGCAGTATGGAATATTTTTGCTACTATCATAGTTGGATGTACGATAGAACGTTACCAGGAAGACGTGGACTTACTCCAAATTTTGAGGAAGGAGTTAAAGGGTTTATTACGTGGGCATTTGCTCAAGAATGTTGTCGAAGGGAAGGAGGAGTAAGATGTCCTTGTCTTAAATGTGAATGTAGACTTATAATTAATGATCCAGAGGAAGTGGAACGCCATTTGAAGAGAAGGGATTTCATTAAAAATTATTGGGTTTGGACATATAATGGAGAAGAACTGCCGTGTAATGTACATGCAAAGACTACTAATACACACACATAAAGTAGTCGATTACATATGAAATTTGAGGAACAATTTAATCTGATTGATGATATGGTTGGCAATGCCTTTAGAGTAAATGTGATATATGATGAACCTCAAGATTTTGATGGGGAAGAGATGTCGAATGAGGAAGCGCAAAGATTTTACCAATTGTGGAAAGAAATGAATACGCCATTGTTTGAGGGGTCGACAGATTCAAAATTATCAATGTGTGTGAGATTATTGGCCGCAAAGTCGAATTGGAATGTTCCTGATCAGTGCTTGGAATTCTTTGCAAAAACGATGTTGGATGCGGCTCCTACGAAAGACAACTTGCTTACAAGTTATTATGATGCAATGAGGTTGGTGTCGAAGTTGGGGTTAAAAGTATGAAAGATTGATTGTTGCATAATTTGATGCATGCTGTTTTATGACAACGAGTTTGGTACTAATGATGGGGCGTTGAAGGAATGTAAGTTGTCTAAGAGTCTGAGATATCAAGTTTGTAGTAAAGCCATTAACCGTAAACAAAAACGTGTAGCAGTGAAGTCCATGTTTTATTTGCCAATAATACCAAGGTTAAAAATATTGTTTGCTTCAATGCACAGTGCAAGTCAAATTACATGGCATCATACAAACAAAACAAGTTCAGGACTATGAGACATCCATCTGATGGTGAGGCATGGAAGCATTTTCATAGGGTACATTCTGATTTTGCTGCAAAACCTAGAAATGTCAGACTCAGATTATGTTCTGATGGTTTTACTCCATATGTACAAGCATCTGCAATTACATATTCTTTTTGGCCAGTTACTGTAACCCCTTACAACCTCCCTCCAAAGATGTGCATGACAAAACCATACATGTTTTTGACTTGCCTCATCCAGGACCGTCAAGTACTAAATCCGAAATCAATGTGTATTTACAACCTTTAATTGATGATTTGTAGAGGTTGTGGATTGGAGAATGGACTTATGATATATCTCGAAAACAAAACTTTACTTTGCGAGTTGCCTTGATGTGGACTATTAATGACTTTCCCACGTATAGAATGTTATCTGGTTGGGGTACGCACGGAAAAAGGGATGTCCGCATTGCATGGAATTTATAAAGGCTTTTACCTTGGAATTTGGGGGAAAAAGTTTGTGATTCGACTGTCACCGCAAATTCCTACCACGAGACCATGTCTTTAGAAGAAACAAGACTGATTTCAAAAAAGATGTACGAGTAAAAGATTTTCCTCCATCTCGAATATCACCAGAGGAAATATGGGATCAAGTTTCTGAACTTCTAAAATTCACAGATTATGGTGATGCATGCAGAATTCAACGATATGGGGTCAAACACAATTGGACAAAAAGAAGTATATTTCGGGACCACCCATATTAGAAAGATAATTTGTTGCGACATAATCTTGATTTTATGCATATTATGAAGAATTTTTTCGATAATGTATTTAACACAGTGATGGATGTTCAAGGCAAAACAAAAGATAATGAGAAGGTTAGAAGGGACATGGAAATTTGTGAGATAGAAAAGACTTGGAGTTGAAGCCTCGACCTAATGGAAAATTATTAAAACCCAAGGCTTGTTACAGTCTAACTTCCCAAGATGCTAATGCGGTTTGTCGATGGTTAAATGAATTGAGAATGCCTGATGGTTATGCTTCAAATTTAGCAAGGTGTGTCGACGCCAAAACTGGGAAGTTGCATGGAATGAAAAGTCACGATTGCCATGTTTTCATGGAACGATTGCTTCCAATTGCATTCAGTTCATTACCCAATCATGTGCTCAATCCGCTAACTGAAATAAGTCAATTTTTCAGAGATATTTGTGCGTCAACTTTAAGAGTCGATGGCATCACTAACTTGGACCAAAATATTCCAGTAATTCTATGTAAGTTAGAACAAGTTTTTCCACCTGATTTTTTTGACTCTATGGAACATCTACCTGTGCATCTTACATATGAAGCCTTTCTTGGTGGCCCCGTTCAATACAGGTGGATGTATCCCTTTGAAAGATTCATGGGTGATTCGAAATGATCAGTGAAAAATAAAGCTAAAGTTGAAGGATCAATATGTGCACATTACTTGCATAGGGAAACATCACATTTTTGCAGTCATTATTTCAAGCATTTGATGTTAACTCCAAGAATCATAAGGAATGAATTTGATGTTAACAAAAGAAGTCAGTTTACCTTATCAGTCTTCGGTCTTCTCGGTCGTCCCTTTCGAAAGGAGAATGTGCATTGGCTAGCCCAAAAAGAATTGCAATCTGTACGTGTTCATGTCTTGATTAATTATGTTGAAGTTAGGCCATATCTTAGGTAACTATACCTCTATCTACCTATTTCGATTTACAGATTGAATTATTACATTCTAACTAATAATATGTTTCTTTATAGGGCATTTAACACCTCCTATTTTCAAAGCACCGGAGAACAATCAACTACCGGTCACATACATGCATTGTTGCACCTAATCAAGAAATGCTCCATTTGAGAAACTTGTCTAGAGGCCATGTTCAAAGAGCAATTGAATGGTGCATATACTTTGTGAACGCTTATAAATTTCACACCCAGGCCTGGACAGAAGGGAAATAAGCCATAAATAGCAGTGTATTTGTTAAAGGAGTTGTAGATGGTTGTGAAGACGACTTCTATGTCTTGTTTTATTGTGATTGGCATGATCTATCTGCCAGGGGAACAAAAATAGATAAGAAATATAACATTGTTGAGATTCAAATGGACAGAAGGTACAAAAAGTATGACCCTTTCATAATGTCACATATCGTTAAGCAAGTTTATTATGTTCCTTACCCTTCAATTCAGCCACGTAAACGTGGATGGTCTGTTGTAATCAAAACAAAACCATTGGGTCATATTGAAACTGACAATCTAGTGGAAGATGTTGCTTACCAAGACGATGAAATTTCTCAAATTAATGATGTTGTTGAAGCTGAACAAATTACAAATTCGTGTGATACATTGGCCGAGGGTCATCAAATTGATGCATCTGTGTTGTTGGTAGATAATAATGTGGATGAAGAGCATAAAGAGTTTGGATCTAAGGACATTATTGGATCAGATGATAAAAATAATATGGATGAAGAGCATGAAGAGTTAGAATAGATAGTTTTTATTAATTTTGCTTAATGTATTAATGTGTTCGGACAATTTTTATTAATGTATTATTAGTTTTATATGAATGGAAATGATTTTTACCTATTGCGTGTATATATTGTGTTGATTTATTTATAGATAACTCTCTCAAAATAGATAAAATGCTACCCCGAATTGACAAGGGTAAGGCTAAGGCGACCCAGTCCTGTCCGAGAGCTAGGGTACGTGAGGTACCTGCCTCTCCTATGTATGCTTCTCGTCCACAAATTCAGGAAGACCTAATGTTTGTAAACACTTCACAGCCATTTACGACATTACTCTCCTCCTCCCATATGGTTCCATCTGGGAATCCATATTTTATTAGTCTGTTTGGGGGATCCGTCATAGAGCAGCTTGGGGGATCTAGTTTTCCTCTGGTACCGTCTTCTTTCACGCAACAACTTAGGGGATCTAGTTTTCCTCAGGTACCGTCTTCCTTCACGCAGTAGCCTGGTGGATCTAGTTTTCCTGGGGGATCTAGTTTTCCTCAGTAGTATTTCTTCACGCAGCAGCCTGAAGGATCTAGTTATCCTCAGCAGACTTCCTTCGTGCAGCAGCCTGGGGGATCTGGTTCCCGCATTCCACATCCCACACATATACCTGCACGTTAGAAGCAGGATGACCCTATTCAGGAGGATGATGAAGTTCATGAGAAGCATGAAAATCCTGTTGGAGAGGAGATTTTGGTGGTTGAAGGACGACATGTTATTAGGCCCGATGGATCGGGTTAAGTTTTTAATTTATAATATTTATTTAACTATATATTGACATTTTTATATTTAATACTTATTCAAATTATTTTTGTTGTTTAGTTTTGATCTGTGTCGGCCTGCTACAAAAGCTAAAAATCAGGTCATTCAACTGATGTATACAAAACTCATTATGTCTTTTAGAGAGCTCCCAAATACTGAGAAAGATATATGGTTTAATAAATTTAAGGTAAATTGTATTTTTATTAAAGCTATGTTATTTTATAATTATTTTTGTTATAAATATCTAACATTTTATTTGAATGTCATACAACTTGCAGGAAAGGTGTATGTGGCAAAAATTTGACAAGGTCAAGATTAAAATATTTTTAGAAGTAAGGTATCTAGCCGACTATCTGACATGCTTAGGAATGCTAGACAACGTTGGGAAATGGAACAAACTCATCCTAACTGGATAGGCGAGGAAATATTTGTGGAACTTATTGAGTGGTGGAAGACAGGAGATTTTCAGGGAAGATCTGAACATGCAAAAAATTAGGGCATCTGAAGCAGGTGGCTGCCTTAGTACAGTTGGAAGTATCAATATCTGCGAACATCGTCGACGAATGGTAATTATAACTATTTTTATAAGTTCTATTTTGTATGATTATATACATATTTAATTATACTTAATTATTTTAATTAGAAAAAGGATTTGGGGAGGGAGCCACGAATTAATGAGTTATTTGCAAAGACCCGAACCAAAAAATCAGGGGAGTTTATTGACGGTCGTTCCAAATCAGCCTTGGTAACTTGTTTATATTTAATTATTTTATTTCATTATTGGATATAAATAAATTGTTTAAACTATATTTAATTTAATTTTTTTATGTGTATGTAGGAGTTGTATTAGACCTTGCTCACCCAATTTCTAGTTGAAAATCCTCAGTATACTCCGATAGGGAATGCTCCGCTTGATCCACATGTGGATCTTTATATTTGGAGTTTAATAGTAGGCGGGAAGGTTGAAAATGGGTGTTTTTTTGGTCTTGGATCTTTGGCTTCCGACTGTAACATCCTAAAATTTGCCCTCTTATTTATACCTAATAACTGGCTTTCACTTCGCATTCATTTGCATATCCAGTAGGTCATAACTCATATTCATTCATTTGCATGTGTTCCTGAGGCGTGGGATCATGGTTTCTTATCTTCTGTTCGAATTGGTTGATATTCATCAATTGAAGATGGTGGTTAGGGTTACATGACAAATGCACGTTGGTATTCATGGTTAATGAAATTTATTGATGGAAGTTGGATATTGGTTGAGAATACGAGCTTGCTTGGGATTTGAAGTTTGATGTGATTTGAATGTGCTAAGATTGGTTATGAGGATTACTTGGAATTCAAGATACAAGTCCATCTTTCATCCATTTCAATCCATAGCCCATTTTATCCAATTTTGACAACCATTTTGATATCCACCTTAACCCATATTTGAAATCCATATTTGTTTTCAAATCCATTTCTGTAAGGTCTATATCCAAAATTCCTAAAAATCATCTTTGTCCAAGTAAATCCATTTTAAATCCACCTTTAATATCCATTTATAAAACTCACTTTCAACCATTTTTTTGAGTCAATAACCAAATAAAATCCAATTCTAAAATCCATGTTATAACCAAAGTCAAAGCCTCACTCAAATCACCTCACCATGGCCAACAATATCAATTTTCTCCTTCATTTACCAGCGAACGTCCTTTGTGGGCCCTATTGGGGGCAATTGAAGCTCATATACATCTCACTTATTCTGCTTTCAGATAATTAGTAGCAGAAAAAGTACATTACAGCAAGAAAGTTAACCGCAGGAAAACGAAAAAATACAAAGCAGCTCACATACACAAAATAGGAAATTGAGGCGCATGGAACATTCAATGATAGTCCATAATATGAATTCCATATCATAAAATTACAACAAAAAGATTCCAACGTTTTCCTCTAACCATATCACTTTTTCTAACTTAACTCCTAACAGAAAATGTAACACAAATTCACTAACCAATTCTAACCAGTTTTTCCTAACAAATTTTTTTCATTAACCCTTATTAGTAGAAACCATAACAGAAATAACTAGAAAACCAACAGAATTAACTACCCTGTAACAACTTCTAACATTTCATAACCATACTCACACATTTTTCTAACAGTTTTCACAAAACTACTCTAACCACTTATAACCTCCTAACCATTTCCTTACAGATTTAACGGATAACAATTTTAACTGAAAACCACCACAACTCACTCTAACCATTTTGGGGATACAGGTGAAAATTACTCCAAAAGAAAACCTCTCATTCTTCCATTCTTGACCTTGAATTCTCAAACTCTCTGCAACTCTTCTTCATCTTCACTCAGGGCTTCATTACCTTCAATTTCTCCTCTCAACCTCCATTCAATTCCATCATCATCTTCATACCAATTCACCACCCTCCATCTCCCTCAATCTTCACCATAAAACCTGTAAATATCGATCACAGAAGAAAAATAAAGTTAGGTTCTGCAACAAAGTTCATATTCATCTCTACATTCAACAATCTTCAAACACCTGCAACTTCAATTTCTCCGCAATTCCTTCATAAATTTTCCGAAGCCTGCAAATCCAAGAACGGGAGTTAACACGAAAATGCACCGCAAACTCTGAACAAAGCGGAATCGAGTCATACAACAACCATTGAAGCAATCGAGAAGAAGAAGGAGAACACACACGCAGAAGCAAGAAGAAGTAAAAGAAAAAAGAGACTCAGTGCTGAGTTTACCGTTAGTGTCGTCTTCGCGAAGGTACGCACATTCTGACTTTAACCTTTTGTAGTCGCGGCCTCGGATTCATTATCCGTTGTGGTTTAGTATTGATGCTTTAAACTTTTGTTGATTTTATGTTTTCGAATTTCTCTCCTCCGATCCGGCAGTTTGGCTGGGTGTTTGGAAAAACTAGTGACAGATTCATAATCACCGTGCAAAAGTAACTAGGATTGGTGTTTAGTAGTTTGTAAATGGTGGTCGTTAGTGGCCGGAGAAGACGACATCGCCGACAGCGCCCACTAGTTTTTCGGGCCAGATTAGGTTTCCGGTAATGGTTATTCTATAGAGAGAGAGACGTTTGAGAGAGAGAGAGAGAGAGGCTTGAGAGCTGATTGTTTCGATTTGTGTTTCTCATTTAAAGACCATAAGGAGATAAGAGTTGGTGATGGTGATCCACTCTGGCAGTGACACTTGTCCCCGTCCGGTAGGACCACCTGGTTAATTTCATGTGCGCCGTCCCATGCTTCTTACGCTACGCCCCTCCGTTTGTTACCTTACAATGCATCATCATCATCGTTCATGCAATCTAAGGGTCCAGACCGGTAAATGGTGTTGACTGTGTTCCACCGTATGCACCCCCAGGCCCTAAGCTCTTTGGGCCTATATCCAGTTACTATACGTACCCCCTTTTTGCGCAGCCCATGGATAATTGAACAAAGAAGATTGCTAAATACACCTATACCTTGTTTTTGCCTTGTTTTTTTATTTCTTCTGATGCATGTTAGAAATTGAGTTGTTAAAAATAGTTTCTGATGGATAAAAATTCTTAATTAATTCAGGTGTGTACCTGAAGAGGTTAATGAATTTTTATCATTTTTTAATTTCATTTTTGGTGAAGTTTATTTTTTTTCTTGAATTTCTTGTGAGATATGCTCTTATGATCATAGTTTGTGTTACTAGTTGCATAACTGATTTTTTAGGAAGGGTTGTGAGCTGACATTTTGCATGAGACCTGATATGTGATCTTAGGACATATTGAGGGACTTTGTCCATTTTTTAGGCCATTTTTATGTATGATTTTGAGGTGATTCTTTGAATACCTTAGGGTTGAGAGTTTAGGCAATACTTGGTGTAGTTTGAACATGATGGGAGCTTATTTTTGAGCTCATCTTTTTGGTGTGTTTATTCACTGACTTCGTCTAGTTATGTTCCATATCATGAAATTTTTTAAGGTTCATAACTATTTTCCTCATGCGTTGCCATTGATGATTAGCAAGCTTGTTCATATGTTATTCTCTTAGACATTTGATGAGAATGCATTTATGCCATGACTTGAGGCCTTGTATTGATAGTGTGCATGGAAGCTTGTATGTTTTAAGCATCATTTTGCATGTTCATAGTCATTTTTGTATTTTCATAGTGTGCATGGAAGCTTGTATGTTTTAAGCATCATTTTGCATCCACTTTATGACATCTTATCTTGTGTTTGTGATACCATTTCTTATCCATCATGTTGCCAATTATTTTTGATATTCTCATGCATCGATGAAGGGTGCACATTCTAACCTTGGTCCATTTTCATGCTTTAATTCAATTCACCTAACTTATAATGGCTTTCTTTTGTAGTTTACGATTAACTTTGAAGTAGACTTTAGCTTTTGGCATAGTTTGTAATTGTTTGATTTCTTTTGGTCCATTAACATGCATAGGGTTTAACCAAAGGTGTTCACCAACTAAGGCCTTGTTCCTTTGGTTGTTTCATTTTTGCTTTTTCCTTGTGATTCCTAACTCATTTGTTGATTTGTGCAAGGTGCTTCAAGGAAATCTCCAAGAATGGCATAGTTTGTTTACTTTGTAAATGCTCATTTCTAACTTGTTTGTTCATTAACATTATCAGGTGATTACGTTGTTTTTACTTGCTTTGCTTTGCTACAGATCTATATCCATTTGGTAGGACATCTCATCTCTTTATATTCCTCGAACTTTATCGCTTTCGATTGCCATGAGAAGTAGGAATAGAGATGCATGACTGGGAGTCCCTACTTTAGGTGGGCAAGGCTGTTTTTTTGTTGTAAAGTCCTCCAGAGAGGCTCTGATTGTGATTGCTTAAATTTTATGCTGAAGACCTCTATGAGGCATCCCATTCCCGTTTCCCCTTTGTAAGACCTCCAAGAAGGCAATTGACGGAAGGTAGGGTTCGCAATCGACCCCCGTTATTCTAGTTGAGTCGTTCTTAGCTCTGATTACATGATTGAAGCTTTGAACATCACCTGCTCCTGTTATCGAGTCCGTCAAGTGGAAGGTAGGGTTCGCAATTGACCCCCACTCATTGTCATTAGCTCACATCGACCGATGTTGAGGCTTATGCGATCTCATTCACATCTTTTTTATTGATCTACTTTGATATGTGATATCATTGTATGGTTTGTTTAGCTTTTGCTTCCTCATTAGGATACCTATTCTAACTTGTCCAAGTTAGATAGGTTAGAAAACATAACATAAGACTAACCTTTGTATGACAACATTAGATAGATTCGCCCTGATCCTGACCTTAGGACCATCATTAAATGCTAACTTGTAGGACTGAGTTTTCCCCATAGACTATCCGTGTGACCTTCGTGAGTCTCACCTTTCTCTCGCACCCATGCGATCGAGACTGTTCCCTGTGTTCCGTAGTAGCGTGAACTACGGATGCTTTGATTCCTCTTTCTTTTCAGATTGCGGATACGTAGGCACGAGATGCGATATCTCGGTGAGCAGACTAACGACTAACTTCCATTTTCTCTTACACCTTTGAGTCATCTCCTCTCATCTCCCTTAATCCACTTGTAAAGGATGCGTCATTTATGTTCTATCGCAAACAGCTAAACGCGTAAGACCCCCATGCCGAGCGGCAACACCTAAACTGCTGGAATGCGAACGTTGGCATATTCCACTTAAAAAACACAAACAAAGCAAAGTCATCCCTAGTGAGGGGAGCTATGTCGCTCTGATTCTTCATTGGTTAATGGAGATACGTAGGCAGGAGATCGTGCGAGATCTCTGCGAGCACAACCTTATCAATCAAACCTTTTCTCTCGCCCGCGTGCGATAGAGACATTAACAAACAAAACAACCGACCCGTAGGTCGAACTACGACTGCTCTGACTTCCTCTCTCTGGTTAGATTGAGGATACGTAGGCACGAGACACAATATCCCGGCGAGCACACTAACAACCAACTTCCCTTTTCCCTCGCACCCGTGCGATTGAGACGAATCACCTAGCACACTAACAACTAACTTCCGTTTTCTCTTACACCTTTGAGTCATCTCCTCTCATCTCCCTTAATCCACTTATAAAGGATGTGTCATTTCCGTTCTACCGCAAACAGGTAAATGCGTAAGACTCCCACGCCGAGCGACAACACCTAAATTGCTAGGACACGAACGTTGGCGTATTCCACTTAAAAGACACAAACAAAGCAAAGTCATCCCTTGTGAGGGGAACTACGTCGCTCTGATTCTTCATTCGTTAATGGAGATACGTAGGCAGGAGATCATGTGAGATCTCTGTGAGCACAATCTTATTTATCAAACCCTTTTCTCTCGCCCGTGTGTGATCGAGATCAAACAAAACAACCGACCTTGTTACGTCGAACTACGACTGCTCTGACTTCCTCTCTCTGGTTAGATTTAGGATACGTAGGCACGAGACGCAATCGTAGTCCGAACTACGTTGACTCTGACTTTCCCACACCCGAGGGAATACGTAGGCCTAGGACGGCGATGTCCTATCGAGTCACTTCTTTTCTTTTTCTCTCCATTTTTCTGTTTCTCCCGTTCCGTTTCTAGTTAGCAGTTGAGCTTCAGATAACCTACACCCTTTGATCGGTAGCAACAAGCGTGTATCCCATCGAGTACGATGGACACGAGGGGTTTCTAATACCTTCCTCTCGCGTAACCGACTCCCGAACCCAGGCTATGGTTGCGATGACCATTCGTTTCCCTTTGTCGAGGTTTTCTTCGATCGTTTCCTTTCCCTGCGTTGGGATAAATAACATTCGGTGGCGACTCTTTTGTTCATTTCCGCCGGTCGATTTTCTCAGATGCGAGAGCTGGCGACTCTGCTGGGGAAAGATTGACCTCTTGCTGGTCCATCCCCTATGCGAGTCAATCCTAGCGCCTGTTTATTTTTGATTTTAAAGTGTTTATTTGTTTGCTTTACTCGCTTTATTTATGGCATTGTTGCATGTTTACTGTTTTATTACATTTACTTGCTTTTCATTTTACTGTTGCCATATATTATGTGATGTAGTGTGCTGGATTTTTCTGTTTGGTGGGCAGGGTGTTACGAGTGATGAGCCCAGTACCCAGGCTCGAGTGTACCTAGTTTTTTAGTGTGGGCTTTTGTTGGTACGTGTGGCGTGTGACACGTGTTGCTGGCTTAAGCTCACAAACCATATGAGATCTTTCTGAGGATATTTGGTCATTACATGCGTATGTGGTGGCTAGTCGGTCTAAAGAGGATTGTCGATACCTGGTGACCATTTCCCGAGGACTCAGCGTAGGCACTCCTTCAGGGAGCGATAATGGTAAACCAGAAATGGTAAATCCATTACGTATCCTACCGAGGACCTGAAACTGGGAACTTGCTATAGGATTACCTTATTTTTGGGAGGAATCAGTGGACGACCTCTTTGTTTGGCGATAATATTGTACCCCGAGGGATGAATGTACTATTGCTTCTCAAATCGAGAATCTGAAACTGAGAATCCCGCTTTCTAGGAATCACATGTGAGAGGGGATGGGTGTTTACAAGTTTGCAGGTAACCTTGACCTTCCACCTACCCGGTTCTATGGTTTTATTATTGAAACAATTGATCTTACCGTATCCAGCCAGGTGTTACTAAAGCATCTCAGCATAGACACCTATTATTCACACAGTTCAGCACAACAGTTATCCAAATTATGTGGCAACTTTGATCCCATGTCTTTGCATACATGACATCATATCATTTCAACATCCATGTTCTGTTATTCCCAAGGATCTTAGCTTTGAGAATTTCTATTGAGCATTCCACTTAGTTCTTGTGGTTTATTTTGTTTAAACTTGAATCAAAGCAGGTAGATTCCCTAGAAATAACCGAACATGGCATTTGCATAGCATTTTCATACTCATTTGCATAACAGGTGTTCGAGGGTCAGTTATTCTCATCCTGATTTGCTTTTCTTCATAATTTCAGACTTAACTTTTCAAAGAAGCTGGAAGTTGACCATGGATCAAGTTTAAGAAGAGTTGAGGGAAATGCGAAACCAAAGGGGGCAGTTTGTGGGGGACATGCAAGCTTTGAACAAAAGCCTGAAAATTCTGAAAGAGGAAGTCAATCAGCTGAAGCCTCCCGAGTGAGGACTCAGACTGCGAGTATGTCGTTAAGAGCAATAAGTCTAGACGGATTCAAGTCTCCTCAACTATGGCAATCATCAGCTTCTTTGTTGCATCTTCATATGTAGCTTTCATTTGTTTGTTTAAACATTGTTGGCATGTAAGAACTTGTTCGTTTTTTTAAATGACAATCATAATACAATAACCATGTTTTTCTTGAAGTAATCCATTCGTTTTCACTCTTAAATGTTCATGTGCATTGCAATACTGACTTTCCTGCTTAAACTCTTTGAGGGAGGATGATGATTTGAAAACGCAAAAATCTCTAGGGGTGTGCTTTTGAATAAGACCCTGTTGACGATGTACAGGTATTGTTTAGAATCCCCAAACACTGGAGATATAAGGGAGTTAAACACTTGTTAACCCCTTTGAGCCTCGAAGTAGGAGTTTCTTTTGAAAAAAACCCCAATACTTAACCCATGGGCAGGGTAGTTGTCAGTTGGTTTGACCAAGCGTTCAAATTTCAAAAGGAGTGTGCATCTAAGGATCCATTACCTTTTTTCTCATCAAGAGGTCAAGAGATGTGAAACCACAATGGTTATCCCTCACCACAAGGAGTGAAGCAGTCACAATCCTTCCAACAAGTCAGACAGAACGGTGTCACACGATTTATTCAAAAAAAAGAATCAAAAGAAAAAGAAAAAGCCTGCTAAGTCGAAACTTCAAAACAAGCGACTTAGGCAAAAGTTAGGGCATCCCGCTGGAATTCAAAATTTAAAGATTCAAAAGAATCAGTCCAGGCAAAAATTAGGGATCAAAAAAAGCAAAAGAATGAGAAAGCGAAAAGCTAAAAGGATTACGAAGAAAATCCTCGAGCAAGAAAAAAATCGTGTGACTACGAACAAAGACAAAAAAGGTGACTGTTACTCCAAAACCTCATTGAGTCTCAAACCATCAGTTTCATGGGTTCCTTAAAGATCACAAAATCTTTTTGAGAGGCGGGAGCTTGTGCAAATTAGCTAAATGTAGGACTGGAGAACGAAGAGTGGGTGGGCACCGATAAACTTTGAGCCTTAAATCCTTTTTTCTCAAAATCGTGAACCAGGCCACGATACAACCCTCAAAAGTCCTAATTGAAACAGGGTTTATTTCAAGAGCGTACTCCGATGAGATAGCGTTCCTGACTCCTATGAGTTGTGCTAAAAGACGTTTGTTGGTATTGCATGTACATGTTTTCTCTCATTCAAAAATCAATGTCGTATCCTAAGCAGTGATTCGTTCTCATGGCCTTGCGACAACTTTTCAATAAAGACTTCAAGATTAACATGTGTATTACATTTGAATAATCATTTTCAGAATAAATATTTTCTGCTTGCATACATTTGTTTGACATCAAAGAAGCTTACATGATGAAAATCAGTCGAGGAGCTTAATTATGCCAAGTTGAGATGCCTAAGACTACAGAGGACATGTTGCTGAAAAACCATGTGGGGAAAAAGCGTTCCCAGCCAGCTGTGTTAAGATGTAACCAATCTAGGTCAATCGCATAGAGACATGTCTTCGAGGTTTAGCCAATCTTGGGCAATCACGTCGAGATTCGATAAATCTCTCCAAAAGCAGTGTAATCAGGGGCAGTTGATAACGCTAAAATACACTGTATGTTTGACTCCGATTGCACATGTTTTTAGTTGTTTATTTTTTATTTTTCCATGTTATGATGGTATTTTGTCTTACTTTCAGATACATTGCCAAATTTGAGCCTGTGGTGAAGAAACGACACAAAACGGGGCTAAAACGGAGATTTCCTGCACAAATTGTACACTAGCCGTTTCACTCAGCGAACGCCATAGAGGACGCCGTTTGATTAGTGGGTTTCACCCACGTTCCAACGGCTACAAGACACGTCTTCCCCATTTTACACACTCGGCGGACGCGGAGGGGGTCTCGGCGGACGCTGACTGTTGTAATGGGAGAGTAGTCAAGGGCGTTAGGAGCATTCACCCACGATTGGAGATTTTACCTCAACCATTTTCTATAACGTTATACACCCGTTACAGCATCACTAGCTCTATAAATAGGCCTTGCATTTTCACTTTTGGATCATCCAATTCTAGTTTCCAACCTTAGGCATAAAGTTCACTTTGTAAAGCAATAACCCGTCACATCGGGGGGTTATTGCACTATTGTTGTTAGTTAGATTGGAGCACTGTAGTTAGGAGTTGTACATTCGAAGTTATTTACGTTCAAGTCAGATTTACATTTCCCGCAATTAACTTTCCAGCTCTGTACTAGATCCAGTCTCTGATTTGGAGCAGGTTTTTATATAATTTGCAATTTATTATTATCCGCATTGCATTTACATTCATTTACATTATTACACTGCCTTATATTCGTTTATTTTCTGTCTCTGCCATTACTTTATTACTGCTTGAGTTAGATTTGCACGATTAGTGTGTGCTGATTATTTATTTGTTGGTGTGATCCATTTGTCTTTCGAAACTGAACTTAAGCATGTTCACACCTTTGAAATACACTCTCACACTCCGCACGTTTTCATTCTAAAAATGTCTTATTTCGCAAACCAATTTACCGTTATGTTTTCAATTACCATGTCCAGCTAAATCTCTTGTGCTGGGATGTGAGGATCATCGTTCCGACGGTACTCCACATGTTATCTTTTAAGAAATACTTTAGGGGCTGTTTTTGGTTTTAATTAAACTCTTCCGAACTTTAATTGATCGGTCATTACATAAATGAGACCGTGTTTTTGTTTGCATAATGACTGTGACTAGATCGGGTAAGATCGAAAGCCGTCCGACATTTTAGAAAAGATTTTGTTAGTTTTTAATTGATAAATACAGCGAAAGCACTTTATTAATTAATTAGGAAAGTTTTATATTATTAGAAAGAGATTTTAAACTATTTTCGGACGCGTGTATAGATTTAGGATCCGGTTGGCCGAGCATATGCCGGAAACCCTTTGGTATTAAAATTTTCCAATCGAAAACACTTCTTAACTAAGTCTTAGAGGTAGTTATATAAAAAAGGACTTTATCACTTTAACGCAAGGAGCGACCGGTTCAGCGTGAGCGGCCGGTATAGATTAAAGGTTAGGTCTGTTTCCGATCACGCTAATGCGGCACATCCTTTTTAATTAACTCTTTTTCAAAAAAAAAACATTGCCCCGTAGTATTACTACTTAGATAATAGGAGTACAATTTGATTGATGTGAATTACATTCCAGTATAGTCTTTATCTTATTTATTTCTATTTTCGTTCAGTGGAAAACTATCACTCTGATTTTTCTTTAGCCTTAGATAAACACCGTAACAATAGTAATCGATGGATTGACATTGGTCTCTGTGAGATCGATAAACCTTTTATTTTACTCTGACGTAATCCGTATACTTGCGGATAGCACCAATCAAGTTTTTGGTGTCGTTGCCGGGGAACCAATTACGTCAAAATTTCATACCCTATTGTTACACCGTCTAGACTAAGGCATCCCTTAGCCGGTCAATACGAAGAACCTGCAGTACCGTAAATTTAGTTGATCTAATAGAAGAACCCGAACGATACGCCCGAGCTCGTCTTTTACTCTAAAGACTCAAAAGCAATGGCAGAAGATCAAAACGCTAAACCTCTTTAGGATTTCGTCATACCCTCTAACGAAGAGCCTCATTCTAGTATAGTTAACCCAGCTATACCAGCCCATAACTTCAAATTAAAACCATCTCTGTTACAATTAGTGCAACAGAACCAGTTCGCAGGTCTTCCTACGGAAAATCCGAACCAACATCTTAAAGTCTTTATTCAACTAGCTGATACCTTAAAAGCGAACGGAGCTCCTCCTGAGACAATACGTCTAAGACTATTTCCTTTTTCCCTCAGAGATAGAGCCCGGTCGTGGTTAGATTCCTTTCCAGCCGACTCTATAACCACTTGGAATGACCTAATGAAAGTATTCCTTGCTAGATACTTTCCACCGAGTAAAACCGTTGTCCTACGAAACCAAATAACCCGATTTACCCAAAGCGAGGGAGAATCACTTTTCGACGCTTGGGAGAGATACAAGGAACTATTAAGAGCATGTCCACGTCATGTCTTAGAACAATGGCTTATAATTCATACCTTCTATAATGGACTCAGTACAACACAAAGATGACCATAGACGCTGCCGCTGGTGGCGCTCTAATGAACAAACCCTACCTCGAGGCTTACGCTCACATTGGGGATATGACACAAAACCATTACCAATGGGGGACCGAACGAGCAGACGTAGAGAAGAAAGAGACCAAAGGAGGCGTGTATGAAGTTAGTTATTTTGACCATATGAACGCAAAGATGGACGCTATAGCCTAAAAAGTAGAAAACCTGATTATCAATCCCACAGCAACCGTAGCAGCAATACAACCCGGATGCGAGATTTGTGGAACCCCGGGACATACCATAGCTGAATGCAATCTTTTAGATGACAGTCCCACAGATCAGGTCAATTACGCCCAAGGAAACCCTTATTCAAACACATACAACCCTGGATGGAGGAATCACCCAAACTTTTCATATAAGAATAATAACCCTGCTCAAAATTCAACACCTCAAAAACCACCCAGTTTCCAAACTCAAAGACCCAACCAACCTGTATCATATGCCCCTCAGAAGTCAAATTTTGAGAAAAAGATGGACGAATTCATCTCAGCTCAATTACAGCAGAACAAGGATTTCATGAACCAAAACATTCATTTGAATGGACTAATTACTCAGTTGGGTACTAAACTCGATTCTGTAATTACCCATAACAAAATGCTTGAAACCCAAATCTCTCAAGTAGCACAACAATAATCCACTCATGCTACACCAGGAGGATAATTCCCTAGACAACCTCAACCTAACCCTAAAGGGCACACGAATGCTATCGCTCTAAGGAGTGGGACCACTTACGATGGACCTACAAACCCTAGGTTGAATAATCCAGAACCTCCTAGGAAAGAGGTTGTGGCCACACCTGAGAAAGAAGTTGAGAAATCGCTGGAATCTGAGAAATCTAAGGATACAGAAGTTAAGGAGAAGGAAAGAGAAGGGAATGAAAAAGGTTATGTACCACCTCCTCCTTATAAACCTCCGATTCCATACCCACAAAGACTTAAACAAACCAAATTAGATAACTAATATAAGAAATTCATAAAAGTGATTGAGAAACTCCATGTAGATATCCCATTCACCGAAGCCATTACCCAAATACCATCTTATGCCAAATTCCTTAAAGACATTCTAGCCAACAAATGAAATATTAGATGATCCTAAACCTTTAGAATGCAATTCAATTGCTGAGAATAAGCTTGCTAAGAAAGAGAAAGACCCAGGAAGTTTTTCTATACCTTATGTTTTGGGAAACCAAGTTATCGATAAAGCACTTCTGGACTTAGGAGCAAGGGTAAGCTTAATGCCTTTAGCCGTTTGTAAGAGGTTAAACCTGGGAGAAATGCAACCAACTAGGATATCTCTCCAATTAGCCGATAGATCAGTTAAATATCCAATTGGCACTTTGGAAGACGTCCCAGTAGGCTTGGTCAACTCTATATTCCAACGGATTTCGTTGTAATGGACATTAAAGAAGACGATGATATCCCAATCCTTTTAGGTAGACCCTTCTTATCTACAGCTGGAGCCATAATAGATGTCAAGAAAGGAAAAATGACATTCGAGGTAGGTAATGAAAAAGTAGAATTTATACTATCCCAATTCTTGAATGCACCAGCCATAGATGACTCATGTTATGCCATCGATATCATTGATGAATGCATAAGAGAGTTGGATAAAGAAGATCCAGTAGAAACCATCAAATTACCTTCGATCCCCATATTGGAGGACGACGAATTTGAACGCTTATCTGAACCTTACATAGATAACAGTCTTTACGAATGCTTGGCACTCACCCCAGATCATATGCCATGTCCGAAATAACCATCAATAGAGCTTAAGGAGCTACCTAAGAATTTAAGATACGAGTTCTTAGACAAAGAATTAAACCGCCCAGTCATAGTCAGTTCCACGTTAGATGGTCCTGAAACTAATCACTCTTAGATGTTTTAAGAAAATATCCCTCAGCTCTAGGTTATAATATCTCCGATCTCAAAGGAATAAGTCCTTCCGTGTGTATGCACCAAATTATGCTGGAGGAAGACTCAAAACCCTCTAGAGAACATCAACGAAGGATAAATCCTATAATGAGTGACGTAGTGAAAAGGGAAGTGTTAAAGTTGTTAGAGCCCCGTACATGTGGTACCTAAGAAGGGGGGTGTCACCGCTGTACAAAACGAAAAAAGGAGAACAAATAGCCAAACGTATAGAAAGTGGTTGGCGGATGTGTATTGATTACAGGAAACTCAATAAGGTAACTAGGAAAGATCACTTCCCACTTCCATTCATAGACTAAATGCTCGAACGTTTAGCTAGACATTCTTACTTTTACTATTTAGATGGATACTCAGGATTCTTCCAAATACCCATTCACCCTGATGATCAGGAGAAAATAACCTTTACATGCCCCTATGGAACATTTGCTTACAGACGAATGCCATTTAGACTATGCAATGCCCCAGCTACTTTCCAACGCTGTATGATGTCAATCTTCGCAGATTTCCTTGATGAGATCACGGAAGTATTTATGGACGATTTCTCAGTATGTGGATCCAGTTTTAAAAACTGTTTAACAAACCTCGAGAAAATCCTGGAAAGATGCGTAGAAGACAACCTTGTTCTAAACTGGGAAAACTGCCATTTTATTGTAACTGAAGGAATAGTACTAGGACACATAGTGTCCGAAAGAGGCATTGAGGTTGATAAAGCCAAAATAGAAGTAATAGAAAACCTCTAACCACCCAAAACCATTAGAGAAATCTGAAGCTTCCTTGGACACGTCGGTTTCTACCGACGCTTCATTAAAGACTTCTCCAAAATAACTAAACTGTTAACCAACTTACTTATGAAAGACGCCGAATTTAAATTTGATGATAAATGTCTTGAAGCCTTTAAATACCTAAATCATACACTCATTTCCGCACCCATCATTCAACCTCCTGATTGGAATCAACCTTTTAAAATTATGTGCGATGCTAGCGATTACGCTGTTGGTGCTGTTTTAGGACAAAAGAAGGATAAGAAACTCCATGTGATTTACTACGCCGGTAGGACTTTAGATGCGGCTCAGCTTAATTATGCCACAACCGAGAAGGAACTCCTGGCAGTAGTCTTTGCAATCGACAAGTTTCGATCCTATTTAGTAGGAGCAAAAATCATAGTCTACACTGACCATGCTGGGTTCAGGTACCTATTAAGCAAAAAGGACGCTAAGCCTAGATTACTACGCTGGATCCTTTTACTCCAAGAATTTGATTTGGAAATCCGAGATAAGAAAGGCACCGAAAACGTGGTTGCTGACCACCTTTCAAGGCTTGAATATCTAATGCCAGATCATGTCCCTATCAATGATGATTTCGTTTATGATAGATTAATAGGAGCAGTCAGAACCTTCCATAATGATAATCCTGACCCCTATTTAGAATTAGATATTGAAAAGGCTTTCGCAGTGACAACCGTACCTTGGTACGCGAATTTTGTTAATTATCTAGCAGCTGATATCATACCCCCTGATCTAAATTACCAACAGAAGAAGAAGTTCTTTCATGACGTGAAACACTTCTATTGGGACAAATCCCTTCTATTCAAGAGAGGCGCATACGGCATTTTTCGTCGCTGTGTCCCTGAAGAAAAAGTAGAAACTATAATTAGGCATTGTCACTCTTCACCATACGGTGGACATTTAGGCTCGTCCAAAACATGCGCTAAGATACTTCAAGCAGGCCTTTTCTGGCCAACTTTATGGCGCGATGTTCATGCCTACATTGTAAGATGCGACAGATGCCAACGCACTGGGAACGTCTCAAGAAGAGATGAAATGCCTCTAAGGAATATTTAGGAGGTAGAACTCTTCGATGTTTGGGGTATAGATTTTATGGGACCTTTTCCATCTTTGATGGGAAATAAGTATATCTTAGTAGCTGTTGACTACGTATCCAAATGGATTAAAGTTGTAGCTTCACCCACAACGATACTCGTGTAGTCATTAAACTGTTTAAAAACTATATATTCCCTAGGTTTGGAGTACCTCGATTAGTTATAAGTAATGGAGGATCGCACTTCATATCTAGGATATTCAAAAATGTTTTAAAGAAATATGGAGTTAAACACCGAGTAGCCACACCATACCATCCGCAGACCAGTGGACAAGTAGAAGTATCAAATAGGGAAATAAAACAAATCTTAGAGAAAACTGTATCGACATCTAGAAAAGATTAGTCCTTAAGACTGCAGGAAGCCTTGTGGGCTTATAGAACCGCTTTTAAAACCCCTATATGAACAACCCCATATCAACTAGTCTACGGAAAATCTTGCCATTTACCCTTCGAGCTTGAACATAAGGCCTACTGGGCCATAAAAGCTCTTAATATGGATTACTTGACGGCCGGAGATAAACGTATTTTAGATATCCACAAATTAGAAGTGTTACGCCAAAATGCTTATGAAAATGCCATAATATATAAAGAGAGAACCAAAGCATGGCACGACAAAAGGATTGCCAAAAAGGAATTCAACATAGGTGATCCTGTACTTCTTTTCAATTCCAGGTTACAATTGTTTCCCGGTAAGTTACGCTCGAGATGGACTGGCCCCTATGAGGTCACCAAAGTCATGAAATCTGGAGCACTAGAAATTACAGATCATTCATGTAGTCCCTTTTTAGTGAATGGAAAAAGATTGAAACACTAC
Source organism: Lathyrus tuberosus (assembly GCA_022829125.1). Lineage (NCBI taxonomy): Eukaryota > Viridiplantae > Streptophyta > Magnoliopsida > Fabales > Fabaceae > Lathyrus > Lathyrus tuberosus. Next base: position 2,728,361 of record JALAZF010000540.1, read on the forward strand.
TATGGAGGTGACATCCCCACCTACTACTCTGGTCACACTCTGATAGACCCACCTATTGCAACATCCACTACGTAAGTTTTACATTCGTCAAGCTAACGACGTTAAACAAGCGCTGCGTGGGAGGCTACCCACCGCTTTCTTTTCATTATCTTTCTTATTTATGCATATTATTTACTTGATTTCAGAAAAAGAAAAATATTTATTATTTATATTATTTGACTAACTGGACTGACTTATGAAATGTCTATGTTTACAGGTTACAGATCACATCACCCCAGATATTCTACACTAACTTTCTTTTCAGGATGCCGAGCTATGATGACATGCACACCGTGTTCAGAGACGACGCACAGAGGAAAAGATATGTAGTCCTTTCTGAGAGGCCGATGCTACCCACTAGGTACCCTGGCCCCAACTGTTTAGAAGCCTTAGGTATTGAGGCCATTGTGAGGTACCTTTGTCACCAGCTCCAGTGGGATGAGTATTCTGATGCAATGAATATAACCTATAAGCATCTAACCTTAGAGTTCCTCAGTTCGCTCAAGTATGATCCCTACAGTGGAAGAGGTTACAAGAGTGGAAGCATAAAATTCAGACTATTTGGAAACGAGTACACCCTTAACCACATGGATTTTGCTAGATTACTTAGTTTTCAGTGTGGCATGGATGCCATCCATTTTATGCATGAGGTTAATGTCATGCTGGATGAGCTTGACAGATTCTGGAGCAAAATTACCGGTGGAGGAGGACCTGATCCTTCCACCCAATTAGCAAAAAAAATCCACAGCCCAACTTTCCGTTACTTCCAAATGATCCTAGCCGAGACTTTCTTTGGTAGAAGTGAAACCGAGAACCAGGTTACTGCAGAAGAGATTCTAATGCTCTTTTGCACTGCTGAGTCACGTCTTTTAGCCAGTGGTAATTTTTTGATGTATAACCTATACTTAACAGCCGAATCATCCGAAGGACCCATCCATGTAGGTGGCACTGTTACACATATAGCTTATGCCCTAGGTCTAGCGAGCAAGCTAACTCATCTTACCCCACATTATGGCTACACCTTAATTGACATTAATCATTGCCTTGACCGTGGCCTTATCAGGAGAACATTTTTCAGCGCTCATAACTATAAGCTCCTAATCGACGACGAAGTCGTTCACTACTTTGGTTTGCCAAACCACACCTGGACAAGTGTCCATGACAAAGCTAACTGGTCATACGCTTTGGAAGGCCAAGACGAGACACCCATCCGACCTAGGACCCTACCTGTACCTAAGTACAATCCTACACCCTATCCTAAAAGGACTACTGTCTATTCTTCTAACGTCAATCTGCAACGCAGGAACATATATTCAGAGTTTGACACTATGTGCAAGGAGATTATTTCTCTTTGCGATGAATGCGCCCATCTTACCTTACAGATGGAGGTCTCAGACGCAACAAATGCTTCATCATATGATTTGTTATATCAGGAGATTTGCAATCTCAGACGTCATCTTGCAGATGCACGGGCATGTTGTCCTCACATGGATCAAGGTGTCCGCCGACGGTCGTTCTAGAAGATATTCAGGAGCTCTGGGTCAGATCTCACACTATGTGTGGGGGAGACTTACCACAATCTTATTATTATCATTTATTTTTACCGTTACCACATTCTTATTATTATTTTTTACCGCTATTATCATAATTATCAGACTATTAGTAGATTTAATTTTCCATCCTTATTATTAGACTCATTGCTACTAATATTTTGAATTTTATGGTACATTGCATCCATCATCTATATGCAAGTGTCGTATTAATTATTGGTAATATTTAAAAAAAAATTGATTCATTCTCGTATTTTAAAGTTTTATAGAGTTATTAATATTATTGTTATTTAATTTCTACATTCACATTTTACATTTATGCAAAAGAAAAAAATATTCTCTATGTTTCTTACATGTACATATATGAAGAAACAACCCCAAATATGTTATGAACACCCCAAGGAAGGATACATGGACCAACCAAAGCCCAATTCTGTGCCAGCCTAATTTACGCAGTCCGCGAACGCGGACCCCTGCTCGGCGGACGCGGTGACGTCGTGGGATATTAACAAACCAGAATTGGGAAAACCTCCATTTTTCACCACTCTCTTCACCTCCCACCTCCAATAACTCCATTTTTTACCACCATTAAACCCCACTAAACCACTTCCATCCCTTATTTCATAACTACCCCACTACCATTATCACTTCCATTTCACATTACCTCTATAAAAACCAAAGATTTCAACCAAAAATCCCCAAATCTACAAAAACCTAAATTTATCCATTTCCATCACTAAACCTACATTTCAAGTCAACAATGGCAGCGGAGGAACGAGGAAACATAATTTTTCAAGATGGAGACGACGGAGTCAAGCAATGGGAAAAATGGGACAAACTGCAGACACGCAAAATTCTTGCGACGAGGTACATTAATGATATATGTCTGTATTACCTTGGTATACGGTATAGGGTATTTTATCTGTTAGAGAATTTAAAATTAGAGAGTATCTTTATTCACAAGGAGCCTACCTATGAAAGGCTAACCCGCGAGTTTTTGAGTTCCATGGAGTACATTGTCAGGGATAACACTGCTAGCACTGTAGTCACAGTGAGGTTTAGGATGTTCAATGTTGAATACATTTATACCACGGATGCACTTGCTGAGTTATTAGGATTCCATTACGGGGATGGCAACACTGTGTCATTTGGAGGATTGATTACCTTAATTGCACGAGCCCTCCATCTGGACACCGAGTTGGCCACATTGGAACCACTCCCGCCTCGCACCATTGATTTAAGGTTTCTGAGAGATATGCGTTTGTGCAAAACGAGGTCGGAAGGAGGCTATATCCTCATGGTTCGTAATGCTGCCGTCCCGAGTGTCGCTTTACCTTGTTCAAGTCGCACTGATGTGCGCAAAAGAGGAAATTGGCTCTATGATTTGAAGGCTGCTCCTATTTTAGGTCTGTTGCTACCAAATGTCCCGGAGGACAAAGGAAACTAGACGGAGGATGAGTTTGACCGTATGGACCAGTCTCCTATTCATGTATCACCTGCATACACTCCACCTGTTACTAACCGTTCTACACGTACCTCTTCTGGATTTTATATCACTGAAGAAATGTGGCAAGCACAGCAAGCCAGAGAAGAAGAGCGTGATGGCATATTCTATGCCATGTACCAACACCAGCAGGAGATGATGAACCTTATGCGGGAGTCACAACAATCCACTCTCGAGAACTTCCAAGCACTTAGGGATCAAAATGGTTCTCTCATAGAGAGGATTGAGCAGATGGAGTTGTGACATACCACCCGACACCGCAGTAGGAGTCGTCGCCCCAGACGTTCAGAGCATGGTGGAGATTGCCCCAGTGGTCGACATGAGTGATTGCCAGGCTTCACCTATCTCTTTCTCACTTTTTATCGAAAGATTGAGGACAATGTTCGGTTTAAGTGCGGGAGGAGATATTTACTATTTTTAGTTGTCTTTACTATTTCTACTTTCTCTCTATTATTTTACTATTGCTTTCTAGTGTAGTTTAGTTCGTTTTAAAAATTTTCACATGTGCTTGACGAGTCATTTCATGTAGTTTGTCTATTTTCCCAATTCTTGAGCCTTAACAAAAAAAATATATATTTTTGAACAAAGAAAACAACATTTATTTTGAAAATTTGGGCTATTATAACAATTAAGTATCATTTGCAAAGGCTTGGGAAAACTTTTGAAAAATCGATATCGTTTTTACACCGTAAGTTTCTCAATTATAGGAACCTATCCAGGTTTTTATTATACGGTGGCCTTAAAATCTCACCCTGTATCGCTTACCCTTAAGTAGTTTATTCTAGCAGTCAGCACCATCTTAACCACCGCTAAGTGACAAATCGATGCAAATAGGTAAGATCCTGCAAAAGAAAAAGAAAAAAGAAAGAAAAATCCAAAAGATGCTAAAGTATCTTTGGAAAAATTGCAAGAAAAATTATTTATCAAAAGAAAAAAATAATAATAAATTGCAAAAAGTATCAAATTTCTGATATAATAACAGGATCAGGATTACCACAGGTTATGTTCACCATGCGAGTGCAAGATAACGGGCTTAATGTGACTGCGCCTAAATGAAAAGGGGTAAGAAAGGAATGAGTAAGCTAGGCCTAAGTATAATACCTTGGTTTGGATTGGTTTGTATAGGAGAGAAACTTATGCCCGCAAATCACGGAAAGTGTCATTACGATACCCTTGGTTCACAAGTTTGTACCTACTGATGCATTACTGATCAAACTTAAGTCTTTAGCTCAGATGAGATACTTGTGTGTTTGTTGTTCTTCTTTTTCTGCTTATAGGAGTTTGCTTGAGGACACGCAAAGGTTTAAGTGTGGGAGATTTTGATAACACTAAAATACAATGTATGTTTGACTCCGATTGCACATGTTTTTAGTTTTTTATTTGTTATTTTCCCATGTTATGATGGTATTTTGTCTTACTTTCAGATACATTGCCTAATTTGAGCCTGCAGTGAAGAAACGACGCAAAACGGGGCTAAAACAGAGATTTCCTGCACAAATTGTACACTTGCTGTTTCACTCAGCGAACGCCATAGAGGACGCCGTTTGAGTAGTGGGTTTCACCCACGTTCCAACGGCTACAAGACACGTCTTCCCCATTTTACACACTCGGCGGACGCGGAGGAGGTCTCGGTGGACGCTGACTGTTGTAATGGGAGAGTGGTCAAGGGCGTTAGGAGCATTCACCCACGATTGGAGATTTTACCTCAACCATTTTCTATAACGTTATGCGCCCGTTACAGCATTACTAGCTCTATAAATAGGCCTTGTATTTTCACTTTTGGATCATCCAATTCTAGTTTCCAACCTTAGGCATAAAGTTCACTTTGTAAAGCAATAATCCGTCACATCAGGGGGTTATTGCACTATTGTTGTTAGTTAGATTGGAGCACTGTAGTTAGGAGTTTTACATTCGAATTTATTTACGTTCAAGTCAGATTTACATTTCCCGCAATTTACTTTCCAGCTCTGTACCAGATCCAGTCTCCGATTTGGAGCAGGTTTTTATATAATTTGCAATTTATTATTATCCGCATTGCCTTTACATTCATTTACATTATTGCACAGCCTTATATTCGTTTATTTTCTGTCTCTGCCATTACTTTATTACTGCTTGAGTTAGATTTGCACGATTAGCATGTGCTGATTATTTATTTGTTTGTGTGATCCGTTTGCCTTTCAAAACTGAACTTAAGCGTGACACTTGTGTTCACTCCTTTGAAATACACTCTCACACTCCGCACGTTTTAATTCTAAAAATGTCTTATTTTGCAAACTAATTTACCGTTATGTTTTCAATTACCATGTCCAACTAAATCTCTTGTGCTGGGATCTAAGGATCGTCGTTCCGACGGTACTCCACATGTTATCTTTTTAGAAATACTTTAGGGGTCATTTTTGGATTTAATTAAACTCTTCTGAACTTCAATTGATCGGTCATTACGTAAACGAGACTGTGTTTTTGTTTGCGTAATGACTGTGACTAGATCGGGTAAGATCGAAAGCCGTCCGGGATTTTAGAAAAGAGTTTGTTAGTTTTTAATTGATAAATACAGCGAAAGCACTTTATTAATTAATTAGGAAAGTTTTATATTATTAGAAAGAGATTTTTAACTATTTTCAGATGCGTTTATAGATTTAGGATCCGGTTGGCTGAGCATATACCGGAAACCCTTTGGTATTAAATATTTACAATCGAAAACACTTTTTAACTAAGTCTTAGAGGTAGTTATATAAAAAAAGACTTTATCACTTTAACGCAAGGAGCGACCGGTGCACCGTGAGCGACCGATATAGATTAAAGGTTAGGTCTGTTTCCGATCACGCTAACGCGGCGGATCCTTTTTAATTAACTCTTTTTCAAAGAAGAAAACATTGCCCCGTAGTATTACTACTTAGATAATAGGAGTCCAATTTGATTGATGTGAATTACATTCCAGTATAGTCTTTATCTGATTTATTTCTATTTTCGATCAGTGGAAAACTATCACTCTGATTTTTCTTTAGCCTTAGATAAACACCGTAACAATAGTAATCGATAGATTGACATTGGTCTCTGTGGAATCGATAAATCTTTTATATTACTCTGACGTAATCCGTATACCTGCAGATAGCACGCATCAGCAGTCACGCCGAAAAGTCTCTTCGAATTGTAGCCAAGCTGGGGCAGTCGAGTTGAGAAAGTCTTTTCAGAGAGCGGTCAATCATGGCTAAACACGTCGAGAAATCTCTTCAATAGCCAAACTGGGGGGCAACCACGTTGAAATCCGTTGAATCTCTCCAAAACCGTTTAATATGGGGCAATCAGGTTGATTTGGAAAATCTCTCTAAGATCATTTAGGGGAAAAGTTTCTTCCAGACTCGAGGCAGGCCACCTCAAGTCTACGAGAAGTTGTCCTTTCCAAAAGATGACTAGTCAGAAGCACCTCTCAAAGAGTTTGAAGACACCGGGGCATTTTGAATGCTATGTCTTCTGTAAAATCCTCTCGAGGCAAAATTCTTTCATAGACCTTGCAGTTGGGGCAAATGGAGAATTAAACGAATCGTTGTTCACTCATAACGATCAATGGGCAGTTGATCAACTCAGAAGCTTAAAAAAGAGGTCATTTCCAGCATGAGGTGTCTTTGATCTCTTTTCCCCAGCAGGATTCAGTATGTTGCCTCTCCCCAGCAGAGTATCTGAATATCCTTCCTCTAGCAAGACCTCGGGAAGTTTGATTTCTCTAGTAGAGTCCATAGTCATGGCTCTCCCTAAGCAGAAGTGGGTCCCCCAACAGGAAAGTTCTTCCTGGAGGTTGTCATCCCCGCATGAGTTTTGGTTGATTTCAGTCCCCTAGCAAGTGCTTCTTCCCTTAGCAAGAGATATGGTTGATCTCAGTCCCTCAGTAGGTATTTCCTTCCTCAGCAAGAGTTCGTTTGATCTCAACTCCCTAGCAGCTAGGCCAGAAAGTTGTAATTTCCTCAGCAGAGTTCTATGGTTATAGTTCTTCCCCAAGCAGATTGGTTCAGATGAGGCCCCCTGCAAGGTTATCATTCCTTACAGTAATCCTCAGCAAGCTTGGCAGTTCAAAGACCAGATAGTGTCAATGTCCTCCGCAACTGAGTTGATGTTTTACCACAGAGTGACAGAAGATCAAATCAGTGGTTATTTGCTCAGTAGAGTTGCTATTGTTATCCCCAACGGAGTTGCCTTCATATCCTCGGCATTTACTTTTCTGAGGGGCCTCCTTGTATTTTGCATATAGTAATCATTACATCCTCAAAAAACGCGTAGCATTTCCATCGAGATGGAGCATTGCGCCATGGAAAAATTCAAACATATGCATACCAATCATAAGCCAGTTTTGGTACCTTGTGCGAAAGACCAAAATTGTTCCTCTTCAATAAGACTAAAAAAATACTGAAAGAATGCCTCGTTCATTCTCCAACATACATTCCGAAGCGAGTACCAGGGTTTCACCTTTTTTCTCCTCACCAGAGTCCTAGTTTTCGGTTTGTAGATCTTTTATTCTTACGTCTTAACCATATATTTTAAGAACCATTCCCGATAGGATAACTTTAGCCATTCCTGACTGGCAAGCTTTAGCCGTTCACGACAGGCGACCTTTGAGTTTTAAACCTAGCCGTTCCCGACAGGCCCGCATTTGCCGTTCCCGACAGGCATACCATAGGTTTTCAACTTCAGCCATTCCCGACGGGCACCCTTTGAGTTTTAAACCTAGCCGTTCCCGACAGGCTCGCTTTTTCCGTTTCCGACAGGCATACAATAGGTTTTCAACTTTAGCCGTTCCCGACAGACGCCCTTTGAGTTTTAAACCTAGCCGTTCCCGACAGGCCCGATGTACCGTTCCCTACAGGCATACCATAGGTTTTCAACTTTAGCCATTCCTGACAGGCGACCTTTGAGTTTTAAACCTAGCCGTTCCCGACATACCCGCATTTGTAGTTCCCGACAATCATATAATAGGTTTTAAACTTTAGCCGTTCCCGACAGGCGCCCTTTTGAGTTTTAAACTTCAGCCATTCCCGACAGGCATACTTCAGTCGTTCCCGACAGGCATACTATAAGTTTCAAAACTTCCGTCGTTCCCGACAGGCAAAACTTTAGCCGTTCCCGACAGGCATCCTTTCGGTTTCAAACTTTTGTCATAAGTTTCGGACTCTTTCCCCAAAATACCTTTTCCCACAACTGATGTGTTTGTCATATATCCATTCTTTTTACCCACAGAGCGCAAATTTTCTGGTTATTTTTGTATTCAATCCCTATGTACCTTGAATTTCTGACAGCCGCTGCTCTCATCCCTTCAGGTCCATAGTTGATTGAATGGGGCAGCTGTAACAACTTAAAATTTGCCCTCTTATTTATACCCAATAACTGGTTTTCGCTTCACATTGATCTACATATCCAGTAGGTCATAACTCATATTCATTCATTTGCATGTGTTCCTGAGGCGTGGGATCATGGTTTCTTATCTTCTGTGCGAATTAGTTGATATTCATCAATTGAAGATGGTGGTTAGGGTTACATGACAAATGCACATTGGTATTCATGGTTAACGGAATTTATTGATGGAAGTTGCATATTGGTTGAGAATACGAGCTTGCTTGGGAGTTGAAGTTTGATGTGATTTGAATGTGCTAAGATTGGTTATAAGGATTACTTGGAATTCAAGATATAAGTCCATCGTTCATCCATTTCAATCCATCGCCCATTTTATCCAATTTTGACAACCATTTTTATATCAATCTTAACCTATATTTCAAATCCATATTTGTTTTCAAATCCATTTCTGTAAGGTCTATATCCAAAATTCCTAAAAATCATCTTTATCCAAGTAAATCCATTTTAGATCCACCTTTAATATCCATTTATAAAACTCACTTTCAACCATTTTTTAGAGTCAATAACCAAATAAAATCCAATTCTAAAATCCAATTCTAAAATCCATGTTATAACCAAAGTCAAAGCCTCACTCAAATCATCTCACCATGGCCAACAATTTCAATTTTCTCCTTCATTTACCACCGAACGTCCTTTGTGGGCCCCATTGGGGGCAATTGAAGCCCATATACATCTCTCTTTTTATGCTTTCAGAGAATTAGTCGCAGAAAAAGTACATTACAGCAAGAAAGTTAACCGCGGGAAAACGAAAAAATACAAAGTAGTTCGCATACACAAAATAGGAAATGGAGGCGTATGAAACATTCAATGATAGTCCATAATATGAATTCCATATCGGAAAATTACAACGAAAAGATTCCAACATTTTCCTCTAACCATACCACTTTTTCTAACTTAACTCCTAACAGAAAATGTAACACAAATTCACTAACCAATTCTAACCAGTTTTTCCTAACAAATTTTTTTCATTAACCCTTATCAGTAGAAACCATAATAGAAATAACCAGAAAACCAACAGAATTAACTACCCTATAACAACTTCTAACATTTCATAACCATACTCACACATTTTTCTAACAGTTTTCACAAAACTACTCTAACCACTTCTAACCTCCTAACCATTTCCTAACCGATTTAACCGATAACAATTCTAACTGAAAACCACCACAACTCACTCTAACCATTTTGGGGATACAGGTGAAAATTACTCCAAAAGAAAACCTCTCATTCTTCCACTCTTGACCTTGAATTCTCAAACTCTCTGCAACTCTTCTTCCTCTTCACTCAGGGCTTCATTACCTTCAATTTCTCCTCTCAACCTCCATTCAATTCCATCATCATCTTCATACCAATTCACCACCCTACATCTCCCTCAATCTTCACCATGAAACCTGCAAATATCGATCACAGAAGAAAAACAGAGTCAGGTTCTGCAACAAAGTTCATCTTCATCTCTACATTCAACAATCTTCAAACACCTGCAACTTCAATTTCTCTGCAATTCCGTCATCAATTTTTCGAAGCCTGCAAATCCAAGAACGGGAGTTAACACGAAAATGCACCGCAAACTCTGAACAAAGCGGAATCGAATCATACTACAACCATTGAAGCAATCGAGAAGAAGAAGGAGAACACACACGCAGAAGCAAGAAGAAGTAAAAGAAAAGAGAGACGCAGTGCCGAGTTTACCGTTAGTGTCGTCTTCGCGAAGGTACGCACATTCTCACTTCAACCTTTGGTAGCTGTGGCCTCAGATTCATAATCCGTTGTGGTTTAGTATTGATGCTTTGAACTTTTGTTGATTTTATGTTTTCGAAATTCTATCCTCCGATCCGGTAGTTTGGCTGGGTCTTTGGAAAAACTAGTGACGGATTCGTAATCACCGTGCAAAAGTAACTAGGATTGGTGTTTAGTAGTTTGTAATTGGTGGTGGTTAGTGGCCAGAGAAGACGGCAGCGCCGACGGCGGCCACCGGTTTTTCCGGCCAGATTAGGTTTCCGGTAATGGTTATTGTGTAGAGAGAGAGACGTTTGAGGGAGAGAGAGAGAGAGAGAGAGAGAGAGGCTTGAGAGCCGATTGTTTTGATTCATGTTTCTCATTTAAAGACCATAAGGAGATAAGAGTTGGTGGTGGTGGTCTACTCCGGCGGTGACACTTGTCACCGTCCGGTAGGACCACCTGGTTAATTTCATGTGCGCCATCCCATGCTTCTTATGCTACACCCCTCCATTTGTTACCTTACGATGCATCATCATCATCGTTCATGCAATCTAAGGGTCCAGATCGGTCAATGGTGTTGACTGTGTTCCACCGTATGCACCCCCAAGCCCTAAGCTCTTTGGGCCTATATCCAGTTACTATACGCACCCCTTTTTGCGCAGCCCATGGATAATTGAACTAAGAAGATTGTTAAATACACCTATACCTTGTTTTTGCCTTGTTTTTTTAATTTCTTTTGATGCATGTAAGAAATTGAGTTGTTAAAAATAGTTTCTGATGGATAAAAATTCTTAATTAATTCAGCTGTGTACCTGAAGAGGTTAATGAATTTTTATCATTTTTTAATTCCATTTTTGGTGAAGTTTATTTTTTTTCTTGAATGTCTTGTGTGATATGCTCTTATGATCATAGTTTGTGTTACTAGTTGCATAACAGAATTTTTAGGAAGGGTTGTGAGCTGAAATTTTACATGAGACCTGATACGTGATCTTAGGACATATTGAGGGACTTTTTCCATTTTTTTAGGCCATTTTTACGTATGCTTTTGAGGTGATTCTTTGAATATCTTAGGGTTGAGAGTTTAGGCAATACTTGGTGTAGTTTGAACATGATAGGAGCTTATTTTTGAGCTCATCTTTTAGGTGTGTTTATTCACTGATTCCATCTAGTTATGTTCCAAATCATGAAATTTTTTAAGGTTCATAACTATTTTCCTCATGCGTTGCCATTGATGATTAGCATGTTTGTTCATATGTTGTTCTCTTAGACATTTGATGAGAAGGAATTTATGACATGACTTGAGGCCTTTAATTGATTTTATATGCTTGGAATGTGACATAATTTAGAGGACCTATACTCCATTCCAAGACATTTTTGTATATTCATAGTGTGCATGGAAACTTGTATGTTTTAAGCATCATTTTGAATCCACTTTATGACATCTTATCTTGTGTTTGTGATACCATTTCTTATCCATCATGTTGCCAATTCTTTTTTATATTCTCATGCATCGATGAAGGGTGCACATTCTGACCTTGGTCCATTTTCATGCTTTAATTCAATTCACCTAACTTATAATGGCTTTTTTTTTGTAGTTTACGATTAACTTTGAAGTAGACTTTGGCTTTTGCCATAGTTTGTAATTGTTTGATTTCTTTTGGTCCATTAACATGGATAGGGTTTAACCAAAGGTGTTCACCAACTAAGGCCTTATTCCTTTGGTTGTTTCATTGTTGCTTTTTCCTTGTGATTCCTAACTCATTTGTTTATTTGTGCAAGGTGCTTCAAGGAAATCTCCAAGAATGGCATAGTTTGTTTACTTTGTAAATGCTCATTTCTAACTTGTTTGTTCATTAACATTAACAGGTCCTTATGTTGTTTTTACTTGCGTTGCTTTGCTACGGATCTATATCCGTTTGGTAGGACATCTCATCTCTTTATACTCCTCGAACTTTACCGCTTTCGAATGCCATGAGAAGTAGGAATAGAGATGCATGACTGGGAGTCCTCACTTTAGGTGGGCAAGGCTGTTTATTTGTTCTAAAGTCCTCCAGAGAGGCTCTGATTGTGATTGCTTAAATTTTGTGCTGAAGACCTCTATGAGGCATCCCATTCCTGTTTCCCCTTTGTAAGACCTCCAAGAAGGAAATTGACGGAAGGTAGGGTTCGCAATCGACCCCCGTTATTCTAGTTGAGTCGTTCTTAGCTCTCATTACATGATTGAAGTTTTGAACATCACCTGCTCCTGTTATCGAGTCGGTCAAGTGGAAGGTAGGGTTTGCAATTGACCCCAACTCATTGTCATTAGCTCACATCGATTGATGTTGACGCTTATGTGATCTCATTCACATCTTTTTTATTGATCTACTTTGATATGTTATATCATTGTATGGTTTGTTTAGCTTTTGCTTCCTCATTAGGATACCTATTCTAACTTGTCCAAGTTAGATAGGTTAGAAAACATAACATAGGAATAACCTTTGTATGACAACATTAGACAGATTCCCCCTGATCCTGACCTTAGGACCATCATTGCATGCTAACTTGTGACCTTCGTGAGTCTCACCTTTCTCTCACACCCATGCGATCGAGACTGTTCCCTGTGTTCCGTAGTAACATGAACTACGGATGCTCTGATTCCTCTTTATTTTCAGATTGCGGATACGTAGGCACGAGATGCGATATCTCGGCGAGCAAACTAAAGACAAACTTCCATTTTCTCTTGCACCTTTGAGTCATCTCCTCTCATCTCCCTTAATCCACTTGTAAAGGATGCGTCATTTCTGTTCTACCGCAAACAGGTAAACGCGTAAGACTCCTACGCCGAGCGGCAACACCTAAACTGCTGGAACGCGAACGTTGGCATATTCCACTTAAAAAACAAAAACAAAGCAAAGTCATCCCTAGTGAGGGGAACTACGTCGCTCTGATTCTTCATTGGTTAATGGAGATACGTATGCAGGAGATCGTGCGAGATCTCTGCAAGCACAACCTTATCAATCAAACCTTTTCTCTCACCCGCGTGCGATTGAGACATTACCAAGCAAAACAACCGACCCGTAGGTCGAACTACGACTGCTCTGACTTACTCTCTCTGGTTAGATTGAGGATACGTAGGCAAGAGACGCGATATCTCAGCGAGCACACTAACAACTAACTTCCCTTTTCTCTCGCACCCGTGCGATTGAGATGAATCACCTAGCACACTAACAACTAACTTCCGTTTTCTCTTACACCTTTGAGTCATCTCCTCTCATCTCCCTTAATCCACTTGTAAAGGATGCGTCACTTCCGTTCTACCGCAAACAGGTAAATGCGTAAGACTCCCACGCCGAGCGGCAACACCTAAACTGCTAGGACACGAACGTTGGCGTATTCCACTTAAAAGACACAAATAAAGCAAAGTCATCCCTAGTGAGGGGAACTACGTCGCTCTGATTCTTCATTGGTTAATGGAGATACATAGGCAGGAGATCGTGTGAGATCTCTACGAGCACAATCTTATTTATCAAACCCTTTTCTCTCGCCCACGTGCGGTCGAGATCAAACAAAAAAATTGACCATGTTAGGTCGAACTACGACTGCTCTGACTTCCTCTCTCTGGTTAGATTGAGGATATGTAGGCACGAGACGCAATGTCTTGGCGAGCAAACCTTGCCCCCACAAAACCGTAGTCCGAACTACGTTGACTCTGACTTTCCCACACCCGAGGGAATACGTAGGCCTAGGACGGCGATGTCCTATCGAGTCACTTCTTTTCTTTTTCCCTCTGTTTTTTTGTTTCTCCCGTTCCGTTTCCAGTTAGCAGTTGAGCTTCAAATAACCTACACCCTTTGATCGATAACAACAAGCGTGGATCCCATCGAGTATGATGGATGCGAGGACGTGCTAATACCTTCCCCTCGCGTAACCGACTCCCGAACCCAGGCTATGGTTGCGATGACCATTCCTTTCCCTTTGTCTAGGTTTTCTTCGATCGTTTCCTTTCCTTGCGTCGGGATAAATAACGTTCGGTGGCGACTCTTCTGTTCATTTGTGTCGGTCGATTTTCGCAGATGCGACACCGACTATAGAAGAAGGGATAGAACTTTATTTCAAAGACTTGAAAATGGGGAATGAGGATCTCGTCAACTAGAATTGACACCCGAAATGTCGGCAATGTAACACCCCCAATCTATACCCCCAACCTATTAAAACGGTAAATAAAAATTCAAAATTTCATCAGAGTATAATTAAAAACACGGCATAGACAGGGAGCATCACATTAAAATGAAACAAAACATACAACACCTGCTCATAAAGATATGCAACAGTGGGGTAGCAATCAACAGAGGAACTCAGTTCCTCACACCCACAATTCAGATTTTAGAATAAAAGCGGAAAATCTAAAACTGAATATCCTATATACATATCACATAAAGGTTTATCTGTTATCAACAGAATCATGTATATATATACAACTACAAAGGACAAAGGTGCATATACACAACATCACAAAATAATCCTAATCGATCTCCCGACTACCCGATGTCACATATCAGAGCCGACCGACAAAAGAATGAAGACCTAAGCTTCACAAAAGACCTCCAGCATCTAATCTGCAATGCCTTATAGAGCATTAAACCACAGCAGAAGGGTGAGAAAAACAATCATAATACAGTTGCATAAAATTATATATATCGACATAAAAGTACACATATCAAGTATTCTCACCACAATTATCACATGCCAACACATAAAGCATATATAGATTATACTCACACCATCACATATTCACACATAATGCATATGTTTATACACAAAACATATCATTCATAACTCAATGCCTTTAACTCGAATGCACATCAATTCATGAATGTTATCACAAGCTCAATCACGTGATTACTCCATTCCCAATTGCATATTAATCATGCACAATACATTTATCACAGATGCATATTACAATGTCTCACACCTAATCAACCAAATCTTGATGTTTCACATATAAACAATGCAATCATAACCCATGCAGATGCAACGAGACCGACACAACGACTCTATGCAAATGCACATGCGGTACCGACTTCATCAAATCTCATCACCAGTTCACTCAAGAACTATTGGAACCATCGCTCGTTACTGAGGGTCGCTCAAGTAACACCCCGTCGGGCCTACGATGTTCACCCGTTGCTTTAGGTCCCCACATGGGCACACGACGTTTGTGGATTGCTTTAGGTCCCCACATGGGCACACAATCCGATCGCTTTAGGTCCTCACATAGGCACCCGATCCGATTGCTTTAGGTCCCCACCTGGGCAAGCGACCATCTATAACCATCCCTTTAGGTCCCCACACAGGCACACGATGTTATAGCAGATTCCCTCTGGAACCAAACCGTCACCCAGGACGTCACAACAATGCGTATCATGATGCTTGGCATACAATGACTCATGACATTTAGTGTGCACACGCATAAATACATTCATTTCCATCAACAAAATCACACTTTGCACTTATGCCCAAAACAATGCATTTAATTATCATACGGCCACAAATCATCACAACACCATTTAAACACATGCATTTACATCATACAACAACACTTTGCACGATACACCTCAATTACGCACACTTACAACGACAAAAGTCGACAAACCGACAGTATTCCAAATTCCCGACATAATATAATCGGCTAACAATCTCAAAATTATCATCATAAGAAAGTACATTTTATAAGCTTTCCAACGATATACATAACACTAAAATCGGAAATACGGTTCGAGAATTATGAATTTTTAAGGAAAAGTATTAGCTGAAAAAATCTCACAACCGCCCGGCGAAACACGCCAACCGCCCGGCGAAACACCCTTCGCCGCTACCCTCGCCCGACGAAGCACAGGCGACACTAATTCCACCAAAATAACTCAAAAGAGTGAGGAACTTGGAACCTCTGCGCCTCTCAAAACCGACCGGCGAAGGAACGAACCGCCCGGCGAAACAAGCACACCGCCCGGCGCTTCACACCAGAAGCAGAATTTCTGCTTCGTGATGCACTGTTCCATAACCCAAAAATTCCATTTTTCTTCCCCCAAATCACTCCATCAGCAAAACAGTTAATAACAATGGTTCATAAACATATAGAGATCATACCACACAAATTATATCGATTTCCATCCGTGAAAACATCGATTTCTACTCGTTTACGCGTTCTAGACCTATACCCGAAAAACTATCGAACAAGACAATACAACATGCAAACACACATACATAATCATACACAACGATAAGATAATTGAGTTTCGCACCCTTACCAGATTAAATCGATCCCTAGAAGTTGTTTTGATGATTTCCAAGCTTTTCTCCCAATTCCTCTCTTTTTCTCTTCTCTTCTTTTTCCTTCTTCTTATTTCTTTCTCTCTATTTTCTCTCTTCCCCTTATATTTCTATTTTCTTTCTTTTCTATTTCTTTCTAACTTAGTAAATAATTAGGGAAAAGACTAAAATACCCTTACTCTCAATTATCCCGTAAACGCTCTCAAAACGCGATAAAATATAATAACAATGCGAAATAACATATTATCACACCAAAGTCATAAATAAAAGTAATATAATACTCAAAATAATTAAATCGACTCGATTAAATAAAATGATCAAAACTGGGGCGTTACAACTCTCCCCCACTTCGAAATTTTCGTCCTCGAAAATATAGCCGATCCCAACAACTCCAGACACTGCCCTCGCATCCGACCAACAAACACTAGAACAACCAAAAGCACACCACAAATAACACAACTGACAAACCACCTTGCTAACAGTAGCAACAACGACAAGACGCAAAGCCCATACAATGCACTTGCCGACCAACTCACAACTCAAAGAATACACAAGCACAAATTTACTGGTTCACTCTCAAATACAAATTGTGTCACATCACGCTTCCGTTGCACATTCTGATTACCCGAAACCATCAAGACTATCAATCTCACGCCCAAAACCTAACTCTTTCTCATATTTACCAAGAATCACTGTTCACTGCCAATATATCCAACCACACTCTCTACTATGATTTCTCCCACACTAAACACAAGCCTCTGAACTGCTCAAATAATTCCAACTCTCTGACCATCAAAACCGACATGCATAAAGATTTTAGACTTACACACCAGGCACAACATCAGCCTTTCCCCAAGGATAACCCCAACCAATTCTTGACTCGCCACGAATCCTAATCATCCTCGTTGTCTCTATTCTTTCAGACCAATCCAATATTCAATATTCTTGTAATTACCAAACACTTCGAATCTAGAATCATAAAAAAAAATAATACTTCCAATATCCCAACATAATACAACTACCACCAATTCCAATTCCACAGTAGTATCAATCCTTTCACGAATCCTCAAATGTCGAAAAACATAAGCCACGACTTTACTTTCTTGCATTAACACACTGACCATACTCCTGAAAGATGCATCCCAAACAATCGACTTCCCCTTTGCTATTCAACCGAAATAACGAAAACGCAAATCTTGGAAAAGCCTTCCTTACCCTTCGGTAATAACCAACAAAAATTCAAAAAAAATTCTAATCACCTTTAACTATCTTCAGAGCCTCTCATAGTAACACCGCATCTACTTCCGATGATAACAAATATAACCCGTCACACCAAGTCGATCAAAGCCTCAACTCAAACAATTCACCACTCTTATCAAACATTCCAACAATTGTAATTCTAATCCATCTCAACCGAACCAATTCCAGTTACCTAATTCCGAAAGTGAACACTTAATCTCAATCGTCACTCTATACCACTGTCTGTAGTCCATACACAATTTCTTCTCTTGGCAATCCATATTCCAACCTATCGCAACAATCATCCAAAAAGGACTCTCAATGACTTCCCAACTTAACCATCCTCCCAAAAACCTTGATTCCGCATCACCATCAGATATGAAATCTTCCTCAACTTGACAAAATAATCCGCAATCATTTCCTTAAATTTCAAATAATCCATTCTGTACCACCATCAAAGCCGGAAAGACACGTCCATTCCATCCAACATAATTCCCGTCTGCTATCAACAAGAGATTAAGGGTGATCAGTTCCTCAATTTGTCAATAGACAGCCGACAACCATGATGGGGTACAAAACGTCTCCACCAAACTATAATAGCGTTCCTTATATCCTGTACACAAAACTACCTAAGGCACAAATCCTTAGTTGACATAAACCTTACCTCTGCATCCCGTCTTGCACCGGGAACTACACTTATAGTCTTGCAATTCACAACACGCTGAGCCAGCGCTCTACACCTGAAGCAACATGGAGAAGTACCAGCTTCTCCCCCACTCATTTCATTCCAACCACTCTAATTGAAAACACTAAAACCATCACAAGTCTTTACCATAAATGGTCAAAGAACAAACCAAAGAAGTAATTACCAACCCCTAAACAGAAGTATCGATAACCATCTAATCACCCCAAGAAGACAACAACAAATTCAAACGCTTCGCGCACTCATACGAACTAAACGAATGAGTCGCTCCAGTACCAACAATAGCAAAATAAAGGTGTACTATAATAAAACAAGTACCTTTAATCAAACGATCCGCAATAGAAGTGTCAGTCCTTGCCATTGCAAAGACCTCCCCACCAGCCTAAGCTTGCTTTGGTTTTGTACACCTCGTACTAATATGACCTATCTCACCATAGTTAAAGCACTTAACCACATTCTTCCTCTTGCACTCAGCTGCTACATGCCCTACACCTCCACAATCAGAACACTTATCCAAATTCTTCCTACACTCGGACTGACGGTGTCCCCACTCACCACACCTAAAACACCTCGGAGAATTAGACATACCGTCTCCATCTGACCTTCGATCAAAAGTACTCCTTTGTTTACCTTTATCCGCTGGTGTCACATACGGCCCACCACGGAACTGTTGCTTCCCTTTCCTGTCACTCAAACTCTTGTAATGAGTAGAACGAGCCTTACTGTCTTCTTCAAAAATCCTACAACAATCCACCAAGTCTGAAAACCTTCGAATCCTCTGATAACCAATGGCTTGCTTAATCTCTGGACGCAACCCACTTTCATACTTAACACACTTAGAAACCTCCGCAGTCGCTTCCGCATAGTGTGGATAGAACTGTACTAGTTCAACAAACTTAGTCGTATAGTCAACAACTGACATACTACCTTGTTTCAATTCCAAAAACTCTATCTCCTTCTTTCCTCTAACATCCCTGGGAAAATACTTCCTCAGAAACTCCCTGCTAAACACTCCCCAAGTGATCTCTCCCTCCTTTGCAGCTTCCAACACATTACGAGTACCAACCCACCAATCATCAGCTTCCTCTAGTAACATGTGAGTACCCAGTCTCACCTTCTGATCCTCATCACAATCCAGCACCCAGAAAATCCTTTCAATCTCTTTCAGCCAAATCTGTGCACCATCAGGATCATATTTGCCTTTGAAGGAAGGTGGTTGATTCTTCCTGAACTCATCATTACCAACAGCATTCGGTGCACCCTGCACCGCCCGAGCCATAGCCTGCATCGCTGCAGCTAAAGCAGCATCGTTCCTTCCAGCCATATTCTGTTCATTTCCAATAACAGCAACTATGGTTAAACAAACAGCTCACCGAACCACAAGGCCAACAAAGACTGACACAAACTGACACGGACTGGCTCTGATACCACTTAATGTAACACCTCCAATCTATACCCCCAAGCTATTAAAGCGGTAAATAAAAATTCAAAATTTCATCAGAGTATATTTAAATCATCATGGCATAGACAGGGGGCATCACATCAATTTGATACAAAACATACAACACCTGCTCATAAAGATATGCAACAGTGGGGTAGTAATCAACAGAGGAACTCAGTTCCTCACACCCACAATTCAGATTTTAGAATAAAAGCGGAAAATCTAAAACTGAATATCCTATATACATATCACATAAAGGTTTATCTGTTATCAACAGAATCATGTATATATATACAACTACAAAGGACAAAGGTGCATATACACTACATCACAAAATAATCCTAATCGATCTTCCGACTACCCGATGTCACATATCAGAGCCGACCGACAAAAGAATGAAGACCTAAGCTTCACAAAAGACCTCCAGCATCTAATCTGCAATGCCTCATAGAGCATTAAACCACAGCAGAAGGGTGAGAAAAACAATCATAATACAGTTGCATAAAATTATATATATCGACATAAAAGTACACATATCAAGTATTCTCACCACAATTATCACATGCCAACACATAAAGCATATATAGATTATACTCACACCATCACATATTCACACATAATGCATATGTTTATACACAAAACATATCATTCATAACTCAATGCCTTTAACGCGAATGCACATCAATTCATGAATGTTATCACAAGCTCAATCACGTGATTACTCCATTCCCAATTGCATATTAATCATGCACAATACATTTATCACAGATGCATATCACAATGTCTCACACCTAATCAACCAAATCATGATGTTCCACATATAAACAATGCAATCATAACCCATGCAGATGCAACGAGACCGACACAACGACTCTATGCAAATGCACATGCGGGTACCGACTTCATCAAATCTCATCACCAGTTCATTCAGGAACTATTGGAACCATCGCTCGTTATTGAGGGTCGCTCAAGTAACACCCCGTCGGGCCTACGATGTTCACCCCGTCGTTTTAGGTCCCCACATGGGCACACGACGTTTATGGATTGCTTTAGGTCCCCACATGGGCACACAATCCGATCGCTTTAGGTCCTCACATAGGCACACGATCCGATCGGTTTAGGTCCCCACCTGGGCACACGATAGTCTATAACCATCGCTTTAGGTCCCCACACGGGCACACGATGTTATAGCAGATTCCCTCTGGAAACCAAACCGTCACTCAGGATGTCACAACAATGCGTATCGTGATGCTTGGCATACAATGACTCATGACATTTAGTATGCACACGCATAAATACATTCATTTCCATCAACAAAATCACACTTTGCACTTATGCCCAAAACAATGCATTTAATTATCATACGGCCACAAATCATCACAACACCATTTAAACACATTCATTTACATCATACAACAACACTTTGCACGATACACCTCAATTACGCACACTTACAACGACAAAAGTCGACAAACCGACAGTATTCCAAATTCCTGACATAATTAAATCGGCTAACAATCTCAAAATTATCACCATAAGAAAGTACATTTTATAAGCTTTCCAACGATATACATAACACTAAAATTGGAAATACGGTTCGAGAATTATGATTTTTTAAGGAAAAGTATTAGTTGAAAAAATCTCACAACTGCCCGGCGAAACACGCCAACCGCCCGGCAAAACACCCTTCGCCGCTACCCTCGCCCGGCGAAGCACAGGCGACACTAATTCCACCAAAATGACTCAAAAGAGTCAGGAACTTGGAACTTCTGCGCCAATCAAAACCGCCCGGCGAAGGAACGAACCGCCCGGCGAAACAAGCACACCGCCCGGCGCTTCACACCAGAAGCAGAATTTCTGCTTCGTGATGCACTGTTCCATAACCCAAAAATTCCATTTTTCTTACCCCAAATCACTCCATCAGCAAAACAGTTAATAGCAATGGTTCATAAACATATAGAGATCATACCACACAAATTATATCGATTTCCATCCGTGAAAACATCGATTTCTACTCGTTTACGCGTTCTCGACCTATACCCGAAAAACTATCGAAAAAGACAATACAACATGCAAACACAAATACATAATCATACACAACGATAAGATAATCGAGTTTCGCACCCTTACCCGATTAAATCGATCCCTAGAAGTTGTTTTGATGATTTCCAAGCTTTTCTCCCAATTCCTCTCTTTTTCTCTTCTCTTCTTTTTCCTTCTTCTTATTTCTTTCTCTCTGTTTTCTCTCTTCCCCTTATATTTCTATTTTCTTTCTTTTCTATTTCTTTCTAACTTAGTAAATAATTAGGGAAAAGTCTAAAATACCCTTACTCTCAATTATCCCGTAACGCTCTCAAAACGCGATAAAATATAATAACAATGCAAAATAACATATTATCACACCAGAGCATAAATAAAAATAATATAATACTCAAAATAATTAAATCGACTCGATTAAATAAAATGATCAAAACTGGGGCGTTACAACTCTCCCCCACTTCGAAATTTTCGACCTCGAAAATATAACCGATCCCAACAACTCCAGACACGGCCCTCGCATCCGACCAACAAACACTAGACCAACCAAAAGCACACTACAAATAACACAACTGACAAACCACCTTGCTAACAGCAGCAACAACGACAAGACGCAAAGCCCATACAATGCACTTGCCGACCAACTCACAACTCAAAGAATACACAAGCACAAACTTACTGGTTCACTCTCAAATACAAAATGTGTCACATCACGCTTCCGTTGCGCATTCTGATTACCCGAAACCATCAAGACTATCAATCTCACGCCCAAAACCTAACTTTTTCTCATATTTACCAAGAATCACTGTTCTCTGCCAATATATCCAACCACACTCTCTACTATGATTTCTCCCACACTAAACACAAGCCTCTGAACTGCTCAAATAATTCCAACTCTCTGACCATCAAAACAGACATGCATAAAGATTTTAGACTTACACACCCGGCACAACATCAGCCTTTCCCCAAGGATAACCCCAACCAATTCATGACTCGCCACGAATCCTAATCATCCTCGTTGTCTCTATTCTTTCAGACCAGTCCAATATTCAATATTCTTGTAATTACCAAACACTTCGAATCTAGAATCATAAAAAAAAATAATACTTCCAATATCCCAACATAATACAACTACCACCAATTCCAATTCCACAGTAGTATCAATCCTTTCACGAATCCTCAAATGTCAAAAAACATAAGCCCCGACTTTACTTTCTTGCATTTACACACTGACCATACTCCTCAAAGATGCATCCCAAACAATCGACTTCCCCTTTGCTATTCAACCGAAATATCGAAAACGCAAATCTTGGAAAAGCCTTCCTTACCCTTCGGTAATAACCAACAAAAATCCAAAAAAATTTCTAACCACCTTTAACTATCTTCAGAGCCTCTCATAGTAACACCGCATCTACCTCCGATGATAACAAATATAACCCGCCACACCAAGTCGATCAAAGCCTCAACTCAAACAATTCACCACTCTTATCAAACATTCCAACAATTGTAATTCTAATCCATCTCAACTGAACCAATTCCAGTAACCTAATTCCAAAGTGAACACTTAATCTCAATTGTCACTCTATACCACTGTCCGTAGTCCATACACAATTTCTTCTCTTGGCAATCCATATTCCAACCTATCGCAAAAATCATCCAAAAAGGACTCTCAATGACTTCCCAACTTAACCATCCTCCCAAAAACCTTGATTCCGCATCACCATCAAATATGAAATCTTCCTCAACTTGACAAAATAATCCGCAATCATTTCCTTAAATTTCAAATAATCCATTCTGCACCACCATCAAAGCCGGAAAGACACGTCCATTCCATCCAACATAATTCCCGTCTTATATCAACAAGAGATTAAGGGTGATCAGTTCCTCAATTTGTCAATAGACAGCCGACAACCATGATGGTGTACAAAACGTCTCCACCAAACTATAATAGCATTCCTTACATCCTATACACAAAACTACTTAAGGCACAAATCCTTAGTTGACATAAACCTTACCTCTGCATCCCGTTTTGCACCGGGAACTACACTTATAGTCTTGCAATTCACAACACGGTAAGCCAGCGCTCTACACCTGAAGCAACATGGAGAAGTACCAGCTTCTCCCCCACTCATCTCATTCCAACCACTCTAACTAAAAACACCAAAACCATCACAAGTCTTTACCATAAATGGTCAAAGAACAAACCAAAGAAGTAATTAACAACCCCTAAACAGAAGTATCGATAACCATCTAACCACCCCAAGAAGACAACAACAAATTCAAATGCTTCGCGCACTCATACGAACTAAACGAATGAGTCACTCCAGTACCAACAATAGCAAAATAAAGGCGTACTATAATAAAACAAGTACCTTTAATCAAACGATCCGCAATAGAAGTGTCAGTCCTTGCCATTGCAAAGACCTCCCCACCAGCCTAAGCTTGCTTTGGTTTTGTACACCTCGTACTAATATGACCTATCTCACCACAGTTAAAGCACTTAACCACATTCTTCCTCTTGCACTCAGCTGCTACATGCCCTACACCTCCACAATCAGAACACTTATCCAAATTCTTCCTACACTCGGACTGACGGTGTCCCCACTCACCACACCTAAAACACCTCGGAGAATTAGACATACCGTCTCCACCTGACCTTCGATCAAAAGTAACCCTTTGTTTACCTTTATCCGCTGGGGTCACATACGGCCCACCACGAAACTGTTGCTTCCCTTTCCTGTCACTCAAACTCTTGTAATAAGTAGAACGAGCCTTACTGTCTTCTTCAAAAATCCTACAACAATCCACCAAGTCTGCAAACCTTCGAATCCTCTGATAACCAACGACTTGCTTAATCTCTGGAAGCAACCCACTTTCATACTTAACACACTTAGAAAACTCCGCAGTCGCTTCCGCATAATGTGGATAGAACTGTACTAGTTCAACAAACTTAGTCGTATAGTCAACAACAGACATACTACCTTATTTCAATTCCAAAAACTCTATCTCCTTCTTTCCTCTAACATCCCTGGGAAAATACTTCCTCAGAAACTCCCTGCTAAACACTCCCCAAGTGATCTCTCCCTCCTATGCAGCTTCCAACACATTACGAGTACCAACCCACCAATCATCAGCTTCCTCTAGTAACATGTGAGTACCCAGTCTCACCTTCAGATCCTCATCACAATCCATCACCCAGAAAATCCTTTCAATCTCTTTCAGCCAAATCTGTGCACCATCAGGATCATATTTGCCTTTGAAGGAAGGTGGTTGATTCTTCCTGAACTCATCATTACCAACAGCATTCGGTGCACCCTGCACCGCCCGAGCCATAGCCTGCATCGCAGCAGCTAAAGCAGTATCGTTCCTTCCAGCCATATTCTGTTCATTTCCAATAACAGCAACTATGGTTAAACAAACAGCTCACCGAACCACAAGGCCAACAAAGACTGACACAAACTAACACGGACTGGCTCTGATACCACTTAATGTAACACCTCCAATCTATACCCCCAAGCTATTAAAGCGGTAAATAAAAATTCAAAATTTCATCAGAGTATATTTAAATCATCATGGCATAGACAGGGGGCATCACATCAATTTGATACAAAACATACAACACCTGCTCATAAAGATATGCAACAGTGGGGTAGCAATCAACAGAGGAACTCAGTTCCTCACACCCACAATTCAGATTTTAGAATAAAAGCGGAAAATCTAAAACTGAATATCCTATATACATATCACATAAAGGTTTATCTGTTATCAACAGAATCATGTATATATATACAACTACAAAGGACAAAGGTGCATATACACAACATCACAAAATAATCCAAATCGATCTCCCGACTACCCGATGTCATATATCAGAGCCGACCGACAAAAGAATGAAGACCTAAGCTTCACAAAAGACCTCCAGCATCTAATCTGCAATGCCTCGTAGAGCATTAAACCACAGCAGAAGGGTGAGAAAAACAATCATAATACAGTTGCATAAAATTATATATATCGACATAAAAGTACACATATCAAGTATTCTCACCACAATTATCACATGCCAACACATAAAGCATATATAGATTATACTCACACCATCACATATTCACACATAATGCATATGTTTATACACAAAACATATCATTCATAACTCAATGCCTTTAACTCGAATGCACATCAATTCATGAATGTTATCACAAGCTCAATCACGTGATTACTCCATTCCCAATTGCATATTAATCATGCACAATACATTTATCACAGATGCATATCACAATGTCTCACACCTAATCAACCAAATCATGATGTTCCACATATAAACAATGCAATCATAACCCATGCAGATGCAACGAGACCGATACAACGACTCTATGCAAATGCACATGCGGTACCGACTTCATCAAATCTCATCACCAGTTCATTCAGGAACTATTGGAACCATCGCTCGTTATTGAGGGTCGCTCAAGTAACACCCCGTCGGGCCTACGATGTTCACCCGTCGCTTTAGGTCCCCACATGGGCACACGACGTTTATGGATTGCTTTAGGTCCCCACATGGGCACACAATCCGATCGCTTTCGGTCCTCACATAGGCACACGATCCGATCGCTTTAGGTCCCCACCTGGGCACACGATCGTCTATAACCATCGCTTTAGGTCCCCACACGGGCACACGATGTTATAGCAGATTTCCTCTGGAACCAAACCGTCACTCAGGACATCACAACAATGAGTATCATGATGCTTGGCCTACAATGACTCATGACATTTAGTATGCACACGCATAAATACATTCATTTCCATCAACAAAATCACACTTTGCACTTATGCCCAAAATAATGCATTTAATTATCATACGGCCACAAATCATCACAACACCATTTAAACACATTCATTTACATCATACAACAACACTTAGCACGATACACTTCAATTACACACACTTACAACGACAAAAGTCGACAAACCGACAGTATTCCAAATTCCTGACATAATTTAATCGGCTAACAATCTCAAAATTAT
This sequence comes from Lathyrus tuberosus, assembly GCA_022829125.1. Lineage (NCBI taxonomy): Eukaryota > Viridiplantae > Streptophyta > Magnoliopsida > Fabales > Fabaceae > Lathyrus > Lathyrus tuberosus. The sequence continues at coordinate 2,755,327 of JALAZF010000540.1, forward strand.
CACCATAAGAAAGTACATTTTATAAGCTTTCCAACGATATACATAACACTAAAATAGGAAATATGGTTCGAGAATTATGAATTTTTAAGGAAAAGTATTAGTTGAAAAAATCTCACAACTGCCCGGCGAAACACGCCAACCGCCCGGCAAAACACCCTTCGCCGCTACCTCGCCCGGCGAAGCACAGGCCACACTAATTCCACCAAAATGACTCAAAAGAGTCAGGAACTTGGAACCTCTGCGCCAATCAAAACCGCCCGGCGAAGGAACGAACCGCCCGGCGAAACAAGCACACCGCCCGGCGCTTCACACCAGAAGCAGAATTTCTGCTTCGTGATGCACTGTTCCATAACCCAAAAATTCCATTTTTCTTCCCCCAAATCACTCCATCAGCAAAACAGTTAATAGCAATGGTTCATAAACATATAGAGATCATACCACACAAATTATATCGATTTCCATCCGTGAAAACATCGATTTCTACTCGTTTACGCGTTCTCGACCTATACCCGAAAAACTATCGAAAAAGACAATACAACATGCAAACACACATACATAATCATACACAACGATAAGATAATCGAGTTTCGCACCCTTACCCGATTAAATCGATCCCTAGAAGTTGTTTTGATGATTTCCAAGCTTTTCTCCCAATTCCTCTCTTTTTCTCTTCTCTTCTTTTTCCTTCTTCTTATTTCTTTCTCTCTGTTTTCTCTCTTCCCCTTATATTTCTATTTTCTTTCTTTTCTATTTCTTTCTAACTTAGTAAATAATTAGGGAAAAGACTAAAATACCCTTACTCTCAATTATCCCGCAAACGCTCTCAAAACGCGATAAAATTTAATAACAATGCAAAATAACATATTATCACACCAGAGCATAAATAAAAATAATATAATACTCAAAATAATTAAATCGACTCGATTAAATAAAATGATCAAAACTGGGGCGTTACAACTCTCCCCCACTTCGAAATTTTCGTCCTCGAAAATATAACCGATCCCAACAACTCCAGACACGGCCCTCGCATCCGACCAACAAACACTAGACCAACCAAAAGCACACTACAAATAACACAACTGACAAACCACCTTGCTAACAGCAGCAACAACGACAAGACGCAAAGCCCATACAATGCACTTGCCGACCAACTCACAACTCAAAGAATACACAAGCACAAACTTACTGGTTCACTCTCAAATACAAAATGCTTCACATCACGCTTCCGTTGCGCATTCTGATTACCCAAAACCATCAAGACTATCAATCTCACGCCCAAAACCTAACTCTTTCTCATATTTACCAAGAATCACTGTTCACTGCCAATATATCCAACCACACTCTCTACTATGATTTCTCCCACACTAAACACAAGCCTCTGAACTGCTCAAATAATTCCAACTCTCTGACCATCAAAACAGACAAGCATAAAGATTTTAGACTTACACACCAGGCACAACATCAGCCTTTCCCCAAGGATAACCCCAACCAATTCTTGACTCGCCACGAATCCTAATCATCCTCGTTGTCTCCATTCTTTCAGACCAATCCAATATTCAATATTCTTGTAATTACCAAACACTTCGAATCTAGAATCATAAAAAAAAAATACTTCCAATATCCCAACATAATACAACTACCACCAATTCCAATTCCACAGTAGTATCAATCCTTTCACGAATCCTCAAATGTCGAAAAACATAAGCCACGACTTTACTTTCTTGCATTAACACACTGACCATACTCCTCAAAGATGCATCCCAAACAATCGACTTCCCCTTTGCTATTCAACCGAAATATCGAAAACGCAAATCTTGGAAAAGCCTTCCTTACCCTTCGGTAATAACCAACAAAAATCCAAAAAAATTTCTAATCACCTTTAACTATCTTCAGAGCCTCTCATAGTAACACCGCATCTACTTCCGATGATAACAAATATAACCCGCCACACCAAGTCGATCAAAGCCTCAACTCAAACAATTCACCACTCTTATCAAACATTCCAACAATTGTAATTCTAATCCATCTCAACTGAACCAATTCCAGTAACCTAATTCCAAAGTGAACACTTAATCTCAATTGTCACTCTATACCACTGTCCGTAGTCCATACACAATTTCTTCTCTTGGCAATCCATATTCCAACCTATCGCAACAATCATCCAAAAAGGACTCTCAATGACTTCCCAACTTAACCATCCTCCCAAAAACCTTGATTCCGCATCACCATCAGATATGAAATCTTCCTCAACTTGACAAAATAATCCGCAATCATTTCTTAAATTTCAAATAATCCATTCCAGACCACCATCAAAGCCGGAAAGACACGTCCATTCCATCCAACATATTTCCCGTCTGCTATCAACAAGAGATTAAGGGTGATCAGTTCCTCAATTTGTCAATAGACAGCCGACAACCATGATGGGGTACAAAACGTCTCCACCAAACTATAATAGCGTTCCTTACATCCTGTACACAAAACTACCTAAGGCACAAATCCTTAGTTGACATAAACCTTACCTCTGCATCCCGTCTTGCTCCGGGAACTACACTTATAGTCTTACAATTCACAACACGCTGAGCCAGCGCTCTACACCTGAAGCAACATGGAGAAGTACCAGCTTCTCCCCCACTCATCTCATTCCAACCACTCTAACTGAAAACACCAAAACCATCACAAGTCTTTACCATAAATGGTCAAAGAACAAACCAAAGAAGTAATTACCAACCCCTAAACAGAAGTATCGATAACCATCTAACCACCCCAAAAGGACAACAACAAATTCAAATGCTTCGCGCACTCATACGAACTAAACGAATGAGTCGCTCCAGTACCAACAATAGCAAAATAAAGGCGTACTATAATAAAACAAGTACCTTTAATCAAACGATCCGCAATAGAAGTCTCAGTCCTTGCCATTGCAAAGACCTCTCCACCAGCCTAAGCTTGCTTTGGTTTTGTACACCTCGTACTAATATGACCTATCTCGCCACAGTTAAAGCACTTAACCACATTCTTCCTCTTGCACTCAGCTGCTACATGCCCTACACCTCCATAATCAGAACACTTATCCAAATCTTCCTACACTCGGACTGACGGTGTCTCCACTCACCACACCTAAAACACCTCGGAGAATTAGACATACCGTCTCCATCTGACCTTCGATCAAAAGTACCCCTTTGTTTACCTTTATCCTCTTGTGTCACATACGGCCCACCACGGAATTGTTTCTTCCCTTTCCTGTCACTCAAACTCTTGTAATGAGTAGAACGAGCCTTACTGTCTTCTTCAAAAATCCTACAACAATCCACCAAGTCTTCAAACCTTCGAATCCTCTGATAACCAACGGCTTGCTTAATCTCTGGACGCAACCCACTTTCATACTTAACACACTTAGAAAACTCCGCAGTCGCTTCCGCATAATGTGGATAAAACTGTACTAGTTCAATAAACTTAGCCGTATAGTCAACAACAGGCATACTACCTTGTTTCAATTCCAAAAACTCTATCTCCATCTTTCCTCTAACATCCCCAGGAAAATACTTCCTCAAAAACTCCCTCCTAAACACTTCCCAAGTGATCTCTCCCTCCTCTGCAGCTTCCAACACATTACGAGTACCAATCCACCAATCATCAGCTTCCTCTAGTAACATGTGAGTACCCAGTCTCACCTTCTGATCCTCATCACAATCCATCACCCGAAAAATCCTTTCAATCTCTTTCAGCCAAATCTGTGCACCATCAGGATCATATTTGCCTTTGAATTCAGGTGGTTGATTCTTCCTTAACTCATCATTACCAACAGCATTCGGTGCACCCTGCACCGCCCGAGCCATAGCCTGCATCGCAGCAGCTAAAGCAGCATTGTTCCTTCCAGCTATATTCTGTTCATTTCCAATAACAGCAACTATGGTTAAACAAACAGCTCACCGAACCACAAGGCCAATAAAGACTGACACAAACTGACACGGACTGGCTCTGAAACCACTTAATGTAACACCTCCAATCTATACCCCCTAGCTATTAAAGCGGTAAATAAAAATTCAAAATTTCATCAGAGTATATTTAAATCATCATGGCATAGACAGGGGGCATGACATCAATTTGAAACAAAACATACAACACCTGGTCATAAAGATATGCAACAGTGGGGTAGGACTCAACAGAGGAACTCAGTTCCTCGCACCCACAATTCAGATTTTAGAATAAAAGCGGAAAATCTAAAACTGAATATCCTATATACATATCACATAAAGGTTTATCTGTTATCAACATAATCATGTATATATATACAACTACAAAGGACAAAGGTGCATATACACAACATCACAAAATAATCCTAATCGATCTCCCGACTACCCGATGTCACATATCAGAGCCGACCGACAAAAGAATGAAGACCTAAGCTTCACAAAAGACCTCCAGCATCTAATCTGCAATGCCTCATAGAGCATTAAACCACAGCAGAAGGGTGAGAAAAACAATCATAATACATTTGCATAAAATTATATATATCGACATAAAAGTACACATATCAAGTATTCTCACCACAATTATCACATGCCAACACATAAAGCATATATAGATTATACTCACACCATCACATATTCACACATAATGCATATGTTTATACACAAAACATATCATTCATAACTCAATGCCTTTAACGCGAATGCACATCAATTCACGAATGTTATCACAACCTCAATCACGTGATTACTCCATTCCCAATTGCATATTAATCATGCACAATACATTTATCACAGATGCATATCACAATGTCTCACACCTAATCAACCAAATCATGATGTTTCACATATAAGCAATGCAATCATAACCCATGCAGATGCAACGAGACCGACACAACGACTCTATGCAAATGCACATGCGGTACCGACTTCATCAAATCTCATCACCAGTTCACTCAGGAACTATTGGAACCATCGCTCGTTACTGAGGGTCGTCAGGTAACACCCTGTCGGGCCTACGATGTTCACCCGTCGCTTTAGGTCCCCACATGGGCACACGACGTTTATGGATTACTTTAGGTCCCCACATGGGCACACAATCCGATCGCTTTAGGTCCTCACATAGGCACACGATCCGATCGCTTTAGGTCCCCACCTGGGCACACGATCGTCTATAACCATCGCTTTAGGTCCCCACACGGGCACACGATGTTATAGCAGATTCCCTCTGGAACCAAACCGTCACTCAGGACGTCACAACAATGCGTATCATGATGCTTGGCATACAATGACTCATGACATTTAGTATGCACACGCATAAATACATTCATTTCAATCAACAAAATCACACTTTGCACTTATGCCCAAAACAATGCATTTAATTATCATACGGCCACAAATCATCACAACACCATTTAAACACATGCATTTACATCATACAACAACACTTTGCACGATACACCTCAATTACGCACACTTACAACGACAAAAGTCGACAAACCGACAGTATTCCAAATTCCCGACATAATTTAATTGGCTAACAATCTCAAAATTATCACCATAAGAAAGTACATTTTATAAGCTTTCCAACGATATACATAACACTAAAATCGGAAATACGGTTCGAGAATTATGAATTTTTAAGGAAAAGTATTAGTTGAAAAAATCTCACAACCGCCCGGCGAAACACGCCAACCGTCCGGCGAAACACCCTTCACCGCTACCTCGCCCGGCGAAGCACAGGCGAGACTAATTCCACCAAAATGACTCAAAAGAGTCAGGAACTTGGAACCTCTGCGCCTCTCAAAACCGCCCGGCGAAGGAACGAACCGCCCGGCGAAACAAGCACACCGCCCGGCGCTTCACACCAGAAGCAGAATTTCTGCTTCGTGATGCACTGTTCCATAACCCAAAAATTCCATTTTTCTTCCCCCAAATCACTCCATCAGCAAAACAGTTAATAGCAATGGTTCATAAACATATAGAGATCATACCACACAAATTATATCGATTTCCATTCGTGAAAACATCGATTTCTACTCGTTTACGCGTTCTCGACCTATACCCGAAAAACTATCGAACAAGACAATACAACATCCAAACACACATACATAATCATACACAACGATAAGATAATCGAGTTTCGCACCCTTACCCGATTAAATCGATCCCTAGAAGTTGTTTTGATGATTTCCAAGCTTTTCTCCCAATTCCTCTCTTTTTCTCTTCTCTTCTTTTTCCTTCTTCTTATTTCTTTCTCTCTATTTTCTCTCTTCCCCTTATATTTCTATTTTCTTTCTTTTCTATTTCTTTCTAACTTAGTAAATAATTAGGGAAAAGACTAAAATACCCTTACTCTCAATTATCCCGCAAACGCTCTCAAAACGCGATAAAATATAATAACAATGCAAAATAACATATTATCACACCAAAGTCATAAATAAAAATAATATAGTACTCAAAATAATTAAATCGACTCGATTAAATAAAATGATCAAAACTGGGGCGTTACAACTCTCCCCCACTTCGAAATTTACGTCCTCGAAAATATAACCGATCCCAACAATTCCAGACACGACCCTCGCATCCGACCAACAAACACTAGACCAACCAAAAGCACACCACAAATAACACAACTGACAAACCACCTTGCTAACAGCAGCAACAACGACAAGACGCAAAGCCCATACAATGCACTTGCCGACCAACTCACAACTCAAAGAATACACAAGCACAAACTTACTGGTTCACTCTCAAATACAAAATGTGTCACATCACGCTTCTGTTGCGCATTCTGATTACCCGAAACCATCAAGACTATCAATCTCACGCCCAAAACCTAACTCTTTCTCATATTTACCAAGAATCATTGTTCACTGCCAATATATCCAACCACACTCTCTATTATGATTTCTCCCACACTAAACACAAGCCTCTGAACTGCTCAAATAATTCCAACTCTCTGACCATCAAAACAGACATGCATAGAGGTTTGAGTTTTGTGACGTGAAAACCATGTCACTAATTAGTGACGTGGAAATCACATCACTATATCTTTTTGCAAAGTGAAATTCATGTCACTAATTAGTGACGTGAATTTCACGTGGGAACATCTCCAAATAATATTGTGGTTTGTGACGTGAAATTCATTTTACTAATTAGTGACGTGAATTTCATGTGGGAAAAAGTTCTCACGGATGCTCCTACGACGTGCCCTGCCCACGTTGCAAGTTTTGTTTAGTAAAATGGTTTTGGACTTAGTGACATGAATATCATGTGGGAAATGAAAATATTTCTTGTATTGTATTCACATAAGTGTATGCTAAGACTGGCATCCCTGCGCACTTCAGAATTAATACTTTGCAATGTGGAAAGCTTGTCACAATTTAGTGACGTGCTTTTCACATGGAAACCAAATCCAAATATTTTTGTATGTTAGGACGTGTCAACCATGTCACAATTTAGTGATGTGATATTCATGTGGCAAAAGTTGTCACGGGTGCTCCTGCGACGTGTTTTATCCACGTCACTAATTTGAATTAGTAATGTGATTTTTGCTTTATTGACGTGATTTTCACGTGGGAACTGACTGTATTTTTTATAGTGATTATTTTTAAAGAATTTATCTAATCCTTCAAACACCATTCAAAGTCCTACTTCAATACTTTTTTTTAATCTAATTTAAGAGGATTTTTAATTTAAAGTCCCCCAAAGTTTTTGTCACCTAAATCTTTCAAATAAAATTTACTTCACATTCCTCATCGTTTTCAAAGTCCTAATATATTTTCTCCTCTAAACTCACAAACAAAGTCTTAACGGTCTAAAGTATTAGGTATCTGCGTTATACTTCTTATATATCTATTATTTGTCTCATCTATTGTTTTATTTGGGAGGTGAAAAGGGTCATACGATTTATTACGTACTCCATGCTAGTCCGATGAGTGCAAACCTAAGGGAAAAGGTGGTTTGGGGGTTTAAGATATCCACTTGGTTAATGTAGCTTTGTGGAGTAAATGATAGTGGAGATTAACATTGGGCATTACTGGTATTTGGACCGACATCTTTTATGCTAGATATAGATCTAAGATGTGTACTCTTTCTTGGGGGTATATTTTCCCATCTCTACTCTAATTCAACCTAGTGGAAAGAAATGTCTCTAATAGGTTCCAAAACTAGTGATCGTTCATGTTTCTTTTGGCGATATTGTTCAGAGGATAGTGGATAATAATTTTCACACCTCTTTTTTGGGTCGACTCTTGTCTTCATGGTTCCTCAATTTGTATTTTATTTCCAAGGATTTTCAGTATCTCTAGTCAGCCTGGTAGTTATGTCGTAGAAATGGCGATTTTAACGGGTGATGTATTTGTCTGGGACCTTCCATGGAGTAGATATCTCTTTTTCTGTCAGCAAGATATGGACACTAATCTACTTCTCCTTATACATGATGAGATACCATCATAACATGTATATATATGGTAGTGGAGACACGCTAGAGATAATATGTTTTTTCAGTTGTGTCGGCTTACTATATCGTCTACGAGAAGAATCTCTATTCTACCTCAGTTTCTGCTTGAGGGGATTTGATTTTATCCCTCATTTGGGATAGTTGTACCCCTTTTAAAGTTATTGTATTCTCTTGGCAGCTCTACAAGACAATATTCCCATTGGAGTTAATATTTTTCAAAGGCAGGTAATAGTTGATCCTAAGGATGTTTTGTGTGTTTTGCGTAAGGGGTCATCTGAGTTGGTTTCTCATTAGTTCGTCACAGGTGACTTGGTGACTTCTCTGTGGTAAAATATTTTTTGTTGGTAAGGGCAAAGTTCGTTTCTTCCTCGAGACCTTATGTATGTTTTTGAGAAGACTATTTTGTTGGAGGATATAGCTAGAATTAAAGGTGGTTTATCCATGATGTGAAACTCTGTTGTCTAGTATGTTTGGATACTAATACTACTATGAAGAAACTGAAAGAAATATCATTTCCTTCACCTAAAAATGTCTTATTGGTAGGTCTGGGCTAGCTCATGTGTTATTTTCGATTAGCTTGGTAACCATATCCTCTTTGATATGACCCTTTGGTGGAATGTTCTTGGTGCTAAATCTGGTGTTCATATATTTATATTGATGGTGGTCTATAAGGGTTAAGATCTAACATATTTTTCCTTTGACTGTTGTAAGATTCCTTACTTGGTTTTTCTTTGCATCCTTGGTCTATTTAGTTGGTGTTATTATCTTATTTTAGCATGCTTACTCGTTTTACTAGTTGTTGTGCTATCTTATACTCCCTCCGTCTCAGAATGAGTGACCCATTTGACTTTTCACACATATTAAGAAAAAATGAATAAATGCAGGAGAGAGCATGTTATTTTTACTAAAGTATCCTTATGATGTATTGAGAATGATGAAACTAATATTAATTAGAGGATAAAATAGAAAAATTTGCATTGAAAATTGAAATGGATCATGCATTTTGGGACACTATTTTATTCCAAATGAGTCAGTCATTGTCGGATGGAGGAAGTAATAAATTTGTTTTTTAAAGGAAAATAATATGTACCCATTTTACTAGTTATTGGGTTGCCCTCTAATTCTGAACAGGGACCAGAGGTTTTATATGGCCCTTAACATCTCCATTAACTCAAACTGATGGATAACTCCTCGATCTACTTTTAATTCCAACTTCCTAATCTCTTCGCTTAAGCTGTAAATACGATTGACCAAGTTACCAAAGACTTCCTTACTCCAAACTTTAAGTACATTTTTAAGAGCCTTAATTTTCTCCTTCAAAGCAAAATCATTCTAACCTAGAAAATTTTAGCTGGTCCAACATGATTGAACTACCTCTCTAAAGCTATTGTGGGTTAACTAATGTGTATTGAATCGAAAAGGTGTAGGGCCCTTCAATTGGTTTGCATCGCAAAAAATAATGGGACAATGATATGAGATTTCATTAGGAACCGTCCATTGAGACACTACAAGAAAATTTCCAATCTACGACACTAAAGTCACGACAGTTTGTTAGAAACGGTCCTTACTCACGTTCTACGACGGTAGATGCAACAGTTTGGGATAACCGCCTCAACCTTTATACAACAAATTAAGAGATTCAGTATACCGCTTTCATATTTTGCAGTCCCACATCTCCAATTTACTTTTATTTTCTCTCAAATTCCTTTTTTCGTCAAGTTCCTCTAACCCTTAATGCTTAAATCCCTTTTCACTTTTTCTTCCCCTTTCACTTTTTCTACTTTCTCTCAAATCCTTCAAATTTGTTTTGCTTCCTTTTTCGTTCTCATTCTCAAATTCATTAAACCCTTGCATCTAGTGTTGTAAGAAAAAGTGATTCCAACAGCCAATTGTACCTCTAAAAACATATCCAACAAAGAATCTTATGTCTTGTGTATTGATATGCATGTTTTCTGCTTTAGGTTTTGGAGAAACTTGCAGATGATTAGTTTTGTCTTGCGCGGTGAGTTTTTTCCAAACAAACCATTCTTTAGTTTTTAAAATCATTTTATGTTAACTTTAGTGTATCTTGTGTGACCAGATTCTATCGATATCGATTGGTGAGTTGTGAATCCATGTTTACACAAACGACAAAGGGAAAGATAATGTTCGTTAAGGTCAGTCTATTGAAACTGAGAACAAATAGACACTCTAACAATGAAGGTTATTATCTCTTCACTTGTATGGATTGTTCCAACCATGGTGGTCGATCGTCGGTGATAGCTTCTCTTCCCACTTGAATCACTGAATATGTTGATAGAGACAAAACTGCAATGAACACGGTACAAATTTTGTGCGTGTGTACTAGGGTTTATTCATTCAGTTATGTTGTATCCATGTGTTTGTGTTCAATTTAAGTGCGTTTGGGCGTATCATTTCATTGCCATGTCTTTGACTTTTGAAATAGAACTGCTTTTAATTTTAAGTTGCATTTCTAAGAACTTAGGAATTAAAATAGATTTTTAGGAATGTACGAGAACCAATGTTACTGGAATGATTATATTATATCAAATGGTAGCATATCACATGTGTGATCAACTTCAGTCTATTGGGTATTTCAGTTATGAAGTGGAATCACGAGCTATGAATCCACGACGACACAACGACAAAGTGAAAACCAATATTTGTAAAGTATGTTTGTTGACAAAAAAATTCCCAATTATTCTTTCTCATATTTTATAGTTATAAACACGAGAGAAAGATTTGTTCCTTGTTATTGATTATTGCTGCATCCTTTTTTATTTTGTGGTATACAGACTGAGGACTCATAACACACTAGAAATGCACATAGACTGATAAATACCACTTATAATGTGACGTACCTCAACTTGGAACTCTTAACAAATATGCTTTTTAGGAATCAGGAATACTATTTGATTATCACAGTGCTTCAGTCCTTAATCTTAAGTTTGGTAATAACTCTTTTATATAGTTTATTTATTGGCAAACTTTTTAATTTGTTTAGAAATTTTAGATGTGAGACATAGTTTTTGAAACGTTTATACTGAAACTACTACTACTACTACAACAAACAACTCTAATCTTCCAAGGTCAGATTCAGGGTTGAAGTTATTTTCTTATTCATTATTTGTTTGAGTAAAAAACAAAGCATTGCATTTACAACACTATCTTTTATTAGGTATTTGTATCTTACTGTATGCATATTCTAAAGTTTCACTTGTGTATGGATTATGTAGAGAAAAACATTGATTGGTATGAAAAAAAATTGGAACCTCTTCTAAAAGGTTATATTATTATTATAATTTGTTTTGTATATTTACATCCTAAATCATACTTAAATACACTAAACTAATATTATTCCTAAGATAAATTACTTTAGTGTTATGAAAATATTATTCCCGTATCAAATCATTATTTACTCATTAATTTTCCTGGCCAAGTGGAACCATGTCTTATTATAAGTCTTTCTAGAGTCAAACCATGTCTTATTATAAGTCTTTCTAGAGTCAAATCATTATTTACTCTTTAATTCTGAAGTTCTTCCCATCTTTCTAGAGTCAAACCATGTCTTATTATAAGAACTAATTTGAATATTTACGTATCCCATATTTGAAAAACAAAATTATCATTCTGCACTTTTAATCTGAATAGATTCTTGCTTTGATTGTTTGTTCTATTTTTGAAATGTTTTTAAGTCCTCTAGTAACGAGTGAGGTGAGGGTATAGTTTAATAAACACATAATTTTCCTTCCTTTGGAAAGATCTCTTCTACACTATTATGAACTCTAAATTCATTTTACATAAGTTAACATAAATTACTGATTGTAACATGAAGGATTTAGGTAAAAGCGCTTTGGAAAATGTTCTTGTTGGTAGAATAATATTAGGTTGCGATCCTTAATTAGTAAGCCAATAATAGCTTTTAAAGTGGTGTAGATGGCTGTTATAAACATGAAATATAATAAATACTGATATTGGAATTATGTTACTAACTAATGTTATAGGCATCCTTTATGCGATTACTAGAAATATGGAAGTAAACTTGGTCTTATAGGTAGCTGTAGTTTCGAGGAAGTTTTAGGGGTAGTTTTTACTGCTGTCTCTCACCCAGTTCTGCATTATCAGACCATAAATGGCTTGAATTATGGTGATACATGGTTGCGACAAGACTGTCGAGCTTAGTTTTAGAATTGGTAGTTACTCTACACTTCATCCACATTCATCATGGCACTGCAATGATGTCAAATTGGTGCCTTCAATGCCAGTTTGATTCCCGAGATTGTAAAAAATCTTGGGCCAAAAACCACATATGAAGTTTCCATATATGCCTCAGATATATGGAATAAGGTATTATATAACATGTTGTTTTTTTAGATATGTGATCTCTTTCTTTTATCAAGGTTTTTTTTTCTTCATATCTTCCATATTTATGTGGCGATTTGTTGGACTGATGTACTGATAATGAGCAGGCAAAAAACAAAAATGATATAGACACAAACATCAAAAAGTCTCCAAAGTTGAAAGAACCTGTTAGGCCCAATGTAAAGGTATGAAGTCTTTGTATTTGTCAAGAATATAGACTGTATTGTTGGTAAAATCTTTGTATTTGTCAAGAATATAGACTGGATTGTTGGTAAAATCTTTGTATTTGTTAAGAATATAGATTGCATTGTTGGTGTGGCTGTAGCTTGCTAATTTCGACCCCAGGAAAATGGTTCAAAAGCAAATGGAAAATTTCGACAGGGTAATTCGACAGGTCATTTCAATTAGAAGGCTTTTGATGGAGAAGGCAAGTCGAAGGCAAATGGTACTTAGGGGAAGCATTGGAAGATTTTTCTAAGTAAGAAGGATAATTTCGACACAAGAGAATCGGTTCGTTCGACGGGTGTTTGAATTCAAATTTCAGGAGGGAGTTTCACTTTTGAAATTGGACGTGTGGAACGCATCTAGGAGGCGAATGCATGCAGAATGCCATTTGTCGCCATTAGGAGAAGTAGCTGTTATGGGTAGTTATTTCGTTTGTATATAAATAGGGGGTCTTGGTGTTAGATTTGGGGGTGTTCCAAACTTTGTACAAATTACAGCAAATACTCAAAGTAACCGTGTGAGAGAAACGAGTGTTCTGGAAAATGAATGTATGGGAAACACCAGTTTACTTTTATGTACTTTAATAAAATTCCAAGTTTTTCTTCATTTCTTTACATTCAAGTCATTTCCTTTATCTCAGCAATTTACTTTGTTTCCAGTTTAAGTTTATCTTCAATTACTTTTTCGCCATTATCGTGTCCTTGTTCTATTAGTCGAAGAAACTATTAGAAGAAACCTTAGAAAACACAAAACGAATACATTCCTTTTCAGATCAAAGACATTCTCAAAAGCACTTTGTCCTAGGATTTGTTTGGTTGGTCCTGCTAGTAAACTAATTTTTCATAAATTAGGAAACCAGAGGTTGTTCGCCAAATTCACCAGCGAACAAATTGGCACGCCCAGTGGGACCTAGTGCATTTGTTTAGTTTATCCTTTTGTTCTTATAGCAAATTCTTAGAAGAAAAGTTTTTATTTCGTTGTATGATTCTAAGGAGTGGCAAGTTAGCCGTGAACAACGAAGAAAGACCAAAAAGAACAAGAACAAGAAGAATGGCGAATCAAAGCGCGCCTAATAATCAAAATGTTAACAACCCAACGCCTATTCCTTCGACAGGAGACAATACGGCGTCAGTTTCTGTATCAGAGGCGATACCATCATCGACGGGGTCAATCCCAGCGTTTTCGGCATCCCAAAACGCGCCCAGTGTCTCTACAGTGGGACCCCAAATGCCTCAGATGACCCCTCCTCCTTTAGGGGGTGTTCATAGGCCATTCGTGACGAATTTTTCAATGCCTCCACATAATAGAGAACAGCCTTATGGAATGCCAACAACGGTGATGGCAAGTTTGCACAATGCGTCGTCGTTATACTCTGATCCTTTGATGAATGTTACTTCGCCCCTACAAGGATCAGGGTCTAGTGCGAACCACATAGGCAGAATGGGTCAGCCTGTGCCAACGGGATACCAAACTTATATGCCTGCAATCACTAACAATTCTGCACAAGTAATTAGGCAACAAATGGACGAAAGAAACCATGATATGGTGCAGATGCTAACGCAACAAATGGGGGCTATTTTTAATCCTTTAATCCAAAACACCACCCAAACGAACCAGTTATTAGCAGCGCAAATGACGCGCATTGCTGACTTCTTTGGTGTTCCTCAAACTCAACCAAGGGAACAAATAGTTCAGAATCCCAGAGTAGTTGTCGAAGAGGAAACCACAATAAATCAGAGGCCAGCGAATGTTCCTCAACTAAACCCTAGAAACCAAGAGTTAGTGGTCGAACAGCCTCCTGTCGAAATTCCTGTCCAACAAGACCCTAGAAGGGTGTTAGTCCATAGAGTCCAAGATGCTGATGATGTTGTGCAACAATTGCGTCATAACAACATGCCAGCAGAAAACAATTTAGCAGCCATGGTCGAAAGGATTATGGCCAGAAATGGTGTGAATGTGGGGCTGCAAAGGCCCAGTTATACATCCCCATTGTCTGAATATATCCTGCAACAAGAATTACCCCCAAGATGGAAAGTCCCCAAGTTTACCAAATTCTCAGGGGACACTAGCGAATCCACTGTCGAACATGTGGCCCGTTGCTTGATCGAAGCAAGAGAAATTGCACGCAATGAAAATTTAAAAATGAAATATTTTCCAAGTTCTTTAACAAAAAATGCTTTTACTTGGTTCACGTCTTTGCCTGCAAATTCGATCCATACTTGGGTCCAGTTAGAAAGGCTGTTCCATGAACAATTTTACATGGGACAAACAAAAATAAGTTTGAAGGAGTTGGCTAGTGTTAAAAGAAAATTCTCTGAGCCAATTTATGATTATTTAAATAGGTTTAGATTACTTAAGGCGAGATGTTTCACGCAAGTACCTGAGCACGAATTAGTCGAAATGGCAGCAGGTGGTCTAGACTATTCAATTAGAAAGAAATTAGATACTCAATATCTGAGGGATATGGCACAATTGGCGGATAGGGTGAGACAGGTCGAACTTTTAAAAGCCGAAAAGGCTAGAGTAACTAAAAATAAGAAAGAAAGAGTGGCTTATGTGGGGGTATGTCAAGAAGATGATGATGACGAGAGCGAATGGTTTAGTTTCGACGAACAAGAAGTTGAATTAGCATAATTGAAACAGGGTCCGCCATACTCTTGTAAAGTATTGGCTCCATCAAATGGAAAAAACCCAGTCGAACCTGAGAAGAGTGATAAGTTTCCTAAAAGGACTTATACATTCGACGTCACTAAGTGTGACGAAATATTTGACTTGTTGGTTAAAGATGGCCAAATAAGAGTGCCACCTGGCACCAAAGTGCCTCCTATAGAACAACAGAAAAAGAGAGGTTTTTGTAAGTACCATAACTTTTTATGTCATAAAACATCTCAATGTTTCCTTTTCAGGGATCTGGTGCAAAATGCCATTCGAGACGGAAGATTGAAGTTCGACGACAAGTCGAAGCCACCAATGAAGGTTGACTCAAATCCGATGCAGACGGTCGAAGCCCACTATGCTGAACCATCCACAGTGAACATGGTGGATGTCGAAGAGGTTTCTGACTGCAGCTTTGAGATGATAGAAGCCACTGAAGGTTTCAACACAAATGTGAACATGGTAGAGATCGCTGAGATCCCTACAGACGAAAGTAATGTGGAGGAAATATCTGAAGATTTCGTCAATAAACCAGTGATGATCAAGGTTACTGAACACCTTGGTGAAGGAAGCTTGAAGAATTGCATCAACAAAGAGGCCACTGAAGGCCTCAACAATGTGAACAAGGAGGAAACCACTGAGGGTTCCAACAATGCAAAGACTGACGAAACTACTGAGAGTTCCGTCGAGAAAGAGAAGAAGGCCACTGAGGGTCTCAACTTTATAAAGAAGGACGAAGCTACTGAAGGCTTTGTCGAAGACAAGAATAAGGCTACTAAAGGCCTTAATGGAGACAACATAGAGTTTGGTGTTACTGTCGACCAAGCCAACCAAGCCAATACTGAGATTGGAGAAGCTATCCCTAAGCCAAACGCAAAGACTACTGATGGTCCTGCGAAGCCAGTTGTTTATGGGATTTTACGAAGAAAAATGGAGGATCCCAGAGAGAAATATGTTGGTTTTTGTTGCCAACACGACATTAAAAAGCCATCGCTAGAAAAGGATTTCGACCTGGCAAAGAAAAAGCATGAGATTGAGGAGGGACTCACTTTGAAGATGAACAAGTTGAGTATTGGAGATGGGCAAACAGCCAATGTTAATATGGTGGAGGTATCCCAGAAAACTCCAATGTAGACTGACGAAGAGCGTCGTCGAGAGCAATATCAAAAAGTGGCGTATCCTAAAGAGAAAGAGAATCTGATTGAGTTCCTTCAAAGGTGTCAAAAGAAAAAATCTGAGGTTATGCTGTGCCCCCGCTTTAGCGCTGTGTTCGACAAGAAGGCAGCAGGCAACCTGGAGGGAATGGAAAAAGCCAAAAGGAAAGGAAACTGGGGGGCTGTTCCGCCTACGAGAACGGAGAGGTTTGACCCAAGGAGAAATGATCAAAACCAGCAAAAGTTTGGACAAAGGTACCCAAATACCTTCAAACCCACCAACAAAGCTCATAATGACAAATGGGTTCAACCAACAAGGGAAGCCCAGGGACAGAGAAAGTGGAAAAATTTTGAAGTTCAGAAGGGTTCTTCTATGGCTGGCAACAAGGAAGGCGAAAGGCCAAAACCAAGGCCTTATCCCTCAGAGAACTATAAAGGCAAGAATCCCATGTCGAGATCCCAATGGATGCGATTCTAAAGACAAAAAAGGGCGGAAAAGGAAGTTGCTGAGAAAGGGGTTGCTGAGGAGGTTTCTGTCGAAAGAAGCAAACCAGAGTCAAGTAGCAATGCCGAAGTTGTGAATCGAAATGAGGCATCTTACAACAACAATTCCTGCAATGCAACTGAACCAGTACCATCTAAAGAAAAAGTGGAAGAGGATGACGAAATGACTGATGACTTCAGGTCTGAGTCGGACGCGTCTCTCGACATCGTGTTCAACGTGGTCTCTGTCCTTCCAAAAGAATACGACCAAATTATGGAGGTCGAAGAAGAGGAGGATGTTATGGAAAGTGAAGTTATAGGGCACAGGCCAGTATGTTACTATATTATGAATAACGACTGTGTCAAGGAACAAAATGCCTTTTTCGAAAGGCCAGATGACTCCATGCGTGGCCACCTCAAGCCCCTATTCATAAAGGGGAAAGTGGAGAATGTGGGAGTGAACAAAATCCTAGTTGATGGAGGGGCTGTAGTTAACTTAATGCCCCATTATATGTTGAAGCGAATTGGGAAAGATGAGTCTGATGCAAAACCCCACAACATGGTATTATCAAACTATGAAGGTAAAGTGGGAACCACTTTGGGTGTTATCCAAGTGGATTTGACTGTTGGGACTATAACTCGACCAACGATGTTCATGGTCATAGCCTCAAAGGCTAATTATAACTTACTTTGGGTAGAGAATGGATCCATGGCGTGGGTGTTGTGCCCTCGTCGATGCATCAGTGTATAGCTATTTGGCGATCTGATGGAATTGTCGAAAACATAGAGGCGGATCAAAGCTATTTTATGGCTGAAGTGAACCATGTGGATCGATGCAGCTTCGACAAACACTTGGCCCACATAGCTCCATGCAGTCCAGCAACTTTCGACATGAAAGCAACTGATAATGCTTTCTGTTCGCTGTATCTCCATCCCACATATGGTTTCCAGTGGGATATGGAAGTGGTCGATGAGGCAAATTATGTCTTTGGGACTGCACATATAGAGCCAACGGGCTGGGGAAGTGAATTTGGTGACGATGAGTGAATCATCCGCGCTCGAAAGGATTACGGCTTATATAGCCGAAAATAAACTCAAGGCGGCTCTTGAAGCCGAGGTAAAGTACATGGCTGTCGAAGCCAATAAAAATCATTTCAACAAACAATGTCCTCAGAAGGACGTTGAGGAGGATTTGTTCAACACAGAATTTGGCGAATGGCAAAAGTTAGACGCCATTTATGATGACGAACCCTTGGGGTTTGAAAAGGATCCGGCTTCAACAGACATGAAGATGGTGGCGCAGGATCCATTGGAAGAAGTCGATTTAGGACTGGGGGCAGATAAAAGGCCAACCTACATAAGTGCCAAGATAGACCCTCAGTTAAAAGTCGAAATAGTCTAACTGTTGAAAGAGTTTAAAGATTGTTTCGCGTGGGACTACGACGAAATGCCTGGGCTCGACAGGAGTTTGGTCGAATTGAAGTTGCCCATAATAGCAGGAAAGAAGCCTGTAAAGCAAACTCCCAGACGCTTCGCACCAGAGATTTTGTCGAAGATTAAAGAGGAGGTCGAAAGACTTCTGAAATGTAAGTTCATCCGCACAATGAGGTATGTCGAATGGATTGCAAATATTGTTCTTGTAATAAAGAAAAATGGAAAATTAAGGGTATCCATTGACTTTCGAGATTTGAATTTAGCTACCCGAAATATCCTATGCCAGTAGCAGAAATGGTTATAGATTCTGCTGCAGGCCATGAGTATCTGGGTATGTTAGATGGATACTCTGGCTATAATCAAATTTTTATTGCTGAAGAAGATGTCCCTAAGACGGCATTTCGTTGTCCTGGAGCCATAGGCACCTACGAATGGGTGGTAATGCCTTTTGGTTTAAAAAATGCTGGGGCAACTTATCAGCGAGCCATGAATTCGATTTTTCATGATTTTATCGAAACTTTTATGCAAATCTATATAGATGACATTGTAATTAAGTCTGTTTCAGGCGAAAATCATGTTGACCATCTTTGACAGTCATTCGAAAGGATGAGGAAGTTTGGTTTAAAAATAAACCCTCTCAAATGTGCTTTTGGTGTGCAGGCGGGAGATTTCCTTGGCTTTGTGGTCCACAAGAAGGGGATCGAAATCAATGGGAACAAAGCCAAAGCAATAATGGAGGCGAAAGCGCCATCTACAAAGAAGGAGTTGCAGTCTCTGCTTAGGAAGATCAACTTTCTCAGAAGGTTCATCTCCAACCTTAGTGGGAAAACGCAAGCCTTCTCTCCTCTACTTCGACTGAAGAAGGAAGATTTTGTGTGGGGGCAGGATCAACAAGCTGCATTCGACAAAATAAAAGAATACTTGACCCATCCCCCTATCTTGATGTCTCCTTGTAGAAGTAAAAGTATGAGGTTGTATATAGCGGCATCAGATAGGACATTAGGAAGTATGTTATGTCAAGAGGATGAGAATGGCGTCGAAAGAGCCATCTACTACCTCAGTAGAGTCTTAAATGATGCCGAAACTAGGTATAGTGTCATAGAAAAGCTTTGTCTGTGTGTTTACTTTTCGTGTATGAAGTTCAAACACTATATAAAGCCAGTCGATGTATATATTTCCTCTCATTTTGACGTAATAAAGCATATGTTATCAAAATCAATTTTACATAGTAGAATTGGGAAATGGGCTTTGGCATTGACTGAATATTCCTTAATGTATTTGCCTTTGAAGGCTGTTAAGGGACAAGTGGTGGCTTACTTTATAGCTGACCACGCCATTTATAAAGATTATATTGAATATGTCGAAATAGAGCCATGGAAACTATACTTCGACGGTTCCAGTCATAAGAATGGAAATGGTATTGGGCTATCGATTATTTCTTCTAATAGAATTCCAACAAAATTCAAGTACAAAGTCGAAGGCTTATGTTCGAACAATGAAGCAGAATATGAAGCTTTGATAACTGGACTTGAAATTTTATTGGAATTGGGGGCAACTAGAGTCGAAATAATGGGAGACTCTGAGTTGGTAATAAAGCAAGTGACCAAGGAGTACAAGTGTGTTAAAGAAAATTTAATTATGTACTTCGTAATAGCTAACAGGCTCTTGAAGAAATTTGACAATGTAACTATCAGACATATTCCTCGAATGGAAAATCAAGTGGCGAATGATTTTGCACAACTCTCATCTGGTTATAAAGTGTCGAAATAAAAGTTGGAAAAAGCCATTGAAGTCAAGGGAAGAGTTGTATCAACTAAGTTGTCCCTATCAGATTTGGAGACAATAAAGTTAGGGTATGGTGACGAAGAGAGTTTTGAGATATTTAATATAGACGATTCAAGAGTCGAAGATTGGAGAAAGCCCATCAAGGATTATTTACAAGACCCAAATCAGAAAGTCGAAAGGATAGTTAAGTACAGAGCGTTAAGTTATGTGCTTTTTGGAAATGAGTTGTTTAAAAAGACTTTAGAGGGAGTTTTGTTAAAATGTTTGGGCGAAGATGAAGCTTTTATAGCATTGGCGAATGTGCACAGTGGAGCATGTGGTGCTCATCAAGCAGGCCATAAAATGAAATGGTTATTATTTCGACAGGGAATGTATTGGCCAACAATGTTGAAGGATTGTGTCGAATTTGCAAAAGGTTTCCAGGAATGTCAAGTAGATGCAGGAATACCACACGTTCATGTAAGTGAGTTACATTCTATTGTGAAGCCTTAGCCATTTAGGGGTTGGGCTTTAGATTTGATTGGAGAAATTCGACCAGCATCGTCGAAAGGCCAAAGATACATCTTGGTTGGAATAGATTATTTCAAAAAATGGATAAAAGCCATACCTTTGGTAAATGTTGATCAAGAAGCAGTCACAGAATTCATTCGAAAGCATATCATCTATAGACATGGGCTACCTGAGACAATAATGATAGATCAGGGATCTGTGTTTACTGGGAAGAATATGCAAACATTTGCAAAGAAGATAGGATTCAAGCTTCTCACTTCGACACCTTATTACGCCCAAGCAAATGGACAAGTCGAAGCAGCAAATAAGGTTGTGATAAGTTTGATTAAAAAGCACGTGGGGACAAAACCCAATAATTGGCATAAGACTTTGGATCAAATCTTATGGGCTTGTCGAACGTCCCCTAAAGAAGCAACAAATACTACTCCATTTAGATTGACATGTGGACATGATGCAGTTTTACCAGTTGAGGTTTATTTACAATCAATTCGAATTTAGAGGCATCATGAAATTCCATCAGATACATATTAGAGTATGATGATGGACGAGTTAGTTGATTTGGACGAAGAAAGATTAAATGCGTTGGATTTATTGAAAAGGCAAAAAGAAAGAGTCGAAAAGTTTTACAATAAGAAAGTGAAATGTAAGAGTTTCCTAATTGGTGAGTTAGTTTGGAAAGTAATTCTCCCCATGGATCGAAAAGACAGACTTATGGGAAAATGGTCTCCTAAGTGGGAAGGACCTTTTCAAATTATACGAATATTTTCCAATGGCGCATATGAAATCGAAGAAGTGGATAAAGATAAGCGCATATTAAAAATAAACGGGAAGTATTTGAAAAAATATAGGCCCACATTACAAGAAGTTAAAATAACAGTCGAATAATTATGCAGAGAAAAAGCAATATGGCGAATTGAAAATCTTTTCGCCAAATAATATAGATCCATTGTCATTACAAAAAGGCCTTAAAAAGCCAAACAAAAATATTACAATTATTCAAACGGGGAAAGATTCTTTCAACTTCTCAAATTTCGACCTCTGAATTTGGAGACGATGCTCACAAAGTGCCTTGCCTTTCGAAAGCTCCTCAATTTCCTCACCAAGCTTTCTGGCCCTATCGACATGATGCACACAACCTTCTAGTTCTTTATGGATTTCCTCTTGGTCGATCTGTTGCAGTTCTGCTTGACGCTTTTCCGCCTGGGAAATTTTGCTTTAGAGAGCAGCAATTTGTTTCTTCCACTTGAGGATGTTCTCACCGCATAAAGTTGCTTCTTTCTTATTTTGTTCAGACACCATTTCTAGTTCAGTGACTTTGTTAGACGAATTGGAAGCAGCATCCCACTCAGCAAGTTGGGTTTCTGTCTTATTTTCGAGCTTCTTGGAATACTCTCGAAGCGGATTAAAGTCAGTCACCACAAGATCTATCAGGGTAGTGAGGTCCAACACCACATCAGTGACTTCAGGGGGAGCCTCCAAGACATTGATTTGCTTCAGGATTTTCTTGAGGTCGAATTGAGCAGATGAATCATTCTCCAGAAGTTGAAATAGGTCAATGTTGAGAACTTTCTGTCGAATATTTGCCAGCGATTCGTCCACTGATTTGGCATCAGAAGTAGTCCCTGAGGTGGTCGAACTACTAATGGTAGTATCAGCAAAATTGTAGCGGGAACTAAGCATGGTCTTTAGGTACTCAAAAGGTCTTTGCACCTTCAGATTTTCAAGCTCCTCGTGAGAAAGTTGGGTTGAAGTTGTCGCGGTCGAAGCAGTTTTATTTGTTTTACCAAGGTCTTCTTTGTCGCTCTCTTTCTCCTCGTCCGTAGCAGCTGTGGGAGTTGGCGGCCTTTCGTTTTCTTTTCCTTCCTCCTCTTCGGCATCAGTTGCAAGCTCCTCATCTTTCTCTTCGTCAGCAACTGGTGAGTTGGTGGGAGATTGGTCTTCAGGTTCATTACTTGTGATAACCACTGTAGTAGGCATTACAGTATCCCCACCAGTGTCGACCAAGTCATCACTCTCAGGACCAGTTTCTTCTTCCACTACGTCTGGAATTCGTGTAGAAATAGCATTTGGTTGATTTACTTCAGTAACTGATTCCTTTCCCGAATTCTTAGGAGAAGATTTGGAGGCGCTGGTTGGTTTGTAGGTAGGGTCACTGCTGGTCTTCGGAAGAACTTGGACCATGGGATGCCCATGAGTATCGACAGGTACCTGAAAGATAAATAGATCAAGAAAGGTAGCACAAGTAAACAGCTTTTTCAGCGTCGAAAGAGAAAAAGACCATACCTTTGGAATGTTAGTCTTCAGGCTAGAGCTTTCGCTTTCTGTTGGAACAGGGGTAGCTTCCTCGCCTGGATTTTTGGGTAGAGTTTTTTCTAAAATTCTGGGAGTAGGAGGTTTCTGTGGTGGAGGTTTGGTTGTTTTCTTCTTCTTCTTAGTAGGCTTCACTTGGTCTGGTGACTCATCACCATCGTCAGTGTCGGCAGCTTTGACTTCATGTTCTTTTGCTTTTCTTTCTTAGGTGTCGATGGCGGTCTTCGACTGCCCCGTGGAACAAGAGAAATTTTATTAGTATGTCAGAAAATAAAACACTTAGTGACCTGAAAGAAAAGTAAAGTAATACCTTCGCCAAAGGTGTCTTGGCAGTGTCTTTTTGGGGCTCTGCATCTCCAGCAGTTGTTGCTTCGCCTGTGGCGGGTTTTTTGGTCGAAATCTTGATAGCTAGAAAGGAAAAGAAGAAAGGAGTCAAGCATAAAGTAACATATATGTGTTTGAGTAAATGAAAAATGAGATTAAAATTCTTCCCATATTTCACACCTTCATATATAGGAGTTTCCACGCGAACGTGTTATATGCCAATATGAAGGTGGCCTTTGAAATTGTCCAGGGTGTACTTAGTCGGAACCACTCGCTTGGCACGTTTCTGGTTTTCTTGGCGAAGAATTTTCAGAGAATCCCCACAAATGAACCAATCTGGGAATGGAGGGCTAAGAGCCACGCCAAATTCAGCAGATGGTAGAGGGGGAAATTTTGGGCGATAAAGTTTAAAAGCTACCTCATAACGTTGTTCTGGTCAAACATACGAAGGTAGTTTTAACTCATCAAGTTTTTCTGTAAATTTTTGTTTCAAAGTAACTGCTGCTTCGCTTATGGTTCGACTAAGTTCATTAGGCCTGTAGGCAGTTTCAAAGTATTTCTGGAAAGCTTGGATTTCTTTGACATGTCGAGAAGTACCTTTCTTTGTCTTGTCTTGCACAAGGGCAAAGGCTCTGGTCAGTTGAATGGTGAAAGAATCCACATTAAAAATTTGAGAATCATAATAAGCCCTCCACCATTCATCAAACTCTTGAGTGCAGAGAAAGCTGGGTCAAAAGACCATTGGTTGGATTTCGACCAGATTAGAATACTTTGCCAATAACTCAGAGCATTCATCTTCAGTGTGAGTCATATTATAATGAATCAAAGAGCCTTTTTTGAAAAAGAGAGGTTTTGGTATTATTTGTATCAACCCAAATTGTCGAGAAACCAGATTGGGCTGATAGTTGACAAGGGAAACTTTGAGTTTCGAAGGGCCAATTTTGGAAACTAGAAGTCTAGGAGTAAGAAAAGATTCCCAGACGTTGAGGAATTCGTCTTCCAGAGACTTCGACTCAAGGGGAAGTTTTCTGGTAAACCATGAGGGTCCAACCTTCCTATCAGCAAAGGGAGCCATGTTGGGTTTAAAATTGTAACGTTTAGCGAACATCATGACGTAGCTGGTAAAGGTTTGTTGGAGGCTCAGACCTTCGTCATGGGGGGTTAGTTGCGCCAAACGAAGACCTTCGACTCTTCTGTCCCCTAGAGCAGCTGCGTCTACAGTTGGCTTGTTGGGAAGAGAGGCTTCGAAAGTGGCATTGAACCACAATTGTAAGAGCCAGAAGGGTCCTGATAACAACAAAGTTTTCTTTTCCTTAATATTCTTAAAGATGGTAACTCCTTCACCCAGGGATTCGTAGAGATTCGCCAAAATCATCTCGCTAAGACAAAGCCGGTGCCTAGCGTGAAGCTGATTTGCTATGGTGATGTAGCGCTTCACCACTTGGAGAGATCTGGAGCAAAAGTCGCATCTCGACAGCCAAAGGGCCAGGAAGGCTACATGCTCTTGATTAGATACTTCTTTGGTTTCCTTGTCATGATAGTTGGCAATGTAGGCTGTAAAGGTGGCTTTGTTGGTGTCGAAGCCTATTGAATCATCAGCTAGCAAGTTTGGATCATAATCGACTCCTAAGGGGCTTAAGCCAGTAATGGAAGCTATGTCGAAAAGGGTAGGAGTAATCATCCCACAAGGAATGTGAAAGTTGTTATAAGTGCTGTCCCAGAAATAGAGGGAAGCTAGAAGCATGGAAGGACAATATCCTGGCCCTACTTTCGACAGCTGAATCAGGTCATAAATACCCATAGTTTTCCAATCATTGCTTTTAAACTTTTCTATTTTTTCCAACCAAGCCAGGTAATCGGAGGGATCTTTCGACAAAGGGCAGGATCTAAAAATTCTAAAATTATTCATGTACTCTAAGTTTATGACTTCGTCAGAAGGGGTCCCTTGGCCATCTACTTTGGACTTTTTGTCTATAATTTTCTCCTTATCCGTTCTAGGTCTAACCCCATTCGCTATGGGTTTGTAACGATGATAGGTTGGGAAAAATTCTCGTACCTTAACTGGGTCTAATTTTAAGTCAGGCAAAGGTCCTAACATGGCATGGGATTTACCAGAAATCAAGATAGGAATGAGTACCTGAGATTGATAAATGCAGCATTTTTCCTTTTCATTGGGAGGTTCCGGAACATATTCTTGATTTCCCACCACCTTGGGACCAAAGATTCTTTCTACTGGTGCTAAGCTGTTGGATTTCCGAGAATCTTTACCTGTGACTTTTGGAGTAGCAGAAGACGCCATTGTTGATTACAAAGAAATAGAGAGAAAAATGGAGAAGATGAAGTTTGAAGAGAGTTTTTTGGAAAGAGGAAACGTAAAAGGTGAAAAATGAAGTCTATAACTTATATATAAGTGGAAGAATGGAAGCGGTTGGTATTCAGAAATTGTAATGGGAAAAATTAGTGGAAAGATTGTGGGACACGTGGAGAGTGTGAAGTGGATGATTCTGACGGTGGCAGTTAGGGTTTTGACCCACGATGTGATAGGGGTTAGAGTAGGGATGATGAAAATCTCAAAACGTGGGCTGAAAAGACGTTTGGGGAAAAGCGTAATGATGATTCTGACATTTTTAACATCTAAATCATATGAATAGTCACTAGTCGAATGATTCGTGGCGTCGAATTGCATTGGCAAAAAATGTTTTTCTCCCTCGGTCGAAAATGCATTTTTTGGGGGGCAATTTGTAGGTTGCTAATTCCGACGCCAGGAAAATGGTTCAAAAGCAAATGGAAAATTTCGACAGGGTAATTCGACAAGTCATTTCAATTAGAAGGCTTTTGATGGGGAAGGAAAGTCGATGGAAAATGGTACTTAGGGGAAGCATTGGCAGATTTTTCTAAGTAAGAAGGATAATTTCGACACAAGAGAATCGATCCGTTTGACGGGTGTTTGAATTCAAATTTCAGGAGGGAGTTTCACATTTGAAATTGGACGCGTGGAACGCATCTAGGATGCGAATGCATGCAGAATGCCATTTGTCGCCATTAGGAGAAGTAGCTGTTATGGGTAGTTATTTCGTTTGTATATAAATAGGGGCCTTGGTGTTAGATTTGGGGGTGTTCCAAACTTTGTACAAATTACAGCAAATACTCAAAGTAACCGTGTGAGAGAAACGAGTGTTCTGGAAAATGTATGTATGGGAAACACCAGTTTACATTTATGCACTTTAATAAAATTCCAAGCTTTTCTACATTTCTTTACATTCAAGTCATTTCCTTTATCTCAGCAAATTACTTTGTTTCCAGTTTAAGTTTATCTTCAATTACTTTTTCGCCATTATCGTGTCCTTGTTCTATTAGTCGAAGAAACTATTAGAAGAAACCTTAGAAAACACAAAACGAATACATTCCTTTTCAAATCAAAGACATTCTCAAAAGCACTTTGTCCTTGGATTTGTTTGGTTGGTCCTGTTAGTAAACTAATTTTTCATAAATTAGGAAACCTGAGGTTGTTCGCCAAATTCACCAGCGAACAGTGACCTGACTATACTTTGTCACTTTATGTCCTAGAACACTGAAAACGATCAATTGACAGAGGATAGCGATACAGATGATGAAGGACAAATGGTTGATGGAATTTTGACTTCTGCATCTAAATTATCTTATGAACATCCATCTCAAGAGGAGCTCATTCGACAAGCTTTTGCTGGGGATGATGTAGAAGATGCTTTTGAAAAGGATAAATAGGAGGTCCTCAATGAAGAAAATCCTGAGCCTGAAAAGCCTATAATTCTTCCTGGCTTGGGCCAATGGTCTTATGTACAAGAAAAGAAAGGTTTACCATCCTGGGTGATAAAAAAAAAGGAAGATGCCCAGAGAAAAAAGGAAGAAGCTATCAAAAGGAGAAAGGATACTCAGCTTAAAAATGTGACCATCTCCGAGAAATTAGGCAAGAAGGTTAGTGGCATTAACTACAAGGGTCAACTTATATCATATTTTGTTTTAGAGAGGGGTCTATTTATGTCGGTTTAAGACTTCAACATCTTACACCGTCAATTATTTCAAATATATGGTTTTTGGTGATTGAACCAATTATCTTTTTCCAAATTTAGTATGTACAAATTTTAAAATAGTAATATAGTCAAATGGTTCTTTTTATCATGTATTTTAAAAGTATATATATGATGCTAATGTTGGCACATGACAATGTTGTTTAGAATACCTTTAGTACTATCATTCCAACATTTAGGGATTTTTAGACGCATCTATTCCAAACCTAATTTCAAATAGGGTTATAATATATGAAAGCCTGAATCCAAGATGGCAGTGAGAGAGGTTAGGTGTTGGTCCACACCATTTGGTTGGGGAAGAGAAACTGAAACTACATAATCGTTTATATAATTTAGTGGCTTGAATCATATTCCCAACCACCATTATCTTAGGTACAGGTTATTTTTCTTCTCTTCTAGTTAATGTGCAAGTTTTTATTTTATTCTTTTTGGATTACAGGCTGAGAAACTCCATGTAAAAACGTTGGCGTATCCATTCACTTCCAAAGAGGTCTATGAACAGAGTATGCATATGCTTAGGTCTCGCTTTCAATCATTGTCTGGTGCCTTCAATGCCAGTTTGATTCCCGAGGAAACAACAGATATGCCGAGGAAAAAGGGATTGAAAGCTACTTTATCTCATAGATTTATTGAGGTTAACTGTTTCACTTTTATCATTACTTGACTTATTTAAGCATCTTTACTCTGGATTGCGTTACTTAGACAGATTGATGCAGGTCCCATCTAACAAAAGGAAATAAGCGGCAAGGTTTTCACAATTATGGAACCAAATAATTACTAGTTTTAGGGAGGAAGATCTTATCAGTGATAGGTGATGTGCGAGATAATGTTTCTAGTTTACAATCTGCTCTTTCCCTCAATAGAACTGTGTTCTTTTCTTTGGTAGTATGCTGAGGTGGCTATACTTTTTCAGGGAAATGGACCTTTTGCTTGTACCTTATTGGGCTAATACTCCATTGGACCTTATCAGTTATCACTGAACTTTTTTTTGTGGTTTTCAAGTTATGTATTCAAATTGGACTGATATCCTTGTGTGTATCAGAGAGAAGTTGAATTCGATGAATCTCCTCCTTTACATGGCTCCAATGGCTGTAGTTTTCCTTCTCCCTGCTACACTTATAATGGAAGAAAATGTGGTTGGCATCACATTTGCACTCACCAGAGATGATGTCAAGATAATTTGGCATCACATTGGCACTCGCCAGAGATGATGTCACGAAACATACTAGTGCTCTGACTTTTCAGGTAAGACTCAATTATTAAATAAGTTGGTAATACATCATTTGAACTTATTAAGATAGACTTAGAAATCAATAGTTTGGCTATAGACATAAACTATGGTAGAACATTATAGTTGCCTTTGATCCTTGTTGCTGTTGTTGTTGTTGTCTCTGTTATCTCTCTTTGTTTTTCTATATTTAATTTTCACTTCAACAAGTTATCTCATCTGTTGGTAGTTGAGACATCTGATTTTGGTGGTTGTCAAATGCTCTTATCTTCAAATCACAATATTAGCACGGTCTTGGTCATTTTTATTGTTCAATTAACTTGTAGCTTATTCTTTTAGTTTGTTGATCTGTATTATTTAGTCTATGCACTACTACGAAAAACCCATTTAACAACGGTTGGGAATGACATATAATGACGCGGGCGGGGGCGTTGTTATGTAGATTGTCGTTGTATATATGATACTTACAACCACGGCCTTGTAGGCGTTGTAATAAACTGGAAAGCGTGCTAACTATCACAACAGATTTTACAATACACCGTTGTAATAAAAATAATTGTCCTCGGTTCGATTCCTAGTGGCGCAGTTTTGATATTTATTTTTTCCTGGACAGCGCGCCAAATATTATAACGGTTATGAAATATAACCATCGTTAAATTTTCTACAAAATTAACAAATATGATCCTGCTTTTATAATTAATCCCATTTTTTTACCTGTATTATTGTTCTCCATATCACAGCACAACAGAAAAATACAATTCACATTTTGTGATAAAGTTTTCATAATAATATTAATCATATCATATTCATAATATCACATATACCACATTACAGTTTATCAGAACAAACATCCTACATAAATAAAATATCACATATACCATATTACAGTTTACACACATTACCTAACTTCACATAATTGTAACTTGGTGTACTGGTATCTTGTCTCTTGGTGTCTTGTCTCTTGGCCTGGTGTCTGGACTCAAAATACCTATGATTTCAAATAATTATACTTGTTAGTAAAAATACTTCTAAACTATAACATACAATTAATATATTATGAATAAATAATAAATTACGTTCTTGTTAATTTCCCATATGCCTTCTTCATGATCGAGTCGTATAGCATGCACGACATCTCTATCAACTTCATCATATGAGGTAGGAACTTATGTTGTGTAAGAAGGTGTGGACGGAATATCAAGACTTTCATCACTAAGAGGAATGCATTTTCCTTGGAGAATAATTGACCATTTCCCCGATTTGTCTGATGGATCGGTAACATAGAAAACTTTTTTTGCTTGAGAAGCCATGATGAATGGTTCTGTATTAAAAGATGCCTTTCCAAGGTCGACCCGGGTGAATCCTAAGTCATCAATGTCTACAACATTACTATTATTGGGAATCCATTTGCATTTAAATAAAGCCACTTTGAAAATAACATAATCAATCTCCCAAATCTCATCAATGACACCATAAAACGCGGTAGTTACCAATACCGGATTCTTATCTTTCGAACTAGAGAAATACATCAATTCGGAATCAACCATAACCCCACTATTTTGCATTGTACTACGATCATCTTTTGATTTTGTATAAAAGGTATAATGACCACTGTTATATGCACTCCAGGTAATGATACAAAATTTTGCCTCGTATGACAACCATTTAAGTATCTCAGATGCACTACGATCATTAGATACACTTTTATTAAACCAATCCATGAATCTATTGTTATGCTCTATCAACAACAACTTGTCACTCATTCGGGAATATTTTTTCTTCAAAAGTCTTTTGTGAGTATCTATGAAAGGTTGAAACTCATCTATATTATTAAATATATAGAAATGTGATTGAATAACTACATCCCAAGCCATTGACCTAACATTTAGACCTTGAATACCTCTTTTGTCTGTGTCAGTATGACGAGACTTTAGAATTCCTATAGAATCTGCATCCGACAAATAGTTTGTACAAAACTCAACAGCTTCTTCTGTGATGTACCTTTCAACAATCGAAGCTTCCGGTCGGTGATGATTCTTCGTTTATCCTTTAAAGATCTTCATATATCGCTCTATTAGATACATCCACCTTAAATAAACTAGAACACAAATTCTGATTTCTCTTACGAGATGAACAAGTAAGTGAACCATAATGTCCAAAAATGATGGCGAAAAATACATCTCCAATTGACACAAGATTATGGCAGCCTCATCTTCTAATTCATCCAATTTTTTTAAATCAAGAACTTTATTACATATGGCATTGAAGAATCAACACAGTCTCGTTATAGTTACTCTCGCATTTTTTGGAAGGAACCCACGGATAGCCACTGGTATAAGTTGTTGCATCAATACATGACAATCATGAGATTTTAAACCAATTAACTTGAGATCTTTCATTGATACAAGTTTCTTGATGTTTGATGAGTAACCTTGAGGAACTTTAATACCTTGCAAACACTTGCAGAACATCTTATTTTCCTTTTTAGATAGAGTGTGACATGCTGGAGGAAGATAAGTTCTTTTTCCTTACTCTATTGGAGCCAACTGTTTTCGTATACCCATCTTCTCCATATCAAGACGGGAAGTCTTACTATCTTTAGTCTTGCCCGGAATGTTTAGAAGTGTGCCAATCAAACTATCACACACATTTTTCTCCACGTGCATCACATCAAGACAATGTCTAACATCAAGACTTGACCAATATGGAAGATCAAAGAAGATGGACCTCTTTTTCCATATATTTTTCGGAACTGCCCCTTTTTCTTTTCCTCTCTTCCCACCTTTTTCTTTTTCTCTCTTTCCACCTTTTTCATTTTCTCTCTTCCCAAAGACAACATTAATGTGTTCCTGCCGTTGATAAACTTCATCCCCGGTTAAAGGTTTAGAAGCCTCACCAAACTCTTGCTCTCCATTAAAAGCCTTTCGCAATCTACAATAAGCATGATCCAGTTTTTGAAATTTTTGATGCCCAAGGTAAACGGTATTTTTTCCAAACTCAAGTTGGTGATAACAAGCATCATCTTCACATATAGGACACGCTTTATGTCCTTTGACACTGTATCCATCCAAGTTACCGTATGCCGGAAAGTCGTTAATTGTGCAAAATAACATTGCACGCATATTAGACTTTTCCCCAGAATATGCATCATCAACTTCAACGCCTTCATCCCACAAGAGTCGTAAATCATCAATTAATGGACGTAGATAAACATCTATGTCGTTACCAGGTTGTCGTGGTCCAGAAATCATCATACTTAGCAGTATATACTTACGATTCATGCACAACCAAGGAGATAGGTTGTAAATAGTGAGAAGAACAGGCCACGAAGTATGATTAGTGCTCAGATTACCAAAGGGGTTCATTTCATCGGTGGAAATCCCAAGCCTAAGGTTTCTTGGCTCGACTCCAAAATCCGGAAACAACGAATCAATTTTCTTCCATTGCAACGAATCAGCTACATGGCGAATGTTTCCATCACAAATCCTTTCGTCTGCGTGCCATCTAAGATTCTTTGCGTCATTCGAATTAGAAAAAAGTCTCTTTAATCGTGAAACTATTGGCAAGTACCATAACACTTTAGCAGAAGGATGCTTCCTACTAACATTGTCATAGTGATCATTGTCATCACCATTGTTAGTTTTCAGCTTGTAACGCGACACACTGCATTTAGGACATTGAAACAAGTCTTCATACTCTTTCCGGTATAATATGCAATCATTAGGGCAAGCATGTATCTTGATATACTCCAGACCCAGTGGACACAATATCTTCTTGGCCTCATAGCAACGATCCGGCAATTTGTTATCTTCGAGTAACATTTGCTATAACAATTCAAGTAATTCCGCGAAACTTTTATCCGACCATCCATTTTTTGCCTTCAGATTAAACAACTTTAACACCGCCGACAATCGTGTGAACTCTGTGCATCCCTTATATAAAGGGGTGTCTTTATCACTACATAAAATATCATAAATATGAGCATTCATAAAAGAAGATTCCCCAATATCACGGAACATATCCTCTAGTTGATCTTCCATATATTCATCTTCCTCCACTCTTTGACTTTGTGACGCCCGACTTTCCTTATTATCCACCTCACCATGCCACGTCCATATTATATAATTTTGACATATACCATCACAACAAAGGTGATTGTGTATTTCTTTCTTTGTACCCTTTTTGATATTCGCGCAAACAACACAAGGACAATAAACGATACCATTATTTCCGAGAAGATGTTTATTAGCGTATTCAAGGAATTCACAAACTCCGTTCTCATAAACCAGACCTAATCTATTGGCTTTCATCCAACTACGATCCATTACAACTTCTGAAATTTATACATGTATAATAATGTGAATGACACACCAAAATCTAATCCAAAAACTCAAGCATATGCATATATAATATGAACAAAGAAAAAATCAATGAAGATGTACTCTCATACTAAACGTAAAGCATATGAAACATCTCATTCTGACTTGAGCATATACAATATGAACAAAGAAAAAAGGAATGAAGATATTGAAGAATACCGTACTTTGAAGTTGTAATCAAATGAACGTAAGGAATGAAGAAGTTGAAGAGTACCGTACGTCGAAGCTGAAGAAACAAATGAACAAAGACGATCAATATTTAAGCATAAACCAAGAAAAAAGGAATGAAGATGTTGAAGAGTACCTTACTTCAAAGGTAAAGAAGCAAATGAATAAAGACGGTCAATATTTGAGCATAAACCAAGAAAAGGAATGAAGATGTTGAAGAGTACCTTACTTCAAATCTAAAGAAGCAAATGAATGAAGACGGTCAATATTTAAGCTCCAAATGAATGGATACGAAGAGGGTAAAGGTTAGGACGTCTCTGGCTCACTTGTTCGATTAGGGCGTCTTATGAAAGAAATACAGAATAAGTATTGTTTTAATTTATCAGTAAAGCTTTTAATCTCGGTTGGAGAAACAAACCGTAGTGGAATCTTAAGTGACACACGCTAAATGTATCCTAAAAAATGGAAAAAATGTGTTGCAGGGAATCGAAGCTTGTTACATTAACTACTACGAAAAACCCATTTAACAACGGTTGGGAATGACATATAATGACGCGGGCAAAGGCGTTGTTATGTAGATTGTCGTTGTAAGTTCGCTGTTTCTACAATGATCTGGAAACCTTTGTTGAAAGGCAGGACGCGCGCCATATATCACAACGATTATGATAATAAACCGTTGCGATACATACACTTAGGTTCTGGGTTCGAAACCCATCAGCAGCGAAATTATATAAAACATAAATTAATTATGATATCGGTTACAATAGATAACCGTTATTGTAAGTACCTTAAGTTTATTATATTAAATGTAGATTGCTTGTTTTCCAAACACCTCACTAAATAAATATACATGGATTCAATTTGATGAAGATATCTATAATCTGCAAATTAAACTGTTCTTGAAAACCAACTTAAACCAACCAATGTTGTTTTTTGATTGCATTCGTCTCCTCGTGCATTTCACGCTCTTTTACATATATTGTGGTTTATTGATCTGATTCCTTCGATATATCGCTATCTTCGATTATAGTTAAATTTCCATAAGATCAACAAGACATTGGATAATTTGCCTCATCTTTGATTTAACTATAATGGAAGATGGCGATGCATCTAAGGAGCCAGATCATTATACCATAATCTTTATATAAAAGAGCGTGAGATAAATTATGAGAGGCATGCAATCAGAAAACAACATTGGTTTGTTTAAGTTGGTTTTCAAATACAACTTAATTTGCAGATTATAAGTATCTATGTCAAATTAACTGAATGTATTTTAAGTGAGGGTTAGTGAAACAAACAATCTACATAGAATATAATAAACTCAAACAACATTCTATACCAGATCCAGATATTATAAACTCATATAATACGCTTGCTACCACCAACAAACTTTAAGTGAGGGTTAGTGAAACAAACAATGTAAATAGAATATAATAAACTCAAACAACATTTTATACCAGATCCAGAAATTATAAATTGATATAATACGCTTTCTTCCACCAGCATCATCACCCTGTATCATCCCCTTAACCTGAAAGGAAACAAAGTAAACTTCAAAAATGAGCATCCTCAGTTAAAAACAAACCCTAAAACCATAATCCAGTGAAGTGTAAAGAGAGGAACAGGAATAACGCACCTTTTAATGAAACTAATCACGGAACAGGAATCAATTATGATGTTGGACTAGTTTGGGAAGCAATGAAAAAAAAATATAAGGAGGAAGAACCGCTGTGATAACCATTTTATCTGTGAATTTTAAAATAAATAAAAATAGTATAGATAGATGTTTATTTATTATAAATATATCACTACGGTTAACCAGGAGAACCGTAGTGATAACCCTTTTATTTGTGAATTTTAAAATAAATAAAAAAGAAAAGGTGCGCCTTAACTTCTCACTTAATGCATCTGCAATTTAAACATCAACAATGTAATTCACAATGCATCTGCAGTTTAAACATTAACATTGTAATTCAAACCTAATTCAACTATTACATTTCATAACAAAGTAAACATTAAACATAAAGGAGACAAGAAAACATAACATCGTGATATTTCCAGAAAATATCTCTGATTTTAGTTTGTTCTTCAAATTCTTGTTCTTTTTCTTTAAATCCTCATACAGAACCTTCAGATAGCCCACAGCTTCAAACTCTGACTTCATAATGCTCTCATCGTCATTTCCATCTCTTTCTCCCACGTCTTCATCCCATATGAACAAATTACATGTTTCATCGCTCCTCCAAAATGGACATCTCCAAAAAAACCTTCCTTTATTTTGTCCCTTCTTGCATTGATACGAAACCATACGACCATCACAACCACAAAAATTACCAGATCGAGATTTTACACTGGAAGAAGACGTAGAAACACCTTTGGATGATTTTGTCTTCAAATGTGACATTGCAACACCTTAAAGTAGAACACTTTCTTGTTGTTGCTGTCTTCTTCCCGACAATGGTGACGGCGTTGGTGTTAAGGTTGTTTCGTCTTGTTTCTTTTTTCAATAGATAAATTGATATATACTTGGTGTTTAAAATACATAACAGTTTGTAACAACGATTTTAAGAAATAGCCGTCATGATATCATTATTATTTTTTAGTTAAATATTAATAAAACTTAAAAAGGGAGCATTTACGTCAAAGGGATAAACTATTTGAGGGCGATGACGTTCGAACCCATGATAGCAAGATTGTATCACCACGGTTTTTATAACAACCGTTATTATACCCTTGAGATTTCTAATTAAAATAATGCGCGCGCATCCAGTGCGCACTCTAAGAACAGTGTATAGGATGCGGTTGTAAACCTGGCATTGTTGTTTGGGCATTTTGTAGTAGTGATTTCATTTATTACTACGGTTGTTCATCTTAACCGTTGTAAAATCATTTACAATTTATTTTTTAAATAATGGAATTAAGTGACACACGCTAAATATACTCTAAAAAAATGGAAAAAATGTAGTTGCAGGGAATTGAAGCTTGCTACATTTTATTTATTACTAAGGTGGTTTAAGTCAGCCGTCTTTAAATGACTCAGCTTTTGCCTGGGCGCGAAATTTTTAACCTATTACAACGGCGTAAAAGGATGCGTTGTAAGCCTGACGTTGTTGTTTTAGCATTTTGTAGTAGTGTGCACAAAGTGATATTTTTTAACGATTTATGGTTCTTATGCATGAAGTTTTCTTTGATGTTTTAACTAATCTGAGTTTATTTCTACAGGTACTAGGGAATGCTAAAGGCGCAGTAGCAGTAGTTGTTTCGATTCTAATATTTAGAAACCCATTTCCAATCACTGGAATGATGAGTTACGCGCGCTCACAGTATTTGGAGTAATACTTTACAGCGAAGCCAAAAAGCGAACAATGTGATAGTCAGTTCATCATTCTTGGGAAATCGGAAGTCAGAACAGAACTTACAATATTTTGTTATAGTTACTGTAAAGACAACCTCACTTCCTGAGGTGAATTTGTTTAGCATGCTAGTGACTAAAATCAGAATCTTTTACTCTAATATACAATTTTTTTGCCCCACATAAAAAGTTTCTTTGAACTATAGCAATACTGCAAAAACAGTCCACAGTATAAAAGTTGTAATAAGTGATATTTATCTTTTTACCAGTATCAGGATGATTGAGCAATGTCTTTTTGTCATATTCTTTGAAGAAAGAGTTGTAAAATTGGATATCCACCCATATGTCATTTCTACTAGTATTTTTTAAATAAAAAATAATAAATCGAGTTGATAGAAAATTAAATAAAAAATTATAAAAATATTATAAAAAATAATAATAATTTAAAAGGTTAAATAAGTATTAGGTCCCTGAAAATAACCCAACATTCAAGTTTAGTCCCTATAAATATTTTCTTAAAGGTTTGATCCTCCTAAAGTTTTTCGTTTGTAACTCTAGTCCCTCCCGTTAGTTTTCACTAACGGAGGATGATGTGTCATGCTAAATATATTTTTTTTTTTCATACGTGTAAATTTTAACTAATATATTTTGCCACGTCCCTAAAAATAGCATCAATCCTCTCACTCACTAATATCATCATCAACAACAACTAATAACTTCGTTCCTCTTTGTCTTCTACAAAACCTAATAATGTGAATTCTTCCTTTTGCCACCTCAATAATAGCTAGGGTTTTGATTTCGTGAATTCTTCCTTTTGCCACCTCAATCATAGCTAGGGTTTCGATTTCGTGAATTCTTCCTCTTTGTTTTCTACAACACCAATCGAAAATCCGTTTCCTTCATCACCGAATGAAAACGCTTTTCCTCTCTTTTTCATAAACCCCCAATCTCTCTTCGTTCCATCATCTCAAAATTGCTTGCAACTACCTCACACATCTTTCCAAAAAATAGGAGTTAGGGTTCCACCATTGAAGAGGAAAGCAGGGTCAAATTTCAGATTCCATTTTCAAATCGTTCTAGGTAACACAGTCTTGATCCTAAACTTTAGAAGCTTTTTAGGGTGTACGTAGAAGAAAATGTATTGTAATTGTTGTTGCATGTTAAGTGTTTGTGTTAATGTCTATGACTAGTTGCTCTTTTAATATGAATGTTAAGATGATATAATTGTTTAATAGAGTATTTAATTGGTTTTTATGATGAATTTTGAATGTTGGTTACTTAGTTTAGTAGATGAATGAACTTGAATCATTATTCTTATTATATTGATTGCTTTTGTTAGCTATTGTAATAAGAATTAAGCTAATTCAATTTTCCTATTTTGCAGGCTTGCAACTGTTCTGCAGTAACATAGAGCAAGGGTGACTTAAAAGGTAAATTTTACCTTTGTATTGTTTTCCACTTTTTGGGCTTAGACTGAATTTTCTTTATGCTGTTTTTATTAAAATAGGGTGATAATTATGTTGGTCTAGGCACTTTTTAGTTAATTTATTGGAAGTGGAAACATATAAATCTGGATTTGCTACCTATATGTTAGAGAATTATTCTCATTCTTATAACATTTTTAAGAGTTCTGTTGCAAAATTTCGGGCTAATGGAGAGAAAAAGAGTTCTGTGTCCAAAGGTATGCTATAAATGAAGTTGCATATTTGTTTGAAGAGGCTAGAACTATATTAGAAAAAGAGTATGGCCCTTATCATCAAGATACATTAGGAGTCTATAGCAATCTTGCAGGCACCTATGATAGCAATCTTGCAGGCCCTTATCATCAACTACATTAGAACTATATTCCAAGGCTAGTTTTTACTTAATAGTGTCTATTTGACTTCAGTGACTTGCTGCAATTTGATGTGATGTTATTTTGTGTAACAGAAATTAAGATGTTTGCACTTGAGTTATGATTTGATGGTGATTATTTAGTTGCATAGTGTCTGCAATATTCTTTTCCTGTGGTCCATGGTGGTTTTCCTTGGTTTAGTAGATGTATGTCACTGAAACCAGATAATAACAGTATGCAATAGCGGTGTTTCTTCTGCCACCATATTCTTTGGTTTATTCACTCTCACTTTATCTTGTTGTGTAATTTCATGGCAAATTTACCTTGTGTGGTTCTAGTTTTATTTGTGTCTTAACTGAGGATGGCCTACCTGGTCTTGTTGTACCAAATGGCTATGTCATCATAATATACCTTCCTATTCTTGAGGCGCTCCATTAAAAAAATGGAAACAAATAATTAACTGCAGTTCTTTCCTGTCAGCAGATGTATAAAAATGTGTTTGGGAAGAGTAAAATTGTCGAGAGACATGGGGTGAAAATCCAAAATCCAAAATCTATCTTAGTCTTCTTCCTTGCTTTGTAGTTATGAAAGGCATGTTGAATCTTAATTGCAGCAACTCTCTTACGTGCTTCATTTTCTTGACTGAATAATTGAAATTCCTTTATTTCTTTATCCATGTATTCTCTAAATGCAGCTCTTATACGTTGTGAAACATCAACAAATTCGTCGTAAGCAGCTAAACTCTTCCTTGGGTGCATCTCGTCTGGAGCATATGTAACTAAATGCCTAAAATCATAATTGTAACAGCCCGATTTTGATATTTCCATTTTTGTGTTGATTGATTCTATTTGGTTGGGTCTTTTATTTAATTGGGCAATAATTATGTTATTTGTGATATTGGTGTGTTAATATGTTATGTTTGCATATTATGTGATTTTACTGTTTTTGAGAGTTTGCGGGGAAATTAGATTGAAGGGTATTTTAGATATTTCACATTTAATGATAGTTAGTTAGTTAGTAGATATTTTGAGAAACTATAAAGAAATAGAAAGAAAGAAAAGTATAAGAAAGAAAGAAAAAGAATAGAAATAGAAAGTTAGAGGTGAGAAAGAGAGAAAAACAGAATTTTGAGAGCAAGAGTGAAAAAGAGAAGAGAAAAAGAAGAAAAGCTACAAATCATCAAGATCAAGCTTCCAAGAATCGAGAAATCGGGTAAGGGTGTGAAATATTATTATCCTAACTTTGTGTATGATTATGTATGTGTTTTGTGTGAATGTTTTGGTTGGTTTTCCATATGTTTCCGTTTATGTCGTATTGGACGAAATCGATAGAAACCGATGTTTCTACGGTCGAAAAGTCGTATAAATACATGTGTTGGTTGGTTATATGTATGTGAGCTGCTGTTTGAAGTTTCATGAAGTTTGGTTATGTTTCGGTTAGTTTTCGGTATGTTTCCGTTGTTGTTTCCGTTTAGGTCGAATTATAGGAAATTGATAGAAAACGATGTTTTCACGGTTAGAATTCGAAATAAATTATGTAGTGGTATCGAGGAAGGTTAGGTCTTCGTATGGAGTGCTTTTTATTCGATTTGGTGAAGTTTAAAAATTCTGGTTTTTGAAAGGTTGAAATTTAATCGAAAAATCGAACGTCGTAGAAATTTCGTTTATGTGTTCTAAATTGTTCCCATGTATTTGGTGGTTGGGCGTATATGGTTGTTTCGGTGAAAATGTTTGATTTAGTCGAGTTTTCGGGGATTCGGGAAAATGGCAGCAAAGGTCTAAATTGAAAAATCTGGTTTTTTTGAGAAAAACAGAGCATGAATCGATTCATAACAGCTATGTATCGATACGAAATGGTTTATGTATCGATACATAACCCT
Source organism: Lathyrus tuberosus (assembly GCA_022829125.1). Classification (NCBI taxonomy): domain Eukaryota; kingdom Viridiplantae; phylum Streptophyta; class Magnoliopsida; order Fabales; family Fabaceae; genus Lathyrus; species Lathyrus tuberosus. The sequence continues at coordinate 2,795,909 of JALAZF010000540.1, forward strand.
TATGTATCGATACATGCTGTGAAAATTGGGAAAAATAGCATTTTCACTACAGCATGTGTCGACACATGCGAGTTATGAATCGATACATGAGGTCTTTATGTATCGATACATAAAGCCTATGTATCGATACATACTGTGCTGAAACAGAAATTCTGGTTTTTCGGGGAAACTTCGGAAATTCATATCTCTTGAACCGTAAGTCGGTTTTGATCCCCGTTCGAAGCGTTGGGAAGCTAACGAGATGTTCTTTCTAGGAAAAATAGTTTTGGGGTCTGAACTTGGTCCAATCGGTACAGTTTTTACGAATCATTTCGTAGTGTCGGGTGTCCGGTTTATGTTTTTGCGTTAGATTGAAATATTTATAACTTGTTCGTTGTTTATCGGATTTGAGAGTTCTTTATATCGAATTGAAGGTATTGATATGTACTAATTGATGGTGATAAGAAATTATATTTTTAGCCGACTTTTCACTAACTTTTCCGGTAAACCGTAAATCGAATTGTTTGGTTATTTGTGAAAACGTTCGGTTGCCGTTTGGCACAATTGATGTGAATGTATGTGGATTGTGTGTGATGAATGCATGACTATATTGTGAATATGTATGCATGTCAGAAGTGTCATGAGTCATGTTGTATGTGAAGCATCATGATGTGCATTCTTGCATTGTGGGGTTCTAAGATGAACCCGTTGTAACGTCGTAAGCCTTTTGAGAGGTGGGAGCGATGATTACAAACGATCGTGAGCCTTATACAAAGAGGACCGAAAGCGATCGGATTGTGAGCCTTATACAAAGAGGACCGAAAGCAATCCATAAACATTGTAAGCCTTTTGAGAGGTGGTAGCAATGGGTGAACATCGTATGCCCGACGGGGAGTTACGTTAAGTAACAAGCGATGGTTCCAATAAGTTCTTCAATTGAACTTGAGATGAAATGAGTCGGTACCCGCATTGCATTTGCATAGAGTCGTGAGTCGGTCTCTATGATTTGCATTGGTCATCCTTGTATATGTGCATTGGTGAATAAACATGAATATAGGTGGTTATGTTGAATGATAAGCATTGTGATGACTATGTTTGGTTTTGCATATATATATATATATGCCTTGCGATGTATATTGAATGAGATGTGATGAATTGTGATAAGAATTGTATCGTTGTAATGATGCATTGAAGAATGAATATAATATGCATGTTATGTGGAATGGTAGAATGGTGAGGATGTGTTGTGTGTATACTTTGTGTTGAGATATATAATTATATGCAACGTTATTATGATAATATTTCTCACCCTTCTGCTGTTTTATGATGCTCTATGAGGCATTGCAGAGTAGGTATGCTGGAGGTCTTTTTGTGAAGCGTGTCTTCATTCTTTTGGTCGGTTGGCTCTGATATGTAGCACCGGGTAGCTAGGATGTATATTATTCTTTTGTGATACATTTGTATATGTATCTTGTGGATAAATGTTTATGTAAACATGAAGTGTGTTGATGAAGCATACATATGTATATGTATGTATATATATTTTGATGTATTTCAATGTTTGGATATTCCGCTTTAATTCTAAATATTGAGATGTGGGTGTAAGGACAAAGTTCCTCTGTAGCAAGTTACCCCACTGCTGCATATCAACCTTTTGAGCAGGTGTTGTATGTGTTAAATGCGTGTATGATGTGACATGCCTCTTTTATGCCATGCTTTAATTGTACTCTGGCGAATTTTAGAATATGTGCCTAAATGATTTAAATGATTATTTGGGGGTATAGAAAGGGGGTGTTACATTAAGTGGTATCAGAGCCAGAGTTGAGTCAGTTGTGTCTGTCTTGTAGTTGTGTTGGTTGAACTGTTGTTTAACCTTTGTTATTATTTTTGGGGATGATCAGAATATGGCTGGTAGAAACGATAATGCGATGGCTGCTGCTATGGAAGCATTGGCTAGGGCGGTGCAGGGTGCGCCGAATGTAAATGCTAATGAAGAGTTCAGGAAGAATCAACCACCGGTCTTCAAAGGAAGATTTGATCCCGATGGAGCTCAAAATTGGTTGAAAGAGATTGAAAGAATCTTCAGAGTTATGGACTGTGCGGAAGAGAATAAGGTGAGGCTTGGATCTCACATGCTGAGGGAAGAAGCCGATGATTGGTGGGTCGGTATGCGCGAAATTCTTGAGGTGGATAATGAAGAGGTAACTTGGGAATTGTTTCGTACCGAGTTTTTGCTGAAGTATTACCCTGAAAGTGTGAAAGGGAAGAAGGAGATGGAATTCCTGGAATTGAAACAAGGTGGTATGTCAGTGGTGGACTATACTGCTAAGTTTGTGGAATTGGTTCAATTTCATTCTCATTATGCTGCGATTACTGCTGAGTTCTCAAAGTGTATTAAATATGAGAATGGTTTGCGTCCTGAGATTAAGCAAGCTGTGGGATATCAAAGAATTAGGAGGTTTTCGGATTTGACGGAATGTTGTAGAATCTTCGAGGAAGATAGCAAAGCTCGTTCTACACATTACAAGAGTTTGAACGAGAGGAAGGGAAAGCAACAAGCTAGAAGTGGACCTTATGTGACACCCGCTGATAAGGGTAAATATAAGGGAAACTTTAATAAGAGATCTGGAGGAGGAAGTTCTGGGTTCATTAAATGTTTCAATTGTGGTGGAATGGGTCATAAAGCAACTGAGTGTAGGAAGCCCGTTGGGAAATGTTCTAACTGTGGAGGTATTGGGCATTCTATTGCTGAGTGTAGGAGGAATATGGTGAAGTGTTTTAATTGTGGAGAAGTGGGTCACATTAGTACTAAGTGTACTAAGCCGAAACAAGCTCAAGCGGGCGGAAAGGTGTTTGCATTGGCGGGGACTCAGACCACTAGTGCAGACCGTTTGATTAAAGGTACATGCTTTATTAATAGTACACCTTTAGTTGCTGTTATTGATACGGGAGCGACTCATTCGTTTATTTCTTCGGAGTGCGCGATGCGTTTAAATCTTGCGTTGTCTTTGATGGGTGGTGAGATGGTTATTGAGACTCCTGCTTCAGGGTCGGTAACTACATCTTTGGTGTGTATGAGTTGTCCTTTAACCATGTATGGTAAAGACTTTGTTATGGATTTAGTATGTTTGCCGTTGGAGGGTTTGGACGTAATCTTGGGTATGAACTGGTTGCAATTTAATCGAGTTCATATAGATTGCTATCACAAGTTAGTAAGGTTTCCTTCTTTGGAAGATGATGAATTTGAGAGTTTCCTATCCACTAAAGAGTTGAAGAAACTTTTAGCGGATGAAGCTCAATTGTTTGGTTTGTTTGCATCATTGTCGGTGGAAAGTAAAGTTTCACTTGATGTGTTCCCAGTGGTGTGTGAATTTCCAGAAGTGTTTCCGGAAGACATTACGGATGTACCGCCGGAAAGAGAGGTTGAATTTTCTATTGATCTAGTTCCGGGTACTAGACCGATTTCGATGGCACCGTATCGTATGTCGGCATCGGAGTTGGTAGAATTGAAAAAGCAATTGAATGACTTGTTGGATAAGAAATTTGTAAGACCAAGTGTTTCTCCTTGGGGTGCTCCGGTATTGTTGGTAAAGAAGAAGGACGGGAGTATGCGATTATGCATTGATTATCGACAATTGAACAAAGTGACAATTAAGAACAAGTATCCGCTTCCAAGGATCGATGATTTGATGGACCAATTGGTTGGTGCGAATGTTTTTAGTAAGATTGATTTGAGATCGGGATATCACCAGATTCGTGTGAAAGGAGAGGATATTCAAAAGACGGCATTTAGGACACGGTATGGTCATTACGAATATTCCGTGATGCCATTCGGGGTTTCTAATGCGCCGGGTGTGTTTATGGAATACATGAATCGTATTTTTCATGAACAGTTGGATCGTTTTGTGGTTGTGTTCATCGATGATATTTTGATTTACTCTAAGTCTCAAGAGGAGCATGAAGAGCATTTGAGAATTGTGTTGCAAATTTTGAAAGAGAAACAATTGTATGCTAAGTTGTCAAAATGTGAATTTTGGTTGTCGGAAGTAAGTTTCCTTGGACATGTTATTTCCGGTAGTGGTATTAGTGTTGATCCATCCAAGATAGATGCGGTGATGCAATGGGAGGCTCCTAGGTCGGTTACGGAGATTCGAAGCTTTTTAGGCTTGGCGGGTTATTATCGGAGGTTTATAGAAGGATTTTCGAAGTTGGCACTTCCTTTAACGCAATTGACTTGTAAAGGAAAGGCTTTCATTTGGGATATTCATTGTGAAGAGAGTTTCAATGAGCTAAAGAGACGGTTGACAACGACTCCGATCTTGATTTTGCCTAATCCTAATGAACCATTTGTTGTGTATTGTGATGCTTCATTGACAGGTTTAGGTGGTGTTTTAATGCAAGATGGAAAAGTTGTGGCATATGCTTCACGACAATTGAGAGTGCATGAAAAGAATTATCCTACGCATGACTTGGAGTTAGCGGCCGTGGTGTTTGTTTTGAAAATATGGAGGCATTATCTTTATGGTGCGAGATTTGAAGTTTTTAGTGATCACAAGAGCTTGAAATATTTATTTGATCAAAAAGAGTTGAACATGAGACAACGAAGATGGTTAGAGCTTTTGAAGGATTTTGATTTTAGTTTGAATTACCATCCGGGTAAGGCGAATGTGGTGGCCGATGCCTTAAGTCGAAAGTTGTTACATATGTCCGCATTAATGATGAAAGAATGGGAACTTTTGGAGGATTTCAGAGATTTGAGTTTGGTTTGTGAAATGACGCCGCGAAGTGTGAGACTTGGTATGTTACATGTTACGAATGATTTTCTTGCAACGGTTAGTGAAAAGCAAAAGTTGGAGTTGAAGTTTGTTGATTTAATGTTGAATGAGAATGAGGATTTCAAGGTTGATAATTTTGGAGTTTTGAGATTCCGTGGTCGTATTTGTATTCCCGACGACGCGGAGTTGAAAAAGATGATATTAGAGGAAGGACACCGAAGTAACTTAAGTATTCATCCGGGAGCGAACAAAATGTATCAAGATTTGAGGAAAATCTTTTGGTGGTCTGGATTAAAGAGGGATGTTGCTCAATTTGTGTATGCATGTTTGACTTGTCAAAAGTCGAAGGTGGAACATCAGAAGCCTAGTGGTTTGTTGCAACCGTTGGATATTCCGGAATGGAAATGGGATAGTATATCGATGGATTTTGTTACGGGATTGCCGAATACGCAAAGAGGTCATAATGCTATTTGGGTGATTGTTGATAGGCTTACTAAATCTGCTCACTTTATTCCAATTGATATTAGTTATCCTTTGGAGAAGTTAGCCGAGATTTATGTTCTGGTGGTAGTGAAATTACATGGAGTTCCTAAGAGTATTGTATCGGATAGAGATCCTAGATTTACATCGAGGTTCTGGGAAAGTTTACAAAAGGCTTTGGGTTCTAAGCTAAGATTGAGTTCGGCTTACCATCCGCAAACAGATGGTCAAACCGAGAGGACGATTCAATCGTTGGAGGATTTGTTGCGTGCTTGTGTGATAGAGCAAGGTGGTGCTTGGGATAGTTATTTAGCGTTGATTGAGTTCACCTATAATAACAGTTTTCATTCGAGTATTAGTATGGCACCATTTGAGGCTTTGTATGGTCGGAGATGTCGAACACCCTTGTGTTGGCATGAAACCGGCGAGAGGACGATAGTTGGACCGGAAATGGTACAACAAACGACGGAGAAAGTGAAGCTTATTCGGGAGAAGATGAAAGCTTCTCAAAGTAGACAAAAGAGCTATCATGACAAGAGAAGGAAAGATCTTGAGTTTCAAGAAGGCGACCATGTGTTTTTGAGAGTTACACCGGTTACGGGTGTGGGTCGTGCCTTGAAGTCGAAGAAGTTGACTTCTCGTTTTATTGGTCCGTATCAGATTATTGCACGTGTTGGCGATGTGGCTTATCGTGTGGCGTTGCCTCCGAATCTTTCGAATTTGCATGACGTTTTCCATGTTTCGCAACTTCGGAAGTATGTTCTGGATCCGTCACATGTTATTCCTATGGACGATGTGGAAGTGAGAGATAATCTTACGGTTGAAGTTTTACCGATTAAGATTTTGGATCACGAAGTTAAGAAGTTAAGAGGTAAAGATGTTGCGCTTGTGAAAGTGGCGTGGGGAGGCGCTTCAGAAGGCAATATGACTTGGGAATTGGAAAGTGGGATGCGCGAGTCGTATCCGGAGTTTTTTGAATCAGGTAATATTTTCGAGGACGAAAATTTCTAAAGTGGGGGAGAGTTGTAACAGCCCGATTTTGATATTTCCATTTTTGTGTTGATTGATTCTATTTGGTTGGGTCTTTTATTTAATTGGGCAATAATTATGTTATTTGTGATATTGGTGTGTTAATATGTTATGTTTGCATATTATGTGATTTTACTGTTTTTGAGAGTTTGCGGGGAAATTAGATTGAAGGGTATTTTAGATATTTCACATTTAATGATAGTTAGTTAGTTAGTAGATATTTTGAGAAACTATAAAGAAATAGAAAGAAAGAAAAGTATAAGAAAGAAAGAAAAAGAATAGAAATAGAAAGTTAGAGGTGAGAAAGAGAGAAAAACAGAATTTTGAGAGCAAGAGTGAAAAAGAGAAGAGAAAAAGAAGAAAAGCTACAAATCATCAAGATCAAGCTTCCAAGAATCGAGAAATCGGGTAAGGGTGTGAAATATTATTATCCTAACTTTGTGTATGATTATGTATGTGTTTTGTGTGAATGTTTTGGTTGGTTTTCCATATGTTTCCGTTTATGTCGTATTGGACGAAATCGATAGAAACCGATGTTTCTACGGTCGAAAAGTCGTATAAATACATGTGTTGGTTGGTTATATGTATGTGAGCTGCTGTTTGAAGTTTCATGAAGTTTGGTTATGTTTCGGTTAGTTTTCGGTATGTTTCCGTTGTTGTTTCCGTTTAGGTCGAATTATAGGAAATTGATAGAAAACGATGTTTTCACGGTTAGAATTCGAAATAAATTATGTAGTGGTATCGAGGAAGGTTAGGTCGTCGTATGGCGTGCTTTTTATTCGATTTGGTGAAGTTTAAAAATTCTGGTTTTTGAAAGGTTGAAATTTAATCGAAAAATCGAACGTCGTAGAAATTTCGTTTATGTGTTCTAAATTGTTCCCATGTATTTGGTGGTTGGGCGTATATGGTTGTTTCGGTGAAAATGTTTGATTTAGTCGAGTTTTCGGGGATTCGGGAAAATGGCAGCAAATGTGTAAATTGAAAAATCTGGTTTTTTTGAGAAAAACAGAGCATGAATCGATTCATAACAGCTATGTATCGATACGAAATGGTTTATGTATCGATACATAACCCTTATGTATCGATACATGCTGTGAAAATTGGGAAAAATAGCATTTTCACTACAGCATGTGTCGACACATGCGAGTTATGAATCGATACATGAGGTCTTTATGTATCGATACATAAAGCCTATGTATCGATACATACTGTGCTGAAACAGAAATTCTGGTTTTTCGGGGAAACTTCGGAAATTCATATCTCTTGAACCGTAAGTCGGTTTTGATCCCCGTTCGAAGCGTTGGGAAGCTAACGAGATGTTCTTTCTAGGAAAAATAGTTTTGGGGTCTGAACTTGGTCCAATCGGTACAGTTTTTACGAATCGTTTCGTAGTGTCGGGTGTCCGGTTTATGTTTTTGCGTTAGATTGAAATATTTATAACTTGTTCGTTGTTTATCGGATTTGAGAGTTCTTTATATCGAATTGAAGGTATTGATATGTACTAATTGATGGTGATAAGAAATTATATTTTTAGCCGACTTTTCACCAACTTTTCTGGTAAACCGTAAATCGAATTGTTTGGTTATTTGTGAAAACGTTCGGTTGCCGTTTGGCACAATTGATGTGAATATATGTGGATTGTGTGTGATGAATGCATGACTATATTGTGAATATGAATGCATGTCAAAAGTTTCATGAGTCATGTTGTATGTGAAGCATCATGATGTGCATTCTTGCATTGTGGGGTTCTAAGATGAACCCGTTGTAACGTCGTAAGCCTTTTGAGAGGTGGGAGCGATGATTACAAACGATCGTGAGCCTTATACAAAGAGGACCGAAAGCGATCGGATTGTGAGCCTTATACAAAGAGGACCGAAAGCAATCCATAAACATTGTAAGCCTTTTGAGAGGTGGTAGCAATGGGTGAACATCGTATGCCCGACGGGGAGTTACGTTAAGTAACAAGCGATGGTTCCAATAAGTTCTTCAATTGAACTTGAGATGAAATGAGTCGGTACCGCATTGCATTTGCATAGAGTCGTGAGTCGGTCTCTATGATTTGCATTGGTCATCCTTGTATATGTGCATTGGTGAATAAACATGAATATAGGTGGTTATGTTGAATGATAAGCATTGTGATGACTATGTTTGGTTTTGCATATATATATATATATGCCTTGCGATGTATATTGAATGAGATGTGATGAATTGTGATAAGAATTGTATCGTTGTAATGATGCATTGAAGAATGAATATAATATGCATGTTATGTGGAATGGTAGAATGGTGAGGATGTGTTGTGTGTATACTTTGTGTTGAGATATATAATTATATGCAACGTTATTATGATAATATTTCTCACCCTTCTGCTGTTTTATGATGCTCTATGAGGCATTGCAGAGTAGGTATGCTGGAGGTCTTTTTGTGAAGCGTGTCTTCATTCTTTTGGTCGGTTGGCTCTGATATGTAGCACCGGGTAGCTAGGATGTATATTATTCTTTTGTGATACATTTGTATATGTATCTTGTGGATAAATGTTTATGTAAACATGAAGTGTGTTGATGAAGCATACATATGTATATGTATGTATATATATTTTGATGTATTTCAATGTTTGGATATTCCGCTTTAATTCTAAATATTGAGATGTGGGTGTAAGGACAAAGTTCCTCTGTAGCAAGTTACCCCACTGCTGCATATCAACCTTTTGAGCAGGTGTTGTATGTGTTAAATGCGTGTATGATGTGACATGCCTCTTTTATGCCATGCTTTAATTGTACTCTGGCGAATTTTAGAATATGTGCCTAAATGATTTAAATGATTATTTGGGGGTATAGAAAGGGGGTGTTACAATAATCATTATCATAATGTATTTCATATTTAATCATCTAAGTGCATATATTCTATCATAACAAAACGAAGGGAATGCCAAAAACGTATTACAATTTTAGTTTTAAAATACAAAACAAGCTTTTAAAATGGGAATGTTTGATAAGCTACAAATTAAGACATTGATGTAATTGTTGATTTGTCGGTTGATGTTTTGATAAAAAATGAACTAGTTTTAAGAAATTTGAGGCAACATGTTTTCTATTACAAACATTCAATGTAAGTGTTTGAGTCATAGGATTACTTCACATTTGAATAGTAGAGGTACTTTCCAAAAAACACCTTTAACGATATGTTTGAAGTCCTAGAATTGGTAATATGTGTGTTTAGACAAATCCTTGGTACAAAATATAAAGAAACCGCCTTAAGTTCGCCCTAGAATTGGTAATATCATTAAAGACTTATTAAAAACAGTTTTTAGACAAATCTTGGTAATATGATATGTTATTTGCAAGAAATGATATTGAGTTGACTGTTGGTGATACTTTCATGGTATCATGCACTAAATTTTGTTAGTATATCGGTGTACTTTGCTTATATATTGGTATCTTTTTTCTTCTTATTTGGACTATAGTTCTGTATGTTGGTTAACTTTTGTCATTATCTTTTACATCATTCACAGCTATTGCGTCTGGGGGTGAACTTCAAGAACTTTCCTTTTTCAGCACTACCTGCCACATATGCCATCCTATTCCAACTTGGTGCTGCCGCAGTTATATTGCTTTATGTAATTTTTTGGTTGAAGGTATGCCTACCTATTGAACCTGTTTTTGTCAGTTTCTTCTGTTGTGATAACGTTAGTCCATATAAAGTAGTGGCAACGATTAGACAATACCATAATATGCTTGACTAGCAGAGCTGGTGGGAATGATCCCTTATTGGTTATTCAGTTTCTGGTGGAACAAAGTTCAATTTCTGTCTCTTATGGCAGAAAAGTATTGTTGTTTTTCTACGTGAAGTGCTTCTCTTTTTGACATATTTGTTTTTGTGCAGCTGGACTTGTTCACTACTTGATCTTGCTTGATCTTGATGAAAGCCATAGCATGCAAGTACTCATGCTTTCATAGTCCAATATCATGTATTCTCCACCTACAAGTAATCAGTATAACATTCTATACAACATGAATTATTTTGCTAGTTGTGTTTTGAGGGTTATCATTTACTATCTACAAGTTTCATCATGCAAGTACTACTATAACGGGGTGAAGTGTTTTTTTACAAGCAGTTTCTTTTTGGTTGTTTTAAGCTGGTTGATCTTTAGACAAAAAAAGCTATTTATGATCATGACCCAAAAATATAATTTCACATTGTTTAAATTAGCTAGAGATTAGCTATGAATTAGCTACAAAAATGATGTGTTTAAATTAGCTAGAGATTAGCTAGGAATTAGCTAGAAAGTTGTTGCAAATTAGCTACAATTTTTGGATTCAAATATGATATAAATATTAAAAAAATTAAAATTGAAACAATTGCCACGTGGCATACATGTCAGCAATTTTTGCCACGTTGGCATTGCCACATGTAAGCCACGTCATCAAAAAATTTCCACATGGCCTGCCACATCATCCTCCGTTAGTGAAAACCAACGGGAGGGACTAGAGTTACAAACGGAAAACTTTAGGAGGGCCAAACCTTGAAGAAAATATTTATAGGGACTAAACTTGAATGTTGGGTTATTTTCAGGGACCTAATACTTATTTAACCCTAATTTAAATAAAAAATAATATTATAAAAAAATTGAGTTGATAATAATTTAAATAAAAAAATTGAGCTGATAATAATTTAAATAAAAAAAATATTATAAAAAATTACTATAGATGGCTGATAATAATTTAAATAAAAAAATATTATAAAAAAATTCCTTAGAAAATAAAATTACGACGGTTGAAACCGTCCCAAAATGCATAAATTATATTTAAAATTAGTGCTTAAAATTACGACGGTTGAAACCGTCCCAATATTCATAAATTATTTTTAAAATTAGTAATCAAATTTACGACGGTTGAAACTAGGGGTGGAAAAATGGGCCCGCCCCGCGGGGAATGCCCGTTTTACCCGTCATTTTTTGCGGGGCGGGCCTGAATTTTGAGCCCGCATCTCCACCTTTGCCCGCCCCGCCCCGCCCCGTTTTTTTGCGGGCTTTTGCGGGGCGGGCCTAAACGGGGCGGGTATGCCCGCGGGTAAAAACAACTCATTCTATCTTATATTATTATTATTATTATTATTATTATTATTATTATTATTATTATTATTATTATTATTATATCTTATATTATTATTATAGCTTGAACAGTATGGACCATAAATGTTGTGCGCTACAATTCACATGTACTAGGAAATTATTAGTTTCATTTCATTATTATTCTACTCATTTGCTACCATAAATTATCTATTCACTTTCATTAATTATTTATTTATTCGCTACAGTGACCGTAAGGGAAATTATTTTGTTACGCTACAATACTTCTCATTTCTAATAATTGCTTCCTGTTTAGCACCTTAGCAAATTCATACTGACTATTTCCTCAGCTCCACTAGAAAAATGCTTTGGTTTGAAAATTATAATTAAATTCTTGTAGGCTTCCCACTAAAACTTATTCTAACATACATAATTAATAATTGAATAATTAATTAATATAGTTTCAATAATTAAATTCAATTATCCATAAAATAATTTCAATAAAATAAAAATAATTAAATTAAGATTATTGATATTATTATTAATTAAATTTAAATATACATTACATCTACATCTATTTTCTTTTTATTTATTTTCATCATTATACTATTATTATTAATATAAATTATTTTAATTAATATATTATTATTAAAAAAAATTAAAGAGAATGGCGGGCATGCCCGCGGGCCCGCGGGCCCGTCATTAAATGGGGCGGGCCTAGAAAATGAGCCCGCATCTCCACCTTTGCCCGCCCCGCCCCGCCCCGTTTTTTTGCGGGCTTTTGCGGGGCGGGCCTAAACGGGGCGGACATGCCCGTTTGCCACCCCTAGTTGAAACCGTCACTATTTGCAATTTACGTCAATTTTTCAACCGTCGTAACTTACAACGACAGTTGGACTGGAAGTTTTAAAAACCGTCGTAGTAAAGCCTTGCGACACACGTTTTTGTGACAGAAACAAAACCGTCGCGATTAGCAAATTACGACAGTTGGAACCGCCATAAACTTCCAAAAATAACCGTCGCAACTTGCCAATTTTCTTGAAGTGAGACATTAAGCTTGATCTATTACACCAAGCGTTTCACACAAAAATCTTAAAAAGGCTACTAGAAATTAGGGGTGACAATTGGATCCATTAAGACAAAATTCATCCAATCCATCCACTAAAAAATTCATCCAATTCATCCACCACATAAAAAGTAAGTTAATGGATTGGATTAAATCCATCCATTTATATACATGGATTGGTTCAATCTATCCAGTATATTTTAAGGATCCAATGGATTATTTTTATTTCCGTTAGATTTATTTTTGAAAGAATATTTAAAAATATTTTTTTTTTTAATTATTTTTTTTCAAAAAAACCGAATTTTTTTCCAAAAAAAAATGATTTTTTTCCAAATTTTTTTCCGAATTTTTGTTTTAAATTATTTTTTTCCATAAAAACAATTTTTTTTCGGAATAAAAAAACCAATTTTTTTTTCCAAAAAAACCGATTTTTTTTCCAAAAAAAAATCATTTTTTTTTGAAAATTAAAATATCGATTTTTTGCAAAATAAAAAAAGTCGAATTTTTCCAAAAAAATATTTTTTTTCTGAAAAAAACCAATTTTTTTAAAAAATAAAAAAATAAGTTTGTTTTTTCAAAATAAAAAAAAAATGGATAGATTGAATGTATTTTATTTTTAACGGATGAATTGGATTGAATAATTTTAAGAAAATTTTAGTGGATTGTTAATAGACTAATGAATTGTTTTGATCCATCTATTAACAATCCAATCTATATCCATCAAATTCATCCATTTTGCCACCCCTACTAAAAACCCCAATATTTGGCTGGAACTATGTAAAATTCCTTCATAAAATAGACAAGTTAATAGAACCATCTGGGTAATGAAATTAGTGAATCCAAGAAAATCAACTTTCCCATCAAGACGAACATAACCATGAGCCCCAATTCACTAAGTAGTAGAGCACGTAGAACTAAAATCACCAACCGCCCTTTGCATATGAGAGTATATTTTAATAATTGTGTGGATCTGATTTGGTTAGATACCACTTGGATCCCAGAGTAACTATTTGTTTTGTACTCTCTCCCCCCCTCTCTCTCTCTCTCTCTCTCTATATATATATATATATATATATATATATATATATATAAAAGTATCACGAATTCATTGATAACACACTAAACCATATCTGTCCTTTTTGCAATATCAAATTAATAATCATGCACTATAAAAAAAACATCTATCTGTCCTTTCCTTACACACACATATACCTTTTTTTTAATATAAAACTTGGCACTATCATTTTCGATTTTTTTTAACTTAAATTTAGAAATTTCTTTTTATGGTCAAGTAAAGTCTGATTTTACCAAAAATAAGCAAATTATGAGTTTCAATATTTTAATACAGAAAAATGATTTGTTTGTAAATATGGTGGGGTAGCAAGATGGGATGAGGTTGATTAATTAGGAAAGGTAGCTCTCTGTATGTTGCTTTCACTCTTAGCTCTTATATGTATTACTACTTTTGGGGATGCATAGTTTCTTCTTTTTTTTTATTCCATAGTTCTTATTCATTTTTAACCTTGTTTTCCTTTTTTAGACTCAACCCTTTATTCTTATCTCTTCTCTCCTTCACTTTCTCAATATATGGTGAAAATCTGTTTCCTTTTGAAGTTGATTGTCTTGCTGGTAAGTTCATAAAAATCACTTATTTTCTATGAGATATAAATCTTTAACCTAGGTGTTTGTAATAGACCCTTATCCTAGGAAGCTATTTTACACTATTTAATTTTCTCATTAAAATACTTTGACAATTATCTCAAACTTTTAGTTGAAAACTTTATTTTCTATTTATTTCCTTAAACTTCCCATTTCTTTGCTTCTTTCAGCCTTAAGATTTTGGTTTGATTGGTTGGTAAGTGATTCTAATAAATCTCTTGCACTTTTTTTCATCTCCCACAGTTTTTCTAGATCTTAAAAGCTTTATATTTTGTCTTTCCCTTCATGGTGAGGACTCTCTTGTTATTTTCACCCCCTTTTCTCTTTATAATTTTCAGACAAATATTTGTTGTTGTTGTTGTGATTTCAGCAAGTTAAGATGGTGAGAGGGAAGACAGAAATGAAGCGTATAGAGAACGCAACAAGCAGACAAGTAACATTCTCAAAGAGAAGAAATGGTTTGATGAAGAAAGCATTTGAGTTATCAATTCTGTGTGATGCTGAGGTTGCTCTCATTGTTTTCTCACCAAGGGGAAGACTTTATGAATTTGCAAGTTCAAGGTGCCTATGTCATGTAATTTTTTATTTTTATTTATTAATTTTTATTAATTGTTTTCTAATTTCAGTATGAAGATTTAGGTTTTTTCTATGCTACAATGGAATCATGGAGATAGCCTAATAATTGGGATGAAGGAGTTAAATAGTTGAGTAATAAAAAAAAATACTAATCTTTGTTGTTTAGAAAAAAATTCAAGGGTAGAAATTACAACGTATTCAACTATATCAATAAAAAAAATATTAAACTATTAGATATTCAGATGAAGTGAGAGATCATGCACAGAAAACCAAAGACATTTTCTATTTTTATAATCAATATATAAATTACCAGCACCACATAAATTAAGATTTCATTTCTCTCATAATTAGTAATAAAAATATGAGCATTTCTTAACACATCACCCAACCTTCTTAGGCATCATGCGTGCTTACAAAAATACCCCTATGTTTCGGATGTGCAAATTCGGACGCACCATTTTTTTAAATTTTTCAGTTTTTTCCGGATGTTCAAATGCGGAATAAATCCTGATGCAGAACACCAAAATTCCAACAATGTTTCACACATTCATAAAATAAAATCGGGATTACATTCAGAAATTCGCCACTACATCGACAGAAATTTAAATATTACAAGATCAATAGCCCGGTGGATGCTTGCACATCTCTAAGATGTCATCGACCGTTTTTCGAATTTTGACGGTCGCCTCGAACTCGAGCGGGAATCGTTCTTCGTAATCGAAAAAAGTTTGCCATATCGCTCTAACATCCTCTTGATTCTTGAGCTCAACAAGGCTGTAAGCGACGTTCCCTTCGTTGTCAACCGAAGGTGAAGGATACTAAAGCTTCGCAACCTTCCGTTTGTCTCCGTAAGGTAGGAGATGTTCGATGTCGTCAACGATCTCGCCGATGGAGATGTCCCTCATCAGCTTAAATGTGCGACCGCGTGTTTTGCCGTCGATGTAGGAGACACTTGCGACATACCAACGGAACTTGATTTCATACAATTGAGACATTTAGAGTTTGTGTGAAAGATATCAAATAAAACCCTTAAATTATAGATAAGTTAGGGTAAAGTAATTTCTGTTTAAGTTCGTTCCGGATGTGCAGATCCGGAAGAACCCTACAAATATTGGTTCCGGATGTACACATCCGGAAATTTCCCAGATCTGCAACTCAGAATATTTTACTGATACATTTTTCAAACAGAATTGACTATGTTATGCTACCAATTGGAATGCTTTCATTGGAATAAAATTCATAAGTGCATTAAAAAGGCATAGGAATAAAAATTCATTATATTTCACTTCAAAAATGTACATTTTGTCGTACGATTATACAAAAGAGTTAAAACAAAAGTCTCCGTCTAAATTTATTGGAGCATGACCTTTCGACTTTTCCGCATTTGATGCCTTTTCAATTGCGTTCAATCTTTCGAATTCAAGCATCCTTTCAACAAAACTATCCAGCCACGACTCGACAATTGCGGTTGCATGCATCGCCCATTGCGGTGATTTAGGTGGTATGGGGCATCCGGGTTTCAAGATAACTTGTACAAAATGTCTTGATTTCGCAAGCCATCTGATACACATCATGCGATCATTTGGATTGCACGGTGGTGCGGTGTGGAGTGGAAAAAAGGTTTCCGAAAAACCGTATCGCGTCGAGTCAATACACACCATATCGTACGCGCATGCGATAAGATGACCCATCTCGGGGAAGCTCATCCATTTCGATATCGAGGCCGGACCACTCAACCACGGAACAAGTGACACGTAAACCTTGTCGTATTTTTCTTGATTTTCATATAGACACAAGTATGCTTCTTTATGCGTCTCCAACTCTAGGATAAGTTGATGACGGACAAGTGCATGACCTTCCTCTCCTTTACCGAGTAGAGCCGACACGGCTCGGTAATTGCAATTACCATCCCCTACAACATCGATGATACCGTCGATATGCTTGTGCATGAAAATCGGCATCTCGTCGATAAAGGAAATTATAGGTGGAGTCATTGTCGGAAGCGGTGCATTCGGAGTCGGAACTCGTGGAATCGGTTCGGAGCCAGTTTGGTAATGCGAGCTCCTTTCATGACACTTTGTAGAGATTTATGAGTCGGTGAGTCCGAAAAGAGTTTATCAACGTGCTCATAATATGAAGGAGACCGAGTTGTCGAGTTGTCATTCGGTGTAGGCTTCAACTTCTTCGGAGCACCCTTTGTCTTAACCGGTTGAGACGGCGGTATCATTGCGGTTTTTTCGGGGAAGGAAATCTTCCTCAACTCTTCTTTGATGTGTAGCTTCATGTTGTCATCGGCCTTCGAAAATCTCGCTTGAATCGCTTCCAATTCGGCCAAAATAGAGATATTCGATTTATATCCTTCCTTACAACCATCATCATCAAAACTAAGTCTCATCCAATGAGGGCAAACTTCGTCAATTTGTATTGGCTCACCTAGTTTCAACTTTGTAGCAATAGCACAAGCACATGAAAGACCGTAGGTTTTCACAATAGTGCAACCACACTTTGCGTTATCGGAACCTACCGTTTCGGCTCGGTTGACCTCGTGAAAAATATAGCCCAATCCTGCCCGAGACATGTTGCCGATCAATTGAGAGTAAAGAAAGTTACCTTTAAAACGATGTTCCAAAACCGTAATACTCCGACCAAAGGTGGTTTGTATCTTGTTATGTTGGTTTTTAATCATGAGATCCACGGAGTCCCAATCTCGAAATAAATCGCCCTTTCTATTACCCAACCAATTCTTCAAAGTAGCATGTGCTGACTCAACTCTATTGGTTGTTGTATTTCCAAGGTGTTGGACATTATCCATCCACGCACACACTATATTCTCCTTCACTTGATCAAGAATAGTGCTTCAACGTATTTCAACAATGCGGGGTACTTTTCGCACAATTTCCGGAATTTCATGACCGAATCGGCATATAATTCTTTTGTGGAAGAATTTATAATACAATTACAAGCATCCATTATTTTTTCTACAATGACACCGGCCATAACCAATTTTCCACCTTCTGACTCCACTTGTTTCTCACCCACCGCGGGTTTAACCCGACTTCACACATTCTTTGTTATGTGAAATCGACAAAGTAATGCATTGGAAGAAGGAATTCCAAGTTTCCAAAGCAGATTGAACATCAATAGCCTCCCCCTCGAAATTCTGAACCTGACATAAACCTTCATAACATGTTGAAACAGAGAAAATACCGTCAGCAGATCCAGACCAAAAGAAAGAATCAGCTGCGCCAGGAATTAATTGAAACTTCTGCAGTAAAGTTTAACACTCCAACTGATCCAAAACCCTTTGAGACCCTGCAATGAAAACAGGAACAAAATTCTTCCAGCCTTGACCATCATCAAATGAAACTAAAGCATCAACTACAGACATATAAGGCTTGCAACAAGAAGAAAATAAGCTGGGAAACAAGTCCTTTAGGTTCTGACCCTCCAACCAGTTAC
The DNA here is from genome assembly GCA_022829125.1 of Lathyrus tuberosus. NCBI lineage: Eukaryota > Viridiplantae > Streptophyta > Magnoliopsida > Fabales > Fabaceae > Lathyrus > Lathyrus tuberosus. The sequence continues at coordinate 2,814,000 of JALAZF010000540.1, forward strand.
TTTACCAAAAGGAAAGGTTAGTACCGTCGCCGATATTGCACTGCAGATTATCAACAAGGAAATCACGCTGGAGCTGAACGTCATTACAAATAGAGTGCAAGTCTCTCCACCAGATTGCTTTTAACTTCTTATCTCATCCATTCTCGAAGCAAAAGATCTCCGATTCTAAGGACGATTTGCATATTTGTGCTTCAGTAACCTTTTCCAAAGAGTACCTTTCTCCGTGAGGATGCGCCATTTCCATTTAAGAAGCAAAGCTTTATTGAAGAGATGAAGATCTTTTACCCTCTAACAGTCTTTAGCCTTTGGTTTACATACCGATTTCTAACTGACCCGGTGTATCCTAGCACCAATGTCCTTACCTCCCCAAAGGAAATCCCCTTGCAAGCTATAGATACTCTTCAAAACTTTGACCGGGGCTTTATAAAAAGACAAGGAATAGATAGGAAAGGAATCGAGAACCGAATTGATGAGAACAACATGGCCACCTAAAGACAAACCGCTACCTTTCCTAACTGCAACCTCTTCCTAATGTTATCCAGGACATGAGCCCACGGAGACGACTTCCTAGGACTGTCCCCAACGACAATACCCAAAAGAAGAAAGAAAGCTTACCAACTTTACAACACAAGAAATCCACTGCAGCTTCAGCAAAACTGGCAGGCATATTGACAACGTACAAACTGCTCTTAAGGAGGTTAACTTTCAGGCCCGAAACTAACTCAAAAGCTCGCAGAATGCCCTTGATACTCCAGAGATTCCCCCAACAGCATTCACCTAGAAGCATAGTATCGTCAGGAAATTGGACTATATTAAGACACAGATCTTCGTTGACTTTGTAGCCTTTGAAACTACCCAAGTTAGCCGCTTTCTTCGTCAACAGAGTTAAACCTTCCATAACAAGCAGAAAAAGAAAGGGAGATAAGGGGTCTCGCTAGCGTAAACCTCTAGTAACTGTAAAATCCTTTGAAGCGCTCCCGTTGATTAACACAGAGGCCGAGCTAGTGAAGACAAGAGCTTCCTTCCAAGAAGACCATCTCTTACCAAATTTCATTTTAGAAAATAAGAACCTAAGAAAATCCCACGAAATGCAATAGTAAGCTTTTTCAAAGTCGACTTTAAAAGCTAAACAACCCCTCTTACTTCTCTTGGCCAAATCCAAAACTTCATTAACAACTAACACCCCATCTGCTATACTTCTGTCGCCAATGAAAGCCGTCTGCTCCTCCGAAATTAACAAACCAATAACTTTTTTAAACGGGAAGCCAGCAATTTGGACAAGATTTTATGTATACATCTCACCAAAAAAATATGCCTATAATTTTAAAAGTGTTGTGGATTCTTCAATTTTGGAACTAAGGTCAAGAAGGAGGCAGTTGCCGCTTTCGTAAGCCTAGGGTTATGATAGAAGTCCTTGACAAGCTTAAACACACCATTCTTGACGATATCCCATCACCCGTGGACAAAAGCAAAGGAGAAACCGTCTGGTCCCGGACTTTTACTTCCGTGGCAGTCCCATACAGCTTCCTTGATCTCGAGGTTGGAAAATTCAGCCTCAAGGAGAGAGTTGTCCAAATGAGAAAGGGAGGGAAAAACCAAGCCATCTAAAGTAGGTCTGTTGTACTGAGTCTCTGTGAAAGTGCTTTGAAAGTGATCATGAATAGCATTTTTAATATCATCTACCTCTTCGAGTCTGCCTAGTGGAGTATCAACAAAAGATATAGAGTTACTTCGTACTCTTCCTCTCATTACTCTGTGGAAAAAACTAGTGTTATTATCTCCTTCCTTAAGCCACGTCATTCTAGAGTTTTGTCTCAAGAGACTCTCCTTTAAATGTAAATGGTTCCAAATCTTAGCTGTAGCCGCTGTTCAGAATTGAACAAAGTTATCCACATCAAGACCAATTGTTCTATGGTTGCTGATCAAAATGTCCAGGTCGTTCAACTTTCCATCGACTCATCCACCTTAAGGTCAATCCAACCAAAGACTTCAGTGCTCCGATTCCTAAGGCTCTGTTTGACCAAACGCAACTTCTTTTTAAGAACAAAGTCGCCTCTACCATTAACATGAAAAGAGGACCATTCCTTCGAAATAAATTCTTTGAAGTCCGGATGAGTAAGCCAGCCGTTATTGAACCTGAACGGCTTCGGACCCTAATTAACGCTACCCGATTTCAGCCAAATAGGGTAGTGATCAGAAATATCACGCTTGCCAATCACTTGACCAACGATGCTTCAATCCACAATCAGATTTTCCAAAATAAGAAAGCGGTCCAGTCTACTCATAACAGAACCATCTCCACTAAACCAAGCATATTTCCCACCAATGGTAGGAAGATCAATATTATCAATATCTTCAATGAAAGTACTGAAATCCTGAATCTCAGCACTACGCCCAACAACATAAACACCAATTCTTTCTATACTGTTAGAGTCCGCATTGAAATCTCCATCTACGTTCCACTTGTCCGAAAAAATTCTACTTTTCAAAGCCACCATATCACTCCAAAGCCTCCTCTTCATGGTAGTCAGATACGAAGAATAAACATTGACGAAGGAAATTACTTGCCCCTTCCAAACTGCGTTGATACCTAGAAACCCGGTGCCCCTAAAACTGTAGATGAGTTGAATGCAGCTTTTTCTCCACATAATGATAAGACCCCCCGACGCTCCAACAGATCCTGATTTCGGCCATTCCACCTCAGAGGTTCCCCATAAAGATTTTGCCATATCCAAATTTATAGATGCAAGCTTCGTTTCTTGCACGAAACACATATCCACACCACCCGACTGAATTAAAAAAGCTAACCTCCTTCTTTTAACCACACTACCTCCCACTCTTAGGTTTAAGGAGAGGATATTCATTTTTCACCTGTAGATTTGATCACCTTCTTAACGACTCCGTTTTTATCTCTGAGCTCTAGCACCCTAATTTGATCTTCTAGGGAGACATTGCCTCCTCCTTCCACTACTCCAAAGGAAGAAATCATTTCCTTAATCTTCAGAGAAACTTTAGATTCCAATTCAACCCAGAACCTTCTATTCCCTTGGACCACTTCAGAGTCTGAGACTGACTGACACCTAAAGACAGAATCAACAGATATAGATGATTTCAACTTCTTCTTCTTCTTCTTCTTTTTCAACTGCACACAACTGCACACGAGATGCTCTACTATTGCCACTAGATTCTGAGATAGAAGAAACCCTGTGGTGTTGAACCTTCCTACCTTCAACTAGACAAAGAGTGGGACCACCATCCAATTTCTCAATTGGAGATGGACAGGGAGAGCACTCAACAAAAGATTCAAGACCCTCTAGAGGTGCAACCCGAGCCAAGTGCTTAGGAGGATAAGAGGCCTTAGGCTTTCCTTGGGCCAAAAGGGAATTCGAACTAAGGGATGTTTGGGCATTCAAGAGGTTATCAAAACTCTGAGTCTGGCCCGCAAACTTATCACAGACATCAAAGACATTATGAATTGGACCCACTACTTTTTGGGGAGTGTCTGCAGGATTAACTTTTAGAACGTCAGCATCACTAGGGGTAACAGAAGGCAAAGGATAGCTGGCTCTGCATTGAACGTTACCACTGCCATCAGTCTTCTGACCGCTACAATTGCTCAAAGTGACCTCAGGATCTTTTTTCGTGTAACATCCCTGCTCACACCCAAAAAAAAAATATTACCTCAAGACCCACCCTGCGAACAATTCTCTAAATCTTAATCATGACTAAAGAAAGCTTTCTAAGAAGAACTATCATGGTTATCGCCTGAGTCAGGCACCGGAGCCGGACTGTGATGTTTGACAACTTTAACTGAAGCCCCAAGAGTTTCTTCAACCATTATAATCCTAAAGGAAACTTCGTTGATGATTTCATTAAAAGTTTCATTTATCATCATACCACAAGAAGTTCTTACCATTAAGCTCGCAACATCCATTCTTGAAAAGTTTGAAGTGGAATCTTCACAGCAGACATACTTACCCACGATAGAAGAGATACATTCGAAGAAGCTCACATTCCACGCATGACTAGGTATTCCGTAACATCTAACCCAAGTTAACTGTTCCAAATCAACGTCCTCCACCCTCCACTTTCTCACTTCAGAGAACCATTGGCTTAACCACCCATATGCTCCATCAACCAAAGCTTACAACTCCCCTTCCTCATCTTCTTCTAATAAGCAAAGGTTTGCCCCCAAAGGCGAGACCTTAAGCGCAAAATATCCTTCAGCGTGTGGAGAACTCTGCATACTGTACGTCGATCCCGGGTTCAACACCTTACCAACGTAAGCCTTTTGAAACCTTTGCAGTTCTTCTTTACCCACCTCGTATTAGAACAATTTCGCATCCTTGAGAGATGAATCCGGCGGTTCCCAGATTTCCTCCGCATAGGATTCTGAGGATACAAAAGACTCCCTGAAGCGGTGATCTTTGGAAACTACAGCAGCTCTAAACTCACCACTATCAACATTACCTTTTTTACCTTTTATCGGATCCAGTTTCGCCCCACCAAGAAAAGCCTCTTCGACTGCACGTTGAAACCTTGGCAAGTTTGCGTGCAGTTTCATACCTCCCAACCACAAGTTGTCATGCTTCAGCACTAGTCTTCTCACGTCCGCCACTTCGAAGAAACGGACAAACCCATACTTTCTACCTCTCTTGTTCCTTTTAGCAGGAATAACGACCTCGTCAATCATTTCGAACTCTTCAAAGTGATTGAGCAGATCCTTAGCCCTCAAATAATCAGGAAACTCAGTGATGAAAATTGTTTTTGTAGGGATATCCTTCTTGTCTTCCTTCGGCTTCTAGCTTGTCTTTGTATCCCACCTCTGTTTCCTACCTTCTTTCCTATTCGAGACTCTTACCCATTCACCATCAAAGTGAGGCTTTTTGGCTTCAACCATAAACTCAGAAAAACTCTAGAGAGAAGGGAGACCTTTTCTCTCTAAAAATAAAATGAAAAAAGTTATAAATATTATAGTGTATCCTACAAATTGATGTTAATTAGCCCCGATAAAGTTGACATGGGCCACACTCATCCTTAAGAAGTTTTACTAGTTTGACAACTATTCCATTATGTTGAGTGATGTCTCTAGCAATTGCGATCCAGTGCCATAGAAAATATGTAGGCCGCTATGGAAAAATCATTTGGTCAAGATGAAAAATTGTAGAAAAACGTATAAAACCTTCAACAGCAACTGGAAGATGACGAACACGAATGTATAGAAGTGATAAACCTTTCCGCCTTTCTCCACCTATATTTGGGACATGCTAGTCTCAAAATATTTCAAGTCTCCCTCACCTGTACTATTAATAGAAAGAGCGACCCCCAGAAGCATTTTATCTCCATCAAAACCCTAACGGCGATTAAAGACGCATAAATATTGACTTACCATATGCTTAACAACATTGTAGGAGGTTTTTTTTGGAGAAGGTAAGTCGAGCTTCTTTTGCAAATGATATGCCCGCTAAGTTATGCACATCGCAAACTCACCCCCTAAGCCTCGATTCACTTTAACACGGGAAGTCACCTTTTCATATGGAGACACAACTAGATTCCTACCCAATGAAGACGATCCCATGGTCGTCAATGTGCATATGTTCAATTGGGATATCTAGTGAGTGCTCATATATCCAAAAAGTTTAGTCAATGTCATCTATTAAGATGCACACAAAAGTTCGCAATTAGATCCAGAGCACCTACAACCATTTAAAGGCTCCCTGGTGGGTTTCTTAGGTAAACATTTGCAAGTTTAAGTCTATGTTTCCATTAGAACCATTTTTTAATAGGGCGAGAAAGCATCAACATTATACACCATAATCATAGGTCGTCCTGCCTTCGTTGTCCTATAGGAATTACTATCCATACTATACATGATGATGAAGTTTAAGTGCAGTAAAAAGAGACCATGAATTATCCATAAAATACTACCAAGACAACCTCAAAATAAAAAGTGTGACAATGATCGTCGGCCCGCCACTGAGGTCCAACTACAATAGTCTGAATTTCACATTTTTTTACCCTAGAGAAGAACACCTAGAATATAGGATGATTCCCACATAAGACCTGAAAAAAGTACATATCGACACTTAGAGTTTCTAGGTAACAGAGTTGGATACATCGCTAACTAAAGTGAATGAAGAATAACTCAATTGCCTTTTACAAAAGAATGAAGATGTATTCTACAAAAGTCCCCCATGACATGCAGGGGTGAATCCTAGTATTATTTGCCATCGTTGTGACCTCAGTGTCGATGCCAAGCCAATCATTTAGAAGAAAAGAAAGATAGGCCGGAAAAACAAAATAGCGGTCGACGAAGAGCTAAAGAAACTGAAAGTAGTGAGATTCACCTGAGAGAATAAATACCCTGCCCGATTAGATAATGTGGTAATGGTGAAGGACTCGTCTTGCAAATGGAGAATGTGTATATATTTCATCGATCTCAACCCGATGTGCTTTAAAGACCCATATCCCTTGCCCAACATGAACATACTAATTGAAGGATATTCATGCAACTTCATGGACGCTTACTCAGGCTATAATCAGATCAAAATGAATATCTTGGAAAAATCGAAAACAAACTTCATTATGATGGACACAAATGTCTGCAGTCTAGATTGGGCGAAATTTGGAAGTCTAAATAGATGATATGGTTGTGAAAACTTCAAACGAGTAGAACCACTATGAAGACCTGGAAGATATATTGAGCCATGATGGGAAATATAATATGCGCCTGAATGTAATCAAATGTTCATTTAGGGTTCAAGGATAAAACTTTGTATGCTTTATGTTAACTAGAAGGGTGTAGAGGTCAAGCCAAATATGTGTCAATCAGTAATCAATATGAAAAGTTCAACCACCATTAAATTAGAAGTACATCGACTAAAAATATAGATTGATGCACTCTCTCGTTTCCTCTCTTGCGTCAACGATAAAGCTTTTTTATTTTTTTTACCACATGTACTAGGAAATTTTCTTGTCACACCGCAATGAACCCTTTTTTTAAAGAGAAAAAGAACATCATGATATTGATTTTCATATTATCCAATAACTCCAATTAGGTCTCTTTCATCTTCTTCCCATTACCTCTTCAAACCAAATTGCAAATTTATTCCCCATATCTCTAAAACTTGCATAGTTTCTAACTACACTTTCCAAAGCTAGGATTGTTTAATACACATTCCCCAACTTATAAGACAAGGATTAATTCCTTTTAATTTATATCATTTCCTTCTTTTGTGGTTGTTAGTTACAACTCGTAGTCTTTTATATATGCTAATGCATTATCCCTTTCTTCAATTCAATAAATGCATTCTTTTATCATTGCCTATTAAAATATAATAAATATGGATTAACCTTTGAAGTGTACATATCTTCTCACAACAATTACAAATTTATTTCCCAATTTTCAAAAATATCTAAATTAACTTGTTTTCCTAACAGTATATACTATATATTTGTATATTGTATTCAAATAAGTAATTTAGTTGTGTTACTTAATTTGTAAGTAACAAGTTAGGTGAGTTTATTAAGTCACTTGATATATAAGTAACTAACTATGCCCACATCGTGTCTGTATTTTCAATAATTGTCTTGAGGTAGAAGTTTATGTTGAACAAACTTAAGGGTTTATTTTGAAGTGTGCGAAAGACAAGGTATTGACTTTAATAAGGCTCTTTATAGCCTAAAACAAATTCCAAGAACATGGAACAAGTGAGCAAATGAGCTCTTAAAAATTTTTGGTTATTCTAAGTGCAAAGTTGAACATGGAATCTATGTCAAAAGTTTGAATCAAGGCAGTTGCAAATAGTATGCTTGTATCTTCATGATCTACTCAGAATTGAGAGTAATCATACAAAGATTGAAAACCTCAAACTGCATTTGAACTTTGAGTTTGACTTGCAGGAATCTAAAATGTCACATATGCAAGCAATAACTACATAGTGACATATACCTCTGCTTACCATAACTACATTCATGAATTTGAACCTAAAATGTTCACAACTTGATTACTCATGCACTTCATGAATTGAACGTAAAATGCAACTAACTAACAAGTTAATTGTTGTAGTTATGTTATATTACTTGATATCTGCTTTGTAAGCCTAACTCATGAAATGCTTTTTACTTTTCCATTTTGTCTTCTATTTACATATCCTATTGATATATTTCATTTTCTCACATGCATCCTTGTGAGTTTTCTCATTTTCTAACCAATCATTAGCAAGTGCTTACTTATATATTGTGACCTTGAATTAATCAGTAACTTTTAATATTACAGCATTCTAGACACAATTGAACTATACCGCAGTCATACAAGGATTAACAATACTCAAACAACATCTGAATCTGCTGAATATACTCAGGTTAATTTAATTACATATACTCTCTTCCTATTCATTTTTCAAGCTCTCAACTTGAACATAATATAAGAGATTTGAAGTTTGAATGAAATTGTCATATATATCACAGCGTTTGAAGGAAGAAGCAGAAAACATGATGAAAAAGATTGAGCTTCTTGAGACTTCAAAACGGTTAAACATCTTCAAATTCTATTCATGTTAGCAAGTATTTTTACAAAATTAAATGTCTAAGATGAAAACATGTCGCGTTTGCAGAAATTTTTTAGGAGAAGATTTAAGGACTTGTTCGATTGATGAACTACAAAGGATAGAGCAGCAATTGGAGAGGAGTATAACCAAAATTCGACCAAAAAAGGTTAGATTGGTAAAAAATCCGATAAAATATAAAAGTTTAAAGAAATATTTCTTACTTATGAACTTTTTATTTTTTAGTCTGAAGTTTTCAGAGAACAGATTGAACTGCTAAAAGAAAAGGTAAGCTGTCTTTACATTAGGTATATTGAAAACAACTCCAACCTAGCATTACATATAAAAGATTCTGATCTGAAGAAAAATATTTTGAATATAGGAAAAAACCCTAGTTGCTGAAAATACAAGGCTCTCTGAGAAGGTAAGTTCACTTTCTATTTGGAATTAATTCTAGTCCTATGATCTAATGGAAATATTTGATAACAAATTTGAAGCATTCTCTCCTAGTGTTACAAACCACTGTTATTATTGAATAATCCAAATCCAAATTCTTCTGCAGTATGATAACTATTCATCTCAGCAAGCAATGAAGGATGATAGAGAAAATATAGGTGAGGTTGAAGCTTATGCAGATCAAAGTAGTCCAATTTCATATGTGGAGACTGACTTATTCATTGGTCTTCCAGAAACAAGAACAAGGCGCATTTCTCCAAATTTGAGGACTAATTAATCTCTCTAACAATGCAAATGAAAATAAGGGTAAGGCAAAGTGTCTCATCAAAATTGTATAGAGAAAGCACTTACACTGCGTAAGGATGAATTTTTTTTGTCATAGTATAGAATAGAAAGCCCTCTTTTTTCTTTTGTTATAGATTACATTCAAATAAAACATTATCGTTAGTTGAAAATTTACACAGCTAAATTTCTGTAAAATTATTTGAGTTATGGTTGAGGAACCATTGTGGCATTTGGGCTCAATATGATCCATGGATTGATTAAAAGATGTGTTGATTTCTATTGAAGAATTATTTCCACGTATGATTGTAAAGCTTTATTATACTTTTAGATTTCTAGTTTGAACTGTGTAATATTGGTCATCACAGTCCAATATGGGAATATTAACCTCATTTCCTATGAGGTTTATTAAAATGACACCAATATCTCTCTAGTTTTTAAATTATGCACTAATTTTACCTAAACTTACACATACCAATGAAAGTTTTTAGTGAAAGCCAAAAAACCGTAGGTATATATAGATGAAAATAACGTATAGTTTTCTAAATGCTCACTGAAACCCTTGATGTTTTTTCTTCTTAAAATCAAGATAAAATAATTTGATTTTTACTATTATAAAACACGTAAACAATAACGGCAGGTTTACAACGGTTTAATATACACCGTTGGAATAGTGCAAATTGTAACACCCCCTTTCTATACCCCCAAATAATCACATAATCATTTAGGCACATATTAAAAATTTCGTCAGAGTATAATTATAACATGGCATAGAAGAGGCATGTCACATCATACACAATTTTACAACATACAACACCTGCTCAACAATTGATATGCAACAGTGGGGTAACTTTCAACAGAGGAACTTTGTCCTTACACCCACATTCCAATATTTAGAATAAAAGCGGAAAATCTAAACATTGAATAACAACCAACATATATACATACACATATATACATCGCCAAGTATTATCCACCAACATAATTCAGGTTTACATAAACATTTATCAACAAGATACATATACAATGTATCACAAAAGAATCATAGCCCTCCTAGCTACCCGGTGCTACATATCAGAGCCAACCGACCAAAAAGATGAAGACACGCTTCACAAAAAGACCACCAGCATACCTACTCTGCAATGCCTCATAGAGCATCATAAAACAGCAGAAGGGTGAGAAATATTATCATAATAACAATGCATATAATTATATATAATAGCATAAAATTGCACATATTCCACATTCTCACCACAATTCATCACATCTCAATCATATACATCGCAATGTATCCTTATATAGATAAAACCAAGCATACACATCAGGCATACTGTCACAATTCTTATCATTCCACATAAACATACACAAATGTTTATTCACCAATGCATCATTTAAAGATGAGAAATGCAAATCATAGAGACCGACTCACGACTCTATACAAATGCAATGCGGGTACCGACTCAATCATCTCAAGTTCACTCAGGAACTTCTGCTGGAACCATCGCTCGTTACCAAAGTAACTCCCCGTCGGGCCTACGATGTTCACCCACCGCTCACACCTCCACCAAGAGAGGCTCACAGTGTTTATGGATCGCTCACACCTCCACCGAGAGAGGCTCACGATCCGATTGCTCACACCTCTACCAAGAGAGGCTCACAATCGTCTATAACCATCGCTCACACCTCCACCGAGAGAGGCTCACGACGTTATAGCGGATTCTCATTAGAATCCCTCAACACAAGAATGCACATCATTAGGCTACACATGATAATGATTCAATACATTCTTGAAATGCATACATATTCACAATGTATACATGCATTCATCTCATACAATCACATATAATCCATATACATTCACATCAATGCACTATTGTATGAGTCACAGTCAAACACACATGCAAAACGGCAAAAGTTGCTAAATAGCACTATTCTCGACTTTCCGACATAATAAAAATCGGCCAACAATTTCCACACCATCACAATCACAAAGTACAGCTCAATAGCTTTCCAACGATATAATAAACACCTAAATCGGAATTACGGGTCGAGAATTATAAATTTTTTAAAAGAAATAAAAATTATAAAAAAAAAACGAAAGCGCCCGGCGACAGGAAAGTTTCGCCCGACGACGCTCCCATTTCGCCTTCGCTTCGCCCGGCGAAGAAGGGGCGAAGGAAATTCCCCCAAACCTGAACCAAACCAGTAGCTTGGAACCCTCGCGCCTCTCAATTTCGCCCGGCGAAGGCTCGAACTGCCCGACGCTCTGCACCAGAAGCAAAAATTCTGCTTCGTTTTCACTGTTCCAAAACTCCCAAAAACTCCATTTTCTCCCCCAAATCACTTCCAACAGCAAAACAATTCATAACAATGATTCCTAAACATATGGAGATTATACAACACAAACTATATCGATTTCTATCCGCGAAAACATCGATTTCTACCATTTATACACCAATGGGCTTATACCCCAAAACTCATGAAAATCAACAAAATCAACAATACAATCATACATAATCACATACATTGCTAAGATAACAAGATTTCACACCCTTACCCGGATTCCAACTTGCTATGTGATTGATCTTGATGAATTCTCCTAGTTTTCCCAACTTTCTCCTCTTCTTTTCTCTTCTTCCTTTTTCTTTCTCTTCTTTTTCTTTCTATCTTTCTCTATTTCTCTCTATTTCTCTTTTCTACCTATTTTCTTTCTTTTCTATTTCTTTTCTCTCATTTTCCAAACAATCAATTAATTCATTTTTCTCACAAAATTCTATTTTCACTAAATTTCTAACTTATCATTAAATGAGAAAAGTCTAAAATACCCTCCATTCTAGTTTTCCCCGAAAACTCTCAAAACGGTCAATTATCATAACACATCAACATAGCATATTAACATACCAATTCTACAAATAAAATATTTTATCACTCAATTTAAATAATGGACTCAACAAAATGGGAATAATTGGAATCGGGGCGTTACAACTCTCCCCCACTTAGAAATTTTCGTCCTCGAAAATATTACCTGATTCAAACAACTCCGGATACGACTCTCGCATCCTACTCTCTAGTTCCCAAGTCATATCACCTTCCGCAGCGCCTCCCCACGCTACCTTCACCAGTGCAATGTCTTTGCCTCTTAACTTCTTAACTTCATGGTCCAAAATCCTAATCGGTAAAGCTTCCACCATAAGGTTATCTCTCACTTCAACCTCGTCCATAGGAATAACATGTGACGGATCCGGAACATACTTCCGAAGTTGCGAAACATGGAATACATCATGCAAATTGGAAAGATTCTGAGGCAACGCCACACGGTAAGCCACAGCACCAACTCGTGCAGAAATCTGATACGGACCAATAAAACGAGAAGTCAACTTCTTCGACTTCAAAGCACGACCCACACCCGTAATTGGCGTAACCCTCAGAAATACATGGTCACCTTCCTGAAACTCAAGATCTTTTCTTCTCTTGTCATGATAGCTCTTTTGTCTACTTTGAGAAGCTTTCATCTTCTCACGGATAAACTTCACTTTCTCCGTCGTTTGTTGTACCATCCCCGGTCCAACTATCGCCCTCTCACCCGTTTTATGCCAACACAAAGGTGTTCGACATCTCCGACCATACAAAGCCTCAATCGGTGCCATACTTATACTCGAGTGGAAACTATTATTGTAAGTGAACTCAATCAATGCCAAATAACTATCCCAAGCACCACCTTGCTCGAGCACACAAGCACGCAACAAATCCTCCAACGATTGAATTGTCCTCTCGGTTTGACCATCCGTTTACGGATGATAAGCCGAACTCAATCTTAGCTTAGAACCCAAAGCCTTTTGTAAACTCTCCCAAAACCTCGATGTGAATCTAGGATCTCTATCCGATACAATACTCTTAGGAACCCCATGCAATTTCACAACCACAAGAACATAAATCTCGGCTAACCTCTCCAAAGGATAATTAATGTCAATGGGAATGAAGTGAGCAGATTTAGTAAGCCTATCCACAATTACCCAAATAGCATTATGGCCTCTTTGTGTATTCGGCAATCCCGTGACAAAATCCATCGATATACTATCCCATTTCCATTCCGGAATATCCAACGGGTGCAAAAATCCACTAGGTTTTTGATGTTCCACCTTAGACTTTTGACAAGTTAAGCATGCATACACAAATTGAGCAACATCTCTCTTTAATCCGGACCACCAAAAGAGTTTCTTCAAATCTTGATACATTTTGTTCGCTCCAGGATGAATACTTAAGTTACTTCGGTGTCCCTCTTCCAATATCATCTTTTTCAACTCCGCATCATCGGGAATACAAATACGACCACGGAATCTCAAAACTCCAAAATTATCAACCTTGAAATCCTCATTCTCATTCATCATCAAATCAACGAATTTCAAATCCAACTTTTGCTTTTCAATCATGGTTGCAAGAAAGTCATTCGTAACATGTAACATACCAAGTCTCACACTTCTCGGCGTCATTTCACAAACCAAACTCAAATCTCTAAAATTCTCCAAAAGTTCCCATTCTCTCATCATCAATGCGGACATATGTAACGACTTCCAACTCAAAGCATCGGCCACTACATTTGCCTTACCCGGATGGTAATTCAAACCGAAATCATAATCCTTCAAAAGCTCTAACCACCTTCTTTGTCTCATATTCAATTCTTTTTGGTCAAATAAATATTTCAAGCTCTTGTGATCACTAAAAACTTCAAACCTCGCATCATAAAGATAGTGCCTCCAAATTTTCAAAACAAACACCACGGCCGCCAACTCCAAGTCATGCGTAGGATAATTCTTTTCATGTACTCTCAATTGTCTTGAAGCATAAGCCACAACTTTTCCATCTTGCATCAAAACACCACCTAAACCAACCAATGAAGCATCACAATACACAACAAATGGTTCTGTAGGATTTGGCAAAATCAAGATCGGAGCCGTTGTCAACCTTCTTTTTAGCTCATTGAAACTCTCTTCACAATGAATATCCCAAATGAAAGCCTTTCCTTTACAAGTCAATTGCGTTAACGGAAGTGCCAACTTCGAAAATCCCTCAATAAACCTCGGATAATACCCCGCCAAGCCTAGAAAGCTTCGAATCTCCGTAACCGATCTAGGAGTCTCCCATTGCATCACCGCATCAATCTTGGATGGATCAATTCTAATACCACTACCGGAAATAATATGTCCAAGAAAACTTACTTCCGACAACCAAAATTCACATTTCGACAACTTAGCATACAATTGTTTCTCTTTCAAAATTTGCAACACAATTCTCAAATGCTCTTCATGCTCCTCCTGAGACTTAGAGTAAATCAAAATATCGTCGATGAACACAACCACAAAACGATCCAACTGTTCATGAAAAATACGATTCATGTATTCCATAAACACACCCGGCGCATTAGAAACCCCGAATGGCATCACAGAATATTCGTAATGGCCATACCGTGTCCTAAAGGCCGTCTTTTGAATATCCTCTTCTTTCACACGAATCTGGCGGTATCCCGATCTCAAATCAATCTTGCTAAAAACACGCGCACCAACCAACTGGTCCAACAAATCATCGATCCTTGGAAGCGGATACTTGTCCTTAATTGTCACCTTGTTCAATTGTCGATAATCGATGCATAACCGCATACTTCCATCTTTCTTCATTACCTTCAATACCGGAGCACCCCAAGGAGAAACACTTGGTCTTACAAATCTCTTGTCCAACAAGTCATTCAATTGCTTTTTCAATTCTACCAATTCCGATGCCGACATACAATACGGTGCCATCGAAATCGGTCTAGAACCCGGAACTAGATCAATTGAAAATTCAACTTCTCTTTCCGGTGGTACATCCTTAATATCTTCAGGAAACACCTCAGGAAAATTACAAACAACAGGACACACATCAATTGACACCTGATTATCCACAGACAAAGATGCAAACAAACCGAACAATTGAGCTTCGTCCGCTAAAAGTTTCTTCAACTCTTTAGTGGATAGGAAACTCTCAAATTCATCATCTTCCAAAGAAGGAAACCTCACTAACTTATGATAACAATCTATATGAACTCGGTTAAATTGCAACCAATTCATACCCAAGACCACATCCAATCCTTCCAACGGCAAACACACTAAATCCATCTCAAAGTCTTTACCATAAATGGTCAAAGGACACATCAAACAAACGAAAGAAGTAGTTACTGACCCCATTGCTGGAGTATCAATAACCATCTTACCATCCATCAGAGACAACACAAGATTTAGACGCTTCTCGCACTCAGACGAAATAAACGAATGAGTCGCTCCAGTATCAATAATGGCAACTAAAGGTGTACTATTAATAAAGCAAGTACCTTTAATCAGACGGTCGTCACGGGAAGTCTGAGTTCCTGCCAGAGAAAATACCTTCCCACCAGATGGAGCTTTCTTCGGATTCGGACACTTTGGGCTAATGTGACCAATTTCGCCACAGTTATAGCACTTTACCACATTCCTTCTACAATCTGTAGTAGCATGCCCAAGGCCTCCACAGTTAGAACATTTCGCCACTGTCTTCCCACACTCAAATGATTTATGACCCATTTCACCACACTTGTAACACTTAATGGGACCAAAACCTCCTCCTCCAGATCTCCTCTCGAAGTTTCCCCAATGCTTGCCCTTATCAGCGGGTGTCACATAAGGTCCACTTCTAGCTTGTTGCTTTCCCTTCCTCTCATTCAAACTTTTATAATGTGTAGAACGAGCCTTGCTATCCTCCTCGAAGATTATACAACATTCCGTCAAATCCGAAAATCTTCTTATCCTTTGATATCCCACAGCTTGTTTAATTTCAGGACGTAAACCATTCTCATACTTAATGCACTTGGAGAACTCAGCAGTAATCGCAGCATAGTGAGGATGGTATTGAACTAACTCCACAAACTTAGCAGTATAGTCCACCACGGACATACTACCTTGTTTCAGTTCAAGAAATTCCATCTCCTTCTTTCCCTTCACACTCTCAGGGTAATACTTTCTCTAGAATCCAGTACGGAATAAATCCCAAGTTACCTCTTCCTCATCCACCTCAAGAACTTCACGCATACCGACCCACCAATCGTCGGCTTCTCCCTTCAGCATGTGAGACCCAAGCCTCACCTTATTCTCTTCCGCACAGTCCATGACCCTGAAGATTCTTTCAATCTCTTTCAACCAAAGTTGCGCACCATCGGGATCAAATCTTCCCTTGAAAACCGGTGGATGATTCTTCCTGAACTCGTCATTAGCATTCACGTTCGGTGCACCTTGCACCGCCCTAGCCATTGCTTCCAAAGCAGCAGCCATCGCATTGTCGTTTCTACCAGCCATACTCTAATCATTCCCAAAAATAGCAACAAAGTTAAACAATAATTCAAACAACACAACAACAAGACTGACACAACTGACTCAACTCTGGCTCTGATACCACTTAATGTAACACCCCCTTTCTATACCCCCAAATAATCACATAATCATTTAGGCACATATTAAAAATTTCGTCAGAGTATAATTATAACATGGCATAGAAAAGGCATGTCACATCATACACAATTTTACAACATACAACACCTGCTCAACAATTGATATGCAACAGTGGGGTAACTTTCAACAGAGGAACTTTGTCCTTACACCCATATTCCAATATTTAGAATAAAAGCGGAAAATCTAAACATTGAATAACAACCAACATATATACATACACATATATACATCGCCAAGTATTATCCACCAACATAATTCAGGTTTACATAAACATTTATCAACAAGATACATATACAATGTATCACAAAAGAATCATAGCCCTCCTAGCTACCCGATGCTACATATCAGAGCCAACCGACCAAAAAGATGAAGACACGCTTCACAAAAAGACCACCAGCATACCTACTCTGCAATGCCTCATAGAGCATCATAAAACAGCAGAAGGGTGAGAAATATTATCATAATAACAATGCATATAATTATATATAATAGCATAAAATTGCACATATTCCACATTCTCACTACAATTCATCACATCTCAATCATATACATCGCATTGTATCCTTATATAGATAAAACCAAGCATACACATCAGGCATACTGTCACAATTCTTATCATTCCACATAAACATACACAAATGTTTATTCACCAATGCATCATTTAAAGATGAGAAATGCAAATCATAGAGACCAACTCACGACTCTATACAAATGCAATGCGGGTACCGACTCAATCATCTCAAGTTCACTCAGGAACTTCTGCTGGAACCATCGCTCGTTACCAACGTAACTCCCCGTCGGGCCTATGATGTTCACTCACCGCTCACACCTCCACCAAGAGAGGCTCACAGTGTTTATGGATCGCTCACACCTCCACCGAGAGAGGCTCACGATCCGATTGCTCACACCTCCACCAAAAGAGGCTCACAATCGTCTATAACCATCGCTCACACCTCCACCGAGAGAGGCTCACGACGTTATAGTGGATTCTCATTAGAATCCCTCAACACAAGAATGCACATCATTAGGCTACACATGATAATGATTCAAGACATTCTTGAAATGCATACATATTCACAATGTATACATGCATTCATCTCATACAATCACATACAATCCATATACATTCACATCAATGCACTATTGTATGAGTCACAGTCAAACACACATGCAAAACGGCAAAAGTCGCTAAATAGCACTATTCTCGACTTTCCGACATAATAAAAATCGGCCAACAATTTCCACACCATCACAATCACAAAGTACAGCTCAATAGCTTTCCAACGATATAATAAACACCTAAATCGGAATTACGGGTCGAGAATTATAAATTTTTTAAAAGAAATAAAAATTATAAAAAAAAACGAAAGCGCCCGGCGACAGGAAAGTTTCGCCCGGCGACGGTCCCATTTCGCCTTCGCTTCGCCCGGCGAAGAAGGGGCAAAGGAAATTCCCCCAAACCTGAACCAAACCAGTAGCTTGGAACCCTCACGCCTCTCAATTTCGCCCGGCGAAGGCTCGAACCGCCCGGCGCTCTGGGCCTTTCGCCCGGCGCTCTGCACCAGAAGCAGAAATTCTGCTTCGTTTTCACTGTTCCAAAACTCCCAAAAACTCCATTTTTTCCCCCAAATCACTTCCAACAGCAAAACAATTCATAACAATGATTCCTAAACATATGGAGATTATACAACACAAACTATATCGATTTCTATCCGCGAAAACATCGATTTCTACCATTTCTACACCAATGGGTTTATACCCCAAAACTCATGAAAATCAACAAAATCAACAATACAATCATACATAATCACATACATTGCTAAGATAACAAGATTTCACACCCTTACCCGGATTCCAACTTGCTATGTGATTGATCTTGATGAATTCTCCTAGTTTTCCCAACTTTCTCCTCTTCTTTTCTCTTCTTCCTTTTTCTTTCTCTTCTTTTTCTTTCTATCTTTCTCTATTTCTCTCTATTTCTCTTTTCTACCTATTTTCTTTCTTTTCTCTCATTTTCCAAACAATCAATTAATTCATTTTTCTCACAAAATTCTATTTCCACTAAATTTCTAACTTATCATTAATTGAGAAAAGTCTAAAATACCCTCCATTCTAGTTTTCCCCGAAAACTCTCAAAACGGTCAATTATCATAACACATCAACATAGCATATTAACATACCAATTCTACAAATAAAATATTTTATCACTCAATTTAAATAAAGGACTCAACATAATGGGAATAATTGGAATCGGGGCGTTACACAAATTGGATGCGCACATTTTTTAAAATCTTATTAAAATACTTTTAATGACGGTTAAAATTACAACCGTGGTGAAATGTGAGGCATTTCACCACAGGTATTTAAAAAACAGTCATTATAGGTAGCGTCTGGTCATGGGTTCAAGTCCCAGCACTAGTATTTATGGTTTTTTTACATATTTTTTCAAAATACTGACAGTCTTTCACCACGGGTATTTAAACAACCGTGATTATAGTGTATAGTTTAGTTTTAGGTCTTACTCTTCAAAAAATCAATTTTATGGAAAATCGTTTCCTTTTTGAGATTTGTTTCATGCATTTGAAGTAGAAAAATCGTGCGGTCACTGTTCTCGCACTCTAGAAGAGTAACTGGACTTCACCCGCAAAACCCCAAATTCATCTTTTTATATTTTTAATGAATTTTTTACTGTTTTCATAGTCTCAAAAAATTTCAAAAAAATTCTCAAAATTCTTATTTTACCTAATTAGATTAAATTATGTGTTTTTAGATTTTTCTGAATTTATTTTAATCATTTTACTTCTATCCTATTTTTTCAAAATGCTGACTGACCTTTCACCATAGGTATTTAAAAAACCATCATTTTAGGTAGCGATTTTTACTTATTTTTTCAAAATGCTGACAGACCTCTCACCACGGATATTTAAAAAAAAAGGTCATTATAGGTAGCGTCTTGTCATGGGTTCAAGTCACAGCACCAACATTTTTGGTTTTTTAATTATTTTTTCAAATCTTGGTCATCCATTTAGTGATTATCAAGGGCCAAGACACTACTATTAGTGATCCGCGTGAGACCTAAAACTTAGACGAACTACATCTACTACCTCTAAACATCATCTTTCATTTATGATACTCTATTTCTCCACTAAACCAAATTTCAGAACAAATTTTAGAACTCAAGTTAACAATGTTAGTTGTTGGTATTCTTTTTTAATTATTGTTGTTCTTGTTGTTCTTTTTTAGTATTGTTGTTATTTTTTATTAATGATGTTATTATTGTTATTATTGTTGTTGTTGTTGTTGTTCTTATTCTTGTTCTTGTACTTCTTCTTCTTCTTCTTCTTCTTCTTCTTTTTGTTGTTGTTGTTGTTATTGTTGTTGTTGCTGTTGCTGTTGTTCTTGTTCTAATGCTGCAATTTTTTTTTTATTTTATTAAAAGACATACAACAACGGGTATTTAAAATAACTGTCATTATAGGTAGTATACAACAACGATTTTTTAAAATAGCCGTCATTATAGGTAGTTTTAATGCTGCATTTTTTTATTTTATTAAAAGACTTACAACAATTGGTATTAAAAATAATCGTCATTATAGGTAGCGTGCTTTCCAGTTTATTACAACGCTTACTGGGTCGTGATTGTAAGTATCATATATATAACGAAACTCTACATAACAACGCCTGTGCCCGTGTCATTATATATCTTTCCCAACCGTTGTTAAATGGGTTTTCCGTAGTAGTGTATGATGATGAATTTGATATCAGATAATTTTGCAGGATGGTATTAAAAAGATTTGTATAGTATGACTTATGGATACAAAAGAGTAGAAAATTAAGGCGACCTCTGGTTCTTTCTGTTGCATTTTACCTAAACATTTGTTATGACCATCTATTTGTTATGTGAATGACTATGGGTTGGTGCGAGGGGAATGGGGTAATAGTGGACCTATACAAAGTTTAGGGGTATTCTTGTAATATGGAAGCTTCTTTTCAAAGAAAATCAGGTTCTTGTAGTCACGAGCCTAACAACTGGTCACTTCCTAAGTCAGTGGTTCTTATATATGAGAAGAATAAAATTTTAAGGAATGTTAATGTATACCTTAATTTGATGTTTGTGGTCCTTTTCATAAGGATCTTATTTAGGTTTTTACAAATCCTCATCCCTTATATTCCATCAAAGTCGTCCAAGCTAGCAGGTGTCTGAGGTGTAATTCGTTCTATTATCTAACGACCCTGCTTTGGTTTCCTATCTGGATCATGTGTTTTCTAAGGCATTTCTTTGTCTCTACTTTAAAGGTACTAGAACCTTTATATTCTCAAAAATATCAAAATAAATATCTTGGATCATGACATCATCGCTTTGATGGCATTCTTGTCACAAATATATTTAGCTTTTAAGCTTTGCAACTATGTTAGGCAGCTTCTGATTGGGCTATTTTGGACCGAGACTGGGAAGGACAGTTGCCTCCCCAAGCCTACTGCAGCATAGTCGAGGTAAGACTTACGATTTTGTATCTTCTATGTCTACCTTTAGAGCTTGATTTTCTTTAGCTTTTAGTTGTCTGTAAGTGCCTCCTGTAACGCCCCAAAATAATTTGAATATTTATTTAAATTATTTATTATAAATATTCGTTATTTTCAGTAAACTATTTGATGCCTGATGATTTGTGTTGCTGGGTATTGATAATGTTAAGAGGGTATTGAGAATAATTAGAAGTGTATGATTTATTAGAATTATTTTGATAATAGTAAGAGTGGATAATGTGAAAATCTTATTATTATTATTATTACTTGTGATTTTTTATTAAGGTTTGAAAAATGAGGTTTTAATCACAAGATGATTTAGGACTCATTTGATTTTGATTTTCAAGTTGAATATTCATTTTTGAAATGTTTAAAAACAATAAAAATGAATTTATTTACAAAAATATCAACTATATTAAATAAATAATATAAATTTGATTTTTTTGTGGAGTAAAATATTTTAACATTTTTGTGATTTCTTACAAAAAGAACCAATAAAAAATAATTAAAATTGAGAGAGAAATTAATTTTCCAAATCATTTAAAATAATATGACAAATATTTAAAAAATGGAAAAAGTGGTAAAAAAGGGTCTGGGGTGAGGGGGATTCGAACCCCAGACCTCCAAGTTATAGCGCGCGCCTTCTACCACTTGGGTGGTGATACATCCGTGTATCAAAACCACCCAATAAATACATAAGGGGTGCCTTGTTTTAGGCCTGGCCAAGGCAAGGCAAGGCAAGTTCTTGGGCCAAAACGTAAAGGCTGTAACTTTCTCATTTCTCCATGGATTGGGACAAAATTTAGGTCTATCATGCCAAGAATTTCACAAGGAATCCAATGGTGCCCTTGGTTTTTCAGATGAGGTCTACATTTTAAAACCCGATGGTGGTTTTGAAATAGGTCATGATTTGCATTTTCTATGCTACCTCGTGGTACAGGCCATAATTACATGATGAATTGGTTCAAACACAACATATATAACATGTATGAGATGTTTATGAGCAGTGGACTTCAAAGCAATGCATAATTCGAAGAGTTCAAGTTGTGATGCTTACCTCTTTAGGAGCTTTTTGTGCTATCTGCCAAGTTTCTTGTGCCAGAAGTAATTTGATGCTTTAGACACTCTCAATTGATCCCTTGGAAGCTTTTAGAATGATCACCACCTGCGGGAACCCTCAGGAACAAGTTTTGACACTTTCTTGCAAAAGGGGCAAAAGTGACCAGTATGGCAACTCTCTCAAATGGTGTTCCAGATGTGGGGAACCATTTGGGATAGTTCAAGGATGATATTTGGAGTGTGTTTGAGGTCTTATCTGGTTTTGAAAGTGAGTGAATCAAGACATGGCTTGAAAAATGCAAAAAAGTCAATTTTTTAGGTTTTGGAGGTTGACTTTGTGATTTTGGTGTTACAGGTCACATGTTAGTGTTTGGACAGCTTAGATACAACATATTAGAGGTGTTTGGATCATGAGATGTGATGGAATTGCTCTCTAACTCAAAAACTCAGAGGTACCTTGCAAAAGAAGGCATTTTGGCCTAGAGAAAGGGATTTTGAGGAAAGCATCAGTTTGGGTGCTTTGGTGTACTCAAACTGAGCACAAATGAGCTCTATTTATAGTAGAGCAAGTTTGTTTTGCAAGCAATAGTGAATGGCAACTGCAGCAGGCATTTTGCCAATGTTATGCAAAAGGAATCTCAAGTCTCCTCTAGCCATTGACTTGAGATTAGGGCACAGGCTTTGTAGCTTTGGTTCAGAGATAAGTTTGGACTGAATTCAGTTGAAATAGGCTCAGTTCATGCCACCTTGATGCATTCATTAAAGGCTTAAAAACAAAATTGAAGTCTTGGCATCTTTTTAGCCTTTTTAGGTTTGGAATGGCAATTGTAGATTCTTGGGCTTTGGAGGCTTGGGAATCAGATCATTCCCTTCTTGTTTTATCCTCAATGTGTCCAAATGGATGACAAGGCTTGGATTTATCAGATTTGGACAATTCGAGCAAAATGCACAAATTCTGCCTTGTAAAACTAGTTATTAATGCCATGTTTCAAGGGTTGTATCTCCTTGCTCAAATGGAATTTGGAGATGATCTGGTACTTGTTGGAAATCCCTCATGGCATACTTCAACTTTGATGTCCACCCCTAGATCTGGCTTGACTTGGATCAAGGTGAAAAATGTCCCTACAGTTTGGAAAAATGTCATTTTCATGTTTATAGCCATTTTGATCACTCCATAACTAAAAATCCATGAGGAATTGGATTTTGATGTAGTTGAAGCTTTTGAAGTATGTAATGAGATCTACAAATCCAGCTTTGGACCATCCAAAATGGTTGCTTGGATCTTAAGTTATGGTCCTTGGAAGTTGGTACCCTAGCCATTTTGTTTCATAACTTAGAAAAATTCGAAGTTTTTTATGGTTACCCCTTTTACAAGTTAACTCACTTTCTTTGATTTTTCTTGATGAATGATGATTCAAATCACATATTAATATTGTTTTAGGGTTGAGGAACCAAAATTGTGAAAAATTCCAAAAAGTCAATCTTTATTTTGTGCATAGTTGACTTTTTATCGGATGAAACCCAAACTGCGCGATCCTTTGTGAAATCAAGTCCTTGACCTAAATCAAACCTATTGGATATATTCGATAGATGTTATAGGGTGTATTGAATCATGTTCCAAGGTTCGGGAGCATGTCTTGGTCAAAAGTCAAAGGTATAGTTGACTTTTTTCCTCAAAACCCTAACTGTGGTCCTGATGAAATTGAAACTTGTGAATCAAGCTTCCTGGGTCAATCCATTGTTGCAAATGGGTCAATGTAGTATATTTGAGGCCCTCAAATAATGTCTTGAGGTCTTGGCTTATGCTTTGTCCCAGAAGTCAACTTAGGGGTAAATTAGGTCAAGACCCCAAATTTTTGAGTTTTTAGGTAAATGCATCCCCTGAGGTTAAATTGACTTGATGATTGGGCCCATGAGGTCCCTTAGAGTATCTTGGGTTGTGCTTTGAAGCATTGGCTCATGTCCAGATGAAAATATTCTTCTAGAGGCCTTGGTCGACCAAAACCCTAACTTGGTGACACTGGCAATCTTGAGGCTTGATCCACTTGGAATGTAGCAACCTTGTGCTTGATTCTTGATATGGTGGATGCTCAAACATCTCTGAGGATATTGATGAGGCATGATGGTTCATCCATATTGTGGTAATGATTTGCACAATGATAGGAAATCTTGGTTGTCAAAATTTGGGGTATGACACCTAGTCAAAGAAAAGGAAAAAACTAGAACCAGCACCTGAGCTATTTTCAGAGAGGACTCAGGATCCATAAGCTTAGATATTTCCTTTTAAAGCACTTTGTAAATTACTGTATTTCCATTTGCGCAATCTTTGAATACAATAAAACGGGGTCTTCCCACTGTATGATATTTGCAATCCAATTGTTGAAGTTTCTTTTGATTAAAACAAAAAAAAATTAATATATAATCATTGCTTATCATTCATCATTCTCACGTAACGCATTCTTATTCCCTACGAATCTCACATTTTTGTCTCAATTCTAGAGTCAAACTATCTCATTCGTACAATACTCGGGCCAATCAACAAAAGAAAATGGATGATCTCGAGGAAGAGAACAGAGAGTTGAGAGAAGAAATCGACACTCTGAAAAAAGATTTGAGAAAACTTCACAATGACATGCAAGGTCTGGCAGCAACCCAAATTCAATAACAAAGGACTGTGATATCAGAGATCACATCTACACCCATAGTGGAAAAGTATGATCCTCGGTATAACATGCCTAAAAATCGTCCCTGGGGGATGCCACTTAACTATATCCCGGAAGGATATATTCCGCCGATCACGGAAGATCCGAAAACTACATTAGGAACCTCTGGGCCTAAAGGTTACAAATTTCGGGAAAGCGAAGATGTTAGGGGCATGACAGCAACTCCTGAAGGTTACAAACTTCGGGATAGGGAAGCACCAAGAGTCACTGCCATAATGGCTATACCACCACCCGTGGTACACACTGTCCGGAACGACAGATTCCACAGATACCTTCTGGTGGAAATGAAAGTATGTACGATTGATTGAATGAGTTCCAGAAACAATTCCTAGAGATGCAGAAGGAACTGCATGCCATTCACGATCAGGATCTATTCTGAAAGAACACCGTAGACCTTTGTTTGGTTCCCAATGTGAAAATTCTGCACAAGTTCAAGGTACCCAAATTTGAGAAATACAAGGGTAACTCTTGCCCTCAAATTCATTTGGTGATGTATGCTCGAAAGATGTCAACTCAGACAGAGAATCAACAACTACTGATCCACTACTTCCAAGATAGTTTAACCGGTGCCACACTCAAATGGTACATGGGTTTAAACCGCACCAAGATCGTCACTTTCAGAGATCTCGGCGCCTCCTTTGTTTAGCAGTATAAGTATAATCTGGACATGGCACCGGACAGAGATCAACTTAGAGCCATGTTGCATAAGGACAAGGAAACTTTTAAGGAATATGCTCAGAGATGGCATGAAATTGCCGCCCAGATTTGTCCACGTCTTAAGGAAAAAGAGATGATAAAGATCTTCTTGAAAACCTTGAGCTCATTCTACTTCGACCGAATGGTGAGCATGGGACTTCGTCTTGAAGAAGCAGTCGGAGAAGGACGTCTGGTCAAAGATGCTGGACCATCAAGCAGTACCAAAAGATACGGTAGTGCTTTCCCTAAGAAAAAAGAGCAAGATATTAGTAATATCTCTCTTGGAAAGCAAAGGCGACAGTACCAACCAGTAACAGTTATAACTCCTGCTATTAACCTTGCGTCTGTTCCGACGTATCAACCACAGGTTTCTCAGAACCAACCGAATCAACAACAATATCAGCAAAGGACACAACAGCCTCTTCAGCAGGCTCGTCCTCAGTACAACAACAACCATGCAACACGACCACCAGGGTTGGCCCCTATACAATGTTGTACGCAGAACTGTTTCCACTACTACTGGTCTAGGGGCACGTCCAAACCAGGTCTCCTCTTACAGTACCGAAAAATCCTCCTTTTTGGTTCAAAGCAGATCAGACTTGCCCTTACCTTCAAGGAGGACTAGGGCATAACATAGAAAACTATCTTAGCCTCAAATCCGATGTCCAGGAGCTTGTCAGGAACGGGGTCTTATCCTTCAAGGATACAAATCCAAATGTTTAGAAAAACCCGTTGCCTCAACACGAGAAAGCTGCGGTAAATTTGATAGAGGAAGAGGCTAACCATAACTATCAAATTCATGATGTACTCTTATTGGGAACTAACCTGGTCAAGATGTATTGCAGACAGAGTGGATACGGTCATATACCGTCTCATAGCTATCACCGGTTTGATATCTGCTCTAAAGACAATCTAGGATGTTCTGTGGTGCAATCAGCTCTAAAGGAACAGATGGATCTTGGATGGATCCAAGATCACCGAATTCGTGAGGTCAACATGACTTATACAAATTCCAACATCATTCAAAACTACGACATCCGTGCAATGAATGTCAACTTGGTAACAATGCACTCAAGTCAAAGCCAACATCATAATCTGCCACGACACGATTACGATTCCTGTCTAATCTGCTCATTAAACAATCAGGGATGCTCTTTTGTACAAGAGTCCCTCCAACGTCAGATGGATCTTGGATGGATTCAGGACTACCGTGATAGAAGTCATTATCAGGTTAATATGATTCAAATCTTTGATATTCGCTTGATGAATACCAGTCTGGTGGAATTACACGCTAAGCAAGCCCAACTCAGTTTTCTGACTTCGCACGATTATCAGTACTGTAAGGTATGTCATGAGAGTAACCAAGGATGTGCACTTATTCAAAGAACACTTGAACACTTGTTGAACCACTGGTGGCTTCCAATCTATAAGGACGAAGCTACACAACAGGTCAGTATGACTGACAGGAACCCTACTAGGCATCTAAATCAGGATGTTCGATCAATGGAAACAGATCTAGTGAGGTTACACTGCATACAAAGCGGACGTGACCGGGTGCCACCACACAACTATGAGTGTTGTAGTGTTTGCTCAGAGGATAACCAAGGATGCTACCTCGTGCGAGCTGCCCTCCAAAGCCAGTTGGACCACAAAGAGATTTAACCATGTTTAAGCTCTGGTTCAATTAACATAATGTCAGACTATCTTCCCAATCGAGGCAAAGAAGGTGTCTTTATCCCTAAATGAGAAGTGGCCAAAGATGTGTACACCATAATTCCTTTACTCCATGAATCGAGGGATCCTCTTGATAATGGAAAGATTCTCAACCTCGTACCAATTGAGGCTGGCTACGATGGTTAGAAAAATCAAAAGGCTCCTGTAGTTATCTATCTGCCGGGACCACTACCGTACAAATCTGATAAGGCTATCCCTTACAAATACAGTGCAACAACAATTGAGAATGGAAAGGAAACTCCATTACCCTCCGTCGTGAATATTGCAGACATCAGTCGAGTAACACAAAGCAGTCGAATCTTCAACCGAGGAGTTGGAGAACCCACCAGAGAAAAGGAACCTCAATCATAAGTTCCTAATCAACCAGTCAGTCAATCCATTGATCCCGACCTTTCCAAAAACAACGATGAGATGCTGAAGCTCATCTAGAAGAGTGAATACAACATTGTTGATCAACTGTGGAAAACTCCTTCAAAAATCTTTGTGTTATATCTTTTACTCAGCTCCGAAGCCCATAGAGAGGCTCTACAAAAAGTCTTAGAGCAAGCCTTGGTGGAACAAGATGTGACAATAAGACAATTCGACAGCATCATCTCCAACATCACTTCCAACAACAACTTGGGGTTTAGTGATGAAGAACTTCCGGAAGAGGGCCAGAATCATAATATGGCACTCAACATTACAGTCAACTTCCAGGACGATGCTTTAGCCAGTGTACTGGTAGACACCGGATCAGCTCTAAATGTTATGCCAAAATCCATTTTAATGCGACTATCCTTTAAAGGATCTCCTATGAGAGGCAGTGAGGTCATCGTCAAAATATTTGACGGATCCCGGAAAACAGTTATCGGCAAAGTCGACCTTCCCATAACTATCGGTCCTCACACTTTCCAAGTCACTTTCCTGGTCATGGACATCTGGGCAGCATACAACTGTTTGTTAGGAAGACCTCGGATACACGAGGCTAGGGCAGTCACCTCGACACTGCACCAGAAGCTGAAGTTCGTCAAGAACGACCAGCTAGTCAGAATCTGCCGAGAGCAAGCCTTGATCGTGAGCAACTTATCATCGTCCACTTGTGTAGAACCAGAGGAGGTTGTTGGAACCCAGTTCCAAGCACTTTCGGTGAGCAATAACAATCAATCAGAAAAAGGAACATCGATTTCCTCGTACAAAGATGCTCTCTAAGTGATCAAAAGTAACAATGCAAAAGGATGGGGACAGCTTATCATTCCTACTAATAACGAGACAAAGAAAGGTCTTGGTTTTTCTTCAACCTGTACCCAAACCGCTACTAATGATGAAAGTTTTCATCCCATTCAGGACTTCTTCCACAGTGGAGGTTTCCTTCACCCAGTGTGTCAAGAAGTACATACCATCAATCAGGGTGATTCCTCCGATACAGATAAAGAGTGGGAGTCCCATCTTAACGAGGACGGTTATATGTCTCAAGGAGAAGTTCCTACACCATTTTGCTATCCCGCGCAAACTCCAAGATATATACCGAGGTCAGATGTCAAAATGATGTACGGAGATTGTGATCCGGAAGGATGTCGTGCTCCACCAAACTCATTAAAGGAGGACAGTCTGATGAAAGACAACTTTGACCGTGACAATTATGGCCCAATGGATGGCCTGCCTATCTGGCAGCTGTACCCGGGAGACTTGGGGCTAAAGAGTCAGCCCAACGATGCATATCAGCTGAGCATCATTGAAAAGAATACCTGTGTCCCCGCCAAATCATGGGATTATTACTCAGGGCATTCAGAAAATATCCAGCACGCTGATGAATTTGCAAAGATTGCAGGATAGCAGTTCATCAACTACGCTTTTCCTGAGGTCAACGTCATCGAAAGAGATGACTCCTCCAGTTCCAAAGAAGTGTGGGACATCTTAGGACAACCGAGTGACATGTACGACTTCATGGTCAAGTACACCGCTCCTAAAAGCTCTCGTATCAGGCTCAAAGACATCCAACCCACTGGATGGGGAGATCCACTTGAGAGTGCAAACACTGTGTAAGATATAACATGGGAATCCTCCTACGACAAATCTACCTGGGAGACAGATTCCAACGATCCTGCTCCATCAGAAATCAGCGTTATTTTTGAAGACAAATCCAGAAAGAAGGTACCTGACTTTTTTATTCACCGAGGAGTTCGCCGCCAATGGGTTGTTGTCAATGTTCTGAAAGGTGTTCATAAGTCTAAGTAATTGCCGTCTTTGTCTTGACCTTTCACCCTGCCCAGGTGAAATGGATGTTTTGATAGGGCTCACTTTCTGTAAATGTCTCTCTTCGCTTCGCCCAAAGCAACTGAGTTTTGTTTTATAGAGTTGTAGTGTTAAGAATCAACAAGATCATAAATAAAATAATGTCGTTCTATAATTTCTGCATTTATTGCCGTTTTCTCTTTTCGCTTTTTCAGAAAATGGTAATCCTAAAAACAACTCAAAAAATAAAAACAAGCAGTTTTTAGAAAATACACTGCACACACTCTTGCATTCTCTCTATCTCTTCTAAAAATAATCATCACGTCATGCAGATTGCTTGTTTTAAACCCCGTTGAGACACGCGATCATATGCCTTCTCCTAACTTGGAATTCCCGATATTTGAGGCAGAAGAAGAAAATGACGAAGAAATTCCATAAGAGCTCTCCCGATTACTCATAGAGGAGGAAAGGTCCATTGAACCCCACAAAGAGTTGTTGGAAACAGTCAACTTGGGTTCAGAAGAAGAGAGAAAAGAAGTCAAGATTGGGGCACTGCTCAGTCCAACTGTCAAAGAAAGTTTGATAAAGCTTCTCAAAGAATTTCCCGATGTATTCGCTTGGTCCTATCAGGATATGCCAGGGTTGGATACCAGCATCGTGGAACATCATTTACCATTAAGATCAGAATGTCCGCCAGTAAAACAAAGACTAAGATGGACTGACTCGGACATGGCCATCAAAATCAAAGAGGAAGTACAAAAACAGATTGACGCGAGTTTTCTCACCACATCAGAATATCCTCAATGGCTAGCCAAGATAGTTCCACTGCCAAAAAAGGACGGAAAGGTCAGAATGTGTGTAGTCCAAAGGATGACTTTCCCTTACCGCACATTGACATGCTGGTAGACAGTACAACAAAGTTCAAAGTCTTCTCCTTTATGGATGGATTCTCGGGCTATAATCAAATCAAAATGGCACCGAAAGATATGGAGAAAACTTCATTCATCACCCCATAGGGTACTTTTTGTGACAAGGTAATGCCGTTCGGTCAGAAAAATGTCAGGGCAACCTATCAAAGGGCCATGACTACTCTGTTTCATGACATGATACACAAAGAAATCGAAGTGTATGTCGATGGTATGATTACTAAATCTAAAACAGAAGAGGAGCATGTGACCCACCTGTCAAAGCTATTCGAGCGTCTGAGGAAATACAAACTCCCCTTGAATCCCAATAAGTGCACATTCGGTGTCTTCTCAGGCAAACTGCTAGGATTCATCGTCAGGAAGAAAGGAACTGAGGTTGATCCTGACAAGGTCAAAACCATTCAAGAAATGCCTTCTCCAAAGACTGAAAAACAAGTCAGGGGATTCCTGGGACGTTTGAACTACATTTCCAGATTTATATTCCTTATGACCGCGACATGCGCACCAATCTTTAAACTACTCAAAAAGAATCAAAGTTGTGTATGGACAGAAGACTGCCAAACCGCCTTCGACAGTATCAAGGAGTATCTATTGAATCCACTGTTTCTATCACCTCTAGTGGAGGGAAGACCGTTGATCATCTACCTAACAGTCTTGGAAGACTCAATGGGTTGTGTACCTGGCCAACAAGACGAAACGAAAAGGAAAGAGTCTGCCATCTACTATTTGAGCAAGAAATTCACCGTCTGTGAGACTCGGTACACTATGCTTGAGAAAACATGCTGCGCTCTGGCTTGGGCTGCCAAACGTCTTCGCCAGTATATGATTCGTCACACTACTTGGTTAATCTCTGAAATGGATCCAATCAAGTATGTCTTTGAAAAACCTGCTCTCACGGGAAGGATCGCCCGTTGGCAGATGTTGTTATCAGAATACGACATAAAGTACCATGCTCAAAAAGCCGTCAAAGGAAGTATTTTAGCCTATCATTTGGCTTATCAACTGATTGACGATCAGGAATTAGTCGGATTTAACTTCCCAGACGAAGATGTCATGTACTTGAAAATGAAATATTGCGATGAATCGCTACCCAGTGAAGGGCCAGAACCAGGTACCCAAGGGGGACTAATATTTAACGGAGCTATCAACAATTCTGGAAATGGAATTGGGGCAATCATCATAACACCTCAGGTACCCACATTCCTTTCACTGCCAGACTGACATTCAAGTGTATAATCAACAAGGCCGAATACGAAGCTTGTATCATGGGTCTCCAAGAAGCGACCGACTTAAGGATCAAGAACTTGGATGTGTATGGAGACTCAGCCCTGGTTGTCAATCAGATCAAAGGAAATTGGAACACATACAAATCAGGATTGATTCCTTACAAAGACTATGCGAGAAGGTTGTTGCCATTCTTTAACAGAATCGAGTTTCACCATATCCCTCGTGAAGAGAATCACATGGCTGATGCATTAGCCACCCTCTCTTCCATGATTAGTGTAGGTCAATGGAACGACATACCTAAGATTGACATAATGCCCCTAGAACGACCCGCTTACATCTTCACGATTGAAGCCGTCATAGAAGACAAACCTTGGTATCACGATATCAAATGCTTCCTTTAAAAACAAGAGTACCCACCTGGGGCATCAAGAAAAGGCAGGGAAACTCTCAGAAGATTGGCACGCAACTTCTTCCCGAGCGGTGATACACTCTATAAGAGAAATTTTGACATGGTCTTGCTCCGATGCGTAGACAGACCAGAAGCAAACATGCTGATGAAAGAAATTCACGAAGGCTCCTTTGGAACTCATGCCAACGGGCCAACAATGGCTAGAAAAATTCTAAGAGCAGGGTACTATTAGTTGACAATGGAATCCAATTGCTACAAGTACACAAAAAGGTGTCACAAGTGTCAGATATACTCGGACAAAATCCATGTACCGCCTACAGATCTCAAATTTCTTTCTTCCCCATGGCATTTTTCCATATGGGGAATTGACATGATTGGCATGATCGAACCCAAACCTTCAAACGGACATCGGTTCATCCTAGTAGCCATTGACTACTTCACCAAGTGGGTCGAAGCCGAGTCATACACCAATGTAACCCGACAGGTGGTAGTCCGTTTCATCAAAAACAATCTCATCTGCCGTTATGGTGTTCCAATCCAGATCATTACTGATAATGGTTCTAACTTGAACAATAAAATGATGAAAGAATTATGTGCTGAATTCAAGATCGAACATCATAACTCATCTCCCTACCGACCTAAGATGAACGGAGCAGTAGAAGCAGCTAACAAGAACATTAAGAAGATCGTTCAAAAGTTGGTTGTAACCTACAAAGACTAGCACGAGATAATACCCTTTGCTCTTCACGGTTATCGCACATCTGTCCGCACTTTAATAGGGGCAACCCCTTTCTCTCTAGTATATGGTATGGAAGCAGTTCTCCCCATAGAAGTAGAGATTCCATCAATTCGGGTATTGATGGAAGCTAAGCTAACAGAGGCTGAATGGTGTCAAAGTCGACAAGACGAACTAAATCTCATCGAAGAAAAGCGAATAACGGCTCTGTGCCATGGTCAGTTGTATCAACAAAGAATGAAGAAAGTGTTTGACAAAAAGGTCCGACCTTGCGTCTTCAGGAAAGGAGACCTTGTGCTCAAGAAAATACAATCATTTCTCACTGATTCCCGAGGAAAATGGACTCTGAATTATGAAGGCCCCTATGTGGTCAAGAAAGCCTTCTCAGGCGGCGCCTTGAGACTCGCAACCATGGATGGAGAGGAATTTGCCTACGCCACAAATGTCGACGTAGTCAAGAAATACTTCGCCTAAATAAATAAAAAACAAAAACAAAAAACATCTCGGTGGATTGAAAACCCGAAAGGGCAGTCCAGGCAAAAATTAGAGACAGGATAAAAAATTATCCCGATGGATTGGAAATCTCAAAGTACAATCCAGAAAAAAATTAGAGATTAATGGCAAGTAACTACGTCCAACAAAGAGAAAATCCCCCCAGCAGCGGTCTTGCCATCCATCAGGAAAACTCCAGTCAAGGACATCTTCGACAGAAGCTCAGGATGTCCAGAATTCAAAGTTGGTACAGGGAATACAGTTGTTCTGTTTCAATGTAGCCCTTTTTCCTTTAATTACCATTTTCTAACTTTGTAAATACTCTATGGAATCACGCGCTTGGCGGATTTCCATCCTATCAATAAAATTTGAGCCTTAGTGCTTTTGATTACAAGTTTTATTTGTTTTAGCTTTACAAAACGACATTTTAACATGATTAACGATTCTTGAAATAAAACAAAAAATGAATTTACTTGTCAAATTTCTCTGCTTAAAAATAAAGATGGCAATTCTTTTTACTGTTGAACATCGAAAAAACATCGATTGCTTCTCCAAAGTTAATTAAGCTTCAAAGTGCAAAATCAAAGTACTCCCTCTAAACCAGTACGCCTGAATAAAGGATCAACTGTATCAGATGTGATTTTCCCATCTGATATCCCCGGAAGAGTTCTTACCTCCTAAGCCCGACCAACGTTTTCCCCACAGGGACTATCTCTCCTAAGCAAGGCAGAATTGATATCTTGGACCGAACTATATTTCTTTGTCCCCTGCAGTGGCGAGTATCCAATCGTGTTCATCTATTAGTCTGTATGTCGTGTCAGTTTTGTCATCATAAACATACATACGTCATGCATTATTGGTTTGCATTCATATTCATATTGCATCACTATCACTCTAGTCAGTCTTAACTCTAAGTGGTAAAGTCCTCTAGTCAATCGAGTTGTCAGTTCTTTCCTTGTCAGGAAGCGAATCATTTAAGCAACCTCTGAAATGCAAGAAGGCGTTCGACAAACGTCACTCTTCACCATTGAAGATGATATTTTTGCTTTCCCGGATTAAGAAAAATCCCCAAAGAAAGCCTCACAGCTAAAGACTCTCAGCAACACATTGAGTTTTTTCTCCCCAAGAGAGTCAATGATAATGAAGTCATCGGCATCTCAAAATTGGCTCACATCACATGTGTAGCGCGGTTTTTGTGGTTTCGAATCACTATCGCTTGGGTACTACAGTTCGATTCATTTTTTTATCCTGTTAAGCTGATTAAGGAAGGGAAATAGATGTCTCCAGTTAACCCTGCTTGCATACTGAGTTTAAACAGATAACTGTTGGTTTACAGATGCTACTAAGATGTGGGTCTCTTTTCGGTTATTTTGTTAACAATAGAATGCCTGGGCTATCGGTGAGGGTTTAGCACTGATGCTTTTCGATTGATATGTGGAGGTACGGGATTTGGGTTTTGGATTAGTGTGCTCGCTAAGATTTTTCTTTCAATCTTATGCCTACGTATTCCCGTTTACCGAAACAGGGAAATTAGAGCGTTCGTAGTTCCTCCTATTCAATGGGAGGAAAAGGTGTTTTGGTGTCTTGTTCAAAGCCCAAGACGTGAAGCTAAAGAGTCTATTTGTATCTTGTTCAAAGCCCAAGATGTGAAGCTAAAATGTTGTTGACTTTAGAGAGAATTTGTCATCTCTAAAGAGGGGTAAGTTTGTCACAACTGTTTTATAAAGGAGAATCACTTTAACCGGGATATGTGAATCCGGCAATGCCATTATTTCCTTTATAGGGGGGTTCCAACCTGAAGGAGAAGACTTTAACTCAGTGTAGAGCAATGCTATCTTTCCTTAGGAATTTTTCATGCTAAAAGAGGGACAGTGGCATGGATATAAATAATCCAGAGGCTTACCGCTTACAGCAATTAGATGAAGGAAAAGGAGTTGTTGATGTTTGTGTACTGTGAATGAGGCACAACTTTGATAATAAAAGGTTGTTGGCTCAACCGGGGTTTTCCTTATACAAAGCCTAAGAGGAGGCTATTGGCCCAACAAGAGGGAGTTTTTATGTGTCTCGTACGAAGCCCGAGAGAGAGAGGCTAAAAGGGTTGACTCAACAGGAGAATCTTTTATACTCAACAAGAGAGTGTTTTTGTATCTCGTACGAAGCCTGAGATGGAGGCTAAAGATGGTGACTCACCAAGAGAATCTTTTATACTCAACAAGAGAGTGATTTTGTATCTCGTACGAAGCCCGAGATGGAGGCTAAAAGGTGATTGACTCAACAAGAGAGTCTTTTATACTCAACAAGAAAGAGTTTTTGTATCTCGTACGAAGCCCGAGATGGAGGCTAAAAGGTGATTGACTCAACAAGAGAGTCTTTTATATGTGTCTTGTACGAAGCCCAAGATGGAGGCTAAAGGTGGGACTCAACAAGAGAGTCTTTTATACTCAACAAGAGAGTGTTTTGTATCTCGTACGAAGCCCGAGATGGAGGCTAAAAGGGTAATGTTTCAGTTGAGTGACAGGTCTAGTATGTTGGTTCAAAGAGAAAATCAGTTCTTATATGAGTAACACTGTACTCATAGATTTGATATGAGAGTTGAGATTGTTTCCTGTTCTTTAAGGAAACGGGGAATCCAAAGGGTATTTGAGATTGTCTAAGTCTACGGGTGTCTTCCTATTTTTGAAAGGGACTTGAGAATGTCTTTGAGACTCAAGGAAATTAGATTGTCCAAGTCTAGAGTTTTTATCTTTTGTACTATGCTTAAAGAAACAATAGTAGTAAGTTCACAGTAGAAAGATCTAGACTCTTTGAAAAACTATTCTATTAAGATGACTAATTTCTGTTCCTATACCTCTAGGAGGTCGTCGGGACAATTTGTACGAAGCCCAAGAGGAGGCTGGAAACTTTTAAGAAGCCGAGGGACAATTTGTACGAAGCCCAAGAGGAGGCTATCATTCCTAGAGGAAGAAATCATTTATACAAAGCCTAAGAGGAGGTTGTGAATACTTCTAAGAAGCCGACGGGTCCTTGTACAACTCCCAAGAGGAGGCGGGGATGCTTTTAAGAAGCCTGTGGGTCCCCAAACCCCGAGAAGTTCAAGACAGGCTATTCACAAAGAATAGAACAAGCCAGGAAAGTTCGAGAATTTGGAAGAAACTCAAGGGATGCAATTCACGGAGAAGAGATCATCTCTGGGGAGTTGAGTTTCTTGACAATTCCTAAGGAGGACAGCCGAAGAGAAGACTATATCTGGTGCTCCTATGGGGGATCTAGTATTGTCTATTTCTAAGAATGATTGAAACGGCTTTACCTAGTGCTAGACGTAGTTGCCGGGGAAACTCTAAATATCTATACTATTATTACACAGTCGATATGAGTTTATGAAAGAAGACTTACAGCGAAACAACCCCACAATACAGTTATATGTATATGAGAGCGGTAAATGAAAGCATATAAACACTTACTCGGTTGTAGAGCTTCCATGCTGTTTGGTTAGTTGGTCAACAAAGAAAAATTGAAAACAACAGTATATTTCAAAATCAAAGGAGAAAGTGCTTTGAAAGAAAAGATTGGGGCTTACAGCTCGAAGAGAGGCCCAGGGTTTTAGTAGTGATTGCATTGTGATATGAGTTTGTACAGTAGGACTTATACAAGTGACTGAGGCCCAAAAAGTTTTCTGTACAAGGGGAATAGGTCTTACACTCTCTCAAGAGGCCCAAAAAAATGATTTACAGAAAAGAAGCGGGTCTTACTACTCGAGGGTAGGCCCAGATGATTTTGAAAAGGGCGACGATCGCGCCGAGGTTTTGGAAACACCGTGGGACTTATACAAGTGATTGAGGCCCAAAATTTTAGTATATACAAAGGAATTGGATCTTACACTCTATTAGAGGCCCAAACTGTATTTTAGGAAAAGAAATGGGGCTTAAAACACGAGGGGAGGCCCAGATGATTTTCAGTTTGAAAATGGCGATCGCGCCGAGATTTTGGAAACACCGTGGGACGTATACCATAACTGAGGCCCAAAATATTTTTGTACAAAAAGGGTTGGGTCTTACACTCTATTAGAGGCCCAAAAGTGTTTGAAAAAGATTTGTTAGGGTGAAAATCAAAGAAACCCCAATTTCATTTTTTAAAGACATTTTTCAAAGAAAAATCATGTAAAAAAATGATAAAAATATCAAATAAAATCATTAATCATGTTATAAACAATGATTAAGGTTTATGAAAAAGTATTTTATCCACATGAATATTTAAAATCATTTTGGTTTTAAAAATTAAGAAAAAGAAATCATTTTAAAAGCATTTAAAACAATTTAAAATAATATTTATGAATATATTAAAAATATATCAAATAATAATATTTTTTTGTGATTTTTTGTGGATTAAAATATTATGGAGTATGAATAACAAGTGTGTAAAACAGAATTGGAAAATGATGATTTTTTCTATGTAAAAGAATGGATTGAGTTTTGAAGATAAGAGAAAAAGGGAAGATGTCACAACATCACATTCGACATCAGAACTGCACCTTGGTTTTCAACATCTTTGCTTATCAAACTTCAAACATTCATAACTCCCTTAATTTTCAACGAAATTAAAATCCGTAAGAACCTATCTTGACCGATGTTTCGCAAGAAATCCAATGGTATCACTCATACATGCTGAAACTTAATGTACAACACACACAAGGCAAAAAAACCAGAACTGCATGTTGATTTTAAACATCTTTGCTTATCAAACTTTCAACACTCATAACTCTCTCAATTTTTAACGAAATTAAAATCCGTAAGAAGCTATCTCGACCAATTTTTCGCAAGGAATCCAATGGTATCACTCATACATACTGAAACTTAATGTACAACACACACAAGGCAAAAAAACCAGAACTGCATGTTGATTTTAAACATCTTTGCTTATCAAACTTTCAACACTCATAACTCTCTCAATTTTTAACGAAATTAAAATCCGTAAGAAGCTATCTCGACCAATTTTTCGCAAGGAATCCAATGGTATCACTCATACATACTGAAACTTAATGTACAACACACACAAGGCAAAAAACCAGATCTGCACCTTAAGTTTAAAACAACATAAACTCCACATATAAGCATGTTAAAGTGCAAACAGTATGAGGATAATAACATACACATTAAGGACTACATTTTTGCTTCAAGAATTGTTCAATATGATGCATGTATATGGACATCAAAGGAAAGCATGATTCAAAGAATTCAAGTTGTGAATTTTACCTCTTTTTTGGAGATTTTGTACAACCTACCAAGTGCTTTGGTCCAGAAATGATTTGATGCTTTGGACACCCACAAATGACCTTTTAGAAGCTTTTAGGATGGTTGGAATCAGCTGGAACCTGCAAAAACACAAACTGGCCCTTTCTTGCAAAAGGGGTTAAAGTGGCCAAAATAGCAACTCTCTCAAATGGTGTTCCAGATGTGTGGCACCATTTGGGACAATTCAAGGATGATATTTGGAGTGTGTTTGAGGTTTTATCTGGTTTGGAAAGTGACTGAATCAAGACATGGCTTGAAAAATAAAAAAAAGTCAAATTTTGAGGTTTTGAGAGGTGACTTTGTGATCTTGGTGTTACAGGTCACTTGTGATAGTTTGGATCACCTACATATGATGTTTATGATGTGTTAGGATCATGAGATGTGATGGAAATTCTCTCTAACTCAAAAACTCAGAATTACCTTACTAAAGAAGGCATTTTGGAGTGAAAGAAGTGATTTTGAGGAAAGCATTGTTTGATGGCTTTGGTGTACTCAAACTGAGCACAAATGAGCTCTATTTATAGTAGAGCAAGTTTGTTTTGGCAGCAATAGTGAATGGTGGCTGCAGCAGAGGTTTGTTCAATGTTGGCCAATGAAAATCCAACTCTCCTCTAGCCATTGACTAGAGGTTAGGGCACAGGCTGCTGGTTCCCTAGTTGTTGGAGGAATCTTGACTGAATTCAGTTAGAGGAAGCTCAGTTCATGCCACCTCTAAGCATCCATTAAATGCTCCAAACCAAAATTGGAGTCTTGTCCCTCTTTTAGGGTTTTTTAGGTTTGGCATACTACTTGCGGAATCATGGACTTGGGAGGCTTATGGATCAGATCATCCCCCTTGGATTTGATCTTCAGATGTGTCCAAAATGATGACAAGGCTTGGAAATTCGTGTGGCACAAGAAATGTGCAAATCTGTCCTGAAACATGTCTTAAAAATCAGCTGCAGCAAGCCTTGTTGTAAAATCCATAACTTCTTGCTCAAGAATCATAAATGGTTGTTCCAGGACTCTATGGAAAACTGAGATGACATACTTCAATTTTGATGTTTGACCCTAGACTTGGTTCAACTTGGATCATGGAGAAAAACATCCTTGAAGTTGGGACATTCTTGCTGGAAAAATATTAATGATGTCCTATGCAATGTTGGAACATCTGACAACTTTGAACATTAATAATTTCAAACTTTAATCACTTGTATCTTTTAATCCACTATGATATTTTGAGTTGCAGTGAATTGCATCTTTGATGCTTATATTGCATGGTGACAAATCTTGAAAATTGTGTGGCACAAGAAAAAGTGCACAAAATCTGTCCTAAAAAAACAGCTGCAGCAAGCCTTCTTGTAAAGTCCATAACTTCCTGCTCGAGTGTGATAAATGGACGTTCTACAACTTTCTGGAAAGCTGAGATTACTTACTTCAACTTTGATGTTCAAGGTTTGTGAAGATAAGACTTGTAAAGTTGTCAAAAATGACCTTGAACTTGTGTGGTCAAATCTGTCCTAAAAGCTGTCATGAAATTCTGTTTTATCAATGTCTTTTGCAGAGACCATAACTTTCTGCTCAAGAATGATAAATGGGCTTTCTAGGACTTTCTGGAAAGTTGAGATGACGTACTTCAACTTTCATGCCCAAGATTTGGCTTGAATCAACTTGGATCATGGAGAAAAACATCCTTTAAGTTGGGACATTCTTGTTGGAAAAATATTAATGATGTCCTATGAAATGTTGGAACATCAAACATTAAGAATTCCCAACTTTGATCACCTATATCTTTCAATCCTTATGATATTTTGAGTTGATTCCTTCTACAATGTTGAATTATCAAATACCCTCTTTAAAAGTAGCCCTTACACAAAACCAATGGATGCTTGGATCAATAGTTACAACCTTGAAAAGTTGTGCACTTGAACATGATTTTAACTTAGAAAAAATTTATAAGTTTCTTTCAATTTGATCAATTTTACAATTTTGCATGATTTCTTGATTTAAATTTGATAAAATTAAACCATCCATCATGTTTTCTTGAGTAATGGCCTGTGAAGCTCAAAGTTGACCAAAAGTCAAACTTTGACTTTCTGCGTCAGTTGACTTTGTATTAGATGAACTTGAGGATTGATCCACTTGAAATGTTGCACTCTTGTGCTTAATTCTTGATGTGGGAGTCCTCTTGATCATTTGTGGGTGTTTAAGAGGTTAGACAAGTTGAAGATCATGTAATTCCTTGATTGATCATTTGTCTAAAGGCTCTGAGAGGGCTTGAAACCCTAAGCTTGATTGTAGTGAATGCTCAACAATTCCTTGAGGAGATTGATGAGGCACAAAGGTACATCCATATTATGATGATGATTTACACAATGATGGGAAATCTTAGTGGTCAAAATTTGGAGTATGACAGATGCCCCTATTTAATCATCTTGGACCCGAAGGTGTGAATGGCGAAGGTATTCGGGCATTCAGGGTGGAAGAGGATTAAATATCGGAATACCCGAAATTTTGATGGTGGTTAAGAATGGTAGTTCACGCATCCTTCTTCTTTTGCTAAGCAATGATGCTTAGAAAAGGTAAAAACTTCCCCTCGATCCTAGTTTCCTTCCAAGGAACTGGTCTTAGTTTCTGATGTAAACTTCCCCTCGATCCTGGTTTCCTACCAAGAAACTGGTCTTAGTTTCTGGTTTAAACTTCGCCTCGATCCTGGTTTCATACCAAGGAACTGGTCTTAGTTTTTGAAATAAACTTCCCCTCGATCCTAGTTTCCTACCAAGGAACTGGTCTCAGTTTCTGTTTTAAACTTCCCCTCGATCCTGGTTTCCTACCAAGGAACTGGTCTTAGTTTCTGAAATAAACTTCCCCTCGATTCTGGTTTCCTACCAAGGAACTGGTCTAAGTTTCTTTTGTCAATAAACTTTATCGACAAGGGACGCTATTCGTAGCGGTTTTCCTCAAACTTCTCGCCGAATTTTCCTGGGGAGATGCCATTTGATGGAAAAAGTTTTGATGTCAGACTTGCTGGGGAACCCATTCGTCTGAATTGTAGAGGTACACAAACTTCTCTGTTTGGAGATGCCATTTGTCGATTCTACTGGGGAAAGCGAGTCTCTTGAGAGACTGTTTCCGTTTGGGGGTGTTACATCATACTTTTCCTGAGGTCTTTTCAGAGAAATGCCATACGATGTACCCCAATTTTGAGGGGCTTTCTTTGGGGATTTTCCTTAATCCGGGAAAGCGAAAATATCATCTTCAATGGCAAAGAGTGGCATCGGTTGAAGGTTCTCTGGTATTTCAAAGGTTCAAGTTATCAAAGAGGTCAAGGACCGTCTCTAA
This sequence comes from Lathyrus tuberosus, assembly GCA_022829125.1. Taxonomy (NCBI): domain Eukaryota; kingdom Viridiplantae; phylum Streptophyta; class Magnoliopsida; order Fabales; family Fabaceae; genus Lathyrus; species Lathyrus tuberosus. The sequence continues at coordinate 2,856,141 of JALAZF010000540.1, forward strand.
TCCAGAGCTAAACGGGAGAGAGATTACTTAGATGATTCACTTCCTGATGAGGAAAGATTTGACAACTCGATTGAGAGGAATTTTATCACTAGGGGATAAGACCGACTAGAGTGATAGTGATGCAATATGAATATGAATGTAGATCAATAATGCATGATGTATATATGTATATGCTGACAAAACTGAAGCAACATACAGACCAAAGGATGAACACGACTGGATACTCGGCCACAGTGGGGCATGTAGAAATAGCGCTGGTTCAAGATAGCAATTCTGCATTGCTTAGGAGAAACGGTCCCTGTTGGGAGCGACGCTGGTCGGGCTTTGGAGATGAGAACTCGGCCGAGGATGTCAGACGAAACATGGTCTCTGACACTGTTGATCCTTTATTCAGGCGTAATGGTCTAGAAGGAGTACTTTGTTTCTGCACTTTGAGGCTCGAACACCTTTGGAGAAGCGACCGGTGTTCTTCTGATGTTCAACAGTCAAAAGAAATTGCCATCTTTTTTTAAAAGCAGAAAAAGTTTGACAAGTAAATTCATTTTTATTTTATTTTCAAGAATCGTTAATCATTTTAAAAACATCATTCTGTAAAGCTAAAACAAGTAAGAATTACAAACAAAAGCACATGGGCTCAAATTTTATTGATAGGATGGAAATCAGTCGAACGCATGATTCCATAGAGTATTTACAAAGTTAGAAAATGGTAATTTACAGGGAAAAGGGCTACGTTGAAACATAACAACCACTATCCTTCTACCAACTTTGAATTCGGGACATCCTGAGCTTCTGTCAAAGATGACCTTGACTGGAGTCTCTGATGGATGGCATGACTGCTGAGGAGGTGAACTGATCAGACGTAGTTACTTGCCATTAATTCCTAACTTTTGCCTGGATTGTACTTGGAGATTTCCAATCCACCGGGATGATTTTTGATCATGTCTCTAATTTTTTCCAGGATCGCCCTTTCGGGTTTTCAATCCACCGAGACGTTTTATTTTTTAGTTTAGGCGAAGTGTTTGTTGACTACGTCAACATTCGTGGGGTAGGCAAATTCCTCTCCATCCATGATTGCAAGTCTCAAGGCACCGCCTGAGAAAGCTTTCTTGACCACATAGGGGCCATCATAATTCGAAGTCCACTTGCCCCGGGAATCAGTGAGAAAAGATTGTATCTTCTTGAGCAATTTGAAGATCGGCGCGCATGTAGCGGTTATGAGGAATATGAATCTGGAGATGTAGTTCAAACGTACCAGGAATCCTCTGACTTGTTTTTCAGTCTTCGGAGAAGGCATTTCTTGAATGGCCTTGACCTTGTCAGGATCAACTTCAATTCCTTTCTGGCTGACGATGAACCCTAGCAGTTTCCCAGCACGAACACCAAACGTGTATTTGTTGGGATTCAAGTGGAGTTTGTACTTTCTCAACCGCTCGAATAGTTTTGACAGGTGGGTCACATGCTCCTCTTCTGTCTTAGATTTTCCAATCATATCATCGACATATACCTCGATTTCTTTGTGTATCATGTCATGAAAAAGAGTAGTCATGGCCCTTTGATAGGTTTCCCCTGCATTCTTCAAACCGAACGGCATTACCTTGTAACAAAAGGTACCCCATGGGGTGATAAATGAAGTTTTCTCCATGTATTTCGGCGCCATTTTGATCTGGTTATAGCCCGAGAATCCATCCATGAAGGAGAAAACTTTGAACTTTGCTGTACTGTCCACCAGCATGTCAATGTGTGGTAAAGGAAAGTCGTCCTTTGGACTAGCCTTGTTCAGATCCCTGTCGTCGACACACATTCTGACCTTTCCGTCCTTTTTCGGAATGGGTACTATGTTGGCTAACCATTGAGGATATTCTGATGTAGCGAGGAAACCCGCGTCAATCTGTTTCTGTACCTCCTCTTTGATTTTGATGGCCATGTCCGGGTGAGTCCGTCTCAAACTTTGCTTTACTGGCGGACATTCCAATTTCAACGGTAAGTGATGTTCCACGATGCTGGTATCCAACCCTGGCATGTCCTTATAGGACCAAGCGAATACATCGGGTAATTCTTTGAGAAGCTTCGTCAAACTTTCTTTGACAGTTGGACTGAGTAGTGCCCCAATCTTGACATCTTTTCTCTCTTCTTCTGAACCCACATTGATCGTTTCCAATGGCTCTTTGTGAGGTTCAATGGACCTTTCCTCCTGTCTGAGTATTTGGGAGATCTCTTCTTGAATTTCTGCATCCTCATTTTCTTCAGCCTCAAATACCGGGAACTCAAAGTCGGGAGAAGGCATCGGATCGTATGTTTCAAAGGGGTTTAAAACAAGCAATCTGCATGACGTGATGATTCGTGTTTAGAAGAGATAGAGAAAATGCAAGAGTGTGCAGTGTATTTCTTTTACTGCTTGTTTTTATTTTTTTGAATGTTTTTTAGGATTACCATTTTCTGAGAAAAGCAAAAAGAGAAAACATCAATTAATGCGAAAATTATAGAACGACGTTATTTTATTAATGAACAAGTCGATTCTTGAAACTACAGCCCTATAAAACAAAACTCTGTCGCTTTGGGCGAAGCGAAGAGGGAAATTTACAGAAAGTGAGCCTTATCAAAACATCCGTTTCACCTGGGCAGGGTGAAAGGTTAAAGTAAAGATGGCAATTACTTCGACTTATGAACAATCTTCAGAACATCGACAGCAACCCATTGGCAGCGAACTCATCGGTGAATCACAAAGTCTGGCACCTTCCTTGATTTGTCTTCAGAAATAACGCTGATTTCTGGTGGAGCAGGATCATTGAAATCTGTTTCCCATTCAGAATTGTCGTAGGAGGATTCCTCTGTTGCATTTTGCATAACATTTGTGCTCTCAGGTAAATCTCCCCATCCAGTTGGCTGGATGTCTTCGAGCCTGATACGAGAGCTTTTAGGAGCGGTGTACTTGACCATGAAGTCAAATTTTCCACTTGGTTATCCTAGGGTGTCCCACACCTCTTTGGAACTGGACGAGTCATCTCTCTCGATGACGTTGACCTCGGGAAAAGCATAGTTGATGAATTCAAGTCCTGCAAATGTTGCGAATTCATCGACATGTTGAGTAGTGTCTGAATGACCTGAGTGTTGATCCCATGACATGGTGGGGACGCAGGTATTCTTTTCAATGATGCTCAGCTGATTTTCATTGTTCGGTTGACTTTCTTGCCCCAAGTTTCCTGGGTAAGCCTGCCACATGGGTAGACTATCCATCGGGCCATAGTAATTGTGGTCAAAGTTGTCCTTCATCAGAGTGTCTTCTTCTAATGAATTTGGTGGAGCACGACATCCTTCCGGATCACAATCTTCATATATCATTTCGACATCTGTGCGGGGTATAAATCTCGGACTCTGTGCTGGAAAGCAAAAGGGCGTAGGCACCTCTTCCTGAGACATATAACCGTCCTCGTTGAGGTAGGACTTCCATTCCACATATGTGTCAGAGGGATCCTCCTCATTGATAGTGTGTACTTCTTGACTCACTGGTTGAAGGAAACCTCCACTGCGGAAGACATTTTGAATGGGATGAAGACTTTCATCGCTGGCAGCTGTCTGAGAATAGGTTGCAGAAAAACCAAGACCCTTCTTTGCTATATTGTCAATAGGAATGACAAGTTGTTCCCATCCTGTTGAATTGGTACTTTCGACCGCCTTGATAGCATCTTTGTATGAGGAAATCGAGGTTCCTCCTTCGGATTGATCGCCTCTGTGTAGTAAAAGTGTTTGGAACTGAGTTCCAATTATCCCTTCCGGTTCCACATAAGTGGCTGATGATAAATTGCTCACGAGCAAAGCCTGTTCCCCACAGACCATGACAAGTTGACCGTTCTGAATGAACTTTAGCTTTTGGTGGAGGGTCGATGAAAATCCAAGTCTCCTCTAGCCATTAACTAGAGGTTAGGGCACAGGCTTCTGGTTCCCTAGTTGTTGGAGGAATCTTGACTGAATTCAGTTAGAGGAAGCTCAGTTCATGCCACCTTTAAGCATCCATTAAATGCTTCAAACCAAAATTGGAGTCTTGTCCCTCTTTTAGGGTTTTTTAGGTTTGGCATGCTACTTGTGGAATCATGGACTTGGGAGGCTTATGGATCTGATCATCCCCCTTGGATTTGATCTTCAGATGTGTCCAAAATGATGACAAGGCTTGGAAATTCGTGTGGCACAAGAAATGTACAAATCTGTCCTGAAACATGTCTTAAAAATCAGCTGCAGCAAGCCTTGTTGTAAAATCCATAACTTCTTGCTCAAGAATCATAAATGGCTTTTCCAGGACTCTATGGAAAACTGAGATGACATACTTCAATTTTGATGTTTGACCCTAGACTTGGTTCAACTTAGATCATGGAGAAAAACATCCTTGAAGTTGGGACATTCTTGCTGGAAAAATATTAATGATGTCCTATGCAATGTTGGAACATCTGACAACTTTGAACATTAATAATTCCAAACTTTAATCACTTGTATCTTTTAATCCACTATGATATTTTGAGTTGCAGTGAATTGCATCTTTGATGCTTGTATTGCATGGTGACAAATCTTGAAAATTGTGTGGCACAAGAAAAAGTGCACAAAATCTGTCCTAAAAAAACAGCTGCAGCAAGCCTTCTTGTAAAGTCCATAACTTCCTGCTCGAGTGTGATAAATGGACATTCTACAACTTTCTGGAAAGCTTAGATTACTTACTTCAACTTTATTTTCAAGGTTTGTGAAGATAAGACTTGTAAAGTTGTCAAAAATGACCTTGAACTTGTGTGGTCAAATCTGTCCTAAAAGCTGTCATGAAATTCTGTTTTATCAATGTCTTTTGCAGAGACCATAACTTTCTGCTCAAGAATGATAAATGGGCTTTCTAGGACTTTCTGGAAAGGTGAGATGACGTACTTCAACTTTCATGCCCAAGATTTGGCTTTAATCAACTTGGATCATGGAGAAAAACATCCTTTAAGTTGGGATATTCTTGCTGGAAAAATATTAATGATGTCCTATGAAATGTTGGAACATCAGACATTAAGAACTCCAAACTTTGATCACCTATATCTTTCAATCCTTATGATATTTTGATTTGATTCCTTCTACAATGTTGAAGTATCAAATACCCTCTTTAAAAGTAGCCCTTACACAAAACCAATGGATGCTTGGATCAATAGTTACAACCTTGAAAAGTTGTGCACTTGAACATGATTTTAACTTAGAAAAAATTTATAAGTTTCTTTCAATTTGATCAATTTTACAATTTTGCATGACTTCTTGATTTAAATTTGATAAAATTAAACCATCCATCATATTTTCTTGAGTAATGGCCTGTGAAGCTCAAAGTTGACCAAAAGTCAAACTTTGACTTTCTGCGTCAGTTGACTTTGTATTAGATGAACTTGAGGCTTGATCCACTTGAAATGTTGCACTCTTGTGCTTAATTCTTTATGTGGGAGTCCTCTTGATCCTTTGTGGGTGTTTAAGAGGTAAGACAAGTTGAAGATCATGTCATTCCTTGATTGATCATTTGTCTAAAGGCTCTGAGAGGGCTTGAAACCCTAAGCTTGATTGTAGTGAATGCTCAACAATTCCTTGAGGAGATTGATGAGGCACAAAGGTACATCCATATTGTGATGATGATTTACACAATTATGGGAAATATTAGTGGTCAAAATTTGGAGTATGACAGATGCCCCTATTTAATCATCTTGGACCCGAAGGTGTGAATGGCGAAGGTATTCAGGCATTCAGGGTGGAAGAGGATTAAATATCGGAATACCCGAAATTTTGATGGTGGTTAAGAATGGTAGTTCACGCATCCTTCTTCTTTTGCTAAGCAATGATGCTTAGAAAAGGTAAAAACTTCCCCTCGATCCTAGTTTCCTTCCAAGGAACTTGTCTTAGTTTCTGATGTAAACTTCCCCTCGATCCTGGTAGGAAACTGGTCTTAGTTTCTGGTTTAAACTTCCCCTCGATCCTGGTTTCATACCAAGGAACTGGTCTTAGGTTTTGAAATAAACTTCCCCTCGATCCTAGTTTCCTAACAAGGAACTGGTCTCAGTTTCTGATTTAAACTTCCCCTCGATCCTGGTTTCCTACCAAGGAACTGGTCTTAGTTTTTGAAATAAACTTCCCCTCGATCCTGGTTTCCTACCAAGGAACTGGTCTAAGTTTCTTTTGTCAATAAACTTTATCGACAAGGGACGCTATTCGTAGCAGTTTTCCTCAAACTTCTCGCCGAATTTTCCTGGGGAGATGCCATTTGATGGAAAAAGTTTTGATGTCAGACTTGCTGGGGAACCCATTCGTCTGAATTGTAGAGGTACATAAACTTCTCTGTTTGGAGATGCCATTTGTCGATTCTACTGGGGAAAGCGAGTCTCTTGAGAGACTGTTTCCGTTTGGGGGTGTTACATCATACTTTTCCCGAGGTCTTTTCATAGAAATGCCATACGATGTACCCCAATTTTGAGGGGCTTTCTCTGGGGATTTTCCTTAATCCGGGAAAGCGAAAGTATCATCTTCAATGGCGAAGAGTGGCATCGGTTGAAGGTTCTCTGGTCTTTCAAAGGTTCAAGTTATCAAAGTGGTCAAGGACCGTCTCTAATCCAGAGATAAACGGGAGAGAGATTACTTAGATGATTCACTTCCTGACGAGGAAAGATCTGACAACTCGATTGAGAGGAATTTTATCACTAGGGGATAAGACCGACTAGAGTGATAGTGATGCAATATGAATATGAATGTAGATCAATAATGCATGATGTATATATGTATATGCTGACAAAACTGAAGCAACATACAGACCAAAGGATGAACACGACTGGATACTCGGCCACAGTGGGGCATGTAGAAATAGCGCTGGTTCAAGATAGCAATTCTGCCTTGCTTAGGAGAAACGATCCCTGTTGGGAGCGACGCTGGTCGGGCTTAGGCGATGAGAACTCGGCCGAGGATGTCAGATGAAACATGGTCTCTGACACAATTGATCCTTCATTCAGGCGTAATGGTCTAGAAGGAGTACTTTGTTTCTGCACTTTGAGGCTCGAACACCTTTGGAGAAGCGACCGATATTCTTCTGATGTTCAACAGTCAAAAGAAATTGCCATATTTTTTTAAAAGCAGAAAAAATTTGACAAGTAAATTCATTTTTATTTTATTTTCAAGAATCGTTAATCATGTTAAAAACATCATTCTGTAAAGCTAAAACAAGTAAGAATTACAAACAAAAGCACATGGGCTCAAATTTTATTGATAGGATGGAAATCAGTCGAACGCGTGATTCCATAGAGTATTTACAAAGTTAGAAAATGGTAATTTACAGGGAAAAGGGCTACGTTGAAACATAACAACCACTATCCTTCTACCAACTTTGAATTCGGGACATCCTGAGCTTCTGTCAAAGATGACCTTGACTGGAGTCTCTGATGGATGGCATGACTGCTGAGGAGGTGAACTGATCAGACGTAGTTACTTGCCATTAATTCCTAACTTTTGCCTGGATTGTACTTGGAGATTTCCAATCCACCGGGATGATTTTTTATCATGTCTCTAATTTTTTCCAGGATCACCCTTTCGGGTTTTCAATCCACCGAGACGTTTTATTTTTTAGTTTAGGCGAAGTATTTGTTGACTACGTCAACATTCGTGGGGTAGGCAAATTCCTCTCCATCCATGGTTTCAAGTCTCAAGGCGCCGCCTGAGAAAGCTTTCTTGACCACATAGGGGCCGTCATAATTCGGAGTCCACTTGCCCCGGGAATCAGTGAGAAAAGATTGTATCTTCTTGAGCAATTTGAAGATCGGCGCGCATGTAGCGGTTATGAGGAATATGAATCTGGAGATGTAGTTCAAACGTACCAGGAATCCTCTGACTTGTTTTTCAGTTTTCGGAGAAGGCATTTCTTGAATGGCCTTGGCCTTGTCAGGATCAACTTCAATTCCTTTCTGGCTGACGATGAACCCTAGCAGTTTCCCAGCACGAACACCAAACGTGTATTTGTTGGGATTCAAGTGGAGTTTGTACTTTCTCAACCGCTCGAATAGCTTTGACAGGTGGGTCACATGCTCCTCTTCTGTCTTAGATTTTCCAATCATATCATCGACATATACCTCGATTTCTTTGTGTATCATGTCATGAAAAAAAGTAGTCATGGCCCTTTGATAGGTTTCCCCTGCATTCTTCAAACCGAACGGCATTACCTTGTAACAAAAGGTACCCCAAGGGGTGATAAATGAAGTTTTCTCCATGTCTTTCGGCGCCATTTTGATCTGGTTATAGCCCGAGAATCCATCCATGAAGGAGAAAACTTTGAACTTTGCTGTACTGTCCACCAGCATGTCAATGTGTGGTAAAGGAAAGTCGTCCTTTGGACCAGCCTTGTTCAGATCCCTGTAGTCGACACACATTCTGACCTTTCCGTCCTTTTTCGGAATGGGTACTATGTTGGCTAACCATTGAGGATATTCTGATGTAGCGAGGAAACCCGCGTCAATCTGTTTCTGTACCTCCTCTTTGATTTTGATGGCCATGTCCGGGTGAGTCCGTCTCAACCTTTGCTTTACTGGCGGACATTCCAATTTCAACGGTAAGTGCTGTTCCACGATGCTGGTATCCAACCCTGGCATGTCCTTATAGGACCAAGCGAATACATCGGGTAATTCTTTGAGAAGCTTCGTCAAACTTTCTTTGACAGTTGGACTGAGTAGTGCCCCAATCTTGACATCTTTTCTCTCTTCTTCTGAACCCACATTGATCGTTTCCCATGGCTCTTTGTGAGGTTCAATGGACCTTTCCTCCTGTCTGAGTAATTGGGAGATCTCTTCTGGAATTTTTGCATCCTCTTTTTCTTCAGCCTCAAATACCGGGAACTCAAAGTCGGGAGAAGGCATCGGATCGTATGTTTCAAAGGGGTTTAAAACAAGCAATCTGCATGACGTGATGATTCGTGTTTAGAAGAGATAGAGAAAATGCAAGAGTGTGTGCAGTGTATTTCTTTTATTGCTTGTTTTTATTTTTTTGAATGTTTTTTAGGATTACCATTTTCTGAGAAAAGCAAAAAGAGAAAACATCAATTAATGCGGAAATTACAGAACGACGTTATTTTATTAATGAACAAGTTGATTCTTGAAACTACAGCCCTATAAAACAAAACTCTGTCCCTTTGGGTGAAGCGAAGAGGGAAATTTACAGAAAGTGAGCCTTATCAAAACATCCGTTTCACCTGGGCAGGGTGAAAGGTTAAAGTAAAGATGGCAATTACTTCGACTTATGAACAATCTTCGGAACATCGACAGCAACCCATTGGCGGCGAACTCATCGGTGAATCACAAAGTCTGGCACCTTCCTTGATTTGTGTTCAGAAATAACGCTGATTTCTGGTGGAGCAGGATCATTGGAATCTGTTTCCCATGCAGAATTGACGTAGGAGGATTCCTCTGTTGCATTTTGCATAACATTTGTGCTCTCAGGTAGATCTCCCCATCCAGTTGGCTGGATGTCTTCGAGCCTGATACGACAGCTTTCAGGAGCGGTGTACTTGACCATGAAGTCAAATTTTCCACTTGGTTGTCCTAGGGTGTCCCACACCTCTTTGGAACTGGACGAGTCATCTCTCTCGATGACGTTGATCTCGGGAAAAGCATAGTTGATGAATTCAAGTCCTGCAAATGTTGCGAATTCATCGACATGTTGAGTAGTGTCTGAATGACCTGAGTGTTGATCCCATGACATGGTGGGGACGCAGGTATTCTTTTCAATGATGCTCAGCTGATTTTCATTGTTCGGTTGACTTTCTTGCCCCAAGTTTCCTGGGTAAGCCTGCCACATGGGTAGACTATCCATCGGGCCATAGTAATTGTGGTCAAATTTGTCCTTCATCAGAGTGTCTTCTTCTAATGAATTTGGTGGAGCACGACAACCTTCCGGATCACAATCTTCATATATCATTTCGACATCTGGCCGGGGTATAAATCTCGGACTCTATGCTGGAAAGCAAAAGGGCATAGGCACCTCTTCCTGAGACATATAATTGTCCTCGTTGAGGTAGGACTTCCATTCCGCATCTGTGTCAGAGGGATCCTCCTCATTGATAGTGTGTACTTCTTGAGTCGCTGGTTGAAGGAAACCTCCACTGCGGAAGAAATTTTGAATGGGATGAAGACTTTCATCGCTGGCAGCTGTCTGAGTACAGGTTGCAGAAAAACCAATACCCTTCTTTGCTTTATTGTCAGTAGGAATGACAAGCTGTCCCCATCCTGTTGAATTGGTACTTTCGACCGCCTTGATAGCATCTTTGTATGAGGAAATCGAGGTTCCTCCTTCGGATTGATCGCCTCTGTGTAGCGAAAGTGTTTGGAACTGAGTTCCAATTATCCCTTCCGGTTCAACATAAGTGGCTGATGATAAATTGCTCACGAGCAAAGCCTGTTCCCCACAGACCGTGACAAGTTGACCGTTCTGAATGAACTTTAGCTTTTGATGGAGGGTCGAGGTGACCGCCCCAGCCTGATGTATCCAAGGTCTTCCTAATAAACAACTGTATGTTTCCCGGATGTCCATGACCTGGAAAATGACTTGGAAAGTGTGAGGACCAATAGTTATGGGAAGATCAACTTCGCCGATAACCTTTTTTCTGGATCCGTCGAATGCTTTGACGATGACCTCACTGGTTCTAATTGGGGGTCCTTTAAAGGATAATTACGTCAAGGTAGATTTTGGCATAACATTCAGGGCTGACCCTGTGTCTACCAGTACGCTGGCCAAAGCATCGTCCTGGCAGTTGACCGTGATATTGAGCGCCATGTTATGACGGTGACCCTCCTCAGGTAATTCCTCATCACTAAACCCCAATTTATTGCAGGAAGTGATGTTAGAGACAATGCTATCGAACTGTCTGATTGTTACATCCTGTTCCACAAAGGCTTGCTCCAAGACTCTCTGTAGAGCCTCTCTGTGGGATTCTGAACTAAGTAATAGTGATAATACCGAGATCTTTGAAGGAGTTTGTAACAGTTGGTCAACAATGTTGTATTCACTCCTTTGGATGAGCTTAAGCATCTCATCATTGTTTTTTGAAAGGTCGGGATTACTGGATTGACCGACTGGTGGATCGGGAACTTCTGTCTGAGGTTCCTTTTCTTTGCTGAGTTCTCCAACTCCTTTGTTGAAGATTTGGCCGCTCCGTGTTACTCGATTGATGTCTGCATTATTCACGACGGAGGGTAACAGAATTTCCTTTCCATTCTCGACTATTGTTGCACCGTATTTGTAAGGGATAGCCTTAGTTGATTCATACGGTAATGGTCCTGGCAGATAGATAACTATGGGAGCCTTCTGATTTTTCCGACCATCGTAAGTAATCTTGATCCGTTCCTGGTTAGGAACTCTCGATTCTTCAAGTTGAGGGATGATGGTACAAACATCCTTGTTTCTCTGATGATCCGAGATTACGACAACGTCCTCAATTTGATTGGCAAGGTAGTTTGGCGTCCAGCTGATTGGTCCGAAACCCAGATATGGACGAATTTCTCCACGATCCACCTGACCCTGAAGAGCCGCTCGCACAAGGTAGCATCCTTGGTTACTTTCTGAACAGACTCCACAACGTTCATAGTTGTGTGGTGGCACCTGGCCACGCCCACTTTGAATGCAATGTAACCTCACTAGGTTAGCTTCCACAGATCGGACATCCTGACTTTGACGCCGAGTAGGGTTCCCGTTAGTAATACTAATTTGCTGAGTATCTTCATCCATGTAGATTGGCATCCACCAGTGATTTAATAAGTGTTGAAGCGCCTCCTGGACAAGGGCACAACCTTGATTATTTTCGCAACCCGCCTTACAACTTTGATAGTTATGTGAAATTAGGAACCCGAGTCGGACCTGCTCAGCATGTAAATCTACCAAGTTGGTATTCATCAAGCGAATATCGAAGATTTGAATCATGTTGATCTGATAGGGATTCCTATCATGGTAGTCCTGGATCCATCCAAGATCCATCTAACGCTGGAGGGCCTCTTGTACAAAAGAGCATCCCTGTTTGTTTACCGAGCAAGTCAGACAAGAACTGTAATCGTGCCGCGACAGATTATGATACTGGCTTTACCTCGAGTGCATCGCCACCCAATTAACATTCATCGCACGGATGTCGTGGTTCTAAATGATGTTGGAATTCGTATAAACCATATTAACTCCACGAACTCGGTGCTCTTGGATCCATCCAAGATCCATCTGTTCCTGTAGAGCTGATTGCACCACAGAACACCCTCAATTGCTTTTAGAGCAGATACTACACTGGTGATAATTATGAGGTGGCACATGGCCATATCCACTCTGTCTACAATGCATCTTGACTAAGTTGGTTCTCAAGAAGAGTACATCTTGAATTTGATAGACGTTGTTAGACTCTCCCTCTATCAGGTTGACTGTAGGTTTCTCGTGTTGAGGCAGCGGGTTCGTGAGAACATTCAGATTCGTATCTTTGAAAGATAAGACCCCACTCCTAACAAGCTTTTGCACGTCGGATTTGAAATTGAGACAGTTTTCGAGGTTATGCCCTGGTCCTCCTTGATGATATGGGCAAGTCTGATCCGCTTTGAACCAAAAAGGTGGATTTTCCGGTACTGTAAGAGGAGCCTTGGTCTGGACGTGCCCTTTGACCAGTAATAACAGAAATAGTTCCGCATACGATATGGGTATAGGATCAAATCTTGATGGCCGCGTTGTACGGTTGTTATTGTATGGAGGACGAGCCTGCTGAAAAGGTTGTTGTGTCCTTTGCTGATTAGGTTGGTTATGCGCAACCTGAGGTTGATAAGTAGAAACAGACGCAGGGTTGATAACAGGAGTTACAACTGCTACTGGTTGATATCGTCGCCTTTGCTTTCCGAGAGAGATATTCCCAATATCCTGCTCTTTTTTCTTAGGGAGAGCACTACCGTATCGTTTTGCACTACTTGATGATCCAGCATCTTTTACTAAACGTCCTTCCAGGACGGCTTCCTCAAGACGAACCCCCATGCTCACCATCTCGGTGAAGTCACTGGGTGCACTGGCAACCATTCTGTCGTAGTAAAATGAGCTCAAGGTCTTTAAGAAGATCTTTGTCATCTCTTTTTCCTCAAGTGGTGGATAAATTTGAGCGGCAATTTCACGCCATCTCTAAGCGTACTCCTTAAAGGTTTCCTTGTCCTTTTGTGACATTGATCTGAGTTGATCTCTGTCTGGTGCCATGTCCAAATTATATTTGTACTGTTGGACGAAGGCAGTGCCGAGATCTCTGAAAGTGCTAATCGTAGCACGATTTAAACCCATGTACCATTTTAATGCGGCACCGGTTAAACTATTCTGGAAGTAGTGAATCAGTAGATCTTGATTCTCTGTCTGAGCTGACATTCGCCGAGCGTACATCACCAAGTGACTCTGAGGGCAAGAGATACCCTTGTACTTTTCAAAGTCGGGCACTTGGAATTTGAGCGGAACTTTCACATTGGGGACCAAGTAGAGGTCTGCGGCGTCCTTTCCATATAAATCCTGACCGTGAAGGGCCTGTAGTTCTTTCTGCATTCCTAGGAACTATTCCTGGAACTCATTCATTCTTTCGAACATGTTGTTATTTCCACCAGAAGGTATCTACAGAATCTGTCCTTCCGGGACAGTGTGCACCACAGGGGGTGGTACCGTGACTACGGCAGCAAATCTTGGCATTTACCGAAGTTTGTAACCTTCAGGAGTCCTCAGTATGCCTCTGGCATCCTCGCTTTCCCAAAGTTTGTAACCTTCAGGCCCAGCGGCTTCTGTTGTGATTCCTTGATCTTCAGCGATCAGCGGAAGATATCCTTCAGGGATATAGTTAACAGGCATGCCCCAGGGACGACCTTTTAGCATTTGATACCTAGGATTATACTTCTCCACTATGGGCACTGAGGTGATCTCTGAGATCACAGTTCTTTGTAGCTGAGCTTCTGCCATGACTTACATGTCGTTACGAAGTTTTCTCATATCCTCTCTTAGAGCATCAATCTCTTCTTTCAACTCTCTGTTCTCTTCCTCGAGATCATCCATCTTTTTCTGACGATTAGCCCGAGTATTGTACGAATGAGCCAGTTTGACTCTAGAACCGAGACACAAACATGAGATTCATAGGTAAGAAGAATACGTGACGTGAGAATGATGAATGAAATGATTATATTAATTGTTTTTTGGGTTAATCAAAATAAACTTCGACAATTAGATTGCAAATATCAAACAGTGGGGGAACCCCGTTTTATTGAAATTCAAAGGATTGCAGAAATAGAAATACAGTAAATTACAAGGTGCGTAAACAGAAACCTAAGCTAAAGGGTCCCGAGTCCTCTCTGAGGAGAAACCGGGTGCTGATTCTGGTACTTTCCTTTTCTTTGACCGGGGCTCTTGGGCCGTTGTCGGGTTGTCATTCCTTTGCCAGGTGAAAGGAGCGAGCAAATTCCTTTGGTCATCCTGATTATCCACAGCATGTTGCTCCAAAATTTCAATCAGGGCATCTTTATCCTTCAGTAATTGCTGTATTTTGATGCACTCCACATTGAGGGTGAGGTACTTGTTCTTCCAAGACCTCCTCTCCCGTTGAACTTTGTTGAGAGTAACCTGAAGTTTTTCCATTTCAGTCATGAAGTACATGACACATTCCCTTGGAGGAAGAACTCCGTGACGAGGATAAGGCATATTTAGCTTGAGAGCTCTAGTTTGTACCCAGTGGAGATAAGGCTCCACCGAGACACAGTCCGGTTTTCCTAGAGACTCCCGTCCTTTCTTATGAACATGTTTCCAAGCGTGCACTATTTCCATCTTTAGTGCTCTGTCATTTTCTCCTTCCTTGAAGAAAAGACCTTCCAGATGAGCATTACGCGGGACATGCCTCATTGAGTATCCAAATTGACGACAAACCAACATCGGATGGTAGTTGATTCCTCCCTTAGTTCCTATAAGAGGTACGTTGGGGAAGTTTCCACAATGATCAATGATCCTGATTCTGTCATAAATCCTATTGCACCAATCAATGTCAGAGTTGGTGAGAGACATGATTTTCTGCGACCAGCGTAAGGCACTCTCATGATCCCAAAAAGTAGCAGACTTAGGCAAATGGGAGATAAACCATTTAAATAGCAGGGGCACACAGCACGTGATCTCTCCTCCGCTGTACAAATTCCCTAAGTGTACAGAATGATACGCATTTGCGAGCAAAGTCGGTACAGGGTTTCCAATGAGAAAAACCTTAATGGCGTTGATATCGACGAAGTTATTGATGTTGGGAAACAAAAATAACCCGTAGGTGAGTAAAACAAATATGCTTTCAAAAGCAGTCATATTCCCTATACTAGCGAAGTATAGAGCCTTCTTTGTTAAGAACTGGGCTGGCAAACCTTGGATGCCACCCTTAATGGTCATGTGAGTCCTGACCCCTGACTCGTCCAAATAAATTGCTCTTGCAATGATTTGACCCTTTGGAATTTCTTCCAGTCCAGAAAATGGGGCTTGATCAGTAATGTGTAGATCAGTCAGGTGAGAGTACTCCTCCAGCGTTAGTGTGAGCTGGTAATCCGGGAATGTCAAACAGTGATAGACCGGATCGTAAAACTGAACGAGTGTATCCATGATTCCTTCCATCACATGGATTCTTAGCAGAGGTAGCAGACCTCCATACTTGGCTCTAAAAGCCTCAGGGTTAGTGATCATCCTCGCTAACCTTCTCAAATCCTCAAGTTTTGGAACCTTGAAGGTGTACTGGTGAGTTCTCCTTCTACCGAAATCCATGAGCGCAATCTTTTTCTCTGACATTTGCAATCATTGTCTCAGTTTAATTTGAAAAAGAGAGACTAGAAGAGAAAAATTTTCTTTGTTTTAATGTTTTTTAGATGAATGCATGAATGCAACACACAAAAACATAGAAAAAACATGGGGTCAAAGGGTCGTTGTCATGAAGTCAAGGCTCTACCCATCCCCCAAAGGTTTATACTAGTGATTTTTGTACCTATCTCTCAAAATCATCAGTTCTTGTCGAGAATACACCAGCGGCCCTGGAACCGTGCTAGGTGATGTTTTTTCGAAGAACCTTCAGAAGAGGGTGGTATCGCGTGACAACCATTTCCGATAGTTTCCGCACAACTAAAAGAGGTTTTTCCTAGGTGTATACTCAATCTTTCCACATGAGGCATCACACGCATTCCCATTAGCAGAAAAATAAACACATATATCAATTAGGAAAAGCAGTATATATATTTGTCCTAATGTCCTAGACTTTAAAGCTATGAATCCTATGTTCCTGACAGAAAATGGCTCCCCGGAGGAGTCGACATTCTGTGGTTCCTTCCCAACTTAAAGGTTTTAACCTAAGATCCTAGTGAAGTCAACAAAAAGTCCTATTCCCAGTGAAATTCCTAGGGAAGGTTTTGTCCAAGGCTTTCCTCTTGAGTTTCCAAAGAAGTGCCCCACGGTGGGCGCCACTTTTCTGTGGTGGCCACCGCCATGAAAAAGATTTGTCCAAGGTTTTCACCTTAAACGTTAAGAAAGAATTTTAGGCTCCATGGTGGGCGCCACTTTTCTGTGGTGGCCACCGCCATGAAAATGACTTGTCCAAGGTTTTCACCCTAAATTGCAAGAAAGAAAGCACAGACCCCACGGTGGGTGCCACTTTTCTGTAGCGCTTTTTTAAGGTTTCCACCTAAGAGATGGGAAGAGAACAAGATCTCATTCTCCCCAGTGAAGTCGCTATTTTTCCTGTGTGAAAAAAACTCTAAACTTAAGGTTTCTTCCGAAAGTATGGGAAGATAACAAGATCTTTGTCCCTCCCACTGTGGTCGCCATTCTTCTGTAGCGCGGTTTTTGTGGTTTCGAATCACTATCGCTTGGGTACTACAGTTCGATTCATTTTTTATCATGTTAAACTGATTAAGGAAGGGAAATAGATGTCTCCAATTAACCCTGCTTGCATACTAAGTTTAAACAGATGACTCTTGGTTTACAGATGCTATTAAGATGTGGGTCTCCTTTCGGTTATTTTGTTAAGAATAGAATCCCTGGGCTATCGGTGAGGGTTTACGAGTGATGCTTTTCGATTGATATGTGGAGGTACGGGATTTGGGTTTTGGATTAGTGTGCTCGCTAAGATTTTTCTTTCAATCTTATGCCTACGTATTCCCGTTTACCGAAACAGGGAAATCAGAGCGTTCGTAGTTCCTCCTATTCAATGGGAGGAAAAGGTGTTTTGGTGTCTTGTTCAAAGCCTAAGACGTGAAGCTAAAGAGTCTATTTGTATCTTGTTCAAAGCCCAAGAAGTGAAGCTGAAAGGTTGTTGACTTTAGAGAGAATTTGTCATCTCTAAAGAAGGGTATGTTTGTCACAACTGTTTTATAAAGGAGAATCACTTTAACTGGGATATATGAATCCCAAAATGCCATAATTTCCTTTATAGGGGAGTTCCAACATAAAGGAGAAGACATTAACTCAGTGTAGAGCAATGCTATCTTTCCTGAGGAATTTTTCATGCTAAAAGAGGGAGAGTGGCATGGATGTAAATAATCCAGAGGCTTGCCACTTACAGCAATTAGATGAAGGAAAAGGATTTGTTGATGTTTGTGTACTGTGAACGAGGCACAACTTTGATACTAAAAGGTTGATTGGCTCAACCGGGGTTTTCCTTATACAAAGCCTAAGAGGAGGCTATTGGCCCAACAAGAGGGAGTTTTTATGTGTCTCGTACGAAGCCCGAGAGAGAGAGGCTAAAAGGGTTAACTCAACAGGAGAATCTTTTATACTCAACAAGAGAGTGTTTTTGTATCTCGTACGAAGCCCGAGATGGAGGCTAAAGATGGTGACTCACCAAGAGAATCTTTTATACTCAACAAGAGAGTGATTTTGTATCTCGTACGAAGCCTGAGATGGAGGCTAAAAGGTGATTGACTCAACAAGAGAGTCTTTTATACTCAACAAGAAAGTGTTTTTGTATCTCGTACGAAGCCCGATATGGAGGCTAAAAGGTGATTGACTCAACAAGAGAGTCTTTTATATGTGTCTTGTACGAAGCCCAAGACGGAGGCTAAAGGTGGGACTCAACAAGAAAGTCTTTTATACTCAATAAGAGAGTGTTTTGTATCTTGTACGAAGCCCAAGATGGAGGCTAAAAGGTTTAACTCAACAAGAGAGTCTTTGTATCTCGTACGAAGCCCGAGATGAAGGCTAAAAGGGTACTGTTTCAGTTGAGTGACAGGTCCAGTATGTTGGTTCAACGAGAAAATCAGTACTTATATGAGTAACACTGTACTCATGGATTTGATCTGAGAATCGGGATTGTTTCCCATTCTTTAAGGAAACGGGGAATCCAAAGGGTATTTGAAACTGTCCAAGTCTACGGGTGTCTTCCTATTTTTGAATGGGACTTGAGAATGTCTTTGAGACTCAAGGAAATTAGATTGTCCAAGTCTAGAGTTTATATCTTTTGTACTATGTGTCATACCCCAAATTTTGACCACTAAGATTTCCCATCATTGTGCAAATCATCATCACAATATGGATGAACCATCATGCCTCATCAAATGCCTCAAGGGTTGTTGAGCATTCACTACAATCAAAATTAGGGTTTTAAGCCCTCTCAGAGCCTTAGACAAAGGATCAATCAAGGAATGACATGATCTTCAACTTGTCTAACCTCTCAAAGATCCACAATGGATCAAAAAGTACTCCCACTTCAAGGATTAAGCACAAGGTTGCTCCCTTCTAGATGGATCAAGTCTCAAGATCGCCAGTATCACCAAACTAGGGTTTTGGTCGACCAGGGCCTCTAGATGGAAAGTTTCATCTGGGCATAAGCCAAAGATCCAAAACACAACCTAATGTACTCCACGTAACCTCATGGACCCAAGCATCAAGTCAATTTGACCTCAGGGGATGCATACATCAAAAATCAGGAATTAGGGTTTCTTGACCTAATTCACCCCTAAATTGACTTTTGGGACAAATCAAGAGCCAAGACCTCAATACATGATTTGAGGGTCTCTAATGAACTATATTGATCCATTTGGAACAAAGGATTAATCCAAGAAGCTTGAGCAACAAGTCTCATTTTCATCTGCACCACAATTAGGGTTTCGCGAGGAAAGTCAACTGTAACTTTGACTTTTGACTAGGACATGCTCCCAAACCCTAAGACATGCCCCAATATACCCTATTACACCCATGGAACATGTCCATCAAGTTTGATTTAGGTCAAGGACATGATTTCCTGAAAAATTGCACAATTTGGAATTCATCTGATAAAAAGTCAACTATGCACAAAAGTCAACTTTGACTTTTTGAGATTTTTCACCAAAATGGATTTTTACCCCTAAAATGATGTTAATGTATGATTTGAATCATCATTCATCAAGAAAAATCAAAGAATGTTGGATAACTTGTAAAAGGGGTAACCATAAAACTTAGAAATTTTTCTAAGTTATGGAAAAAGTACCACTAATACACTAACTTTGGAGGATCATAACTCCTAAACCACATGGCCATTTTTTCTCATCCAAAGATGGATTTGTATCCCTCATTACCCTCTACAAAAACTTCAACTAGACCTAAGTCCAATTCATTAAGGATTTTGAGTTATGGAGTGATCAAAATCAAGAAATCACACTTTGTTCCAACACTTAGTGAAAATTTCAATAAGTCAGATTTTGCTTCACTTTTTGCCAAATGTAGAGGGATTTTTCACTTGGAATCAAAAGAGATCAAAACCAAACTTGTTCAAACAGTTGTTGTATCATGTAAGGGCTTTCCAAAATGGCCAAGAACATTGCCAAATTCAACTTACCCCATGAGATATGACATTGTCAAGTTGCCTTGCTGAAATCTGTCAAAGGCAAGGCAGATTTTGCATTTTGGCTCGATTTGCCAAAATCAGCCAAATTCAAATGCTCCTATCCACTTGGACACATCTGAGGATTAAATCTAAAGGGGACAATCACTGAGCCAAGCCTCCAAAGTCCATGGAACAAGAAATAGCATGTTGAACCTAGAATGGCCAAAATAGGGACAAGACTCCAAATTTGGATTGAAGCATTCAATGGAAGCATCAAGGTGGCATGGACTGAGCCATTCTCATCTGAAATCAGTCAAGACTTATCCAAGACCAAGGGAACCAAAGCTCTGTGCCCTAACCTCTAGTCAATGGCTAGAGGAGACTTGGATTTTCATTTGCCAACATTGGCCAAACCTAATTACCAGCTGCCATTCACTATTCCTTGCAAAACAAACTTGCTCTACTATAAATAGAGCTCAATTGTGATCAGTTTGAGTACACCAAAGCCATCAAACAGATGCTTTCCTCAAAATCTCTTCTTTCACTCCAATTCTGCCTTCTAAGGCAAGTCACTATCGGGTTTTGAGTTTGAGAGCAATTCCAATCAAACCAATCACTCACACACCTCATATACATCACATATGAACTGATCAAACACTTAGATCACTTCTGAAACACCAATTCCACAAAATCACCAGCTGGTTGCTCAAATTTTCAATCAAGTTGTAGCTGAGGTACCACAAATTGATCCAGCCAATTTCAATCAAGTCCAACGATTCAAACACACTCCATAGGGTGTAGGGAAGCTGTTTAGATCATCATCACTCATCTGTCACACCTCCAAATCAAAAATCACATTGCACTTGTTGTCAAGGCTTAGAGGTAAGCATATACTTGGTCATCTCTCAATCTATGCATATTTCCTCGCACAATAATTTGGCCATATGTTCATAATCATGCATGGAATGTTTTCCCTCAATTAATTGCATTGTTTGAATCGTGTACCAAAAATCCTAGCCTTCATGCAGAAATTAGGGTTCTTGAGGATTTTTCATGATTTCTTGTTATATGTTTAATTTAAATGAAATTAAGTGTTATAGACATGATCGTGAGGTTGAGACGAGCATAATGATATATGGATTGCATGTTATAATCAAGTATTCAGGGAGATTCGATAGAAAATGCAAATCAGCCAAACCCAGAACACGCGCGTAGCTGTTCTTGGCGCCTTTTTTGAATTTTCAAATATTTGAATTTTGTGATTTTTCTTTAATTGATTCAAAAATTAATTTCTCTATGAGTTTTAATGATTTTGAGTTGATTCTTTTTTTAATAATTCACAAAAATGCTAAAATATTTTATTTTATAAAAAAATCCCAAAAATATTATTTATTTCATATAATTGATATTTTTTCAAAGAATTAATATTTTAATTGTTTTTGGCATATTAAATATTTTTTCTACATTGATTTTGCAACTTTTAATGCTTTCTAATTATTTTGTAGGTCAATACTTAATTTTTGAAGCATTAATCCAAAATCACAATTTGTTTTTCACATGTTAAACAATTTTGATCATTTTAATTGAATTTTTATTCAATTAAATACATTTTTGAAAACAAATTAGGGTTTTTGGATTAATTCAACCCTCATAAATCATTTTCAAAACTTTTTAGGCCTCTAATAGAGTGTAAGACCCAATCCTTTCTTGACCAAAACATTTTGGGCCTCAGTGTATTGGATAAGTCCCGATACCGTCAAAAACAAACAGCGCGATCGTCGCCTATTCAAAGAATCAATTGGGCCTCTCCTTGAGCTATAAGACCCATTCAAAACATTTTGGGCCTCTATTAAAGTGTAAGACCCAATCCCCTTTTAACCAAAATCTTTTTGGGCCTCACTTATTGTATAAGTCCCTCAGCGTTAAAAGAAAATCTCGGCGCGATCGCCATTTTAAACGGAAAAATCATCTGGGCCTACCCTCGTGTTATAAGCCCCACTCTTTTTCTTTAAAACTTTTTGGGCCTCTTGAGAGAGTGTAAGACCCATCCCTTTGTACAAAAAACCTTTTTTGGGCCTCAGTCACTTGTATAAGTCCCTCTGTACAAAATCAAACAGTGCGCTCACTGATAAAACCCTGGGCCTCTCCTTGAGCTGTAAGTCCCAAAACTTTCTTTTTCAAAGCACTTTCTCCTTTGATTTTGAATATACTGTTGTTTTCAATCTTTCTTTGTTGAACAACTAACCAAACAGCATGGAAGCTCTACAACCGAGTAAGTGGTTATTGCTTTCATTTACCGCTTTCATATACATATAATTGTATTGTGGGGCTGTTTCACTGTAAGTCTTCTTTCATAAACTCATATCAACTGTGTAATAATAGTATAGATATTTTGAGTTTCCCCGGCAACTACGTCTAGAACTAGGTGACGCCGTTTCGTTTATTCATAGAAATAGACAACTAGATCCCCAATAGGATCACCAGATACAGTCTTCTCTTCGGCTGTCCTCATTAGGAATTGTCAAGAAACTCTACTCCCAGAGATGAATGTATTCTCTGTGAATGGCATCTTTGAGTTTCTTCCAAATTCTCGAACTTTCCTGACTTTGATCTATTCTCGGTGAATAGCATTGCCTTGAATTTCTTGGGGTTTGGGGACCCACGGGCTTCTTAAAAGCATCGGCCTCCTCTTGGGCATCGTACAAGGACCCACAGGCTTCCTAAAAGCAACCCCGCCTCCTCTTGGGTTTAGTACAAGGACCCTACGGCCTCTTAGAAGTATTCACAGCCTCCTCTTATGCTTCGTATAATGATCTCTTCCTCCGGGAATGATAGCCTCCTCTTGGGCTTAGTACAAGGACCCGTCGGTTTCTTAAAAGTTTCCAGCCTCCTCTTGGGCTTCGTACAAATTGTCCCGACGACCTCCTAGAGGTATAGGAACATAGCTTAGTCATCTTCATAGAACAGTCCTTTCATAGAGTCTACTACTGTTTCTCAAAGCACAGTACAAAAGATGACACTCTAGACTTGGACAGTCTAACATCCTTGAGTCTCAAAGACATTCTCAAGTGACCCTTTCGTTAAATAGGAAGAAAACCCGTAGACTCGGACAGTCTCAATACCCTTTGGATTTCCCGCTTCCTTAAAGAACAGGAATAACCCGAATCCTCGAATCAAATCCTTGAGTATAATGTTGCTCATATAAGAACTGATTTTCTCTTTCAAAATCAGTATATTGGACCTGTCACTCAACTGAAACAGTCACCATAGCCTCCTCTTGGGCTTTGTACAACGATTCTCCCCAGCGGAGTCAAACAACGTTCGACCTCGCTCTCGGGCTTTGTACGAGACACATAAGAGACTCCCTTGCTAAGTCAATTACCCCTTTTTACCTCCATCTCGGGCTTTATACGAGATACAAAAAGGTTCTTATTGAGTCAAATAAATAATAGCCTCCATCTCGGGCTTTATACGAGATACCAAAAGATTCCCTCGTTAAGTAAAAACCTTTTAGCCTCTCTCTCGGGCTTTGTACGAGACACATATTAGCCTCCTCTTAGGCTTTGTATAAGAAAACCACTGGTTAATCCAATTAACCTTTTAGCATCAAAATTGTGCCTCGTTCACAGTACACAAACATCAACAACTCCTTTCCTCTTCATCTAATCGCTGTAAGCGGCAAGCCTCTGGATCATCTACATCCATGCCACTGTCCCTCTTTTAGCATGAGAAATTCCTAAGGAAAGATAGCATTGCTCTACACTGAGTTAAAGTCTTCCCCTTCAGGGTAAAACCCCCTATAAAGGAAATTATGGCATTGCTAGGATCCGCGTATCCCGATTAAAGTAATTCTCCTTTATAAAACAGTTGTGAGATACAACCCCCTCTTTAGAGATGACAAGTTCTCTCTAAAGTCAAATAGACCTTTCAGCTTCACATCTTGGGCTTTGAACAAGATACAAACCACCTTTTCGCTTCACATCTTGGGCTTTGAACAAGACACCAAGATCAACCATTTCCTCCCATAGAATAGGAGGAACTACGAACGCTCTGATTTCCCTGTTTTGGATAAACGGGAATACGTAGGCATAAGATTGAAAGAAAAATCTTAGCGAGCACACTAAACAAAAACCCAAAATCCCATATCAAAAGCAGTAATTCAAAAGCATCAGTCCTAACATCCTAATCCTTGTTCCCCGCCAGAAACCTGTCATTCTGTTAAATAGCACAAGAAATGACCCCCCACATTGATAGCATTCGTAACCTAACAGACCGCTGTTTAAACTCAGTATGCAAAGCAGGGTTAATTGGAGACATCTATTTCCCTTCCTTCATCAGCTCACAATAGGATAAAAAATGAATCGACCTGTAGTTTTAAGCTCAACCGCAGAGAGCGACCAGCGCTTAAGAACCGCGTCCGAAATCGCTCGCTATAGAAAAATGGAGCCCACCGTGGGGCCGGTCTCTGTTTTTCTGATTTCCTTTTTCTTCACTTGTGTGAATTCCACAGATTGGGGCTTCCGTCGGGGAACCCAATTTCTGTCAGGAACCTAGGATTCATAGCTTTTAAAGGTCTAGGATGTTTAGGACAAATATATATATTGCTTTTCCTAATTGTTATACGTGTTTATTTTTCTGCTAATGGGAATGCGGGTGATGCCGTATGTGGAAAGAATGAGTATACACTTAAGATAAGTGATGGCGACGGGGTCGACCATCAACCTCAGTGGAGGCTGACCAACGCAACCCATTCTCTCACCTAGACAATGGGCCGGTTGTTAAGTCTGAGAAGCTGGGGAGCCAAACCCTTTCGTAGTGCGGAAACTATTGGAAATAGTTGTTACGCGATACTACCCTCATTTGAGGCTGGTGATCTATTCTCGGTGAATGGCACTTACTCTAAGATTGCACTACGACTCGCTGGCGATCTGCTTGTTGTCTTCCTTTCCTGGGAGGAGCTGATGATAATGGGTACAGGTACTAAAATCACCCTAGTATAAACCTTTGGGGATGGGTAGAGCCTTGACTTCATGACAACGACCCTTTGACCCCATGTTTTTTCTATGTTTTTGTGTGCTGCATTCATGCATTCATCTAAAAAACATTAAAACATTTAAAAAATCTTCTCTTCTAGTCTCTCTGTTCTTTCAATATAAACTAAGACTGTGATTGCAAATATCAGAGAAAAGGATTGCACTAATGGATTTCGGTAGAAGGAGAACTCACCAGTATACCTTCAAGGTTCCAAAACTAGAGGATTTGAGAAGGTTAGCGAGGATGATCACTAACCCAGAGGCTTTCAGAGCCAAGCACGGAGGTTTGCTACCATTATTAAGAGTCCATGTGATTGAGGGAATCATGGATGCGCTCATTCAGTTTTATGATCCGGTTTATCACTGTTTCACATTCCCGGATTACCAGCTTGCACCAACGCTGAAGGAGTATTCTCACCTGATCGATCTACACATTACGGATCGAGCTCCATTTTCTGGACTGGAAGAAATTCCAAAGAATCAGACTATTACAAGAGCAATTCATTTGGACGAGTCTGAAGTTAGGACTCACCTAACCACTAAGGGTGGCATCCAAGGTTTGCCAGCCCAATTCTTGACGAAGAAGGCCCTATATTTTTCCAGTACAGGAAACATAACTGCTTTTGAAAGCATCTTTGTCTTACTCACCTACGGGTTATTTTCGTTTCCTAACATCAATAACTTCGTCGATATTAACTACATTAAGGTTTTTCTCATTGGAAATCCTGGGCCGACTTTGCTCGCAGATGCGTATCATTCTGTACACCTGGGAAATTTGTACAGTGGAGGGGAGATCACATGCTATATACCTTTGCTTTACAAATGGTTTATCTCCCACTTGCCCAAGTCTGCTGCTTTTTGGGATTGCAAGAGTGCCTTACGTTGGTCGCAGAAGATCATGTCTCTTACCAACTCTGATATAGATTGGTGTAATAGGATTTATGAGGGAATCAGGATCATCGACCATTGTGGAAACTTCCACAACGTACCCCTTATAGGAACTAAAGGAGGAATCAACTACCATCCGGTATTGGTTCACCGTCAATTTGGATACCCGATGAGAGACATCCCACTGGGTGTTCATCTGGAAGGTCTTTTCTTCAAAGAAGGAGAAAACGACAGGGCACTAAAGATGGAAATAGTGCACGCTTGGAAGCATGTTCATAAGAAAGGACGAGAGTCTCTGGGAAAACTGGACTGTGTCTCGGTGGAGCCTTATCTCCATTGGGTACAAACTAGAGCTCTCAAGATAAAGATGCCTTATCCTCGTTACGGAATTCTTCCGCCGAGGGAATCTGTCATGTACTTCATGACGGAAACTAAAAAGCTTCAGGTTACTCTTAACAAAATTCAAAAGGAGATAAGGTCTTGGAAGAACAAGTACCGCACCCTCGACGTAGCGTGCATCAAAATACAGCAATTACTGAAAGAAAAAGATGCTCTGATTGAAATTTTGGAGCAACATGCTGTAGATAATCAAGATGACCAAAGGAATTTGCTCGCTCCTTTCACTTGGAAAAGGAATGACAACCCGACAATGGCCCAAGAGCCCCGGTCAAAGAAAAGGAAGATACCAGAATCAGCACCTGATTTCTCTTCAGAGAGGACTCAGGACCCATTAGTTTTGGTTTCTGTTTCTGCACTTTGTAATCTACTGTATTTCCACTTCTGTAATCTTTTGAATTTCAATAAAAAGGGGTTTCCCCACCGTTTGATATTTGCAATCTAATTGTCGAAGTTTATTTTGATTAAACCAAGAAACAATTAATATAATCATTGCATTCATCATTCTCACATCGCGTATTCTTCTTCCCTACGAATCTCATGTTTGTGTCTCGATTCTAGAGTCAAACTGTCTCATTCGTATAATACTCGGGCCAATCGTCAAAAAAGGATGGATGATCTTGAGGAAGAAAACAGAGAGTTGAAGGAAGAGATCGACGCTCTGAGAGAGGATATGAGAAAGCTTCGTAACGACATGCAAGCCATGGCTGAAGCTCAGCTACAACGAACTGTGATCTCAGAGATCACCTCAACGCCCGTAGTAGAGAGGTATGATCCTAGGTATCAGATACCGAAAGATCGTCCTTGGGGCATGCCTGTTAACTATATCCCAGAAGGATATGTTTCGCGGATCACTGAGGATCAGGGAATCACAACAGAAGCCGCTGGGCCTGAAGGTTACAAACTTCGGGAAAACGAAGATGCCAGGGGCATACTGAAGACTCCTGAAGGTTACAAACTTCAGGAAATGCCAAGATTCACTGCCGTAGTCACGGTACCACCCCCTGTGGTGCACACTGTCCCGGAAGGACAGATTCCACCAACACCTTCTGGTAAGAAGGAAACTATGTTTGACAGAATGGATGAATTCCAGGAACAGTTCTTGGAAATGCAGAAGGAACTGCAGGCCATTCGCGGTCAGGATTTATTTGGAAAGGACGCCGCAGATCTCTGCTTGGTCCCAAATGTGAAAGTCCCGCACAAGTTCCAACCGGTAAAAGACACTGGATCGACGAGCGGTACTAAAAAATACGGTAGTGCTCTCCCTAAGAAAAGAGAGCAAGATATTAGGAATATCTCTCTCGGAAAGCAAAGGCGACGTTATCAACCGGTAGCAGCTGTGACTCCTGCTATCAACCCTGCGTCTATTCCTACGTATCAACCTCAGGTTGCGCAGAGCCAACCTGACCAGCAAAGGACACAACAGCCTCTTCAGCAGGCTCGTCCTCCATATAACAACAACCGTACAACACGGCCGCCAGGATTTGATCCTATACCCGTGTCGTACTTAGAGTTGTTTCCATTACTACTGGCTAAGGGGCACATTCAGACTAAGTATCCTCTTACAGTACCGGAAAATCCTCCTTTTTGGTTTAAGGTGGATCAGACGTGCCCTTATCATCAAGGAGGTCCAGGGCATAACATAGAGACTTGTCTCAATTTCAAGTCCGACGTGCAAAAACTTGTTAGGAGCGGGGTCTTATCTTTCAAGGATACGAATCCCAATGTTCTCACGAACCCGCTGCCTCGACATAAGAAGGCTGCAGTCAATTTGATAGAAGGAGAGACTAACGATGTCTATCAAATTCACGATGTACTCTTGTTGAAAACCAATCTGGTCAAGATGCATTGTAGACAGAGTGAATATGGCCATGTGCCACCTCATAACTATCATCAGTGTGATATCTGCTCTAAAGACAATCAAGGACGTTCTGTGGTGCAAGCAGCTCTACAGGAACAGATGGATCTCAGATGGATCCAAGAGCACCGAGTTCGTGGAGTTAACATGGTCTACACGAATTCTAACGTCATTCAGAACCATGATATCCATGCAATGAATGTCAACTTGGTGGCAATGCACTCAAGGAAAAGCCAGTATCATAATCTGCCATGACACGATTACAGTTCTTGTCTGATTTGCTCGGTAAACAAACAGGGATGCTCTTTCATACAGGAGGCCCTCCAGCATCAGATGGATCTTGGATGGATCCAAGACTACCATGATAGGAACTCCTATCAAATCAACATGGTTCAGATCTTCTATATTCGCGTAATGAATACCAACCTGGTAGAGTTACATGCTGAGCAAGTCCGACTCGGATTCTTAATATCATATGACTATTAAAGCTGTAAAGCGGGTTGCGAAAACGATTGAGGTTGTACCCTTGTCCAGGAGGCGCTTCAGCACTTGTTAAATCACTGGTGGATGCCAATCTACATGGACGAAGATACTCAGCAGATTAGTATCAGTAACAGAAACCCCACTCGGCGTCAGAGTCAGGATGCCTGATCAGTGGAAGCTAACCTAGTGAGGTTACATTGTATTCAAAATGGGCGTGGCCAGGTGCCACCACACAACTATGACAGTTGTGGAGTCTGTTTGGAAAGTAACCAAGGGTGTTACTTTGTGAGAGCAGCTCTTCAGGGTCAGGTCGATCGTGGAGAAATTCGTCCATATTCGGGTTCTGGACCCATCAACTAGTCGCCGAACTACCTTGCCGAGCAGGTTGAGGATGTTGTCACGATCTCTGGTCATCACAGGACCAGGGATGTGTTCGCCATTATTCCTCTACTTGACAAATCTAAAGTTCCCAACCGGGAACGAATCGAGATTACTTATGATGGTCAGAAAAATCAGAAGGCTCCTGAAATCATCTATCTACCAGGACCGCTACCGTATGAATCAGTTAAGGCGATCCCTTACAAATACGGTGCAACAATAATTGAAAATGGAAAGGAAATTCCATTACCCTCCGTCGTGAATATTGCAGACATCAGTCGTGTAACACGGAGTGGTAGAATCTTCAACCGAGGGGTTGGGGAAGTTAACAAGGAAAAGGAACTTCAGACAGAAGCTCCCGATCTATCAGTCGGTCAATCCAGTAATCCCGACCTTTCGAAAAATAATGATGAGATGCTGAAGCTCATCCAAAGGAGTGAATATAACATTGTCGATCAACTGTTACAGACTCCTTCAAAGATCTCGGTATTATCACTATTACTCAGTTCAGAAGCCCATAGGGAGGCACTACAGAAAATCTTGGAGCAAGCCTTTGTGGAACAAGATGAAACAATCAGACAGTTTGATAGTATTGTCTCTAACATCACTTCCTGCAACAACTTGGGATTTAGTGATGAGGAATTACCTGAAGAGGGTCGTCGTCATAACATGGCCCTCAATATCACAGTTAACTGCCAGGACGATGCTTTAGCCAGCGTACTGGTAGACACAGGGTCAGCCCTGAATGTCATGCCGAAGTCCACTTTGATGCAATTATCATTCGAAGGACCTCCGATGAGGGTTAGCGAGGTTGTCGTCAAAGCATTCGACGGAGCCAGAAAAACAGTTATCGGCGAAGTTGATCTTCCCATAACTATTGGTCCTCACACTTTCCAAGTCACTTTCCAGGTCATGGACATCCGGGCAACGTACAGTTTTTTATTAGGAAGACCTTGGATACATCAGGCTAGAGCGGTTACTTCGACCCTCCACCAAAAGCTAAAGTTCGTTCAGAACGATCAGCTTGTCACGGTTTGTGGGGAACAAGCCTTGCTTGTAAGCAACTTGTCATCATCTACTGGAATAGAACCCGAGGAGGTTATTGGAACTCAGTTCCAAGCACTGTCGGTAAGCGAGAACAATCAGTTCAGAGGAGGAACCTCGATTTCCTCATACAAAGATGTTATTAAAGCGGTCGAGAGTACCGATACGACAGGATGAGGACAGCATGTCATTTCCATTGACAATAAAACAAAGAAGGGTCTTGGTTTTTCTGCAACCTGTACCCGGACAGCTGCCAATGATGAAAGTCTTCATCCCCTTCAAAACTTATTCCATAGTGGAGGTTTCCTTCACCCAGTGTCTCAGACAGTTCATGCTATCAATGAGGAAGATACCTCCGACACAGATGAAGAATGGAAGTCCTACCTTAACAAGGATGGTTATATGTCTCAGGAAGAGGTGCCTATGCCTTTTTGCTTTCCTACAGAAAGTCCGAGATTTATACCAAGATCAGATGTCGAAATGATCTACGGGGATTGTTATCCGGAAGGATGCCGCGCTCCGGAAAATTCATTAGAGGAAGACACTCCGATGAAAGATAATTTTGATTACACCTACTATGGCCCAATGGATGGTCTGCCAATATGGCAACCTTATCCAGGAAACTTGGGGCAAGAAAGTCAGTCGAACAATGAAAATCAGCTGACCGTCATTGAACGGAATACCTGTGTCCCCACCATGCCATGGGATCAACACTCAGGTCATTCAGAAACTACTCAACATGAAGATGAATTCGCAACGTTTGCAGGACTTGAGTTCATCAACTATGCTTTTCCCGAGGTCAACGTCATTGAGAGAGATGACTCCTCCAGTTCCAAAGAAGTTTGGGACACTCTGGGAGAACCAAGTGGAAAATTCGACTATATGGTCAAGTACACCGCTCCTGAAAGCTCTCGTATTAGGCTCGAGGATATCCAGACAACTGGATGGGGAGATGTACCTGAGAGCACAAATGCTATGCAAAATGCCACGGAGGAATTCTCCTATGAAAATTCTGCCTGGGAGACAGATTCCAATGATCCCGCTCCACCAGAAATCAGCGTCATTTCTGAAGACAAATCAAGGAAGGTGCCAGACTTTGTGATTCACCGAGGAGTTCGCCGCCAATGGGTTGTCGTCGAGGTTTCGAAGATCGTTCATCAGTCAAAGTAATTGCCATCTTTAACCTTTCACCCTGCCCAGGTGAAACAGATGTTTTGATAGGGCTCGCTTTCTGTAAATTTCCCTCTTCGCTTTGCCCGAAGCGACAGAGTTTTGTTTTATAGGGCTGTAGTTTCAAGATTCGACTTGTTCATTAATAAAATAACGTCGTTCTGTAATTTCCGCATTAATTGTTGTTTTCTCTTTTTGCTTTTTCAAAGAAGATGGTAATCCTAAAAAACAAGCAGTAAAATAAAAACACTGCACACAATTGCATTTTTCTCTACCTCTTCGAAACACGAATCATCACGTCATGCAGATTGCTTGTTTTAAACCCAGTTGAAACATACGATCCGATGCCTTCTCCCAACTTTGAGTTCCCGGTATTCGAGGCTGGAGAAGAAAATGACGACAAAATTCCAGAAGAGATCTCTCGACTACTCAGACAAGAGGAAAGGTCCATTGAACCTCACAAAGAACCGTTGGAAACGGTAAACTTGGGTTCAGAGCAAGAGAGAAAAGAAATCAGGATTGGGGCACTGCTCAGTCCAACTGCCAGAGAAAGTTTGATAAAGCTTCTCAGAGAATTTCCCGATGTATTCGCTTGGTCTTATCAGGATATGCCAGGGTTGGATACTAGCATCGTGGAACATCACTTACCGTTGAGATTGGAATGTCCGCCAGTAAAGCAAAGGTTGAGACGCACTCACCTGGACATGGCCATCAAAATCAAAGAGGAGGTACAAAAGCAGATTGACGCGGGTTTCCTCACTACGTCTGAATATCCTCAATGGTTAACCAACATCGTACCCGTTCCCAAAAAAGGACGGAAAGGTCAGAATGTGTGTTGATTACAGAGATCTGAACAAGGCAAGTCCAAAGGACGACTTTCCTTTACCACACATTGACATGTTGGTTGACAGCACAGCAAAGTTCAAAATATTCTCCTTCATGGATGGATTCTCGGGCTATAACCAGATCAAAATGGCGCCGAAAGACATGGAGAAAACTTCGTTCATTACCCCATGGGGTACCTTTTGTTACAAGATAATGCCGTTCGGTTTGAAGAATGCCGGGGCAACTTATCAAAGGGCCATGACTACTCTGTTTCATGACATGATACATAAGGAAATCGAGGTATATGTCGATGATATGATTGCAAAATCAAAAACAGAGAGTGAGCACGTTGAACATTTGTCAAAATTGTTCGAACGTTTGAGAAAATTCAAGCTCCGCTTGAATCCCAACAAGTGCACCTTCGGTGTCCGTTCAGGGAAACTACTAGGGTTCATCGTCATCCAGAAAGGAATTGAAGTTGATCCTGACAAGGTCAAGGCCATTCAAGAAATGCCTTCTCCGAAAACTGAAAAACAAGTCAGAGGATTCTTGGGACGTTTAAACTACATCTCCAGGTTCATATTCCTTATGACTGCCACATGTGCACCGATTTTCAAATTACTGAAAAAGAACCAGGATTGCGTTTGGTCAGAAGACTGCCAAACTGCCTTCGACAGTATCAAGGAATATCTGTTGAATCCTCCGATTCTATCACCTCTAGTGGAAGAAAGACCACTGATTATTTACCTCACAGTCCTAAAGGACTCAATGGGATGTGTACTTGGCCAACAAGACGAAACTAAAAGAAAAGAGTCTGCCATCTACTATTTGAGCAAGAAATTCACTGACTGCGAGACTCGGTACACGATGCTTGAGAAAACTTGTTGCGCTTTGGCTTGGGTAGCCAAACGTGTTCGCCAATACATGATTCATCATACTACTTGGTTGGTCTCCGAAATGGATCCAATCAAGTACGTATTTGAAAAACCTGCTCTTACGGGAAGAATTGCCCATTGGCAGATGCTGTTATCAGAATATGACATAGAGTACCATGCTCAGAAAGCCGTTAAGGGAAGTATTTTATCCGATCATTTGGGTCATCAACCGATTGACGATCAAGAATCAATCGGGTTTGACTTCCCAGACGAAGATGTCATGTATTTAAAAATGAAAGACTGCGATGAACCACTACCCAGTGAAGGGCCAGAACCAGGTTCCCAATGGGGACTTATCTTTGACGGAGCAGTTAATCATTATGGAAACGGAATTGGGGCAATCATTGTTACCCCTCAGGGTACCCATATTCCTTTCACTGCTAGACTTACGTTCAAATGTACGAACAACGAGGCCAAATACGAAGCTTGTATTATGGGTCTCGAGGAAGCGATTGATTTAAGGATCAAAAACTTGGACGTATATGGTGACTCAGCTTTGGTTATCAATCAGATATAAGGAGATTGGAACACATACCAATCAGGACTGATTCTTTACAAAGACTATGCAAGAAGGTTGTTACCCTTCTTCAACAGAGTTGAGTTTCATCACATCCCTCGTGATGAGAATCACATGGCTGATGCATTAGCCACTATCTCTTCCATGATTAGTGTAGGTCAATGGAATGACATACCTAAGATCGACATAATGCGCCTTTAACGACCCGTTTACGTCTTCACGATTAAAGCAGTCATAGATGACAAACCTTGGTACCACGATATCAAATGCTTCCTTCAGAAACAAGGATACCCACCTGGGGCATCTATCAAAGACAGGAAAACCCTCAGAAGATTGACTGGAAACTTCCTCCTGAGCGGTGACACTCTCTATAAGAGAAATTTTGACATGATCTTGCTCCGATGCGTAGACAGACCAGAAGCAGACATGCTTATGAAAGAAATTCATGAAGGTTCCTTTGGCACTCATGCCAACGGACACACAATGGCGAGAAAAATTCTAAGAGCAGGGTATTACTGGTTGACCATGGAATTCGACTGCTACAAGTACATGAGGAGGTGTCACAAGTGTCAGATATACTCCGACAAAATTCATGTACCGCCATCACATCTCAAAGTTCTTTCTTCCCCGTGGCCTTTTTCTATATGGGGAATCGACATGATTGGCTTGATCGAACCTAAGGCTTCAAACGGACATCGGTTCATCCTGGTAGCCATTGACTATTTCACCAAGTGGGTCGAAGCAGCGTCGTACGCTAATGTAACCCGACAAGTGGTGGTCCGATTTAACAAAAACAATATCATCTGCCGTTATGGTGTTCCAAGCGAGATCATTACTGAAAATGGATCTAACTTGAACAATAAGATGATGAAGGAGTTGTGCGCTGAGTTCAAGATCGAACACCATAACTCATCTCCCTACCGACCCAAGATGAACGGAGCGGTAGAAGCGGCTAACAAGAACATCAAGAAGATCGTTCAAAAGATGGTTGTAACCCACAAAGACTGGCACGAGATGCTACCCTTTGCTCTTCATGGTTATCGTACATCTGTCCGTACTTCAACAGGGGCAACCCCTTTCTCTCTAGTATATTGCATGAAGGCAGTTCTCCCCATAGAAGTAGAGATCCCGTCAATCAGGGTATTGATGGAAGCTAAGCTCACCGAAGCTGAATGGTGTCAAAGTCGACATGACGAACTGAATCTGATCGAAGAAAAGAGAATAACGGCACTATGCCACGGTCAGTTGTATCAACAGAGAATGAAGAGGGCGTTCGACAAAAAGGTCCGACCTCGTGTCTTCAGGAAAGGAGACCTCGTGCTCAAAAAGATTCAATCTTTTCTCACTGATTCTCGGGGCAAATGGGCTCCAAATTATGATGGCCCCTATGTGGTCACAAAAGCTTTCTCAGGCGGTGCCTTGAGACTTGCAACCATGGACGGAGAGGAATTTGCCTATCCCACGAATGTTGATGTAGTCAAGAAATACTTCGACTAAAAAATAAATAAATAAATAAATAAAAAAACATCTCGGTGGATTGAAAACCTGAAAGAGCGGTCCAGGAAAAAGTTAGAGACATGAAAAAAATCATCCCGATGGATTGGAAACATCATAGTACAATCCAGGAAAAAATTAGGGATAATGGCAAGTAACTATGTTCAACAGAGGCAAGTCCCTCAGCAACAGCAGTTACATCATCCATCAGAGGAAAATTCCAGTCAAGGTCATCTTCGACAGAAGCTCAGGATGCCCTGAATTCAAAGTTGGTAGAAGGATAATGGTCGTTATGTTTCAACGTAGCCCTTTTCCCTGTAAATTACCGTTTTCAAACTTTGCAAATACTCAATGGAATCACGCGTTTGGTTGATCTCCATCTTATCAATAAAATTTGAGCCTTGTGCTTTTGTTTGTAATTCTTGCTTGTTATAGCTTTACAGAACGACGTTGTTAACATGATTAACGATTCTTGAAATAAAACAAAAATGAATTTACTTGTTAAAACATTTTCTGCTTTTAAAATAAAGATGGCAATTCCTTTTGACTGTTAAACATCGAAAGAACATCAATCGCGTCTCCAAAGGTGTTCGAACCTCAAAGTGCAGAATCAAAGTACTCCTTCTAGACCAGTACGCCTGAATAAAGGGATCAACTGTGTCAGAGACCTTGTTTCGTCTGACATCCACAGCAGAGTTCTTACCTCCTAAGCTCGATCTACGGTATTCCCCGCAGGGATTATCTCTCCTAAGCAAGGTGGAATTGCTATCTTGAACCAGCGATATCTCTATACGCCCCGCGATGGCCGAGTATCCAGTCATGTTCATCTTTTAGTTTGTGTGTCGCATCAGTTTTGTCAGCATATACATACATACATCATGCATTATTGATTTGCATTTACATTTCATATTGCATCGCTATCACTCTAGTCGGTCTTATCCCCTAGTGATAAAAGTCCTCTCAATCGAGTCGTCGGACCTTTCCTCATTTGGAAGTGAATCATCTAAACAATCTCTCTCCCGTTTATTTCTAGATCAGAGTCGACACTAGACCACTTTGATAACTTGAACCTTTCAAAGGCCAGAGAACCTTCAACAGATGTCACTCTTCGCCATTGAATATGATATCCTTGCTTTCCCGGATTAAAGAAAATCCCCAAAGAAAGCCTCTTAAGCAAGGGTTCGGCAGTGCATCAGTATTTCTCCGAAAATCCACTGATGAAAAGGTCATCGGCACCTCAAAAATGGACCCCATCATATGGCATTTCTCTGGGAAGATCCCGAGAAAAGTATGATGTAAGATCCCCAAGTGGAAACAGTCTCTCAAGATACTCACTTTCCCCTAGTAGAATCGACAAATGGCGTCTCCAACAGAGAAGTTTGTGCACCTCTACAACTCAGACGACTGGGTTCCCCAGCAAGTCTGACATCAAAACTTTTTCCACTCAAATGGCATCTCCCCAGGAAAATTCGGCGAGAAGTTTGAAGGAAAGCCGCTACGAATAGTGTCCCTTGTCAGTAAAGTTTATGGACAAAAGAAACTAAGACCAGTTCCTTGTTAGGAAACCAGGATCGAGGGGAAGTTTAAATCAGAAACTAAGACCAGTTCCTTGGTAGGAAACCAGGATCGAGGGGAAGTTTAAATCAGAAACTAAGACCAGTTCCTTGGTAGGAAACCAGGATCGAGGGGAAGTTTAAATCAGAAACTAAGACCAGTTCATTGGTAGGAAACCAGGATCGAGGGGAAGATTATTTCAGCAACTGAGACTAGTTCCTTGGTAGGAAACCAGGATCGAGGGGGAAGTTTGTTTCCGCAACTAAGACCAGTTCCTTGGCTGAAGACCAGGATCGAGGGGAAGTTTACCTTTTTTAAGCATCATTGCTTAGCAAAAGAAGATGGATGCGATCCGCCATTCATAACCACCATCAAAATTTTGGGTATTCCGATATTTAATCCTCTTGCACCCCGAATGCCCGAATACCTTCGTCATTCACACCTTCGGGTTCAAGAAGATTAAATAGGGGCATCTGTCATACCCCAAATTTTGACCACTAAGATTTCCCATCATTGTGCAAATCATCATCACAATATGGATGAACCATCATGCCTCATCAAATGCCTCAAGGGTTGTTGAGCATTCACTACAATCAAAATTAGGGTTTTAAGCCCTCTCAGAGCCTTAGACAAAGGATCAATCAAGGAATGACATGATCTTCAACTTGTCTAACCTCTCAAACATCCACAATGGATCAAAAACGACTCCCACTTCAAGGATTAAGCACAAGGTTTCTCCCTTCTAGGTGGATCAAGTCTCAAGACCGCCAGTATCACCAAATTAGGGTTTTGGTCGACCAGGGCCTCTAGATGGAAATTTTCATCTGGGCATAAGCCAAAGATCCAAAACACAACCTAATGTACTCCATGGAACCTCATGGACCCAAGCATCAAGTCAATTTGACCTCAGGGGATGCATACATCAAAAATCAGGAATTAGGGTTTCTTGACCTAATTCACCCCTAAGTTGACTTTTGGGACAAATCAAGAGCCAAGACCTCAAGACATGATTTGAGGGTCTCTAATGAACTATATTGATCCATTTGGAACAATGGATTAATCCAAGAAGCTTGAGCAACAAGTCTCATTTTCATCTGCACCACAATTAGGGTTTCGCGAGGAAAGTCAACTGTAACTTTGACTTTTGACCAGGACATGCTCCCAAACCCTAGGACATGCCCCAATATACCCTATGACACCCATGGAACATGTCCATCAAGTTTGATTTAGGTCAAGGACATGCTTTCCTGAAGAATTGCACAATTTGGAATTCATCTGATAAAAAGTCAACTGTGCACAAAAGTCAACTTTGACTTTTTGAGATTTTTCACCAAAATGGATTTGTAACCCTAAAATGATGTTAATGTATGATTTGAATCATCATTCATCAAGAAAAATCAAAGAATGTTGGATAACTTGTAAAAGGGGTAACCATAAAACTTAGAAATTTTTCTAAGTTATGGAAAAAGTACCACTAATACACTAACTTTGGAGGATCATAACTCCTAAACCACATGGCCATTTTTTCTCATCCAAAGATGGATTTGTAGCCCTCATTACCCTCTACAAAAACTTCAACTAGACCTAAGTCGAATTCATTAAGGATTTTGAGTTATGGAGTGATCAAAATCAAGAAATCACACTTTGTTCCAACACTTAGTGAAAATTTCACTAAGTCAGATTTTGCTTCACTTTTTGCCAAATGTAGAGGGATTTTTCACTTGGAATCAAAAGAGATCAAAACCAAACTTGTTCAAACAGTTGTTGTATCATGTAAGGGCTTTCCAAAATGGCCAAGAACAATGCCAAATTCAACTTACCCCATGAGATATGACATTGTCAAGTTGCCTTGCTGAAATCTGTCAAAGGCAAGGCAGATTTTGCATTTTGGCTCGATTTGCCAAAATCAGCCAAATTCAAATGCTCCTATCCACTTGGACACATCTGAAGATCGAATCTAAAGAGGACAATCACTGAGCCAAGCCTCCAAAGTCCAAGAAACAAGAAATAGCATGTTGAACCTAGAATGGCCAAAATAGGGATAAGACTCCAAATTTGGATTGAAGCATTCAATGGAAGCATCAAGGTGGAATGGACTGAGCCATTCTCATCTGAAATCAGTCAAGACTTATCCAAGAGCAAGGGAACCAAAGCTCTATGCCCTAACCTCTAGTCAATGGCTAGAGGAGACTTGGATTTTCATTTGCCAACATTGGCCAAACCTACTTACCAGCTGCCATTCACTATTCCTTGCAAAACAAACTTGCTCTACTATAAATAGAGCTCAATTGTGATCAGTTTGAGTACACCAAAGCCATCAAACAGATGCTTTCCTCAAAATCTCTTCTTTCACTCCAATTTTGCCTTCTAAGGCAAGTCACTATCGGGTTTTGAGTTTGAGAGCAATTCCAATCAAACCAATCACTCACACACCTCATATACATCACATATGAACTGATCAAACACTTAGATCACTTCTGAAACACCAATTCCACAAAATCACCAGCTGGTTGCTCAAATTTTCAATCAAGTTGCAGCTGAGGTACCACGAATTGATCCAGCCAATTTCAATCAAGTCCAACCATTCAAACACACTCCATAGGGTGTAGGGAAGCTGTTCAGATCATCACCACTCATCTGTAACACCTCCAAATCAAAAATCACATTGCACTTGCTGTCACGGCTTAGAGGTAAGCATATACTTGGTCATCTCTCAATCTATGCATATTTCCTCGCACAATAATTTGGCCATATGTTCATAATCATGCATGGAATGTTTTCCCTCAATTAATTGCATTCTTTGAATCGTGTACCAAAAATCCTAGCCTTCATGCATAAATTAGGGTTCTTGAGGATTTTTCATGATTTCTTGTTATATGTTTAATTTAAATGAAATTAAGTGTTATAGACATGATCGTGAGGTTGAGACGAGCATAATGATATATGGATTGCATGTTATAATCAAGTATTCAGGGAGATTCGATAAAAAATGCAAATCAGCCAAACCCAGAACACGCGCGTGTTCTTCAGCTGTTCTTGGCGCCTTTTTTGAATTTTCAAATATTTGAATTTTGTGATTTTTCTTTAATTGATTCAAAAATTAATTTCTCTCTGAGTTTTAATGATTTTGAGTTGATTATTTTTTTAATAATTCACAAAAATGTTAAAATATTTAATTTTATCAAAAAATCCCAAAAATATTATTTATTTCATATAATTAATATTTTTGCAAAGAATTAATATTTTAATTGTTTTTGGCATATTAAATATTTTTTCTACATTGATTTTGCAACTTTTAATGCTTTCTAATTATTTTGTAGGTCAATACTTAATTTTTGCAGCATTAATCCAAAATCACAATTTGTTTTTCACATGTTAAACAATTTTGATCATTTTAATCGAATTTTTATTCAATTAAATACATTTTTGAAAACAAATTAGGGTTTTTGGATTAATTCAACCCTCATAAATCATTTTCAAAACTTTTTGGGTCTCTAATAGAGTGTAAGACCCAATCATTTCTTGACCAAAACATTTTGGGCCTCAGTGTATTGGATAAGTCCCGATACCGTCAAAAACAAACGGCGCGATCGTCGCCTATTCAAAGAATCAATTGGGCCTCTCCTTGAGCTATAAGACCCATTCAAAACATTTTGGGCCTCTATTCGAGTGTAAACCCAATCCCCTTTTAACCAATATCTTTTTGGGCCTCACTTATTGTATAAGTCCCTCAGCGTTAAAAGAAAATCTCGGCGCGATCGCCATTTTAAACGGAAAAATCATCTGGGCCTACCCTCGTGTTATAAGCCCCACTCTATTTCTTTAAAACTTTTTGGGCCTCTTGAGAGAGTGTAAGACCCATCCCTTTGTACAAAAAACCTTTTTTGGGCCTCAGTCACTTGTATAAGTCCCTCTGTACAAAATCAAATAGTGCGCTCACTGATAAAACCCTGGGCCTCTCCTTGAGCTGTAAGCCCTAAAACTTTCTTTTTCAAAGCACTTTCTCCTTTGATTTTCAATATACTGTTGTTTTCAATCTTTCTTTGTTGAACAACTAACCAAACAGCATGGAAGCTCTACAACCGAGTAAGTGGTTATTGCTTTCATTTACCGCTTTTCATATACATATAACTGTATTGTGGGGTTGTTTCACTGTAAGTCTTCTTTCATAAACTCATATCAACTGTGTAATAATAGTATAGATATTTCGAGTTTCCCCGACAACTACGTCTAGAACTAGGTGACACCGTTTCGTTTATTCATAGAAATAGAAAACTAGATCCCCAATAGGATCACCAGATACAGTCTTCTCTTCGGCTGTCCTCATTAGGAATTATCAAGAAACTCTACTCCTAGAGATGAATGTATTCTCAGTAAATGGCATCTTTGAGTTTCTTCCAAATTCTCGAACTTTCCTGACTTTGATCTATTCTCAGTGAATAGCATTGCCTTGAATTTCTCAGGGTTTGGGGACCCACAGGCTTCTTAAAAGCATAGGCCTCCTCTTGGGCATCGTACAAGGACCCACAGGCTTCCTAAAAGCAACCCCGCCTCCTCTTGGGCTTAGTACAAGGACCCTGCGGCTTCTTAGAAGTATTCACAGCCTCCTCTTAGGCTTCGTATAATGATTTCTATCTCCGGGAATGATAGCCTCCTCTTGGGCTTAGTACAAGGACCCGTCGGTTTCTTAAAAGTTTCTAGCCTCCTCTTGGGCTTCGTACAAATTGTCCCGACGACCTCCTAGAGGTATAGGAACATAACTTAGTCATCTTCATAGAACAGTCCTTTCATAGAGTCTACTACTGTTTCTCAAAGCACAGTACAGAAGATGACACTCTAGACTTGGACAGTCTAACATCCTTGAGTCTCAAAGACATTCTCAAGTGACCCCTTCGTTAAATAGGAAGAAAACCCGTAGACTCGGACAGTCTCAATACCCTTCGGATTTCCCGCTTCCTTAAAGAACAGGAATAACCCGGATCCTCAAATCAAATCCTTGAGTACAATGTTGCTCATATAAGAACTGATTTTCTCTTTTAAAATCAATATATTGGACTTGTCACTCAAGTGAAACAGTCACCATAGCCTCCTCTTGGGCTTTGTACAACGATTCTCCCCAGCGGAGTCAAACAACGTTCGGCCTCTCTCTCGGGCTTTGTACGAGACACATAAGAGACTCCCTTGCTAAGTCAATTACCCCTTTTTGCCTCCATCTCAGGCTTTATACGAGATACAAAAAGGTTCTTATTAAGTCAAATAAATAATAGCCTCCATCTCGGGCTTTATACGAGATACCAAAAGATTCCCTCGTTGAGTCAAAACCTTTTAGCCTCTCTCTCGGGCTTTGTACGAGACACATATTAGCCTCCTCTTAGGCTTTGCATAAGAAAACCACTGGTTAATCCAATAAACCTTTTAGCATCAAAACTGTGCCTCGTTCACAGTACACAAACATCAACAACTCCTTTCCTCTTCATCTAAAACCCCCTATAAAGTAAATTATGGCATTGCTAGGATCCGCGTATCCCGGTTAAAGTAATTCTCCTTTATAAAACAGTTGTGACATACAACCCCCTCTTTAGAGATGACAAGTTCTCTCTAAAGTCAAATAGACCTTCAGCTTCACATCTTGGGCTTTGAACAAGATACAAACCACCTTTTCGCTTCACGTCTTGGGCTTTGAACAAGACACCAAGAACAACCATTTCCTCCCATAGAATAGGAGGAACTACGAACGCTCTGATTTCCCTGTTTTGGATAAACGAGAATACGTAGGCATAAGATTGAAAGAAAAATATTAGCGAGCACACTAAACAAAAACCCAAAATCCCATATCAAAAGCAGTAATTCAAAAGCATCAGTCCTAACATCCTAATCCTTGTTCCCCGCCAGAAACCTGTCATTCTGTTAAATAGCACAAGAAAGGACCCCCCACATTGATAGCATTCGTAACCTAACAGACCGCTGTTTAAACTCAGTATGTAAAGCAGGATTAATTGGAGACATCTATTTCCCTTCCTTCATCAGCTCACAATAGGATAAAAAATGAATCGACCTGTAGTTTTAAGCTCAACCGCAGAGAGCGACCAGCGCTTAAGAACCGCGTCCAAAATCGCTCGCTACACTATGCTTAAAGAAACAGTAGTAGTACGTTCACGGTAGAAAGACCTAGATTCTTTGAAAGACTGTTCTATTAAGATGACTAATTTTTGTTCCTATACCTCTAGGAGGTCGTCGGGACAATTTGTACGAAGCCCAAGAGGAGGCTGGAA
Organism: Lathyrus tuberosus; assembly: GCA_022829125.1. Lineage (NCBI taxonomy): Eukaryota > Viridiplantae > Streptophyta > Magnoliopsida > Fabales > Fabaceae > Lathyrus > Lathyrus tuberosus. Next base: position 2,898,798 of record JALAZF010000540.1, read on the forward strand.
ACTTTTAAGAAGCCGAGGGACAATTTGTACGAAGCCCAAGAGGAGGCTTTCATTCCCGGAGGAAGAAATCATTTATAGGAAGCCTAATACGAGGTTGTGAATACTTCTCAGAAGCCGACGGGTCCTTGTACAACGCCCAAGAGGAGGCGGATATGCTTTTAAGAAGCCTGTGGGTCCCCAAACCCCGAGAAGTTCAAGACAGGCTATTCACAAAGAATAGATCAAGCCAGGAAAGTTCGAGAATTTGGAAGAAACTCAAGGGATGCAATTCACGGAGAAGAGATCATCTCTGGGGTGTTGAGTTTCTTGACAATTCCTAAGGAGGACAGCCGAAGAGAAGACTGTATCTGGTGCTCTTATGGGGGATCTAGTATTGTCTATTTCTAAGAATGATCGAAACGGCTTTACCTAGTGCTAGACGTAGTTGTCGGGGAAGCTCTAAATATTTATACTATTATTACACAGTCGATATGAGTTTATGAAGGAAGACTTACAGCGAAACAGCCCCACAATACAGTTATATGTATATGAAAGCGGTAAATGAAAGCATATAAACACTTACTCGGTTGTAGAGCTTCCATGCTGTTTGGTTAGTTGTTCAACAAAGAAAGATTGAAAACAACAGTATATTTCAAAATCAAAGGAGAAAGTACTTTGAAAGAAAAGATTGGGGCTTACAGCTCAAAGAGAGGCCCAGGGTTTTAGTAGTGATTGCATTGTGATATGAGTTTGTACAGTGGGACTTATACAAGTGACTGAGGCCCAAAAAGTTTTCTGTACAAGGGGAATGGGTCTTACACTCTCTCAAGAGGCCCAAAAAAATGATTTAGAGAAAAGAAGCGGGTCTTACTACTCGAGGGTAGGCCCAGATGATTTTGAAAAGGGAGACGATCGCGCCGAGGTTTTGGAAACACCGTGGGACTTATACAAGTTATTGAGGCCCAAAATTTTGGTATTTACAAAGGAATTGGGTCTTACACTCTATTAGAGGCCCAAAGTGTATATTAGGAAAATAAATGGGGCTTACAACACGAGGGGAGGCCCAGATGATTTTCAGTTTGAAAATGGCGATCGCGCCGAGATTTTGGAAACACCGTGGGATTTATACCATAACTGAGACCCAAAATATTTTTGTACAAAAAAGGGTTGGGTCTTACAGTCTATTAGAGGCCCAAAAGTGTTTGAAAAAGATTTGTTAGGGTGAAAATCAAAGAAACCCCAATTTCATTTTTTAAAGGTATTTTTCAAAGAAAAATAAAGTAAAAAAATGATAAAAATATCAAATAAAATCATTAATCATGTTATAAACAATGATTAAGGTTTATGAAAAAGTATTTTATCCACATGAATATTTAAAATAATTTTGGTTTTAAAAATCAAGAAAAAGAAATCATTTTAAAAGCATTTAAAACAATTTAAAACAATATTTTTGAATATATTAAAAATATATCAAATAGTAATATTTTTTTGTGATTTTGTGTGGATTAAAATATTATGGAGTATGAATAAGAACTGTGTAAAACAGAATTGGAAAATGATGATTTTTTCTATGTAAAAGAATGGATTGAGTTTTGAAGATAAGAGAAAAAGGGAAGATGTCACAACATCACATTCGACATCAGAACTGCACCTTGGTTTTCAACATCTTTGCTTATCAAACTTCAAACATTCATAACTCCCTCAATTTTCAACGAAATTAAAATCCGTAAGAACCTATCTTGACCGATTTTTTGCAAGAAATCCAATGGTATCACTCATACATACTGAAACTTAATGTACAACACACACAAGGCAAAAAACCAGAACTGCATGTTGATTTTAAACATCTTTGCTTATCAAACTTTTAACACTCATAACTCTCTCAATTTTTAACGAAATTAAAATCCGTAAGAAGCTATCTTGACCAATTTTTCGCAAGGAATTCAATGGTATCACTCATACATACTGAAACTTAACGTACAACACACACAAGGCAAAAAACCAGATCTGCACCTTAAGTTTAAAACAACATAAACTCCACATATAAGCATGCTAAAGTGCAAACAGTATGAGGATCATAACATAAACATTAAGAACTACATTTTTGCTTTAAGAATTGTTCAATATGATGCATGTATATGGACATCAAAGGAAAGCATGATTCAATTCAAGTTGTGAATTTTACCTCTTTTTTGGAGATTTTGAACAACCTACCAAGTGCTTTGTTCCAGAAATGATTTGATGCTTTGGACACCCTCAAATGACCTCTTAGAAACTTTTAGGATGGTTGGAATCAGCTGGAAGCTGCAAAAACACAAACTGGCCCTTTCTTGCAAAAGGGGTTGAAGTGGCCAAAATAGCAACTCTCTCAAATGGTGTTCCAGATGTGTGGCACCATTTGGGACAGATCAAGGATGATATTTGGAGTGTGTTTGAAGTTTTATCTGGTTTGGAAAGTGACTGAATCAAAACATGGCTTGAAAAATGCAAAAAAATCCAATTTTGAGGTTTTGAGAGGTGACTTTGTGATCTTGGTGTTACAGGTTACTTGTGATAGTTTGGATCACCTACATATGATGTTTATGAGGTGTTTGGATCATGAAGTGTGATGGAAATGCTCTCTAACTCAAAAACTCAGAATTACCTTACTAAAGAAGGCATTTTGGAGTGAAAGAAGTGATTTTGAGGAAAGCATCTGTTTGATGACAAGGCTTGGAAATTCGTGTGGCACTAGAAATGTGCAAATCTGTCCTGAAACATGTCTTGAAAATCAGTTGCAGCAAGCCTTGTTGTAAAATCCATAACTTCTTGCTCAAGAATGATAAATGGTTGTTCCAGGACTCTATGGAAAACTGAGATGACATACTTTAACTATGATGTTTGACCCTAGACTTGGTTCAACTTGGATCATGGAGAAAAACAACCTTGAAGTTGGGACATTCTTGCTGGAAAAATATTAATGATGTCCTATGCAATGTTGAAACATCTGACAACTTTGAACATTAATAATTCCAAACTTTAATCACTTGTATCTTTTAATCCACTATGATATTTTGAGTTGAAGTGAATTGCATCTTTGATGCTTGTCTTGCATGGTGACAAAGCTTGAAAATTGTGTGGCACAAGAAAAAGTGCACAAAATCTGTCCTAAAAAAACAGCTGCAACAAGCCTTCTTGTAAAGTCCATAACTTCCTGCTCGAGTGTGATAAATGGACGTTCTACAACTTTCTGGAAAGCTGAGATTACGTACTTCAACTTTGATGTTCAAGGTTTATGAAGATAAGACTTGTAAAGTTGTCAAAAATGACCTTGAACTTGTGTGGTCAAATTTGTCCTAAAAGCTGTCATGAAAATTCTGTTTTATCAATGCCTTTTGCAGAGACCATAACTTTCTGCTCAAGAATGATAAATGGGCTTTCTAGGACTTTCTGGAAAGGTGACATGACGTACTTCAGCTTTCATGCCCAAGGTTTGGCTTGAATCAACTTGGATCATGGAGAAAAACATACTTGAAGTTGGGACATTCTTGCTGGAAAAATATTAATGATGTCCTATGAAATGTTGGAACATCAGACATTAAGAATTCCCAACTTTGATCACCTATATCTTTCAATCCTTATGATATTTTGAGTTGATTCCTTCTACAATGTTGAAGTATCAAATAGCCTCTTTAAAAGTAGCCCTTACGCAAAACCAATGGATGCTTGGATCAATAGTTACAACCTTGAAAAGTTGTGCACTTGAACATGATTTTAACTTAGAAAAAATTTCTAAGTTTCTTTCAATTTGATCAATTTTGCAATTTTGCATGATTTCTTGATTTAAATTTGATCAAATTAAATCAACCATCATATTTTCTTGAGTAATGGCTTGTGAAGCTCAAAGTTGACCATAAGTAAAACTTTGACTTTCTGCGTCAGTTGACTTTGTATTAGATGAACTTGAGGCTTGATCCACTTGAAATGTTGCACTCTTGTGCTTAATTCTTGATGTGGGTATCCTCTTGATCCTTTGTGGGTGTTTAATAGGTTAGACAAGTTGAAGATCATGTCATTCCTTGATTGATCATTTGCCTAAAGGCTCTGAGAGGGCTTGAAACCCTAAGCTTGATTGTCGTGAATGCTCAACAATTCCTTGAGGAGATTGATGAGGCATAAAGGTACATCCATATTGTGATGATGATTTACACAATGATGGGAAATCTTAGTGGTCAAAATTTGGGGTATGACAACATGGCATTTCTCTGAGAAGATCTCAAAGAAAAGTATGATGTAATATCCCCAAGCAAGAAGCAGTCTCTTAAGAGACTCCTTTACCCTAGTAGAATCAACAAATGGCATCTCCAACAGAGAAGTTTGAATACCTCTACAGCTCATACGAATGGGTTCCCCAGCAAGTCTGACATCAAAACTTTTTCCCATCAAATGGCATCTCCCCAGGAAAATTCGGCGAGAAGTTTAAGGAAAACTGCTACAAATAACGTCCCTTGTCAAAAAGTTTATTGACAAAAGAAACTGAGACCAGTTTCGTGGCTAAAAACCAGGATCGAGGGGAAGTTTATATCAGAAATTGAGACCAGTTTCGTGGCTAAAAACCAGGATCGAGGGGAAGTTTATATCAGAAACTGAGACCAGTTCCGTGGCTAAAAACCAGGATCAAGGGGAAGTTTATATCAGAAACTGAGACCAGTTCCGTGGCTAAAAACCAGGATCAAGGGGAAGTTTATATCAAACTGAGACCAGTTATGTGGCTAAAAACCAGGATCGAGGGGAAGGTTATAGACAAAATAAAACTTAGACCAGTTCCGTGGCTGAAAACCAGGATCGAGGGGAAGTTTACCCTTTTCTAAGCATCATTGCTTAGCAAAAGAAGATGGATGAGTAAGCTGTCATTCATAACCACCATCAAAATTTCGGGTATTCCGATATTTAATCCTCTTGCACCCTAAATGCCCGAATACCTTCGCCATTCACACCTTCGGGTCCAAGAAGATTAAATAGGGGCATCTGTCATACCCCAAATTTTGACCACCTAGATTTCCCATCATTGTGCAAATCATCATCCAAATATAAATGAACCCTCATGCCTTATTAATCTCCTCAATGATGTTTGAGCATTCACTACAACCAAGAATTAGGGTTTTGAGCCCTCTCAGAGCACTTGGACAACGGGATCAATCAAGAAATGACATGATATTCAACTTGTTTAGCCTCTCAAACACCTATAAGGGATCAATAGGACTCCCAGATCAAGAATCAAGTACAAGGTTGCAACATTCCAAGTGGATCAAACCTCAAAATCGCCAATGTCACCAAATTAGGGTTTTTGTCGACTGAGGCCTCCAGATGGAAATTTTCATCTGGGCATGATCCAAAGCTTCAAAGCACAACCCAAGATACTCTAAGGGACCTCATGGACCCAATCATCAAGTCAATTTAACCCCAGGGGATGCATTTACCAAAAATCAGGAATTTGGGTTCCTTGACCTAATTCACCCCTAAGTTGACTTTTGAGACAAAGCATGAGCCAAGACCTCAAGACATGATTTGAGGGCCTCCAATATACTACATTGACCCATTTGCAACAATGGATTGACCCAGGAAGCTTGATTCACAAGTTTCAATTTCATCAGGACCACGGTTAGGGTTTCGAGGACAAAAGTCAACTGTGCCTTTGACTTTTGACCAGGACATGCGCCTAAACCTTGGGACATGATTCAATACACTCTATAACACCTATAGAATCCATCCATTAGGTTTGATTTAGGTCAAGGACTTGATTTCACAAAGAATCGCACAGTTTGGATTTCATCCGATAAAAAGTCAACTGTACAAAAATCCCAAGTTTGTCTTTTTGGATTTTTGGTCAACCAAGGTTCCTTAGCCCTAAAACAATGTTAATATGTGATATGAATCATCATTCATCAAGAAAAACCAAAGAAAATGAGTTAACTTGAAAAAGGGGTAACCATAAAAAACTTAGAATTTTTCTAAGTTATGGAACAAAGTGGCTAGGGTACCAACTTCCAAGGACCATAACTTGAGATCCAAGCAACCATTTTCGATGGTCCAAAGCTGTATTTGTAGCTCTCATTACATAATTCAAAAGCTTCAACTACATCAAACTCCAATTCCTCATGGATTTTAAATTATGGAGTGATCAAAATGGCTAAAAACATGAAAATGACATTTTTCCAACACTTAGTGAAATTTTCATTAAGTCAGAATCTGCCTTACGTTTTCCAAAATGTAGGGACATTTTTCACCTTGATCCAAGTCAAACCAGGTCTAGGGGTGAACGTCAAAGTTAAAGTATGCCTTAAGGGCTTTCCAACAAGTACCAGATCATCTCCAAGTTCAATTTGAGCAAGGAGATACATCCCTTGAAACATGGCATTAGGAACTGGTTTTACAAGGCAGAATTGTGCACATTTGCTCGATTTGTCCAAATCTGATAACTCCAAGCCTTGTCATTAATTTGGACACATAAGAGGATCAAATCCAAGGGGGATGATCTGATCTCCAAGCCTCACAAGTCCAAGAATCTACAATAGCCATGCCAAACCTAAAAAGGCTTAAAAGATGCCAAGACTTCAATTTTGTTTTCAAGCATTCGATGGATGCACCAAGGTGGCATGAACTAAGCCTATTCCAACTGAATTCAGTCAAGGCTTATCTCTGAACCAAAGCTACAAAGCCTGTGCTCTAATCTCAAGTCAATGGCTAGAGGAGACTTGAGATTCCATTTGCATAACATTGGCCAAGACCTGCTGCAGTTGCCATTCACTATTGCTTGCAAAACAAACTTGATTTACTATAAATAGAGCTCATTTATGCTCAGTTTGAGTACACCAAAGCACTACAACACTTGCTTTCCTCAAAATCCCTTTCTCTAGGCCAAAATGCCTTCTTTTGCAAGGTACCTCTGAGTTTTTGAGTTAGAGAGCAATTCTGTCACAGCTCATGATCCAAACATCTCTAATATATTGTATTTAAGCTGTTCAAACTCTCACATGTGACCTGTAACACCAAAATCACAAAGTCCACTTCCAAAACCTCAAAATTGGACTTTTTTGCATTTTTCAAGCCATGTCTTGATTCACTCACTTTCAAAACCAGATAAAACCTCAAACACACTCCAAATATCATCCTTGAACTGTCCCAAATGGTTCCCATCATCTGGAACACCATTTGAGAGAGTTTCCATATTGGTCACTTTTGCCCCTTTTACAAGAAAGAGCTCAAACTTGTTCCTGAGGATTCCAGCTGGTTCTAACCATTCTAAAAGCTTCTAAGGGATCAATTGAGAGTGTCCAAAACATCAACTTACTTCTAACACAAGGAACTTGGCAGATAGCCCAAAAAGCTCCAAGAGGTAAATGCATCATAACTTGAACTTTCTAAATTATGCATTGCTTTGAAGTCCACTACTTATAAACATCTCATACATGTTGTATATGTTGTGTTTGAACCAATTCATCATGTAATTCTTGCCTGTACCATGAGGTAGCATAGAAAATGCAAATATAGGCCTATTTCAAAACCACTATCGGGTTTTAAAATAGGGACCTCATCTGAAAAAACCATGACCACCATTGGATTCCTTGGGAAATTCTAGGCCAGATGCATATAAATTTTTTCCTAATCCATGGAGAAATGAGAAAGTTAGAGGCTTCACGTAAATGGCCCAAAAGCTGGCCTTGCCTTGCCTTGCCTAGACCTAAAACAAGGCACCCCTTATGTATTTATGGGGTGGTTTTGATACACGGATGTATCACCACCCTAGTGGTTGCGCGCTCATGTGTTTGTCTTAGAGGTCTGGGGTTCGAATCCCCCTCGCCCCAGACCCTTTTTTCTCACTTTTTCTATTTTTTGTATTTTCATATTAGGGTTAATAGTGAATTTCACCCCTGTAATGTTAGCGAATTTTGCTTTTCCCCCCTCCCTGCCTTTTGGCAACGGTTTTTTCAAAAAAACCGTTGCCAAAACCTGCCTTTGGCAACGGTGGGGGGGTAAACCGAAACACGCTCATATGGCAGGGGGGTTTCATATAATTAACCCTTCATATTATTTTCTTAAATGATTTGAAAAATTAATTTCTCTCTCAATTTTAATTATTTTTTATTGGTTCTTTTTTCAAAAAATACAAAAATGTTCAAATATTTTATTCCACAAAAAATCAAATTTATATTATTTATCTAATATAGTTGATATTTTTGCAAATAAATTCATTTTTTTTTATTGTTTTAAACATTTTAAAAATGAATTTTCATCTTGGAAATCAAAACCAAATTAGTTTTAATTCATCTTGTGATTAAAACATCATTTTTCAAACCTTAACCAAAAATCACAAGTTGTTTATTCAAACTTATTTGATGTTTTTATTATTTTTTTAGTAATTTTCTTTGAATAATTACTTTAAAAAATGATGAAATTAGGGTTTTGTTGATTTTCACCCTAACAAACCTTTTTCAAACACTTGGGGCCTCTTGAAAGAGTGTAAGACCCAACTCTTTTGTAAATAAACCTCTTTGGGCCTCAGGTATTGTATAAGTCCCACTGTAGTTTCAAAAATCTCGGTGCGATCGCCAGTTCAAAATTTTCATTTTAGGCCTCTCCCTGAGTTGTAAGCCCCATCACTTGTACAAAAACATCTTTGGGCCTCTAGTAGAGTGTAAGACCCAATCCTTTTTTAACCAAAACCATTTTGGGCCTCAGTCGTTGTATAAGTCCCGATACAATCTTCAAAACAACGGTGCAATCACTGTTAAACCTTGGGTCTCTCCTTGAGTATAAGCCCCAACAATCTTTTCAAAAACAACTTCTCTTTTGATTTAGGTTCAAATATACAGTTGTTATCAAAACTTTCTTTAATTTCTTTGAACAACTAACAATACAGTATGGAAGCTTGCTCGCCTGTAAGTTTTATCAGTTTTCATTTACATGCTTTAATATATATAACTGCATTGTGGGAAGCTGCTCCTCTTAGGCTTTGTACAATGATTCTCCCCAGCGGAGCTAATCTTTTCAGACTCTCTTGTTGAGTCAAAACATCCAAGACTCTCTTGTTGAGTCAATAACCTTTTCAGACTCTCTTGTTGAGTCAACACCTTTTTCAAACTCTCTTGTTGAGCCTATCACCTTTTTCAGACTCTCTTGTTGAGTCAATCACTCTCTTGTTGAGTCAACTAGCCTCAATCTCGAGCTTTGTACGAAACAGATAAAAATACTCTCTTATTGAGTCCAACTTTCAGCCTCCTCTTAGGCATGATATAAGGATTTCCCCTAGTGGAAGTTAGCCTCCACTTAGGCTTTGTATAATAATTTCTCCAGCTTGTTCAGCCACAATCCTTGGCTTCGTACTGGACAGATAAAAGCACTCTCTTGTTGTGTCAAACCCTTTTAGCCTCAATCTTGGGCTTTGTACAAGACATAAATTTTCATAACCTTCTCTTAAACTTAGGACAAATATATTCCCCAACGAAGTCCATTCCTCTCAGCCTACTTTTAGGCTTTGAGAAATAATATCCTTAGTCGACTCAGTCTCATTTTAGCCTCAAAATCTTGGGCTTTGTACAAGACAGATAAAGATTTCTCTCCAGAGTCAGTACCCTTTTAGCCTCAATCTTGGGCTTTGTACAAGACATACATAATATTTTCCTCGGAAAAGTCAAACTTTCAACCTCCTCTTAGGCTTTGTATAATGATATCCCCAAAGAGTCAGCTTCTCTTTTTTGCCTCAATCTTGGGCTTTGTACAAGACATATATAAACACTCTCTTGTTGAGTCAGCCATTTCCAGCCTCCTCTTAGGCTTTGTATAAGGACTTCCCTAGTGGAGTCAATCAACCTCTTAGCTTCAATCTTGGGCTTTGATCAAGGCACACAAAAATCAATATCCCTTATAAAGGAAATTATGGCATTGCTGGACTCTCATATCACAGTTAAAGTAATCCTCCTTTATAAACACTCACCCAACAACCATGATAAATAGACAAGATGTCTCCCCTTTAGAGATGACAAACTCTCTCTCAGTCAAACCTTTTAGCTTCAATCTTGGGCTTTAAACAAGACACAAATAAACCCTTTTAGCTTCAATCTTGGGCTTTGAACAAGACACCAAAACATCTTTTTCCTCCCTTAGAATAGGAGGAACTACGATTGCTCTGATTTCCCTGTTTCATTTAAACGGGAATACGTAGGCATTAGATTGCGAAATCTTAGCGAGCATACCAAATCAAACACTCGAGGTCCAACACCTTCATACATCAATCAAACTTAGGTCCAGTATCTTACAAAAAACATCTGGGAAAAGTAAACATCAACATCAACTCACTCTCTCTCTCATACTTTCCCAAGAAACTTTCCCAACCCATTAACGGATAAACACCATCAAGTACAAAGCGAAAACTAAAGCTTACATCCTGTGGATAACCACATATAGGATGAGTAATTGACAACTCCCCATTGTATAACCTGACCCCGACTCCCCGAATCTCTTTAAGAGTTTGTTGAGTAAAACATTAGCGTGCAAGGTTAGTTTTAGATAGCTTCCCTTTTCCTTCCAGCTTCATGGGATAAATAAGAAATCAGAAAGTAGCACCCCATCCTCTTCGTTGAGGAGAAAACCCAAATTCCGCGATAAGGTGGTCGCGTCACCGACAAAAATTGCACGCTACAATACCCTAGCCATTTTGTTCCATAACTTAGAAATTTTTTAAGTTTTTTATGGTTACCCCTTTTACAAGTTAACTCGTTTTCTTTTATTTTTCTTGATGAATGATGATTTAAATCACATATTATCATAGTTTTAGGGTTAAGGAACCTTGGTTGACCAGAAATCCAAAAGTCAAACTTTGGATTTTTGTACAGTTGACTTTTTATCTGATGAAATCCAAACTGTGCGATCCTTTGTGAAATCAAGTCCTTGACCTAAATCAAACGTAATGGATGGATTCCATAGGTGTTATAGGGTGTATTGAATAGTGTAGCGAGTGATTTTTGGATGTGGTTGCGAAGCACGATCGCTCTAGTACTACAATTCGATTCATTTTTTATCCTATTAAAGCTGATGAAGGAAGGGAAATAGATGTCTCCAATTAACCTTGCTTGCATACTGAGATTAAACAGTCAAAACTGTCGGTTTACAGATGCTACAAAGATTCGGGGTTTGTCCTAGGTTATTTTGTTGACGGGGGGTGCTTTAGGCTATCGGTTGAGATGTTAGGATGAATATATATAAAATTATGGGATTTTGGGTTTTTGTTTAGTGTGCTCGCTAAGATTTTTCTTTCAATCTTATGCATACGTATTCCCGTTTACCGAAACAGGGAAATCAGAGCGTTCGTAGTTCCTCCTATTCTATGGGAGGAAATGGTTGTTTTGGTGTCTTGTTCAAAGCCCAAGACGTGAAGCGAAAGGTGGTTTGTATCTTGTTCAAAGCCCAAGATGTGAAGATGAAGAGCCTATTTGTATCTTGTTCAAAGCCCAAGATGTGAAGCTAAAAGTGTTGACCTTAGAGAGAATTTGTCATCTCTAAAGGGGTCTGTTTGTCACAACTGTTGGGTGACTGATTGTAAAGGAGGATTACTTTAACTGGGATTTGTGAATCCGGAAATGCCATAATTTCCTTTATAGGGGATTTCCAACCTGAAGGAGAAGACTTTAACTCAGTTTAGAGCAATGCCATCTTTCCTTAGGAATTTCTCATACTAAAAGAGGGACATTGGCATGGATGTAGATGATCCAGAGGCTTGCCGCGTACAGCAGTTAGATGGAGGGGAAGGAGTTGTTGATGTTTGTGTATTGTGAACGAGGAACGACTTTGATGCTAAAAGGTTAATTGGATTAACCAGTGGTTTTCTTATACAAAGCCTAAGAGGAGGCTAATATGTGTCTCGTACAAAGCCCGAGATAGAGGCTAAAAAGGTTTTGACTCAACGAGGGAATCTTTTGGTATCTCGTATAAAGCCCGAGATGGAGGCTATTTGACTCAAGAAGAGAGTTTTTTGTATCTCGTACAAAGCCCGAGATGGAGGCGAAAGGGTGATTGACTCAACGAGGGAGTCTCTTATGTGTCTCGTACAAAGCCCGAGAGAGAGGCTGAACGTTGTTTGACTCCGCTGGGGAGAATCGTATGTACAAAGCCCAAGAGGAGGCTAACTTCACTGGAGAAGGATCATTATACAAAGCCTAAGAGGAGGCTATGGCGACTGTTCAGTTAAGTGATAGGTCCAGTAGAGAGAAAATCAGTTCTTATATGAGCAATGTTGTACTCGAGGATTTGGTTCGAGGATCCGGGTTATTCCTGTTCTTTAAGGAAGTGGGAAATCCGAAGGGTATTGAGATTGTCCGAGTCTACGGGTTCCTTCCTATTCTTGAAGGGTGCTTGAGAATGTCTTTGAGACTCAAGGATCTTAGACTGTCCAAGTCTAGAGTTTCATCTTTTGTACTGTGCTTTGAGAAATAGTAGTAGGCTCTTTGAAAGGACTGTTCTATGCAGATGATTAAGTTCTGTTCATATACCTCTAGGAGGTCGTCAGGACAATTTATACGAAGCCCAAGAGGAGGCTGGAAACTTTTAAGAAGCCGACGGGTCCTTGTACGATGCCCAAGAGGAGGCTATCATTCCCGAAGGAAGAGATCATTATACGAAGCCTAAGAGAAGGCTGTGAATACTTATAAGAAGCCGACGGGTCCTTGTACTAATCCCAAGAGGAGGCAGGGTTGCTTTTAGGAAGCCTGTGAGTCCTTGTATGATGCCCAAGAGGAGGCCGATGCTTTTAAGAAGCCGATGGGTCCCCAAACCCCGAGAAATTCAAGACAGGCTATTCACGAGGAATAGATCAAGCCAGGAAAGTTCGAGAATTTGGAAGAAACTCAAGAGATGCCATTCACGGAGAAAAGATCATCTCTGGGGAATAGAATTTCTTGACAAGTGCTTTTAAGAAGCCTGTAGGTCCCCAAACCCCGAGAAATTCAAGACATGCCATTCACCGAGAATAGATAAAGTCAGGAAAGTCCGAGAATTTGGAAGAAACTCAAGAGATGCCATTCACGGAGAAAAGATCATCTCTGGGGAGTAGAGTTTCTTTGACAACTTCTACGAGTGACAGTCTATGAAAGGGTTCACTGAGAATGCTGCCTTTCATATCTCCATATTGTTTAACCCCAAGAGGTGGGAAGACTGTGTCTTGTAATCCTATGGGGATCTAGTTTTGACTATTTAAGAGTGATCAACGGGCTTAATGCTAGACGTAGTTGCCCGGGAAACTCGAAATATCTATACTATTATTACACAGTTGATATGAGTTTATGAAAGAAGACTTACAGCGAAACAGCCCCACAATACAGTTATATGTATATGAAAGCGGTAAATGAAAGCAATAACCACTTACTCGGTTGTAGAGCTTCCATGTTGTTTGGTTAGTTGTTCAACAAAGAAAAATTGAAAACAACAATATAGTCAAAATCAAAGGAGAAAGTGCTTTGAAAAAGAAAGATTTGGGGCTTACAGCTCAAGGAGAGGCCCAGGGTTTATCAGTGAGCGCACTGTTTGAATTTGTACAGAGGGACTTATACAAGTGACTGAGGCCCAAAAAGTTTTCCTGTAGAAGGGATGGGTCTTACACTCTCTCAAGAGGCCCAAAAAGTTTTAAAGAAAAAGAGTGGGGCTTATAACACGAGGGTAGGCCCAGTTGACTTTTCGTTTGAAATGGCGATCGCCCCGAGGTTTTCTTTTAACGCAGAGGGGCTTATACAATATCTGAGACCCAAAGTGATTTTGGTTAAAAGGGGTTTGGGTATTACACTCTATTAGAGGCCCAAAAAGTTTTAAATGGGTCTTATAGCTCGAGGAGAGGCCCAAAAGGTTATTTTTCAAAAGACGACGATCGCGCCGTTTGTTTTTGACGGTATCGGGACTTATACAATAAGTTGAGGCCCAAAAATGGTTTGGTCAAAAAAGTTTTGGGTCTTACACTCTATTAGAGGCCCATGAGTGTTTGACAATGATTTGTTTGATTGAAAATCAAAGAAACCCTAATTTTATTCTTTAAAAGTAAATATTTAAAGAAAATCAATGAAAAATACCAAATAGGTTTGAATAAACCACTTGTGATTTTTGTTTAAGGTTTGAAAAATGAGGTATAAATCACAAGAGATATTAAAACTCATTTGGTCTTGATTTTTCAAGATGAATATTCATTTTAAAATGTTTAAATACAAATAAAAATGAATTTATTCACAAAAATACTAATTATATTAAATAAATAATATAAATTCAATTTTTTTATGGAATAAAATATTTCAACATTTTTGTGATTTTTTGCAAAAAGAACCAATAAAAAATAATTAAAATTGAAAGAGTTATTAATTTTCCAATTAATTAATAAACCATGAAAATATTGGAAAAAATGGCAAAATGTGAAAGAACACAAAATGGCATGGGTGGGGTTTGAACCCAAGACCTCAAGGTTACAAGGCGCGCGCCTTACCACTGGGGTGGTGATACATCCATTGTTTGAAACAAAACTGATAGTTCCTGGATTGGCTGGAATTTTGGTAAAACAAAGTTTATTCAATGTTGATGTCAAGGTGCTGATGTTGTAACATTGAAGTCTTAACACTGGGCTGTGTTAAGTTGTTAAATGCTGAAGATGGATGTCTGGTGTCACACAGGTGATGTTGTAACATCAGACCTGCAAAATTAATAACAGCAGGATATGTTATTAGGGCACGCGTATTAGCTGGAATTGTGGAGAGTGGTTAACTCATTGGATGAGAATATCTTGGGATAGATATTTTCTGTTACATGGGAGATTTGATTGCAGATCTGTTGGAGAATTAAAAGGTTGAAGATTTAAAAAGATTTTGGGGATAAAATCTGTTTTGAAGATTCAGTTTTAATTAACAAATCTGATCAAATATTGTGACAAGTCCAAGCCCAATTCAGGAGCTATATAAAGCGCACAAGACCAAAGGGAAAAGTACAGAAAACATTCAGAAGATCAAGAGCAGAAGGCTTAGTGTCTAGAGTTTATTTAAAGTGCTTGTATTTACACTATTCTAGGGTTTGAATAGGTGTTAAGTTTCTGTCCTCTCTAAAGCTGTGAAGCAAAGAGAGTTGTTTGAATTGATCGAAACTGTGAAGTAAGATCAAGGGTGCTCCAAGTGGGTTCTTTGAGTGTTTGTAAGGGATTGAGTGTTGTTCTCATACCTAAGTGGTTTCTTAGGTAGGAAGTCATTAGTAGAGTATAAGTTTAGGAGATTGTCAACGGGTCGTTGAGTCTGTAAATTATATCTACAAGTAGTGAATTCCATCCCGGGCTTGGTAGCCCCCAGAGTAGGTTGGTTGTAACCGAACTGGGTCAACAATTCTTGGTGTTATTTTACTTTTATTGCTGTCCATTATGCAGAGTGTGTTGTTGTGACATCACACCTTAACATCACACGTCTGATACCAGAATTTCAATTGGTATCAGAGCAGGCATCCTGTCTGTCTCTGGGTGAGATCTAGGGAAGTTACTTTTTGGTGTAAAGATGGACAAAGAAGTTGGAGGATTCGTCAACAGACCCCCTATTTTGGATGGATCCAATTATGACTATTGGAAGCCAAGGATGACCACCTTCTTAAAATCCTTGGACAGTAGGGCTTGGAAGGCTGTTATTAAAGAATGGAAAGCTCCTGTTATGTGTGAGAAGGATGATTCTGGCAAAGATAAAGAAGGCACCTCTAAGCCAAAGCCTGAAGAAGAGTGGACCAAGGAGGAAGATGAGCTTGCCCTTGGAAATTCCAAAGCTCTGAATGCTATCTTCAATGGAGTGGATAAGAACATCTTCAGGTTAATCAATACCTGTGAAGTTGCTAAAGAAGCATGGGATATCTTGCAGGCTACTCATGAAGGAACATCTAGAGTCAAGATGTCAAGACTTCACATTTTAACATCAAAATTTGAAAGCCTGAAGATGAAGGAAGATGAAACTATTCATGATTTCCACATGAGTTTTCTTGAGCTGGCCAATGCATCTAGTGCTCTTGGAGAGAAGATGTCAGATGAAAAGCTCGTGAGGAAGATCCTTAGGTCCCTACCTAAGAAGTATAAGATGAAGGTTACTGCCATTGAAGAATCACAAGACATCAGCAAGATGAGAGTAGATGAGCTCATTGGATCTCTTCGAACCTTTGAGCTTGGGTTGAATGAAGAAGAACCACAAAAGAAGCCAAAGAGTATAGCCCTGGTGTCAAATAATGAAGAAGATAAAGGAAAGAGTTCTGAATCCCAGGAGGATTTATCCCAGGCCATAGTGATGTTGGGAAGACAGTTCACCAAAGTATTCAAGAGAATGAATAATAACTCCAGGCCTAATGTCAAAGACATGACTTCTGACACCAGCAAGAAGGATGAAGAGAAAACTGCCCAAGATAAAGGAGTGCAGTGCTTTGAGTGTGAAGGGTATGGACATGTCAAGAAAGAATGTCCCACCTTCTTGAAAAAGGAAAAGAAGGGCATGACAGTTCCATGGGTGTCATAGGGTATATTGATGCATGTCATAGGGCTTGGGAGCATGTGCTGGTCAAAAGTCAAAGTTATAGTTTACTTTTTCCTTAAAACCCTAACTGTGGTGCAGATGAAATTGAGACTTGTTGCTCAAGCTTCTTGGATTAATCCATTGTTGCAAATGGATCAATATAGTTTATTAGAGACCCTCAAACCCTCTCTTGAGGTCTTGGCCCATGATTTTCCCTAAAAGTCAACTTCGGGGTGAATTAGGTCAAGAAACCCTAATTCCTGATTTTTTATGAATGCATCCCCTAAGGCAAAATTGACTTGATGATTGGGTCCATGAGGTTCCATGGAGTATATTAGGTTAGGTTTTGGATCATTGGCTTGTGCCCAGATGAAAAATTTCCATCTAGAGGCCCTGGTCGACCAAAACCCTAAATTGGTGACACTGTCGATCTTGAGAATTGATCCACCTAGAAGGGACCAGCCTTGTTCTTGATCCTTGAAGTGGGAGTCCTTTTGATCCATTGTGGATGTTTGAGAGGTTAGACAAGTTGAAGATCATGTCATTCCTTGATTGATCCTTTGTCTAAGCACTCAGAGAGGGCTTGAAACCCTAATTTTTATTGTAGTGAATGCTCACCCATCTTTGGGGAGACTGATGAAGTATGATGGTTCCTCCATATTGTGATGATGATTTTCACAATGATGGGAAATCTTAGTGGTCAAAATTTGGGGTATGACAGATGCCCCTATTTAATCTTCTTGGACACGAAGGTGTGAATGACGAAGGTATTCGGGGTGCAAGAGGATTAAATATCGGAATACCCGAAATTTTGATGGTGGTTATGAATGGTAGCTTACGCATTCATCTTATTTAGCTAAGCAATGATGCTTAGAAAAGGTAAACTTCCCCTCGATCCTGGTTTCCTACCAAGGAACTGGTCTTAGTTTCTAAAATAAACTTCCCCTCGATCCTGGTTTCCTACCAAGGAACTGGTCTTAGTTTCTAAAATAAACTTCCCCTCGATCCTGGTTTCCTACCAAGGAACTGGTCTTAATTTCAGATGTAAACTTCCCCTCGATCCTGGTTTCCTACCGAGGAACTGGTCTTAGTTTCTTTCGTCAATAAACTTTACTGACAAGCGACGCTATTCATAGCGGCTTTCCTTCAAACTTCTCGCCGAATTTTCCTGGGGAGATGCCATTTGAGTGGAAAAAGTTTTGAGGTCAGACTTGCTGGGGAACCCAGTCGTCTGAGTTGTAGAGGTAGACAAACTTCTCTGGTTGGAGATGTCATTTGTCGATTCTACTGGGGAAAGCGAGTCTCTTGAGAGACTGTTTCCACTTGGGGTCTTACATCATACTTTTCTCGGGATCTTCCCGGAGAAATGCCATATGATGGGCTCCAAATTTGAGGTGCCGATGACCTTTTCATCAGCGGTCTTTCAGAGAAAGGCAGCTGTACTGCCAAATCTCTGCTTAGGAGGCTTTATCTGGGGATTTTTCTTTACTCTGGGAAAGCAAGGATATCATCTTCAATGGCGAAGAGTGATGCTAACTGAGGGCTCTCTGGTCTTTCAGAGGTTCAAGTTATCAAAGTGGTCGAGGACCCAACTTCAATCCATAAATAAGACTGGAGGAGAGAGAATGTTCAAACGTAACACTTCCTGACGAGGAAAGGGTTGCCAACTCGATTGGGACGACTTTTATCACTAGGGGACAGGCCGACTAGAGTGATAGCGATGCAATATGAAATGTGAATGCAAATCAATAATGCAATGATGCATGTATGTTTATGCTGACAAAACTGACGCGACATACAAACTGACGGGTGAAAACGACTGGATACTCGGCCATCGCGGGGCGTGTAGAGATATCGCTGTTCAAGATAGCAATTCCACCTTGCTTAGGAGAGATAGTCCCCATTGGGAGCTATGTTGGTCGGGCTTAGGAGAGATAGTCCCCATTGGGAGCTATGTTGGTCGGGCTTAGGAGATGAGAACTCGGTCGAGGTGTGTCAAACGAAATAAGGTCTCTGACACAGTTGATCCCTTCATTCAGGCGTACTGGGTTAGAAGGAGTACTTTGATTCTGCACTTTGAGGTTCGATTACTTCTGGAGAAGCGACCGATGTTCTTCTGATGTTCAACAGTCAAAAGAAATTGTCGTCTTTAATTTAAAAGAAGAAAAAGTTTTAACGAGTAAATTCATTTTTGTTTTATTTCAAGAATCGCTAATCATGTTAAAATGCCATTCTGTAAAGCTAAAACAAATAAGAATTACAAACAAAAGCACAAGGGCTCAAATTTTATTGATAAGATGGAGATCAGCCAAACGCGTGATTCCAAAGAGTATTTACAAAGTTAGAAAATGGTAATTTACAGGGAAAAGGGCTACGTTGAAACATAACGACCACTATCCATCTACCAACTTTGAATTCGGGACATCCTGAGCTTCTGTCGAAGATCACCTTGACCGGAGTTTTCTGGCGGATGATGTAACTGCTGCTGCTGAGGGACTTGCCTCTGTTGAACATAGTTACTTT
This sequence comes from Lathyrus tuberosus, assembly GCA_022829125.1. Lineage (NCBI taxonomy): Eukaryota > Viridiplantae > Streptophyta > Magnoliopsida > Fabales > Fabaceae > Lathyrus > Lathyrus tuberosus. The sequence goes on from JALAZF010000540.1 coordinate 2,917,829, forward strand.
CCATTATCCCTAATTTTTGCCTGGATTGTACTGTGATGTTTCCAATCCACCGGGATGATTTTTTTTCATGTCTCTAACTTTTGCCTGGACCGCCCTTTCGGGTTTTCAATCCACCGAGACGTTTTTTTTTAGTTTAGGCGAAGTATTTCTTGACTACATCAACATTCGTGGGGTAGGCAAATTCCTCTCCGTCCATGGTTGCAAGTCTCAAGGGGCCGCCTGAGAAAGCTTTCGTGACCACATAGGGGCCATCATAATTCGGAGTCCATTTACCTCGCGAATCAGTGAGAAATAACTGGATCTTCTTGAGCACGAGGTCTCCTTTTCTGAAAACACGAGGTCGGACCTTTTTGTCAAACGCCCTCTTCATTTTCTGTTGATACAATTGACCATGGCATAGTGCCGTGATTCGCTTCTCCTCGATCAGATTCAATTCGTCGTGTCGGCTTTGACACCATTCAGCTTCGGTGAGCTTAGCTTCCATCAATACTCGGATTGACGGGATCTCTACTTCTATGGGGAGCACTGCTTCCATGCCATACACTAGAGAGAAAGGGGTTGCCCCTGTTGAAGTGCGGACAGATGTGCGATAACCGTGAAGAGCAAAGGGTAGCATTTCGTGCCAATCTTTATAGGTTACAACCATCTTTTGAACGATCTTCTTGATGTTCTTGTTATCCGCTTCTACCGCTCCGTTCATCTTGGGTCGGTAGGGCGATGAGTTATGGTGTTCGATCTTGAACTCAGCGCACAACTCTTTCATCATCTTGTTGTTCAAGTTAGATCCATTATCAGTAATGATCTCGCTTGGAACACCATAATGGCAGATGATATTGTTTTTGATAAATTGGACCACCACTTGTCGGGTTACATTGGCGAATGACGCTGCTTCGACCCACTTGGTGAAATAGTCAATGGCTACTAGGATGAACCGATGTCCGTTTGAATCCTTGGGCTCAATCATGCCAATCATGTCGATTCCCCATGTGGAAAATGGCCATGGGGAAGAGAGAACTTCGAGATGTGATGGCGGTACATGAATTTTGTCGGAGTATATCTGACACTTGTGACACCTCCTCATGTACTTGTAGCAGTTGGATTCCATTGTCAACCAATAGTACCCCGCTCTTAAAATTTTTCTCGCCATTGTGTGTCCGTTGGCATGAGTGCCAAAGGATCCTTCATGAATTTCTTTCATAAGCATGTCTGCTCTGGTCTGTCTACGCATCAGAGCAAGACCATGTCAAAATTTCTCTTATAGAGAGTGTCCCCGCTCAGGAAGAAGTTTCCTGCCAATCTTCTTAGGGTTTTCCTGTCTTTTCTTAGTGCCCCAGGTGGGTACTCTTGTTTCTGAAGGAAGCATTTGATATCGTGATACCAAGGTTTGTCGTCTATGACTGCTTCAATAGTGAAGATGTAAGCGGGCCGTTCAAGGCGCATTATGTCGATCTTAGGTAAGTCATTCCATTGACCTACACTAATCACATAAGAGATAGTGGCCAATGCATCAGCCATGTGATTCTCATCACGAGGGATATGATGAAACTCAACTCTGTTGAAGAAAGGTAGCAATCTTCTTGCGTAGTCTTTGTAAGGAATCAATCCTGATTGGTATGTGTTCCAATCCCCTTTTATCTGATTGATAACCAGAGCTGAATCACCGTATACATCCAAGTTTTTTATCCTTAAATCAATTGCTTCCTCGAGACCCATAACACAAGCTTCGTATTCGGCCTCGTTGTTCGTACATTTAAACGTAAGTCTGGCAGTGAAAGGAATGTGGGTACCCTGAGGGGTAACAATTATTGCCCCAATTTCATTTCCATAATGATTAACGGCTCCGTCAAAGATAAGTCCCCATTGGGAACCTGGTTCTGGCCCTTCACTGGGTAACGGTTCATCGCAATCTTTCATTTTTAGATACATGACATCTTCGTCTAGGAAGTCAAACCCGATTGATTCCTGATTTTCAATCAGTTGATGAGCCAAATGATCGGCTAAAATACTTCCCTTAACGGCTTTCTGAGCATGGTACTCTATGTCATATTCTGATAACAGCATTTGCCAACGGGCAATCCTTCCCGTGAGAGCTGGTTTTTTGAAGACGTACTTGATTGGATCCATTTCGGAGACCAACCAAGTAGTATGACGAATCATGTATTGACGTAGACGTTTGGCTGCCCAAGCCAAAGCGCAACAAGTTTTCTCGAGCATCGTGTATCGAGTTTCGCAGTCGGTGAATTTCTTGCTCAAATAGTAAATGGCAGACTCTTTCCGTTTGGTTTCGTCTTGTTGGCCAAGTACACATCCCATTGAGTCCTCTAGGACTGTGAGGTAAATGATAAGTGTTCTTCCTTCCACTGGAGGTGATAGAATCAAAGGATTCAACAGATATTCCTTGATACTGTCGAAGGCGGTTTGACAATCTTCTGTCCAAACGCAATCCTGGTTCTTTTTGAGTAATTTGAAAATCGGCGCACAAGTGGCAGTCATAAGGAATATGAACCTGGAGATGTAGTTCAAACGGCCCAGGAATCCTCTGACTTGATTTTCAGTTTTCGGAGAAGGCATTTCTTGAATGGCCTTGACCTTGTCAGGATCAACCTCAATTCCTTTCTGGCTAACGATGAACCCTAGTAGTTTCCCTGAACGGACACCGAAGGTGCACTTGTTGGAATTCAAGCGGAGCCTGAATTTTCTTAGACGTTCGAACAATTTTGACAGATGTTCAACGTGCTCACTCTCTGTTTTAGATTTTGCAATCATATCGTCGACATACACTTCAATTTCTTTGTGTATCATGTCATGAAAAAGAGTAGTCATGGCCCTTTGATAGGTTGCCCCGGCATTCTTCAAACCGAACGACATTACCTTGTAACAAAAGGTACCCCATGGGGTAATGAATGAAGTTTTCTCCATGTCTTTTAGCGCCATTTTGATCTGGTTATAGCCTGAGAATCCATCCATGAAGGAGAAAATTTTGAACTTTGTTGTGCTGTCTACCAGCATGTCAATGTGTGGTAAAGGAAAGTCGCCCTTTGGACTTGCCTTGTTCAGATCCCTGTAATCAACACACATTCTGACCTTTCCGTCCTTTTTCGGAATGGGTACGATGTTGGCTAACCATTGAGGATATTCAGATGTGGCGAGGAAACCCGCGTCAATCTGTTTCTGCACCTCCTCTTTGATTTTGATGGCCATGTCCGGGTGAGTACGTCTCAACCTTTGCTTTACTGGCGGACATTCCGATCTCAATGGTAAGTGATGTTCCATGATGCTGGTATCCAACCTTGGCATATCTTGATAGGACCAACCGAATACATCGGGAAATTCTTTGAGAAGCTTTATCAAACTCTCTTTGGCAGTTGGACTGAGCAGTGCCCCAATCCTGATTTCTTTTCTCTCTTTTTCTGAACCCAAGTTTACCATTTCCAATAGCTCTTTCTGAGGTTCAATGGACCTTTCCTCTTGTCTGAGTAGTCGGGAGATCTCTTATGGAATTTCGTTGTTAACTTCTTCTTCAGCCCCAAATATCGGGAACTCAAAGTTTGGAGAAGGCATCGGATCGTATGTTTCAACGGGGTTTAAAACAAGAAATCTGCATGACGGTATGATTCGTGTTTAGAAGAGATAGAGAAAATGCAAGTGTGTGCAGTGTATTTATTTTACTGCTTGTTTTTATTTGAATTGTTTTTTAGGTTTACCATTTTCTGAAAAAGCAAAAAGAGAAAACAACAATTAATGCAGAAATTACAGAACGACGTTATTTTATTAATGAACAAGTCGATCCTTGAAACTACAGCCCTATAAAACAAAACTCTGTCGCTTTGGGCGAAGCGAAGAGGGAAAATTTACAGAAAGCGAGCCCTATCAAAACATCCATTTCACCTGGGCAGGGTGAAAGGTTAAAGATGGCAATTACTTTGACTGATGAACGATCTTCGGAACCTCGACGGCAACCCATTGGCGGCAAACTCCTCGGTGAATCACAAAGTCTGGCACCTTCCTTGATTTGTCTTCAGAAATGACGTTGATTCCTGGTGGAGCAGGATCATTGGAATCTGTCTCCCAGGCAGAGTTGTCATAGGAGAATTCCTCAGTTGTATTTTGCATAGTATTTGTGCTCTCAGCTGTATCTCCCCATCCAGTTGGCTGGATATCTTCGAGCCTGATACGAGGGCTTTCGGGAGCGGTGTACTTGACCATATAGTTGTATTTTCCACTCGGTTGTCCCAAGGAGTCCCAAACTTCTTTGGAACCGGAGGAGTCATCTCTCTCGATGACGTTGACCTCGGGAAAAGCAAAGTTGATGAACTCAAGTCCTGCAAACGTTGCGAATTCATCTTCATGTTGAGTAGTTTCTGAATGACCTGAGTGTTGATCCCATGACATGGTGGGGACACAGGTATTCTGTTTAATGATGGTCAGCTGATTTTCATTGTTCGGCTGACTCTCTTGCCCCAAGTTTCCTGGGTAAGGCTGCCACATTGGCAGGCCATCCATTGGGCCATAGTAATTGTGGTCAAAGTTGTCTTTCATCAGAGTGTCCTCCTCTAATGAATTTGGCGGAGCACGACATCCTTCCGGATCACAATCTCCATAGATCATTTCGACGTCTGACCTTGGTATAAATCTCGGACTCTGTGTAGGAAAGCAAAATGGTGTAGGCACCTCTTCCAGAGACATAAAACCGTCCTCATTAAGATAGGACTTCCATTCTTCATCTGTGTCAGAGGGATCTTCCTCATTGATAGCATGTACTGTCTGAGACACTGGGTGAAGAAAACCTCCACTGTGGTAGAAGTTTTGAAGGGGATGAAGACTTTCATCTTTGGCAGCTGTCTGGGTACAGGTTGCAGAAAAACCAAGACCCTTCTTTGTTTTATTGTCAATAGGAATGACAAGTTGTCCCCATCCTGTTGTATCGGTACTCTCGACCGCTTTGATAGCATCTTTGTATGAGGAAATCGAGGTTCCTCCTTTAAACTGATTGTTCTTGCTTACCGACAGTGCTTGGAACTGAGTTCCAATAACCTCCTCAAGTTCTATACCAGCAGATGATGACAAGTTACTCACAAGCAAGGCTTGTTCCCCACAAACTGTGCCAAGTTGATTGTTCTTGAAGAACTTTAGCTTTTGGTGGAGGGTTGAAGTAACCGCTCTAGCTTGATGTATCCAAGGTCTTCCTAATAAACAACTGTACGTTGCCCGGATGTCCATGACCTGGAAAGTGACTTGGAAAGTGTGAGGACCTATAGTTATGGGAAGATCAACTTCGCCGTTAACTGTTTTTCTGGATCCGTCGAACGCTTTGACGACGACCTCGCTGATTCTCATCAGAGGGCCTTTGAATGATAATTGCATCAAAGTGGACTTCGGCATAACATTCAGGGCTGACCCTGTGTCTACCAGTACGCTGGCTAAAGCATCGTCCTGGCAGTTAACTGTGATATTGAGCGCCATGTTATGACGACGACCCTCTTCAGGTAATTCCTCATCACTAAATCCGAAATTATTGCAGGAAGTGATGTTAGAGACAATGCTATCAAACTGTCTGATTGTTACATCCTGTTCCACAAAGGCTTGCTCCAAGACTTTCTGTAGAGCCTCCCTGTGGGCTTCTAAACTGAGTAACAGTGATAATACCGAGATCTTTGAAGGAGTTTGTAACAGCTGATCCACAATGTTATATTCACTCCTTTGGATGAGCTTCAGGATCTCATCATCGTTTTTCGAAAGGTCGGGATTACTGGATTGACCGACTGGTGGATCAGGAGTTTTCGTCTGAAGTTCCTTTTCCTTGTTAGCTTCCCCAACCCCTCGGTTGAAGATTCTACCACTCCGTGTTACTCGACTGATGTCTGCAATATTCACGACGGAGGGTAATGGAATTTCCTTTCCATTTTCAACTGTCGTTGCACCGTATTTGTAAGGGATAGCCTTATTTGATTCATACGGTGTTGGTCCCGGCAGATAGATGACTACGGGAGCCTTTTGATTTTTCTGACCATCATAAGTAATCTCGATCCGTTCCCGGTTAGGAACTTTAGATTCGTCAAGTAGAGGGATAATGGCAAAAAAATCCCTGGTCTGGTGATGACCAGAGATTGTGACAACATCCTCAACTTGCTCGGCAAGGTAGTTCGGCGTCCAGTTGATAGGTCCAGAGCCCGGATATGGGCGAATCTCTCCACGATCTACCTGACCCTGAAGAGATGCTCTCACAAGGTAACACCCTTGGTTACTTTCTGAACAGACACTACAACGTTCATAGTTGTGTGGTGGCACCTGGCCACGCCCACTTTGAATACAATGTAACCTCACTAGGTTAGCTTCCACAGATCGGGCATCCTGACTCTGACGCCGAGTGGGGTTTCTGTTATTGATACTAATTTGCTAAGTATCTTCATCCATATAAATTGGCATCCACCAGTGATTTAACAAGTGATGAAGTGCCTCCTGGACAAGGGTACAACCTCGATCATTTTTGCAACCCGCTTTACAGCTTTGATAGTCGTGTGATTTTAAGAATCTAAGTCGGACCTGCTCAGCATGTAACTCTACCAGGTTGGTATTCATCACGCGAATATCGAAGATCTGAACCATGTTAATTTGATAGGAATTCCTATCATGGTAGTCTTGGATCCATCCAAGATCCGTCTGATGCTGGAGGGCCTCTTGTATGAAAGAGCATCCCTGTTTGTTTACAGAGCAAGTCAGACAAGAACTGTAATCATGCCGCGGCAGATTATGATACTGGCTTTGCCTTGAGTGCATTGCCACTAAGTTGACATTCATCGCACGGATGTCGTGGTTTTGAATGACGTTGGAATTCGTGTAAACCATGTTAACTCCACGAACTCGGTGCTCTTGGATCCATCCGAGATCCATTTGTTCCTGTAGAGCTGCTTGCACCACAGAACATCCCTGGTTGTCTTTAGAGCAGATATCACACTGGTGATAATTATGAGGTGGCACATGGCCATATCCACTCTGTCTACAATGCATCTTGACCAGATTGGTTTTCAACAAGAGTACATCGTGAATTTGATAGACATCGTTAGTTTCTCCTTCTATCAAATTTCCTGCAGCCTTCTCGTGTTGAGGCAGCGGGTTCGTGAGAACATTAGGATTTATATCCTTGAAGGATAAGACCCCGCTCCTAACAAGTTTTTGCACGTCGGACTTGAAATTGAGACAAGTCTCTATGTTATGCCCTGATCCTCCTTGATGGTAAGGGCAAGTTTGATCCACCTTAAACCAAAAAGGCGGATTTTCCGGTACTGTAAGAGGAGATTTAGTCTGAATGGGCCCCTTAGCTAGTAGTAATGGAAACAGCTCTGCGTACGACACGGGTATAGGATCAAATCCTGGCGGGCGTGTTGTACGGTTGTTTTTATATGGAGGACGAGCCTGCTGAAGAGGTTGTTGTGTCCTTTGCTGATCAGGTTGGCTATGCACAACCTGAGGTTGATACGTAGGAATAGACGCAGGGCTGATAGCAGGAGTCACAGCTGCTACTGGTTGATAACGTCGCCTTTGCTTTCCGAGAGAGATATTCCCAATATCTTGCCCTTTTTTCTTAGGGAGAACACTACCGTATTTTTTAGTACCGCTCGTCGATCCAGTGTCTTTTGCCAAAAGTACTTCTCGGACGGCTTCCTCAAGGCGTACGCCCATGCCCACCATTTCGGTGAAATCACTGGGTGCACTGGCAACCATTCGGTCATAGTAAAATGATCTTAAGGTCTTTAAGAAGATCTTTGTCATCTCTTTTTACTCAAGAGGTGGACAAATTTGAGCGGCAATTTCACGCCACCTTTGAGCATACTCCTTAAAGGTTTCCCTGTCCTTTTGCGACATCGATCTGAGTTTATCTCTGTCGGGTGCCATGTCCAAATTGTATTTGTATTGTTGGACGAAGGCAGTGCCAAGATCTCTGAATGTGCTGATCGTGGCACGGTTTAAACCCATGTACCATTTGAGTGCGGCACCGGTTAAACTATCCTGAAAGTAGTGAATCAGTAGGTCCTGATTCTCCATCTTAGCTGACATTCGCCGAGCGTACATCACCAGATGGCTTTGAGGGAAAGAGTTACCCTTGTACTTTTCAAAGTCGGGCACTTGAAATTTGTGCGGGACTTTCACATTTGGGACCAAGCAGAGGTCTGCGGCGTCCTTTCCAAATAAATCCTGACCGCGAATGGCTTGCAGCTCCTTCTGCATTTCCAGAAACTGCTCCTGGAATTCATCCATTCTATCAAACATAGTTTCCTTCTTACCAGAAGGTGTCTGTGGAATTTGTCCTTCCGGGAGAGTGTGCACCACAGGGGGTGGTACCGTGACTACGGTAGTGAGTCTTGGCATTTCCCGAAGTTTGTAACCTTCAGGAGTCTTCAGTATGCCCCTGGCATCTTCGCTTTCCCGAAGTTTGTAACCTTCAGGCCCAGCGGCTTCTGTTGTGATTCCCTGATCTTCAGTGATCGGCGAAACATATCCTTCCGGGATATAGTTAATAGGCATGCCCCAGGGACGATCTTTCGGCATTTGATACCTTGGATCATACTAATGCACTATGGGTGTTGAGGTGACCTCTGAGATCACAGTCCTTTGTAGCTGAGCTTTTTCCATGGCTTGCATGTCGTTACGAAGCTTTCTCATATCCTCTCTCAGAGCGTCGATCTCTTCTTTCAACTCTCTGTTTTCTTCCTCAATATCATCCATCTTTTTCTGACGATTGGCCCGAGTATTATACGAATGAGACAGTTTGACTCTAGAACCGAGACACAAACGTGAGATTCGTAGGTAAGAAGAATACGCGATGAGAGAATGATGAATGCAATGATTATATTAATTGTTGTTTTGGTTTAATCAAAATAAACTTCGACAATTAGATTGCAAATATTAAACGGTGGGGAAACCCCTTTTTATTGATATTCAAAGGATTACAGAAATGGAAATACAGTAGATTACAAGGTGCAGAAACGGAAACCTAAACTAATGGGTCCCGAGTCCTCTCTAAAGAGAAATCGGGTGCTGATTCTGGTATCTTTCTTTTCTTTGACCGGGGCTCTTGGGCCGTTGTCGGGTTGTCATTCCTTTGCCAGGTGAATGGAGTGAGCAAATTCCTTTGGTCATCTTGATTCTCTACAACATGTTGCTCCAAAATTTCGATCAGAGCATCCTTATCTTTTAGTAATTGCTGTATTTTGATGCACTCTACGTTGAGGGTGCGGTACTTGTTCTTCCAAGACCTTCTCTCCTGTTGAACTTTGTTGAGAGTAAACTGAAGCTTTTCAGTTTCCGTCATGAAGTACATGACAGATTCCCTCGGCGGAAGAATTCCGTAACGAGGATAAGGCATTTTTAGCTTGAGAGCTCTAGTTTGTACCCAATGGAGATAAGGCTCCACTGAGACACAGTCCGGTTGTCCCAGAGACTCTCGTCCTTTCTTATGAACATGTTTCCAAGCGTGCACTATTTCTGTCTTTAGTGCTATGTCATTTTCTCCGTCCTTGAAGAAAAGACCTTCCAGATGAACACCCCGTGGGACGTGTCTCATCGGGTATCCAAATTGAGGCTGAACGAGAACTGGATGGTAATTGATTCCTCCCTTCGTTCCTATAAGGGGTATGTTGGGGAAGTTTCCACAATGATCAATGATTCTGATTCCATCATAGATCCTATTGCACCAATCTATATCAGAGTTGGTGAGAGACATGATTTTCTGCGACCAACGTAAGGGACTCTTGCAATCCCAAAAAGCAGCAGACTTGGGCAAGTGGGAGATAAACCATTTGTAAAGCAGAGGTACACAGCATGTGATCTCCCCTCCACTGTACAAATTTCCCAAGTGTACAGAATGATACGCATCTGCGAGCAAAGTCGGCACAGGGTTTCCAATGAGAAAAACCTTAATGGAGTTGATATCGACGAAATTATTAATGTTGGGAAACAAAAATAACCCGTAGGCGAGCAAGACAAAGATGCTTTCAAAAGCAGTCAAGTTTCCTATACTGGCAAAATACAGGGCTTTCTTTGTCAAGAACTGGGCTGGCAAACCTTGGATGCCACCCTTAGCGGTCATGTGAGTCCTAATCTCAGACTCGTCCAAATGAATTGCTCTTGTAATGGTCTGATTCTTTGGAATTTCTTCCAGTCCAGAAAATGGAGATCGATCAGTAATGTGTAGATCAATCAGATGAGAATACTCCTCCAGCGTTGGTGCGAGCTGGTAATCTGAGAAGGTGAAACAGTGATAAACCGGATCATAAAACTGAATGAGGGCATCCATGATTCCCTCAATCACATGGACTCTTAATAGTGGTAGCAAACCTCCGTGCTTGGCTCTGAAAGCCTCTGGGTTAGTGATCATCCTTGCTAACCTTCTCAAATCCTTCAGCTTTGGAACCTTGAAGGTATAACTATGAGTTCTCCTTCTACCGAAATTCATTAGTGCAATCCTTTTCTCTGATATTTGCAATCACAGTCTTAGTTTTATTTGAAAAACAGAGAGACTAGAAGAGAAATTTTTTGAATGTTTTAATGTTTTTTAAATGAATGCATGAATGCAGCACACAAAAACATAGAAAAAACATGGGGTCAAAGGGTCGTTGTCATGAAGTTAAGGCTCTACCCATCCCCAAAGGTTTATACTAAGGTGATTTTTGTACCTGTACTCATTATCATCAGCTCCTCCCAGGAATAGATCACCAGCCTCAAATGAGGGTAGTATCGCGTAACAACTATTCCCGATAGTTTCCGCACTACAAAAGGGTTTGGCTCCTCAGCTTCTCAGACATCACAATCGGCCCATTGTCTAGGTGAGAGAATGGGTTGCATTGGTCAGCCTCCACTGAGGTTGATGGTCGACCTCGTCGCCATCACTTATCTTAAGTGTATACTCGATCTTTCCACATGCGGCGTCACACGCATTCCCATTAGCAGAAAAATAAACACGTATAGCAATTAGGAAAAGCAGTATATATATTTGTCCTAATCATCCTAGACTTTTAAAAGCTAATAATCTTAAGTTCCTGACAGAAAATGGTTTCCCGGCGGAGTCACCAATCTGTGGGTTTATTCCAAATTAACGACATTTTGACCTAAGATCCTAGTGACGTCAAGGTTTCCACCTAGGGGACAAAAAACAACAAGATTCCTAAAGAGACCTGCACATTCCTCAGCAGAGTCGCCATTTTTCTGTAGCGAGTGATTTTTGGATGTGGTTGCGAAGCACGATCGCTCTAGTACTACATTTCGATTCATTTTTTATCCTATTAAAGTTGATGAAGGAAGGGAAATAGATGTCTCCAATTAACCCTGCTTGCATACAGAGATTAAACAGTCAAAATTGTTGGTTTACAGATGCTACAAAGATTCGGGGTTTGTCCTAGGTTATTTTGTTGACGAGGGGTGCTTTAGGCTATCGGTTGAGATGTTAGGACAGATATATATAAAAGTATGGGATTTTGGGTTTTTTTAGTGTGCTCGCTAAGATTTTTCTTTCAATCCTATGCCTACGTATTCCCGTTTACCGAAACAGGGAAATCAGAGCGTTCGTAGTTCCTCCTATTCTATGGGAGGAAATCGTTGTTTTGGTGTCTTGTTCAAAGCCCAAGACGTGAAGCGAAAGGTGGTTTGTATCTTGTTCAAACCCCCCAAGATGTGAAGCTGAAGAGTCTATTTGTATCTTGTTCAAAGCCCAAGATGTGAAGCTAAAAGTGTTGACCTTAGAGAGAATTTGTCATCTCTAAAGGGGTCTGTTTGTCACAACTGTTGGGTGACTGACTGTAAAGGAGGATTAATTTAACCGGGATTTGTGAATCCGACAATGCCATAATTTCCTTTATAGCGGATTTCCAACCTGAAGGAGAAGACTTTAACTCAGTTTAGAGCAATGCCATATTTCCTTAGGAATTTCTCATACTAAAAGCGGGACATTGGCATGGATGTAGATGATCCAGAGGCTTGCCGCTTACAGTAGTTAGATGGAGGGGAAGGAGTTGTTGATGTTTGTGTACTGTGAACGAGGTACAACTTTGATGCTAAAAGGTTAATTGGATTAACCAGTGGTTTTCTTATACAAAGCCTAAGAGGAGGCTAATATGTGTCTCGTACAAAGCCCGAGAGAGAGGCTAAAAAGCTTTTGACTCAACGAGGGAATCTTTTGGTATCTCGTATAAAGCCCGAGATGGAGGCTATTTGACACAACAAGAGAGTTTTTTGTATCTCGTACAAAGCCCGAGATGGAGGCGAAAGGGTGATTGACTCAACGAGGGAGTCTCTTATGTGTCTCGTACAAAGCCCGAGAGAGAGGCTGAACGTTGTTTGACTCCACTGGGGAGAATCGTTTGTACAAAGCCCAAGAGGAGGCTAACTTCACTGGAGAGTCAGAAATCCTAAGAGGAGGCTCTGGCGAATGTTCAATTAAGTGATAGGTCCAGTAGAGAGAAAATCAGTTCTTATATGAGCAATGCTGTACTCGAGGATTTGGTTCGAGGATCTGGGTTATTCCTGTTCTTTAAGGAAGTGGGAAATCCGAAGGGTATTGAGATTGTCCGAGTCTACGGGTTCCTTCCTATTCTTGAAGGGTGCTTGAGAATGTCTTTGAGACTCAAGGATCTTAGACTGTCCAAGTCTAGAGTTTCATCTTTTGTACTGTGCTTTGAGAAACAGTAGTAGACTCTTTGAAAGGACTGTTCTACGCAGATAATTAAGTTCTGTTCCTATACCTCTAGGAGGTCGTCGGGACAATTTGTACGAAGCCCAAGAGGAGGCTGGAAACTTTTAAGAAGCCGACGGGTCCTTGTACGATTCCCAAGAGGAGGCTATCATTCCCGAAGGAAGAGATCATTATACGAAGCCTAAGAGGAGGCTGTGAATACTTCTAAGAAGCCGACGGGTCCTTGTACTAAGCCCAAGAGGAGGCAGGGTTGCTTTTAGGAAGCCTGTGAGTCCTTGTATGATGCCCAAGAGGAGGTCGATGCTTTTAAGAAGCCGATGGGTCCCCAAACCCCGAGAAATTCAAGACAGGCTATTCACAAGGAATAGATCAAGCCAAGAAAGTTTGAGAATTTGGAAGAAACTCAAGAGATGCCATTCATGGAGAAAAGATCATCTCTGGGGAATAGAGTTTCTTGACAAGTGCTTTTAAGAAGCCTGTGGGTCCCCAAACCCCGAGAAATTCAAGACATGCCATTCACCAAGAATAGATCAAGCCAGGAAAGTCTGAGAATTTGGAAGAAACTCAAGAGATGCCATTCACGGAGAAAAGATCATCTCTGGGGAGTAGAGTTTCTTTGACAACTTCTACGAGTGACAGTCTATGAAAGGGTTCACTGAGAATGCTGCCTTTCATATCTCCATATTGTTTAACCCCAAGAGGAGGGAAGACTGTGTCTGGTAATCCTATGGGGATCTAGTTTTGACTATTTAAGAGTGATCAACGGGCTTAATGCTAGACGTAGTTTCCGGGGAAACTTGAAATATCTATACTATTATTACACAGTTGATATGAGTTTATGAAAGAAGACTTACAGCGAAACAGCCCCACAATATAGTTATATGTATATGAAAGCGGTAAATGAAAGCAATAACCACTTACTCGGTTGTAGAGCTTCCATGCTGTTTGGTTAGTTTTTCAACAAAGAAAAATTGAAAATAACAATATATTCAAAATCAAAGGAGAAAGTGCTTTGAAAAAGAAAGATTTGGGGCTTACAGCTCAAGGAGAGGCCCAGGGTTTTATCAGTGAGCGCACTGTTTGAATTTGTACAGAGGGACTTATACAAGTGACTGAGGCCCAAAAAGTTTTCCTGTACAAGGGATGGATCTTACACTCTCTCAAGAGGCCCAAAAAGTTTTAAAGAAAAAGAGTGGGGCTTATAACACGAGGGTAGGCCCAGTTGACTTTTCGTTTGAAATGGCGATCACGCCGAGGTTTTCTTTTAACGCAGAGGGGCCTATACAATATCTGAGGCCCGAAGTGCTTTTGGTTAAAAGGGGGTTGGGTCTTACATTCTATTAGAGGCCCAAAAAGTTTTAAATGGGTCTTATAGCTCGAGGAGAGGCCCAAAAGGTTATTTTTCAAAAGGTGACGATCACGCCGTTTGTTTTTGACGGTATCGGGACTTATACAATACACTGAGGCCCAAAAATGGTTTGGTCAAAAAAGGATTGGGTCTTACACTCTACTAGAGGCCCATGAGTGTTTGACAATGATTTGTTTGATTGAAAATCAAAGAAACCCTAATTTTATTCTTTAAAAGTAAATATTTAAAGAAAATCAATGAAAAATACCAAATAAGTTTGAATAAACCACTTGTGATTTTTGTTTAAGGTTTGAAAAATGAGGTATAAATCACAAGAGATATTAAAACTCATTCGGTCTTGATTTTTCAAGATGAATATTCATTTAAAAATGTTTAAAAACAAATAAAAATGAATTTATTCACAAAAATACTAATTATATTAAATAAATAATATAAATTCAATTTTTTTGTGGAATAAAATATTTCAACATTTTTGTGATTTTTTCTAAAAAGAACCAATAAAAAATAATTAAAATTAAAAGAGTTATTAATTTTCCAATTAATTAATAAACCATGAAAATATTGGAAAAAATGGCAAAATGTGAAAAAACACAAAATGGCATGAGTGGGGTTTGAACCCAAGACCTCAAGGTTACAAGGCGCGCGCCTTACCACTGGGGTGGTGATACATCCATTGTTTGAAACAAAACAACAAATATACAATGCATGACTTGGTTTTAGGCCTGGCCCAAGGCAAGTTTTGGCAAGTTTTGGCTCAGAAACGTGAAGGTCATAACTTTCTCAATTCTTATTGGTTTAAGAAAAAATTTATATGCATCTGGACCATAATTTCAGTAGGAATCCAATGGTGGTGGTAGTTTTTTCAGATCACACTCCCTCCTCAAAACCCGATAGTGGTTTTGAAAATGACCTATAAATGCATTTTCTATGCTACAACTAGGTACAAGCATGGATTACATGGTGAATTAGCTGAAACACAACATATACAACATGTATGAGATGTTTATGATCAATGGACTTCAAAGCATTGCATGTTTCAAAGATTCCAATTGTGAGGCTTACCTCTTTTTTTGAGATTTTGGAGCTTTTGTGCAATCTGTCAAACCTCTTGTTCCAGAAATGATTTGATGCTTTAGACACACTCAAATGATCCCTTGGAAGCTTTTAGGATGATTGGAATTGACTGGTACCTGCAAAAACACAAACAGTCCCTTTCTTGCAAAAGGGGTTAAAAGTGACCAAAATAGCAACTCTCTCAAATGGTGTTCCAGATGAGGGGAACCATTTGGGACAGTTCAAGGATTATATTTGGAGTGTGTTTGAGGTTTTATCTGGTTTGGAAAGTGACTGAATCAAGACATGGCTTGAAAAATGCAAACAAAACCTATTTTGAGGTTTTGAGAGGTGACTTTGTGATTTTGTGATTACAGGTCACTTGTGATAGTTTGCACAACTTACATATGATATATATGAGGTGTGTGTGTGATTGATTGTGATGAAAAATCTCTTAAGCTCAACAATTCAAAGTTGCCTTGCTAAAGAAGGCATTTTTGCCAAGAGAAAGAGGTTTTGACGAAAGCATCTGTTTGATGGCTTTGGTGTACTCAAACTTATCACAATTGAGCTCTATTTATAGTACAGCAAGTTTGTTTTGGGATCCACAGTGAATGGCAACTGCAGCAGGTGTTTGTTCAATGTTGGCCAATGGAAATCCAAGTCTCCTCTAGCCATTGACTAGAGGTTAGGGCACAGGGTTGTGGTTCCCTTGGTCTTGGATAAGTCTTGACTGAATTCAGTTCCAAATGGCTCAGTCCATGCCACCTTGATGCTTCCATTGAATGCCCCAATCCAAAATTGGAGTCTTGTCCCTATTTTGGCCATTCTAGGTTCAACATGCTATTTCTTGTTCCAAAGACTTTGGAGGCTTGGCTCAGTGATTGCCCCCTTTAGATTCAATCCTCAGAGGTGTCCAAGTGGATAGGAACATTTGGATTTGGCTGATTTTGGCAAATCGAGAAAAAATGCAAATTCTGCTATGCCTTGGCAGATTTCAGCAAGGCAACTTTCCAATGTCATATCTCATGACTCAAATTGAATTTGGTAATGTTCTTGGTCATTTTGGAAAGCCCTTACATGATACAACAACTGTTTGACCATATTTGGTTTTGATCTCTTTTGAATCCAAGTGAAAAATCCCCCTACATTTGGCAAAAAGTAGGGTAAAATCTGACTTAGTGAAATTTTCACTAAGTGTTGGAACAAAGTGACTTTTCTTGATTTTGATCACTCCATAACTCAAAATCCACAATGAATTGGAATTAGGTTTAGTTGAAGTTTTTGTAGAGGGCAATGAGATCTACAAATCAAGCCTTGTATGGGAGAAAATGGCTTTGTGGTTTAGGAGTTATGACCCTCCAAAGTTGGTACCCTAACCACTTTATTTTTAACTTAGAAAATTTTCTATGTTTTTTATGGTTACCCCTTTTACAAGTTACCCAAATTTTCTTGATTTTTCTTGATGAATGATGATTCAAATCATACATTAACATCATTTTAGGGTTAAAAATCCATTTTAGTGAAAAATCTCAAAAAGTCAAAGTTGACTTTTGTGCACAGTTGACTTTTTATCAGATGAATTCCAAACTGTGCAATTCTTCAGGAAATCATGTCCTTGACCTAAATCAAACTTGATGGACATGTTCCATGTGTGTTATAGGGTATATTGATGCATGTCATAGGGCTTGGGAGCATGTCCTGGTCAAAAGTCAAAGTTACAGTTGACTTTTTCCTTAAAACCCTAACTGTGGTGCAGATGAAATTGAGACTTGTTGCTCAAGCTTCTTGGATTAACCCATTGTTGCAAATGGATCAATATAGTTCATTAGAGACCCTCAAACCCTCTCTTGAGGACTTGGCTCATGATTTGCCCTAAAAGTCAACTTAGGGGTGAATTAGGTCAAGAAACCCTAATTCCTGATTTTTGATGAACGCATCCCCTGAGGCAAAATTGACTTGATGATTGGGTCCATGAGGTTCCATGGAGTATATTAGGTTAGGTTTTGGATCATTGGCTTGCCCCCAGATGAAAAATTTCCATCTGGAGGCCCTAGTCGACCAAAACCCTAATTTGGTGACACTATCGATCTTGAGACTTGATCCACCTAGAAGGGAGCAGCCTTGAGCTTGATCCTTGAAGTGGGAGTCCTTTTGATCCATTGTGGATGTTTGAGAGGTTAGACAAGTTGAAGATCATGTCATTCCTTGATTGATCCTTTGTCTAAGCACTCAGAGAGGGCTTGAAACCCTAATTTTGATTGTAGTGAATGCTCACCCATCTTTGGGGAGACTGATGAAGTATGATGGTTCCTCCATATTGTGATGATGATTTTCACAATGATGGGAAATCTTAGTGGTCAAAATTTGGGGTATGACAAACATGTCCCAAGGTTTGGGAGCATGTCCTGGTCAAAAGTCAAAGGCACATTTGACTTTTTCCCCGAAACCCTAATTGTGGTCCTAATGAAATTGAAACTTGTGAATCAAGCTTCTAGGGTCAATCCATTATGGAAAATGGGCCAATGTAGTATATTGGAGGCCCTCAAATCATGTCTTGAGGTCTTGGCTCATGCTTTGTCCCAAAAGTCAACTTAGGGGTGAATTAGGTCAAGGAACCCAAATTCCTGATTTTTGGTAAATGCATCCCCTAGGGTTAAATTGACTTGATGATTGGGTCATTGAGGTCCCTTGGAGTATCTTGGGTTGTGCTTTGAAGCATTGGCTGATTCCCAGGTGAAAATTTTCATCTGGAGGTCTCAAGCGACCAAACCCTAATTCGGTGACACAAGGGATCTTGAAGCTTGATCCACTTGGAATGTTGCAACCTTGTGCTTGATTCTTGATGTGGGAGGCTTCTTGATCCCTTATAGGTGTTTGAGAGGCTAGACAAGTCGAAGATCATGTTATTTCTTGATTGATCTTGTGTCTAAGTGCTCTGAGAGGGCCCAAAACCCTAATCTTTGATTGTAAAGAATGCCTAACAATCCCTGAGGAGATTGATGAGGTATAAAAGTACATCCATATTGTGATGTTGATTTGCAGAATGATGGGTAATCTTGGTGGTCAAATTTTGGGGTATGACACACCGCGGTGACCGGTGATGGACGTGCGTTGAAGTCGAGGAAGCTTACTCCTAAGTTTATTAGTCCATATCAGATTTCCGCAAGAGATGAACCTGTTGCCTACAGAGCGGCGTTACCACCCAATTTGTAGAATTTGCATGATGTGTTACATGTGTCACAGCTTCGGAAGTATGTTCCGGATTCGTCACATATGATTCCGATGGATAATGTGGAAGTAAGGGATAACCTTAGGGTTGAGGCCTTACCAATACGGATTGAAGACCGCGAGGTAAAGCAATTGAGGGGTAAAGATATCACCCTTGTGAAAGTAGTGTGGGGAGGCACTGCCGGTGGAAATGTGACTTGGGAGTTAGAGAGCAGGATGCGAGAGTCGTATTCGGAGTTGTTCGTATGAGGTAAATTTTCGAGGACAAAAATATTCTGAGTATGGGGGAGTTGTAACACCCCGATTTATTTTATTATTTTCATAATTAGAATTACATGATGTTTTGTATTTGTGTGTGATTATGCGTGTTTTGGTCGTGTTTTGGGTTGCCCTTGGTATGGGGTAGTGACCTTAGAATTATAGAGATTAAGGTGTAGGAATGAGTGGTGTGGTTAGTAATTAGTTAATTAATATTAGGAATATTGATTAATAATAATAACGTGAATTATTAAGAAATATTGTTATTATTATTTAATTAGTAAGATAATAATAATAATAATAATATTGAGATAACAATAATAATATAATGTAAAAACAAGAAATAGGGAGGGCAAAGTGGTACATTCATGGTGGTTAGTAAGGATAAGGAAGAAAAAGCATAATAAAGGTATGAGGGTTATAGTAGGAAAAAGAGGATAATTGGGAAGGGAGAATCAGTTTGGAAACAATCACATTCTGGGAGAAAAGAGAAACGGGAGTGAGGAGCAGATCTAGGGCTTAGAGAACCTTTGAAGAATCGTGACTAAGGTAAGGGTGGGGTTCTTTAATCTCTAAGGTTTGCATAATATTTGTATGAGGGTAGATAAACCTTTAGGATCATCCCTTATGTGTGGTTTGTGTTGATTTAGGGATTGGGGCCTTGTATGTCGGAGGTTTTGATAAGAGGAAAAATGCATAAATTTATCTGTTGAATTGTGGCTTATGTATTCCTACTTGTTTGTATGCTAATCTGTGATCATATGTGTGTTTTTGGACTGATTGTGAGTGAAATCGGAGAGAGATTGGGGTCTAAATCGTGCATAATTGCAATTACAGGATTGCTGATTCGTGCAGTTTTGCCAGGCGAATGGGTGTTTCGCCGGGCGAAGGTGACCTTGCTTGGAGGTCGCCAGGCGAACTGAGAGGCGAGCGAGGGGTGAAAATAGGGCTTCTGGAATTTGTATGGCGCGAAAGGGGAACTTTCCGGGCAAAAAGGGATTTCTCCAGGCGAAAATGGACTCGCTGGTGTCTCGCCAGGCAAGCATCAGGCGAGCAGAGCTGAGACGAACCGAAGTTTCTAAAACTTTAAAAAATTCATATTTTTTGATCCGTAGGTCCGTTTCAGTCGCCGTTCGAAGCGTTTGAAATCTGGTTTCATATACCTTTTGTAAAAATTAATTTCAATACCAGAATTCCAACTATTTGATGCGGTAGTTGGGTTTTCGTGGATTGTGTTATGTGTTGCACGTTGAAATGGTGAATTCGGTTGTGTGAATGCGTGTTGTAGCGGTGGATTGCGATTGTTGTATGTTTTGGTAGGTATATATTGAGTGTTGGATAGTTGTGGTGTGTTGTATTGGCTTATTGCTAATCATATGCATTTTGTCGTCGTTGTATGTTGTCGTTGTATGCATGCCATGTTGCATAAGTTGTGTGATAAGTCGTGTACCCATGTGGGGTGTGAGCGTCTTATCCGGATTCCTTGAAATGGAATCGTATTATTGTTGTTGTTGAGGTAATCCTATGCCCATGTGGGGTATGAGCGATTACGGGTAATCGTGTGCCCATGTGGCGTGTGAGCGATTATGGGTGTCGTGTGCTCATGTGGGATGTGAGCGACTTATATGGAAATTCCGATGGGAACTATGATCATGAAAAAGGGATTGGTTTGGTACCATATGCATTGAGTCGAGTTGTGAGTCTCATTGCATTGCATCATATTATATTGTATTGTGAATCGTAAGATTATCTGTTGTGTATGGGAAATGGTAGTTTCATTGATGTTGTGATGATAGGGTGAGCTGTATATGGATTATGTTCTTTCATATTTATATTATGCATTTCTTTTGTTGATTTGAGAATCTCACACTTTCTGTTTGAATGTTACCTCTATGTAGGTAACATGCAGATAATCAAGATTAGTACCGAGTTGGAGTTAGTGAAGACGAAGTCTTCTCTTTTATTTAGTTGTGTTGGCGTCTTCTCTGATGTGTAACACCGGGTATTTGGAACACTTATTGTTATTTGTTTTGTCATTTGTTATCACTCTGTTTACTTAATGATGATGATGTGGTACTAAACATGTTATGTTTTTGTTGAATTCCACTGCTATATGAGGAGATTAATTAAGTATAGTTTTATTGACGATATCTATGTGTTACATATCGTATGCATGAGCAGGTGTTTGTTGAATGTAGCATCCTAATCGTTGTATGTTTTCTTTTAATCTGATATTTTATTATTACATGTCTCGGGGGTTTAGGGTGTTACATAGTGGTATCAGAGTAGGTCGGTCCGTCCGGCCAAGTTGTCGATTCGTTGTCGTGTGACAATAGATTGTTGTCGATGTCGTTTCCTTAACCATTGTGTTCTGTTGTTGGTGCGTAACCGATTTAGAATGGCTGGAAGGAATGATGATGTTATTGTTGCTGCTTTGTAAGCTGTTGCTCCTGGCAAAAATTCATCTTTCATCTAACAGCTGTAAGTGGAAAGCCTCTGGATCTCTAACATCTAAGCTAATGTCCCTCTCTTAGCATGAAAGATTCATAAGGAAAAAGTGGAATTGCTCTACACTGAGTTAAAGCTTTCCTCCTTCATGGCATCACCTTTATAAAGGAAATTATGGCATTGATAGATTCTATATATCCTAGTTAAAGTAATTTCTCTTATAATCAATTCCTTAACATTTGTGATGAATAAGTGAGATATCTCCCTTTAGAGATTACTAATTCTCTCTCAAATCAAAATTTAGCTTCAATCTTGGGCTTTAAACAAGACACAAATACTCAGATAGTTTCAATCTTGGTATTTAAACAAGACACCAAATATCTTTCCTCCCAGAATAGGAGGAACTATGATTGCTCTGATTTCCCAAATCTCTTTACAGGAATATGTATGCATAAGATTGCGAAATCTTAGCGAGCACACGAATCAAAAACTTTAAGTTCAGTACCTTCCCAAAAACAATGGAAAACCCAAAAACTACAAAAACATTCTCTCAACACTCCCAAAGGAGAAACTTTCCCAATCCACAGTAGATAAACACGAGAAAGCATTTAAAGTTAACAGAAAAACATGCAATAAAAGGTTCCTATGGATTACCATATACACTGGGTGTTAATAGCTTCCCTTTGTCTAACCAGACCCCGTTCCCCGATCTCTTAGCATTTGTTAAAGAAAACATTTGCGTGCAAGGTTAGTTTTAGATATCTTCCCTTTCCTTTCCAGCTTCATAGGATAAATACAGAAATTAGAAAGTACCACCCAAATCCCAATCCCGCGATAAGGTGGTCGCGTCACCGACAAAAACCGCATGCTATAGAAAAATGGCGACTCTGCAGGGGAATTTTAGGATTAGAGTTCCTAAGAGGTCTTGGCCTTGCTTTGCATTTATTTTTTTTGTTCTTTTACTTACTTTCTCAATTTATATATATCATCTGCTGTCATATTATTTGATACCCGTGTTTAAATTACTGTTATCTGGGAATGCGATTAATACGCATGTGGTGAGTCCGAGAGAACATTAAGATAAGTGGTGGAATATCCTGGAAGGCTTATAGGGAGTGAATCCCGACCAAGTTTACTTGGAAGTCCATCGAATCAGTGGAGGTATCCTCGTGGAATTACCAATGTTGAACAAACATGTCGTGAAAGCATTATTTTTTCCCAACTGGATACCCTTGAAACTGAGGATTAGTAGACACTTAACCATTAAACCATTAGGTAGTGTGGTGACTATCGGGAATAGTTGATACACGATACTACACTCAAAGGAGATTCATATTTGGATATTAGAGCTCACTTGAGTCAATCGACTTGCTATTAATATCCCTAAGAGAGGTCAATGATTTTGGGAACCTCTGTTAGAACCCATTTTACAGGTACAAAAATTGACATAATAGTACACACCTTTGGGGATGGGTAGATCCATGGCTCCATGCTCGTGACGATGAACCCCTAAACCCATGTTTTCAAATGTTTTTGTTTGCTACATTCATACATCCATGCATTCATTAAAAAACCTTTTTCAAAACGAGAAAAAATCTTTTTCTAAAAGAACAAAAACAATAATTTCAAATAACAGAGAGGTTGTGTTATGGATTTCGGAAGAAGAAAAATGAACAAGTACACCTTCAAGGTTCCAAAACTGGAAGACCTAAGGAAATTGGGAAGGATGATTTCTAATCCCGAGGCTTTCAGAGCTAAGCACGAAGGACTGTTATCTCTTTTGAAGGTCAACATGGTTGAAGGGATCCTGTCTACATTGGTTCAGTTCTACGATCCGGTTTACCATTGCTTATTTTTCCCGGATTATCAACTTATACTAACACTAGAAGAATACTCCCACTTGATTAATTTACCTATCACTGATCAAGATCCATTTTCTGGACTGGAAGAAATTCGAAAGGAGCAATCGATTGCAAGAGCAATCTCTTTGGATGAGTCAGAAGTCAGGACTCACATGACCACCAAAGGAGGAATCCAGAGTTTACCAGATAATTCCTGATGGAAAAAGCTTTATACTTTGCCAGTATAGGTAATATAACTGCTTTTGAAGATGTCTTTGTTCTACTCATGGACGGGTTTTTCCTCTTTCCCAACATTGACAACTTCGTCGACACCAATGCTGTTAAGATATTCTTGATTGGGAACCCAGTCCTAACCCTACTCGCGGATGCTTATCATTTTGTACACTTAAGGAATTTGTACAGCAGAGGAATGATCACATGCTGTGTACCATTACTCTACAAATGGTTTATTTCCCACTTACCCAAGTCTGCTGCATTTTGGGATCACAAGAGTAATCTGCGATGGTCGCAAAAGATTATGCCTCTTACCAATTCAGACATATATTGGTACAATCGGATCAACGAAGGGATAAAGATCATCGACAAATGTGTAAATTTCCCCAATGTACCCCTCATTGGTAATAAAGGAGCGATCAACTATCATTCAATTTTAGCTCGTCGTCAACTTGGATACCCGATGAAGAATATCCCACATAATGCTCATCTAGAAGGTCTTTTCTTCAAGGAAGGAGAAAATGACAGGGCACTAAAGAAAGAAATAGTGCATACCTGGCAACATATTCACAGAAAGGGAAGAGAGTCCCTAGGAAGGCAAACTGCATCGCTGCAGAACCTTATCTCCACTGGGTACAAACTAGAGCTATCAAACTAAGGATGCCTTACGCTCGTCAAGAAGTTTTTCCCTTAAAGGAATATGTCCTTTATTTCATGTCTGGTGCGGAAAAACTCCAGATCGCTCTCAATAAAGTCCAACGTGAGAGAAACTCTTGGAAGAACAAATACTAGATCCTTAATTTGGAATGTACCAAGATTCAGGAACTGTTAAAGGAAAAGGATGTTCTGATTGAGATATTAGAGCAGCATGCCATAGAAAGTCGGGAGGAGAGGAGAAATTTACTCACTCCTTTCACTTGGAAAAGGATCATCGACCCGACAATGGCTGAAGGAGCCCAATCAAAGAAAAGAAAAGTTCAGGAACGAACATCTGAGCTCTCCTTTCACATAGCACATCTTTGTCTTTGAGTCTCGCATATGTTTCGCACTCTAGAGTCAAACTGTTGAAGGTTACAAACTTTAGGTCATTGAAGCGCCAAGAGTTACCGCCGCAATAACTATACCACAGCCAGTGGTACACACTGTTCCGGAATGCTAGATTCCGTAAGCGATTTCTGGTGGAAACGAAGACTTATACGAAAGGATGAATGAGTTCCAGGAACAATTCATGGAAATGCAGAAGGAACTGCATGCCATTCGTGGTCAAGACTTATTTGGAAAAGACGCTGCCGACCTCTGAAGAAATAGAGTCAGAAGATGGTATGAAATAATCTCTGAAGGACGCTCTCAGTAGTCAGATGATTATTTCTGAACAGGAAAAAGGAAAGGATCGTCTGAAGAGAAGATTGATTCTAGTTTTCATACTAGAAATCCGAGTTCAGAAGACATCGATATTCTTCAAACTACAGATTACAACGTCAGAATACAAAGAATTTCTAAAGAATACAGGTGTTAGAAAATGGTTAATAGATCACTCTAAAGAAAGCAGATGCACCACTATGATAATTAGAAGCCTCAGTGTGGAACACTCCTATCAAACTCAAGAGAAACCAGAATGAAGAGAATCTGAGAAAAGTTATATGTTTAAACACAAGACAGCTCATGTCAGAATGGAATACACTTAGATATAGAATCACTGTGAAAAAGATTTCAGAATCACTAAGGTATGCTTCTTCTTAACTATGACTAATTAAATAATAGTGCAAGCCCAAATCTCTGGACAATGTGTGCACTCAGTGTTACATCTGTCATAATTTCATATCCTGAGTAATCATGATATATCCCTAAGAACATAAGTCCCATTGAAAATATGCTAAAGATCTTTCGTATGACATAAGTAACTCTATCCTTATGACAGTTTCTGCCTCGCTAACACTTCCAAGATCTTATCTATAATCTAAATAGTATCTCTCCCTTTATAAAGACTGTTCACGTCATCAAAACTCATGTCACGTGATATGTACTTGATCTACATCATCTCTAGGTTAGGCACAACTCATCTTACCTATTTAGATATATATTAGATACCTCTTCCTATCAAAAGATTTCACATTCAAATTCTTCCATCACATAAAACATTAGTATAAAAACTCTGTCCTACATTTACCAAAATTCCTCCACTAACCTTTTTAGGAAATGAAGACCTGCTTGAAATTATTTCTGAAAAACAATTTGTAATTAATGTTCCTCCTCTTATGAGTAACATAGCTAGCAGCCTCGTAGATGTGTTTTGTGATCAACAGTGGACGAGATATTCCACTATGTTGGAAAACCCCATTTACGTGAATCTAGTTAAGGACTTCTGGAAGCATGCATAGCTTGATCATGAAAGTGATCGTATCACTTCTTATGTGTTTGAAGTCCCCATCTCTATCACTTCCTTTTCAATCACTCTCGTAACTGGTTGTGAAAACGTTGGAATCACTGTTGATTTTGACAGAAATAAGTTCTTTCATGCAAATAAATTTGCCTTTCTTCATGACCTCTCATCAGAACATAAACCTTCCAATCCTGAAAATCTTCTACCCATTCCCAAAGCTTGGTACAAGCTTGTGCTGTCTAATTTTCTTCCAAGAGAGGAAAACAATGACGAACTGCGATATCATGATCATGAATTTATTTATTTTTTGATGAGGGATATTCAGATAAACCTTCCATACACAATCTTCAACTATCTCTGGAAATCCATCTCTGAGTCCAAAAGTCGCAGAAAGTCTTACATTCCCTATGCAAGAGTTTTGTCTGGGATTTTCTTCAGAGAAGGAATAGTGAATATAATCAAAGAGAAAATTGCAGATGATGGTTCTGAAAACTTTCCAGTAGATTGCTTGTTGAAGACTAAATGTGAAGTCTTTTGTGGTTTAAAGAACATGGCCTGTTCTGATGGGTTAATCATGTCTTGCATCCTTGTTGTTGTACTCTTGTCTGATTAATAGTTTAAGTGATCATCTTATTACGTGTCATATTGTCTATATATTAATGAAATGTCTCCTTTGGAGTAAATAACTTATCTCTTCTAAAAAATCCTTAAAATTTTTAAATAATTACGATTAGAAGTATCTCTATCAAATGGAAACCCTCTGGTTTTCCAGTCTCTAAAGACGTGAATGTATCACTTAATTAGAAAATGATTAATGTGTTCAATCTTGGTTATATCTTAAATCATTATATCTACTTAAAGAATGCATAATGAGCAGTAAAATTACTTGGAAATGATCAAACCATGATTATCCTCACTTAATATTTCTTACAGTAGGATAGTAGTTTCGTGCTTTCCCCCTCGACGTCATTATTATGTGACCGTTATTTTAGCCACTAAGTGGAGGGCACTCACTTATTTCTGATCGATTGATATTCACTCATTAAAAGAAATTAACTACTCCCTGCCTCTTTAAATTATTCATGTCTCGTAGAATACCTTAGGCACTCATAACCTACCTAGACCATAATTAATGCAAACGATTGAGTTCTTAATCTCATCCTTCTATAAATACTCGAAACTGATTCTCTAACCCTTTTCATCCTCAATCTACACTAATATCCATTTAAAATCTTGTGTGTGGTGAAACATTGGCTTCCCCAACATTTAGAGGAAATACAGAAACCCTAGACGTTATCTCAGAGAAAAGACCAAATCTAGCTCGACTCAACCATGATGGTGTGGAATTTGTAAAAAGCATGCAGATCCAATCATGGCATGGTTACTACTCATTGCTAAACAGTCCTATCAAACTCCCAATTTCTGTCTCTATTTCCTCAATAGAAAAGATCACAAAGTGTGTCACTTCTGGAGTCACTATTGATGACTATCAATCTGACTTTGGCATGGTGGAGAGATGCAAGATTTTATTTGATAACTCAGTTCCTTATGAACCTAAAAACCCTGAGAAGCTTCTTCCTTTTCCCAGAACATGGTTCAGATTCTCTCTAACCAATCTTCGTCCTCGAGCAACGGCAAGAAACACTTTGTCTCATGATGACAGAGTCTTTGTCTTCCTCCTGACACATCACTATAGGATCGACCTTCCCGAAACCATCTTCAATCACCTTAAACACTCTATTAGAGTTTCAAGAACTCAGATGCATTCTTACGTTCCTTACAGTAGGATACTATCTGAGATAATGCTGAAAGAAAAGTTCTGGAGATCGTTAAGCAGACTTGGACCACAACCTTCAGTGCTTGTGGCAAGATGTGCCAGAGTAGACATCGTTGAAGACTTTGATGATTAAAAGTCTTACTAGTCTTTGCAATGTCACGTAGTTTAGATCTAAGTTTTTTTTGTTGATGTTTATACTCTATTCTCTGATTGCTGAATGCTTTTTAAACAATCAATCAATGAAATTTTAGTAGTTCTATTCCTCAATGGCGTACATGTTTTATTATGTCTAATTTTGATAGATTATTCATTATCATATTGAACACATTAAAGTGCTTAAATACTCTAACTTTTTGATGATGTCAAAAAGGGGGAGAAAAAGAAATATAATTTTGATAGAGTACATAACTCAAATAAGTAAATCAATGATATAAAATGCGTTTACCACTAACGTTTATTGTTTGATGTTTAAACCGAGGAACTCTGGACAAGTTCACTAGGCATTCTTAGAACAGGTTAAACTGAAAGAACTCTGTTTAAAGTTCTTATGAAATGTTTTTTCATACTCTCGAAGTTGTACACTTCATAAACATGTGTTCAGAATCTGATTGATCCAGCACTGTTCAGAAGTTGAGAAATTTCTGAAATTCAAAGTTATCGTTATTCCTGTTTCACTTTGTTCAGAAGCTGTAAGCTGTCTAAGAATATGATACTCAGAACATAAGAATCAGAAGATGAAAACTTCCTGAAAGCAGTCAAAACAGAGCCTTCAATCCAAGATGTTTTTCAGAAGAACTGAGCAAATCAGAAGTCGAAGACTGTCTGAAGATCTGGATAGAATATCCAAGAAGAATTCAACTTAGAAGAAAATGATTTGGCATCAGACCGAATCTATAATTGGTATCGAACTCAACAGACTAAAGAATCAAATCTATAGTTGGTATCAGATTCAGAATCAAGCTTTGATTGATCACAAAAATATTTTTCAATCTGATCAAGAATCAAGCTGTGATCTTCCAACGAGTTTTGATAGAAACATGGTTCTAAGAGGAAGGCATGTTGTCTAGTCAAACTCTGAAAAGTCAAGATATTAAATGATGATCAGAACCGGTATGACCAAATCAAGAATAGGAAGATCATCAAGTATGAAACTCAGGGAGATTTGTTACGTCAAAAGACAAGTTCAATTCTGATAAATAGCGTGGCTAAGTTATTAGAAGAGAATTGTTCTATCTCTGTGCTAAAATGATTCTGCTGAAAAGTAGAAATTACATCAGAAGACTCTGAAGATTATGAGCTCTGATACGACGACCAAAGGAACTAAGTTCTAAAGATTTGAAGACAGAGTTTCTGATGAACAAGTCCAGATGCTGAAGACTTTTGTCTCCTTAAGACATATAGGGAAGTAGTCCTTCTCTATTCTATGTTCTGGCAACTCAAATTGTTATTTTGTGAGTTTTTGGATCAGATAAGATTCTGGACAATCACAAATAAAATTTTGGGGTTAACACATTCAGGGGGAGCTGTTGTTCCGGACTCTGAATATGTTATGTTTGGTGATTACCTTGTATAAAATGTTCAATCAAAATACATGGTTTTGTCATCATCAAAAATGGGGAGATTGTAAGAGAAAGAGTTGTCTCTGCAACTCATCTCTATGTTTTGATGATAAAAATGAGTATTTTTGAAAGAACTATCTTATGTTCTAATGTGTGTTATGTGCAGATCATAATCATAGAAGATATCAGATCCAACAAACACTAGCAAGATGTTCGTAAATGATCATATGCGAGTTACTATGTGTGACACAAGTCGCAAGAAGCAAGTATGCTTCTGTATCTGATCATAATCAGATAGATCCGAGGATGTTGATATTGCTGTTGCTATGCTCTTGTGGATGCTACTCTGAAAATGGTTCTGATTTTAAAGATAGCGAAGCTTCTGAAGAGATAATCTTGCAGAGAACCGAAGTGCTAAAGATTCTCATGACTTGAAGCTCTGAAGGCTGAAGGCTTTGAAGACCAATTGCAGAAACACTCAGAAGACTGAAGTGTTCTAAAGATTATGGTTCTAAAGGTCAAGTGCTGAAGACAGCGTTCTGAGTGAACAGGGTTCTGAAGATTCTGAAGACTTGAAGCAGTGAAGATAATGAGTTTTAAGACAAGTGCTGAAGCTCTGAAGACAAATTCCTAATGGACAAGTTCTGAAGACGGAAGACTTGAAATTTTTGAAGACCCAGTCATAAAGTCTCTACTCATGCTTCAATTAATTACCATCAGAAGCCTCTGAAGATTTGAAGACAAATGTTACCATTAGCAATGACTGTACACCGTGCTAAAAAGATATATCCCATCACTTCAACTACAGTAAAAATAAGATATGGCAAGACAACTTTCTTCATTGCATAACGACTTTTTTTAAACAGCCAACAGCTCTTCAACGACTATAATTTACTTGGCTATTTAAAGAAAAGGAGAATGTGTTTCTAATGTGTCGATATGATGATAGCCGCAACGATCAATTATCGTTGTTACACTAAACATTCAAAGCTATCACCATTAACACACGACCATTGTTGTTGAAGCTCAAAGTTCATCATTCAACACAACAATAATCAATTGGAACAGAAGCTGTTGATGAACAAGACAACATTGTAAATCAGTCAAAACCATCAACCAACTTCATCATCTGAGCTATATTGAAGATCTGAAGCAAGGAGTTGTTGCTCGATGCTTGCTCAACAAAGAAGATGAAGAAGATCTTACAAGATGTCATCAAACTGTCAAATCAACATACATCTTTGTAGAATATAAAATTAGCAAGGACTTGTTGCTTATATCATGCTAGAACACTTAGTGTTCTTTTGTACTTAAATTTAGGAGTTATCTGCTTATGAAGAAATAATTTATGTAATCTCCAGAACAACTAATTCTATGTGAATTAGGATTCCTCAAGTGATCAGTGTGATCGGAGACTTGAGAAGACAATGGCTTGGTGTCGTTGTGGAAATCCTTAAATATGGTCAATGACAGTCATATCTCAAAGAGGACCAGTTGTAGGTTAGACTCTTGTGAGATCACTGATGGAACTCATTGAAATCCTGGAAGAATGGTCAGTAAATGTTATCTTCGTTAAGTCGAATCCCTAAACGTTTAGCTGTGAAATCCTGATAGTAGATCTTGCGAGATTGGAACCTATTAGGTCAATGTTCGTTATATTCATTAAGTTGAATCCCTGAACGGTTCATTGTGGGTTAGTCACAGCTGCGGTTGTGCAGGATGTTTGTCACCGGCTGTTGCCCGTGCATCTATAATCAGTTTTGATTATAGTGGATTAAGTCCTTGTGTTCAAGGCGAAATCACCTTGGAAGGGTGGACTGAACTAGCTTGAGAATAGCTCAAGTGAACCAGGATATATCGTGTGTTCTTTACTCTTGCTTATGCTTTGGATTATTGTTTATGCTTCTGTATCTGTTGTCAGAACCTTGCATGGCAAGTCAGAACCTTGCATGGCAAGTCAGAACCTTGCATGGCAAGTCAGAACCTTGCAACATATCTCTGATAAGCTTTCGCATTGCAAATCTGATTCAAGCATCACTTATTCAGATTTTCCCTGTTGCTTATGCTTCATGCATAGCACAATTTGAATGACACATCAAAAAGTCAGAGTCTCTCAACGCAACTCTGATTTTCTATAAGAACGAGAACGATAAGTTTGCAAAAAGCTATTAAATTGTTAAAACATAATTCAAACCCCCCTAAAGTTTTGTTTTGCTTGGTGTATGAAGGTACTGGACCTAAATTTTTTTATTGGTATGCTCACTAAGATTTCGCAATCTTATGCCTACGTATTCCCGTTTAAAGAAACAAGGAACTCAGAGCAATTGTAGTTCCTCCTATTCTATGGGAGGAAAAAGATGTTTTGGTGTCTTGTTCAAAGCCCAAGATTGAAGCTAAATGGAAAATTTGTGTCTTGTTCAAAGCCCAAGATTGAAGCTAAAAGGTTTAACTGAGAGAGATTTTGTCATCTCAAAAGGGAGACATCTTGTCTGTTTATCACAACTGTTGGGTGACTGTTTATAAAGGAGAATTTATTTAATTGGGATATATGAATCCAGCAATGCCATAATTTCCTTTATAGGGGTGTTATCCTGAAGGAGAAAACTTTAACTCAGTTTAGAGCAATGACATTTTCCTTAGGAGTCTTTCATGCTAGGAGAGGGACAGTGGCGTGGATGTAAATAATCCAGAGGCTTGCCGCTTACAGCAATTGGATGAAAGAGGAAGTTTAGCAGGATAAGAGATGGACGACAACTTGGATGTTTGAATCAACAAGTGTGCCACTTACAACAGTTATCTGGGATTAGGGTTTGTTTTGAATTATCTATTTTGATGTGTGATAACACAGAGAAATGTCTTCCCACAGAGAGATTTAGATTTCCTCTGAGGGGATGTTGATTTTTGTGTGCCCTGATCAAAGCCCAAGGTTGAAGCTAAGAAATTGATTGACTCCACTTGGGAAGTCCTTATACAAAGCCTAAGAGGAGGCTGGAAAAGTTTGACTCAACAAGAGAGTGTTTATGGTTAACTCTATTGAGGAAAATCATTATACAAAGCCTAAGAGGAGGCTAAAAAGGGTTGACTCAACAAGAGAGTGCTTTTAGGAGATTGACTCAATAAGAGAGTGCTTAACCGGTGATTGACTCAACAAGAGAGTGCTTTTAAAAGGGTGATTGACTCAACAAGAGAGTGTTTTTATTTTGTACCATTGACTCAACAAGAGAGTGTGGAAAGGTTATTGACTCAACAAGAGAGTACTTTGTTTGTCTTGTACAAAGCCCAAGATTGAGGCTAAAAAAGGTTAACTCAACAAGAGAGTGTTTTAAGAAAGAAGATGGACTCAACAAAAGGGTGCTTTTAAGGCTACCTATGCTGAGAAAAATCAGTATACAAAGCCTAAGAGGAGGCTGGCTTATACGGAGGATTATTGAAATCCAGAGGCAGGTCCAAGTCGGGGGATAAACTCTTGCTGAGGGTTACAGAAGAGTTGAGGTATCAGATGCCTTGTGGTTCTGATTTGGGATAGTGTTATACTGATGATGAGCTGATCCTGGATGGGGAAATTTCAAGTGAGAGTTTAAAGATTGAGTTTTGAAAACCTATAGAAGTTTCAACTCTACTGGAGATTGGTTAAATAACCAGGGTTTCTTTCCTGTGTTTTGTAGGGAACTTGAGAATGTCTTTGAGATCCAAGAGGGGATTAGACTGTCCAAGTCTACTGGTATGGAAGAGTTTATGTTTGTATGATGCCCAAAAGGAGGTAGGTGTCTTAAGGGATGAGAATCAACCCTAAAATTGGTCTGAGATTTGACTCTAGAAAGACTGCTCTAGCAAAGGATGACTAAGTTTTGTCCTATACCTTTAAGAGGTCTTCAGGGTCCTTGTATTAAGCCTAAGAGAAGGCATGAGAACTTCTAAGAAGCCAGAGGATCCTTATACAAAGCCCAAGAGGAGGCTGGGATGCTTTTAGGAAACCTGTGGGTCCAAACTTAAGAAGAGTTCAAGAAAAGTTTCACCGGGAATAATATTTTCTTTAGTAAACAGTTCTAGGGTTTGAAGAAATTCAAGAGAGGTTTCACCGAGAAGTAATCATCTCTGGGGAAATGAACTTCTTTGACAATTTCTAATAGTGACACTCTGAGAAAAGTTTCACCGGGAATAATGCCTTTCTCTGTTCCATACTGTATAAGGCCAAGAGGAGGCAAGACTGTATCTAGAATTCCAATGGGGAACTAGTTTTGACTGTTGAAAGGGTGACCACTGGCTTTATCTAATTCTAGATCTAATTGCCAGAGAAAACTCTAAGCAGGTATACAAGTATATATATAGTTGATATATGACACGTATTTAAAAGGATATGAAAGAGGACTTACAGGTGAGCAAGCTTCCAGCAATACAGACAAACAAATATATTTGAAAGCATGAAAAGGAAAGCTGATAAAACTTACAGGCGAGCAAGCTTCCATTGTAACAGCTGTATGGTTAGTTTTTCAAGAAATTAAAGAAAGTTTTGATAACAACTATGTATTTAAACCTAAATCAAAAGGGAAGTTGTTTTTTAAAAGAAAATTGGGGCTTATACTCAAGGAGAGGCCCAAATGAAAAACAGTAATCGCACTGTTGATCTGAAAATTATATCGGGACTTATACAATGACTGAGGCCCAAAAAGGTTTTCTGTACAAAGAGATGGGTCTTACACTCTATTAAGAGGCCCAAAGGTTTGAAAAAGAAAAGAAATGGGACTTACAACACAAGGGTAGGCCCAGGTTATTTTGAAATGAAATGGCGATCGTGCCGAGATTTTGAAAACACAGTGGGACTTATACAATGACTGAGGCCCAAAAAGGTTTTGGTTTAAAAGGGGATTGGGCCTTACACTCTATTAGAGGCCCAAAAGTGTTTTAAAATTTAAACTCGAGAGGAAACCCTAATTTTAAATTAAAATGTTATTTTTTCAAAGGAAATTAAAAAAATGATATAAAATACCAAATATATTAAAAAACAAGTTGTACACTTTGAAAAATATTTTGAAAAATCATGTTTAACCATATGAAAGCATTGAATTCAATTGGTTTTGAAAGATCAAAGTGGGGATTTCATTTAAAAATGTTTTAAAACAAATAAAATAAAATTAATTACAAAAATTCTAACTATATTAAAAAAATAATATAAATTAGATTTTTTGTAAAATAAAATATTTAAACATTTTTGTGAATTTTGAGACAAAGAATCAATTCAAAAACACAAATATTCAGAGAGAAATTAAATTTTGAATCAATTAAATAAAATAACCAAAATTCATAAATTCAAATAATTTGAATTATGGCGCCAACGGTCACATTCTTCTTCCTCGTGACCGCGCCATGGATGATTTGCATTTTCTCACTTTTCTCTCTGATTACTCAATGGTTTTGCACGATTCAAACACCAATCTTGTTCGTTTTTGAACAAGGA
The DNA here is from genome assembly GCA_022829125.1 of Lathyrus tuberosus. Classification (NCBI taxonomy): domain Eukaryota; kingdom Viridiplantae; phylum Streptophyta; class Magnoliopsida; order Fabales; family Fabaceae; genus Lathyrus; species Lathyrus tuberosus. Next base: position 2,952,119 of record JALAZF010000540.1, read on the forward strand.
TCACAACCATATAGATTAATTGCATTTATATTAAGCATGGAGTGAGAAATCACAAGATAACCTCAAGAACCCTAATTTCAGCATGAACACAATGAAATTCCATACACGATTGATTCATGGCAATTGATTGAGGGTTATCACTCTATATACATGAAAGAACAATATGGTAACTTACAAATTCATTTTTGATTCATGGAATATAGAGTTTGAAGGTGTCAGGCTTACCTCTTGCAGCTGGTGATCGAGCTTGGTGATGGAGGTATTGCAGCTAGGTTCCAATGATCTGGATAGGTTCCTTAAGTGCCAAGGAGTGTGTTTGAATGCTTGGAGTGGATTGAAATGAGATGGAACTGGTTGTGGTACCTCAACTGCAACTCTTTCAAGAACTTGAGCAATTGGCTGGTGATTTTGTGAAATTAATGTTCCAGATGTGATTTTGTGTTATGGATCACTCATATATGATGTTTATGAGGTGTGTGTGTGATTGGTTTGGTTGGAATTAGTCTTAATCTCAAAACCCGACAGTGACTTGAGTTAGAAGGCAAAATTGGAGTGAAGAAGAGATTTTGATGAAAGCATCTGTTTGGATGCTTTGGTGTACTCAAACTTATCACAATTGAGGTCTATTTATAGTGTGTCAAGTTTGTTTTGGCAGCAATAGTGTGTGGCAACTGCAGCAGGTCCGTGGCTAATGTGGATCAAATGGAATCTCAAGTCTCCTCTAGCCATTGACTTGAGGTTAGAGCACATGCCTATGGTATTTTGGTTCATAGATAAGGCTTGACTCATTCAGTTAAATTTGCCTCAGTTCATGCCACCTTGATGCATCCATTGAATGCATTGAAACAACATTGGAGTCTTGGCACTTTTTAGCTTTTTTAGGATGACATAGCTATATGTAGATCCTTGGACTTGGAAGGCTTGGGGATCAGATCATTCTCTTTTGATTTCATCCCATGATGTGTCTAAATGGATGACAAGGCTTGGAGTTGTCCAAATTTGCGAAATCGAGCAAAATACCAAATTTTGCCTTGGTACAAGACATTTGGAAATGGTGATTTTGAGGGGATTATATCTCCCTGCTCAGGTTGAGTTATGGGAGGCTCTTGTGCTTTTTAGAGATCCCTCATATGATACAAAACATGTGTGATCATAGTTCATTTTGAAACTATTTGGATCCCATTGAAAAATTCTCATGAACATTGATGTTCAAGGCTGGTAACTTAGGCAGATTTTCACTAAGTGTTGGAAAAAGTGTCATTTTCATGTTTTTATCATTTTGATCCCTCCATAACTTAAAATCCATGAGGAATTGGAGTTTGATGTAGTTGAAGCTTTTGTAGAGTGTAGGAAGATCTACAAATCAGGCTTTGGATCACCCAAAATGGTTGCTTGGATCAGAAGTTATGGTCCTTGGAAGTTGGTACCAAAACCATTTTGGTTCCATAACTTAGAAAAATTTTAGTTTCTCAAGGTTGCCCCGTTTGCAAGAAACCTCACTTTTCTTGATTTTTCTTAATGAATGATGATCAATACCATACAATAACATTTTTTTTATTTAGGGGAACCATATTTTGTGAAAATTTCCAAAAAGTCAAACTTGATTTTGTGCACAGTTGACTTTTTATCGGATGAAATCTAAATTGTGCGATCCTTTATGAAATCAAGTCCTTGACCTAAATTAAACCTAATGGGTATATTCCATAGGTGTTATAGGGTGTATTGAATCATGTCCCAAGGTTTGGGAGCATGTCTTGGTCAAAAGTCAAAGTTACAATTGACTTTTTCCTCGAAACCCTAATTGTGGTCCTGGTGAAATTGAAACATGTGAACCATGCTTCTTGGATCAATCCATTGTTGAAAATGGATCAATGTAGTGTATTGGAGGCCCTCAAATCACGTCTTGAGGTCTTGGCTCAGGCATTGTCCCAAAAGTTTACTTAGGGGAGAATCAACAAACCAATTACAAACCAATCACAATTTAAGTTGGCATTTAGATGCAAAAGAAAGAGGAACTAGGTTAAAAGAAAACATGTAAAACAAGTATTGACCATATACACAAAAAAGGCATCAACTTCAAACCAATGACCTATAATTTCAATCAACAAGCCTATAATGATCTAAACATAGCTCAAGAAGTCAAGAAGAGTGATCTCATACAATGGCACAAGTGCCTTATCAAGCAAGTAAACAAAAATGATCAAAGAAGTTCATGAAAAGGGACATCAAATAAGAGTCATCAAAGAAATAACAAACATGATTTAAAAATCATCAAATTAGGTCTTGAGAGACCTTAACCAGAGGCAAGCATCATACCAAAAAATCATACAAAAATTCAGAAAGAAAGGATCTCAAACAAACAAGCAATAGTCACTTATGAACCATGAGCCAAAGTGCAAAGATGGAGGAGCTAAATGCTATAAAAGAAAGTTCTAAAAATGAAACAAAAACATTTTTATTAATTTTTGGATGTTATTGAAAAGATTCAAAAATATTGATGCAAAAATGTTTAAGGATCTATAAGAAATAAATTTTTGAAATAATGGTGTGAAAATAGAAACCTATTTCAAAAGAAATAAAAGAAAAATATGGATTAATATGAAAATATTCACAAAATTACAATTAAAAAAAATATAAAATTATTTTAACATGCTCATATATCACATGAATTTTTATAGAATTTTTAATGATGTTTTGTTATTTTTAAAAAATTAATTATGAAACATGTATAAAAAGAAATTAAAAAGAAAAAAGGAAAACAAGCAGGGGGTGCAGAGAAGCAATTTCCAGGTTCAACAAATGAAAATGGGCTCAGAGAGGGGGTGCACTTATCAATTATGGTCCAATCCAATATGCGTGTGATCGTGTGTGAAGAGTGTACATGCAATTAATGATCAAATGCAATCATAGCCACACAATCAGGTCAACATGAATTAATCATTAAAGTACGCACATCCAACAGTCCCTAATGAAGGCACATGATAGTTCCCTTGTACACACGCACACACAATCATCAGAAATTAAGAAGAATACCACGTGAGATGCACACTTTCATTAATGTGTTGTCACACACACAACCCTCAGATCAAATCAATGCACCATATCAAGTCAACTGATCACCAAGCATGCAAGATCAACGATCCACATTAGTAGCACACAATAAGAAACGTGGAATGGAGAACACATAATCACAAAATAAACACAGAATTTAAAATATGCGGCAACATGTTAACCACATGATGCACAAATCACACGGTCAGGATTCAAACTCACCAAAACCCTAGCAATTAATACCACCGGCCGGAGAAGGACCTCCGGTCATCTTCTCCGGCAAGAAACCACCACCTGCAACCTCACATTTTCCAGAAATGTGTAACAAGCATACCAAAAGAACACTGAGTTCATGTACAATCCATATTCAACATTCAAATCCACAAATAACAAACAAACACAGAGAAACGAAGCCAACAAGTGAGCCCTAGATTTTCAGATCTAAGCACCTAAGGTGCATATCAACTAGCCGGATTCAAAATGCTCCTATTGAGCTCATATCAACATGAAAATAACAAAATAAACACTAAAATGCGTGAGAAATGTTTGAGTGTGTTGGAACCTGAACTTGTAGTTCTTTGAGATTCTTAAGAAAACCAGAGAAAACACTTGATCTTCAACTTTGGAGCTTCAATCTAAGCAAAATAAATGCTGTAGAATCTTGGAATGGAAAGCAGAGAGAAAATCCAATTGTTGCTGAGATTTCATTTGGAGAAGGATATTGATTCAATGTCTCTTTTCTTCAAGGCCAAGCAATGATGATGATGAGTAATGGTGAATTCGTGTAAACTCAGAGAGAATAAAGGGAAACTGAGAGAGAAAGTTTGAAGTGTTTGAGAGAGAGAGTGAGAAAATGATAGTTGAAAACGAAAAATGAAGTTGAAGTCCAATTTGTGAAGTGAAACTTTGATTTATAGTGTGAGTTAAATGTGAACCAGAGGTGGTTAAATGAGTTGGTTAAGGTGAGTTTGTTGAGTTAACTGAGTCATCCCTAACTAACTGAGCCAAGTTAGTTAGGGCGAGTGAGGTGAGTGGAGCTATGGTGTGGAAGGTGTATGATGTTATGGTGGAGGTTGATGAAAGTGAATGGTGATGATGAGGTCACGGCTGCAACAGAAACTTGTCCAACAATTTTTTATTTCTTTCCTCTTCCATGTATAATGAAGCATGTACGCATGGTGTATGTGAAATGTGTTTGGATTAATGAGGCAAAGAGAAATAGGGTGTGGAATATGTGTGCAAGCTTTGAAATAACAACAGCAACAACATTTATTTTTCTGGTTTCGTAGAAACAACATACTTAATGCATCAATGGATATTTGGAGATGAAATTCTCTCTCCTTCGTATATGATTTGATGAGTTCTTGAGGTCAATGGATTAAGGATGTGTAACACTACAAGTTTAGTGTGAAAATTGGATTGAATTGAAGCTTGGAAGAGGTTGAAAAGTAACTTAGAACATCCAAGTTTGGAACTACATCATGGGCGAGGCATGTTGTGTCATGGCAAGGCAACATGGCGCATGGATTTTCAGCATGGTCATACCAAATTGGAACCAACATATCTCCATCATATCTTGACCAAATCAAAATTTATCCGACATCAACATTGAAGAGGGCATGGCAAGGAACAACTTTGATGTTGAAAAGTTTTTCATTTGAAGCTTTTATCATTAAGAAACATGGGTGAAAATTTGGCACACCAAGTGTTTGTAAAAATTATGGCGCGTGGGCCTGGGCATTCTTGGTCATGACTTGGTTTTGGACCTAGTTTCATCAAACTTTGATCAACCATAACTCACTCAATTTTTATCCAATGGAGATGTTCTTTATATGGATTTGAAGCTTAAAACATGAACTTTAATTGGCTCAACTTGGGCCTGAGGTTTGAAGCTTTTATCTTGGAGAAAGAGAGCCTCAAAGTAGGGTGCAAAATGGTCCAAACTTACCATTTTTGGCAACCCTAAAGTTTCCATTTTTGGCAGTTTTGTGATTTCTTGATTTTTCATTATTCCTCCATCATTTCTTGATCAAACTTTGTCCATTGAACCTATATAACATGAATTTCATGAATTTGACCTTAGAAAGTCAAGAGTTGACTTTTTTCACTGCACAGTTGACTTTTTCCCCAATTTCTTGATTATCAAGCAACTGATCAATTGAGACCCTTCTGAAACCAATTGATGAGCAATTTTCCATCCATACACACTTAAGAACATAAGGAATACCATGAGATCAAGTATTGCCCAAAAAATCTGAGATAAACTGATTTTAGGCCAAACCCTAATTTTGGCACCCTCTAGTTAGGAGGAAATATCACATCCTTCAAATCCAAATTCCTCTGAATATGATGTGTATTCTCTCAAACAATGATGAGATATGCCATTTGGTGATGATAAAAACTCAAAGAGCTTGCCCATTAGGGGGTCAGATTCCAATTTTTGACTGCCTTGTGTAGGAGATTATGCACTGCCCAATCTTCTTGATGAATTCTCCTCTTCCCATGCCTTGTGGATCAAGTTGGGATGGCATATGTCTTGAGACTTGTGAGAAACACTTGGCTCTTATTCTCTTGCATTGAATGATCACCACCTTAGAGAATCAACTGATCACATGCCCTTATGCAAGATGTAAAGCTAAATGCTTAATGTTTTGTTTTTTCTATGCTTGAATGCAATGCAATGAATGAAAGCTCATGCTAAATGATATGAAGAAAAGAGAGGGCAAATTTTGGGGTATTACAGCTTGCTTTAGGAAAGACGGTCCCTATGGGGAGAAAAAATTAATCAACCGATCTTAAGAGATACGTACTCTGCCAGGGATGTCAGATGAAACATGGTCTCTGACACAGTTGATCCTTCATTCAGGTGTACTGGTTTAGAAGGAGTACTTTGATTCTGCACTTTGAGGTTCAACCACCTTCGGAGAAGCGATCGATGTTCTTTCGATGTTCAACAGTCAAAAGAATTGCCATCTTTATTTTAAAAGAAGAAAAAATTTTGACAAGTAAATTCATTTTTGTTTTATTTCAAGAATCATTGATCATGTTAAAAATGTCAATCTATAAAGCTAAAATAAACGAGAATTGTAAACAAAAGCACTAGGGCTCAAATTTTATTGATAGAATGGAAATCAACCAAGCGCGTGATCCCATAGAGTATTTACAAAGCCAGAAAATAGTAATTTAAGGGAAAAGGGGCTACATTGAAACATAACGACTGTTATCTTTCTACCAACTTTGAATTCTGGACATCCTGAGCTTCTGTCAAAGATGACCTTGACTAGAAGTTCTCTTGATGGATGGCATCACTATTAGGGATTTAACCTCGTCGGGCGTAGTTACTTACCATTAATCCCTAACTTTTGTCTGGATTGTTCTTTGAGATTTCCAATCCATCAGGATGATTTTTGCCTGTGTCTCGAATTTTTGCCTAGACCGCCCTTTCGGATTTTCAATACACCGAGACATTTTCCCTTTTTTTTTATTTATTTAGGCGAAGTATTTCTTGTCTACATCAACATTCGTGGGATAGGCAAATTCCTCTCCATCCATGGTTACGAGTCTCAAGGCACCGCCTGAGAAGGCTTTCTTGACCACATAGAGGCCATTGTAATTCGGAGTCCATTTGCCTCGGGAATCAGTGAGGAATGATTGTATCTTTTTGAGTACAAGGTCTCCTTTCCTGAAGACACAGGGTCGAACCTTTTTGTCGAACGCCTTCTTCATTCTCTTCTGATACAACTGACCATGGCACAGAGCCGTTATTCGGTTTTCTTTGATTAGGTTCAGTTCATCGTGTCGACTTTGACACCATTCAGCTTCTGTTAGCTTAGCTTCCATCAATACCCTGATTGATGGGATCTCTACTTCTATGGGGAGCACTGCCTCCATGCCATATACTAGAGAGAAAGGGGTTGCCCCTGTTGAAGTGCGGACAGATGTGCGATAACCTTGAATAGAAAAGGGTAGCATTTCGTGCCAGTCTTTGTAGGTTATAACCATCTTTTGAAGAATCTTCTTGATTTTCTTGTTAGCCGCTTCTACTGCTCCGTTCATCATAGGTCGGTAGGGAGATGCGTTATGGTGTTCGATCTTGAACTCGACACACAACTCCTTCATCATCTTTTTATTCAAGTTAGATCCATTATTAGTAATGATCTTGCTCAGAACACCGTAACGGCAGATGATATTATTCTTGATAATTCTGACCACCACTTGTCGGGTTACATTGGTGTATGATACCGCTTCGACCCACTTGGTGAAGTCGTTAATGGCTACCAGGATGAACCAATGTCCGTTTGAAGCCTTGGGTTCGATTATGCCAATCATGTCGATTCCCCATATGGAAAAAGGACCTGGGGAAGAAAGAACTTTGAGATGTGTTGGCGGTACATGGATTTTGTCTGAGTATATCTGACACTTGTAACACTTCCTCATGAACTTGTAGCAATCAGATTCCATGGTCATCCCAAAATACCCTACTCTCATAATTTTTCTTGTCATTGTGTGTCCTTTGGCATGAGTTCCAAAGGAGCCTTCATGAATTTCCTTCATCAGCATGTTTTCTTCTGGTCTGTCTATGCATCGGAGCAAGACCATGTCGAAATTTCTCTTATAGAGTGTATCACCGCTTAGGAAGAAGTTGCCTGCCAATCTTCTGAGAGTCTTCCTGTCTTTTCTTGATGCCCCGGGCGGGTACTCTTGTTTTTGAAGGAAGCATTTAATATCATGATACCAAGGTTTGTCATTTATGACTGGTTCGATCGTGAAGATGTAAGCGGGCCTTTCTAGGCGCATTATGCCAATCTTAGGTACGTCGTTCCATTGACCTACACTAATAATGGAGGAGAGAGTGGCTAATGCATCAGCCATGTGATTCTATTCACGAGGGATATGACGAAACTCGATTCGGTTGAAGAATGGTAACAACCTTCTCGCGTAGTCTTTGTATGGAATCAGTCCTAATTGGTATGTATTCCAATCTCCTTTGATCTGATTGATAACCTGGGCTGAGTCTCTATACACATCCAAGTTCTTAATCCTTAAATCAATTGCTTTTTCGAGACCCATGATACAAGCTTCGTATTCGGCCTCGTTGTTTATACACTTGAATGTCAGTCTGGCAGTGAAAGGAATGTGGGTACCCTGAGGTGTTACGATGATTTCCCCAATTCCGTTTCCATAATTGTTGACAGCTCCGTCAAAAATTAATCCCAATTGGGAACCTGGTTCTGTCCCTTCACTGGGTAGCGGTTCATCACAATCTTTCATTTTCAAGTACATGACATCTTCGCCTGGGAAGTCAAATCAGACTGATTCCTGATCGTCAATCGGTTGATGAGCCAAATGATCGGCTAAAATACTCCCTTTGACGGCTTTCTGGGCATGGTACTAAATATCGTATTCTGATAACAACATCTGCCAACGGCCAATACTTCCCGTGAGAGCAGGTTTTTCAAAGACATACTTCTTTGGATCCATTTCGGAGATAAAACAAGTAGTGTGACAAATCATGTACTGGCAAAGACGTTTGGCTGCCCAAGCCAGAGCACAACAAGTTTTCTTAAGCATAGTGTACCGCGTTTCACAATCGGTAAACTTCTTGCTCAGATAGTAGATGGCAGACTCTTTTCTTTTCGTTTCGTCTTGTTGGTCAAGTACATAACCCATGGAGTCTTCCAAGACTGTTAGGTATATGATCAGTGGTCTTCCCTCCACTGGAGAAGACATGATAGTGGATTCAACATATATTCTTTAATACTGTTGAAGGTTGTTTGGCAGTCTTCTATCCATACGCAGTCCTTATTCTTTTTGTGTAATTTGAAGATTGGCACGCATGTCGCGGTCATGAGGAATATAAATCTGGAAATGTAATTCAAACGTCCCAGGAATCCTCTGACTTATTTCTTAGTCTTTGGAGAAGGCATTTCTTGAATGGCCTTGACCTTGTCGTGATCAACCTCAATTCCTTTCTGGCTGACGATGAACCCTAGCAGTTTTCCTGAGCGGACACCGAACATGCACTTGTTAGGATTCATGCGGAGTTTGTACTTCCTCAGACGCTCGAATAACTTTGACAGGTGGGTCATATGTTCCTCCTCTATTTTAGATTTGGAATTCATGTCGTCGACGTACACTTCGATTTCTTTGTGCATCATGTCGGGAAACAGAGTAGTCATGGCCCTTTGATAGGTTGCCCCGACGTTTTTCAAATCGAACGACCTTACCTTGTAATGAAAGGTGCCCCATGGGGTGATGAATGAAGTTTTCTCCATGTCTTCCGACACCATTTTTATCTGATTATACCCGGAGAATCCATCCATGAAGGATAAGACTTTGAACTTTGCTGTACTGTCTACGAGCATGTCTATGTATGGTAAGCGAAAGTCATCCTTTGAACTGGCTTTGTTCAGATCCCTGTAATCTACACACATTCTGAATTTTCCGTCCTTTTTCAGAACTTGTACTATGTTGGCTAACCATTGAGGATATTCTGAGGTGGCGAGGAAACCTGCGTTGATCTGTTTCTGCACTTCCTCCTTGATTTTGATGGCCATGTCTGGGTGAGTCCGTCTCAGCCTTTGTTTCACTTGAGGACATTCTGATTTCAACGGCAGATGATGTTCCACGATGCTGGTATCCAACCCTGGCATGTCCTGGTTAGACCATGCAAACACATCTGGAAATTCTTTTAGAAGTCTTATCAAGCTTTCTTTGACAATCGGACTGAGCAGTGCCTAAATCCTGACTTCTTTCCTCTCTTCTTCTGAACCCAAGTTGACCGTTTCTGTCGGCTGTTTGTGAGGTTCAATAGACCTTTCCTCTTGTCTGAGTAATCGGGAGATCTCTTCTGGAATTTCTTCTTCTTTTTCTTCTTCAGCCTCAAATACCGGGAATTCAAAGTTGGGAGGAGGCATTGGATCGTATGTTTCAATGAGGTTTAAAGCAAGCAATCTGCATGACGTGATGATTTGTTTTTTAATAAGAGATAGAGAGAAATGCAAGAGTGTGAGTAATGTATTTTCTGAAAAATGATTGTTTTTATTTTTGGGCTGTTTTAGGATTACCATTTTCTGAAAAAAGCAAAAAGTGAAAACAGTAATAAAATCGGAAATTATAGAATGACGTTATTTATTTATGATTTGGTCGATTCTTGAAATTACAACCCTATAAAACAAAAATTTGTCACCTTAGGCGAAGCGAAGAGGGACATTTACAGAAAAGTGAGCCCTATAAAAACATTCGTTTCACATGGGCAGGGTGAAAGGTTAAAACAAAGATGGCAATTACTTAGACTTATGGACGACTTTCCGGACATCGACAACAACCCATTGGCGAGGAACTCCTCGGTGAATCACAAAGTATGGTACCTTCTTTCTTTGTTTGTCCTCAGAAATGACGCTGGTTTCTGGCAGAGCAGGATCATTGGAGTCTTCCTCCCATGCAGAGTTGTCATAAACGAACTCTTTTGTCGTATCTTGTACAGTGTTTTCATTCTCAGGAAGATCTCCCCATCCAGTTGGCTGGATGTCTTCGAGCCTGATACGAGAGCTTTCAGGAGCGGTGTACTTGACCAAGAAGTCGTACTTGCCACTTGGCTGTCCTAAGGTGTCCCATACTTCGGTGGGACTGGAGAAATCATCCGTCTCGATGACTTTGACCTGAGGAAAATCATAGTTGATGAACTCTAGTCCTGCAATCTTTGCAGATTCATCATTATGCGGAGTTTCTTCGGAATGTTCTGAATAATGATCCCATCATTTGGTTGGGACGCAGGTATTCTTTTCAATATTGCTCAGTTGATAAGTGTCGTTTGGCAGACTCTTTTTCCCCGAGTCTTCTAGGTACGGCTGCTAGATAGGAAAGATATCCATTGGGTCATAATAGTCATAGTCGAAGTTGTCTTTTATCAGAGTGTCCTCCTCTAATGAGTTGGGTGGAGCACGACATCCTTCCGGATCACAATCTCTGTACGGCATCTTGACATCTGATCTTGGTATATATCTCAGACTTTGCGTGGGATAGCAAAATGGCGTATGCATTTCTTCCTGAGACATATAACCATCCTCGTTGAGATAGGACTTCCTTTCTTCATCTGTATCGGAGGAGTCACCCTAATTGATGGTGTGTACTTCTTGAGACACTGGGTGAAGGAAACCTCCACTGTGGAAGAAGTCCTGAATGGGATGAAAACTTTCATCGTTAGTAGCAGTCTGGGTACAGGTTGAAGAAAAACCAAGACCTTTCTTTGTCTTGTTATCAGTAGGAATGACAAGTTGTCCCCATCCTTTTGCGTTGTTACTTTTGATCACTTCGAGAGCATCTTTGTATGAGAAAATCGATGTTCCTCTCTCTGATCGATTCTCATTGCTCAACGAGAGTGCTTGAAACCGGGTTGCAATAACCTCCTCTGGTTCTTTACAGGAAAACGATGATAAGTTGCTTACGACTAAGGCCTGCTCTCTGTAGACTGTGACTAGTTTGTCATTCTTGACGAACTTCAACTTTTGGTGAAGTGTCGAAGTGACTGCCCCAGCCTCGTGTATCCAAGGTATTCCTAATAAATAGTTGTATACTGCACGGATGTCCATGACCTGGAAAGTGCCTCGAAAAGTGTAAGGACTGATAGTTATAGGAAGGTCGACTTCACTGATAAGTGTTTTTCTGGATCCGTCATATGCTTCGACGATGACCTCACTGCCTCTCATTAAAGATCCTTGAAATGATAGTCGCATCAGAGTAGATTTTTGCATAACATATAGAATTAATTCGGTATCTACCAGTACGTTGGCTAAAGCATCGTACTGGAAGTTGACTGTAATGTTAAGCGCCATGTTGTGATTTTTTCCTTCTTCCGGCTGTTCTTCATCACTGAATCCCAAGTTGTTGCAGGAAGTGATGTTGGAGATGATGCTGTCAAATTGTCTTATCGTCACATCTTGTTCCACAAAGGCTTGCTCTATGACTTTCTACAGAGCTTCTCTGTGAGCTTCGGAACTAAGCAAGACAGATAGCACAGAGATTCTCGAAGGAGTTTGCAACAGTTAGTCTACAATGTTGTACTCTCTCTTCTGGATGAGCTTCAGCATCTCATTGTTGTTCTTTGAAAGGTCGGGATTACTGGATTGGCCGACCGGTCGATTGGGAACTTCTGTTTAAGGTTCCTTTTCCTTGGTGGGTTCTCCAACTCCTCGGTTGAAGATTCGACCGCTCCGCATTACTCGACTAATGTCGACAATGTTCACGACGGAGGGTAATGGAGTCTCCTTTCCATTTTTGATTTTTGTTGCACCGTACTTGAAAGGGATAACTTTATTAGATTTGTACGGTATTGGTCCTGGCAGATAGATAACCACATGAGCCTTTTGATTTTTTTGACCATCATAGCCAACCTTAATTGGTTCGAGGTTGAGAATCTTTCTACTATCAAGAGGAACTCTTGATTCATGGAGTAGAGGGATTATGGCGCATACGTCTTTGGCCATTTCATGTTTAGAGATTAAGACAACGTCTTTGCTTTGATCAAGAAGATAGTCTTACATAACGTTGATCGAACCAGAACTTGAACATGGTCCAATCTCTTTTTAGTCCAACTGATTTTGAAGAGTTGATCGTACAAGATAACATCCTTGGTTGTTCTCTGAGCAAACTCTACAACGCTCATAATTGTGTAGTGGCACCTGACCACGTCCGCTTTGTATGCAGTGCAACCTTACTAGATCTATTTCCATCGAGCGAACATCCTGACTTTGATGTCAAGTAGGATTCCCGCCAGTCATACTGATCTGTTGTGTAGCTTCATCCAAGTAGATTGGAAGCCACCAGTGGTCCAATAAGTGTTGAAGTGTTCTTTGGACAAGTGCACATTCTTGATCATTCTTACGACACACTTTACAGTCCTGGTAATCATGTGAAGCCATAAAACCGAGGCTGACTTGCTTAGCATGTAATTCTACCAGTCTGGTATTCATTAAGTGAATATCAAAGATCTGAATCATATTAACTTGATGGCTACTTCTATCATGGTAATCCTGGATCCATCCGAGATCCATCTGACGCTGGAGGGCCTCTTGTACAAAAGAGCATCCCTGATTGTTTATTGAGCATATCGGACAGGAATTGTAATCGTGTCGTGGCAGATCATGGTATTGACTTTGCCTTGAGTACATTGCCACCATGTTGACATTCATTTCTAGAATGTTGTGGTTCTGGACAATGTTGGGATTTGCGTGAGCCATATTGACCTCACGGATTCGGTGATCTTGGATCCATCCGAGATCCATCTGTTCTTGTGGAGCTGATTGCACTACGGAACATCCTTGATTATTCTTTGAACAGATATCACACTGGTGATAGTTGTGAGAGGGTACATGATAGTACCTGATCTGTCTGCAATGAATCCTGACCAGATTGGTTCCTAAGAGGAGTACATTGTGAATTTGATAACTATGGTTAAATTCTTCCTCTATCAAATTTACAACAGTTTTCTCATGTTGAGGCAACGGGTTCGTCTGAACATTTGGATTAGTATCTTTGAAAGATAGGACCCCATTCCTGACAAGCTTCTGCACATCAAATTTGAAGCTGAGACAGTTTTCAATGTTGTGCCCCGGTCCTCCTTGATGATAAGGTCAAGTTTGATCCTCTTTGAACCAAACGGAAGACTTTCCGGTACTGTAAGAGGAGGCTGGTTTGGACGTGCCCCTTGACCAATAGTAGTGGAAATAGTTCTTCGTACAACATAGGTATAGGGTCGAACCCTGGTGGTCTGGTTGTACAATTTTTGTTGTACTGTGGACGAGCCTGCTGAAGAGGCTGTTGTGTCCTTTGCTGATACTGATGTTGACTTATTTTGCTTTAAGCAACCTGAGGTTGATAATTTGGAGTCGGCGCAGGGTTGATAGCGGGAGTTACCGCTGCTACTGGTTGATACCTTCGCCTTTGCTTCCGAGAGAGATATTGCTGATATCTTGCTCTTTTTTCTTTGGGAAAGCACTACCGTATCTTTTGGTACTGCTAGATGGTTCTGCACCTTTGACCAGGCGTCCTTCTCGGACTTCTTCTTCAAGGTGTACCCCCATGTTCACCATTTTAGTGAAGTCGCTGGGCGCACTGGCGACCATTCGGTCATAATAGAATGAGCTTAAGGTTTTCAAAAAGATCTTGGTCATCTCTTTTTTCTCAAGAGGGGGACAGATCTGGTCGGCAATTTCACGCCATCTCTAAACAAATTCCTTAAAAGTTTCTTTGTTCTTCTGCGACATTGCTCTGAGTTGATCTCTGTATGGTGCCATGTCCAGGTTGTATTTATATTGCTGAACGAAGGCAGCGCCAAGATCTCTGAAAGTGACGATCTTGGTGCGGTTTAAACCCATGTACCATTTGAGTGCGACACCGGTTAAACTGTCTTGGAAGTAGTGGATCAGTAACTGTTGATTTTCTATCTGAGTTTACATCTTTCGAGCGTACATCACCAAATGACTTTGAGGGAAAGAGTTGCCTTTGTATTTTTCAAAGGTGGGCACCTTGAATTTGTGCTGATTTTCACATTAGGGACCAGACAAAGGTCTGCGACGTTCTTTCCGAATAAGTCTTGACCGCGAATGGCATGCAGTTCCTTCTGGAATTGTTCCTGGAACTCATTCATCCTGTCATACATGTCTTCATTTCTACCATGAATTACTTGTGGAATCTGTCCTTCTGGGACACTGTGTACCACTGGTTATGGTATAGTAATTACGGCGGTGACTCTTGGTGCTTCCATGCCCTGAAGTTTGTAACCTTCAAGAGTTGCTGTCATAACTCTTGCATCTTCGCTTTCCCGAAGTTTGTAACCTTCAGGCCCAGCGGTTCCTGCTACAGTTTCTGGGTCTTCCGTGAGCGGTGGGATGTATCCTTCAGGGACAAAATTGATAGGCATGCCCCAGGGACGATCTTTAGGCATGTTGTACTGAGGATCATACGTCTCCACTATGGGCGTAGATGTGACCTCTGAGATCACAGTCCTTTGTTGTTGTCTCTGAGCTGTTGTCATAAATTGCATGTCACTGTGAAGTTTTTTCAGATCTTCCTTCAGAGCGTCGATTTCTTCTCTCAGCTTTCTGTTCTCTTCCTCGAGGTCGTCCATTTTCTTTTGTAGATTGGCCCGAGTATTGTACGAATAAGAGAGTTTGGCTCTAGAATCGTGACACAGATGTGAGATTTGAAGGTAAGAAGAATGCGTTATGTGAGAATGATGAATGATAAGCAATGATATATATTAATTTTTTTGTTTTGTTTTAATCAAAAATAAACTTCAACAAATAGACTGAAAATATCATACAGTGGGGAGACCCCGTTTTATTGAATTTGAAAGATTGCAGAAAGGGAAATACAGTATTTTACAAAGTGATGTAAAAGAAATGTCTGAACTTATGGATCCTGAGTCCTCTCTAAGGAGAACTCAGATGCTGGTTCTGGTATTTTCCATTTCTTTGACCGGGGCTCTTCAGCCGTTGTCGGGTTGTCAGTCCTTTGCCAAGTGAAAGGAGCGAGCAAATTTCTTCGGTCATCTTGATTTTCTACAACATGTTGTTCTAGTATCTTAATCATAGCATCCTTCTCTTTTAACAGTTCCTGAATTTTGGTACACTCCACATTGAGAATGCGGTATTTGTTCTTCCAAGAGTTCTTTTCCCGTGGAACTTTGTTGAGAGCGACCTGGAGTTTTTCCGTATGAGACGTAAAATAAAGTACATATTCCTTTAACGGAAGAACTTCTTGACGAGGGTAAGGTATCCTCAGCTTGAGGGCTCTTGTTTATACTCAGTGGAGATAAGGTTCCACAGAGATACAATCTGGTCTTCCTAGAGACTCTCTTCCTTTCTTGTTAATATGTTTCCAGACATGCACTATTTCTTTCTTTAGTGCCCCGTCATTTTCTCCTTCCTTGAAGAAAAGACCTTCCAGATGAGCATTATGCGGGATATACCTCATCGGGTATCCGAGTTGACGGTGAACTAAAATTGGATGATAGTTGATTCCTCTTTTAGTTCCTATGAGGGGTAGATTATGGAAGTTTTCACAAAGGTCGATGATCCTTATCCCGTCATAGATCCGATTGTACCAACCTATGTCAGAGTTGGTAAGAAACATGATTCTCTATGACCAACGTAGAGTACTCTTATGATCCCAAAAAGTAGCAGACTTGGGTAAATGGGAAGTTAACCATTTTTAAAGCATGGGTACACAACATGTGATCATTCCTCCGCTGTACAAATTCCTTAAGTGTACAGAATTATAAGCATCTGCGAGCAAGGTTGGTACGGGGTTTCCAATCAGAAATATCTTAATGGCGTTGGTATCAACGAAGTTATCGATGTTGGGAAAGAGGAACAACCCGTATGTGAGTAGAACAAAGATATCTTCGAAAGCAGTAAAGTTTTCTATATTGGCAAAGTATAGGGCTTTCTCTACCAAAAACTTGGCCGGTAAACCTTGGATTTCTTCCTTAGTGATCGTGTGAGTACTGACTTCTGACTCGTCTAAATAGATTACTTTTGCAATGGTTTGATCCTTTGGAATTTCTTCCAGTCCAGAAAAAAAAGCTTGGTCAGTGATGGGTAAATCAGTCAGGTGAGAGTATTCTTCTAGCGTCAGTGCTAGTTGATAATCGGGGAATGTGAAACAGTGATAAACCGGATCGTAGAACTAAATCAGCGTAGATAGGATTCCTTCAACTACATGGGGATTATCCTTGCCATCCCCCTTAAATCCTCTAGTTTTGGAGCCCTGAAGGTGTACTTGTGCGTCTTCCTTCTACTGAAATCCATAACGCAATCTTTTTTTATGATATTTGCAATCATTGTTTTAGTTTATTTTGAACAAAGAGAGAAGAGAAAAGAAGATTTTTTCTTTGTTTAAGAGTTTTTTAGATGAATTCATGAATGCAGCACACAAAAACATTTAAAAAACATGGGTTTAAGGGTTCAACGTCAGGAGCATGGAGTCATGGCTCTACCCTTCCCCAAAGGTTGTATTCTGGTGAATTTTTGTACCTATAGAACGGGTTAAAAGTTCCCAAAATCATTGACCACCCTAGGGATACCAACAGCAAACTGGTTCACTCGAGCGAGCTGTAGCATCCTAGGGTAATCTCAATTGAGTGTAGTATCACGTGTTAACTATTTCCGATAGCTACCACACTACCAAATGGCCATATGGTTAATGTCTACTAAATCCTCAGTTTCACGGATACCACATTGGGACAATCTGCCTTCACGATGAATTTGTTCAACATTGAATCCGCAAAGGGTATCTCCACTGATTTGATGGTCTACCAGGATTGTTTATTCAGGAATCACTCCCTGTAAGACCACCCGTCTATGCCATCACCTATCTTAGGGTTCTCTCAAACTTTCCACACGCGACATCACTCGCATTCCCATTGACAGAAAAATAAATACGGATATCAAGTAGGAAAAGTGATATATATATATATATATATATAGTATAATTCCTAAAACTAACATCCTAAACCTCTTAGGAATTCTAATCCTAGTCCTAAACAGACAAAATGACTCCCCAGCAGAGTCGCCATTTTCCTGTTGGAAAATGGCGATGAATGATGACTAAGGTAAAATAGATCCTAATGGCACTCCCCCGCAGCGTCGCCATTTTAGTGTAGCGTGCGATTTTTGTCGGTGACGCGACCACCTTATCGCCATGGGTTCCTCCTCACCGCAATGGTAGGAGTGGGGTGCTACTTTGTTATTTCTTATTTATCCCGTGAAGCTGGAAGGGAAAGGGAAGCTATCTAAAACTAACCTTTCACGCGAATGTTTAACTGATCAAATGCTTAAGAGATTCGAGGAGTTCGCAGTCAGGTTATACAATGGGGAGTTGTTAGTTACCCATCCTATATGTGGTTATCCACGGGTTATTAGCATTAGGTTCTCCTTTTATACTTGATGGTGTTTATCTGTTGTGGGCTGGGAAGGTTTTTGGGAGTATTTGAGAGAGAGAGAATTTTTGTTTGATTTCGGATCTTCCGAGGTTTTTTGATGAGTGAAGGTACTGGACCTAAAGTTTTGTTTTGCTTGGTGTATGAAGGTACTGAACCTAAAGTTTTTGATGTGGTATGCTCGCTAAGATTTTGAAATCTTATGTCTACGTATTCTCGTTTAAAGAAACAGGGAAATTTGAGCAATTGTAGTTCCTCCTATTCTATGGGAGGAAAAAGATGTTTTGGTTTCTTGTTCAAAGCCCAAGATTGAAGCTAAAAGGAGTATTTATGTCTTGTTCAAAGCCCAAGATTGAAGCTAAAAGGTTTGACTGAGAGAGAATTTGTCATCTTAAAAGGGAGACATCTCGTCTGTGTAGCGAGCGATTTTTGTCGATGACGCGACCACCTTATCGCTGGGTTTTCCTCACCGTAATGGTAGGAGGGGTGCTACTTTCTGATTTCTTATTTATCCCGTGAAGCTGGAAGGGAAAGGGAAGGTATCTAAAACTAACATTGCACGCGAATGTTTAATTGAACAAATACTTAAAAGAGATTGGGGGTACGGGGTCAGGTTATACAATGGGTAGTTGTCGGGTACCCATCCTATATGTGGTTATCCATAGGATATTAGCTTTAGGTTTCGCTTCATAATTGATAGTGTTTATCCGTTAATGGGTTGGGAATGTTTCTTAGGAAGTATGAGTGAGTGAGTTTTTGTTGATGTTTTTGGTAAGATACTGGACCTAAGGATTGATTGGTATGAAGGTACTGGACCTAGGGTTTTTTATTAGTATGCTCGCTAAGATTTCACAATCTTATGCCTACGTATTCCCGTTTAAACGAAACAGGGAAATTAGAGCAATCGTAGTTCCTACTATTCTAAGGGAGGAAAAAGATGTTTGGTGTCTTGTTCAAAGCCCGAGATTGAAGCTAAAAAGTTTATTTGTGTCTTGTTCAAAGCCCAAGATTGAAGCTAAAAGGTTTGACTAAGAGAGAACTTGTCATCTCTAAAGAAGTATTGTTGATTTTTGTGAGCCCAAGAGAGTCTGAAAAGTGGTTGACTCAACACGAGTATGAAAAGGTAATTGACTCAACAAGAGAGTCTGAGAAGTGGTTGACTCAACAAGAGAGTCTGAAAATGTGACTGACTCAACAAGAGAGTCTGAAAAGGTTCACTCCGTTGGGGAGAATCATTGTACGAAGCCCAAGAGGAGACTGACTATGCTGAGGAAAGATCATTATACAAAGCCTAAGAGGAGGCTATCTTCTGCTGGGAATTATTGAGATCCCGAGGCAGGTCCAAGTGGGGAATCAACTCTCACAGAGGGTTCCAGAAGAGTTGATATATTAGGTGCCTTGAGGTTCTGATTTGAGATAGTGTTATACTAGTGATAAACTGACCCTGGTTGGGGGATTTTAGGACAGAGACTGGGTTTTAGCTCTGTAGGGTTTCTTCCTATGTTTGTAGGGAACTTGAGAATGTCTTTGAGACTCAAGGGGGGATTTAGACTGTCCAAGTTTATTGGTGTGAAAGAGTTTTATCTTTTGTATGATGCCCAAGAGGAGGCCGACTCTTCTAAGGGATGAGTATCAACCCTAAAATTAGTCTGAGGTTTTGAATCCTTTTTAGAAAGACAGCTCTAACGAAGGATGACTAAGCTTTGTCCTATACCTTTAGGAGGTCTTCAGGGTCCTTGTATTAAGCCCAAGAGAAGGCATGAGAACTTCTAAGAAGCCGAAGGGTCCTTGTACAAAGCCCAAGAGGAGGCGAGGATGCTTTTAGGAAGCCTGTGGGTCCCAAACCAAGAAAAGTTCAAGAAATGCTATTCACCGAGAATATATCATTTAGTGAAAGTTTTGAGGTTTGAAGAAACTCAAGAGATGTTATTCACCGATAATAGATCAACTCCGGGGAGTAGAATTTCTTTGAAAATTTCTAGGGGTGACAGTCTGAGAAAAGGTTCATGAGGAATACTGCCTTTCTCTTTGTTCCATATTGTTTAAGCCCAAGAGAAGGCAAGACTGTATCTAGAAATCCTATGGGGATCTAGTTTTGTCTGTATTTAAGAGTGACCAACAGGGCTTTACCTAGTTCTAGACCTAGTTGTCGGGGAAAACTATAAATAACTATACTAGTATATATACAGTTGATATATGACAAGTATTTAAAAGGGTATGAAAGAAGTGCTACCATGCGCAGCTTCCCACAATACAATTATATATATATTTGACATGTATTTAAAAGAATGAAAGAAGACTCACAGTGTGCAAATTGCCACAATATAGTATATATATATTAAAGCAGGTAAATGAAAGCGGATAAAACTTACAGGTGAGCAAGCTTCCATGCTGTATTGTTAGTTGTTTAAAGAAATTAAATAAAGTTTTGATAACAACTGTATATTTGAACCTAAATCAAAAGGGAAATTGTTTTGATAAGATTGTACTGGGACTTGTCACTCCCGAAAGATTCGCATCCAACGGTACAAACGCGAGAGTGGCGTAGAAGACACAGAGTCGCCAGCAATGTGCATTTATCCCGAGAGAGGGAAAGGAAACACTGCATAAACCTGAAGAGAAAGGGGGAAAGACATAGTCATTGCAACCATAGTCCGGGTTCGGGAGTTGGTTATACGAGGGGAAGGTGTTAGCACCCCACGCATCCATCGTACTCGATGGGATCCACGCTTGTTGTCTAAATGGAGGGTGATCTGTCATACTATCTATGGTTGAACAAAAGAAAACGGGGATGGGGGTGACTAAGACGGACTCGGTAGGACATATTCGATGCCCTAGGCCTACGTACTCCCTTAGTGCAATGGGAAAGTCAGAGTCAACGTAGTTCGGACGGGAACTGTGGGGGAAGGTTGCTCGCCAAGACAATCGCTGTCTTGTGCCTACATATCCTTAATCGGATGAGAGAGAGGAATCAGAGCTAATGTAGTTCGTGGATACGACCACTGATGGGTAAGTGTTTTTTATGAGCGACGTTAGATTCGCGTCTGACAGTTTGGATCGATGCCTGTTTGCGACTTAGACGGAAGGTAACGGGCTTTTTTCTGAAAATGGTCTGGAACCAAAAAATCCTGAAGGATAAAAAGATTTGAATTTATTTTGTGTTTTTTAGACAGAAGTGTTTTAAGTTAGTTCATAACTTGCATTATACCAAAGTCTAGGGCACAGGGACAAATACTTAACGAATCGTCTCAAGACAGGACGCCCGCTAAACACTCTAGAAAGATGAGAGGAAGCCCCTCATTTCTCATTCCCCACGCTTAAGGCTCGTGCGCAATACACTTTATCTTTATTAAGTGTTTTCCAGAAGTTTTGAGATGAGAAGAGAGAAGATCCAAAGGAAACTCTAAGGGAAACTAAGAGTCCTAATGTTATCATGCATGGGTAACCTATGGTTAGTGAGGCTTAGGATAGACGACTACCTAAAACCTAATGCTAATCCTACTCCAAGCTTAATCAAAAATTAAGTTAGACTAGGTAGCTCTAAAGGGAGAGAATCCAAGACTTAACAAGTCTTGAGATTCATGGGAGAAAGAGAGTGAAAGAGAAGAATGAGAAAGAGAAGGATGAGTAAAGAAACAATATAGGGCAGCAAGCACATCATATCAAGTATATCCAACTCACACCAATAAACAAGTCTCAAAGATCATGCAAAACAACTCAAGTAAGCATGCTAAGGTAATCATGAAAGAATGCAAGCATACTTATATGAAATGCACAATTAAGCACCAATGAACTTCATGTAAAGATGAAATGAGAAAAATAAGATGAAGATGAAAGCAAGTCAGAACCAAGATCATACCATCATCAACAATTCTCATGTGCAAAAGAAGGTCAAAACATGGAATAACATGCACCAAAGAAAGTCCACAAAAGGAAACTCAAAGTCCAAACACTTAGCACATGCCAAACATGATTCATAAATTGCAAAAATAAGTCTCAAAGGATCTCAACCAGGGGTAAACATCATACCAAAAGCTCATGAAAAGAATCATAAAGAAATTCAATCAATTAGGCATGGCAAATCAATTAGGGTTAAGAGAAGTCAAGAGATGATCATGCATAGTTCACTTAAGCACAAATAATCAAACATATATCAAATGACATTCAACAATTGTGAAATTAAAACCCAAATGACCTAAGTCAGAAACCAACAACATGTCAAAAGATCACACCAAAATTCAAAGTTTAAGTACCTCAAACAAATATGCAAATATCACATAGGAACCATGAACCAATATGCAAAGGAGAGGGACTAAAATGCAATATGAAAAAGTTTTAAAAATGAAACAAAAATATTTTTAGGAACCTCAACATGTCCTCTAACATATGCAAAAGGAATGGGATGCAGATCATACACCAATGATAAGAACAAAAATCCACAAGGCAAGGTGTGCACAATTGAGACAGTTCACAAAGGAAATCATCAAACAATTAATTCAGAGGCACAAAATAAAATAAAAATGGAAAATAAAATTTGGAAAACTTTTATAAAATTCCAAAGATAATCCATGATTTGTTTTATAATTTTTGGATGCTTAAAACTATTTTCAAAAATTAAAAAGCAAAATGAAACAATTAAATGAAAATAAAAAGAAAATAAAACAGCCAGGGGGTGCAGACTGTCATACCCCAAATTTTGACCACTAAGATTTCCCATCATTTTGCAAATCATCATCATAATATGGAGGAACCATCATACTTCATCAGTCTCCCCAAAGATGGGTGAGCATCCACTACAATAAAAATTAGGGTTTCAAGCCCTCTCTGAGTGCTTAGACAAAGGATCAATCAAGGAATGACATGATATTCAACTTGTCTAACCTCTCAAACATCCACAATGGATCAAAAGGACTCCCACTTCAAGGATCAAGCACAAGGCTTCTCCCTTCTAGGTGGATCAAGTCTCAAGATCGAAAGTATCACCAAATTAGGGTTTTGGTCGACCAGGGCCTCCAGATGGAAATTTTTCATCTGGGCACAAGCCAATGATCCAAAACCTAAACTAATATACTCCATGGAACCTCATGGACCCAATCATCAAGTCAATCTTGCCTCAGGGGATGCATTCATCAAAAATAAGGAATTAGGGTTTCTTGACCTAATTCACCCCTAAGTTGACTTTTGGGACAAACCATGAGCCAAGACCTCAAGAGAGGGTTTGAGGGTATCTAATGAGCTATATTGATCCATTTGTAACAATGGATTAATCCAAGAGGTTTGAGCAATAAGTCTTAATTTCATCTGCACCACAATTAGGGTTTTAAGGGAAAAGTCAACTGTAACTTTGACTTTTGACCAGGACATGCTCCCAAGCCCTATGACATGCATCAATATACCCTATGACACCCATGGAACATGTCCATCAAGTTTGATTTAGGTCAAGGACATGATTTCCTGACGAATTGCACAGTTTGGAATTCATCTGATAAAAAGTCAACTGTGCACAAAAGTCAACTTTGACTTTTTGAAATTTTTCACCAAAATGGATTTTTAACCCTAAAATGATGTTAATGTATGATTTGAATCATCATTCATCAATAAAATCAAGAAAAGTTGGATAACTTGTAAAAGGGGTAACCATAAAACTTAGAAATTTTTCTAAGTCATAAAAAAGTGCCACTAATGCACCAACTTTGGAGGACCATAACTCCTAAACCACAAGGCCATTGTGCCCCATCCAAGGCTTGATTTGTAGATCTCATTTCCCTCTACAAAAACTTCAACTAGACCTAATTCCAATTCATTGTGGATTTTGAGTTATGGAGTGATCAAAATCAAGAGAAAACACTTTGTTCCAACACTTAGTGAAAATTTCACTAAGTCAGATCTTGCCTTACTTTTTGCCAAATGTAGGGGGATTTTTCACTTGGATTCAAAAGAGATCAAAACCAAACATGTTCAAGCAATTGTTGTATCATGTAAGGGCTTTCCAAAATGGTCAAGAACATTACCAAATTCAACTTACACCATGAGGTATGACATTGGCAAGTTGCCTTGCTGAAATCTGTCAAAGGCAAGGCAGAATTTGCAATTTTGCTCGATTTGCCAAAATCAGGCAAATTCAAATGATCCTATCCACTTGGACACATCTGAGGATTGAATCTAAAGGGGACAATCACTGAGCCAAGCCTCCAAAGTCTTTGGAACAAGAAATAGCATGTTGAACCTAGAATGGCCAAAATAGGGACAAGACTCCAATTTTGGATTGAAGCATTCAATGGAAGCATCAAGGTGGCATGGACTGAGCCATTCTCAACTGAATTCAGTCAAGACTTATCCAAGACCAAGGGAACCACAACCCCGTGCCCTAACCTCTAGTCAATGGTTAGAGGAGACTTGGATTTCCATTGGCCAACATTGAACAAACACCTGCTGCAATTGCCATTCACTGTGGATCCCAAAACAAACTTGCTCTACTATAAATAGAGCTCAATTGTGTTCAGTTTAAGTACCCCAAAGGCCTACAACACTTGCCTTTCTCAAAATCTCTTTCTCTTGGCAAAAATGTCTTTCTTAGCAAGGCACTATCGGGTTTTTCATTAGAGAGCAATTCCACTCAAACCAATCACACACACACCTCATATACATCATATGTGAGCTGATCAAACACTTAAACAACAACTGGAACATTGATTTCTCAGAATCACCAGTCAATTGCTCAAGGTTTTAACCAAAGTGCAGTTGAGATGCCATGAAGTGATCCAGCCAATTTCCATCAAGTCCAAGCATTCAAACACACGCCATAACACCTAGGGAAGCTGTTCAGATCGTCTCAACACAACTATAACACCTCCTACACAAATCACGATCACCAGCTGCAAGTGGTAAGCATGAGCTCTTCTAACTCTATGATCCATGCAATTTTTGCTGCACAATAATTTGGCCATATGTTCATAATCATGCATGGAATGTTTTCCCCCAATTAACTGCTTTGTTTGAATCGTGTATCAAAACTCCTAGCCTTCCTGCAGAAATTAGGGTTCTTGAGGTTTCTTCGTGATTTCATGTTTTATGTTTAATTTAAATGAAATTAAGTGTTATAGACATGATCGTGAGGTTGAAACGAGTTGATTGGTATGTGGATTGCATGATATGGTTAAGTATTTAGTGAGATTGGATGGAAAACCCAAATCTGGGAAACTCAGAACACGCGCGTGTTCTTGGTGTGTTCTTGGCGCCATTTTCAGAAATTTGAATATTTGAATTTTGTGATTTTGTTTAATTGATTCAAAAATTAATTTCTCTCTGAGTTTTAATGATTTTGAGTTGATTCTTTTTTAAATAATTCACAAAAATGTTAAAATATTTTATTTTCCCAAAAAATCCCAAAAATATTATTTATTTTATATAATTGATATTTTTGCAAAGAATTAATGTTTTAATTGTTTTTGATATTTAAAATATTTTTTCCACCTTGATTTTGCAACTTTTAATGCTATCTAATTATTTTGTAGATCAATACTTAATTTTTGAAACATTAATCCAAGATCACAATTTATTTTTCATATGTTAAACAATTTTGATCATTTTAATTGAATTTTTATTCAATTAAATACATTTTTGAAAACAAATTAGGGTTTTTGGATTAATTCAACCCTCATAAATCATTTTCAATACACTTTGGGCCTCTAATAGAGTGTAAGACCCAGTCCTTTTTTAGACCAAATCATTTTTGGGCCTCGGTGCATTGTATAAGTCCCGATACCGTAAAAAACAAACGGCGCGATCGTCGCCTTTTAAAAATAACCTTTTGGGCCTCTTCTTGAGCTATAAGACCCATTCAAAACACTTTGGGCCTCTAATAGAGTGTAAGACCCAACCCCCTTTTAACCAAAATCATTTGGGCCTCACTTATTGTATAACTCCCTCTGCGTTAAAAGAAAATCTCGGCACGATCGCCATTTCAAACGGAAAAATCATCTAGGTCTACCCTCGTGTTATAAGCTCCACTCTTTTTCTTTAAACTTTTTTGGGCCTCTATTAGAGTGTAAGACCCATCCCCTTGTACAGAAAACATTTTGGGCCACAGTCACTTGTATAAGTCCCTTTGTACAAATTCAAACAGTGCACTCACTGATAAAACCTTGGGCCTCTCCTTGACCTGTAAGCCCCAAATCTTTCTTTTTCAAAGCACTTTCTCCTTTGATTTTGAATATACTGTTGTTTTCAATTTTTCTTTGTTGAACAACTAACAAAACAGCATGGAAGCTCTACCACCGAGTAACTGGTTATTGCTTTCATTTACCGCTTTCATATACATATAACTGTATTGTGGGGCTGTTTCACTGTAAGTCTTCATTCATAAACTCATATCAATTGTGTAATAATAGCATAGATATTTAGAGTTTCCCCGGCAACTACGTCTAGCATTAAGCCCGTTGATCGCTCTTAGAAATAGTCTAAACTAGATCCCCATAGGATTACCAGACACAGTCTTCCCTCCTCTTGGGGTTAAACAATATGGAGATATGAAAGGCAGCATTCTCTGTGAACCCTTTCATAGACTGTCACTCATAGAAGTTGTCAAGAAACTCTATTCCCCAGAGATGATCTTTTCTCCGTGAATGGCATCACTTGAGTTTCTTCCAAATTCTCGAACTTTCCTGGCTTGATCTATTCTCGGTGAATGGCATGTCTTGAATTTCTCGGGGTTTGGGGACCCACGGGCTTCTTAAAAGCACTTGTCAAGAAACTCTATTCCCCAGAGATGATCTTTTCTCCGTGAATGGCATCTTTGAGTTTCTTCCAAATTCTCGAACTTTCCTGACTTGATCTATTCCTTGTGAATAGCTTACCTTGAATTTCTCGGGGTTTGGGGACCCACGGGCTTCTTAAAAGCATCGGCCTCCTCTTGGGCATCATACAAGGACTCACAGGATTCCTAAAAGCAACCCCGCCTCCTCTTGGGCTTAGTACAAGGACCGTCGGCTTCTTAGAAGTATTCACAGCATCCTCTTAGGCTTCGTATAATGATCTCTTCCTCCGGGAATGATAGCCTCCTCTTGGGCTTTATACAAGGACCTCTCGGCTTCTTAAAAGTTTCCAGCCTCCTCTTGGGCTTCGTACAAATTGTCCCGACGACCTCCTAGAGGTATAGGAACAGAACTTAGTCATCTGCATAGAACATTCCATTCATAGAGTCTACTACTGTTTCTCAAAGCATGGTACAAAAGATGAAACTCTAGACTTGGACAGTCTAATCTCCTTGAGTCTCAAAGACATTCTCAAGCACCCTTCAAAATAGGAAGGAAACCCATAGACTCGGACAGTCTCAATACCCTTCGGATTTCCCTCTTCCTTAAAGAACAG
Organism: Lathyrus tuberosus; assembly: GCA_022829125.1. Taxonomy (NCBI): domain Eukaryota; kingdom Viridiplantae; phylum Streptophyta; class Magnoliopsida; order Fabales; family Fabaceae; genus Lathyrus; species Lathyrus tuberosus. The sequence continues at coordinate 2,979,480 of JALAZF010000540.1, forward strand.
GAATAACCCGGATCCTTGAATCAAATCCATGAGTACAGTGTTGCTCATATAAGAACTGATTTTCTCTTTCAAAATCAGCATACTGGACCTGTCACTTAACTAAAACAGTAACCATAGCCTCCTCTTAGGCTTTGTATAATGATCCTTCTCCAGTGAAGTTAGCCTCCTCTTGGGCTTTATACAATGATTCTCCCCAGCGTAGTCAAACAAAGTTTAGCCTCTTTCTCGGGCTTTGTACGAGACACATAAGAGACTCCCTCATTGAGTCAATCACCTCTTTCGCCTCCATCTCGGGCTTTATACGAGATACAAAAAGGTTCTTATTGAGCCAAATAAACAACAGTCTCCACCTCGGGCATCGTACGAGATACAAAAAAAAAACTCTCTTGTTGAGTCAAACAGCCTCCACCACGGGCTTTATACGAGATACCAAAAGATTCCCTCGTTGAGTCAAAAACCTTTTAGCCTCTCTCTCGGGCTTTGTACGAGACACATACTAGCCTCCTCTTAGGCTTTATATAAGAAAACCACTGGTTAATCCAATTAACCTTTTAGCATCAAAACTGTGCCTCGTTCATAGTACACAAACATCAACAACTCTTTCCCCTTCATCTAATTGTTGTAAGCGGCAAGCCTCTGGATCATCTACATCCACGCCACTGTCCCTCTTTTAGCATGAGAAATTCCTAAGGAAAGATGGCATTACTCTACAATGAGTTAAAGTCTTCTCCTTTAGGCTAAAACCCCTTTAAAGGAAATTATGGCATTGCCGGATTCACATATCCTGGTTAAACTAATTCTCCTTTATAAAACAGTTGTGACATACAACTCCCCTCTTTTGAGATGACAAATTCTCTCTAAGGTCAACACTTTTAGCTTCACATCTTGGGCTTTGAACAAGATACAAATTACCTTTCACTTCACGTCTTGGGATTTGAATAAGACACCAAAATACCATTTCCTCCCATAGAGTAGGAGGAACTACGAACGCTCTGATTTCCCTGTTTCGGTAAACGGGAATACATAGGCATAAGATTGAAAGAAAAATCTTAGCGAGCACACTAAAAAAACCCAAAATCCCATACTCTCATCAAAAGTATCAGTCCTAACTTCCTAATCCTTGTTCCTCTCTATAAAGTCCTAGAAAGAGAAAAGAAAACCGTATTGGCGAAAATACAAATAACCAGTACAAGGGCCCCCCCCACATTGATAGCATTCGTAACCTAACAGACCGCTGTTTAATCTCAGTATGCAAAGCAGGGTTAATTGGAGACATCTATTTCCCTTCCTTCATCGGCTTTAATAGGATAAAAAATGAATCGACCTGTAGTAAGCTCAACCGCAGAGAGCGACCATCGCTTAAGAACCGCATCCAAAATCGCTCGCTACAGAAAAATGGCGCCCACCGTGGGGCCAGATTCTGATTTCCTTTTCACCTCTTGTGTGAATACCATAGATTGGGGCTTCCGCCGGGGAACCCATTTTCTGTCAGGAACTTAGGATTCATAGATTTAAAGGTCTAGGATGTTTAGGACAAATATATATACTGCTTTTCCTAATTGCTATACATGTTTATCTTTCTGCTAATGGGAATGCGTGTGATGCCGCATGTGGAAAGATCGAGTATACACTTAAGATATGTGATGGCGACGAGGTCGACCATCAACCTCAGTGGAGGCTGACCAATGCAACCCATTCTCTCACCTAGACAATGGGCCGATTGTTAAGTCTGAGAAGCTGAGGAGCCAAACCCTTTCGTAGTGCGGAAACTATCGGGAATAGTTGTTACGCGATACTACCCTCATTTGAGGCTGGTGATCTATTCTCGGTGAATGGCACTTACTCTAAGATCGCTCTACAACTCGCTGGCGATCCGCTTGTTGTTTTGCTTTCCTGGGAGGAGCTGATGATAATGAGTACAGGTTCAAAAATCACCCTAGTATAAACCTTTGGGGATGGGTAGAGCCTTAACTTCATGACAACGACCCTTTGACCCTATGTTTTTTCTATGTTTTTGTGTGCTGCATTCATGCATTCATTTAAAAAACATTAAAACATTCAAAAAAAATTCTTCTCTTCTAGTCTCTCTGTTTTTCAAATTAAACTAAGACTGTGATTGCAAATATCAGAGAAAAGGATTGCACTAATGGATTTCGGTAGAAGGAGAACTCATAGTTATACCTTCAAGTTTCCAAAACTAGAGGATTTGAGAAGGTTAGCAAGGATAATCACTAACCCTGAGGCTTTCAGAGCCAAGCACGGAGGTCTTCTACCACTGTTAAGAGTCCATGTGATTGAGGGAATCATGGATGCACTCATTCCGTTTTATGATCCAGTTTATCACTGTTTCACATTCCCGGATTACCAGCTAGCACCAACGCTGGAGGAGTATTCTCACCTGATTGATCTACACATTACTGATCGAGCTCCATTTTCTGGACTGGAAGAAATTCAAAAGAATCAGACCATTGCGAGAGCAATTCATTTGGACGAGTCTGAGGTCAGGACTCACCTAACTACCAGGGGTGGCATCCAAGGTTTTCCAGCCCAATTCTTGACAAAGAAGGCCTTGTATTTTGCCAGTATAGGAAACGTGACCGCTTTTGAAAGCGTCTTTGTCTTGCTCACCTATGGGTTATTTTTGTTTCCCAACATCAATAACTTTGTAGATATCAACTCCATTAAGGTTTTTCTCATTGGAAACCCTGTGCCGACTTTGCTCGCAGATACGTATCATTCTGTACACTTGGGAAATTTGTACAGCGGAGGGGAGATCACATGCTGTGTACCTCTACTTTACAAATGGTTTATCTCTCACTTACCCAAGTCTGCTGCTTTTTGGGATTGTAAGAGTGTCTTACATTGGTCGCAGAAGATCATGTCTCTTACCAACTCTGATATAGATTGGTGTGATAGGATCTATGTTGGGATCAGGATCATTGACCGTTGTGGAAACTTCCCCAACGTACCCCTTATAGGAACTAAGGGAGGAATCAACTATCATCCAGTTCTCGTTCATCGTCAATTTGGATACCCGATGAGACACGTCCCACGGGGTGTTCATCTGGAAGGTCTTTTCTTCAAGGAAGGGGAAAACGACAGAGCACTAAAGATGGAAATAGTGCATGCTTGGAAGCAGGTTCATAAGAAAGGACGAGAGTCTCTAGGAAAACCGGACTGTGTCTCGGTGAAGCCTTATCTCCATTGGGTACAAACTAGAGCTCTCAAGCTAAAAATGCCTTATCCTCGTTACGGGATTCTTCCGCCAAAGGAATCTGTCATGTACTTCATGACTGAGACTGAAAAGCTTCAGGTTACTCTCAACAAAGTTCAAAAGGAGAGAATGTCTTGGAAGAACAAGTACCGCACCCTCGATGTAGAGTGCATCAAAATACAGCAATTACTGAAAGAGAAAGACACTCTGATTGAGATTTTGGAGCAACATGCTGTAGAGAATCAAGATGACCAAAGGAATTTGCTCGCTCCTTTCACTTGGAAAAGGAATGACAACCCGACAACGGCTCAAGAGCCTCGGTCAAAGAAAAGGAAGATATCAGAATCAGCACCCGAGTTCTCCTCAGAGAGGACTCTGGGCCCATTAGCTTAGGTTTCTGTTTCTGCACCTTGTAATCTACTGTATTTCCATTTCTGTAATCCTTTGAATTTCAATAAAAAGGGGTTTCCCCACTGTTTGATATTTGCAATCTAATTGTCGAAGTTTATTTTGATTAAACCAAAAAACAATTAGTATAATCATTGCATTCATCATTCTCACATCGCGTATTCTTCTTCCCTACGAATCTCACGTTTGTGTCTCGGTTCTAGAGTTAAACTGTCTCATTCGTACAATACTCGGGCCAATCATCAGAAAAAGATGGATGATCTGAGGAAGAAAACAGAGAGTTGAAAGAAGAGATCGACGCTCTGAGAGAGGATATGAGAAAGCTTCGTAACGACATGCAAGCCATGGCACAAGCTCAGCTACAAGGAACTGTGATCTCAGAGATCACCTCAGCGCCCATCGTGGAGAAGTATGATCCTAGGTATCAAATACCTAAAGATCGTCCTTGGGCATGCCTGTTAACTATATCCCGGAAGGATATGTTCCGCCGATCACTGAAGATCAGGGAATCACAACAAAAGCCGTTGGGCCTGAAGGTTACAAACTTCGGGAAAGCGAAGATGCCAGAGGCATACTGAAGACTCCTGAAGGTTACAAACTTCGGGAGACGCCAAGACTCACTACCGTAGTCACGGTCCCACCCCCTGTGGTGCACACTGTCCCGGAAGGACAGATTCCCCAAATACCTTTTGGTAAGAAGGAAACTATGTTTGACAGAATGGAGGAATTCCAGGAGCAGTTCTTGGAAATGCAGAAGGAACTACAAGCCATTCGCGGTCAGGATTTATTTGGAAAGGACACCGCAGATCTATGCTTGGTCCCAAATTTGAAAGTTTCGCACAAATTTCAAGTGCCCGACTTTGAAAAGTACAAGGGTAACTCTTGCCCTCAAAGCCATCTAGTGATGTACGCCCCGCGGATGTCAGCTCAGACGGAAAATCAGGACCTACTGATTCACTACTTCCAGGATAGTTTAACCGGTGCCGCACTCAAATGGTACATGGGTTTAAACCATGCTACGATCAGCACTTTCAGAGATCTTGGTACTGCCTTTGTTCAACAATACAAATACAATTTGGACATGGCAATCGACAGAGATCAACTCAGATCGATGTCGGAAAAGGACAAAGAAACCTTTAAGGAGTATGCTCAAAGGTGGCGTGAAATTGCCGCTCAAATTTGTCCACCTCTTGAGGAAAAAGAGATGACAAAGATCTTCTTAAAGACCTTAAGCTCATTTTACTATGACCGAACGGTTGCCAGTGCACCCAGTGATTTCACCGAGATGGTGGGCATGGGCGTACGTCTTGAGGAAGCCGTCCGAGAAGGACGTTTGGTAAAAGACACTGGATCGACAAGCGGTACTAAAAAATACGGTAGTGCTCTCCCTAAGAAAAAAGAGCAAGATATTGGGAATATCTCTCTCGGAAAGCAAAGGCGACGTTATCAACCGGTAGCAGCTGTAACTCCTGCTATCAATCCTGCATCTATTCCTACGTATCAACCTCAGGTTGCGCAGAGCCAACCTGATCGACAACAGCCTCTTCAGCAGGCTCGTCCTCCATATAACAACAACCGTATAACACGGCCACCAGGACTTGATCCTATACCCGTGTCGTACGCAGAACTGTTTCCATTACTACTGGCTAAGGGGCACATTCAGACTAAATCTCCTTTTACAGTACCGAAAAATCCGCCTTTTTGGTTTAAGGTGGATCAAACTTGCCCTTATCATCAAGGAGGTCCAGGGCATAACATAGAGACTTGTCTCAATTTCAAGTCCGACGTGCAAAAACTTGTTAGGAGCGGGGTCTTATCTTTCAAGGATACGAATCCTAATGTTCTCACGAACCCGCTGCCTCAACACAAGAAGGCTGCAGTTAATTTGATAGAAGGAGAGACTACCGATGTCTATCAAATTCACGATGTACTCTTGTTGAAAACCAATTTGGTCAAGATGCATTGTAGACAGAGTGGATATGGCCATGTGCCACCTCATATGTATCACCAGTGTGATATCTGCTCTAAAGACAATCAAGGATGTTCTGTGTTGCAAGCAGCTCTACAGGAACAGATGGATCTCGGATGGATCCAAGAACACCGAGTTCGTGGAGTTAACATGGTCTATGCGAATTCTAACGTCATTCAGAACCATGATATCCGTACAATGAATGTCAACTTGGTGGCGATGCACTCAAGGCAAAGCCAGTATCATAATCTGCCGCAACACGATTACAGTTCCTGTCTGACTTGCTCGGTAAACAAACAGGGATGCTCTTTCATACAGGAGGCCCTCCAGTATCAGATGGATCTTGGATGGATCCTAGACTACCATGATAGGAACCCTTATCAAATCAACATGGTTCAGATCTTTGATATTCGCGTAATGAATACCAACCTGGTAGAGTTACATGCTGAGCAGGTCCGACTCGGATTCTTAATATCACACGACTATCAAAGCTGTAAGGCGGGTTGCAAAAACGATCAAGGTTGTAACCTTGTCCAGGAGGCACTTCAGCACTTGTTAAATCACTGGTGGATGCCAATTTATATGGATGAAGATACTCAGCAAATTAGTATCAGCAACAGAAACCCCACTCGGCGTCAGAGTCAGGATGTCCGATCTGTGGAAGCTAACCTAGTGAGGTTACATTGTATTCAAAGTGGGTGTGGCCAGGTGCCACCACACAATTATGAACGTTGCGGCGTCTATTTGGAAAGTAACCAAGGGTGTTACTTTGTGAGAGCAGCTCTTCAGGGTCAAGTGGATCATGGAGAGATTCGCCCATATCCGGGTTCTGGACCCATCAACTGGATGTCGAACTACCTTGCCGAGCAAATTGAGGATGTTGTCGCGATCGCTGGTCATCACAGGACCAGGGATGTTTTTTCCATTATCCCTCTACTTGACGAATCTAAAGTTCCCAACCGGGAACGGATCGAGATTAATTATAATGGTCAAAAAAATCAGAAGGCTCCTATAGTTATCTATCTACCGGGACCACTACCATATGAATCAGCTAAGGCGATCCCTTACAAATACGGTGCAACAACAATTGAAAATGGAAAGGAAATTCCAATACCCTCTGTCGTGAATATTGCAGACATCAGTCGTGTAACACGGAGTGGTAGAATCTTCAACCGAGGGGTTGGGGAACTTAACAAGGAAAAGGAACTTCAGACGGAAACTCCTGATCCACCAGTCGGTCCATCTAGTAATCCTGACTTTTCGAAAAATAATGATGAGATACTGAAGCTCATCCAAAGGAGTGAATACAACATTGTTGATCAACTGTTACAGACTCCTTCAAAGATCTTGGTATTATCACTGTTACTCAGTTCAGAAGCCCACAGGGAGGCTCTACAGAAAGTCTTGGAGCAAGCCTTTGTGGAACAGGATGTAACAATCAGACAGTTTGATAGTATTGTCTCTAACATCACTTCCTGCAATAATTTGGGATTTAGTGATGAGGAATTACCCGAAGAGGGTCGCCGTCATAACATGGCGCTCAATATCACAATTAACTGCCAGGATGATGCTTTAGCCAGTGTACTGGTAGACACAGGGTCAGTCCTGAATGTTATTCCGAAGTCCACTTTGATGCAATTATCATTCAAAGGACCTCCGATGAGAATCAGCGAGGTCGTCGTCAAAGCATTCGATGGATCCAGAAAAGCAGTTATTGGCGAAGTTGATCTTCCCATAACTATCGGTCCTCACACTTTCCAAGTCACTTTCCAGGTCATAGACATCCGGGCAACGTACAATTGTTTATTAGGAAGACCTTGGATAGATCAGGCTGGAGCAGTTACGTCAACCCTCCACCAAAAGCTAAAGTTCATCAAGAACGATCAACTTGTCACAGTTTGTTATCAAAGTGGTCGAGAGTACCGATACGACAGGATGGGGACAGCTTGTCATTCCTATTGACAATAAAACAAAGAAGGGTCTTGGTTTTTTTGAAACCTGCACCCAGATAGCTACTAACGATGAAAGTCTTCATCCCATTCAGAACTTCTTCCACAGTGGAGGTTTTCTTCACCCAGTGTCTCAAATAGTCCATGCTATCAATGAGGAGGATCCCTCCGACATAGATGAAGAATGGAAGTCTTATCTTAATGAGAATGGTTATATGTCTCAGGAAGATGGGCCTACGCCATTTTGCTATCCCGCACAGAGTCCGAGATTTATACCACGGTCAGATGCCGAAATGATCTACGGAGATTGTGATCTGGAAGGATGCCGTGCTCCGCCAAATTCATTAGAGGAAGACACTCTGATGAAAGACAATTTTGGCCACAACTACTATGGCCCAATGGATGGTCTGCCAATGTGGCAACCTTACCCAGGAAACTTGGGGCCGGAAAGTCAGCCGAGTAATGAAACTCAGCTGAGCATCATTGAACAGAATACCTGTGTCCCCACCATGTCATGGGATCAACACACAGGTCATTCAGAAACTACTCAACATGAAGATGAATTTGCAACGTTTGCAGGACTTGAATTCATCAACTATGCTTTTCCCGAGGTCAACGTCATCGAGAAGGATGACTCCTCCAATTCCAAAGAAGTTTGGGACACCTTGGGACAACCGGGTGGAAAATACGACTATATGGTCAAGTACACCGCTCCCGAAAGCTCTCGTATCAAGCTCGAAGATATCCAGCCTACAGGATGGGGAGATACAGCTGAGAGCACAAATGCTATCCAAAATGCAAATGAGGAATTCTCCTACGACAATTCTGCCTGGGAGACAGATTCCAATGATCCTGCTCCACCATAAATCAGCGTTATTTCTGAAGACAAATCAAGGAAGGTGCCAGACTTTGTGATTCACTGAGGAGTTCGCCGCCAATGGGTTGCCGTCGAGGTTCCGAAGATCATTCATCAGTCAAAGTAATTGCCATCTTTAACCTTTCACCCTGCCCAGGTGAAACAAATGTTTTAATAGGGCTCACTTTCTGTAAATTTTCCCTCTTCGCTTTGCCCAAAGTGACAGAGTTTTGTTTTATAGGGTTGTAGTTTCAAGGATCGACTTGTTCATTAATAAAATAACGTCGTTCTGTAATTTCCGCATTAATTGCTGTTTTCTCTTTTCGTTTTTCAGAAAATAGTAATCCTAAAAAGCAATTCAAATAAAAACAAGCAGTAAAATAAAACACTGCACACACTCACATTTTCTTTATCTCTTCTAAACATGAATCATCACGTCATGCAGATTGCTTGTTTTAAACCCTGTTGAAACATACGATCCGATGCCTTATCCCAACTTTGAGTTCCCGGTATTTCGGGTTGAAGAAGAAGTTGACAATGAAATTCCAGAAGAAATCTCCCGACTACTCAGACAAGAGGAAAGGTCCATTGAACCTCACAAAGAGCCGTTGGAAACGATCAATGTGGGTTCGAAAAAAGAGAGAAAAGAAATCAGGATTGGGGCACTGCTCAGTCCAACTGCCAAAGAGAGTTTGATAAAGCTTCTCAAAGAATTCCCCGATGTATTCGCTTGGTCCTATCAGGATATGCCAGGGTTGGATACCAGCATCGTGGAACATCATTTACCGTTAAGATCGGAATGTCCGCCAGTAAAGCAAAGGTTGAGACGCACTCACCCGGACATGGCCATCAAAATCAAAGAGGAAGTACAGAAACAGATTGACGCGGGTTTCCTCGCCACATCTGAATATCCTCAATGGTTAGCCAAAATCGTACCCGTTCCCAAAAAGGACGGAAAGGTCAGAATGTGTGTTGATTACAGGGATCTAAACAAGGCTAGTCCAAAGGACGACTTTCCTTTACCACACATTGACATGCTGGTAGACAGTATAACAAAGTTCAAAGTTTTCTCCTTCGTGGATGGATTCTCGGGCTATAACCAGATCAAAATGGCGCCGAAAGACATGGAGAAAACTTCGTTCATTACCCTATGGGGTACCTTTTGTTACAAGGTAATGCCGTTCAGTTTGAAGAATGTCGGGGCAACCTATCAAAGGGCCATGACTACTCTGTTTCATGACATGATACATAAAGAAATCGAAGTGTATGTCGATGATATGATTGCAAAATCTAAAATAGAGAGTGAGCACATTGAACATCTATCAAAATTGTTTGAATGTCTAAGAAAATTCAAGCTCCACTTGAATCCCAACAAGTGCACCTTCGGTGTCCGTTCAGGGAAACTACTAGGGTTCATCGTCAGCCAGAAAGGAATTGAGGTTGATCCTAACAAGGTCAAGGCCATTCAAGAAATGCCTTCTCCGAAAACTGAAAAACAAGTCAGAGGATTCCTGGGACATTTGAACTACATCTCCAGATTCATATTCCTCATGACCGCTGTCGCTCCCGGGATTTTCATCCTAGTACAAACGCGAAAATGGCACCGAAACAGAGTCGCCAGCAATGTGTATTTATCCCAAGAGAGGGAAAGGAAACACTGCGTAAACCTAAAGGAAAGGATTGAGCATGGTCTTGCGACCAAGGGAACTGGATTCGGGAGTCGGTTACGTGAGAGGAAGGTATTAGCACCCCCTCGCATCCATCGTACCCGATGGGATCCACGCTTGCTTGTTTCAATCAAAGGGTGATAGAAAAGATGCTGGAAAAAGGAACTGTAAAAGGAATGGAAAGAGAAAGAGAAACAAATGTAGGGAAAATAAAAGAAGTGCTCGAATGGGCCCTACCCCACTGCCTACGTATCTCATCGGGAACATGAGAATCAGAGCGACGTAGTTCCCCTCACTAGGGATGGATTGTTTGTGTTTTTTAGAGAACGGCTTATGTTCTGGCTCAGGTGTTGCAGGCTCGCTGGTCCGAGTGCGTTACCATCTTGCAAGAGAACGAGTAGAAGCACGTTCATACACTGAGAGTGAGTGAGGTGAGAAAAGAATTCCCGAAGGAAAGACGTTATTGTTTGTTTTTGTCTTTTAAGAGTTTTTTCATTTGTTTGCATATGATAGTGTATCTAAATCTTAGTCATTGGAATGTATACATTCTCACATTCCAAGATGGAATGAGTAAGAAAGCACACTAAGGGTGAAGAAGACCCCCACACTTAGTTCCAATTGTCAAGGTTCAAACACACTAGCATACTTGTGTTTATTAAGTGTTTTGGTTGATTATGAAATGAAGAAGTGTTTTTTATTATTTGTATCTTCAACAAGTATTGCATTTAAGTCCCTCATACAAGATCAAATGTTTAACACATTGACCAAAGATGGGCTATATGCTACACATTCTAAGATTATAAGAGAAGACCCCTTATAATCTTTTCTTTATATGAAAGGCCTAAATGCAATAAATGCCTACCTTTATTATGTATTTTGAATTTTCTTTGAGATGAGAAGATGAAAGACTCAAGAGAGGAGAAAGGTAAAAATCTATATGGACTAAGAATCAATCCTAATTGATTAGTCAAGGGAGTGATCCTAATGGTTTGTGAGGTTTAAACCTAAAGTCTAAAGAAAGAATGAATTAAACAATTCACTTCTAAAGTAGAAGATGAATTGTAATTCAAAAGGGAAAGTGATGAGTTATTAAAAGAAAAGCACATAAGTGCTTAACAAAGCACAAGATGGAATTGTAAAAGAGAAAGGATAGAAGTTTGAATGTGGATTCCTTATCCCCACTCAATTGCAACTTACCAAAGCCCCTACATGAAAATGTTAGTGTAAAACATATTTACAAGTAGTGAAATAAGGAAAGGATATCAAATAATGTTCAAACATATTAAGAACCAAAGAATAAAGATACTAAGAGTTAAGAATCATTCAAAGTCAAAACCTAAATCAAAAGAGAATCCTCTAAAGTTAAGAGACCAAACATACAGAAACTATGTACAATCAATGCATTAAACATCAAAGTAATGTACTATGGAAATAAAAGATGAAGAATGAGTGGAAATGCAAAGTGATCATGCATTAATGCTTCATGGAATGCTAAGGTCAGAACCATATACCATTTACAAATGGCTTAACATGTATATGAATTATCATACCAACCATGGATGCAATGATACAAATAAAAGAAATAAGATGAAGTGGAAGTAAAGAGAAGAAACAAGTTTCAATTACATACACAAATTGACATACCAAAAGTGCATAAATGTGAAATGATTAATGAATGCGTATGGGCAACGGCAAATGTATCATCAACAAACCAAGATCAAACTCAAATTCATCAAGATGAATCATTAAGCATCACATTCAAGACATGCATCAAAACTAGACAAAACATATACCATAATCATTTTCAAAGGAAAACAAATGTTCAAGCAAGGTAAAAACATACATGCTCCAACTTATGCACACCACAACATCATGCTCACATGTATCACATCACCTTCATTTCCAAGAGATTACACAAGTTCAACAAGTCATTATTCACACATGCACCAATATGCCTCAAGAACATGCTTCAAGAATGTAAGCAAATCAACAATTAGATAATCATGCATCAAAGATACACATACATCCAGCAACTAGAGGTGAAACAACCCTAGAAAATTCCACAAATATGCATCATACAAAGCCATGAAGGTTAGAGGTGGAATAGGTATCAATACATGTTTCCAAACAAGCCAAAAACACAAAAGTTACAGGTGCAAATCGATTGCAGCAGGGTGCAAATCGATTGCACAACTACAGAATGCACTTTCTAGTGAAAAAACACAGGTGCAATCGATTGCACTAAGATGCAAATCGACTGAACAGTACCAGACCTGCAAAAATCACTTCTCATAACCACTTTTCAAGCACAAATCACTTATCCAAACATCCATATGTTCATATAATCAATTAAGCACGAAATTACATTGAATTGTGATCCTCAGACATCAATTAAACTCAATAATCAACCACAACAAGTATCACATTCAAGCATACGAATCCAATTCGAAAATCCACTAAAAGTCTACATCGAATAAGTTGCGAATAAGCTAAAAACAGTGTAGATTTGAGGAAAACCAACCTACAAAGCGGAGATTTGCTTTGGTAATTGTTGCAAAGTGATCTTGGTGTAGTAAATTCAAGAAAACCAGATATTCCTCGATTAGTAGCCGAAATGCGTCGAAACCGAACAAAATCGCGAAAATTCAACGAGATCGAACTTGCACCAAAATAAATGGTGAGAAACCTTTGGATTGAAGAAGAGCAAACTGAAATTCCAGAAAATTCACCCAATGCAAACCAAGAAATGAAGCTTAGCTCAAGAATTAATCACTTTTCAATGTAAAAAGTGATTATTCTTCAAGAAATAAGAGCTTTTTTGTGTGGTTTTGGAAGAGAGAAGTACAAGTTGATGAAGAATGAGTAGAGAAATTAGAGAGAAATGTGAGAGAATTGAGAGTGAAAATGGAGCAAAAATGGTTGAAAGATTGAAAATGAGTGAAGCACCTCTTAAATAGATTTTAGGTTTGGAGTATAAGTGGTTTGGAATGAGGTTTGGGTTTGGAGCTAGGGTCGGAGTTAGTTAGACTCAACTCACCGAGTCAAGTTAGTTAACTCGGTTAGTTAGGATCAACTCAGTTACTTGGAAAACAAGGAACCACAATTGGTGTATTGGTGTATGACTTGGGCTGCAAGCAAGGCCTTGTGACTTGTGAACTTTCAGCATGAAACCCCCATGTTCGAGCCCTCGAATGACCTTCATAACTTGTTCAAATGAAAAAATGTCCAACATCAAAGTTGAAGAGGGCATAGAGATGAACAACTTTGATGTTCAACAATTTTTCATTTGAAGCCTTCTTGATAGAGAAAATTGGCTTGACATTTGGTACGCCAACTGTTCGATGAAATTATGGCCTATGGGCCTGCACTTTCCTTGCCATGACTTGGTTTTTGCCTTGATTTTACCAAACTTTGATTGATCATAACTCCCTCAATTTTGATCTGATGGAAGAGTTCTTTATATGGATTTGAAGCTTGAAACAAGATCTTTTGTTGTGGCCTGGTGGATTTTTGATTTGATGCTTTCAATTTGAATGGCCTTGGTTCAAAGTTTGGTGCAAAATGGTCCAAACTTGCCATTTTTGGAAACCCCAAAGTTTCTATTTTTGGCAGTTTTGTGATTTCTTGATTTTTCCTTATTCCTCCATCATTTCTTGATCAAATCTTGTCCGATGAACATATATAACTTGAATTTCATGATTTTGACCTTAAAAAGTCAGGAGTTGACTTTTTCACTACACAGTTGACTTTTTCCCCAATTTCTTGATTATCAAGCAACTGATCAATTGAACCTCTTCTGAAATGAATCAATGGCCAATCTTCCATCCTTAGACACTTAATATCATGTAGAAAACATTGAGATCAAGTTTGAATCAAAATTTCATCAGGAGACCACTTGAATCCAAAACCCTAATTTTGCCTGTTTTTAATAGGAGATGCTGCACTGTTCAATCCTCTGGATGATTTCCCTTCTTTCAATGACTTGTGAGATCAATTGAGATGATATATATAATAGACCCTTGTGTCTTGTTTGAAGACCCTTGGCTCTTGTCCTCTTGCTTTGGATGATCCACCTTGAAGCACTAGATACCCTGCTTTGCAACCAATGATATGCAACTTATGACCTACTATGGAATGCAAATGAGTAAAGCATAAGCCAGAAAAAGTTAGAAAAAGGTAGGGTAAATTTTGGGGTGCTACAACCGCCACGTGTGCGCCGATTTTCAAGTTACTCAAAAAGAACCAGGATTACGTTTGGACAGAAGATTGCCAAACTGCCTTCGACAGTATCAAGGAATATCTGTTGAATCCTCCGATTCTAACACCTCCAGTGGAAGGAAGACCACTGATCATTTACCTCACAGTCCTAGAGGACTCAATGGGATGTGTACTTGGCCAACAAGACGAAACCAAACGGAAAGAGTCTGCCATTTACTATTTGAGCAAGAAGTTCACCGACTGCGAAACTCGGTACACGATGCTTGGAAAAACTTGTTGCGCTTTGGCTTGGGCAGCCAAACGTCTTTGCCAATACATGATTTGTTACACTACTTGGTTAATCTTAGAAATGGATCCAATCAAGTACGTCTTCGAAAAACCTGCTCTCACAGGAAGAATTGCCCGCTGGAAGATGTTATTATCAGAATATGACATAGAGTACCACGCTCAAAAAGCCGTTAAAGGAAGTATTTTAGCCGATCATTTGGCTCATCAACCGATTGATGATCAAGAATCAATCGGGTTTGACTTCCCAGACGAAGATGTCTTGTATCTAAAAATGAAAGATTGCGATGAACCGTTACCCAGTGAAGGGCCAGAACCAGGTTCCCAATGGGTACTTATCTTTGACGGAGCAGTTAATCATTACGGAAACGGAATTGGGGCAATCATTGTTACCCCTCAGGGTACCCACATTACTTTCACTGCCAGACTTACGTTCAAATGTACGAATAACGAGGCCGAATACGAAGCGTGTATTATGGGTCTCGAGGAAGCAATTGATTTAAGGATTAAAAACTTGGATGTATACGGCGACTCAGCCTTGGTTATCAATCAGATAAAAGGAGATTGGAACACATACCAATCAGGATTGATCCCTTACAAAGACTATGCAAGAAGGTTGTTACCTTTCTTTAGCAGAGTTGAGTTTCATCACATCCCTCGTGAGGAGAATCACATGGCTGATGCATTAGCCACTATCTCTTCCATGATTAGTGTAGGTCAATGGAATGACTTACCTAAGATTGACATAATGCGCCTTGAAAGGGCCGCTTATGTCTTCGCGATTGAAGCAGTCATAGACGACAGACCTTGGTATCATGATATCAAATGCTTCCTTCAGAAACAAGAGTACCCACCTGGGGCACTCAGAAAAGACAGAAAAACCCTCAGAAGATTGGCTGGAAACTTCTTCCTGAGCGGGGACACTCTCTATAAGAGAAATTTTGACATGGTCTTGCTCCGATGCGTGGACAGACCAGAAGCAGACATGCTTATGAAAGAAATTCATGAAGGATCCTTTGGCACTCATGCCAACGGACACACAATGGCGAGAAAAATTCTCAGAGCAGGGTATTATTGGTTGAAAATGGAATTCAACTGCTACAAGTACATGAGGAGGTGTCACAAGTGTCAGATATACTCAGACAAAATTCATGTACCGCCATCACATATCAAAGTTCTCTCTTCCCCATGGCCATTTTCCATATGGGGAATCGACATGATTGGCATGATCGAACCTAAGGCTTCAAACGGACATCAGTTCATCCTAGTAGCCATTGACTATTTCACCAAGTGGGTCGAAGCAGCGTCATTCGCTAATCTAACCCGACAAGTGGTGGTCCGATTTATCAAAAACAATATCATCTGCCGTTATGGTGTTCCAAGCGAGATCATTACTGATAATGGATCTAACTTGAACAATAAGATGATGAAAGAGTTGTGCGCAGAGTTCAAGATTGAACACCATAACTCATCTCCCTACCGACCCAAGATGAACGGAGCCGTAGAAGCGGCTAATAAGAGCATCAAGAAGATCGTTCAAAAGATGGTTATAACCTACAAAGATTGGCACGAGATTTTACCCTTTGCTCTCCACGATTATCGTACATCTGTCCGCACTTCAACAGGGGCTACCCCTTTCTCTCTAGTAAATGGCATGGAGGCAGTGCTCCCCATAGAAGAAGAGATCCCGTCAATCCGAGTATTGATGGAAGCTAAGCTCACCGAAGCTGAATGGTGTCAAACCCGACACGACGAATTGAATTTGATCGAAGAAAAGTGAATCGCAGCACTATGCCACGGTCAGTTGTATCAACAGAAAATGAAGAGGGCGTTTGACAAAAAGGTCCGACCTCGTGTTTTCAAAAAAGGAGACCTCGTGCTCAAGAAAATTCAGTCATTTCTCACTGATTCGCGAGGTAAATGGACTCCGAATTATGATGGCCCCTATGTGGTCACGAAAGCTTTCTCAGGCGACGCCTTGAGACTTGCAACCATGGACGGAGAGGAATTTGCCTACCCCACGAATGTTGATGTAGTAAAAAAATACTTCGCCTAAACTAAAAAAAAGAAACGTCTCGGTGGATTGAAAACCCGAAATGGCGGTCCATTCAAAAGTTAGAGACATGAAAAAAAATTCATCCCGATGGATTGGAAATCTCATAGTACAATCCAGGCAAAACTTAGGGATAATGGCAAGTAACAATATTCAACAGAGGCAGGTCCCTCAGCAGCAGTTACACCATCCATCGGAGGAAAACTCCAGTCAAGCTCATCTTCGACAGAAGCTCAGGATGTCCCGAATTCAAAGTTGGTAGAAGGATAGTGGTCGTTATGTTTCAACGTAGCCCTTTTCCATGTAAATTACCATTTTCAAACTTTGTATATACTCTTTGGAATCACGTGTTTGGCTGATCTCCATCTCATCAATAAAATTTGAGCCCTTGTGCTTTTGTTTGTAATTCTTATTTGTTTAAGCTTTACAGAACGACGTTGTTAACATGATTAACAATTCTTGAAATAAAACAAAAATGAATTTACTTGTTAAAACTTTTTCTGGTTTTAAAATAAAGACGACAATTTCTTTTGACTGTTGAACATCAAAGGAACATCAACCGCTTCTTCAGAAGTAAGCGAACTTCAAAGTGCAGAATCAAAGTACTCCTTCTAACCCAGTACGCCTGAATGAAGGATCAACTGTGTCAGAGACCTTGTTTCGTCTGACACGCCACGGCAGAGTTCTTATCTCCTAAGCCCGACCAACATAGCTCCCAACAGGGACTATCTCTCCTAAGCAAGGTGGAATTGCTATTCTGAACCAACGGCACTTCTTCGCCCCGCGATGGCCGAGTATCTAGTCGTGTTCGCCTGTCAGTTTGTATGTCGCGTTAGTTTTGTCAGCATAAACATACACACATCATGCATTATTGATTTGCATTCACATTTCATATTGTATCACTATCGCTCTAGTCGGTCTTGTCCCTTAGTGATAGGAGTTCTCTCAATCGAGTTGTCAGTTCTTGCCTCGTCAGGAAACGCTGCGTCTGAACATTCTCTCTCCTCCAGTTTTATTTCTGGATTGAAGTTGGGTCCTCGACCACTTTGATAACTTGAACCTCTGAAAAACCAGAGAAGCCCTCAGTTAACATCACTCTTCGCCATTGAAGATGATATCCTTGCTTTCCCGGATTAAAGAAAATCCGCAGAGAAAGCCTCGTAATCAGAGATTCGGCAGCATGCCAGTTTCGCTCCGAAGAAACCGCTGATGAAAAGGTCATCGGCACCTCAAAATTGGATCACATCATATGGCATTTCTTCGAGAAGATCTCCGAGAAAAGTATGATGTAAAGACCCCAAGCGAATGCAGTCTCTCAAGGGACTCGCATTCCCCAAGTAGAGTCAACAAATGACATCTCCAACAGAGAAGTTTGTGCAACTCTACAACTCAGACGACTGGGTTCCCCAGCAAGTCTGACATCGAAACTTTTTCCACTCAAATGGCATCTCCCCAGGAAAATTCGGCGAGAAGTTTGAAGGAAAGCCGCTACGAATAGCGTCCCGTGTCAATAAAGTTTATTAACAAAAGAAACTAAGACCAATTCCTTGGTAGGAAACCAGGATCGAGGGGAAGTTTACATCAGAAACTAAGACCAGTTCCTTGGTAGGAAACCAGGATCGAGGGGAAGTTTACATCAGAAACGAAGACCAGTTCCTTGGTAGGAAACCAGGATCGAGGGGAAGTTTACTTCAGAAACTGAGACCAGTTCCTTGGTAGGAAACCAGGATCGAGGGGAGGTTTATTTCAAAAGAAAATTGAGACCAGCTCCTTGGCTGAAGACCAGGATCGAGGGGAAGTTTACCTTTTCTAAGCATCATTGCTTAGCAAAAGAAGATGAATGCGTAAGCTACCATTCATAACCACCATCAAAATATCGGGTATTCCGATATTTAATCCTCTTGCACCCCGAATGCCCGAATACCTTCGTCATTCACACCTTCGTGTCCAAGAAGATTAAATAGGGGCATCTGTCATATCCAAAATTTTGACCACTAAGATTTCCCATCATTGTGCAAATCATCATCACAATATGGAGGAACCATCATACTTCATCAGTCTCCCCAAAGATGGGTGAGCATCCACTACAATCAAAATTAGGGTTTCAAGCCCTCTCTGAGTGCTTAGACAAAGGATCAATCAAGGAATGACATAATCTTCAACTTTTCTAACCTCTCAAACGTCCAAAATGGATCAAAAGGACTCCCACTTCAAGGATCAAGCACAAGGCTGCTCCCTTCTAGGTGGATTAAGACTCAAGATCGATAGTATCCCCAAATTAGGGTTTTGGTCGACCAGGGCCTCCAGATGAAAATTTTTCATCTGGGCACAACCCAATGATCCAAAACCTAACCTAATATACTCCATGAAACCTCATGGACCCAATCATCAAGTCAATCTTGCCTCAGGGGATGCATTAATCAAAAATCAGGAACTAGGGTTTCTTGACCTAATTCACCCCTAAGTTGACATTTGGGACAAACCATGAGCCAAGACCTCAAGAGAGGGTTTGAGGGTCTCTAATGATCTATATTGATCCATTTGGAACAATGGATTAATCCAAGAGGTTTGAGCAATAAGTCTCAATTTCATCTGCACCACAATTAGGGTTTTAAGGGAAAAGTCAACTGTAACTTTGACTTTTGACCAGGACATGCTCCCAAGCCCTATGACATGCATCAATATACCCTATGACACCCATGGAACATGTCCATCAAGTTTGATTTAGGTCAAGGACATGATTTCCTGAAGAATTGCACAGTTTGGAATTCATCTGATAAAAAGTCAACTGTGCACAAAAGTCAACTTTGTCTTTTTGAGATTTTTCACCAAAATGGATTTTTAACCCTAAAATGATGTTAATGTGTGATTTGAATCATCATTCATCAATAAAAATCAAGAAAAGTTGGATAACTTGTAAAACGGGTAACCATAAAACTTAGAAATTTTTCTAAGTCATAAAAAAGTGCCACTAATGCACCAACTTTGGAGGACCATAACTCCTAAACCACAAGGCCATTGTGCCCCATCCAAGGCTTGATTTGTAGATCTCATTGCCCTCTACAAAAACTCCAACTAGACTTAATTCCAATTCATTGTGGATTTTGAGTTATGGAGTGATCAAAATCAAGAGAAAACACTTTGTTCCAACACTTAGTGAAAATTTCACTAAGTCAGATTTTGCCTTACTTTTTGCCAAATGTAGGGGGATTTTTCACTTGGATTCAAAAGAGATCAAAACCAAACATGTTTAAACAGTTGTTGTATCATGTAAGGGCTTTCCAAAATGGTCAAGAACATTACCAAATTCAACTTACACCATGAGGTATGACATTGGCAAATTGCCTTGCTGAAATCTGTCAAAGGCAAGGCAGAATTTGCAATTTTGCTCGATTTGCCAAAATCAGCCAAATTCAAATGCTCCTATCCACTTAGACACATCTGAGGATTGAATCTAAAGGGGACAATCACTGAGCCAAGCCTCCAAAGTCTTTGGAACCAGAAATAGCATGTTGAACCTAGAATGGCCAAAATAGGGACAAGACTCCAATTTTGGATTGAAGCATTCAATGGAAGCATCAAGGTGGCATGGACTGAGTCATTCTCAACTGAATTCAGTCAAGACTTATCCAAGACCAAGGGAACCACAACCTTGTGCCCTAACCTCTAGTCAATGGCTAGAGGAGACTTGGATTTCCATTGGCCAACATTGAACAAACACCTGCTGCAGTTGCCATTCACTGTAGATCCCAAAACAAACTTGCTCTACTATAAATAGAGCTCAATTGTGTTCAGTTTAAGTACACCAAAGGCCTACAACACTTTCCTTTCTCAAAATCTCTTTCTCTTGGCAAAAATGCCTTTCTTAGCAAGTCACTATCGGGTTTTTCATTAGAGAGCAATTCCACTCAAACCAATCACACACACACCTCATATACATCATATGTGAGCTGATCAAACACTTAAACAACAACTGGAACATTGATTTCTTAGAATCACCAGTCAGTTGCTCAAGGTTTTAACCAAAGTGCATTTGACATGCCATGAAGTGATCCAGCCAATTTCCATCAAGTCCAAGCATTCAAACACACGCCATAGCACCTAGGGAAGCTGTTCAAATCATCACAACACAACTGTAACACCTCCTACACAAATCACGATCACCAGCTGCAAGTGGTAAGCATGAGCTCTTCTAACTCTATGATCCATGCAATTTTTGTTGCACAATAATTTGGCCATATGTTCATAATCATGCATGGAATGTTTTCCCTCAATTAATTACTTTGTTTGAATCGTGTATCAAAAATCCTAGCCTTCATGCAGAAATTAGGGTTCTTGAGGTTTCTTCGTGATTTCATGTTTTATGTTTAATTTAAATGAAATTAAGTGTTATAGACATGATCATGAGGTTGAAACGAGTTGATTGGTATGTGGATTGCATAATATGGTTAAGTATTCAGTGAGATTGGATGGAAAACGCAAATCTGGGAAACTCAGAACACGCGCGTGTTCTTGGTGTGTTCTTGGCGCCATTTTCAGAAATTTGAATATTTGAATTTTGTGATTTTTGTTTAATTGATTCAAAAATTAATTTCTCACTGAGTTTTAATGATTTTGATTTTATTCTTTTTTTAATAATTCACAAAAATGTTAAAATATTTTATTTTCCCAAAAAATCCCAAAAATATTATTTATTTTATATAATTGATATTTTTGCAAAGAATTAATGTTTTAATTGTTTTTGACATTTAAAATATTTTTTCCACCTTGATTTTACAACTTTTAATGCTTTCTAATTATTTTGTAGGTCAATGCTTAATTTTTGAAACATTAATCCAAGATCACAATTTGTTTTTCATATGTTAAACAATTTTGATCATTTTAATTGAATTTTTATTCAATTAAATACATTTTTGAAAACAAATTAGGGTTTTTGGATTAATTCAACCCTCATAAATCATTTTCAAAACACTTTGGGCCTCTAATAGAGTGTAAGACCCAATCCTTTTTTAGACCAAATCATTTTTGGGCCTCAGTGCATTGTATAAGTCCCGATACCGTCAAAAACAAGCGGCGCGATCGTCGCCTTTTAAAAATAACCTTTTGGGCCTCTCCTTGAGCTATAAGACCCATTCAAAACACTTTGGGCCTCTAATAGAGTGTAAGACCCAACCCCCTTTTAACAAAAATCATTTGGGCCTCACTTATTGTATAAGTCCCTCTGCGTTAAAAGAAAATCTTGGCGCGATCGCCATTTCAAATGGAAAAATCATCTGGTACTACCCTCGTGTTATAAGCCCCACTCTTTTTCTTTAAACTTTTTTGGGCCTCTATTAGAGTGTAAGACCCATCCCCTTGTACAGAAAACATTTTCGGGCACAGTCACTTGTATAAGTCCCTCTGTACAAATTCAAATAGTGCGCTCACTGATAAAACCCTGGGCCTCTCCTTGAGCTGTAAGCCCTAAATCTTTCTTTTTCAAATCACTTTCTCCTTTGATTTTGAATATACTGTTGTTTTCAATTTTTCTTTGTTGAACAACAAACAAAACAGCATGGAAGCTCTACAACCGAGTAAGTGGTTATTGCTTTCATTTACCGCTTTCATATACATATAACTGTATTGTGGGGCTGTTTCACTGTAAGTCTTCTTTCATAAACTCATATCAACTGTGTAATAATAGTATAGATATTTAGAGTTTCCCAGGCAACTACGTCTATCATTAAGCTCATTGATCGCTCTTAGAAATAGTCTAAACTAGATCCCCATAGGATTACCAGACACAGTCTTCCCTCCTCTTGGGGTTAAACAATATGGAGATACGAAAGGCAGTATTCTCTGTGAACCCTTTCATGGACTGTCACTCATAGAGTTGTCAAGAAACTCTATTCCCCAGAGATGATCTTTTCTCCGTGAATGGCATCTCTTGAGTTTCTTCCAAATTCTCGAACTTTCCTGGCTTAATCTATTCTCGGTGAATGGCATGTCATGAATTTCCCGGGGTTTGGGGACCCACATGCTTCTTAAAAGCACTTGTCAAGAAACTCTATTCCCTAGAGATGATCTTTACTCCGTGAATGGCATCTTTGAGTTTCTTCCAAATTCTCGAACTTTCCTGACTTGATCTATTCCTTGTAAATAGCTTGCCTTGAATTTCTCGGGGTTTGGGGACCCACAGGCTTCTTAAAAGCATCGGCCTCCTCTTGGGCATCATACAAGGACCCACAGGTTTCCTAAAAGCAACCCCACCTCCTCTTGGGTTTAGTACAAGGACCCGCCGGCTTCTTAGAAGTATTCACAGCCTCCTCTTAGGCTTCGTATAATGATCTCTTCCTCCGGGAATGATACCCTCCTCTTGGGTTTTATACAAGGACCTCTCGGCTTCTTAAAAGTTTCTAGCCTCCTCTTGGGCTTCGTACAAATTGTCCCGACGACCTCCTAGAGGTATAGGAACAGAACTTAGTCATCTGCATAGAATAGTCCTTTCATAAAGTCTACTACTATTTCTCAAAGCATGGTACAAAAGATGAAACTCTAGACTTGGATAGTCTAATCTCCTTGAGTCTCAAAGACATTCTCAAGCACCCTTCAAAATAGGAAGGAAACCCGTAGACTCGGACAGTCTCAATACCCTTCGGATTTCCCGCTTCCTTAAAGAACAGGAATAACCCGGATCCTTGAATCAAATCCATGAGTACAGTGTTGCTCATATAAGAACTGATTTTCTCTTTCAAAATCAGCATACTGGACCTGTCACTTAACTGAAACAGTAACCATAGCCTCCTCTTAGGCTTTGTATAATGATCCTTCTCCAGTGTAGTTAGCCTCCTCTTGGGCTTTATACAATGATTCTCCCCACCGGAGTCCAACAACGTTTAGCCTCTTTCTCGGGCTTTGTACGAGACACATAAGAGACTCCCTCGTTGAGTCAATCACCTCTTTCGCCTCCATCTCGGGCTTTATACGAGATACAAAAAGGTTCTTATTGAGCCAAATAAACAACAGCCTCCACCTCGGGCTTCGTACAAGATACAAAACAAAACTCTCTTGTTGAGTCAAACAGCCTCCACCTCGGGCTTTATACGAGATACCAACATATTCCCTCGTTGAGTCAAAAACCTTTTAGCCTCTCTCTCGGTCTTTGTACGAGACACATACTAGCCTCATCTTAGGCTTTATATAAGAAAACCACTGGTTAATCCAATTAACCTTTTAGCATCAAAACTGTGCCTCGTTCACAGTACACTAACATCAACAACCCTTTCCCCTTCATCTAATTGCTGTAAGCGGCAAGCCTCTGGATCATCTACATCCACGTCACTGTCCCTCTTTTAACATGAGAAATTCCTAAGGAAAGATGACATTACTCTACACTTAGTTAAAGTCTTCTCCTTCAGGTTAAAACCCCTTTAAAGGAAATTATGGCATTGCCGGATTCACATATCCCGGTTAAAGTAATTCTACTTTATAAAACAGTTGTGACTTACAACCCCCCTCTTTAGAGATGACAAATTCTCTCTAAGGTCAACACTTTTAGATTCACATCTTGAGCTTTGAACAAGATACAAATCACCTTTCGCTTCACGTCTTGGGCTTTGAACAAGACACCAAAATACCATTTCCTCCCATAGAATAAGAGGAACTACGAACGCTCTGATTTCTCTGTTTCGGTAAACGGGAATACGTAGGCATAAGATTGAAAGAAAAATCTTAGCAAGCACACTAAACAAAAACCCAAAATCCCATACTCTCATCAAAAGTATCAGTCCTAACATCCTAATCCTTGTTCCCCGCTATAAAGTCCTAGAAAGAGAAAAGAAAACCGTATTGGCGAAAATACAAATAACCAGTACAAGGGCCCCCCCCCCCCATTGATAGCATTCGTAACCTAACAGACCGCTGTTTAATCTCAGTATGCAAAGCAGGGTTAATTGGAGACATCTATTTCCCTTCCTTCATCAGCTTTAATAGGATAAAAAATGAATCGACCTGTCGTAAGCTCAACCGCAGAGAGCCACCAACGCTTAAGAACCGCGTCCAAAATCGCTCGCTACATAAACAAAGCAATTTACATGTTGGAAAAGCAAAATGGGCTCAAGGAGGGGGTTTAGATAGCAGGCCCAGTCCACAACAAACAAAAAGCAAACGCAGTCCACCAAAAAAAGATCCAGTCAACCTGATTGACTCATACACACCCTTGGATCAATCTCGCGTATGCCATCAAGTCAACAAACCACACAGTATCAAGATGAAAGGCCAGGATGAACACGCGCATGATAATAAAGATGAGCAAGCAAACACAATGATCAATCTGGACATAACATAAGGTCACGTGACAAGCAGGTGAGTTTTTAATGCGTTGGCACAACAACAACCATTAGATTCATCAAACGCTCCAGATCAAGTCAATCAATCATAAAATCATGCAAGATGTAAGGTGCAGATCTGTGGTACACAATAACAAACATGGATCAACAACACACAAACAATAAAATAAAAGAAGATTTAAAAGACGTGGCTGCACATGAACCAATAGATCTGGACCATCAACGGCTGTGATTTCATCTCCTACCTCTATCCCTCAGACCACCTGAAAAATAACCAGGTGCCGGAACCCTAGCTCTGGTCACCTTCTCCGGCAAGCACAACCTCAAAATTTTCCAGAAATTGCAAAAATGTACATCATTCCACTCAGAATTCAACAAGGATCAAGAATATGCAATTTATTTAACCAGATCATTAACACACAAAGCAAATCGAAGAGATAATGTTTAGATCTAAAAACTTTAGATCTACAATGCAGCCATGATACACGTCCAAAATCACATCTAAACATATCAGCATGATCAACAACTCATGAGGAACACAATGCACACCATAAAATCAAGTTACATGATGATGAATTTCACACTAACCTGAGAATTGCAGAGCTTAAAATACACCAAGAAAACCCTCTGGAAGCTGCAGATCTACTCCTTAGAACCTCTAATTGCAAAATAAATGCAATTAGAGCTTGGAATCGTGCTAGATCTTGAGATTTGAACTTGAACCTTCAAAACTGAATCTCATGAAAAACTCACTCTCAGCTTCAATCAACGGTTGATTCTTGCTCTATTTACTTCACTGATCAAGAATGTGAAATAAAATCTCAAAGAAACTCCAAGGAGAGTGAGTTTCAAAGAGAGAAAGAGTGAGAGCAAAAATTGGAATTCTGAGCAAATGAGGGTGCATGAGGGTAAAATGAACGTGTGATCCTCTATATATAGACTTGGTTAGAGCACTGAGCATGATTAGGGTTTCATTAATCCCTTGATTAAGGCTAATGGAAGTAATTTGCAAAAATGCAAGTTGTGATGCACCTCTTAATCTACACGTGCCAAGGTCATGAAATAAGCATGATTCCCTCACATTTCACTTGCTGATCACAATGGAATTGAAATTGGGCCATGTGGTTGATTGATTTGTGAGTTTTGATCCATCTTGCCAATTTGCATTATGTGAAATAAGTGAGGTATATCGCATGAAATGGATTGATTCAAAGGTCAGAAATGGTCCTCATGAAGTGTACTTGAATATGGCAATGTGACTTGAAGCATTAGAGGTCAATACAAGTCATTTTGAGCCAAAATGCAAAAGGTGGAAAAATGGATACATGTGAAAACCTTAAAAAACACCTTGCCTTCATTTGATCATAACTTGAGTTTCATAAATGATATGGAGACAATCTAGTACTTTTTGGAAATGGGAGAGAAAGATCTCCAACTTTCATGTTTGAGGAAAATTCATTTGAAGCTTCTTTGATGATGAAAAGTCAAGTTGAATGTGGTGGAAAAACTGCCAAAAATGGAAAGTTTCAAATTATAGGTCATTTCCATATTTAGTAACTTTTGCACAAACTCTTGATTCTTGATGAATGACATGAATCTTGACATTTGAGGAACATATGAGGGCACAAGACCTTAAAAATCATGAAGAGGACCTCAAAATTCCATGGTTGACTTTCCTTTTGAATTGTTGACTTTTGCTTACTTCACAAGTAACTGATCCATTGAACATCTTCCACAATGAACCACTAGCCAAGCCTTCCTCTAAGAGTGTTTGTGAGCATATGGAACCCATAAGAACATGCTTGAATCCACAAAGCCCTTCAAGAAGTCCTTTGAACCCAAGAACCCTAATTGGTCCCTCTGGATAGGAGGGAAAGATTCACTTGAAATCCTTAGCCATTCTTGATCTTATGAAGATATGATGAACCCCTCAAACCACCTTGAGGCTTGAGACTCCTTTGAGGTGAACCAAGTACCTTGATCCCATGCTAAGAACCAATGCTATGCACAAATGCTAATGCAAGAAATGCAAAGAAACATAAGCCAGTTAGCTAAAAACAAGAAGGCAAATTTTGGGATGTTACAGCTGCACCTATTCAAACTCCTTGGATCCGAGGGTGTGGAAGCAACGACTTTTAGACAACCGGGATACAAGGGGATTGAATACCAAAAAAAACACAGAAATTTGCAAACTGGTGGTAATGAAAATGAAAACGAGCACGACCGAAAGCGGACTTGAAAAGAAAGATCGTCCGAGGATGGAGTTTCAACAACAAACGAGTACGACCGAAAGCGGACTCGCAGCAACAAACGAGTACGATCGAAAGCGGACTCGGGAAGAAAGACCGACCGAAAACGCTCTTCCAACAACAAACGAGTACGACCGAAAGCGGACTCGAAAGATAAACGAGTACGACCGCAAGCGGACTCGAAACAACAAACGAGTACGACCGAAAGCGGACTCGCAGCAACAAACGAGTACGGCCGAAAGCGGACTCGAGAAGGACAAACTAGTACGACCGAAAGCAGACTCGAAAAGGACAAACGAGTACGACCGCAAGCGGACTCGAAACAGATGAACGAGTACGACCGAAAGCGGACTCGAAAAGAAAGACCGGCCGAAAACGCTCTTTCAACAACGGTTATACCATATGGGATAACTCTACTGGGGATAACGAAATAACAAAGAGTGCGAGGACGACCGAAAGCGAACTCGAAAAGAAAGACCCAGCCGAAGATGGACTTTCCAACCCAAGATAAGTAGAATCAACGGATCTACAAAGATAACTCCGATGGGGAATAGAGAAATCTAAACAGACAACTCTGCGGGGGAGTGTAGGAGGGACCAACAAGAAGGACGAATCCACTGGTTGCGGTGCGATGCTTGAACAAAATCTCCTGACCCATGTCACTTTCGGCTAGGGAAAGGAACTGGTAAGGAAATCAAACCTGGCTTATGCTTCGAATGCATATGTTTTAATTTTTCTATGGCGTAATGTTCCATACGAAATGGAAATGCTACGAGTTTGGGAGGATGCCATGCAAGAATGCTTATGTAATGCAAAAGAGGTGCCTCAGCAAAATAAATGCTGAAGGCGAAGGCAAACTCCAGTGGGGACGAAAAAATAAATTGTCCTCCGAAATAAGAGACCCTGCTGATAAAAACTTCACTCCACTGAGGAAGACATTGATCACAAATTCTGCTGGAGATGAAAGCTCCGAGAGAAAACCCACTCTGTTGGGGATAACTATGAACGAATATTGAAGATGGAACCCAAAGAGAGATTCTCTCCGCTGAGAATTACCAACTGGCTTCTACCTGGATCTGAAAGGATGCTAATAACAATTAGCCTTAACACCTACTGGGGATAGCTGTTTGAACAAACCACTGAGAGGATCACCGCCAAACTCTGCCTGGGGAGACAAGTCAATAATTTTGAACCTGCTTGGGAGATGCTCTTACCTTTACCCTGTCGGGGAATATTAGTACTTTTACCCTGCTGGGGAATACTGGCCATGATCAGCAAACCTGCTTGGGCAACGGTAGATGCTGACATCCACCCTGCTAGTGGATAACATCGAGCTTACCCATCCGGAGGGGATTAACTCATACCGTGGCTAGTGAGAAAAACATTTGTTGACTAGCCGAGTGCTCAGATTCTGTGGGGAAAATACCTTCTTTGTCCCAAGAAGATATTCTGTAAGTCTCTTGCTGGGGAAACAACAACCTGCTGAGGAGGATGGACTTTCCAATGTCGAGGAGAGTAGCTCTACCGGGGAAGGACAAACTTGTTACCCTGCAAACAAAATCCACAGAAAGTTCTATGCAAAATAGCCACTTCAATTACCATTACAATGAACATCGCCCTAGCAATTTCCCCTATTTTCCAATATGCTTCGCAAAGCTCAACATTTTAACATGTAATGTTTATCAAAAATATCGGACATTTTCACAAACAAAACAGGTAAAACAATAAACAAAAGCTCTTTGACTGAAATGAAAGTTTTATTGAAAGGACTGGCTTGTAAATAGGCATTTACATCTGGAAGCAATTCCTGAACAGAGGTAATTGCGCAAAAAGTAAAAGAAAATACACATGTCGGCAATGTGGGGAACAAACATCCACCATGACTCAACTCAGCTATAACCCATATGACTTGTTTATCCGCAGATGCTTTGGCCTTTGAAGATGACTGACTAGACTGATTCCATTCCTTTGAATTTTCCAAGTGTGAATAGTGATCACAGATCGAACGCGGATCGTAGTCTTTGCTTTTAAATCCCTAACTTTTGCCTGGATCGCCCTTTTCGGGTTTTCAATCCACCGGGATACCCATTTTTTCCAAAGTTTCCTTTTCAGGTTTTCAACCTTGTGGGTTTATTCTTTTCTTTTTTATCCCTAATTTTTGCCCGAACCTTTTCTTTTCTTTTTATGGTTCGCCGGGATGCCCCTTTTTTGCCTGGACTTTCTTTTTATGTCCAGCGGGTCTCTTTTATGCAAAGTATTTTTTGACTACGTCCGCGTTCACAGGGGACGTAAAATCTTCGCCATCCATAGTTGAGAGTAATAAGGCTCCACCAGAGAAAACCTGTCTTACTACATATGGCCCTTCGTAGTTTGGAGTCCATTTGCCCCTGTGATCTGTTTGGGGAGGAAGGATACTTTTCAAAACCAATTCACCTGCCTGAAAACACCGAGGAAGCACTTTCTGATCAAATGCTTTTTTCAACCTGCTCTGATGCAACCGACCATGCGCAATGACTGCTAATCTCTTTTCTTCAATAAGGTTCAGCTCATTCAACCGAGAACGCACCCACTCAGCTTCATCAAGCTTCACGTCCATTAGAATTCTCAAAGAAGGAATCTCAACTTCTAATGGTAGAACTGCTTCCATACCATATACCAGTGAGAAAGGAGTTGCCCTAGTTGATGTGCGTACCGAAGTACGATAACCGTGTAAAGCGTAAGGCAACATCTCATGTCAGTCTTTATATGTCACTACCATCTTCTGCACAATCTTCTTAATGTTCTTATTTGCCGCTTCAACAGCCCCATTCATCTTCAGACGATAGGGAGAAGAATTGTGATGTTCGATTTTAAAGCTCTGACATAGCTCCTTCATCATCTTATTATTCAGATTTAAACCATTATCAGCAATGATTCTCTTCGGGACTCCATACCGGAAGATGATGTCCTTCTTAATAAATCGGGCTACCACTTGTCTGGTGACGTTGGCATACGATCCTGCTTCAACCCACTTCGTGAAATAATCAATAGCCACCAGGATAAAACAATGTCCATTCGAAGCAGTCGGCTCAATCTTCCCAATCATGCCAATGCCCCACATGGCAAAAGACCAAGGTGACGACAAAACATTCAAAGGAGTAGGCGGTACGTGCACCTTATCAGCATAAATCTGGCATTTATGACATTTCCGGGCATATTTAAAATAATCAGACTCCATAGTCATCCAATAATACCCCGCTCTTAACAATTTTCTTGCCATAGCATGCCCATTGGCATGAGTACCAAAGGAACCTTTGTGAACTTCTTCCATTAACAGGCCTGCCTCGTGTTCATCAACACAACGTAGCAAGACCATGTCAAAGTTTCTCTTGTATAACACATCATCTTTGTTCAAAAAGAAGTTTCCTGATAGCCTCCTCAATGTCTTCTTATGCTTGGAAGATGCCCCAGCTGGGTATTCCTGACTCTTCAAAAAGATTTTGATATCATGATACCAAGGCTTTCCATCTGATACACCTTCAACCACAAATACAAAAGCAGGTTTGTCCAAGCGCATGACTCTGATTGAAGGAGTTTTATTCCAACGATTCACTTGATACATTGATGACAACGTTGCCAACGCATCAGCCATCTAATTCTCTATCCGGGGAATGTGATAGAAGTCCACTCTGTCAAAGAAAGGCAACAACCTTCTGGCGTAGTTGTTATACGGAACAAGATTCGCTTGACGAGTCTCCCATTCCCCTGTAATCTGATTAACCACCAACGCAGAATCACCATAAATATCAAGGTTCTTGATTCTCAAATCGATCGCTTCTTTTAACCCCGTGATGCATGCTTCATACTCTGCCTCGTTGTTGGTGCATACGAATGCTAATCGGGCAGTGAAGGGTATATGAGAACCCTTTGGAGTCGTAATGATTGCCCCGATTCCGTTACCATATGAATTTACAGCCCCATCAAAGACCAACTTCCATTGAGATCCAATCTCGGGCCCTTCATCAGGCAAAGGCTCTTCACAATCCTTCATCTTCAGATACATGATATGCTCATCCGGAAATTCAAACTTCATCGGTTGATAATCCTCAATTGGCTGTTCGACAAGATATTCTGACAAAACACTTCCCTTAATGGCCTTTTGGGAAACATACTGAATATTGTATTCTGTCAGAACCATCTGCCAACGGGCTATTCTACCGGAAAGTGCCTTCTTCTCAAACACATACTTGATCGGATCCATCTTCGAAATCAAAAGGGTTGTGTGGTTTAACATATACTGCCTCAAACGCTTAGCTGCCCAAGCGAGTGCACAACATGTTTTCTCCAGCATCGAGTACCTCGACTCACAATCAGTAAGCGTTTTACTCAGGTAGTAGATGGCGTGTTCTTTTCTACCTGACTCATCGTGTTGACCGAGCACACACCCCATTGAATTCTCAAGAAACATAAGATACATAATCAATGGCCTTCCTGGTACTGGCGACATAAGGACTGGAGGTTCCTGCAAATATTCCTTTATTCTCTCGAATGCCTTTTGACAATTTTCATTCCACTTGACTGCTTGATCTTTTCTTAGCAACTTGAAGATTGGTTCACACGTGGCTGTGAGATGAGAGATGAACCTGGCAATGTAGTTTAATCTCCCCAAGAAACCACGAACCTCTTTTTCTGTTTTTGGCACAGGCATTTCTTGTATGGCTTTTACCATTGCAGGATCAACCTCGATACCTTTTTCACTAACAATAAACCCCAGCAATTTTCCTGATCTCACCCCGAAGGTGCATTTGTTCGGATTCAACCTCAGTCAAAATTTTCTCAATCTTTCAAATAGCTTATGAAGATTCACCAGATGTTCTTCCTCCGTCTGTGACTTCGCAATTATGTCATCAACATAGACCTCAATCTCTTTGTGAATTATAACATGAAAGAGAGTCATCATCGCCCGCTGATAGGTTGCCCCTGCATTTTTCAATCCAAAGGGCATCACTTTGTAGCAAAAATTTCCCCACGGTGTTATGAATGTTGTTTTCTCCATGTCCTTTGGGGCCATCTTGATTTGGTTATACCCAGGGAAGCCATCCATGAAGGAGAACACCGAATACTGAGCAGTATTGACAACTAACACGTCAATGTGAGGGAGCGGGAAATTGTCCTTTGGGCTTGCTCTGTTCAAATCCCTGTAATCAACACACATCCTGAGCTTCCCATCCTTCTTAGGTATATGCACGATGTTAGCAACCCATGGAGGATAATTCGTTACGGCAAGAAATCCGGCGTCTAACTGTTTCTGAACCTCTTCTTTGATTTTGACAGACATCTCCGGTTTAGTTCTTCTCAACTTTTGTTTGACCGGAGCACAACCTTCTTTAAGTGGTAGCCGGTGTACAACAATATCAGTATCGAGCCCGGGCATGTCTTGGTAAGACCAGGCGAAGATGTCCACATACTCATGGAGCATTTCAATCAATCTTCCCTTGACACTGTCTTCCAATGCAGCCCCTATCCTTACTTCCTTTCTGGCGTCCTCGGCTCCCAGATTCACAATCTCAATTTCCTCCTGATGAGGTAGTATGACCTTCTCCTCTTGCTTCAACAATCTGGCCAACTCTTCGGGCAATTCACAATCTTCGTCAGTCTCTTCTTTAGCCTAATAGATTGGATTGTCAAAGTCATACCGAGCTATAGCTGAGTCATGATCGGTGTCATCTGAACAAAAAGACCTGCATGATTGATGAGGTATGTCTTATTATGTATGCAACAAAAGAAACACATTGCCATTTTGATGTGGGTTTTTAAGGCATAAAAATAAAAACAGAAAGACAGAGATCAAAATATTTGAGTGTGAAAAGTCCTTTATTGATGATAAAGCAAAACATGCAACAGTTAAAAGCCCTACAAATAAAATCACTACGTCTTGGGCAGAACGCAGGATTAACATAATAGGAAAACTAAGCAATTACTCGAAGCTAGTCAGTCGAATGACTTTTTCTGAAGACCAGTTGCACAGACTTTCTCCCGGGACGCAAGGGCGGATCCAGCTATCCATATCACAATCACTGTCCCCTTCTTCCTCAATGGCATTAACTCTGTCGAAGAAAACACAGACACTGGTGAAATGGACTGGGCCATAGAACTTCGGAGGCTCTTCCTGACGCCTAGGTGGTTTATACCCTAATCCATAAGTATCCCTCTTCTCCTGAACTTCAACCACTTGGCCCCACCTCTGTGAGATACCAGCTTCAACCACAACTTTGGCATCTTTAAACGAAGACATAGAAACCTCAGGCTGATTTGCCCCTACAGGCTGCTCTATAGCTTTAGACTGGACAACCTCTTCAGAAACCTTCACCTTCTCAAACCCCTGACACAAAGTCTCATGGATTTCACCATCCATTTCCACGTACTTAAAAGTTGACAGCTGACCAATCATTATGTCTTCTTCTCTGCACACTGTCACTATGTGACCCTCCACCATGTATTTCAGCTTTTGATGCAAAGTGGATGTTACAGCGCCTGCACCATGGATCCAAGGACAACCCAACAGACAACTGTATGCTGGCTGTATATCCATTATATAAAATGTTGCATCAAATATTTCCGGCCCAACCTTGACGGGAAGCACAATCTCACCAAAGACAGATCTCTTCGAGCCATCAAAAGCTCGCACCACCAAGTCACTTGGTGTGCAAATTAATCCCCTGGTATCTAACTTCATTAATGCTTTCTTTGGAAA
Organism: Lathyrus tuberosus; assembly: GCA_022829125.1. Lineage (NCBI taxonomy): Eukaryota > Viridiplantae > Streptophyta > Magnoliopsida > Fabales > Fabaceae > Lathyrus > Lathyrus tuberosus. Next base: position 3,013,408 of record JALAZF010000540.1, read on the forward strand.
TACATTCAACGATGATCCAGTATCAACCAACACATGTGACATCAGTGAACCACGACACTCAATTGAAATATGCAGGGCATTGTTATGATTCCTCCCAGCGGGAGTCAAATCAAGATCTGTAAAGCCCAAGCCATTGCCAGCGTTCACATGTGCTACAACCCCTTCTAGCTGATTGACAGATATTTCTTGAGGAACATAAGCAGCGTTCAAAACTTTCAAAAGTGCATTTCTGTGAGCTTCTGAACATAACAACAGAGATAATATGGAGATCTTGGACGGGGTCTGATGTAACTGGTCCACAATTTTGTAATCACTTTTCTAGATGAGTCTCATAAACTCCTCTACATTCTCTGAAAAAGAGTTGTCAGCTGGCTTTACTATAGAATCAATAATCACTGGAGTCTCAACAGAACCATCCATTGCCTGTTTTCCCCTATCTTGCCTAGAAGTACTGGGTTGATCATTAACAGGAGTAAGCACTCTACCACTTCTTGTTATAGCATCAGTCTCAACATTAGCTTCTGAACTAGTACTCACTGGTGGAGTAGTCATTAATTCCTGCTTTTATCCATTAACAAATACACTAGCATCATAATTCCAAGGGACGGCTTGGGTACTTTCATACGAAATGGGTTTAGGACCTGAAATAATAACTGGCGTTGGTCTCGCTGTCCCTGATATTACAATTGTCTTGAAAGGAATAACAATAGTAGCAACATCATCATTAACAACCTCTTTTTGCTGATCACAACGGTCGAATTGCAGACATCTTTCATCAATCAAACCCTGAATCCCAGATTTCAATAAACCACAACCATTAATCTGTACCATGCACTCTAGACAATTTTTATCACAGCCGGGATATACCCCACCTTTTAGCAGCCTGTCCTTTACTACCTTCAACGGTGTCTTCAACTCGTCCACATTCATAACCAGGTTCAAAGACTCACACTCTTCTATCACAACATTAACCCCTGGCCCACCATGGTTAGGCATCGGGTTCTGTACAACATTAGGTCCATCATTAGCAAAGCTGATAGCCTTTGAATCCACCAAGTCCTGGACTTTATGCTTAAAAGCTTTACAGTCCTCGAGATGATGCCCAGGTGCCCCAGAATAAAAATCACAATGGGCGTTAGGATTGTACCTGGGAGGCGGATTACCAACAGGAGGAGCAAAAGTCCTCTTTTCAACTAACTTCAACTGAAGCAAATGTGAAACAATTGTGAATATGGTAGAGGTGGAGTATCAAAGTGTCTGTTCTGCTTAGGTGTGAATTGTTGTTGGCGCGAAGCGCGATTCTGTCGTTGAGGTACTGCCAGAGGTGGGAGTGCTGCAGGAATAACCACTGAAGCCACCTGCTGGTTATAGTTTTGTTGTTTTTTACCCTTTCCCCTATAGGATGATACAACATTGGCCTCTCCTTTCTTCTTTTAACCATCAAATGGCTTCTTTCCATGCCCAGAAGACTATCCGTCACCACTAGAAACTTTTCTAGCCTTAATTCCAACCTCTACCTTCTGTCCGATCGCAATCACATCTGCGAACTTGCCTAGTGAACAAGGCAATAACTTTTCATAATAGTGCTTAGGCAATGTGTCCATAAACATATCCAACATCTCTTTTTCCAGCATTGGTGGCTGTACCCTAGCCGCCAATTCATGCCACCTTTGCGCGTATTCTTTGAAACTTTCATCATTTTTCTGGGACATGCTCAACAGCTGAGTTCTATTGGGAGCCATGTCTGTGTTGTACTGGTAATGCTTGATAAAAGCTGCAACTAACTTTCTCCATGTATGAACATCTCTACTTTCCAACGCCATATACCATTCCAAAGACGTGTCGGACAGGCTGTCTTAGAAAAAGTGCATCATTAGCTTCTCGTCCTTGGCTTGGGCAGCCATCTTCCTGGTATATGCCTTTACATGAGTTCTCGGACAGGTAGAACCATTATACTTCTCCAGTGTAGGAATTTGAATCTTGTGCGAAATGAAAATATCAGGGACCAACCCTAGGTCGTTCAAATCTATTCCCAGATTATCATGTTTCACAACCCCTTTCAATTGCGCCTCGATTAAATGGATCCTCTCATCACTGACCACAGGAAGGCCAGTGTCCAAGCTTCTGACTGAAAAAACATCATCCTGTTGATCATCAAAATGATGGCCATAAATAGCTCGAACAGTGCTTCCCTCTCCAACCACTGAAGGAATCCCACCCTGTCCACCAGCACCAGGGATAGGAATGTTAATACCAGCACCACCTCCGCCCGGAGGAATACACGATTAAGAAGACCACCGTGTAAAATACCATTTTCATCAACCTGCGCCATCAAAGGCTGAACTAGGGTTCTGAACTCATTCTGACTCTGCACCACACCTTGCATCATCTCCATGAATTGATCGATGCGAGCTTGCATAATTGCCATGTCTGCCTGAACTTTGTCCATCACTCTGCTTTGATTAAGCCTGGTAGAATACCGATGAATTGGTTGATCAATCCTGACTGTCAAAAAGAGAGAACATAAGAAAACCAGAGAATCCGAGATAACCTGCTATGCAAAATGAGATGATTATGCAAATGCAAACATGTATGAACACTGTCAAGGCGATATATCCCTTGATTCTAGTTTTAACAACAGAAGAGAACTAAATTCCTGATCATATAAAGAGAATAAGCATCTGTTACAACAGAAGTCTGAACAAGCATAAACAAAAACCCCGACCAACAAGCCTGGCGGTGATCTCGGAAATACAAAGAAAACAGCAGAAAGGAAACTAAGGCATATCATCAAGACTCAGCCGCGCTAAAATTCCCCATTCGTCATTCTTTTTGAACCAATTTTGCACTTCCTTGAGAAGCTTCTTGGTATTAGGATGCTCTGGTCTCTGAATCAACTCCTGAATCAGAAGATCTCTCCTATGCAAGATTCCTGTTAAATAACGACTATGCAACTCCCAATCATCTTCTCTAGAAGCTCCACCTGAACTTGGACCTTCGTTCCTGGCTCTTTTCACTTCGGCTTGGATCTTCAGCTGTTCCATATCTGCCATGGTTTCTTTGAGCTTTTCCTCAACTGCGCTCCTCTCAAAGATCCCTGATAAAATCTCCTTATCCTTTTTCCGAATCTTTGTCTTCAAACCTTCAATCTGTTCCAGATACTTGTCCTCTTTCAACCTGTTGGCGGTAATTGCTGTATTCTGACGGTCACTGAACCTGTGAATTCTTGACATAGCATAAGCTAATTCTTTCTTTTTGGACGAAAGGCCCTTGCTAACACTTTTCAACGCTTTAGCCACTTTCTCTCTGGCTGTGGCTTCTTTAGACAATTCTTTCTCCTTCACAGCCAAAAGTTCTGATTTCAACCTGGCAACATGGATAGCTTCGCCTTTTTCGTGCTTCAACTGACCAACCTCTCTACCCAGCTCACGATTCTCCTCTCGGAGTTTCTCCTTCTCAGCCCATAACTTATCATACTTCTCTGTATCAACAGTCGTGGGAGCCTCGATCATCAAAGGATACAAAGGTGGTTCCACCGGGAAGGGAAGAAGCTCCTCTTCTGCTCTTTTCTTAATCCACTCTTCATAGGAAGGAAAGGCCCGGTTGTTACATTTCCCGAATGAAGTTTTTCCCTTCTTGGTCACCTGCTTCCAAGCATTCACAATCTTCCTTGTCGTCTCTTGATCCTCAGTACCATTGAAGAATAAGAACTCTTTGATATCTCGCTCTTCAGGTGGACCTCTCAAAGGATAACCAAACTGCCTGATAGCAAGGGAAGGATTATAGTTAATTCCGTCTCTTCTCCCTATCAAGGGTACATTAGGGAATTCTCTGCACTTGAAAATAATCTCCATTCCTAGCAAGTCATAATTGACCCAAACAATGTTGTCAGCAGTCAAGCCCATTAACCTCTTTGACCACTTCAGAGAATCTCTCGTATCAACGAAAGCGCCAGCTTCGGGGATATGACTCAGAAACCAAGTAGATAAGAGTGGTGCACAACAACTCACAGTTTTTCCACGCCTATTTTCATTCTTGTAGTGGACTGAATGATACACGTCACCTAGCAAGGTAGGTATAGGATTCTTTGAAATAAAGATCCTGACAGCATGCATATCCACCAGATCTGGAACATTGGGAAACAGGACAATCCCATAGATACACATAGCCAGAATAGCTTGGAAAGCAGTCCAATCCTTTTCCTTAACATGGATGCAAGCTTGATCAAACAAGAACTTCAATAAGAAACCCTTAGCTCCTTGTTTCTCCACAATATTACTGCTCAGAGTGGATTCCCCAATATGAAGAGCAATGGCCATTTCTTTTATCCCGGGACGTTCTTCAGAAAAGAATACTATGTCATGCCTGATGGGGATTCCCAAAATAAATGAGAACTCCTCCAACGTTGGAGCCAAGATATAATCTGGAAAAGTGAAGCAACGCAAAGACGAATCATAGAACTGGAGAAGTGTATGAATGGCATCCTTCTCATACTTGGAGATACTGTAGACAAACTTTAGAAGTCTCCCATACTTTCCACCAAACTCTGTACGAACTCCGGGACCAACCATATTAATCAGCTTGTGAATCAACGTCAAGGTCGGGTATGGGAACGAATAAGCAACAATCTTCTTTCTCTGGACATTCATGCTAAGGCAACCTCAGAAAACAGGAATCAAGAGTATGATGCAAGCCCTGAAAAATGTCAAACATGTTAGAATGCAAGAAAAATGATATGCACATGCAAGTATGGGATCAAGGCATCACTGCTGAATGTGGTGTACTGTTAACTGAACGAGAACCACAACCCAGAAAACCAGAATTCTTGAATACCGAACCACTGAGATAACCAGAAACCCAGATGATCAAACACTGATGAGAAATCTAGAAAATCGGGTAGGTTGAAGGTTTCGGTCACCTGCAAACCTGCAAACACCCATCCCTTCTCACATGTGGGTTCTAGAAAGGCGAGGATCCTTAATATCCCGGGCTCTCAGGTCGAGAAATGATGATACGTTCACCATTTCTGGTTTGGCATCATCATCAATCGAGGAGGCCTCAACTGATTCCCCTCAAAAAAAGGTCATCCTATGCGAGTCTCTCAGCATTGGGTCCTCGGATCGAGAATGTGCAATGGGTTTGCCACGGAACGTGGTCTGCCACTGTCACATCTCGGGAGGAGAGGTGCAACTGAGGTATCAGAGAAATGGTCACCAGAGTCGACAGCTCTCTAGATCAACACCCTAACATGCGCAAGACACACACGTCAGAATGCGTCCTAAGATAGCCTCGTCTGGTCGTGAATTTCGTGAACACACAAACGTACCAAGCGGGCACGTAAGTCCCACTATTCTCCACTCTAGTTCTAGGGTGTACTCAAGCCTGGGTATTGGGCTTATCACTCATAACAACCCAACCTGTCAAACAGAAACCAGCCAGCACAGCACAACAAAATCTAGTATGACAGTAATAAAATGAAATGCAATGCAATAAAAGCTGTAAAACAGTAATATACATCATAATAAAGCACAACAAATAAACACCCAACGAAAAAAACAAACAAGTGCTAGGATCGACTCGCTAAAGGGGATGAACCAGCAAGAGGTCAACCAAAGTCCCCAGCAGAGTCGCCAGCTGTCGCTCCCGAAAGATTCGCATCCAACGGTACAAATGCGAGAGTGGCGTAGAAGACACAGAGTCATCAGCAATGTGTATTTATCCCGAGAGAGGGAAAGGAAACACTGCATAAACCTGAAGAGAAAGGGGGAAAGACATGGTCATCGCAGCCATAGTCCGGGTTCGGGAGTCGGTTATGCGAGGGGAAGGTGTTAGCACCCCACGCATCCATCGTACTCGATGGGATCCACGCTTATTGTCTAAACAGAGGGTGAGTTATCCTACTATCTATGGCTGAACAAAAGAAAACGGGGATGAGGGTGACTAAGACGGACTCGGTAGGACATATTCGACGCCCTAGGCCTACGTACTCCCTCAGTGCAATGGGAAAGTCAGAGTCAATGTAGTTCGGACGGGAACTGTGGAGGAAGGTTGCTCGCCAAGACAATCGCTGTCTTGTGCCTACATATCCTCAATCGGACGAGAGAGAGGAATCAGAGCTAATGTAGTCCGTGGGTACGAGCACAGATGGGTAAGTGTTTTTTATGAGCGATGTTAGATTCGCGTCCGGCAGTTAGGGTCGATGCCTGTTTGCGACTTAGACAGAAGGTAACAGGCTCTTTTCTGAAAATGGTCTGGAACCAAACAATCCCGAAGGATAAAAAGATTTGAATTTATTTTGTGTTTTTTAGACAGAAGTGTTTTAAGTTAGTTCATAACTTGCATTATACCAAAGTCTAGGGCACATGGACAAATACTTAACGAATCGTCCCAAGACAGGACGCCCGCTAAGCACTCTAGAAAGATGAGAGGAAGCCCCTCATTTCTCATTCCCCACGCTTAAGGCTCGTGCGCAATACACTTTATCTTTATTAAGTGTTTTCAAGAAGTTTTGAGATGAGAAGAGAGAAGACCCAAAGGAAACTCTAAGGGAAACTAAGAGTCCTAATGTTATCATGCATGGGTAACCTATGGTTAGTGAGGCTTAGGAGAGACGACTACCTAAAACCTAATGCTAATCCTACTCCAAGCTTAATCAAAAATTAAGTTGGACTAGGGAGCTCTAAAGGGAGAGAATCCAAGACTTAACAAGTCTTGAGATTCATGGGAGAAAGAGAGTGAAAGAGAAGAATGAGAAAGAGAAGGATGAGACAAGAAACATGATAGGGTAGCAAGCACATCATATCAAGTATATCCAACTCACACCAATAAACAAGTCTCAAAGATCATGCAAAACAACTCAAGTAAGCATGCTAAGGTAATCATGAAAGAATGCAAGCATACTTATATGAAATGCACAATTAAGCACCAATGAACTTCATGTAAAGATGAAATGAGAAAAATAAGATGAAGATGAAAGCAAGTCAGAACCAAGATCATACCATCATCAACAATTCTCATGTGCAAAAGAAGGTCAAAACATGGAATAACATGCACCAAAGAAAGTCCACAAAAGGAAACTCAAACTCCAAACACTTTGCACATGCCAAACATGATTCATAAATTGCAAAAATAAGTCTCAAAGGATATCAACCAGGGGTAAACATCATACCAAAAGCTCATGCAAAGAATCATAAAGAAATTCAATCAATTAGGCATGGCAAATCAATTAGGGTTAAGAGAAGTCAAGAGATGATCATGCATAGTTCACTTAAGCACAAATAATCAAACATATATCAAATGACATTCAAAAATTGTGAAATTAAAACCCAAAGGACTTAAGTCAGAAGCCAACAACATGTCAAAAGATCACGCCAAAATTCAAAGTTTAAGTACCTCAAACAAATATGCAAATATCACATAGGAACCATGAACCAATATGCAAAGGAGAGGGACTAAAATGCAATATGAAAAAGTTTTAAAAATGAAACAAAAATATTTTTAGGAACCTCAACATGTCCTCTAACATATGCAAAAGGAATGGGATGCAGATCATACACCAATGATAAGAACAAAAATCCACAAGGCAAGGTGTGCACAATTGAGACAATTCACAAAGGAAATCATCAAACAATTAATTCAGAGACACAAAATAAAATAAAAATGGAAAATAAAATTTGCTAAAATTTTATAAAATGCCAAAGATAATCCATGATTTTTTTTATAATTTTTGGATGCATAAAACTATTTTTAAAAATTAAAAAACAAAATGAAACAATTAAATGAAAATAAAAAGAAAATAAAACAGCCAGGGGGTGCAGACAAAGCAATTTACACGTTGGAAAAGAAAAATGGGCTCAAGGAGGGGGTTTAGATAGCAAGCCCAGTCCACAACAAACAAAAAGAAAATGCAGTCCACCAAAAAAATATCCAGTCAACATGATTGACTCATACACACCCTTGGATCAATCTCGCGCATGACATCAAGTCGACAAACCACACAGTATCAAGATGAAAGGTCAGGATTAACACGCGCATGATAATAATGATGAGCAAGCAAACACAATGATCAATCTGGACATAACATAAGGTCACGTGACAAGCAGGTGAGTTTTTAATGCGTTGGCACAACAACAACCATCAGATTCATCAAACGCTCCAGATCAAGTCAATCAATCATAAAATCATGCAAGATGTAAGGTGCAGATCTGTGGTACACAATAACAAACATGGATCAACAACACACAAACAATAAAATAAAAGAAGATTTAAAAGACGTGGTTGCACATGAACCAATAGATCTGGACCATCAACGGCTGTGATTTCATCTCCTACCTCCATCCCTCAGACCACCTGAAAAATAACCAGGTACCAGAACCCTAGCTCCGGTCACCTTTTCCGGCAAGCACAACCTCAAAATTTTCCAGAAATTGTAAAAACGTACATCATTCCACTCAGAATTCAACAAGGATCAAGAATATGCAATTTATTTCACCAGATCATTAACACACAAAGCAAATCGAAGAGATAAAGTTTAGATCTAAAAACTTCAGATCTATAATACAGCCATGATACACGTCCAAAATCACATCTAAACATATCAGCATGATCAACAACTCATGAGGAACACAATGCACACCATAAAATCAAGTTACATGATGATGAATTCACACTAACCTGAGAATTGCAGAGCTTAAAATACACCAAGAAAACCCTCTGGAAGCTTCAGATCTACTCCTTAGAACCTCTAATGGCAACATAAATGCAATTAGAGCTTGGAATCGTGCTAGATCTTGAGATTTGAACTTGAACCTTCAAAACTGAATCTGATGAAAAACTCACTCTCAGCTTCAATCAACGGTTGATTCTTGCTTTATTTACTTCACTGATCAAGAATGTGAAATAAAATCTCAAAGAAACTCCAAGGAGAGTGAGTTTCGAAGAGAGAAAGAGTGAGAGCAAAAATTGGAATTCTGAGCAAATGAGGGTGCATGAGGGTGAAATGAACGTGTGATCCTCTTTATATAGACTTGGTTAGAGCACTGAGCATGATTAGGGTTTCATTAATCCCTTGATTAAGGCAAATTGATCTAATTTGGAAAAATGCAAGTTGTGATGTACCGCTTAATCCACACGTGCCAAGGTCATGAAATAAGCATGATCCCCTCACATTTCACTTGCTGATCACAATGGAATTGAAATTGGGCCTTGTGGTTGATTGATTTGTGAGTTTTGATTCATTTTGCCAATTTGCATTATCTGAAATAAGTGAGGTATATGGCATGAAATGGATTGATTCAAAGGTCAGAAGTGGTCCTCATGAACTGTACTTGAATATGGCAATGTGACTTGAAGCATTAGAGGTCATTATAAGTCATTTTGAGCCAAAATGCAAAAGGTTGAAAAATGGATACATGTGAAAACCTTAAAAAACACCTTGCCTTCTTTTGATCATAACTTGAGTTTCTCAAATGATATGGAGACAATCTAGTACTTTTTGGAAATGGGAGAGAAATATCTCCAAATTTCATGATTGAGGAAAATTCATTTGAAGATTATTTGATGATGAAAAGTCAAGTTGAATTTGGTGGAAAAACTGCCAAAAATGGAAAGTTTTTGGCAGTTTCAAATTATAGGTCATTTCCATATTTAGTAACTTTTGCACAAACTCTTGATTCTTGATGAATGACATGAATCTTGAAATTTGAGGACCATATGAGGGCACAAGACCTTAAAAATCATGAAGAGGACCTCAAAATTCCAGGTTGACTTTCCTTTTGAACTGTTGACTTTTGCTTACTTCACAAGTAACTGATCCACTGAACATCTTCCACAATTAACCACTAGCCAAGCCTTCCTCTAAGAGTGTTTGTGAGCATATGGAACCCATAAGAACATGCTTGAATCCACAAAGCCCTTCAAGAAGTCCTTTGAACCCAAGAACCCTAATTGGTCCCTCTGGATAGGAGGGAAAGATTCACTTGAAATCCTTAGCCATTCTTGATCTTATGAAGATATGATGAACCCCTCAAACCTTTTTTAGGCTTGAGACTCCTTTGAGGTGAACCAAGTACCTTGATCCCATGCTAAGAACCAATGCTATGCACAAATGCTAATGCAAGAAATGCAAAGAAACATAAGCCAGTTAGCTAAAAACAAGAAGGCAAATTTTGGGGTGTTACAGGACTTATGCAATGACTGAGGCCCAAAAGTTTTTCTGTCCAAAGGTATGGGTCTTACAACTCAAGGAGAGGCCCAAAGAGTTTGAAAATGAATAAAGAAGGGTCTTATAGCTCAAGGAGAAGCCCGGATGATTTTGTTTTAAAAGGCGACGACCGCGCCAAACTTTTGAAAATGTACATATGGACTTATACAATGTGTGAGGCCCAAAATTGTTTATTTACAAATGGGTTGGGTCTTACACTCTATTAGAGGCCCAAGGAAGTTTTGAAAAAAAAAATGGGACTTACAACACGAGGGGAGGCCCAGGTTATTTGATTTTGAACTGGCGATCGCGCCGAGGTTTTTTTAAAATGTGTTGGGATTTATACAATACCTGAGGCCCAAAAATGGTTTTGGTTAAAAAGGGATTGGGTCTTACACTCTATTAGAGGCCCATGAGTGTTTGAAAAAGATTGATGTGGGTGGAATCAACCAAAACCCTAATTTTGTTTAAAATGAAATTAATTTTGATAAAAAATTAATAAAAATTATTGAAAACATGTAAAAATGAGTGGTGATCTTGGATCAATGTTTCTGAAATCATATTTTTGTCCACAAAATGATTGAAAACCATTTAAGTTTGGAAAATCAAGAGAAAGAAAATTTTCAAAATGTTGAAAAACAAATAGAAATGAATTCTTTTCAAAAATATCAAATATGTTAAATAAATAATATTTTTGGGAAATTTTTGTAAAATAAAATATTTTAACATTTTTGTGAATTATTATAAAAAGAATCAACTCAAAATCATTAAAATTCAGAGAGAAATTAATTTTTGAATCAATTAAATAAAATCACAAAAAAATTCAAAAATTCAAAAATTTTAAAAGGGCCGTGAAGAACATCTTGTTCTTGCCTGTGTGCCCTGTTTTGCCCATATTTGTGTTTTCTCATCAATCTCACTGAATCCTTGGTGGAATCATACAATCCACATATCAATCTGCTCGTTTTCAACTCACGATCATGTCTATGGTCTTTAATTTCATTTATTTTAAGCATGGAATGAAAATTAAAAGAAAACCTCAATAACCCTAACTGGTGCATGAAGGCTGAGAAACTTGATACACGATTCATACAAAGTAAGCAATAGAGGGGAAACATTCTATGCATGATTATGAACATTTGGCAAAAATTTTGTGCGAGGAAATATGCATAAATTATGAGATGACCAAGTTTAGGCTTACTTGAAGGTCGCGGCAGCAAGAGAAATTTGATTTTTGAGTTAGAGGTGTTACCGATTAGTTGTGATGATCTAAACAACTTCCCTACACCATATGGAGTATGTTTGAAAGCTTGGATTGATTTGAAATGAACTGGAACAGATTATGGCACCTCAACTGCAACTTTGTTGAAACCTTGAGAAAATGGATGATGATTTCATGAATTTGGTGTTCCAGTTGTTGATTTAGTGTTTGATCCACTTACATATGATGTTTACGAGGTGTATGTGTGACTGGTTTGGTTGGAAACACATTCTAATTCAAAACCCGATAGTAGCTTGCATTAGAAGGCATTTTTGGAAGTGAGAGTATGATTTTGAGAAAGGCAAGCTGATACGAAATAAGGTCTATTTATAGTGTGTCAAGTTTGCTTTGGCATCAATAGGGAATGGCAACTGCAGCAGGCCTTTGGCCAATGTGAATCAAATGGAATCTCAAGTCTTCTCTCGCCATTCACTTGAGGTTAGAGCACAGGCCTATGGTTCTTTGATTCAGAGCTTATCCTTGACTCATTCAGTTAGGAATGCATCAGTCCATGCCACCTTGGTGTATCTATTAAATGCATTGCAACAAAATTTGAGTCTTGGCACCTTTTTAGCTCTTTTGGTTTGGCATGCTACTTGTGGAATCTTGAACTTGGGAGGCTAATATATCAGTGCTTATCCCTTGGTTGTTCCCCCTTGAGGTGTGCAGATGGATAACCATGCTTGTTGTTGCACAATTTGATCAAATCGAGCCCTTATGCACAAATCTGACTTACCAAGACAGTTTGCAGCAAGGCATGTTGCAGCTGTTATCACCCCTAGCTCAGGTGGAGTTTGATGGAGTTCTTGGGCATTTTGGAATGCCCTCATATGACACAACACGTGTGTGATCATAATTTGTTTTGAAATTTTTTTGATCCAAGTGAAAAATGCCCTTACATTTTGAAAAGAAGTAAGACAGATTCTGACTTAGTGAAAATTTCACTAAGTGTTGGAAAAAGTGGCATTTCATGTTTTCAGCCATTTTGATCACTCCATAACTAAAAATCCATGTGGAATTGGAACGAGATGTAGTTGTCACTTTTAAAGTATGCCATGAGAGCTACAAATCCATCTTTGGATCATCCAAAATGGTTGCTTGGATCTCAAGTTATGATCCTTGGAAGTTGGTACCCTAACCACTTTGTTTCATAACTAAGAAATATTCTAAATTTGTTATGGTTACCCCTTTTACAAGTTAACATACTTTTCTTGATTTTTATTGATGAATGATGATTCAAATCACATATTAACATTGTTTTAGGGTTAAGGAACCTTGGTTGACCAAAAATCAAAAAGTCAAACTTTGACTTTTTGTACAATTGACTTTTTATCAGATGAAATCCAAACTGTGCGTTCCTTTGTGAAATCAAGTCCTTGATCTATATCAAACCTAATGGATGGACTCCCTAGGTGATATAGGGTGTATTGAATCATGTTCAAAGGTTTGGAAGCATGTCTTGGTCAAAATTCAAAGGTACAGTTGACATTTCCCTCAAAACCCTAATTGTGGTCCAAATGAAAATGAAACTTGTGAATCAAGTTACCCGGGTTAATCCATTGTTGCAAATGGATAAATGTAGTCTATTAGAGACCCTCAAATCATGTCTTGAGGTCTTGGCTCATGTTTTGTCCCAAAAGTCAACTTAGGGGTGAATTAGGTCAAGAAACCGTAATTCCTGATTTTCGGTGAATGCATCCCCTGAGGCTAGAGTGACTTGATGATTGGGTCCATGAGGTCCCTTGGAGTATCTTGTGTTATTTTGGGAAGAATTGGCTCATGCCCATAGGAAAATTTCCACTTGGAGGCCTTGGTCGACCAAAACCCTAATTTGGTGACACTGGCGATCTTGAGGCTTAATCCACTTGGAATGTAGCAACTTTGTGCTTAGTTCTTGATGTGGGAGTCCTCTTGATCCTTTATAGGTGTTGGAGAGCTTATAAAAGTTGAAGATCATGTCATTTCTTGATTGATCCTTTGTCTAAGTGCTCTGAGAGGGCTCAAAACCCTAATTCTTGATTATGGTGAATGCTAAACCATCTTTGAGGAGATTAGTGAGGCATGATGGTTCATCCATATTGTGATGATGATTTACACAATGATGGGGAATCTTGGTGGTCAAAATTTGGGGTATGAAAGTCTATTTATCACAACTGTTGGGTGACTGTTTATAAAGGAGAATTATTTTAACTGGGATATGTGAACCCAACAATGCCATAATTTCCTTTATAGGGGTGTTATCCTGAAGGAGAAAACTTTAACTCAGTGTAGAGCAATGCCATTTTCCTTAGGTGTCTTTCATGCTAGGAGAGGGACAGTGGCGTGGATGTAAATAATCCAGAGGCTTGCCGCTTACATCAATTGGATGAAAGAGGAAGTTTTCCAGGATAAGAGATAGACAACAGCTTAGATGTTTGAATCAACAAGTGTGCGACTTACAGCAGTTATCTGAGATTAGGGTTTGTTTTGATTTATCTATTTTAATCTGTGATAACACGGATAAATGTCTTCCTACAGATAGATTTAGATTTACTCTGAGGGGATGTTGATTTTTGTGAGCCTTGATCAAAGCCCAAGGTTGAAGCTAAGAGATTGATTGACTCCACTAGGGAAGTTCTTATACAAAGCCTAAGAGGAGGCTGGAAAAGATTGACTCAACAAGAGAGTGTTTATGGTTAACTATACTGAGGAAAAGCATTATACAAAGCCTAAGAGGAGGCTGAAAAGGGTTGACTCAACAAGAGAGTGCTTTTAGGAAATTGACTCAACAAGAGAGTGCTTAAAACATGATTGACTCAACAAGAGAGTGCTTTTAAAAGGGTGATTAACTAAAAAAGAGAGTGCTTTTATTTTGTACCATTGACTCAACAAGAGAGTACTTTATTTGTCTTGTATGAAGCCCAAGATTGAGGCTAAAAAAGGTTAACTCAATAAGAGAGTGTTTTAAGAAAGAAGATGGACTCAATAAAAGGGTGCTTTTAAGGATAACTCTATTGAGGAAAATCATTATACAAAGCCTAAGAGGAGGCTGGCTACTGCGGAGGATTATTGAAATCCAGAGGCAGGTCCAAGTTGGAGGATCGACTCTTGCTGAGGGTTGCAGAAGAGTTGAGGTATCAGATGCCTTGAGGTTCTGATTTGGGATAGTGTTATATTGATGATAAGCTGACCCTAGCTGGGGAAATTTAAAGTGAGAGTTTAAAGATTAAGTTTTGAAAACCTATAGAGGTTTCAACTCTAATGGAGATTGGTTAAAGTAAGAGTTTAAAGATTAAGTTTTGAAAACCTATAGAGGTTTCGATAAAAAGAATCAACTAAAAAAAAAATATTCAAAGATCACCTTCTTCTTCCACTAACCGCGCCATGGATGATTTGTGTTTTCTCACTTTTCTCTCTGATTACTCAATGGTTTTGCACGATTCAAACACCAATCTTGTTCTTTTTTGAACAAGGATCACAACCATATAGATTAATTGCATTTATATTAAGCATGGACAGAGAAATCAGAAGATAACCTCAAGAACCCTAATTTCAGCATGAACACAATGAAATTTCATACACGATTGATTCATGGCAATTGATTGAGGGTTATCACTCTATATACAAGCAAGAACAAGATGGTAACTTACAAATTCATTTATGATGCATGGAATATAGAGTTTGAAGGTGTCAGGCTTACCTCTTGCAGCTGGTGATCGAGCTTGGTGATGGAGGTGTTGCAGCTAGGTTCCAATGATCTGGACCGCTTCCTTAGGTGCCAAGGAGTGTGTTTGAATGCTTGGAGTGGATTGAAATGAGTTGGAACTGGTTGTGGTACCTCAACTGCAACTCTTTCAAGAACTTGAGCAATTGGCTGGTGATTTTGTGAATTTGATGTTCCAGATGTGATTTTGTGTTATGGATCACTCATATATGATGTTTATGAGGTGTGTGTGTGTGTGATTGGTTTGGTTGGAATCACTCTCAATCTTAAAACCCGATAGTGGCTTGAGTTAGAAGGCAAAATTGAAGTGAAAAAGAGATTTTGAGGAAAGCATCAGTTTGGGTGCTTTGGTGTACTCAAACTGATCACAATTGAGGTTAATTTATAGTGTGTCAAGTTTGTTTTGGAAGCAATAGTGTGTGGCAATGACAACAGGTTTGTCGCCAATGTGGATCAAATGGAATCTCAAGTCTCCTCTAGCCATTGACTTGAGGTTAGAGCACAAGCCTATGGTCTTTTTGTTCAGAGATAAGACTTGACTAATTCAGTTAAATTTGCCTCAGTTCATGCCACCTTGATGCATCCATTGAATGCATTGAAATAAAATTGGAGTCTTGGCACTTTTTTGCCTTTTTAGGATAACATAGCTATATATAGATCCTTGGACTTGGGAGGCTTAGGGATCAGATCATTCTCTTTTGATTTCATCCTCTGATGTGTCCAAATGGATGACAAGGCTTGGAGTTTCCAAATTTGCCAAATCTAGTAAAACACCAAATTCTACCTTTGTACAAGATAGTTCGAAAAGGTGATTTTGAGGGGATCATATCTCCCTACTCAGGTTGAGTTACGGGAGGATCTTGTACTTTTTAGAGAGCCCTCATATGATACAAAACATGTGTGATCATAGTTTGTTTTGAAATTATTTGGATCACATTGAATAATCCTCATGAACATTGATGTTCAAGGCTGGTAACTTAGGCAAATTTTCAATAAGTGTTGGAAAAAGTGTCATTTTCATGTTTTTATTATTTTGATCACTCCATAACTTAAAATCCATGAGGAATTGGAGTTTGAGGTAGTTGAAGCTTTTTTTGAGTGTAGGAAGATCTACAAATCAGGCTTTGGATCACCCAAAATGGTTGCTTGGATCAGAAGTTATGGTCCTTGGAAGTTGGTACCAAAACCATTTTGGTTCCATAACTTATAAAAATTTTAGTTTCTCAAGGTTGCCCCTTTTTCAAGAAACCTCACTTTTCTTAATTTTTCTTAATGAATTATGATTAATACCATACATTAACATCCTCTTGGGTATCATATTAAGATAAACTCTTCCATACCAGTAGACTCAGACAGTCTAATCTCCTCTTGGATCTCAAAGATCTTCACAAGTTCCCTACAAACACAGGAAAAACCCTGGTCATTTAATCAATCTCTAGTAAAGTTAAAACCCATGGGTTCTAAAGCTCAGTCATTCATCCTAAATTTTCCCAGCTAGGGTCAGCTTATCATCAATATAACACTATCCCAAATCAGAACTTCATGGCATCTGATACCTCAACCTTTCTGTAAATCCTCAGCAAGAGTTGATTCCCCATCTTGGACCTGCCTCTGGATTTCAATAATCCTCGGCAGAAGACAACCTCCTCTTAGGCTTTGTATAATGATTTTCCTCAACGGAGATAACCTCAAAAGCACTCTCTTGTTGAGTTAATTACCTTTCTCAGCACTCTCTTGTTGAGTCAATCACCTTTTTCAGCACTCTCTCGTTGAGTCAATCACCTTTTTCAGCACTCTCTTGTTGAGTCAATCACCTTTTTCAGCACTCTCTTGTTGAGTCAATCACCTTTTTTGGCACTCTCTTGTTGTGTCAATCACCTTTTTAAGACAATCACTTGTTTAGTCAATCTCATAAAAGCACTATCTTGATGAGTCAACCCTTTTTAGCCTCAATCTTGTGCTTTGTACAAGACATATAAGCACTCTCTTGTTGAGTCAATCACCTTTTCAGCCTCCTCTTAGGCTTTGTATAATGATCCTTCTTTTCCACAGCAAAAGTCAACCTCAATCTTGGGCTTTGTACAAGACACCCATAAATATCTTCAACTAAGTCAGTCAATATCTTTTTAGCCTCAATCTTGGGCTTTGTACAAGGCACCATAAAAGCACTCTCTTGTTGAGTCAACCCTTTTCAGCCTCAATCTTGGGATTTGTACAAGACACATATAAATCTCCCTAAGCAAAGTCAATCCCCTTTTCAGCCTCAATCTTGGGCTTTGTACAAGACAAATCATACTATCCATCAGAGTCAATCTTCTTTTAGCCATAATCTTGGGCTTTGTACAAGACAGATAAAACCTCTCACCAGTAGAGTCAGTTTCCCCTTTTAGCCTCAATCTTGGGCTATGTACAAGACAAACAAAATATTCCTCGGAAAACTCAACTTTTAGCCTCCTCTTTGGCTTTTTATAATGATATCCCCAAAAGAGTCAATTCACTTTTAGCCTCAATCTTGGGCTTTGTACAAGACAGATAAAAACACTCTTTTGTTGAGTCAGTTTCCCCTTTTAGCCTCAATCTTAGGCTTTGTATAAGGACTTTCCCAGTGGAGTCAATCAATCTCTTAGCTTCAACCTTGGGCTTTGATTAAGGCACATACAAAAACCACCATCCCCTCAGAGGAAATCAAAAACTCTCTGCAGGAAGACATTTCTCTGTATATCACATATCAAAACAGAAAATCAAAACAAATCTTAATCCCAGACAACTGCTGTAAGTGGCACACTTGCTGATTCAAGAAATCCAAGCTGTAGTCCATCTCTTATCCTAGTAAAACTCCTCTTTCATCTAGTTGCTGTAAGTGGCAAGCCTCTGGATCATTTACATCCACGCTACTGCCCCTCTCTTAGCATGAAAGATTCCTAAGGAAAAATGACATTTCTCAACACTGAGTTAAAGTTTTCTCCTCCAGGAAAAATCCCTCATAAAGGAAATTATGGCATTTCTGGATTCACATATCCTAGTTAAAGTAATTCTCCTTTAAAATCAGTCACCCAACAGTTGTGATAAACAGATGAGATTTCTCCCTTTAGAGGTAACAAATTCTCTCTCAGTCAAACCTTTTAGCTTAAATATTGGGCATTGAAGAAGACACCAATACTCATTTAGCTTCAATCTTGGGCTTTGAACAAGACACCAAAACATCTCTTTTCCTCCAATAGAATAGGAGGAACTACAATTGCTCTGATTTCCCTTTTTATCTTAACGGGAATACATAGGCATAAGATTACGAAATCTTAGCGAGCACACCAATCAAAAACTTTAGGTCCAGTACCTTCACACACTAATCAAAACCTTAGGTCCAGTACCTCACCAAAATCATCAAATACTCACTCTCTCTCAAACATTCCCAAAGAAGAAACTTTCCCAACCCACAACAGATAAACACCAGTAAGTAGAAAGCAGTAAGGAAAATTCCTAACAACCTGTGGATAACCACATATAGGATGGGTAATTGACTACTCCCCATTGTATAACCTGACCCCGAACTCCCTGAATCTCTTTAAGCATTTGTTCACTTAAACATTTGCGAAGGATTTAAGAAGATTGTCAAGGATGATTACCAACCCTGATGTTTTCAGAGCTAAGCACAGAGGGTTGTTGTCTCTGTTAAGGGTCCACGTAATTAAAGGAATCATGTCTACGTTAATTTAGTTTTACGATCCGGTTTATCACTGCTTCACATTCCCGGATTACCAACTTGCATCAACACTGGAGGAGTAATCTCACCTGACTGATTTACCCATCACTAACCAAGCTCGCTTTTCTGGACTGGAAGAAATTCCAAAAGAGCAAACCATTGCAAGAGCAATCTATTTGGACGAGTCAGAAGTCAAGACTCACATGACCACTAAGGAAGGAATCCAGGGTTTACCATCTAAATTTCTGACAGAGAAAGCTCTATACTTTGCCAGTGTAGGAAACATAATTGCTTTGAAGATATCTTTGTTCTGCTCATATATGGGTTGTTCCTTTTTCCCAACATCGATAACTTCGTCGATACCAATGCCATTAAGATATCTTTGATTGGAAACCCTGTACCAACCTTGCTCGCAGATGCTTATCATTTTGTACACTTAAGGAATTTGTAAAGCGGAGGGCTGATCACATGATGTGTACCCCTGCTTTACAAATGGTTCACTTCCCATTTACCCAAGTCTGCTGCATTTTGGGTTCACAAGAGTACTCTACGTTGGTCACAGGGAATCATGTCTCTTACCAACTCTGACATAGATTGGTATAACTAGATTTATGAGGGGATAAAGATCATTGACCGATGCGGAAATTTCCCTAATGTACCCCTCATAGGAACTAAAGGAGGAATAAACTATCATCCAATTTTAGTTCCCCGATAACTCGGATACCCGATGAAGAATATCCCGCATAATGTTCATCTGCAAGGTCTTTTCTTCAAGGAAGGAGAAAATGACAGGGTACTAAACAAGGAAATAGTTCATGCCTGGCAACACGTTCACAAGAAAGGAAGAGAGTCTCTAGGAAGACCAGACTGTATCTCTGTGGAACCCTACCTCCACTGGGTACAAACTAGAGCTCTCAAGATGAGGATGCCTTACCCTCTTCAAGAAGTTCTTCCATTAAAGGAATTTGTCCTTTATTTTATGTCTGATACGGAAAAACTCCAGGTCGCTCTCAACAAGGTTCAACGGGAGAAAAGCTCTTGGAAAAACAAGATCCTAATTCTCAATGTGGAGTGTACTAAGATTTAGGAACTGCTAAAGGAACTACTAAGCTCTTGTAGAAAGTCAAGAAGACCGAAGAAATCTGCTCGCTCCTTTCACTTGGCAAAGGACTGACAACCCGACAACGGTTGAAGAGCCTCGGTCAAAGAAAAGGAAAATACCAGACCCAACATCTGAGTTCTCTTCAGAGAGGACTCAGGATCCATAGACTTACACATTTCCTTTTACGGCACTTTGTAAAATACTGTATTTTCCCTTTCTACAATCTTTCAAATTCAATAAAATAGGGTCTCCACCCTTTACTGTACGATATTTGCAATCTATTTGTTGACGTTTCTTTTTTATTAAGAAAGAAAAAAAAAACACAATATATATATATATATATATATATATATATATATATCATTGCATTCATCATTCTCACATAACCGTTCTTCTTATCTTCGAATCTCACATACGTGTCACGATTCTAGAGTCAAACTGTCTATTTTGTACAATACTCAGGCCAATCGACAAAATAAAATGGACGATCTCGAGGAAGAGAACAAAGAGCTAAGAGAAGAAGTCGACGCCTTGAAAGAAGATCTGAAAAAAATTGACAGTGACATGCAATCCCTGGCAGCAGCTCAGAGGCAACAATAAAGGACTGTGATTTCAGAGATCACATCTACGCCCATAGTGGAGACATATGATCCTCGGTATAACATGCCTAAAGATCGCCCCTGGGGCATGCCTATCAACTTTGTCCCTGCGGGATACATCCTGCCGGTCACTGAAGACCCAGAAGCTGTAATAGGAACCGCTGGGCCTGGAGGTTACAAAATTTGGGGCATCGAAGCACCAAGAGTCACTGCCGTAATCACTATAACATAACCAGTGGTACATGCTGTCCCAGAAGTACAAATTCCACAAGTAGTTTCTGGTGGAAATGAAGAAATGTATGAAAGAATGAATAAGTTCCAGGAGCAATTCCTGGAAATGCAGAAGGAACTCCATGCCATTCACGGTCAGGATTTACTTGTGGAAAATCCCGACCAAATTCAAGGTGCCTGACTTTGAAAAATACAAGGGAAACTATTGCCCTCAAAGTCATTTGGTGATGTACACTCGAAAAATGTCAACTCAGACAGAAAATCAACAGCTACTAATCCATTATTTCCAAGACAGTTTAACCGATGCCGCACTCAAATGGTATATGGGTTTAAACCGTACCAAGATCAACACTTTCAGAGATCTTGGCGCTACCTTCGTTTCGCAATATAAGTATAACCTAAACATGGTACCAGACAGAGATCAACTCAGAGCAATGTCGCAGAAGGACAAGGAAACTTTCAAGGAACATGCTTAGAGATGGCGTGAAATTACCTCTCAGATCTGTCCCCTTTTTGAGGAAAAAGAGATGACAAAGATCTTTCTGAAAACCATGAGCTCATTCTATTATGACCGAATAGTCGCCAGTGCGCCCAACGACTTCATTGAAATGGTGAACATAGGGGTATGCCTTGAAGAAGTAGTCCAAGAAAGATGACTAGTCAAAGATGCAGAGCCATCAAGCAGTACCAAAAGATACGGTAGTGCTTTAGCAAAAAGAAAAAAGAGCAAGATATTGGTAATATCTCTCTCAGAAAGCAAAGGCGAAGGTATCAACTAGTAGCAGCGGTAACTCCTGCTATCAACCCTACGCCGACTCTAACTTATCAACCTCAGGTTGCTCAGAGCCACCCAAGTCAACAACAGTATCAGCAAAGGCAGCAACAACCTCTTTAGCAGGCTCACCCACAGTACAATGATAACAATCGTATCACACAACCATCAGGGTTCGACCTTATACCGATGTTGTACGCATAACTCTTTCCACTCTTATTGGTCAAGGGGCACGTCCAAACTAGGTCTCCTCTCACAGTACCGGAAAATCTGCCCTTTTGGTTCAAAGCGGATAAAACTTACCATTACCATCAAGGAGGACCGGGGCACAACATTGAAAATTGTCTCAGCTTCAAATATGATGTGCAGAAGCTTGTCAGGAACGGGGTCCTATCTTTCAAAGATACTAATCCAAAAGTTCAGACGAACCCGTTGCCTCAACATGAGAAGACTGTAGTAAATTTGATAGAGGAAGAATTTAGCCGCAGTTATCAAATTCATAATGTACTCTTATTAGGAACAATTCTGGTCAGGATGCATTGCAGACAGAGCGGGTAAGGTCATGTACCACCTCACAATTATCACCAGTGTGATATCTGCTCAAGAATAATTAAGGAAGTTCCGTAGTGCAATCAGCTCTACAAGAACAAATGAATCTCAGATGGATTCAAGATCATCGAATCCATGAGGTCGATATGGCTCACACAAATCCAAACATTGTCCAGAACCACAACATTTTGACGATGAACGTCAACTTTGTGGCAATGCACTCAAGGCAAAGTCAATACCATGATCTTCCACGGAACGATTACAATTCCTGTCCGATCTGCTCAATAAGAAATCAGGGATGCTCTTTTGTACATGAGGCCCTCCAGCATCAGATGGATCTCGGATGGATAAAGGACTACCATGATAGAAGTCACTATCAAGTCAATATGATTCAAATCTTTGATATTCGCCTAATGAATACCGGTCTGGTAGAATTACACGCTAAGCAAGTCAGGCTCGGTTTTCTGGCTTCACATGATTATCAAGGCTGTAAAGTGTGTTGTAAAGATGACCAAGGATTTTCACTTATCCAAAGAACACTTCAACACTTGTTGGACCACTAGTGGCTTCCAATCTACTTGGATGAAACTACATAACAAGTTAGTATGACTGGCGGGAATCCTACTAGGCATCAAAGTCAGGATGTTCGTGCGATGGAAACAGATCTAGTGAAGTTGCACTGCAAAAAGAGCGGATGTGGCTGAGTGCCACCACACAACTATGAGCTCTGTAGAGTTTGCTCAAATAACAACCAAGGATGCTACATCGTGCGAGCAGCCTCTTAAAATAAGTTGGACCGGAAAGAGAGTCGACCATGTTCAAGTTCTGGTTCGATCAACGTAACGTAAGATTATCTTCCTGATCAAAGCAAAGACATTATCCTGATCCCTAAACAGGATGTGGACAAAGACGTATGCGCCATAATCCCTCTACTACATGAATCAAGAGTTCCTTTTGATAGTAGAAATACTCTCAACCTCGAGCCAATTGAGGCCGGCTACGATGGTCAGAAAAATCAAAAGGCTCCTGTGGTTATTGTAATACCCCAAAATTTTCTCTCTCTTTTGTCATCATAGCATAGCATTATCATATATCATATCATATCCATCTCATTAGCATTGCATTGCATCTTTGCATAGAAAAATGAAGCATAGCATCCCTCTTACCATCAAGGCATGTGGTCAGGTGAAAGATGGGTAATCAAGGAATCATTCAAGGCACAAAAGGTCAAACAAGTTGCTTCAAGGTAAGCCAAGAGGTCTTTCATGTCTTATACTATATCAATTGATCATCCAAAACCTCAAGAAAGTGAGATTCAATAGGAGATTGAAGCACTACATCCTTCACTATGCAAGAGGTCCAAAAAACTGAAGGAAAACCCTCAAAAGAGATGGTTCATTGGTTCAAAATCACCCTCAAGTGGCATATCTCATCATCCTTTAAGGGGATACACAACATACTCAGAGGAATTTGGATTTGGAAGATATGCAATTTCCTCCTAACCAGAAGGAGCTAAAACTAGGGTTTCTAGTTAAATCAGGGTATCTCTGATTTTTTGGACAAAACTTGATGTCATGGTATTCTACATGTTCTTGAGTGTATGTGTGTGGAAAATTGCATCTCAATTGGTTTTAGAGGTGGTTCAATTGGAAGAAAGATAAAAAAATCAGGAAAATTGGGGCTGAGTCAAATAATCAGAGGAAAAAGTCAACTCTTGACTTTTTGAGGCCAAATTCATGAAATTCATGTTATATGTGACCAATGTACAAAATTTGATCAAGAAACTCCGAAAAGATCATGAAAAATCAAGATTTGAAAAGTTGCCATTTTTGGAAGAAGTAGGGTTACTAAATAAGGCAAGTTTTGGCCATTTTGCATCAGACTTTGAGCCAAGGCCATTCAAAATTGAGACATCAAACGAAAATTCCACTCGGCCACAACAAAAGATCTTGTTTTAAGCTTCAAATCCATGTGTAGAACACTTCCATTGGATAAAAATTGAGAAAGTTATGGATGATCAAAGTTGAGGAAAACTTGGGCAAAATGCAAGTCAGCTTGGGCAAATTTCAGGTCACGCGCAGTCATTTTAACAAACATGTGGTGGACTAAATGTTTTGATCAATTACTCATGGTTAGAGGCCTCAAATGAAAAATCTTTCAACATGAAAGTTGTTCCTCTATGTGAGATCTTCAAAATTGGTGTTCATGATTTTTTCATTTGATCAAAGGATAAGAAGTTATGATGGCTCAAAGTATGGTCAATGCAACTGAAAATTTGACTAAGTCACAACCAAGTCATGCCACACACGCGCGCATTATGCAGCATTTCAAGCCAGTTTTGAGTTCCTATGTTTGAAGCACATTTCCAATATGTTGCAAGTCTCATTTTCACTTCTTTTCAACATCAAAGTTGTTGTATCATGTACACACTTTGTAATGATACCAGAATCATCCATTTCCATGGCTTGAAGAGAGAGATATCCATGCGTAAACATCACCATTACCAAATGATTTCATCATGCTTCACATCAGAATTTGTAGTTTAGTTCACACACACCACAAACACTTCATCACATCAGTTTTCCTCTTTCAACCAAGCACATATCACCTACACCATGCACACTAGCATGTGCCATACATGAGAATGGAAAGAACAACTTGCTGAACAAGTTTTGTGCTACAACCAGCCGTGCCATTCATTTCACTTTCACCTCCACCATAGCTTATCATAAGTCACCATCACCATATCATTGCTCTCCCTAACTAACTTGACTCAGTTAGTTAGGGATGACTCACCTAAACCACCATGACTCAGTTAACTCACTCAGGTTAACCATGGTTAAACTCACACTATAAATCAAAGCTTCACTCACATTTCTCATTGGAACACTCATTTTTCCACATTCTCCTCAGAAACTCTCTCTTCTTCTCTCTCAATCTCCCACCATTGCCACTGGTTTTCGAAGCTCATTGTGCTCGGTTTCTCACTCAGAAACTCTTTCTTCTTCTCTCTCAATCTTCCACAATTGCAACTGGTTTTGAAGCTTGGATTTCAACTTCTCTCCACTGAATCATCATCAACTATTGCATCTAAGCCTTTATTTGGCCAAGAGTAGCCTAAAGAGGAAGCAGAATCTCTGGTTTTCTGAAGAATACCTCAAGGTCACAAATCTTCAGGTACGAATTTCCACCATTATAGGTATGCTTTGAAGATGTTTTCAGGTTCTTGAAGCTTCTTATAAGCTCAAGAATTTGTCTGGCTAGTTGATAGGCCTTTAGAGGCATAGTTGAAAAGTTAGGGCAAAACTTCTTCTGTTCGATTTTCTTATTTCATGAACCTTTTGTGCATTTTATCACTGGATTCATGCTCCTCATCACTTCAGCTTTCCAATGATGTGTATTTTGTCCATTTATGCTTGCCTGAAAATTATTGTCACCGGAGGTTGGCCGAAGAAGATGACCGGAGGTCATCTCCGGCCGGTGGTCTGAACTGCTAGGGTTTTATTCATGTTTTAATCGTGACCGTTGATTTTTCATCATCATGTGGCTACAGTGGTGCCAGCGCATTAAAAAAAGTCGTGCACCTCACGTGTTTGATTTTTGATTTCACTTAATCATTGTGTGGTGCAGTGCATGGTAGTGAATGTGTTCCTTCATATGTGTGTGTTGATTTTGTTTACTTTGACTATTGTGTTGACTGGACTTGATCCAAGGGTGATCATTGCTTGACTTTAGTTTGACTGAGTGTGCATAATTGATAGTGTGGATTACGCGTGTGTGGACCAGGCTTGGTTTTGCTATTTACACCATGCGTTTCAAAGCCCAAATAATTTTGAACTGATAGTTTGCTATGTCTACACCCCTCTCTTATTTTCATTTCATTTTATTTTCTTCGTTTTATGGGCGTTTCATTTCTAATTTTAAAAAATACAAAACAGCATCATAAAATTCTAGAAAAATTCATGAGTGTTATAAAGACATTTAGGAAATTTTTGATATTTTTATTTCATGATTTTATGACATTTTTTCCCCTGTTCCATAATTTTCTTTGAATTTCCATTTGTGTGCATTCCAAATGTGGTACATGAATTTGTGGAATTTTGTTCTTGTTCATTATAAATTTTTTTGGATTGATTCTTTTTGCATTGATTCACTAATACATTGAAGCATGTTAGATGATTTTTGTTCGAATTTTTAAGTCACTTTATGACATGTTTTGATGCTTGTCTTTGCACCACTTTGCATGATGTTTCAATTTGACCTAAATGTGTTGTTTGAAGTCATTTTGCCTTGAATTTTGACATGCTATCTTGATGTATGATTCACTTCTGACTTAGGCATTCTAATACCATGTTTGCATAATTTTCATAAGTCCATTTGGTTTTTGTTTGTGTATTACATTTGAAGCATAATACATGTCATAACATTGTAACTTTGGTGTGTTTTACATGAATTCTTTTGTGCATATTTGAATGAGCATTTGCATATTTTATAAGCCATTTAAGTGATATTATAGGTCCTTGGGACACATTATAGGTCATCTTTACATGTTCATTTCAACTTGAACTTTGTGCATCCTTAACATGTGTTGTGTGCATTTTCTTTTGAGCTTTCACTTCAATTTTTCTCCTATTACTTCTTGAATGTCTTGATTGTTGATTCATGAATACTTTTGAGATGCTTATAGACCATTTTCCATTTAGTTTCAATTCTGATCCTTGGATTACATGTTCCATTTATGCATATTCCTTTCATTCCTTTTCATCTTTCATCTATCATTTCTTATGATAACATGTTTGAATGCTATGGATGATGATTGTTGCTTGTTCACTTGAACTTGTATGATGATATTCATTTGTTGTTAATATGATTCACATTCTGGTTGTGATATTAAGATTGGATTCATCATCTTATTCCTTTGAACTTTAATGTGCATTAAGTGTTTCTTTTTACTTCTTATACATGTTTCCTTGTTTACTAACCTTGTAGGGGCTTTGGTAAGTTGAATTGAGTGTGGATAAGGGATCCACATTCAAACTTCTTTCCTTTCATCTTTTACAATTCAATCTTGTGTTTTGTTAAGCACTTATGTGCTTTCTTTGATTAACTCATTACTTTCCCTTTTGATTTACAATTCATCTTCAACTTTAGAAGTGAATTGTTTAACTCATTCCTTCTTTAGACTTTAGGTTTTGCAACCTCACAAACCATTAGGATCACTCCCTTAACTAATCAATTAGGATTGAGTCTTAGTTCACATAGATTTTACCTTTTTCTCTCTTGATTCTTTCATCTTCTCATCTCAAAGGAAATTCAAAATATCTAATAAAGGTAGGCATTTATTGAATTTAGGCCTTTCATATAAAGAAAAGATTATAAGGGGTCTTCTCTTATAATCTTAGAATGTGTAGCATATAGCCCATATTGGGTCAATGTGTTAAACATTTGATCTAGTATGAGGGACTTAAATGCAATACCTGTTGAAGATGCAAATAAAAAACACTTCTTCATTCCATAATCAACAAAAACGCTTAATAAATACAAGTATGCTAGTGTGTTTGAACCTTAATAATTGGAACTAAGTGTGAGGGTCTTCTTCATACTTAGTGTATTTTCTTACTCTTTCCATCTTGGAAAATGAGGATGTATACATTCCAATGATTGAGATTTAGATATACTCTTATATGCAAACTAATAAAAAAAACGCTTAAAAGACAAAAACAAACAATAACGTCTTTCCTTCGAGAATTCTTTTCTCACCTCATTCACTCTCGACGTACGAACGTGCTCCTTCTCGTTCTCTTGCAAGATGGTAACGCACTCGGACCAGCGAGCCTGCAACACCTGAGCTTGAACGTTAGCCGTTCCTAAAAAACACAAAAAATCCATCCCTAGTGTGGGGAACTACGTCGCTCTGATTCTCATGTTCCCGATGAGATACGTAGGCAGTGGGGTAGGGCCCATTCGAGCACTCCTTTTATTTTCCCTACATTTGTTTCTTGTTCTCTCTTTTCTTTTTCTGTTCCTGTTCCTTTCCTTTTCCGGTAGCAGTGGAGCTCCAGACGACAACACCCTTTGATTGAAGCAGCAAGCGTGGATCCCATCGGGTACGATGGACGCGAGGGGGTGCTAATACCTTCCTCTAGCGTAACCGACTCCCGAATCCATTTCTCTTGGTTGTGAGACCATGCCTTCCCTTCCCTTCAGGTTTATGCGGTGTTTCCTTTCCCTCTCGTGGGATAAATACACATTGTTGGCGACTCTGTTTCGGTGCCTTTTTCGCGTTTGTACTTGGATGAAAATCCCGGGAGCGACAGCTGGCGACTCTGCTGGGGAGAAGTTGACCTATTGCTGGTCCATCCTAAGCGAGTCAATCCTAGCGCTTGTTTGCTTTTCTTTCATTGGGTGTTTACTGTATTTTATTACTTGTACCATATTTACAGCGTGTTAGCATTTACATTTCATATATTATACTGTGTTGCACTGTTCTGTCTGTTTGGTGGGATGGGATTTCTGAGAGATGAGCCCAGTACACAGGCTCGAGTATACACTTAGATTTAGAGTGGAGAGTAGTGGGACCTACGTGCCATCTGTGTACGTTGGGTAATCACGAAATTCACAGCTAGACGAGGCTATCTTGGGACCCATCATGGCGTACGCATCTTGCGTATTCCAGGATGTCGATCTAGAGAGCTGTCGACTCTAGTGACCGATCATGAGGACCTTAGTGGAAACATCTCTCTTTAGTGGTGACAGTGGCAGACCACATTCTGTGGCAAACCCACTCGCACCCGAGGGCCCACTTTGGAACTAGCATAGGATGACCTTTATTTTCTAAGGTGAGTTAGTGGACGACCTCTTTGATTGGCATAGCATTGTATCCTATGGGCTGAATGTGCTATAGCTTCTCAAACCTCCGAAGCTGACAAGCCTTGTTTTCTAGGAACCACATGTGAGTATGGGTGGGATGTTTACAGGTTTGCAGGTAACCCAACCTCCTACATACCTTACTTGTGATGCTATGATTGTTACAGGCAGTGTATCCTATGACAGTGGTTTGAGTATTCATCTCAGATATATTGCCAGATTCAGTACAGAGACATAGTGCACACCATTCAACACAGACACAGACATCTGAATGCTTGATCACATGCCTTTTGCATTTGCATACTCATATCATAACAGGTTATGTTTGTCATTTACAGGTACCTACCATATTGTCTGATTCCAATCATGAGTTCCCAAGAAGTTGAGGTTAAAAGGAAGAATAATGTGTCATATAAATTCCCTGATCCTAAGTTGGGTTCATTGAACAAGATGATAGGCATGGCTGATTCTGGTGTTCTCAACACTTTTCAGAAGGAATATGAAGAGCTGATTAAAATGGTATGTGCATTCACAAAGTATGAGAAGGATGGGTTGCACACTTTCTTACAGTTCTATGAACCATCAATGAGATGTTTCCTGTTCCCTGACTACATTTTGATGCCCACAATGGAGGAATTCTCATTTATTTTGGGAATTCCAATCACGTCTTTTATACCGTATTTTTCTGAAGATGCTCTTACCCCCAAAGTAATTGCTACTGTTCTACATCTGGACCTGTTTGTTGTGAAAAGTGGTCTGAGTAAACTTAAAGAAGATGAAGGATTTCATTTGGAGTTTCTTTTCCAACAAGCTCAGGAAGCGGCCAAGGCTAAAAACTGGACCACTTACAATGCTGTGTTAGCTCTTTGTATCTATGGTATGGTGCTTTTCCCCGGTCAACCTAACTTTGTTGATATGCAGGCGATGAAAGTGTTCGTTTCGAAGAATCTGATTCCTACCCTGCTAGGGGATTTTTATTACTCAGTACACTACAAAAATGAGAAGGGAAGAGGGAGTCTGGTTAGTTGCTGTACCCAATTGTTATGTCATTGGCTCTTCAAACATTTACCTCGTACTGGTGCTTTCGTAGAAACTATTGAGACAATGAAATGGTCTAAGAGATTGATAGGTTTGACTGCCAATAACATCATTTGGTTTGATCCCAAATTACTGACAATAGAGCTTAATGTTAAATGTGGAAGTTTTCCGAATGTGCCTCTACTTGGGAGAAGAGGTGGGATTAATTACAACCCGGTGTTGGCTGTTAGACAATTTGGTTATTCTTCGAGAAAGCCTCATGCTGATGAAGAGATTAGTGCTTCTCTGTTTTTCGTGGGGACCAAGAATGAAAGAGTGCCAGAAGTAATAAATGTCTGGAAATTTAGGCAAAGAGCAGGAAAGTTAACTTTTGGCAAAGGAGACTGTAGATCATACCCTGACTATGATGCTTGGATTGAGATGAAGGTCAAAGAGCTATTGCTACCGGCTGAAGAGTGGGAGAAATAGAAGAAAATGGTTAGAGAATTGCAGATAGAGAACTCTGGAATGAGCAGATGTGTTCAGAAAGCTTTGGTTGATAACAAAGAGTTGGAAAAGAGAGCTTTGAAAGCGGAGAAAATCTTGGCAGACAAAGAAGAAGATTTTGATGATAGAGCCCGGTATTTTCGGAAACTTACTTTGGGAGCAGATGATACTAGTCAGGCTCACAAGGCTACAAAGCAGGCGTTAGCCCGAAGCAAGGATTCATTAGCTAAACTTCATCAAGCTTGGGATGAAGTCAGAATTGAAAACTCTGAATTGCTAATCCAGTTAAAAGATAAAGATGAAGAGTTGAAGAAAGCACATGTAGCAAGAAGAAAGTATCGAGAAGATCTTGGCAAAAGTCAAGAACAGGTAAAGAATGCTGAAGATAAGCTGAAAATTGCCAACAAAGAGCTTGAAGATGTCACGGCAGATCTGAAGCTGGTTAAAATTCAAGCTGGAATTAAGAGGCGCAAAGGAGCCGGTGAAGATGAAGCCTTGCTGATGCACATGAGCTCATTATCTGATGCATTGGAAAAAAAGGGACATCGTAATCAAAGAGCTGATTAAGAAGCCACATCATCAGCGTACCCGCATCCTATTCGAAGAGATTAAGTATTCCAGCCAGAAGCTGAAGGACGTAGAGCTACCAGATTAATGATTTTTGTCATTTCTTTGTAATTTGCAATGGTTACCATCAGAATTGTTGATGGATCCATTTGACTGCTTGTTTTTTATTCTGTCGATGAAACTATGACAAATGTGCTTGAAAACTTTCGGGAATTTGTATGAAATGAGCTGTTTCTGTTCATAATTTCTGGTCTTTAGATTTATGTGACGTAATAAGATATTTGCACACTGACACACTACCCAATCACTATTTCTGGTCTTCAGATATTTGTGATCGGCGTATCTGAATATCTCTTCAAGGCAAAACTCAATAATCATGATTTCTGGTCGTCAGGAATTCGTGGTTACGATTGGAATCAGGATATGGAAAGTATCTTGAAACGACAAACATAACTGTGCATTTGCATTTGCATATCATATCATTTTTGCATTGCAAGTTTTCTTGTGCAGGCGCCTGCTAACCTTTATTTGGTCTTCAGGCACGATAGCTGATACCCCAGTTCACCGATATTCTACCCGACACAATCAAGCCAGAGTTATGGAACAAGTTCGGACTGAATTAGCCGATTTGAGGGGGAGGATGGAGCAGTTCATGAACCTTATGCAGGGGATTGCTCAAGGTCAGCAGGAGCTGAGGACCGGTCAGGAAAACATGAGGGTTGGTCAAGATGCCATGAGAGTCACTATTCAGAGGTTGGAAACTGAAATCCCAAATCGCAATGTGCGCACTCCTCCTGTCGTCAACATCCCCATTGGTGGGGTACATCTTGGACTTAATAATAATGGCTTAGAGGATAATCAAGATGACCAGTTTACCGCATTCAACAACGACATGGGTTTCTACAATGAAGACCGGAAGTACGAAGGGTTAGATGAGAGACTCAAAGCTATTAAGAGCCAAAGTCCTTTGGGGATTGATGTAGAGGACATAGGTCTCGTGCAAGGTGTGAGAATCCCTCCCAAGTTCAAGCTTCCTACATTGGATAAGTACAATGGCAGTACCTGTCCCAAAACATATTTGCAAGCTTACAATCGCAAGATTGCCCCTTATACTGAAGACCAAAAGCTCTGGATGTATTTTTTCCAGGATAGCCTGTCAGGCGCCTCCCTGGAATGGTACGTTAAGCTGGACAGGGTTCATATAAAGAGCTGGAAAGATTTGTGCGCTGCGTTTCTGAAACAGTATCAATATAATCTGGACATGGCACCTAATCGTACTCAACTGCAGAGTATGACTCAGGATCATAAGGAGGGCTTTAAACAGTACGCACAGAGGTGGAGAGAATTGGTTGCTCGAGTTCAACCACCTTTGGCTGATCGTGAGATGGCTCATATGTACATGAGCACACTCCAAGGGCCGTATTTGGATAGATTGGCTGCGTGTCCGTCAACAGGGTTTACCGACATTGTTATTGCTGGGGAACGAATAGAGAGTCTGCTGAAGTTGGGTAAGATTCAAGACGTCAGTGGGACTGGTGCTTTGAGTTCGAGGAAACCCTTTGCTAATGGACCAAGGAAAAGAGAAGGGGAGTCCAGTGCTGTGTATAGAGGAAAGGGCAGAGGCAGGACTCAATCCTACCATCAGGTGGGCGCTGTAACCATTCCGGTTCCAACAGGATAGTAAGCTCCAGATCAACAAGCTAGACCCCGATTCCAGACTAATAGACCAAGGGACCGTAAGTTCGATCTCTTGCCTATGACATATGCTGCTTTGTTACCACAGTTGCTCAAAGAGAAGTTGGTTGAACTTCGGACTATGAGGCCGCTAGATACTGGAAAATTGCCTCAAGGTTATGATGCTAATGTCCGATGTGAATTTCATTCTGGTGCGCCAGGTCACTCGACAGAAAAGTGTTGGGCTTTTCAACATAAGGTTCAGGACTTGATTGACGCAAAAGCTATTAATTTCTCTAAGCCACCGAATGTTCGTGATAATCCAATGCTCCATCATGGAGGTGCAAGCATGAATGCTATTTCTGATGGTGAGAAATTGAATTTGATTACCGATGTTAATTTGGTAAAGACTCTGCTATTGATTGTAAAAGAGTGTTTGTTAAAAGGAAAGGTATTTCCTGGGTGTGGTTCTGATTGTGAGGATTGTTCAAGACAGATTAATGGCTGCAGTAAGTTGAAAGTTGGACTGCAGGACCTTATGGACGAAGGAAGTCTTCAGTTTGATAAGGTAGAGAAGGAAAAAGATGTTTCTGCCATTACCATTTATTATAATCCAGTTGAAATACAGGTGCCTGTTGAAGATCCGGTTGCTATCATCGTGCCCGAGAGGCCGAGACCAGTTACGACCATAGTTCCTGAATCTGCTTCTTATTTGTCTAATAGGGCAGTTCCATGGCAATATGGAACTAATACTCATCAAGGAGGAAGTCAACAGAAGGCAGAGGCTATTATTGGTACCAGTGTTGAGAATATCAGTGGACCAAGTGGTTTCACCAGAAGTGGCCGGCTGTTTGCTCCCCAGACTTTAAGGAGTGATAAAGAAGCTGAAGCCGCTGCAAGAGCAAAAGGAAAACAGGTTGTTGATGACAAGGTGCATGTTCAGGAAGAGGACCCTAAAGTCAATTTTGATAATGATGTTGAGGAATTTATGAGGATTATCAAAAAGAGTGATTACAAGATCATTGATCAGCTCAATTAGACACCCTCTAAAATTTCAATATTATCCCTGTTAATGAGTTCAGATGCACACCGGGCTGCTTTGTTGAAGGTTTTAAATATGGCATACGTTCCCCATGACATTACGGTGAATCAGTTGGAGGGAGTAATTTCTAATGTCAATGTGAGCCACGGGTTGGGGTTTACGAATAGGGATTTGACTCCGGATGGATGTAATCATAACAAAGTGTTGCACATCACACTTGAATGCAAAGGAGCTGTTTTGTCGCATGTGTTGGTCGACACAGGTTCTTCCTTGAATGTGTTACCCAAAAAGGCCCTGATGAAAATTGAAGTAGATGGATTGGTCCTTAGACCCAGCGATCTGATTATGAGAGCTTTCGATGGATCCCAAAGATCGGTTTCTAGAGAGGTAGAATTACCAATACAGGTTGGTCCGCAGATATTCAAGACAATCTTTCATGTTATGGACATTCAGCCTGCTTATAGCTGTTTGTTGGGCCGACCGTGGATTCACGCAGGAGGCGCAGTTACCTCCACACTACATCAGAAGCTCAAATACGTGTTTGAGGGTCATGTGGTTACCGTTTGCGGTGAGGAAGATATATTTGTGAGTCATCTATCCACTTTCAAATATGTGGAAATGGAGGGAGAGATTCATGAAACCCTGTGCCAGTCTTTTGAAGCCCTAAATATCAACCAATTCCCAGGATCAAATGTGCCAGTTGGGCCGAGTACATCAATTGTATCCTATAAGAAGGCCAGAGAAGTGGTTGAAAGCGGAAGTGCCCAAGGTTGGGGTAAAGCTATCGACGTGTTCGTGAAAGAAGATAAGTTCGACATTGGATACCAACCGGGCCAGACGCCAGTTCCCCGATTCTGTGGACCAATCAATTTCAACAGTGGAGGAGTTATCAACCCTAATCAGTCCTGCTCAGCAATAGAAGATGACGCTAAAAGCTCAGATTATCTGGACAGATGGGTGTATGCACTGGCTCTGGGCGAGGCATTGCAAAACTGGTCTAGTGAAGAAATTATTCATGTTGTACATCATTCAGAGTAATAATTCTTGTCTTTCATGATGCATGAAATCCCACACTCTGCCCAAGGTGTGAGGATCCATTTGTAGGGCCACCATATTTTCTCATATAATGTTCAAACATCAATAAAAAGGACGTTTTTGTTTACAAATTTGTGTTCCTTTCTTTCTTCTTTATTTTCATTTTTTCACAAAGAAAATTAAAAATGATAATGCGCTTTCTTTTCTTTTGTTTTCAAGCAAAAATAATCTAAGATAAAGCATCAATCCAATCATGCAGACTTGATTTTGTGGATTCCTCTGAAAATGATTATGTTATGCCCATGTATGATTTCGACAATCCGATCTATCAAGCTGAGGAGGAAAGTGATGAAGACTATGAACTCCCAGAAGAGTTGGCTAGATTGTTGAAACAGGAGGAAAAGACCATCCAGCCTCATCAGGAAGTTCTTGAGGTTATCAATATTGGTTCAGAAGAAAGCAAGAAAGAGATCAAGATCGGTGCAAGTCTATGGGCTGATGTAAAGCAAGAGCTGATAGTCATGCTACGTGAATACGTTGACATCTTTGCTTAGTCATATTAAGATATGCTAGGTTTAGATACAGACATAGTTGTGCATAGACTACCGTTGAAAGAGGATTGCCCGCCGGTCAAGCAAAAGCTGCGCAGAACAAAACCAGAAATGGCTTTGAAGATCAAGGAAGAAGTACAGAAACAGTTGGATGCAGGTTTTTTGGCAGTAACCAACTATCCTCCCTGGGTGGCCAATATAGTACCGGTGCCGAAGAAAGATGGCAAGGTTAGAATGTGCGTGGATTACAGGGATCTCAACAGGGCAAGCCCTAAAGATGATTTTCCACTCCCTCATATTGATGTGCTGGTTGACAATACTGCTCAGTTTTCAGTGTTCTCATTTATGGATGGATTCTCCGGGTACAATCAGATAAAGATGGCGCCTGAAGACATGGAGAAGACAACATTCATTACCCCATGGGGTACCTTCTGTTACAAAGTAATGCCTTTTGGGTTGAAGAACGCAAGGGCAACTTATCAAAGAGCAATGGTAACGTTATTCCACGATCTAATTCATAAAGAGATCGAGTGCTACGTGGATGACATGATTGCTAAATCAAAGACAGAAGAGGAACATCTGATCAACTTAAAGAAGTTGTTTGAGAGGTTGAGGAAATTCAGGTTGAGACTGAATCCTAACAAGTGTACTTTCGGCGTGCGGTCCGGAAAATTGCTGGGTTTCATCTTTAGTGAGAAAGGAATAGAGGTTGATCCTGCTAAAGTGAAAGCTATACAAGAGATGCCTGTACCGAGAACTGAGAAAGAAGTTTGCGGCTTTCTAGGGAGATTGAACTACATTTCAAGGTTCATATCTCACCTAACTGCCACTTGCGAACCGATATTCAAAATGCTAAGAAAAGATCAAACCGTCAGGTGGAATGATCATTGTCAAAATGCATTCGATAAAATAAAAAGATATTTGCAGGAACCTCCGATTCTGATACCTCCAGTTCAAGGGAGACCATTGATTATGTACTTGACAGTGCTTGAAGGATCCATGGGTTGTGTTCTCGGTCAACACGACGAGACAGGTAGGAAATAACATGTTATCTACTACCTGAGCAAGAAGTTTACAGATTGTGAATCGCGTTATTCAATGCTTGAGAAGACATGCTGTGCACTCGCATGGGCCGCAAAGCGATTGAGACAATATATGATCACACATACAACCCTGTTGATCTCAAAAATGGATCCGGTCAAGTATATTTTTGAGAAACCAGCACTTACAGGCAGAGTTGCAAGGTGGCAGATGGTACTGACAGAGTACGATATTCAATATACTTCGCAAAAGGCAATCAAGGGAAGTATACTGTCAGAGTATCTTGCGCAACAGCCTCTTGATGATTACCAACCCATGAAGTTTGATTTCCCTGATGAGGACATCATGTTTCTCAAAGCGAAAGACTGCGAGGAACCACTTCTGGAAGAGGGGCCTGACCCTGAATCCAAATGGAGTTTGATGTTTGACGGGGCAGTTAATATGAATAGGTGCGGAGTTGGTGCAGTTCTTATTACGCCAGAAGGCGTTCACATGCCCGAGTAACTTTCGGGTGTACCAACAATGAAGCAGAATACGAAGCTTGCATACTAGGGATTGAGGAGGCTATCGATTTACGAATTAAGACCCTCGATATCTTTGGTAATTCAGCACTGGTAATCAATCAAGTAAAGGGAACTTGGCACAAACATCAGCAGAATTTGATTTCGTATAGAGATTATACGAGGAGATTGCTGACATTCTTTACAACTGTCAAGTTGTACCATGTTCCCAGAGATGACAATAAGTTTGCAGACGCCTTGGCCACTATATCTTCGATGATCAAATTGCATGGTTGGAACTTTGTTCCCAGGATTGATGTATCTCGTCTTGATAGATCTGCTTATGTGTTTGAGGTTGATGTAGTGTCTGAAGACAAGCCTTGGTACCATGACATTAAATGTTTCTTGGAAAATCAAGAATACCCGCCTGGGGCATCTTCCAAAGACAAGAAGACATTGAGAAGGCTAGCCGATAGTTTCTTCTTGAACAAAGATGGCGTGCTGTATAAGATAAATTTTGACATGGTTCTGCTCAGATGCGTGGATAGACACGAAGCAGACCTGTTGATGATTGAGGTGCACGAAGGCTCTTTCGGTACCCATGCCGGAGGACATGCGATGGCTAAGAAATTGTTGAGATCGGGGTATTATTGGTTGAGAATGGAGTCAGATTACTGTAAATATGCCCGCAAGTGTCACAAATGTCAGATCTATGTAGATAAAGTACATGTTCCTCCAAATCCGTTGAGTATCATGTCTTCTCCGTGGCCCTTTGCAATGTAGGGCATTGATATGATCGGGAAAATTGAGCCTACTGTTTCAAACGGCCATCGTTTCATCTTGGTCGCCATTGATTACTTCACTAAATGGGTTGAAGCAGCATCTTATGCCAATGTCACTAAGCAAGTAGTAGCTCGTTTCATGAAACGAGATATCATTTGTCGATATGGAGTGCCCGAAAGAATCATTACTGATAATGGTTCTAATTTGAACAACAAGATGATGGCTGAGCTATGTCGGGACTTCAAAATCGAACACCACAATTCTTCTCCGTACCGCCCAAAGATGAATGGCGCGGTCGAGGCGGCCAAAAAAAATATCAAAAAGATTGTGCAGAAGATGGTTGTCACGTACAAAGATTGGCATGAGATGTTACCATTTGCTTTGCATGGGTATCAAACATCAGTCCGCACGTCCACTGGGGCAACACCATATTCACTTGTATACGGTATGGAGGCAGTTCTACCGATCGAAGTTGAGATCCCCTCTCTCCGAGTATTGATGGACGTTAAACTAGATGAACCTGAAAGGGTATGAGCCAGATTTGATCAGCTGAGCCTTATTGAGGAGAAACGACTAGCAGCAGTATGTCATGGCCAGCTATACTAGCGTAGAATGAAGAGGGCATTCGATCAAAAGGTTCGACCTCAAGTTTACAAGGTCGGAGATGTGGTAATCAAGAGAATACTTCCTCCGAGTACAGATCACAGGGGCAAATGCACTCCTAATTATGAAGGTCCATTCGTGGTTAAAAAGGTTTTCTCAGGTGGAGCCTTATTGCTGACAACCATGGATGGTGAAGACTTTTCATCCCCTGTTAATTCAGACGCAGTTAAAAAATACTTCATATAAATAGACCCGCTGGATAAAAGAATATAAAAATCCAGGCAAAAAAGGGCATCCCGGCGAACCAAAAACTGAATAAAGGTTCGGGCAAAAATTAGGGATATAATTTGAAAAAAATTGTACATCCGGTAAGTTGAAAACCCGAAAGGGCAACTTAGGCAAAAATGGGTATCCCGGTGGGTTGAAAACCTGAAAAGGCGATCCACGCAAAAGAGGGATTCAAGCGAATGACTGCAGTCTGAATTAATCTGTACGTTCTCTACTCTTCAGCAAAATAGCAAAGTTTCCGAAGGAGGAATTGTTCCGACCACGAACTTCCGAAGGCGAAGATAATCAAGAGAGTTGGAATACATACTGGTTATAACAGAATCAGAAATCAGTTGGAATCCGATTTCCGCATTATCATTAGGATAGATTTCTTTTCGCAATTTTATGGCAATCAACTCTTTCAGGGGTTTTCTTCCGATTATAAATTCGCCGATTTTGGCATGTCATCAATAAAATTGAATATTCAGTCACAAGCTTTTATTTTCATTTTACTATTTTGTTTGCAAAAACGTCCGATTTTTGATAATCAAACATTACTTTGAAAATATTATGGCCTTGCAAAAACATGCACATAAAAGACAATTAAAATTACTTTGTTTGTTGGGCAACCTTGGATGGTGGATTAAAAAAAAACCACGCAATATCTTGGGGCACGTGCATATATTTTTCTGTTGCAGGTAATGAGTGCGATCGATCCAGGTAGCACAAAAGTTATCTCTCAGCATAATCAACAGATATTTGTTATGACTTGATATTGTTGTATCTTATTAAGTCGATTCTTTCATTCAAGAATTCCCACCGGGTTTTGTGACGATAACGGTTTTCGAAGATTGAATTCTTCTGTGTTGATAACGGTTATTAATGCAGTGAGCACTCCATGTCAATAACGAGTGCAAATCTTCCGGTACCTCGCAGACGATGTGAAGGGTAGTGCAAAAGCGAATGTTCGGAAGCTGAAGACAGGGTGTTCGTCTAAGATTTTGAAAACGCTTGGTTTTCTATAAAATCCTCTTAAAAGACGAAGCTTCTCGCAGTAGTATCCCCACTGAAGTTGCCAAGAGTTTGAAGATGCTTAATCTTCTGTGAAATCCTCTTATGACGTTTTCGTCAGATCAGTCTTGTATCATGGGGCGAAAGCAAGTTGTTGACTTTCCCGAACACGGGGCATGTCGAATTTCCCCAGCAGGAGATGTTCCAGATTTATTATCCCCAGTAGAGTTGGAAGACGTTTGGTCTTCTGTAAAATCCTCTTAAAAGGGCATCCCCAGCACGAGACACTTTAAAGCGGTTTCCTCCAGCAGAGTTTGTTATAAACTCATCATCCCCAACGGAATCGTCAAAAGGAAAAGATCACCTAACATGGGGCATTGTGGTACTTATCCTAAGCTTGACAGTCGTAGTCCTCAACAGAACGTCTTCTAACTAGGATTTACATATTCTGGACAGAGTAGCCCTGATTCCCCAGCAAGATTGTATCCCTGGCAGTGGTATCCCCACAGAGTTCAACATTTTGACAGTAATTTGCCCAGCAAGGTCTAAATAGATCGAGGGAATCTCTTCTTCAACAAAGTGTCAGCATATGATATTACCCTGCAGGTGGTGTAATTCTCAGCATTGCTCATTTACAATTCAAAGTCCAATTTATTTTTGGCATACAGATAGTTGTTCATATTATTCCAGCAGGTGGGATAGTATTGCGGATGATTGTTCCAGCATGTGGGGTGATCGTTATATACAATCGTTCGTATTATTCCAGCAGGTGGGATAGTATTGTAGATGGTTATTCTAGCAGGTGGGGTGATCATTATATATAATCGTTCATATTATTCCAGCATGTGGGATAGTATTGCAGGTGGTTGTTCCAGCATGTGGGGTGATCATTTGGCAAAGCTTCCAAAGCCGCTTTGGTAAGCATCGAAGTCCAATGTTAGTTTGGCAAAGCTGCAAAAGTCCATTTGAAGATGGCAAGTTTGAGATTCCAAAGCTGGTTTGGTAATCGTACAAGTCCAATGACAGATTGGCAGAAATCCAACACTAATTGGTACAAGTCCAACGACAGATTGGCAGAAATCCAACACGAATTGGTACAAGTCCAACGACAGATTGGCTGAAATCCAACACGAATTGGTAAAAGTCCATTGTTTAGAATGGCAGAGCAGCTAAAGTCCATCGATAGAGTGGCAAGCCAGTAGTCGCCTGGCGTCGTTCAAAAGGACATTGTTGAAAGTCCATCTATAGTATGGCAAGCCAGTAGCCGTCTGGCGTCGTTCAAAAAGACATTGTTGAACGTCCATCCATGGTGTGGCAAGCCAGTAGTCGTCTGGCGTCGTTCAAAAGACAGATCTCTCCGACAACGTTTCATTGAAGATTCAATCCAGCAGCCTTGTTAGGTTTATATCCCTTTCAATCACTATATACCTTGAAAGTCTGAAAGCAACCACTTTCAGGCATTCAGGTCTACAGCGTTTGAATAGGGGCAGCTGTAATACCCCAAAATTTGCTCTCTCTTTGGTCATCATAGCATAGCATTATCATATATCATATCATATCCATCTCATTAGCATTGCATTGCACCTTTGCATAGAAAAATAAAGCATAGCATCCCTCTTACCATCAAGGCGTGTGGTCAGGTGAAAGATGGGCAATCAAGGAATCATTCAAGGCACAAAAGGTCAAACAAGTTGCTTCAAAGCAAGCCAAGAGGTCTTTCATGTCTCATACTATCTCAATTGATCATCCAAAACCTCAAGAAAGTGAGATTCAAAAGGAGATTGAAGCACTACATCCTTCACTATGCAAGAGGTCCAAAAAACTGAAGGAAAACCCTCAAAAGAGATGGTTCATTGGTTCAAAATAACCCTCAAGTGGCATATATCATCATCCTTTAAGAGGATA
Source organism: Lathyrus tuberosus (assembly GCA_022829125.1). Classification (NCBI taxonomy): domain Eukaryota; kingdom Viridiplantae; phylum Streptophyta; class Magnoliopsida; order Fabales; family Fabaceae; genus Lathyrus; species Lathyrus tuberosus. Next base: position 3,054,896 of record JALAZF010000540.1, read on the forward strand.
CACAACATACTCAGAGGAATTTGGATTTGGAAGATGTGCAATTTCCTCCTAACCAGAAGGGGCTAAAACTAGGGTTTCTAGTTAAATCAGGGTATCTCTGATTTTTTGGACAAAACATGATGTAATGGTATTCTACATGTTCTTGAGTGTATGTGTGTGGAAAATTGCATCTCAATTGGTTTTAGAAGTGGTTCAATTGGAAGAAAGATAAAAAAATTAGGAAAATTGGGGCTAAGTCAAATAATCAGAGGAAAAAGTCAACTCTTGACTTTTTGAGGCCAAATTCATGAAATTCATGTTATATGTGACCAATGTAAAAAATTTGATCAAGAAACTCCGAAAGGATCATGAAAAATCAAGATTTGAAAAGTTGCCATTTTTGGAAGAAGTAGGGTTACTAAATAGGGCAAGTTTTGGCCATTTTGCATCAGACTTTGAGCCAAGGCTATTCAAAATTGAGACATCAAACGAAAACTCCACTCGGACACAACAAAATATCTTGTTTTAAGCTTCAAATCCACGTGTAGAACACTTCCATTGGATAAAAATTGAGAAAGTTATGGATGATCAAAGTTGAGGAAAACTTGGGCAAAATGCAAGTCAGCTTGGGCAAATTTCAGGTCACGCGCAGTCATTTTCACAAACATGTGGTAGACCAAATCTTTTGATCAATTACTCATGGTTAGAGGCCTCAAATGAAAAATCTTTCAACATGAAAGTTGTTCCTCTATGTGAGATCTTCAAAATTGGTGTTCATGATTTTTTCTTTTGATCAAAGGATAAGAAGTTATGATGGCTCAAAGTATGGTCAATGCAACTGAAAATTTGACTAAGTCACAACCAAGTCATGCCACACACGCGCGCATTATGCAGAATTTCAAGCCAGTTTTGAGTTCCTATGTTTGAAGCACATTTCCAATATGTTGCAAGTCTCATTTTCACTTCTTTTCAACATCAAAGTTGTTGTATCATGTACACACTTTGTAATGATACCAGAATCATCCATTTCCATGGCTTGAAGAGAGAAATATCCATGCGTAAACATCACCATTACCAACTGATTTCATCATGCTTCACATCAGAATTTGTAGTTTGGTTCACACACACCACAAACACTTCATCACATCAGTTTTCCTCTTTCAACCAAGCACATATCACCTACACCATGCACACTAGCACGTGCTATACATGAGAATGGAAAGAACAACTTGCTAAACAAGTTTTGTGCTACAACCAGCCGTGCCATTCATTTCACTTTCACCTCCACCATAGATTATCATAAGTCACCATCACCATATCATTGCTCCCCCTAACTAACTTGACTCAGTTAGTTAGGGATGACTCACCTAAACCACCATGACTCAGTTAACTCACTCAGGTTAACCATGGTTAAACTCACACTATAAATCAAAGCTTCACTCACATTTCTCATTGGAACACTCATTTTTCCACATTCTCCTCAGAAACTCTCTCTTCTTCTCTCTCAATCTCCCACCATTGCTACTGGTTTTCGAAGCGCATTGTGCTCAGTTTCTCACTCAGAAACTCTCTCTTCTTCTCTCTCAATCTTCCACAATTGCAAATGGTTTTGAAGCTTGGATTTCAACTTATCTCCACTGAATCATCATCAACTATTGCATCTAAGCCTTTATTTGGCCAAGAGTAGCCCAAAGAGGAAGCAGAATCTCTGGTTTTCTGAAGAATACCTCAAGGTCACAATTCTTCAGGTACGAATTTCCACCATTATAGGTATGCTTTGAAGATGTTTTTAGGTTCTTGAAGCTTCTTATAAGCTCAAGTATTTGTCTGGCTAGTTGATAGGCCTTTAGAGGCATAGTTGAAAAGTTAGGGCAAAACTTCTTCTGTTCGATTCTCTTATTTCATGAACCTTTTGTGCATTTTATCACTGGATTCTGCTCCTCATCATGAGTGTTATCAAGACATTTAGGAAATTTTTGATATTTTTATTTCATGATTTTATGACATTTTTACCCCTGTTCCATAATTTTCTTTGAATTTCCATTTGTGTGCATTCCAAATGTGGTACATGAATTTGTGGAATTTTCTTCTTGTTCATTACAAATTGTTTTGGCTTGATTCTTTTTGGATTGATTCACTAATACATTGAAGCATGTTAGATGATTTTTTTTTTTTTTTTTAAGTCATTTTATGACATGTTTTGATGCTTGTCTTTGCACCACTTTGCATGATGTTTCAATTTGACCTAAATGCATTGTTTGAAGTCATTTTGCTTTGAATTTTGACATGATATCTTGATGTATGATTCACTTCTGACTTAGGAATTCTAATACCATGTTTTCATAATTTTCATAAGTCCATTTGGTTTTTGTTTGATGTATTACATTTGAAGCATAATACATGTCATAACATTGTAACTTTGGTGCATGTTTTACATGAATTCTTTTGTGCATATTTGAATGAGCATTTGCATATTTTATAAGCCATTTAAGTGATATTATAGGTCCTTGGGACACATTATAGGTCATCTTTACATGTTCATTTCAACTTGAACTTTGTGCATCCTTAACATGTGTTGTGTGCATTTTCTTTTGAGCTTTCACTTCAATTTTTCTCCTATTACTTCTTGAATGTCTTGATTGTTGATTCATGAATACTTTTGAGATGTTTATAGACCATTTTCCATTTAGTTTCAATTCTGATCCTTGGATTACATGTTCCATTTATGCATATTCCTTTCATTCCTTTTCATCTTTCATCTATCCTTTCTTATGATAACATGTTTGAATGCTATGGATGATGATTGTTGCTTGTTCCCTTGAACTTGGATGATGATATTCATTTGTTGTTAATATGATTCACATTCTGGTTGTGATATTAAGATTGGATTCTTCATCTTATTCCTTTGAAATTTAATGTGCATTAAGTGTTTCTTTTTACTTCTTATACATGTTTCCTTGTTTACTAACCATGTAGGGGCTTTGGTAAGTTGAATTGAGTGTGGATAAGGGATCCACATTCAAACTTCTTTCCTTTCATCTTTTACAATTCAATCTTTTGTTTTGTTAAGCACTTATGTGCTTTCTTTGATTAACTCATTACTTTCCCTTTTGAGTTACAATTCATCTTCTACTTTTGAAGTGAATTGTTTAACTCATTCCTTCTTTAGACTTTAGGTTTTGCAACCTCACAAACCATTAGGATCACTCCCTTAACTAATCAATTAGGATTGAGTCTTAGTTCACATAGATTTTACCTTTTTCTCTCTTGAGTCTTTCATCTTCTCATCTCAAAGAAAATTCAAAATATCTAATAAAGGTAGGCATTTATTGCATTTAGGCCTTTCATATAAAGAAAAGATTATAAGGGGTCTTCTCTTATAATCTTAGAATGTGTAGCATATAGCCCATCTTGGGTCAATGTGTTAAACATTTGATCTAGTATGAGGGACTTAAATGCAATACTTGTTGAAGATGCAAATAAAAAACACTTCTTCATTCCATAATCAACAAAAATGCTTAATAAATACAAGTATGCTAGTGTGTTTGAACCTTAATAATTGGAACTAAGTGTGAGGGTCTTCTTCATACTTAGTGTATTTTCTTACTCATTCCATCTTGGAATATGAGGATGTATACATTCCAATGATTGAGATTTAGATATACTCTCATATGCAAACAAATAAAAAAAACTCTTAAAAGACAAAAACAAAGAATAACGTCTTTCCTTCGGGAATTCTTTTCTCACCTCATTCACTCTCAATGTACGAACGTGCTCCTTCTCGTTCTCTTGCAAGATGGTAACGCACTCGGACCAGCGAGCCTGCAACACCTGAGCTAGAACGTTAGTCGTTCCTAAAAAAAACAAACAATTCATCCCTAGTGAGGGGAACTACGTCGCTCTGATTCTCATGTTCTCGATGAGATACGTAGGCAGTGGGGTAGGGCCCATTCGAGCACTCCTTTTATTTTACCTACATTTGTTTCTTGTTCTCTCTTTTCTTTTTCCGTTCCTGTTCCTTTCCTTTTCCGGTAGCAGTGGAGCTCCAGACGACAACACCCTTTGATTGAAGCAGCAAACGTGGATCCCATCGGGTACGATGGACGTGAGAGGGTGCTAATACCTTCCTCTCGCTTAACCGACTCCCGAATCCAGTTCTCTTGGTCGTGAGACCATGCCTTTCCTTCCCTTCAGGTTTATGCGGTGTTTCCTTTCCCTCTCGTGGGATAAATACACATTGCTGGTGACTCTGTTTCGGTGCCACTTTCGCGTTTGTACTTGGATGAAAATCTGGGAGCGACAGTTATCTATCTGCCGGGACCAATACCGTACAAATCCGATAAGGCTATCCCTTATAAGTACGGTGCAACAAAAATCGAGAAAGGAAAAGAAACTCCATTACCCTCCGTCGTAAACATTGCAGACATCAGTCGAGTAACACGGAGCGGCCGGATCTTCAACAGAGGAGTTGGAGAACCCACCAAGGAAAAGGAACCTCAAATAGAAGTTACCAATCAACCAGTCGGTCCATCCAGTAATCCCAACCTTTTAAAGAACAACGATGAGATGCTGAAGCTCATCCAGAAGAGCGAGTACAACATTATAGACCAATTATTACAAACTCCTTCAAGAATCTATGTGCTATCTCTCTTACTCAGTTCCGAAGCTCACAGGGAAGCTCTACAGAAAGTCTTAGAGCAAGCCTTTGTGGAACAAGATATGACAATAAGACAATTTGACAACATCATCTCCAACATCACTTCCTGCAACAACTTGGGATTCAATGATGAAGAACTGCCAGAAGAAGGAAAAAATCACAACATGGCACTCAACATTACGGTCAATTTCCAGGACGATGCTTTTGCAAATGTACTGGTAGATACCGGATCAGCTCTGAATGTTATGACAAAATCTACTCTAATGCGACTATCATTTCAAGGATCTCCGATGAGAGGCAATGAGGTCATCGTCAAAGCCTTTGACGAATCCATAAAAACACTTATCGGCAAAGTTGATCTTCCTATAACTATCGGTCCTCACACTTTCCAAGTCACTTTCCAGGTCATGGACATTCGGGCAGCCTACAGCTGTTTATTAGGAAGACCTTGGATACACGAAGTTGGGGCAGTCACTTCGACACTTCACCAGAAGCTGAAGTTCGTCAAAAATGACAAGCTAGTCACAGTCTGCGGAGAGCAAGCTTTAATCGTGAGTAACTTATCATCATCATCCATGTGGAACCCGAGGAGGTTGTTGGAACTCAGTTCCAAGCACTTTCAGTGAGCAATTAGAATCAATCAGAAAAAGGAACATCAATTTCCTCATACAAAGACGTTCTCAAAGTGATCGAGAGTAACAACGCAAAAGGATAGGGACAGTTTGTCATTCCTACGGATAACAAGACAAAGAAAGGTCTTGGTTTTTCCTCAACCTATACCCAGACTACTACTAATGATGAAAGTTTTCATCCCATTCAGGACTTCTTCCACAGTGGAGGCTTCCTTCATCCAGTGTTTCACGAAGTACATACCATCAATGAGGGTGACTCCTCCGATACAGATGAAAAGTGGAAGTCCTATCTCAACGAGGACAGTTATATGTCTCAGGAAGAAACGCATAAGCCATTTTGCTATCCCACGCAAAGTCTGAGATATATATCAAGATCAGATGTCAAGATGATATACGGAGGTTATGATTTGAAAGGATTTCGTGCTCCGCCAAGCACATTAGAGGAGGTCACTCTGCTGAAAAAAAACTTTGACTATTTCTATTATGACCCAATGGATGACTTGCCTATCTGGCAGCAGTACCCAGAAGACTTCGGGTAAAAGAGTCAGCCAAACGATGCATATCGGCTGAGTATCATTGGAAAGAATACCTACGTCCCCACTAAATCATGGGATCATTACTCAGAGCATTCAGAAAATATCCAGCACAACGATGAATCTGCAAAGATTACAGGACAAGAGTTCATCAACTATGCTTTTCCCGAGGTCAACGTCATCGAGAAGAATGGCTCCTCCAGTTCCACAGAAGTATGGGACACTTTAGGACAACCGAGTGGCAAGTACGACTTCTTGGTCAAGTACACCACTCCTGAAAGCTCTCGTATCAGGCTCGAAGACATCCAGCCAACTGGAAGGGGAGATCCGCCTGAGAGTGATAATATTGTACAAGATACAACAGAAGAATTCGTCTACGATAACTTTGCCTGGGAAGAAGACTCCAACGATCCTACTCTGCCAAAAATCAGCGTCATTTCTGAGGACAAACCAATAAAGACGGTATCGGACTTTGTGATTCAACGAGGAGTTCGCAGCCAATGGATTGTTGTCGATGTCCCGAAAGTCGTCCATAAGTCTAAGTAATTGCCGTCTTTGTTTTAACCTTTCACCCTGCCCAGGTGAAACAGATGTTTTTATAGGGCTTGTCATACCCCAAATTTTGACCACTAAGATTTTCCATCATTGTGCAAATCATCATCACAGTATGGAGGAACCATCATACTTCATCAGTCTCCCCAAAGATGGGTGAGCATCCACTACAATCAAAATTAGGGTTTCAAGCCCTCTCTGAGTGCTTAGACAAAGGATCAATCAAGGAATGACATGATCTTCAACTTTTCTAACATCTCAAACATACACAATGGATCAAGAGGACTCCCACTTCAAGGATTAAGCACAAGGCTGCTCCCTTCTAGGTGGATTAAGTCTCAAGATCGACAGTGTCACCAAATTAGGGTTTTGGTCGACCAGGGCCTCCAGATGGAAATTTTTCATCTAGGCACAAGCCAATCATCCAAAACATAACCTAATATACTCCATGGAACCTCATGGACCCATTCATCAAGTCAATTTTGCCTCAGGGGATGCATACATCAAAAATTAGGAATTAGGGTTTCTTGACCTAATTCACCCCTAAGTTGACTTTTGGGACAAATCATGAACCAAGACCTCAAGAGAGGGTTTAAGGGTCTCTAATGAACTATATTGATCCATTTGGAACAATTGATTAATCCAAGAAGCTTGAGCAACAAGTTTCAATTTCATCTGCACCACAATTAGGGTTTTAAGGAAAAAGTCAACTGTAACTTTGACTTTTGACCAGGACATGATCCCAAGCCCTATAACATGAATCAATATACCCTATGACACCCATGGAACATGTCCATCAAGTTTGATTTAGGTCAAGGACATGATTTCCTGAAGAATTGCACAGTTTGGAATTCATCTGATAAAAAGTCAACTGTGCACAAAAGTCAACTTTGACTTTTTGAGATTTTTCACCAAAATGGTTTTTTAACCCTAAAATGATGTTAATATATGATTTGAATCATCATTCATCAAGAAAAATCAAGAAAAGTTGGATAACTTGTAAAAGGGGTAACCATAAAAACTTAGAAAATTTTCTAAGTTAAAAATAAAGTGACAAGGGTACCAACTTTGAAGGATCATAACTCCTAAACCACAAAGCTATTTTTTCTCATTCAAAGATGGATTTGTAGCCCTCATTACCCTCTACAAAAACTTCAACTAGACCTAAGTCCAATTCATTAAGGATTTTGAGTTATGGAGTGATCAAAATGGATGAAAAGTGAAAATGTCACTTTTTCCAACACTTAGTGAAATTTTCACTAAGTCAGAATCTACCTTCACTTTTTGCCAAATATAAGGGGATTTTTCACTTGGATTCAAAAGAGATCAAAACCAAACATGTTCAAACAGTTGTTGTATCATGTAAGGGCTTTCCAAAATGGCCAAGAACATTGCCAAATTCCATTTGGGCTATGAGTTATGACATTGGAAAGTTGCCTTGCTGAAATCTGTCAAAGGCAAGGCAGAATTTGCAACTTTGCTCGATTTTCCAAAATCAGCCAAATTCAAATGCTCCTATCCACTTGGACACCTCAGAGGATTGAATCTAAAGGGGACAATCACTGAGCCAAGCCTCCAAAGTCCATGGAACAAGAAATAGCATGTTGAACCTAGAATGGCCAAAATAGGGACAAGACTCCAAATTTGGATTGAAGCATTCAATGGAAGCATCAAGGTGGCATGGACTGAGCCATTCTTATATGAAATCAGTCAAGACTTATCCAAGACCAAGGGAACCAAAGCTCTGTGCCCTAACCTCTAGTCAATGGCTAGAGGAGACTTGGATTTTCATTTGCCAACATTTGCCAAACCTACTTACCAGTTGCCATTCACTATTCCTTGCAAAACAAACTTGCTCTACTATAAATAGAGCTCAATTGTGGTCAGTTTGAGTATACCAAAGCCATCTAACAGATGCTTTCCTCAAAATCTCTTTCTCTTGGCAAAAATGCCTTTCTTAGCAAGGTAGCTATCGGGTTTTGAGTTTGAGAGCTTTTCCAATCAAACTAATCACTCACACACCTCACATACATCATATAGAAGTGATCCAAACACTCACATAACATCTGGAACACTGATTTCAGAAAATCACCAGCTGGTTGCTCAAACTTTCAATCATGTTGCAGCTGAGGTACCACAAATCGTTCCAGCCAATTTCAATAAAGTCCAAGCATTCAAACACACTCCATAGGGTGTAGGGAAGGTGTTCAGATCATCACCACTCATCTGTAACACCTTCAAATCAAAAATCACTTTGCACTTGCTGTCACGGCCTAGAGGTAAGCACATACTTGGTCATCTCTCAATCTATGCATATTTCCTCGCATAATAATTTGACCATATGTTCATAATCAAGCATGGAATGTTTCCCCTCAATTAATTGCATTGTTTGAATCGTGTATCATAAATCCTAGCCTTCATGCAGAAATTAGGGTTCTTGAGAATTTCTCATGATTTCTTGTTATATGTTTAATTTAAATGAAATTAATGGACATAGACATGATCGTGAGGTTGAGACGAGCATAATGATATGTGGATTGCATGTTATAATCAAGTATTCAGGGAGATTGGATAGAAAATGCATATCAGCCAAACCCAGAACACGCGCGTGTTCTTCAACTATTCTTGGCGCCTTTTTTTAATTTTGAAATATTTGAATTTTGTGATTTTTCTTTAATTGATTCAAAAATTAATTTCTCTCTGAGTTTTAATGATTTTGAGTTGATTCTTTTTTTAATAATTCACAAAAATGTTAAAATATTTTATTTTCCTAAAAAATCTCAAAAATATTATTTATTTCATATAATTGATATTTTTACAAAGAATTAATATTTTAATTGTTTTTGACATTTTAAATATTTTTTCCACATTGATTTTGCAACTTTTAATGCTTTCTAATTATTTTGTAGGTCAATACTTAATTTTTGAAGCATTAATCCAAGATCACAATTTGTTTTTCACATATTAAACAATTTTGATCATTTTAATTGAATTTTTATTCAATTAAATACATTTTTGAAAACAAATTAGGGTTTTTGGATTAATTCAACCCTCATAAATCATTTTCAAACACTTTTTTGGGCTTCTAATAGAGTGTAAGGCCCAATCCTTTCTTGACCAAAACATTTTGGGCCTCAGTGTATTGTATAAGTCCCGATACCGTCAAAAACAAACGGCGCGATCGTCGCCCTTTTGAAAAATAACCTTGGGCTTCTACTCGAGCTATAAGACCCATTTAAATCTTTTTGGGCCTCTATTAGAGTTTAAGACCCAACCCCCTTTTAACAAAAATCATTTGGGCCTCACTTATTGTATAAGTCCCTCTGCGTTAAAAGAAAATCTCGGCGCGATCGCCATTTTAAACGGAAAAATCAATTGGGCCTACCCTCGTGTTATAAGCCCCACTCTTTTTCTTTAAAATTTTTGGGCCTCTTAAGAGAGTGTAAGACCCCTCCCTTTGTACAGAAAACCTTTTTTGGGCCTCAGTCACTTGTATAAGTCCCTCTGTATAAATTCAAACAGTGCGCTCACTGATAAAACCCTGGGCCTCTCCTTGAGCTGTAAGTCCCAAATCTTTCTTTTTCAAAGCACTTTCTCCTTTGATTTTGAATATACTGTTGTTTTCAATCTTTCTTTGTTGAACAACTAACCAAACAGCATGGAAGCTCTACAACCTAGTAAGTGGTTATTGCTTTCATTTACCGCTTTCATATACATATAACTGTATTGTGGGGCTGTTTCACTGTAAGTCTTCTTTCATAAACTCATATCAACAGTGTAATAATAGTATAGATATTTAGAGTTTCCCCGGCAACTACGTCTAGCACTAGGTAAAGCCCTGTTGATCACTCTGAACTTACAGTCAAAACTAGATCCCCATAGGATTACCAGACACAGTCTTCCCTCCTCTTGGGGTTAAACAATATAGAGATGTGAAAGGAAGATTCTTTTTGAACCCTTTCTCAGACTGTCACTCTTAGAAATAGACAGAACTAGATCCCCAGTAGGATCACCAGATACAGTCTTCTCTTCGGCTGTCCTCATTAGGAATTGTCAAGAAACTCTATTCCCAGAGATGAATGTATTCTCCGTGAATGGCATCTTTGAGTTTCTTCCAAATTCTCGAACTTTCCTGACTTGACCTATTCCTTGTGAATAGCTTGCCTTGAATTTCTCGGGGTTTAGGGACCCACGGGCTTCTTAAAAGCATCGGCCTCCTCTTGGGCATCGTACAAGGACCCACAGGCTTCCTAAAAGCAACCCCGCCTCCTCTTGGGCTTAGTACAAGGACCCTACGGCTTCTTAGAAGTATTCACAGCCTCCTCTTAGGCTTCGTATAATGATCTCTTCCTCCGGGAATGATAGCCTCCTCTTGGGCATCGTACAAGGACCCGTCGGCTTCTTAAAAGTTTCCAGCATCCTCTTGGGCTTCGTACAAATTGTCCCGACGAACTCCTAGAGGTATAGGAACAGAACTTAGTCAGCTTCATAGAGCAGTCTTTTCAAAGAGTCTACTACTGTTTCTCAAAGCATAGTACAAAAGACAAAACCCTAGACTTGGACAGTCTAATTTCCTTGAGTCTCAAAGACATTCTCAAGTGACCCCTTCGTTAAATAGGAAGGAAACCCGTAGACTTGGACAGTCTCGATACCCTTTGGATTTCCCATTTCCTTAAAGAACAGGAATAACCCGGGTCCTTGAATCAAATCTTCGAGTACAGTGTTGCTCATATAAGAACTGATTTTCTCTTTAAAATCAGTATACTGGACTTGTCACTTAACTGAAACAACGTTTAACCTCTCTCTCGGGCTTTGTACGAGACACATAAGAGACTCCCTCGTTGAGTCAATCATCCCTTTCGCCTCCATCTCGGGCTTTATAAGAGATACAAAAAGGTTCTTATTTGAGCCAAACAAATTTTAGCCTCCATCTCGGGCTTTGTACGAGATACAAAAACTCTCTTGTTGAGTCAAATAGCCTCCATCTCGGGATTTATACGAGACACCAAAAGACTCCATCGTCGGGCCAAAACCTTTTAGCCTCTCTCTCGGGCTTTGTACGAGACACACATTAGCCTCCTCTTAGGCTTTGTATAAGAAAACCACTAGTTGATCCAATCAACCTTTTAGCATCAAAGTTGTGCCTCATTCACATTACACAAACATCAATAACTCCTTCCACTCCATCTAATAACAGCAAGCCTCTTGATCATTTACATCCATGCCACTGTCCTTCTTTTAGCATGAGAAATTCCTAAGGAAAGATGGCATTGCTCAACGCTGAGTTAAAGTCTTCTCCTTCAGGTCAAAACCCCCTATAAAGGAAATTATGGCATTGCTAGGATTCGCATATCCCGGTTAAAGTAATTCTCCTTTATAACCAGTCACCCAACAGTTGTGACAGACAAACCCTTCTTTAGAGATGACAAATTCTCCCTAAAGTCGAGGTTTTTCAGCTTCACGTCTTGGGCTTTGAACAAGATACAAATCACCTTCAGCTTCACATCTTGGGCTTTGAACAAGATACAAACTACCCTTTCGCTTCACGTCTTGGGCTTTGAACAAGACACCAAAACACCCATTTCCTCCCATAGAATAGGAGGAACTACGAACCCTCTGATTTCCCTGTTTTGGTAAACGGGAATACGTAGGCATAAGATTGAAAGAAAAATCTTAGCGAGCACACTAAACGAAAACCCAAAATCCCATATCTCCATCAATCAAAAGCAGTCATTCAAAAAACATCAGTCCTAACATCCTAATCCTTGTTCCCCGCCAGAAACCTTCTGTCAAAACAAAAAGAAAGAAAACAGTATTGGCGAAAATACAAATAACCAGTACAAAGGCCCCCCCACATTGATAGCATCCGTAACCTAACAGACCGCTGTTTAAACTCAGTATGCAAAGCAGGGTTAATTGGAGACATCTATTTCCCTTCCTTCATCAGCTTTAATAGGATAAAAAATGAATCGACCTGTAGTTTAAGCTCAAACCGCAGAGAGCGACCAGCGCTTAAGAACCGCGTCCAAAATCGCTCACTAAAGAAAAATGGCGCCCACCGTGAGGCCGATCTCTTCAGTTTCTTTTATTTTTTCTTCACTTGTGTGAATACCATAGATTGGGGCTTCCGCCGGGGAACCCATTTTCTGTCAGGAACTTAAGATTCATAGCTTTAAAGGTCTAGGATGTTTAGGACAAATATATATACTGCTTTTCCTAATTGCTATACGTGTTTATTTTTATGCTAATGGGAATGCGGGTGATGCCGTATGTGGAAAGATTGAGTATACACTTAAGATAAGTGATGGCGACGGGGTCGACCATCAACCTCAGTGGAGGCTGACCAACGTAACCCATTCTCTCACCTAGACAATGGGCCGGTTGTTAAGTCTGGGAAGCTGAGGAGCCAAACCCTTTCGTAGTGCGGAAACTATCGGAAATAGTTGTTACGCGATACTACCCTCATTTGAGGCTGGTGATCTATTCTCGGTGAATGGAACTTACTCTAAGATTGCACTACAACTCGCTGGCGATCCGCTTGTTGTTTTGCTTTCCTGGGAGGAGCTGATGATAATGAGTACAGGTACAAAATATCACCTTAGTATAAACCTTTAGGGATGGGTAGAGCCTTGACTTCATGACAACGACCCTTTGACCCCATGTTTTTTCTATGTTTTTGTGTGCTGCATTCATGCATTCATTTAAAAAAAACATTAAAACATTCAAAAAATTCTTCTCTTCTAGTCTCTCTGTTTTTCAAATTAAACTAAGACTGTGATTGCAAATATCAGAGAAAAGGATTGCACAAATGGATTTCGGTAAAAGGAGAACTCATAGTTATACCTTCAAGGTTCCAAAACCAGAGGATTTGAGAAGGTTAGCAAGGATGATCACTAACCCTGAGGCTTTCAGAGCCAAGCACGGAGGTTTGCTACCACTGTTAAGAGTCCATGTGATTGAGGGAATCATGGATGCGCTCATTCAGTTTTATGATCCAGTTTATCATTGTTTCACATTCCCGGATTACTAACTCGCACCAACACTGGAGGAGTATTCTCACCTGATCGATCTACACATTACAGATCGAGCTCCATTTTCTGGACTGGAAGAAATTCCAAAGAATCAGACTATTGCAAGAGCAATTCATTTGGACAAGTCTGAGGTCAGGGCTCGCCTAACTACTAAGGGTGGCATCCAAGGTTTACCAGCCCAGTTCTTGACAAAGAAAGCCCTGTATTTCGCCAGTATAGGAAACGTGACGGCTTTTGAAAGCATCTTTGTCTTGCTCACCTACGGGTTATTTTTGTTTCCCAACATCAATAACTTCGTCGATATTAACTCCATTAAGGTTTTTCTCATTGGAAATCCTGTGCCGACTTTGCTCGCAGATGCGTATCATTCTGTACACTTGGGAAATTTGTACAGCGGAGGGGAGATCACATGCTGTGTACCTTTGCTTTACAAATGGTTTATATCTCACTTGCCCAAGTCTGCTGCTTTTTGGGATTGCAAGAGTATCTTTCGTTGGTCGCAGAAGATCATGTCTCTTACCAACTCTGACATTGATTGGTGTAATAGGATTTATGAGGGGTTTAGGATCATTGACCGTTGTGGAAACTTCCCCAACGTACCCCTCATAGGAACTAAAGGAGGAATCACCTATCATCTGGTATTGGTTCGTCGTCAATTTGGATACCCGATGAGACACATCCCACTGGGTGTTCATCTGGAAGGTCTTTTCTTCAAGGAAGGAGAAAATGACAGTGCACTAAAGATGGAAATAGTGCAAGCTTGGAAGCATGTTCATAAGAAAGGACGAGAGTCTTTAGGAAAACCGGACTGTGTCTCGGTGGAGCCTTATCTCCATTGGGTACAAACTAGAGCTCTCAAGCTAAAAATGCCTTATCCTCGTTATAGAATTCTTCCGCCGAGGGAATCTGTCATGTACTTCATGACTGAGACTGAAAAGCTTCAGGTTACTCTCAACAAAGTTCAACGGGAGAGAAGGTCTTGGAAGAACAAGTACCGTACCCTCGACATAAAGTGCATCAAAATACAACAATTACTGAAAGAGAAAGATGCTCTGATTGAAATTTTGGACCAACATGTTGTAGAGAATCAAGATGACCAAAGGAATTTGCTCGCTCCTTTCACCTGGCAAAGGAATGACAACCCGACAATGGCCCAAGAGCCCCGGTCAAATAAAAGGAAAGTACCAGAATTAGCACCCGATTTCTCTTCAGAGGGGACTCGGGACCCATTCGCTTAGGTTTCTATTTCCGCACCTTGTAATCTACTGTATTTTCATTTCTATAATCCTTTGAATTCAATAAAAAGGGGTTTCCCCACCGTTTGATATTTCCAATCTAATTGTCAAAGTTTATTTTGTTAAACCATAAACAATTAATATAATCATTGCATTCATCATTCTCACATCGCGTATTCTTCTTACCTACGAATCTCACATTTGCGTCTCGGTTATAGAGTCAAACTGTTTCATTCGTATAAGAAAGGAGAGAGTTGAAAGAAGAGATCGACGCTCTAAGAAAGGATATGAGAAAGCTTCGTAACGACATGCAAGCCATGGCAGAAGCTCAGCTACAACGAACTGTGATCTCAGAGATCACCTCAACGCCCATAGTGGAAAAGTATGATCCTAGGTATCAGATACCGAAAGATCGTCCTTGGGGCATGCCTGTTAACTATATCCCGGAAGGATATGTTCCGTCGATCACTGAAGATCAGGGAATCACAACAGAAGCCGCTGGGCCTGAAGGTTACAAACTTCGGGAAAGCGAAGATGCCAGGGGCATACTGAAGACTCCTGAAGGTTACAAACTTCGGGAGACGCCAAGACTCACTGCCGTAGTCACGGTACCACCCCCTGTGGTGCACACTGTCCCGGAAGGACAGATTCCACAGACACCTTCTGGTAAGAAGGAAACTATGTTTGACAGAATGGAGGAATTCCAAGAGCAGTTCTTGGAAATGCAGAAGGAACTGCAAGCCATTCGCGGTCAGGATCTATTTGGAAAGGACGCCGCAGATCTCTGCTTGGTCCCAAATGTGAAAGTCCCGCACAAATTTCAAGTGCCCGACTTTGAAAAATACAAGGGTAACTCTTGCCCTCAAAGCCATCTGGTGATGTACGCTCGGCGGATGTCAGCTCAGACGGAGAATCAGGACCTACTGATTCACTACTTCCAGGATAGTTTAACCGGTGCCGCACTCAAATGGTACATGGGTTTAAACCGTGCTACGATTAGCACTTTCAGAGATCTTGGCACTGCATTCGTCCAACAATACAAATACAATTTGGACATGGCACCCGACAGAGATCAACTCAGATTAATGTCGCAAAAAGATAAGGAAACCTTTAAGGAGTATGCTCAAAGGTGGCGTGAAAATGCCGCTCAAATTTGTCCACCTCTTGAGGAAAAAGAGATGACAAAGATCTTCTTAAAGACCTTAAGCTCATTTTACTATGACCGAATGGTTGCCAGTGCGCCCAGTGATTTCACCGAGATGGTCGGCATGGGCGTACGTCTTGAGGAAGCCGTCCGAGAAGGACGTTTGGTAAAAGACACTGGATCGACGAGCGGTACTAAAAAATACGGTAGTGCTCTCCCTAAGAAAAAGAGCAAGATATTTGGAATATCTCTCTCGGAAAGCAAAGACGACGTTATCAACCGGTAGCAGCTGTGACTCCTGCTATCAATCCTGCGCCTATTGCTACGTATCAACCTCAGGTTGCGCAGAGCCAACCTGACCAACCAAGGACACAACAGCCTCTTCGGCAGGCTCGTCCTCCATATAACGACAATCGTACAACACGACCACCAGGATTTGATCCTATACTCGTGACGTATGCAAAGCTGTTTCCGTTACTACTGGCTAAGGGGCACATTCAGACTAAATCTCCTCTTACAGTACCAGAAAACCTGCCTTTTTGGCTTAAGGTGGATCAAACTTGCCCTTACCATCAAGGAGGATCAGGGCATAACATAGAGACTTGTCTCAATTTCAAGTCCGACATGCAAAAACTTGTTAGGAGCGGGGTCTTATCCTTCAAGGATACAAATCCTAATGTTCTCACAAACCCGCTACCTCAACACGAGAAGGCTGCAGTTAATCTGATTGAGAAAGAGACTAACGACGTCTATCAAATTCACGATGTACTCTTGTTGAAAACCAATCTGGTCAAGATGCATTGTAGACAGAGTGGATATGGCCATGTGCCACCTCATAACTATCATCAGTGTGGTATCTGCTCTAAAGACAATCAGGGATGTTCTGTGGTGCAAGCAGCACTACAGGAACAAATGGATCTCGGATGGATCCAAGAGCACCAAGTTCGTGGAGTTAACATAGTCTATACGAATTCTAACGTCATTCAGAACCACGATATCCGTGCAATGAATGTTAACTTGGTGGCAATGCACTCAAGGCAAAGCCAGTATCATAATCTGCCGCGGCACGATTACAATTCCTGTCTGACTTGCTCGGTAAACAAACAGGGATGCTCTTTCAAACAGGAGGCCCTCCAATGTCAGATGGATCTTAGATGGATCCAAGACTACCATGATAGGAACTTCTATCAAATCAACATGGTTCAGATCTTCGATATGTGTGTGATGAATACCAACCTGGTAGAGTTATATGTTGAGCACGTCTGACTCGGAATCTTAATATCACATGACTATCAAAGCTGTAAAGCGGGTTGCGAAAACAATCGAGGTTGTACCCTTGTCCAGGAGGCACTTCATCACTCGTTAAATCACTGGTGGATGCCAATTTATATGGATGAAGATACTCAGCAGATTAGTATCAATAACAGGAATCCTACTCGGCATCAGAGTCAGGATGTTCGATCAGTGGAAGCTAACCTAGTGAGGTTACATTGTATTCAAAGTGGGCGTGGCCAGGTGCCACCACACAACTATGAACGTTGCGGCGTCTGTTCAGAAAGTAACCAAGGGTGTTACTTTGTGAGAGCAGCTCTTCAGGGTCAGGTCGATTGTAGAGAAATTCGTCCATATCCGGGTTCTGGACCCATCAACTGGACGCCGAACTACCTTGCCGAGTAAGTTGAGGATGTTGTCACGATCTCTGGTCATCACAGGACCAGGGATGTTTTTGCCATTATCCCTCTACTTGACGAATCTAAAGTTCCCAATCGGGAACGGATCGAGATTAATTAAGATGGTCAGAAAAACCAGAAGGCTCCCGTAGTCATCTATCTACCGGGACCACTACCATATGAATCAGCTAAGGCTATCCCCTACAAATACGGTGCAACGAAACTTGAAAATGGAAAGGAAATTCCATTACCCTCCGTTGTGAATATTGCATACATCATTCGTGTAACACGGAGCGGTAGAATCTTCAACCGAGGAGTTTGAGAACTTAACAAAGAAAAGGAACTTCAGATAGAAGCTCCCGATCCACCAGTCGGTCAATCCAGTAATCCCGACCTTTCGAAAAATGATGATGAGATGCTGAATCTCATCCAAAGGAGTGAATACAACATTGTCGATCAACTGTTACAAACTCCTTCAAAGATCTCTGTGTTATCACTGTTGCTCAATTCAGAGGCCCACAGGGAGGCTCTACAGAAAGTCTTGGAGCAAGCCTTTGTGGAACAGGATGTAACAATCAGACAGTTCGATAACATTGTCTTTAACATCACTTCCTGCAATAATTTGGGATTTAGTGATGAAGAATTACCCGAAGAGGGTCGCTGTCATAACATGGCACTCAATATCACAGTTAACTACCAGGACGATGCTTTAGCCAGCGTACTGGTAGACACATGGTCAGCCCTGAATGTTATGCCGAAGTCCACTTTGATGCAATTATCATTCAAGGGCCCTCCGATGAGAATCAGCGAAGTCATCGTCAAAGCGTTCGACGGATCCAGAAAAACGGTTATCGGCGAAGTTGATCGTCCCATAACTATTGGTCCTCATACTTTCCAAGTCAATTTCCAGGTCATGGACATCCGGGCAACATATAGTTGTTTATTAGGAAGACCTTGGATACATCAGGCTGGAGCGGTTACTTCGACCCTCCACCAAAGGCTAAAGTTCGTCAAGAACGATCAACTTGTCATAGTTTGTGGGGAACAGGCCTTGCTTGTAAGCAACTTCTCATCATCTACTGGTATAGAACCCGAGGAGATTATTGGGACGCAGTTCCAAGCACTGTCGGTGAGCGAGAATAATCAGTTCAGAGGAGGAACCTCGATTTCCTCATACAAAGATGCTATCAAAGTGGTCGAGAGTACCGATACAACAGGATGGGGACAGCTTGTCATTCCTATTGACAATAAAACAAAGAAGGGTCTTGGTTTTTCCGCAACCTGTACCCAGACAGCTGCCAATGATGAAAGTCTTCATCCCCTTCAAAATTTCTTCCATAGTGGAGGTTTCCTTCACCCAGTGTCTCAAGCAGTACATGCTATCAATGAGGAAGATCCCTCTGACACAGATGAAGAATGGAAGTCCTACCTTAACGAGGACGGTTATATGTCTTAGGAAGAGGTGCCTATACCATTTTTCTATCCCGCACAGACTCCGAGGTTTATACTCAGGTCAGACGTCAAAATGATATACGGGGATTGTGATCTGGAAGGATGCCGTGCTCCGCCAAATTCATTAGAGGAAGACACTCTGATGAAAGACAACTTTGACCATAACTACTATGGCCCAATGGATGGTCTGCCAATGTGGCAGCCTTACCTAGGAAAGTTGGGGCCAGAAAGTCAGCCGAACAATGAAAATCAGCTGACCGTCATTGAAAAGAATACCTGTGTCCCAACCATGTCATAAGATCAACACTCAGGTCATTCGGAAACTACTCAACATGAAGATGAATTTGCAACGTTTGCAGGACTTGAATTCATCAACTATGCTTTTTCCGAGGTCAACGTCATCGAGAGAGATGACTCCTCCAGTTCGAAAGAAGTGTGGGACACCTTGGGACAACCGAGTGGAAAATTTGACTATATGGTCAAGTACACCACTCCCGAAAGCTCTCGTATCAGGCTCGAAGATATCCAGCCAGCTGGATAGGGAGATACAGCTGAGAGCATAAATGCTATGCAAAATGCAACAGAGGAATTCTCCTACGACAATTCTGCCTGGGAGATAGATTCCAATGATCCTGCTCCACCAGAAATCAGCGTCATTTCCGAAGACAAGTCAAGGAAGGTGCCAGACTTTGTGATTCACCGAGGAGTTCGCCGCCAATGGGTTTCCGTCGAGGTTCAGAAGATCATTCATCAGTCAAAGTAATTGCCATCTTTAACCTTTCACCCTGCCCAGGTGAAACGGGTGTTTTGATAGGGCTCGCTTTCAGTAAATTTCCCTCTTCACTTCGCCCAAAGCGACAAAGTTTTGTTTTTTAGGGCTGTAGTTTCAAGAATCGACTTGTTCATTAATAAAATAACGTCGTTCTGTAATTCCCGCAATAATTGATGTTTTCTCTTTTTGCTTTTTCAGAAAATGGTAATCCTAAAAAACAAATCAATAATAAAAACAAGCAGTAAAATAAAACACTGCACACTTTTGCATTTTCTCTATCTCTTCTAAACAAGAATCATCACGTCATGCAGATTGCTTGTTTTAAACCCCGTTGAAACATACGATCCGATGCCTTCTCCCAACTTTGAGTTCCCAGTATTTGGGGCTGAAGAAGAAAATGACAACGAAATTCCAGAAGAGATCTCCCGATTACTCAGACAAGAGGAAAGGTCCATTGAACCTCACAAAGAACCGTTGGAAATGGTAAACTTGGGTTCAGGGCAAGAGAGAAAAGAAATCAGGATTGGGGCACTGCTCAGTCCAACTGCCAGAGAGGGTTTGATAAAGCTTCTCAAAGAATTCCCCGATGTGTTCGCTTGGTCCTATCAGGATATGCCAGGGTTGGATACCAGCATCGTGGAACATCACTTACCGTTAAGATCAGAATGTCCGCCAGTAAAGCAAAGGTTGAGACGGACTCACCCGGACATGGCCATCAAAATCAAAGAGGAGGTACAGAAACAGATTGAGGCGGGTTTCCTCGCTACATCTGAATATCCTCAATGGTTAACCAACATTGTACCCGTTCCCAAAAAGGACGGAAAGGTCAGAATGTGTGTCGATTACAGGGATCTGAACAAGGCTAGTCCAAAGGACGACTTTCCTTTACCACACATTGACATGCTGGTAGACAGCACAGCAAAGTTCAAAATTTTCTCCTTCATGGATGGATTCTCGGGCTATAACCAGATCAAAATGGCACCGAAAGACATGGAGAAAACTTCGTTCATTACCCCATGGGGTACCTTTTGTTACAAGGTAATGTCGTTCGGTTTTAAGAATGCCGGGGCAACCTATCAAAGGGCCATGACTACTCTGTTTCATGACATGATACACAAAGAAATCGAAGTGTATGTCGATGATATGATTGCAAAATCAAAAACAGAGAGTGAGCACGTTAAACATCTATCAAAATTGTTCGAACGTCTAAGAAAATTCAACCTCCGCTTGAATCCCAACAAGTGCACCTTCGGTGTCTGTTCAGGGAAACTATTAGGGTTCATCGTCAGCCAGAAAGGAATTGAGGTTGATCCTGACAAGGTCAAGGTCATTCAAGAAATGCCTTCTCCGAAAACTGAAAAACAAGTCAGAGGATTCCTGGGACGTTTGAACTACATCTCCAGATTCATATTCCTTATGATTACGACATGTGCGCCGATTTTCAAATTACTGAAAAAGAACCAGGATTGCGTTTGGTCAGAAGATTGCCAAACTGCCTTCGACAGTATTAAGGAATATCTGTTGAATCCTCCGATTCTATCACCTCCAGTGGAAGGAAGACCACTGATCATTTACCTCACAGTCCTAGAGGACTCAATGGGATGTGTACTTGGCCAACAAGACAAAACCAAAAGGAAAGAGTCTGCCATCTACTATTTAAGCAAGAAATTCACCGACTGTGAAACTCGGTTCACGATGCTTGAAAAAACTTGTTGCGCTTTGGGTTGGGCAGCCAAACGTCTGCGCCAGTACATGATTCGTCACACTACTTGGTTGGTCTCCGAAATGGATCCAATCAAGTACGTTTTCGAAAAGCCTGCTCTCACGGGAAGAATTGCCCGTTGGCAGATGCTGTTATCAGAATATGACATAGAGTACCACGCTCAGAAAGCCGTTAAGGGAAGTATTTTAGCCGATCATTTGGCTCATCAACCGATTGACGATCAAGAATCAATCGGGTTTGACTTCCCAGACGAAGATGTCAAGTATCTAAAAATGAAAGATTGCGATGAACCGTTACCCAGTGAAGGGCCAAAACCAGGTTCCCAATGGGGACTTATCTTTGACGGAGCAGTTAATCATTACGGAAATGGAATTGGGGCAATCATTGTTACCCCTCAGGGTACCCACATTCCTTTCACTGCTAGACTTATGTTCAAGTGTACGAACAACGAGGCCGAATACGAAGCTTGTATTATGGGTCTCGAGGAAGCGATTGATTTAAGGATCAAAAACTTGGACGTATACGGCGACTCAGCCTTGGTTATCAATCAGATAAAAGGAGATTGGAACACATACCAATCAGGATTGATTCCTTATAAAGACTATGCAAGAAGGTTGTTACCCTTCTTCAACAGAGTCTAGTTTCATCACATCCCTCGTGAGGAGAATCACATGGCTGATGCATTAGCCACTATCTTTTCTATGATTAGTGTAGGTCAATGGAATGACATACCTAAAATCGACATCATGCGCCTTGAACGGCCCGCTTACGTCTTCACGATTGAAGCAGTCATAGATGACAGACCTTGGTATCACGATATCAAATGCTTCCTTCAAAAACAAGAGAACCCGCCTGGGGCATCCAGGAAAGATAGAAAGACCCTCAAAAGATTGGCTGGAAACTTCTTCCTGAGCGGTGACACTATCTATAAGAGAAATTTTGACATGGTCTTGCTCTGATGCGTCGACAGACCAGAAGCAGACATGCTGATGAAAGAAATTCACGAAGGATCCTTTGGCACTCATGCCAACGGGCACACAATGGCGAGAAAAATTCTCAGAGCAGGGTACTACTGGTTGACCATGGAATCCGACTGCTACAAGTACATGAGGAGGTGTCACAAGTGTCAGATATACTCCGACAAAATTCATGTACCGCCATCGCATCTCAAAGTTCTTTCTTCCTCGTGGCCTTTTTCCATATGGGGAATCGACATGATTGGCTTGATTGAACCTAAGGCTTCAAACGGACATCAGTTCATCCTGGTAGCCATTGACTACTTCACCAAGTGGGTCGAAGCAGCGTCATACGCTAATGTAACCTGACAAGTGGTGGTCTGATTTATCAAAAACAATATCATCTGCCGTTATGGTGTTCCAAGCGAGATCATTACTGATAATGGATCTAACTTGAACAACAAGACGATGAAGGAGTTGTGCGCTGAGTTCAAGATCGAACACCATAACTCATCTCCCTACCGACCTAAGATGAACGGGGGGGTAGAAGCGGCTAATAAGAACATCAAGAAGATCGTTCAAAAGATGGTCGTATCCTACAAAGATTGGCATGAGATGCTACCCATTGCTCTTCACGGTTATCGCACATCTGTCCGCACTTCAACAGGGGCTACCCCTTTCTCTCTAGTATATGGCTTGGAAGCAGTTCTCCCCATAGAAGTAGAGATCCCATCAATCAGGGTATTGATGGAAGCTAAGCTCACCAAAACTGAATGGTGTCAAAGTCGACACGACGAACTGAATCTGATCGAAGAAAAGAGAATAACGACACTATGCCACGGTCAGTTGTATCAACAGAGAATGAAGAGGGCATTTGACAAAAAGGTCCGACCTCGTGTTTTCAGGAAAGGAGACCTCGTGCTCAAGAAGATACAATCATTTCTCACTGACTCTCGGGGCAAATGGACCCCAAATTATGATGGCCCCTATGTGGTCGCGAAAGCTTTCTCAGGCGGCGCCTTGAGACTTGCAACCATGGACGGAGAGGAATTTGCCTACCCCACGAATGTTGATGTAGTCAAGAAATACTTCGCCTAAACTAAAAAAAAAAACGTCTCAGTGGATTAAAAACCCGAAAGGGCGGTCCAGGAAAAATTTAGAGACAAAAAAAAAAAAATCATCCCGGTGGATTGGAAACATCACAGTACAATCCAGGCAAAAATTAGGGATAATGGCAAGTAACTATGTTCAACAGAGGCAAGTCCCTCAGCAGCAGTTACATCATCCATCGGAGGAAAACTCCAGTCAGGGCCATCTTTGACAGAAGCTCAGGATGCCCCGAATTCAAAGTTGGTAGAAGGATAGTGGTCCTTATGTTTCAACGTAGCCTTTTTCCCTGTAAATTACCATTTTCAAACTTTGTATATACTCTTTGGAATCACGCGTTTGGCTGATCTCCATCTTATCAATAAAATTTGAGCCTTTATGCTTTTGTTTGTAATTCTTATTTATTTTAGCTTTACAGAACGACATTTTAACATGATCAACGATTCTTGAAATAAAACAAAAATGAATTTACTTGTTAAAACTTTTTCTGCTTTTAATAAAGACGGCAATTTCTTTTGACTGTTGAACATCAGAAGAACATCGGTCGCTTCTCCAGAAGTAAGCGAACTTCAAAGTGCAGAATCAAAGTACTCCTTCTAACCCAGTACGCCTGAATGAAGGGATCAACTGTGTCAGAGACCTTGTTTCTTCTGACATGCTTCGGCCGAGTTCTCATCTCCTAAGCCCGATCAACGGTATTCCCCGCGGGGCCTATCTCTCCTAAGCAAGGTGGAATTGCTATTCTGAACCAGCGGTACTTCTTCGCCCCGCGATGGCCGAGTATCTAGTCGTGTTCACCTGTCAGTTTGTATGTCGCGTCAGTTTTGTCAGCATAAACATACATACATCATGCATTATTTGATTTGCATTTACAGTCATATTGCACCACTATCACTCTAGTCGGTCTTGTCCCCTAGTGATAACAATTTTCTCAATCGAGTTGTCAGCCCTTTCCTCGTCAGGAAGTGTTACGTCTGAACAATCTCTCTCCTCCAGTTTTATTTTTGGATTGAAGTTGGGTCCTCGACCACTTTGATAACTTGAACCTCTGAAAAGCCAGAGAAAACGTTCAACAAACATCATTATTCGCCATTGAAGATGATATCCTTGCTTTCCCGGACTAAGGAAAATCCACAGAGAAAACCTCCTAAGCAGAGATTTGGCATTACAGCTGCCTTTCTCCGAAAGACCACTGATGAAAAGGTCATCGGCACCTCAAAATTGGATCACATCATATGGCATTTCTCCGAGAAGATCTCCGAGAAAAGTATGATGTAAAGACCCCAAGCGACAGCAGTCTCTCAAAGAGACTCGCTTTCCCCAGTAGAATCGACAAATGGCGTCTCCAACAGAGAAGTTTGTACACATCTACAACTCAGACGACTGGGTTCCCCAACAAGTCTGACATCGAAACTTTTTCCACTCAAATGGCATCGCCCCAGGAAAATTCGGCGAGAAGTTTGAGGAAAACCGCTACGCATAACGTCCCTTGTCAATTAAGTTTATTGACAAAAGAAACTAAGACCAGTTCCTTGGTAGGAAACCAGGATCGAGGGGAAGTTTAAATCAGCAACTAAGACCAGTTCCTTGGTAGGAAACCAGGAACGGGAGGGAGGTTGACAAAAGAAACTGAGACCAAATCTTTGGTAGGAAACCAGGATCGAGGGGAAGTTTATTTTAGCAACTGAGACCAGGTCCTTGGTAGGAAACCAGGATCGAGGGGATGTTTATATCAGAAACTAAGACCAGTTCCTCGGAAGAAGACCAGGATCGAGGGGAAGTTTACCTTTTCTAAGCATCATTGGTTAGCTAAAGAAGATGAATGCGTAAGCTACCATTCATAACCACCATCAAAATATCGGGTATTCAGATATTTAATCCTCTTGCACCCCGAATGCCCGAATACCTACGTCATTCACACCTTCGGGTCCAAGAAGATTAAAAAGGGGCATCTGTCATACCCCAAATTTTGACCACTAAGATTTCCCATCATTGTGCAAATCATCATCACAGTTTGGAGGAACCATCATACTTCATTAGTCTCCCCAAAGATGGGTGAGCATCCACTACAATCAAAATTAGGTTTTCAAGCCCTCTCTGAGTGCTTAGAGAAAGGATCAATCAAGGAATGACTTGATCTTCAACTTTTCTAACCTCTCAAACATACACAATGGATCAAAAGGACTCCCACTTCAAGGATTAAGCACAAGGCTGCTCCCTTCTAGGTGGATTAAGTCTCAAGATCGACAGTGTCACCAAATTAGGGTTTTGGTCGACCAGGGCCTCCTGATGGAAATTTTTCATCTGGGCACAAGCCAATCATCCAAAACATAACCTAATATACTCCATGGAACCTCAAGGACCCATTCATCAAGTCAATTTTGCCTCAGGGGATGCATACATCAAAAATTAGGAATTAGGATTTCTTGACCTAATTCACCCCTAAGTTGACTTTTAGGACAAATCATGAACCAAGACCTCAAGAGAGGGTTTAAGGGTCTCTAATGAACTATATTGATCCATTTGGAACAATGGATTAATCCAAGAAGCTTGAGCAACAAGTTTCAATTTCATCTGCACCACAATTAGGGTTTTAAGGAAAAAGTCAACTGTAACTTTGACTTTTGACCAGGACATGCTCCCAAGCCCTATGACATGCATCAATATACCCTATGACACCCATGGAACATGTCCATCAAGTTTAATTTAGGTCAAGGACATGATTTCCTGAAGAATTGCACAGTTTGGAATTCATCTGATAAAAAGTCAACTGTGCACAAAAGTCAACTTTGACTTTTTGAGATTTTTCACCAAAATGGTTTTTTAACCCTAAAATGATGTTAATGTATGATTTGAATCATCATTCATCAAGAAAAATCAAGAAAAGTTGGATAACTTGTAAACGGGGTAACCATAAAAACTTAGAAAATTTTCTAAGTTAAAAATAAAGTGACAAGGGTACCAACTTTGAAGGATCATAACTCCTAAACCACAAAGCCATTTTTCTCATCCAAAGATGGATTTGTAGCCCTCATTACCCTCTACAAAAACTTCAACTAGACCTAAGTCCAATTCATTAAGGATTTTGAGTTATGGAGTGATCAAAATGGCTGAAAAGTGAAAATGTCACTTTTTCCAACACTTAGTGAAATTTTCACTAAGTCAGAATCTGCCTTCACTTTTTGCCAAATATAGGGGGATTTTTCACTTGGATTAAAAAGATATCAAAACCAAACATGTTCAAACAGTTGTTGTATCATGTAAGGTCTTTCCAAAATGGAAAGAACATTGCCAAATTTCATTTGGGCTATGAGTTATGGCATTGGAAAGTTGCCTTGCTGAAATCTATCAAAGGCAAGGCAAAATTTACAACTTTGCTCGATTTACCAAAATCAGCCAAATTCAAATGCTCCTATCCACTTGGACACCTCAGAGGATTGAATCTAAAGGGGACAATCACTGAGCCAAGCCTCCAAAGTCCATGGAACAAGAAATAGCATGTTGAACCTATAATGGCCAAAATAGGGACAAGACTCCAAATTTGGATTGAAGCATTCAATAGAAGCATCAAGGTGGCATGGACTGAGCCATTCTTATATGAAATCAGTCAAGACTTATCCAAGACCAAGGGAACCAAAGCTCTGTGCCCTAACCTCTAGTCAATGGCTAGAGGAGACTTGGATTTTCATTTGCCAACATTTGCCAAACCTACTTACCAGTTGTCATTCACTATTCCTTGCAAAACAAACTTGCTTTACTATAAATAGAGCTCAATTGTGATCAGTTTGCGTACACCAAAGCCATCTAACAGATGCTTTCCTCAAAATCTCTTTCTCTTGGCAAAAATGCCTTTCTTAGCAAGGTAGCTATCGGGTTTTGAGTTTGAGAGCTTTTCCAATCAAACCAATCACTCACACACCTCACATACATCATATAGAAGTGATCCAAACACTCAAATAACATCTGGAACACTGATTTCACAAAATCACCAGCTGGTTGCTAAAACTTTCAATCAAGTTGCAGTTGAGGTACCACAAAACGTTCCAGCCAATTTCAATCAAGTCTAAGCATTCAAACACACTCCATAGGGTGTAGGGAAGCTGTTCAGATCATCACCACTCATCTGTAACACCTCCAAATCAAAAATCACATTGCACTTGCTGTCACGGCCTAGAGGTAAGCACATACTTGGTCATCTCTCAATCTATGCATATTTCCTCGCACAATAATTTGGCCATATGTTTATAATCATGCATGGAATGTTTCCCCTCAATTAATTGCATTGTTTGAATCATGTATCAAAAATCCTAGCCTTCATGCAGAAATTAGGGTTCTTGAGGATTTCTCATGATTTCTTGTTATATGTTTAATTTAAATGAAATTAATGGACATAGACATGATCGTGAGGTTGAAACGAGCATAATGATATGTGGATTGCATGTTATAATCAAGTATTCAGGGAGATTGGATAGAAAATGCAAATCAGCCAAACCCAGAACACGCGCGTGTTCTTCAGCTGTTCTTGGCGCCTTTTTTGAATTTTCAAATATTTGAATTTTGTGATTTTTCTTTAATTGATTCAAAAATTAATTTCTCTCTGAGTTTTAATGATTTTGAGTTGATTCTTTTTTTAATAATTCACAAAAATGTTAAAATATTTTATTTTCCCAAAAAATCCCAAAAATATTATTTATTTCATATAATTGATATTTTTGCAAAGAGTTAATATTTTAATTGTTTTTGTCATTTTAAATATTTTTTCCACATTGATTTTGCAACTTTTAATGCTTTCTAATTATTTTGTAGGTCAATACTTAATTTTTGAAGCATTAATCCAAGATCACAATTTGTTTTTCACATATTAAACAATTTTGATCATTTTAATTGAATTTTTATTCAATTAAATTCATTTTTGAAAACAAATTAGGGTTTTTGGATTAATTCAACCCTCATAAATCATTTTCAAACACTTTTTTGGGCCTCCAATAGAGTGTAAGACCCAATCCTTTCTTGACCAAAACATTTTGGGCCTCAGTGTATTGTATAAGTCCCGTACCGTCAAAAACAAATGCCGCGATCGTCACCCTTTTGAAAAATAACCTTGGGCCTCTCCTCGAGCTATAAGACCCATTTAAAACTTGTTGGGCCTCTATTAGAGTGTAAGACCCAACCCCCTTTTAACCAAAATCATTTAGACCTCACTTATTGTATAAGTCCCTCTGCGTTAAAAGAAAATCTCAGCGCAATCGCCATTTTAAACGGAAAAATCAATTGGGCCTACCCTCGTGTTATAAGCCCCACTCTTTTTCTTTAAAATTTTTGGGCCTCTTAAGAGAGTGTAAGACCCCTCCCTTTGTACAGAAAACCTTTTTTGAGCCTCAGTCACTTGTATAAGTCCCTCTGTATAAATTCAAACAGTGCACTCACTGATAAAACCCTGGGCCTCTCCTTGAGCTGTAAGCCCTAAATCTTTCTTTTTCAAAGCACTTTCTCCTTTGATTTTGAATATACTGTTGTTTTCAATCTTTCTTTGTTGAACAACTAACCAAACAGCATGGAAGCTCTACAACCGAGTAAGTGGTTATTGCTTTCATTTACCGCTTTCATATACATATAACTGTATTGTGGGGCTGTTTCACTGTAAGTCTTCTTTCCTAAACTCATATCAACTGTGTAATAATAGTATAGATATTTAGAGTTTCCCCGGCAACTACGTCTAGCACTAGGTAAAGCCCTGTTGATCAGTTTGAACTTACAGTCAAAACTAGATCCCCATAGGATTACCAAACACAGTCTTCCCTCCTCTTGGGGTTAAACAATATGGAGATGTGAAAGGCAGATTCTTTTTGAACCCTTTCTCAGACTGTCACTCTTAGAAATAGACAGAACTAGATCCCCAATAGGATCACCAGATACATTCTTCTCTTCGGCTGTCCTCATTAGGAATTGTCAAGAAACTCTATTCCCAGAGATGAATGTATTCTCCGTGAATGGAATCTTTGAGTTTCTTCCAAATTCTCGAACTTTCCTGACTTGACCTATTCCTTGTGAATAGCTTGCCTTGAATTTCTCGGGGTTTGGGGACCCACGGGCTTCTTAAAAGCATCGGCCTCCTCTTGGGCATCGTACAAGGACCCACAGGCTTCCTAAAAGCAACCCTGCCTCTTCTTGGGCTTAGTACAAGGACCCTACGGCTTTTTAGAAGTATTCACAGCCTCCTCTTAGGCTTCGTATAATGATCTCTTCCTCCGGGAATGATAGCCTCCTCTTGGGCATCGTACAAGGACCCGTCGGCTTCTTAAAAGTTTCCAGTCTCCTCTTGGGCTTCGTACAAATTGTCCCGACGACCTCCTAGAGGTATAGGAACAGAACTTAGTCAGCTTCATAGAGCAGTCTTTTCAAAGAGTCTACTACTGTTTCTCAAAGCATAGTACAAAAGACAAAACCCTAGACTTGGACAGTCTAATTTCCTTGAGTCTCAAAGACATTCTCAAGTGACCCCTTCGTTAAATAGGAAGGAAACCCGTAGACTTGGACAGTCTCGAAACCCTTTGGATTTCCCATTTCCTTAAAGAACAGGAATAACCCGGATCCTTGAATCAAATCTTCGAGTACAGTTTTGCTCATATAAGAACTGATTTTCTCTTTAAAATCAGTATACTGGACTTGTCACTTAACTGAAACAACGTTTAGCCTCTCTCTCGGGCTTTGTACGAGACACATAAGAGACTCCCTCGTTGAGTCAATCACCCCTTTCGCCTCCATCTCGGGCTTTATACGAGATACAAAAAGGTTCTTATTTGAGCCAAACAAATTTTAGCCTCCATCTCGGGCTTTGTACGAGATACAAAAACTCTCTTGTTGAGTCAAATAGTCTCCATCTCGGGCTTTATACGAGACACCAAAAGACTCCATCGTCGGGCCAAAACCTTTTAGCCTCTCTCTTCGGCTTTGTACGAGACACACATTAGCCTCCTCTTAGGCTTTGTATAATAAAACCACTGGTTGATCCAATCAACCTTTTAGCATCAAAGCTGTGCCCCGTTCACAGTACACAAACATCAACAACTCATTCCCCTCCATCTAATCGCTGTAAGCGGCAAGCCTCTGGATCATCTACATCCATGCCACTGTCCTTCTTTTAGCATGAGAAATTCCTAAGGAAAGATGGCATTGCTCAACGCTGAGTTAAAGTCTTCTCCTTCAGGTTAAAACCCCCTATAAAGGAAATTATGGCATTGCTAGGATTCGCATATCCCGGTAAAAGTAATTCTCCTTTATAGCCAGTCACCCAACAGTTGTGACAGACAAAGCCTTCTTTAGAGATGACAAATTCTCTCTAAAGTCGAGGTCCTTCAGCCTCACGTCTTGGGCTTTGAACAAGATACAAATCACCTTCAGCTTCACATCTTGGGCTTTGAACAAGATACAAACTACCCTTTCGCTTCACGTCTTGGGCTTTGAACAAGACACCAAAACACCCATTTCCTCCCATAGAATAGGAGGAACTACGAACCCTCTGATTTCCCTGTTTCGGTAAACGGGAATACGTAGGCATAAGATTGAAAGAAAAATCTTAGCGAGCACACTAAACAAAAACCCAAAATCCCATATCTCCATCAATCAAAAGTAGTAATTAAAAAAACATCAGTCCTAACATCCTAATCCTTGTTCCCCTCCAGAAACCTTCTGTCAAAACAAAAAGAAAGAAAACAGTATTGGCAAAAATACAAATAACCAGTACAAAGGCCCCCCACATTGATAGCATCCGTAACCTAACAGACCGCTATTTAAACTCAGTATACAAAGCAAGGTTAATTGGAGACATCTATTTCCCTTCCTTCATCAGCTTTAATAGGATAAAAAATGAATCAACCTGTAGTTTAAGCTCAAACCGCAGAGAACGACCAGCACTTAAGAACCGCGTCCAAAATCGCTCGCTACAGAAAAATGGCGCCCACCGTGGGGCCGATCTCTTTAGTTTCTTTTCTTTTTTCTTCACTTGTGTGAATACCGCAGATTGGGGCTTCCGCCGGGGAACCCATTTTCTGCCAGAATGTCCCACATATCACTAGACCAATGTAGAACTTCAAAATGTGGAGGGAAAGTTGCTGTCTTGAAAAATAGCAAATTCTGCAAAATTTGCATGTGTTAATCGATTAACACATTTGCACTGCAAATGGTTAATCGATTAACCAAAAAATGCCAAATTTACCAGAAAAATGGTGTTGTGGCCACGGTTCCGATTTTAAACCTCTTGCTTTAATGAATAGGCATATAAAACTTTAGTTTGTGCTTGTTTTGATGATGAAATGATCTTGTGAGGATGCGATTAATCGGGCTTGGAAAACCTTAACATTCCTGCAACAAAATCACGGAGAAAAGTGCGAATGCGTATGCCAGCGATGCGAATGCGCATGCTTATGCAAAAGGCAAAAGAGGGAGGTCAAATTTTGGCTTATGACAGTTGTCTCTATTTAATCCTCTTGGACCTGAATGTTCAAATTACGCCAGATTTTCGATGATTCAAGGTAAAAGGGGATTAAATAAAGAGTAGCTCGAAAGTTTGGCCTACGGCGACAAAAGAAGAGCTTAATGTTTTTTTATGGTTGATAAGTGCGAAGTTTGGCTGAATATCTGCTGGGGAGATGAATCAGGGCAAAAGAGAGGGAGTATGCTTGATGCATATGCCATGTATGCGTTCTACATGATGCTTGATATCATGCAATACAAAGGTGCAGGTTAAGGTGATGTGCGAGAGTTAGGCAAAGATTACAACAAAACGATCTCGACATCCACGGTCGGGGAGAGAACCCTCATATGAGGACAAAACCTATTGGGGAAGGGCCCCAAAGGGTGCTAGTTCTACTGCGAACAATCCCAAAAATGGTGAAGACCCCGCTGGGGAAGAAACCATCACGAATGATACTGCTGGGAATAAGAGAATCAGGCTAACCTCCCCCATCACAACTTACTCTGCCTGGGGAATGAAATCAGAAAATTCCAATTTCTATCTGCCACAGACTATGTTGCAGGGAATTCACAATGCTCGGAGGATCTTCTCTACTTGGGGAAGGCGAGGAACCAAGTCATATCGCTACTGAAGCGCGATAGTTTCGACTTGCTGGGGATGATGCACGACCTGTGCTAGGGAAAAGAACAAACCTGCTCCTTCTCGGGGTACATCACGACAACTTTACTGGAGTCATTATGGATCTGTTGGGGAAATAGAAGGTAATCAACCTTTCCAGAAAACCATAATGGCGATTTCCGATGAAAAAATGACTCTGCTGAGGAAACCACAACCTCTTCAAAGAACCATCACATTGTCGGCCGAGCGTTAGGCTTACCAATGGATATTACTGATTATCATGTAGGAACTACCAGTAAAATATGCAATGCATAATGCTTTCTCGATTGATTTAGCTTTTTATTGTTCTCAACATTTTATAATATTATGTGATCACAACTAATCGTTTATTTTGCAAACAAAATACTGGAATGAAAACAATTGAGATAACAAATGATGCATTTTATTGAATGTGAAAAGAATTGTACATAAGATGTGTACAAGGATGCAAAAATCCTTGATGAGGAAATTTGCAATAAAATTGAGAAACAAACGTAAATGGCTAAGGGAACTCATGCTTCACATTGATTATAACATTGGCTACCATTCCCTGTAAGTCTAGGTTCCAACACCTTGCACCAGTTGATGATGATTTGGTCGCTATGTTACCGTCTGAGGTCTAGCTATAACGTAAAGAGGCTCAAGTGTTCACAGTCAAATACCTTTATCCCTAATTTTTTCCTGGACATTTATTCTATATTTATTTTCGTCCACCGGGATACCCATTTTTGCCTAAGTCGCCCTTTCGGGTTTTTAACTTAGCGGGCTATTATTCTTTTTTTTCATTGTCCCAAACTTTTGCATGGACATTTCTTTTTTTGGTCCATCGGGACGTCCATTTTTGCCTAGATTGCCCTTGCGGATGTCAATCTAGCAGGCTCTTATCCATTTTTTTTCAGGCATAATATTTTTTGACTGTATCGGAGTTCACGGGCGATGGCAACTCCTCCCCATCCATAGTGGTGAGGATCAGGGCTCTGCCTGAGAAGGCCTTCTTGACAACAAAGGGTCCTTTGTAATTGGGAGTCCACTTGCCTCATGGATCCAAGTGGATTGGTGAATACCTCTTGAGCACGGGCTCGCCTTCACAGAATGTTCGAGGGAGAACTTTCTTCGATGAGATTCAACTGGTCATATCTAGATTGGACCCATTCAGCTTCATCAAGACCTGCTTCCATGATGACTCTGAGCGAAGGAATCTCGACTTCAATGGGTAGAACAACCTCCATACCATACACAAGCACATACAGAGTTGCCCCAGTAGAAGTGTGGACTGAAGTTCTGTAACCATGCAGTGCAAAGGGAAGCATTTCATGCCAATCCTTGTAAGTCTTGACCATTTTCTGGACAATCCTCATGATATTTTTATTTGCTTCTTCAACAGCGCCGTTCATCTTAGGCCGATATGGTGAAGAGTTATGGTGCTCGATCTTAAATTCTTGACACAACTCCTTCATCATCTTGTTGTTCAAGTTGCTTGCATTATCCGTGATAATGTTGCTCAGAATTCCAAAGCGGCATATTATCTCTTTCTTGATAAATCAGGAAACCACTTGTCGTGTAATGTTTGCATAAGAAGAAGCTTCAACCCACTTGTTAAAGTAGTCGATAGCAACCAGAATGAATCGATTACCGTTGGAAGCCTTCGGCTCGATCATTCTAATCATATTTATACCCCACAAGAGAATGGCCAAGGTGAAGTCAAAACATTCAATGGAGTTGGAGGCACATGGATCTTGTCTCCATTGATTTGGCACTTGTGACAACTTTTGGCAAAGTTGTAACAATCTACCTCCATTGTTGTCCAGTAATATCCAGCCCGAAGGATCTTCTTGGCCATATCAGGACCCTTAGCATGTACACCCTCACATCCCTCACGTATGGACCTTATGATCGTGTTTGCTTTGTGTCTATCCACGCATCTGAGCAACACGGAATCATAATTCCTCTTGTACAGTACCCCACCAATTAAGAAGAACTTGGCGTAAAGCCGCTAAAGAGCCTTCTTGTCAGTGAAAGTAATACCCTCGGGATATTCCTGTTTTTACATATATCTCTTAATGTCGTAGAATCAAGGCTTGTCATCAGACTCATCCTTGATTGCTAAACAGTGCGCTGGCTCGTTCAAATGATCAATATGGATATGAGGAGCTTCATTCCTCCACTTGACCTTGAACATGGATGCTAAAGTGGCAAGTACATCAGCTCGTTGATTTTCCTCTCTAGGGATATGATGAAAAGAAATCTCATCAAAGTAAGGAATCAGCTTCGCAATGTGTTGTTGGTACGGAACCAACTTGGAATCCCGAGTCACAAAGTTCCCTCTGACTTGACCGATGACCAAGGCAGAATCTCTATAGACCTCAAGAATCTTTATTCTCATGTCAATAGCCGCTTCAATACCATAGATACATGCTTCGTATTCAGCCATATTATTAGTGCATGCAAAGCATAATATGGCAGTGAAGGGAAGGTGGAAACCTGTCGGAGAGATGAGGATAGCACCGATTCCACGACCTCTAGAATTGGATGCACCATCGAACACGAGCGTCCATCGTGCCCCTAGTTCAGGTCCTATGTCAGAGTCTGGAGTTTCATAATCTCTAATAAATAGAACATCCCCATCGGGAAAGTCAAACTTCATTTGTTGATAACCCTCTACAGGTTGATGGGCAAGGTAGTCTGACAAGACGCTCCCTTTTATTGCTTTATGGGTAACATGTTGGATATCATACTTAGTTAACAGCATCTTCCACCGAGCAATCCGTCTAGAGACAGCGGGCTTTTCAAATATGTACTTTATTGGATCCATTTTGAATATCAATAAAGTAGTATAGCAAATCATGTATTGTCTTGGGCGTCGAGCTGCCCAGACCAGAGCACAACAAGTTTTCTCCAAGAGTGAGTATCTGGTCTCACAATCAGTAAACTTCTTGCTCAGATAGTAAATTACATGTTCTTTTCTACCAGTGTCGTCATGTTGACCCAATACACATCCCATTGATTCATCGAGAACAGTGAGATACATGATTAAAGGCCTACCAGGAATCAGCAGTACTAAGATCTGTGGTTCTTGCAAGTATTGTTTTATTTTGTCAAATGCTTCTTGACAAACATTGTTCCATTCAACCGATTGATTTTTTCTTAGTAATTTGAACATTGGTTCATAGGTAGCCGTCAAGTGAGAAATGAATCTTGAAATGTAATTGAGTCTGCCCAGAAAGCCACG
This sequence comes from Lathyrus tuberosus, assembly GCA_022829125.1. Taxonomy (NCBI): domain Eukaryota; kingdom Viridiplantae; phylum Streptophyta; class Magnoliopsida; order Fabales; family Fabaceae; genus Lathyrus; species Lathyrus tuberosus. Next base: position 3,090,698 of record JALAZF010000540.1, read on the forward strand.
TACTTCTTTTTCTGTTTTGGGAGGAGGCATGTTCTGAATTGCTCTAACCTTATCAGGATTAACTTCAATGCCTTTCTGACTCGCAATAAAGCCCAACAATTTACCCAATCGAACTCCGAAGGTGCACTTCGCAGGATTCAACTGCAGTCTACACCTCCGGAGTCTGTCAAACAATTTCTTCAGGTGGACCAATTGATCATCTTGAACTTTGGACTTGGCAATCATATCGTCCACGTAAACCTCAATCTCTCTATGGATCATATCGTGAAAGAGGGTTGTCATGGCACGTTGGTATGTTGCCCCTACATTCTTCAGACCGAGTGGCATGACTTTGTAACAATATGTACCCCATGGCGTGATGAAAGTAGTCTTCTCCATATCAGCTGGGGACATTTTGATTTGATTATATCCTGAAAACCCATCCATGAATGAAAAGACAGACAACTGCTCTGTGTTGTCTACCAAGACATCAATATGAGGCAAGGGGAAATCATCTTTCGGGCTTGCCTTGTTGAGATCTCGATAATCCACACACATTCTAACTTTCCCGTCTTTCTTGGGAACTAGGACAATGTTGGCAATCCATTCAGGATATTCAGAAGTGGCGAGGAACCCAGCATCAAACTATTTCTTTACCTCTTCTCTGATTTTTAGTACCATGTCGGGTCAAGTCTTCCTGAGTTTCTGCATGACAGGAGAACATTCGGGCTTGAGTGGCAAGTTATGTTCAACGATGTTGGTATCCAACCCAGGCATATCTTGATAGGACCAGGCGAAAATATCAACATACTCTTTCAATAACTTGACCAACTCAGAGTATACATGCTTAGCGAGGGACGGGCCAACCTTGACTTCTCTTCTGACTTCATCAGTACCAAGATTGACAACTTCCACTGGCTGTTTGTTTGGCTAAATCTCTATATGCCCGTGCACAAGGAGCCTTGCTAGTTCAGCCGATAATTCACAATCTTCCACACCATCTTCTTCGACTTGGTTAATTGGAATCCCAGAATTACAACGGATGTTTGCCATGTTGTTATCAATGCTTTTATTATTTCTGCATGTTTATGAATATGTTTAGATTGAGTTATTTTAAAAAGTGAAAAAAAAAGAAACTTTTGCCATTTGTTTGGGAAAAAGTAAAATAAAGAAAGAAAATAGAGCATGATTTTGAATGCAAAAAACTTTTATTTATTGATCACATAATATTGCAAAAGTGTGAGGCCCTTTACAAGCTATCCACTCGTCTCGAACGAGGACGAGGGAATGAGAAAGCAGAATACATTACATGTTATATGGAAAAACCACAGGAATCACAGTAGATGTCCAGTTGTTGAGCTTGAAACCCGGCGGACACTTGCGCACAAAGCTTGGAATCTGATTGCTAGGACCAACATCATCAATGTTTGACACGATGTCACCCATTTGAAACCCCGCGCTATTGAATTTGATGGAATTGTACTGCTTCTGACCAGTGAACTAGATTGTCGACCAGGACGGTAACCCAATCAAAATCGATTATGCTTCTCAACCACATCAATCACATGCCCCCAGTCAGGCAAGGCACCTTTCTCGATGGTGTATTTAGCACTTTTGACGGATATCAACTTGATTTGTGGTGATCTACTTTGATTAATTGAAGTAGAGCTGACATCCTCGAATTCGAGACACTGCAACGGCACCTTAGCTATGCCTTTTTCGGTCTCGACGTACCGAAAAGATGATAACTCGCTCACAATCATATCCTATTCACCACAAACGATAACCAGCTGATCGTCAAACATGAATTTCAATTTTTGATGTAAAGTGGATGTGACTGCCCCTGCGGCGTGAATCCACGGGCGACCCAATAGGCAACTGTACTCCAGATTGATATCCATCACTTGGAAGGTAATGGTGAACAAATGTGGTCCAACTTTGATGGATAAATCTACTTCTCAATGTGCACTTAGGCATCACATTGAGAGAAGAACTCGTGTCCACCAGAACACGAGATAAGAGGATGTCTGTGCAGGTTAAAGATATGTGCAGTGCTTTGTTGTGGGCAGCTCCTTCAGGAGGCAATTCTGATTCATTAAAACCCAAATATCTGCTTGCTGTTATATTGGCCACCACGTCATCGAACTCAACAACGGATATATCCTGCGTCACGTGAGCAGTGTTTAAAACTTTTAACAAAGTTGATCGGTGTGCAGGAGAGCTCATGAGTAAAGACAATATTGAGATCCTCGAAGGAGTCTGCCCCAGCTGATCCATAATCTTAAAGTCACTTTTCTTAATCAACTTTAAGAACTCTTGATCATTAAGTGCCTCTTTGCCCTTTAAAACATCCTCAGACGCGATAGTCGACACTAGAACTGTAGCAGATGCCCCTTGTTCAACACTAGGGGTTGCAGATGCAGGCATATCCTTGGGAGGAACAACAGTTAGAACTTGAAAAAGCTTTGTAGTGACCTTCGGAGTGAACACCCGTCCACTACGAGTCATACCTCCAATGGCTGTAACATTTACGATCTCAGACTCCGCAAACCTTATCTCTTGACCTCCGAAAAACACAGTAGACCCATACCTCCAAGGTACCTCCTTAGAATTCTGATATGGAAATGGCTTTGGCGGGAAAACAACTATAGGTTGTACCTTCTTCTTCTTAGGGGATTCAGCAGGAACCTTCCTATAGACAATGGTGAATGGCTCGATAGCAGCAACTTCCTCAATAGGCTTAGATCTGGCAAATTGGACTTTACCTCGGTTCATCAAGATCTGGACACAACCCTTCAGCCTTCGACACTGGTTGGGATCATCGTCGCAAATTTGACATTTACCATGAAGCCCTTTTAACAATCTATGCTCATTCAATCTCTTAAAAACCACGGTCATCGGGGTCTTTACATCGTCGACATCCATGATCAATTCATCCCTTGAGTTATCTTCAATCATGTTCACCACAAGTCCACCGTGATTTGGCAACGAATTATTCTGAATGTTAGGTCCTTCCTCAGCGAAAGTCAGAATCTTGTTATCAATGAGTTCCTGAACTTTGGTTTTGAAAAAAAAATAGTCCTGTGTCGCATGTCCTATTTATCCAGCGTGATAAGCACAAGATGCATTTGGATTATGCTTTGGGGCAAATGGAGGAATTGCAGGAGCGATCTGCTTGGGAACCATTGCCCCTTGGTGAACCAAGTAAGGAAACAATTCAGTGTATGATATCAGAATTAAGTCAAAATTCGGACGCTTGCGATTTCCTTGATTGTTGTTGTTCTGACGGTTTTGATTCTGCTGATTTTTGTTGTTCTGTTGAGTATGTTGCTAATTCTGAGCGTTCTGAACTGGTTGTTGCGGATGATACTGATATGGAGGTTATTGGTATTGTGCAGCAGCAATGTACGGATAAGGGTGATATGGCATAAGTACCATGGGTGCTTGATACTGAGGAGAAACTTGGGCTGTCACAGCGTTGGCTTCACCTTCTTTCTTCTTTGACTGACTGTTTTGAGACTTTCTGGTGGCTGGCTGCTGGGAAGCAGCTCCAAGAATCTTTCCAGTCTTTAAACCATTCTCAATCTATTCACCAATTGTTCCAATGTCAGTAAAGTTTGATGAAGAGCTACCCACCATTTTCTCATAGTACGATCCTTGCAATGTTCCCAAAAAGATGTCAACTAACTCATTTTCAGAGAGAGCCGGTCGCACACGAGATACCATCTCATGCCATCTTTGTGCATACTCCTTGAACATTTCAGCTGAATGCTGGGACTGATTCTGCAACTGCAATCTAGTAGGCGCCAGATCAAGATTATATTTGTATTGTTTCAAGAATGCTTAAGACAGATCCCTCAAAGTACGGATTTTACCGCGTTCTAAGCCCATGTACCAATCCAAGGAAGCACCAAACAAACTATCTTGAAAACAATGAACCAGCAATTCATCATTATAAATATAGGATGCCATCGTCCTACAGTACATAGTGATGTGACTATGCGGGCAACTTAAACCTTTATACTTTGGAAGCTCAGGTATCTTAAATTTCTGCGGCAGTACAACATTCGAAACCAAACATAAATCTTTGACCTAAAAGCCAAAAGTAGAAAACCCTACAATAGCTCTGATACGGTCTTCCAACAACTTGTAGTCAGTAGTTCTATTTTGATTAGTGGGCCTGACAATAATCTGAGGATTTGGCAACTGAGAGGCGGCCGGAGCGTGCACTTGCGGAGTAGCAAACTGAGAAGGATATACCAAACCCTAATTAACCATCTGACCAGCATTCTGACCCATATGAACACCAAACGAATAATGCGGAGGAGGTACTACAACAGCTAAGAAAGATGTCCCAGGATAGAACATTCCAGGATGAACACTCTGAACAGCAGTTTGAACAGCTTGAGATGAAACCAGAACATGAATAGGAGGACCCCTATACACATGCTCTTCTTTGTCAGGAGCTTCAATATCAGCCAACCCAGGAGTCTGAAGAGTCTGACCCTGAAGATTCTCATGATCATCATTCACCACTAGAGGTGGAACCAGAGTAGGCATACCCCATGGATAAGTAGCAGCATTCCCATTAGACATGGGCACAACATAAGGCGGATATGGTACAAAGGCACTACCATTAATTACAATCTGAGGAGTATAATTCGGAGGCAAGCCCCAAGGAAAACCAGCGGGCATCTTGTTCACACTAGAATTAACAACAGGCTGATTCACGGGCTCAATTGGTACATCAACTGCAACAGGAGAAGGAACAACAGTAGGAGTGACAACGGTTGCATCGGTAGCGGTTGCAATAACAGTGGCAGCAGTAGCGACATCCCTCTGAGCACGAAGGAGTTCCATGATAACGTCCATGTTCGTTTGAAACTGATCCATCCGACCTTGAAATTGAGCCAGAGTTTCCTTATAAGCAGTGTTCTCATCTTCGAAGTCTTCCATGATTCTGGATTTGCTTGAGCGAGTGAAATACCGATGTCGAGTCGTCGTCTTGCTACAAGTCGGAAGTGATCAGAGTAAGCAAAGGTTTCCTGGAAGAAGGGACGTGCATATGCGGGTATGAATGAATGCGATGTATGCGAAAATGAAGTTTTAAAATGCATATGCAAAATTAATTTGATATGATGGAATGACATGCAACACTAGAAACAAGGGGCCAACACAACCTGAACAATCAAATCTGGATAATCTGAACATCTGCAAAGGTAATTCTGTGTCGGTGCAGAATTTGAAGTGGTGAGAGAAGAGAGGTTGGAAGAGTCTTGGTTTTCTGTCGAAAAATTCAATATCCCCCCCACAGGTATGATTTAACCCAGAATGGTCCTCAGCTTCTCAGGCTCTCAGGTCGAGAAAATAATAATACGTTCACCATTTCTGGTTTGGCATTATTACTCCTCAAGGAGGCCTCCACTGATTCTCCTTAAAAGGGTCATCCTATGGCATGTTCCCAGCTTCGGGTCCTCGGATCAAGAAGCGTAATGAGTTTGCCATTTCTGGTCTGCCATTATCGTTCCCTGGGAGGATTATCTCAACTGAGACCTCAGGAATGGTCACCACAGTCGACAACTCTCTAGGTTAACACTCTAAAATGCACAAGACGCGCAAATCAGAACATCTCCCAAGAAAACCTCATTTGGTTGTGGGTTTCATGTAAACCAAACGTACCAAGATGCTACGTAGGCCACACTAATTTCCACTCTTGTCCTATGTGTGTACTCAAGCCTGTATATTGGGCTTATCTCTCAAGTAGAAATCCAACCCACCAATAGCAGAGAATATAGCAGATATCCAGAATATGCAGCATATGAATATTTAAAGCAGTAAAGAAATGCAGTAAATAAACATAAAGCAAATAAAGCGTAAAGATAAAGCTAGTAAAGCGCAGAAGATAAACACCCAAACAAGCAAGAAATCAAACAAAACTAGGCGAGACCCCAACCTGCAAGCGCAAGGACTCCCCAGCAGAGTCGCCAGCTAAAGATGGCTGGTTTATACCCGAGTGAATCGCACACTCAAAGATAACACAGAGTCGCCACCAAACTTTATTTAGTCCCAAAGGACAGGGAAAATACGGATAAACCCCAAGGGGAAGAGAAACGGGAACGGGGGTCGGTTATGCGAAAGGAAGGTACTAGTACCTAATGCATCCGCCGTACTCGGCGGGAACCATTTCGCTTACTTCTAGGCTCGGATGGGTTATCTATCAAAAGGCTTCTAGCTTCAAGAAGAGAAGAGAGAGAGAGAGAGAGAGAGAGAGAGAGAGAGAGAGAGAGAGAAAAGAGAAAAAAAGAAAGAAAGAAAGAAGAAAGTAAGAAAGAAAGTGCTCGCGGAGGATTAGGGCCCTCGTGCCTACGTACCCTCATAGTGCAATGAGGAAATCAGAGCGTCGTAGTCCAGAAGAACCAGGGACAAAGAAGGGGAAAGGAAGAAAGAAGGGTGGAAGGGTGGAAGGTTGCTCTCCAAGATCATCGCGATCTCATGCCTACATATCATACATTCGAAAGAATGCAGAATCAGACCTTGCGTAGTTCGGGGAACTAAGACGGAAAAAGAAAAGGAAAGGAAAGTGGTGTCAAAACCAAGAGCAAAAGAAAGAGAGAAACTCCGCTGGAAAAGAATTGGTGTCGAAACCAAGAAAGGATTGCAAAGGAAAAGAAAATAACTGAGCTAAGAATGAAATGCAAGAATGGTGTCGAAACCAAGAAAATAAAGGAATAAAAGGTATAGAAGAAACCCCACTTGGGAGGTAATAAAACAAAGGATTGTGCTGGGGACAGGAAGGTAGCGACCCTACTTGGGAACAAATAAAGGTATGGTGTCAAAACCAAGAGAAAAAAGTTTAGTATATTAGCTGACTGGCAGTGGTTGACCGAAGGAAAAAGACGTAAGAACTCTGGTGGGAATAAAGGTTTTAACAGATAGACTGTGATTAACCAAAAGAAAGGGTGTAGAACCAAGCGACGGTTGTGACCCAAAGGACGGGTGTGAAACCAAGCAAAGGTTGTGACCCAAAGGGGGTGTTGGGACTAACTGAACAAACAGTAATTGACCAACAAAAAGGGGTTTTGAACCAAAAGAGGTTGCTAACCGCTGAGGATTAGGTGTGAACAGAAAACTGTGATTAACCGAAAAGGTTCGAGTGATTAACCAGAAGAAGGTGATTAACTCAAAAGGGGTCAATGTTTTAACAGACAGGCTGTGTTTAACTGAAAAAAATGAGTGATTAACCAATAGAAGGTGATTAACCCGAAAGGCTCAGTATTATAATAGACAAGATATGGTTAACTGAAAAAATGGTTGATTAACCAAGAGAAGGTGATTAACCCAAGAGGAACTCAGTGTGTTAACAGATAGACTCTAGTTAACTGAAAAAATGGGTGATTAACCAAGAGAAGGTGATTTACCCAAGAGGAACTCAGTGTGTTAACAGATAGACTGTGGTTAACTGAGAAGGAGTACAAATTGGTGTTTTAAGAGACAAGCAGTGGTTAACCAAGCAAAGGGAGGAGAACCAAAAGAAAGTTCCGAACTCCTGGGGATTTGGTTTTAACAGAAAACCTGTGATTAACCGGAGAAAAGGGTTTGAGGCGCTTCAGGGGAATCAAAATAGTAATGATTGGCCACAAGAAGAGAATGTTGAGACAAAGGAGAAGAATGCTAAATCAAGACAATGATCTTAACCATGAAAGATGGTGATTGATCAAAAGAGAGATTGAGAGAAACACAAGTGATAAAAGATCGACCCGACTAGGGAATGAGAAAGACTATAGCTTGAGGATAGAGGTGACTATTCTCGAGGAGAGGACAAGACGCCCTTACCAAAGAAATAGCCAGAATGAGGGTAGAAAAAATCCATCCTCATTCCTGCTCTTGCACCCAAAGTATAGTGTGGAAATTGAAATGGGCAGCGTAACAGCTCCAATTTGTACAGTGCTCCAGTGTTGTGTGAATCTCTGACTCCGCGGGAGAAGAGAGAAAGAAAGCTCTAAAGGAGGCTTAAAGAGAAGCACCAAATGGAGGATCAATAATCGAAACGAAGTTTCGATTAACTAATCAAAGGGAGGAATATGCTAATAATTTTCCAAAATGAATTGAAAAATTATCAAAGCAAAGGGTGTATTATTGATTGTACAATATTAAGCTTATACCCTAGAGAACAAACCTAATGGAAAACAATGAGAGCAAGTGCAAAACAGTATCAAATGACATTTAGTACGCATCACAAATCATGCATCATGTGATCAAAGTAAATGCAAGAGTGCTCATGTTCATACAATTCCAAGAATGTGAACAAATTGAATAATAAAAAATGTGCATCGAAAGTTCATGAATATGCTTCCAACACAGGTTAAATGACACTTAAAACATCCATAAAATCAAGCATTACAATCAATGGAAGTTAAAAGGAAGAAAGCATGGCAAACACACTTGAAAATACAAGAAAATGGCCTTCTAGTTCAGTGTTAATCGATTAACACTTTTGCACTGCAAAGTGTTAATCGATTAACACTTGAAAATCAGCAAAAAAAAACACTGGTTAATTGATTAACACTTTTGCACTGCAAAGTGTTAATCGATTAACACTGGACAGGGGCAGAAAAATCAGTTTTCAAAAGTGCTTTTGGCCAACTTAATGAATGTGCAATCACTCCAATGCTAGGGCAAACAATTACGCACGAAAAATCAAGTTTAAAACCAGCAAATGATCAATAATAGAATCAATTAAATTATCAAGATAATGGATCAAGCAATGGCATAATCAATTCACATGCAAAAAAACATAGAAACTACATTGCAAATGGTATGAAAACATTTATAACAGAAAAATGAGTGAGATCTACCAACCTACAAGCCAAAGGTTTGGCTTGGTAATTGTTGCAAAGTGATCTTGATGAAGATAAACAAAGAAAACCAGAGGAATCTTCAATTATAGCCGAATCGTATCAAAACCGAGCAAAATGCGACGAAACTCTGAAATACGAATTCGAATCGTTGAATCTTGAAGAAAACACTTGAGATGAATCCAAAAGCTTATAAAACTCCAGAAATCCAAGTATAATAGAAAGATGATGAAGGTTGAGCTCAAGAAATAAATACTTTCGATGTAAATGTGATTGTCCTTTAATGTAGAAATTGAGCTTTGGTGAGGTTTGAGAAGAGAATTGAGATGAAGATGAAAAAGTTGCAGAAACTTTGGAGAGAAATGTGAGAGAATTGTGAGTGAAATGTGTGAGATTTGTGTGAAATGGTTGAGAGTGATTGAGATCCTTGAAAAATGAGTGAAGTTTTGTTTATATAGATTTTTGGTTTGGAGTGTGAGAGGTTTGGAATTTGGTTTGGACTTAGCTTTGGGTGGTTTGGAATTAGGCTAGGAGTTAGTTAGGCTTGACTCATCGAGTCATGGTGGTTAACTCGGTTAGTTAGGATCAACTCGGTAACAATCCCAAGGTGAGCTCCAATGTCCAAAGGTTGACATACTTGAAAATCAAGGAACATGGTGCACTTATTTGAAAATGATGCATTGGAATAAATTTGAGTGAATTCTTGAATACTCCAGAATGTTCCACATATCACTAGACCGATGTAGAAGTTCAAAATGTGGAGGGAAAGTTGTTGTCTTGTAAAAGCAGCAAATTCTGCAAAATTTGCATGTGTTAATCGATTAACCAAGCCAAAAAATGCCCAAATTTGCCTGAAAAATGGTGTTGCGGCCACGATTTCGATTTTCAACCTCTTGCTTTGATGAATAGGCATAGAAACCTTTATTTTGTGCTTGTTTTGATAATGAAATGATCTTGTGAGGATGCGATTAATCAGGCTTGGAAAACCTGAACATTCCTGCAACAAAATCACGGAGAAAAGTGCGAATGCGTATGCCAGCGATGCGAATGAACATGCTTATGCAAAAGGCAAAAGAGGGAGGAAAAATTTCAAGTTACGACAATGGAGAAAACTTCATTCATCACCCCATGGGGCACTTTTTGTTACAAAGTAATGTCGTTCGGTTTGAAGAACTCTGGGGCAACCTATTAAAGGGCCATGACTACTCTGTTTCACGACATGATGCACAAAGAAATCGAGGTATATGTCGATGATATGATTGCCAAATCTAAAAAAAAAGAGGAGCATGTGACTCACCTATCAAAACTATTTAAGCGTCTGAGAAATTACAAACTCCGCTTGAATCCCAACAAATGCACATTCGATGTTCGCTCAGGAAAACTGCTAGCATTCATCGTCAGCCATAAAGGAATTGAGGTTGATCCTGACAAAGTCAAGGACGTTCAAGAAATGCCTTCTCCAAAAACTGAAAAACAAGTCAGAGGATTCCTGGGATGTTTGAATTACATTTCGAGATTTATATTCCTCATGAACGCGACATGCGCGCCAATCTTCAAATTACTCAAAAAGAATCAGGAATGCGTATGGACAGAAAAATGTCAAACCGCCTTTGATAGTATCAAAATATACCTGTTGAACCCACCAATTCTATCACCTCCAATGGAGGGAAGACCGCTGATCATCTATTTAACAGTTTTGGAAGACTCCACGGGCTGTGTACTTGGTCAACAAGATGAAACAAAAAGAAAAGAGTCCGCCATCTACTATTTGAGCAAGAAATTTACCGATTGTGAAACTCGGTACCCTATGCTCGAGAAAACATGTTGTGCTCTTGCTTGGGCAGCCAAACGTCTTCGCTAATACATGATTTGTCATACTACTTGGTTAATCTCCTGAATGGATCCGATCAAGTACGTCTTTGAAAAGCCTGCTCTCACGGGAAGGTTTGCCCGGTGGCAGATGTTGTTATTAGAATACGACATCGAGAATTTCATCAACCGATTGACGATCAGGAATCACTCGGGTTTGACTTCCCAGACGAAGATTTCATGTACTTGAAAATGAAAGATTGCGATGAACCGCTACCCAATGAAGGTTGAGGAAAAACCGAGACCCTTCTTTGTTTTGTTATCAGTAGAATGACAAGTTGTCCCCACCCTTTTGCATCGTTACTTTTGATCACTTCGAGAGCATCTCTGTACGAGGAAATTGACGTTCCCTTTACTGATTTGTCATTGCTCACCGAAAGTGCTTGGAACTGAGTTCCAACAACCTCCTCTGGTTATACACAAGTGGACGACGATAAGTTACTCATGATCAAGGCTTGTTCCCCACAGACTATGACTAGTTGGTCGTTCTTGATGAACTTTAGTTTCTGGTGTAGTGTCAAAGTAACTGCCCCAGCCTGGTGTATCCAAGGTCTTCCTAATAAATAGTTGTACACTGCCCGGGCGTCCATGACCTGGAAAGTGACTAGGAAAGTGTGAGGGTCGATGGTTATGGGAAGATCGACTTCGCCAATAACTGCTTTCCGGGATCCGTCAAATGCTTTGACGATGACCTCACTGTCCCTCATCGGGGATCCTTTAAATGATAGTCGTATTAAAGTGGACTTCGGCATAACGTTCAAGGCCGATTTGATATCTACCAGTACGCTGACTACAACATCGTCTTGGCAGTTGACTGTAATATTGAGCGCCATGTTATGACCTTTTCCTTCTTCTGGCAGTTCCTCGTCACTAAACCCCAAGTTGTTGCAGGAAGTGATGTTGGAGATGATGCTATCGAATTGTCTTATCGTCACATCCTGTTCCACAAAGGCTTGCTCTAAGACTTTCTGCAGAGCTTCCTTGTGTGCTTCGGAACTGAGTAATAGAGATAACACAAAGATTTTTTAAGGAGTTTACAACAGTTGATCAACAATGTTGTATTCACTCTTTTAGATGAGCTTTAGCATCCCATCATCGTTCTTTGAAACGTCGAGATCACTAGCTGACCGACTGGTTGAACTGGGCCTTCTGTATGAAGTTCCTTTTCTTTGGTAGGTTCTCCAACTCCTCGGTTAAAGATTCGACCACTCTGTGTTACTCAACTGATGTCTGCAATATTCACGACAGAGGGTAATGGAGTTTCCTTTCCATTCACAATTGTTGTTGCACCATACTTTTAAGGGATATCCTTGTCGAATTTGTACGGTACTGGTCCCGGCAGATAGATAACCACATGAGCCTTTTGATATTTCTGACCATCATAACCGGCCTCAATTGGTTCGAGATTGAGAACCTTTCCACCATCAAGAGGGACTCTTGATTCACAGAGTAAAGGGATTATGGCGCACATATCTTAGGCCACTTTTTGTTTAGCGATTAAGACAACATCCCTGCTTTGATCAGGATGATAGTTTGACATTGAACTAGAACCTGACCATGGTTGAATTTCCTTATGGTCCAACTAACTTTGAAGGGCTGCTCGTACGAGGTAGGACCCGGTATTATTTTCCGAGCAAACTCTACAGCGCTCGTAGTTATGTGGTGGCACCCGGCCACGTCCGCTTTGAATGCAGTGCAACTTCACCAGATCGGTTTCCATTGATTGAACATCCTAACTTTGATGCCTAGTAGGGTTCCCGTTCATCATACTGACTTGTTGTGTGTCTTCATCTAGATAGATCAGAAGCCACCAGTGGTTTAACAAATGTTGAAGTATCCTTTGAACGAGTACACCGCTTTGGTTACTCTCACGACATACTCTGCAGTTCTGATAATCATGCGAAGTCAGAAAACCAAGATGGACTTGCTTAGCGTGTAACTCCACTAAGCTAGTATTCATCAAGCGAATATCGAAAATTTGAATCATGTTGATCTGATAGGGATTTCTATCACGGTAATCCTGGATCCATCCAAGATCCATCTGATGCTGGAAGGCCTCTTGTCCAAAAGAACATCCATGATTGTTTACCGAGCAAATCAGACAGGAATCATAATCATGCCGAGGCAGATCATGATGTTGGCTTTGCCTTGAGTGCATTGCTACCAAGTTGACATTCATCGCCAGAATGTCATGGTCCTGAATGATGTTGGAATCTATATAAGTCATGTTGACCCAACGAATTCTGTGATCTTGGATCCATCTGAGATCCAACTGTTCCTGTAGAGATGATTGCACCACAGAACATCCTTGATAGTTATGAGGTGGTACATGCCCATATCCGCTTTGTCTGCGATGCATTTTGACTAGATTAGCCCTTAATAAGAGTACATCATGAATTTGATAGTTGTGGTTAGACTCTCCTTCTATCAAATTGACTGCAGATTTCTCGTGTTGAGGCAACGGGTTCGTCTGAACATTTGGATTTGTATCCTTGAAGGATAAGACCCCGCTCCTGACAAGCTTTTGTACATCCGATTTGAAACTGAGACAGTTTTCTATGTTATACCCTGGTCCTCCTTAATGGTAAGGACAAGTCTGATCCGCTTTGAACCAAAAAGGCGGATTTCCCAAAATTGTAAGAGGAGCCCTAGTTTGGACATGCCCCTTGACCAGTAGTAATGGAAACAATTTTTTGTACAACATCGGTATAGGGTCAAACCCTGGTGGCCGCGTTGTACGGTTGTTGTTGTACTGAGGACGAGCCTGGTGAAGAGGTTGTTGTGTCCTTTGCTGATATTGATGTTGATTCGGTTGACTCTGAGCAACTTGAGGTTGATACGTGGGAACGTGAGCAGGGTTGATAGCAGAAGTTACATCTGCTACTGGTTGGTGTCATACCCCAAATTTTGACCACTTAGATTTCCCATCATTGTGCAAATCATGATCATAATATGGATGTACCTTTATGCCTCATCAATCTCCTCAAGGATTGTTGAGCATTCACTACCATCAAGAATTAGGGTTTCAAGCCCTCTCAGAGTTCTTAGACAAAGGATCAATCAAGGAATGACATGATCTTCAACTTGTCTAACCTCTAAAACATCCACAATGGATCAAAAGGACTCCCACTTCAAGGATCAAGCACAAGGCTGCTCCCTTCTAGGTGGATCAAGTCTCAAGATCGACAGTGTCACCTAATTAGGGTTTTGGTCGTCCAGGGCCTCTAGATGGAAAATTTTCATCTGGGCACAAGCCAATGATCCAAAACATAACCTAATATACTTCATGGGACCTCATTGACCCAATCATCAAGTCAATTTTGCCCAAGGGGATGCATTCATCAAAAATCAGGAATTAGGGTTTCTTGACCTAATTCACCCCTAAGTAGACTTTTAGGGCAAATCATGAGCCAAGACCTCAAGAAAGGGTTTGAGGGTCTCTAATGAACTATATTGATCCATTTAGAACAATGGATTAATCCAAGAAGCTTGAGCAACAAGTCTCAATTTCATCTACACCACAATTAGGGTTTTGCGAGGAAAGTCAACTGCAACTTTGACTTTTGACCAGGACATGCTCCCAAGTCCTAAGACATGATTCAATTTACCCTATGACACCCATGGAACATGTCCATCAAGTTTGATTTAGGTCAAGGACATGATTTCATGAAGAATTGCACAGTTTGGAATACATCTGATAAAAAGTCAACTGTGCACAAAAGTCAACTTGGACAACTCTGAGGATTGAATCCAAAGGGGACACCTCTGAGGATTGAATCTAAAAGTCAATTTAGGTCAAGGCAGATTTTGCATTTTTGCTCGATTTGCCAAAATCAACCAAATTCAAATGCTCCTATCCACTTGGACACCTCTGAGGATTGAATCTAAAGGGGACAATCACTGAGCCAAGCCTCCAAAGTCTTTGGAACAAGAAATAGCATGTTGAACCTAGAATTACCAAAATAGGGACAAGACTCCAATTTTGGATTGGAGCATTCAATGGAAGCATCAAGGTGGCATGGACTGAGCCATTCTCAACTGAATTCAGTCAAGACTTATCCAAGACCAAGGGAACCAGCAGCCTGTGCCCTAACCTCTAGTCAATGGCTAGAGGAGACTTGGATTTTCATTTTCCAACCTTGGCCAAACCTACTCAGCAGTTGCCATTCACTATTCCTTGCAAAACAAACTTGCTTTACTATAAATAGAGCTCAATTGTGATCAGTTTGAGTACACCAAAGCCATCAAACAAATGCTTTCCTCAAAATCTCTTCTTTCACTCCAATTTTGCCTTCTAAGGCAAGTCACTATCGGGTTTTGAGTTTGGGAGCTTTTCCAATCAAACTAATCACCCACACACCTCACATACATAATATAGAAGTGATCCAAACACTCACATAACATCTGGAACACAGATTTCACAAAATCACCTGCCAATTGCTCAAGTTCTTGACAGTTTTGCAGTTGAGGTACCATCTTCAGCTCCAAACCATTTCAATCCATTCTAAGCATTCATACACACTCCATGGAACCTAGGGAAGTTATCTAGATCATTGGAACCTAGCTGTAACCCCTCCAACACAAATCACGATCACCAACTGCAAGTGGTAAGCATGAGCTCTTCTAACTCTATGATCCATGCAATTTTCGCTGCACAATAATTTGGCCATATGTTCATAATCATGCATGGAATGTTTCCCCTCAATTAATTGCATTGTTTTAATTGTGTATCAAAAATCCTAGCCTTCATGCAGAAATTAGGGTTCTTGAGGATTTTTCGTGATTTCTTGTTATATGTTTAATTTAAATGAAATTAAATACCATAGATATGATCGTGAGGTTGAAACGAGTTTATTGGTATGTGGATTGTAACACCCCAATTCCCTTCGCGAATAAATAATACCAATATAAATCAGAGTAATTAAAATTTTATTTTTCCGACAGGAAACAGGGATGTCACACTTAAAGAAAGAAAATACAATCTCTGCTCATAATTTTTGATACATAACACAGACAATTGAATACCCTCAAGGGGAAACTTTTTCCATATAAAAGGAAAAGTCAATTATGGAATAAAGCGGAAGATCCATAACCGACTTGTTTTACAAAATAAATTGTTTTATAACGTCAAAGTACACATACAAAAGTAATACAGAATATATTCAGCAATTATATACATATATAACATAATCGTTCCCCGACTCTCGTGCTACGTATCAGAGCAGACAGACGACAAAGGACGGAGGACTAATCTCCACAAAAGCCTCCAAGACACTAATCTTCAATTGCCTCATAGAGCAATAAACCATAGCAGAAGGGTGAGAAACATGATTATAATACAATTGCATAATATTATAAACATTTAGCAAAATATGAACAATTATTTCTCACCACACATTAATGAAACTTGTAAAAGAATACAAGACATATTAAATCAATAATCACTCACCAATCACATAAGCACATACATTAAAACAATGCATAGCAATTCTATCACAATAATTCCTCACATAATCATTCACACAATGAATTATGCAAATGCACAGAGACCGACACAACGACTCTATGCATGCGGTACCAATCCAACCTTGTAATTCATTAGTCCCCCAGGAACTCTTGGAATCATCGCTCGTTACATAGAGTAACTCCCCGTCGGGCCTACGATGTTCCCCGTCGCTATAAACCATTATTTCAGGGCGTACGACGTTTATGAATTGCTCTAGTCCACTATTTCAAGGCGCACAATCCGATTGCCATAGTCCACTATTTCAGGGCGCACAATCATTTGTGATTAATCGCTTCTACCATTATTTCAGGGCGTAAGACGATAAAACTGATTCATCTATGAATCTTCCAATGCAAGAATGCATATCATGATACTTGACACATTAATGACTCATGCCAACATCAAATGCTCATACATTAACAATAATCATGTATTTCAAGTACATATAAAGTAATGCACACAATTGCCCAAAATGGCCACAAACACCAATATACCATTCCACAACATCAAATTCCCATCAAAGAATCATCACACAAGCCATCTCATAACATATCATAATATGTCTTACAATATTGAAAAATAACTCAAAATTCCATTTTTCGGTTTTCCGAAAAAGTCGGCTAAAAGTCGGCCAAAAATAATATTTTCTATCATCATCAAAAAGTACTCATCGACAGCTTCGATTCGGTATAAAGAACTCTTAAATACGATAAACGGTTAACAAGATATGAATATTTCAAAATAACGCAAAAACATAAACCGGACGCCCGACACTACGAAACGGTTCGTAAAAACTGTACCGATTGGACCAAGTTCAGACCCCAAAACTATTTTTCCTAGAAAGAACATCCCGTTAGCTTTCCAACGCTTCGAACGGGGGTTAAAACCGATTTACGGATCAAAAGATATGAATTTTTGAAGTTTTGCAAAAATGCTGTCAAAACCAGAAAATGCTGTTGCGAAAATACTGTCAAAAAAACCAGAAAATCTGCTGTTGCGAAAATGTTGCTGTCAGCCACGAAAATCAACATAAAAACCTCATAAATCCATCATTTCTCCTGAAACAAATTGTTATACAACCTATTTACATCATATAGCAACTATTAGGATCAAGAAAAACTCGGTTCCTCGACTTTTCGTAATCACTATTCATACACATAATCAAAACTCAAAAACACAAAATCTTCAATTATCACCCGATTTTAACGAAACGAGTGTCTATAACGTCGGCCTCCCCTCACTCGACTAAACTACACAATTTGTTTCGAATTTCATCCGTAAAAACTCCCGATTTTATCGATTATGTCAAAAACTAACCTAAACTCAATATTTTCCTACACAATCCAAACAATTCAAAAACAAACGGATATAATCGTACACAATGATATAATAACCGAGTTTCGCACCCTTACCCGATAAGAAACTGATTCCCGAAGCTCGTTTGGTGAATTTTCCAACTTTTCTTCCACTTTTCTTCCTTCCTCTCTATTCTTCCTCTTTGAGGTTTTCTTACTATCTTTTCCTATTTTCTAACTTATATTCATTTTTTTCTTAACTTATAACTTATCATTATATTATAATTTCTTAACTTATAATACTTTCTAACTTACTAACTTATTATATTTTCTTAACTTAAAATCTACACTTCTAATAAATATTAAAACTAACTAATAATTAAATACCACTAATTATAAAATATCTAATATACCCTCTATTCTAATTTTCCCGCGAAATCTCCAAAAACGGTAAAAATACAACATATGTAAAAACAACATATTAACTTACCAACATCATAATTAACATAAATATCTATTAAGTACACAAAATCCAAAACATCACAGAAACGTACACGTCGCCCGGCGACACATACTTCGCCCGGCGAGGCTAATAAAACACCAACTTCACCATTCACATAAATATTGCTCAATTAAATAAAAGACTCAATAACAAAACATCAATTAGCACAAAAATAGGAAATATCAAAAACAGACCGTTACATGGATTGCATGATATGATTAAGTATTCAGTGAGATTGGAGAGAAAATGCAAATCTGGTAAAACCCAGAACACGCGCGTGTTCTTGGTGTGTTCTTGGCGCCATTTTTTGAAAATTCAAATATTTGAATTTTGTGCTTTTATTTAATTGATTCAAAAATTAATTTCTCTCTGAGTTTTAATGATTTTGAGTTGATTCTTTTTTTAATAATTCACAAAAATGTTAAAATATTTTATTTTCCCAAAAAATCCCAAAAAATATTATTTATTTTATATAATTGATATTTTTGCAAAGAATTAATGTTTTAATTGTTTTTGACATTTAAAATATTTTTTCCACCTTGATTTTGCAACTTTTAATGCCTTCTAATTATTTTGTAGGTCAATACTTAATTTTTGAAGCATTAATCCAAGATCACAATTTGTTTTTCCTATGCTAAACTATTTTGATCATTTTAACTGAATTTTTATTCAATTAAAACACATTTTTGAAAACAAATTAGGGTTTTTGGATTAATTCAACCCTCATAAATCATTTTCAAAACACTTTGGGCCTCTAATAGAGTGTAAGACCCAATCCTTTTTTTGACCAAATCATTTTTGGGCCTCAGTATATTGTATAAGTCCCGATACCGTCAAAAACAAAAGGCGCGATCGTCGCCTTTTGAAAAATAACCTTCTGGGCCTACCCTCGAGTAGTAAGACCCATTTCTTTTCTTAAAACTCTTTGGGCATCTATTAGAGTGTAAGACCCAACCCTCTTGCACAGAAAACTTTTTGGGCCTAATTCATTGTATAAGTCCCACTGTACATTTTTAAATTCGGCACGATCGTCACCAGTTTAAAGATAAACCATCTGGGCCTACCCTCGAGTAGTAAGACCCATTCAAAATTTTTGGGCCTCTAATAGAGTGTAAGACCTAACCCCCTTTTACCCAAAATCATTTGGGCCTCAGATATTGTATAAGCCCCTTCGCGTTAAAAAAAAATCTCGGCGCGATCACCATTTTTAACGAAAGGTCAATTGGGCCTACCCTCGTGTTATAAGCCCCACTCTTTTTCTTTAAACCTTTTGGGCCTCTTGAGAGAGTGTAAGACCCATCCCTTTGTACAAACAACCTTTTTGTGCCTCAGTCACTTGTATAAGTCCCTCTGAACGAATTCAACAGTGCAATCACTGATAAAACCCTGGGCCTCTCCTTGAGCTGTAAGCCCCAAATCTTTCTTTTTCAAAGCACTTTATCCTTTGATTTTGAATATACTGTTGTTTTCAATCTTTCTTTGTTGAACAACTAACCAAACAGCATGGAAGCTCTACAACCGAGTAAGTGGTTATTGCTTTCATTTACCGCTTTCATATACATATAACTGTATTGTGGGGTTGTTTCAGTGTAAGTCTTCTTTCATAAACTTATATCAACTGTGTAATAATAGTATAGATATTTCGAGTTTCCCCGGCCACTACGTCTAGAACTAGGCGACGTCGTTTCGTTTATTCATAGAAATAGACAACTATATCCCCAATAGGATCACCAGATACAGTCTTCTCTTCGGCTGTCCTCATTAGGAATTGTCAAGAAACTCTACTCCCAGAGATGAATGTATTCTCCGTGAATGGAATCTTTGAGTTTCTTCCAAATTCTCGAACTTTCCTGACTTGATCTATTCCTTGTGAATAGCTTGCCTTGAATTTCTCAGGGTTTGGGGACCCACGGGCTTCTTAAAAGCATCGGCCTCCTCTTGGGCATCATACAAGGACCCACAGGCTTCCTAAAAGCAACCCCGCCTCGTCTTGGGCTTAATACAAGGACCCGTCGGCTACTTATAAGTATTCACAACCTCCTCTTAGGCTTCGTATAATGATTCTTCCTCCGGGAATGATAGCCTCCTCTTGGGCTTTGTACAAGGATCGATCGGCTTCTTAAAAGTTTCCAGCCTCCTCTTGGGCTTCGTACAAATTGTCCCGACGACCTCCTAGAGGTATAGGAACAGAAATTAGTCATCTGCATAGAACAGTCCTTTCAAAGAGTCTACTACTATTTCTCAAAGCATGGTACAAAAGATGATACTCTAGACACGGACAGTCTAATCTCCTTAAGTTTTCCAGACATTCTCAAGTGACCCCTTCGTTAAATAGGAAGAAAACCCGTAGATTCGGACAGTCTCAATACCCTTCGGATTTCCCAATTCCTTAAAGAACAGGAATAACCCGGATCCTCGAATCAAAATCCCTGAGAGTACAGCATTACTTATATAAGAACTGATTTTCTCTTTAAATCAGCATACTGGACCTGTCACTCAACTGAAACAGTAACCATAGCCTCCTCTTAGGCTTTGTATAATGATCCTTCTCCAGTTACAATAGCCTCTCTCTTGGGCTTTATACAATGATTCTCCCCAGCGGAGTCAAACAACGTTTAGCCTCTCTCTCGGGCTTTGTACGAGACACATAAAGAGACTCCCTCATTGAGTCAATCACCCTTTCGCCTCCATCTCGGGCTTTATACGAGATACAAAGAGGTTCTTATTGAGCCAAACAAATTTTAGCCTCCACCTCGGGCTTCGTACGAGATACAAAAGACTCTCTTGTTAAGTCAAGTAGCCTTCATCTCGGGCTTTATACGAGATACCAAAAGACTCCATCGTCAAGTCAAAACATTTTAGCCTCTCTCTCGGGCTTTGTACGAGACACATATTAGCCTCCTCTTAGGCTTTGTATAAGAAAACCACTGGTTGGTCCAATCAACCTTTTAGCATCAAAGTTGTGCTTCGTTCACAGTACACAAACTTCAATAACTCTTTCCCCGTCATCTAATCGCTTTAAGCGGCAAGCCTCTAGATCATCTACATCCATGCCACTGTCCCTCTTTTAGTATGAGAAATTCCTAAGGAAAGATGGCATTGCTCTAAACTGAGTTAAAGTCTACTCCTTCAGGTTAAAATCCCCTATAAAGGAAATTATGGCATTTCCGGATTCACAAATCCCGGTTAAAGTAATCCTCCTTTACAGTCAGTCACCCAACAGTTGTGACAAACAAACCCCTTTAAAGATGACAAATTCTCTCTAAGGTCAACACTTTCAGTTTCACATCTTGGGCTTTGAACAAGATACAAACCACCTTTCGCTTCACGTCTTGGGCTTTGAACAAAACACCAAAACAACCATTTCCTCCCATAGAATAGGAGGAACTACGATCGCTCTGATTTCCCTGTTTCGGTAAACGGGAATACGTAGGCATAAGATTGAAAGGAAAAATCTTAGCGAGCACACTAAACAAAAACCCAAAATCCCATACTCTCATACATTTGTCTTAACATCCTAACCGATAGCCTAAAGCACCCCTTGTCAACAAAATAACCTAGGAGAAACCCCGAATCTTTGTAGCATCTGTAACCTAACAGACCGCTGTTTAATCTCAGTATGGAAGCAGGGTTAATTTGAGACATCTATTTCCCTTCCTTCATCAGCTTTAATAGGATAAAAAATGAATCGAATTGTAGTACCAGAGCGATCGTGCTTCGCAACCACATCCAAAAATCACTCGCTACAGAAAAATGGCGACTCTGCTGGGGAGAGCTACAGGTCTCTTTAGGGATCTTGTTCTTTTTTTTGTCCCCTAGGTAGAAACCTTGACGTCATTAGGATCTTAGGTCAAAACGCCGTTAATTTGGAATGAAACCACAGGATGGTAATTCCGCCGGGGAACCTATTTTCTGTCAGGAACTTAGGATTCATAGCTTTAAAGGTCTAGGATGATTAGGACAAATATATATATATTGCTTTTCCTAATTTCTATATGTGTTTATTTTTCTGCTAATGGGAATGCGTGTGATGCCGCATGTGGAAACATTGAGTATACACTTAAGATAAGTGATGGCGACGAGGTCGACCATCAACCTCAGTGGAGGCTGACCAATGCAACCCATTCTCTCACCTAGACAATGGGCCGATTGTGATGTCTGAGAAGTTGAGGAGCCAAACCCTTTTGTAGTACGGAAACTATCGGGAATAGTTGTTACGCGATACTACCCTTATTTGAGGCTGGTGATCTATTCTCGCTGAATGGCACTTACTCTAAGATCGCTCTATAACTCGCTGGCGATCCGCTTGTTGTTTTGCTTTCCTGGGAGGAGCTGATGATAATGAGTACAGGTACAAAAATCACCCTAGTATAAACCTTTGGGTATGGGTAGAGCCTTGACTTCATGACAACGACCCTTTGACCCCATGTTTTTCCTATGTTTTTGTGTGTTGCATTCATGCATTCATTTAAAAAACATTAAAAAATATCAAAAGAAAAAATCTTCTCTTCTAGTCTTTCTGTTTTTCAAATTAAACTAAGACTGTGATTGCAAATATCTGAGAAAATGATTGTGCTAATGGATTTTGGTAGAAGGAGAACCCATAGGTATACCTTCAAGGTTCCAAAGCTAGAGGATTTGAGAAGGTTAGCGAGGATGATCACTAACCCTGAGGCTTTCAGAGCCAAGCACGGAGGTCTGCTACCACTGTTAAGAGTCCATGTTATTAAGGGAATCATGGATGCGCTTGTAGCGAGCGATTTTGGACGCGGTTCTTAAGCGCTGGTCGCTCTCTGCGGTTTGAGCTTAAAACTACAGGTCGATTCATTTTTTATCCTATTGTGAGCTGAATAAGGAAGGGAAATAGATGTCTCCAATTAACCCTGCTTTGCATATTGAGTTTAAACAGCGGTGTGTTAGGTTACGGATGCTATCAATTTGGGGGGGCTTTTGTACTGGTTATTTGTATTTTCGCCAATACGGTTTTCTTTCTTTCTAGGACTTTCTAGTGGGGAACAAGGGTTAGGATGTTAGGACTGATGTTTTTGAATTACTGCTTTTGATTGATGGAGATATGGGATTTGGGTTTTTTATTTAGTGTGCTCTCTAAGATTTTTCTTTCAATCTTATGCCTACGAATTCCCGTTTACCGAAACAGGGAAATCAGAGCGTTCGTAGTTCCTCCTATTCTATGGGAGGAAATGGGTGTTTTTGGTGTCTTGTTCAAAGCCCAAGACATGAAGCGAAAAGGGTGTTGACTTTAGAGAGAATTTGTCATCTCTAAAGAGGGGGTTGTATGTCACAACTGTTTATAAAGGAGAATTACTTTAACCGGGATACGCGGATCCTAGCAATGCCATAATTTCCTTTAAAGAGGATTTTAACCTGAAGGAGAAGACTTTAACTCAGTGTAGAGCAATGCTATCTTTCCTTAGGAATTTCTCATGCTAAAAGAGGGATAATGGCATGGATGTAGATGATCCAGAGGCTTGCCGCTTACAGCGATTAGATGAAGGGGAAAGGAGCTGTTGATGTTTGTATACTGTGAATGAGGCACAACTTTGATGCTAAAAGGTTAATTGGATTAACCAGTGGTTTTCTTATATAAAGCCTAAGAGGAGGCTATTATGTGTCTCGTACAAAGCCCGAGAGAGAGGCGAAAAGGTTTTGACTCGACTGTGAAGTCTTTTGGTATCTCGTATAAAGCCCGAGATGGAGGCTATTTGACTCAACAAGAGAGTCTTTATATCTCGTACAAAGCCCGAGATGGAGGCTAAAATTTGTTTGGCTCAATAAGAACCTTTTTGTATCTCGTATAAAGCCCGAGATGGAGGCGAAAGGGGTAATTGACTCAACGAGGGAGTCTCTTATGTGTCTCGTACAAAGCCCGAGAGAGAGGCTAAACGTTGTTTGACTCCGCTGGGGAGAATCATTTGTACAAAGCCCAAGAGGAGGCTTAACTTCCCTGGAGAAGGATCATTATACAAAGCCTAAGAGGAGGCTATGGTTGCTGTTTCAGTTGAGTGACAGGTCCAGTATACTGATTTTGAAAGAGAAAATCAGTTCTTATATGAGCAACACTGTACTCATGGATTTGATTCAAGGATTCTGGTTATTTCCTTCTCTTTGAGGAAGCGGGAAATCCAAAGGGTATTGAGACTGTCCGAGTCTGTGGGTTTCCTTCCTATTTAACGAAGGGGTCACTTGAGAATGTCTTTGAGACTCAAGGAAGTTAGACTGTCCGTGTCTAGAGTTTTATCTTTTGTACAATGCTTTGAGAAACAGTAGTAGACTCTATGACAGGACTGTTCTACGAGGATGACTAGGTTCTGTTCCTATACCTCTAGGAGGTCATCGGGACAATTTGTACGAAGCCCAAGAGGAGGCTGGAAACTTTTAAGAAGCCAACGGGTCCTTGTACTAAGCCCAAGAGGAGGCTATCATTCCCGGAGGAAGAGATCATTATACGAAGCCTAAGAGGAGGCTGTGAATACTTCTAAGAAGCCGTAGGGTCCTTGTACTAAGCCCAAGAGGAGGCGGGGTTGCTTTTAGGAAGCCTGTGGGTCCTTGTACGATGCCCAAGAGGAGGCCGATGCTTTTAAGAAGCCCGTGGGTCCCCAAACCCCGAGAAATTCAAAGCAATGCTATTCACCGAGAATAGATCAAAGTCAGGAAAGTTCGAGAATTTGGAAGAAACTCAAAGATGCCATTCACGGAGAAGACATTCATCTTTGGGTGACAATTCCTAATGAGGACAGCCGAAGAGAAGACTGTATCTGGTGATCCTATTGGGGATCTAGTTGTCTATTTCTACGAATAAACGAAACTGCGTCACCTAGTTCTAGACGTAGTTGCCGGGGAAACTCGAAATATCTATACTATTATTACACAGTTGATATGAGTTTATGAAAGAAGACTTACAGTGAAACAGCCCCACAATACAATTTATATGTATATGAAAGCGGTAAATGAAAGCAATAACCACTTACTCGGTTGTAGAGCTTCCATGCTGTTTGGTTAGTTGTTCAACAAAGAAAGATTGAAAACAACAATATATTCAAAATCAAAGGAGAAAGTGCTTTAAAAAAGAAAGATTTGGGGCTTACAGCTCAAGGAGAGGCCCAGGGTTTTATCAGTGGGTGCACTGTTTGAATTTGTACAGAGGGACTTATACAAGTGGCTGAGGCCCAAAAAAGGTTTTATGTACAAAGGGATGGGTCTTACACTCTCTCAAGAGGCCCAAAAAGTTTAAAGAAAAAGAGTGGGGCTTATAACACGAGGGTAGGCCCAGATGATTTTTCCGTTTGAAATGGCGATCGCGCCGAGGTTTTCTTTTAACGCAGAGGGACTTATTCAATAAGTGAGGCCCAAATGATTTTGGTTAAAAGGGGGTTGGGTCTTACACTCTATTAGAGGCCCAAAAAGTTTTTGAATGGGTCTTATAGCTCAAGGAGAGGCCCAAGGTTATTTTTTAAAAAAGGCGATGATCGTGCCGTTTATTTGAAAATGTACAGGGGGACTTATACAACGAATGGGTCTTACACTCTCTCAAGAGGCCCAAAAAGGTTTTGAAAATGATTTATGAGGGTTGAATTAATCCAAAAACCCTAATTTGTTTTCAAAAATGTTTTTAATTGAATAAAAATTCAATTAAAATGATCAAAATTGTTTAACATGTGAAAAACAAATTGTGATTTTGGATTAATGCTTCAAAAATTATGTATTGACCTACAAAATAATTAGAAAGCATTAAAAGTTGCAAAATCAATGTAGAAAAAATATTTAAAATGTCAAAAACAATTAAAACATTAATTCTTTGCAAAAATATCAATCATATGAAATAAATAATATTTTTGGGATTTTTTGATAAAATAAAATATTTTAACATTTTTGTGAATTATTAAAAAAAGAATCAACTCAAAATCATTAAAACTCAGAGGGAAATTAATTTTTGAATCAATTAAATAAAATCACAAAATTCAAATATTTGAATTATTCAAAAATGGCGCCAAGAACACGCGCGTGTTCTGGGTTTGGCTGATTTGCATTTTCTCCTCAATCTCACTGAATACTTGATTATAACATGTAATCCACATATCATTATGCTCGTCTCAACCTCACGATCATGTCTATGTCCATTAATTTCATTTAAATTAAACATATAACAAGAAATCATGAAAAATCCTCAAGAACCCTAATTTCTGCATGAAGGCTAGGATTTTTGATACACGATTCAAACAATGCAATTAATTGAGGGAAAACATTCCATGCATGATTATGAACATATGGCCAAATTATTGTGCGAGGAAATATGCATAAATTGAGAGATGACCAAGTATGTGCTTACCTCTAGGCCGTGACCGCAAGTGCAATGTGATTTTTGATTTGGAGGTGTTACAGATGAGTTGTGATGATCTGAACAGCTTCCCTACACCCTATGGAGTGTGTTTGAATGCTTGGACTTGATTGAAAATGGCTGGACCGATTTATGGTACCTCAGATGCACTTTGGTTAAAACCTTGAGCAACTAGCTGGTGATTTTGTGAAATTGGTGTTTCAGAAGTGATCTAAGTGTTTGATCAGCTCATATGTGATGTGTGTGAGTGATTGATTTGATTGGAATTGCTCTCAAACTCAAAACCCGATAGTGACTTGCCTTAGAAGGCAAAATTGGAGTGAAAGAAGATATTTTGAGGAAAGCATCTGTTTGATGGATTTGGTGTACTCAAACTGATCACAATTGAGCTCTATTTATAGTAGAGCAAGTTTGTTTTGCAAGGAATAGTGAATGGCAGCTGGTAAGTAGGTTTGGCCAATGTTGGCAAATGAAAATCCAAGTCTCCTCTAGCCATTGACTAGAGGTTAGGGCACAGAGCTTTGGTTCCCGTGGTCTTGGATAAGCCTTGACTGATTTCAGATGAGAATGGCTCAGTCCATGCCACCTTGATGCTTCCATTGAATGCTTCAATCCAAATTTGGAGTCTTGTCCCTATTTTGGCCATTCTAGGTTCAACATGCTATTTCTTATTCCATGGACTTTGGAGGCTTGGATCAGTGATTGTCCCCTTTAGATTCAATCCTCAGATGTGTCCAAGTGGATAGGAGCATTTGAATTTGGCTGATTTTGGCAAATCGAGCCAAAATGCAAAATCTGCCTTGCCTTTGACAGATTTCAGCAAGGCAACTTGACAATGTCATATCTCATGGTGTAAGTTGAATTTGGCAATGTTCTTGGCCATTTTGGAAAGCCCTTACATGATATAACAACTGTTTGAACAAGTTTGGTTTTGATCTCTTTTTATTCCAAGTGAAAAATCCCTCTACATTTGGCAAAAAGTGAAGCAAAATCTGACTTAGTGAAATTTTCACTAAGTGTTGGAACAAAGTGTGATTTCTTGATTTTGATCACTCCATAACTCAAAATCCTTAATGAATTGGACTTAGGTCTAGTTGAAGTTTTTGTAGAGGGTAATGAGGGCTAAAAATTCATCTTTGGATGAGAAAAAATGGCCATGTGGTTTAGGAGTTATGATCCTCCAAAGTTAGTGTATTAGTGGTACTTTTTCCATAACTTAGAAAAATTTCTAAGTTTTATGGTTACCCTTTTTACAAGTTATCCAACTTTTCTAGATTTTTCTTGATGAATGATGATTCAAATCATACATAAACATCATTTTAGGGTTGAAAATCCATTTTGGTGAAAAATCTCAAAAAGTCAAAGTTGACTTTTGTGCATACTTGACTTTTTATCAGATGAATTTCAAACTGTGCAATTCTTCAGGAAATCATGTCCTTGACCTAAATCAAACTTGATGGACATGTTCCATGGGTGTCATAGGGTATATTGGGGCATGTCCTAGGGTTTAGGAGCATGTCTTGGTCAAAAGTCAAAGTTACAGTTGACTTTTTCCTTAAAACCCTAATTGTGGTGCAGATGAAATTGAGACTTATTGCTCAAGCTTCTTGGATTAATCCATTGTCCCAAATGGATCAATATAGTTCATTAGAGACCCTCAAACCCTCTCTTGAGGTCTTGGCTCATGATTTGCCCCAAAATTCAACTTAGGGGTGAATTAGGTCAAGAAACCCTAATTCCTGATTTTTGATGTATGCATCCCCTGAGGTCAAATTGACTTAATGCTTGGGTCCATGAGGTTTCATGGAGTACATTAGGTTGTGTTTTGGATCAATGGCTTGTGCCCAGATGAAAAATCTCCATCTGGAGGCCCTGGTCGATCAAAACCCTAATTTGGTGACACTGTCGATCTTGAAGCTTGATCCACCTAGAAGGGAGCAACCTTGTGCTTAATCCTTGAAGTGGGAGTCCTCTTGATCCATTGTGGATGTTTGAGAGGTTAGACAAGTTAAATCTCATGTCATTCCTTGATTGATCCTTTGTCTAAGGCTCTGAGAGGGCTTGAAACCCTAATTTTGATTGTAGTGAATGCTCAACAACCCTTGAGGCATTTGATGAGGCATGATGGTTCATCCATATTGTGATGATGATTGACACAATGATGGGAAATCTTAGTGGTCAAAATTTGGGGTATGACAACGCTCATTCAGTTTTATGATCCACTTTATCACTGTTTCACATTCCCGGATTACCAGCTCGCACCAACGCTGGAGGAGTATTCTCATCTGATTGATCTACACATTACTGATCGAGCTCCATTTTCTGGACTGGAAGAAATTCCAAAGAATCAGACCATTGCAAGAGCAATTCATTTGGACGAGTCTGAGGTTAGGACTCACCTAACCACTAAGGGTGGCATCCAAGGTTTGCCAGCCCAGTTCTTGACAAAGAAGGCCCTGTATTTTGCCAGTATAGGAAACGTGACTGCTTTTGAAAGCGTCTTTGTCTTGCTCACCTACGGGTTATTTTTGTTTCCCAACATCAATAACTTCGTCGATATCAACTCCATTAAGGTTTTTCTCATTGGAAACCCTGTGCCGACTTTGCTCACAGATGCGTGTCATTCTGTACATTTGGGAAATTTGTACAGTGGAGGGGAGATCACATGCTGTGTACCTCTGCTTTATAAATGGTTTATCTCCCACTTGCCTAAGTCTGCTGCTTTTTAGGATCACAAGAGTGCCTTACGTTGGTCGCAGAAGATCATGTCTCTTACCAACTCTGATATAGATTGGTGTAATAGGATCTATGATGGAATCAGAATCATTGATCGTTGTGGAAACTTCCCCAACATACCCCTCATAGGAACTAAAGGAGGAATCAACTATCATCTGGTGTTGGTTCGCCGTCAGCTTGGATACCTGATGAGACACGTCCCACGGGGTGTTCATCTGGAAGGTCTTTTCTTCAAGGAAGGAGAAAACGACAGAGCACTAAAGATGGAAATAGTGCACGCTTGGAAACACATTCATAAGAAAGGACAAGAGTCTCTAGGAAAAACAGACTGTGTATCGATGGAGCCTTATCTCCATTGGGTAGAAACTAGAGCGCTCAAGCTAAAAAATGCCTTTTCCTCGTTACGAAATTCTTCCGCCGAGGGAATTTGTCATGTATTTCATGACGGAAACTGAAAAGCTTTAGTTTACTCTCAACAAAGTTTAAAATGAGAGAAGGTCTTGGAAGAACAAGTACCCCACCCTCGACATAGAGTGCATCAAAATACATCAATTACTAAAAGAAAGATGCTCTGATTGAAATTTTGGAGCAACATGCTGTAGAGAATCAAGATGACCAAAGGAATTTGCTCGCTCCTTTCACTTGGCAAAGGAATGACAACCCGACAACGGCCCAAGAACCCCGGTCAAAGAAAAGGAAAGAGTCCGCACCCGATTTCTCTTCAGAGAGGACTCGGGAGCCATTAGCTTAGGTTTCTATTTCCGCACCTTGTAATCTACTGTATTTCCATTTCTGTATTACTTTGAATTCAATAAAAAGGGGTTTCCCCACTGTTTGATATTTGCAGTCTAATTGTCGAAGTTTATTTTGATTAAACCAAAAAATAATTAATATGATCATTGCATTCATCATTCTCACATCACGTATTCTTCTTCCTTACGAATCTCATGTTTGTGTCTCGATTCTAGAGTCAAACTGTCTCATTCGTACAATACTCAGGCCAATCGTCAGAAAAAGATGGATGATCTTGAGGAAGAAAATAGAGAGTTGAAAGAAGAGATCGACGCTCTGAGAGAGGATATGAGAAAGCTTCGTAACGACATGCAAGCCATGGCAGAAGCTCAGCTACAAATAACTGTGATCTCAGAGATCACCTCAACGCACATAGTGGAGAAGTCTAATCCTAGGTATCTAATGCCGAAAGATCGTCCTTGGGGCATGCCTGTTAACTATATCCCGGAAGGATATGTTTCGCCGATCACTGAAGATCAGTGAATCATAACAGATGCCGCTGGTCCTGATGGTTACAAACTTCGGGAAAGCGAAGATGCCAGGGGCATACTGAAGACTCCTGAAGGTTATAAACTTCGGGAAACGCCAAGATTCACTGCCGTAGTCACGGTACCACCCCCTGTGGTGCACAATGTCCCAGAAGGACAGATTCCACATATACCTTCTGGTAAAAAGGAAACTATGTTGGACAGAATGGATGAATTCCAGGAGCAGTTTCTAGAAATGCAGAAGGAGCTGCAAGCCATTCCGGTCAGGATTTATTTGGAAAGGACGCCGCAGACCTCTGCTTGGTCCCCAATGTAAAAGTTCCGCACAAATTTCAAGTGCCCAACTTTGAAAAATACAAGGGTAACTCTTGCCCTCAAAGCCATCTGGTGATGTACGCTCGGCGGATGTCAGCTCAGACAGAGAATCAGGACCTACTGATTCACTACTTCAAGGATAGTTTGACCGGTGCCGCACTCAAATAATACATGGGTTTAAACCGTGCCATGATCAGCACATTCAGAGATCTTGGTACTGCCTTCGTCCAATAATACAAATACAATTTGGACATGGCACCCGACAGAGATCAACTCGGATCGATGTCGCAAAAGGACAAGGAAACCTTTAAGGAGTATGCTCAAAGGTAGCGTGAAATCGCCGCTCAAATTTGTCCACCTCTTGAGGAAAAAGAGATGACAAAGATCTTCTTAAAAACCTTAAGCTCATTTTACTATGACCGAATGGTTGCCGGTGCACCCAGTGATTTCAGCGAGATGGTGGGCATGGGCGTACGTCTTGAGGAAGCCGTCCGAGAAGGACGTTTGGTAAAAGACACTGGAATGACGAGCGGTATTAAAAAATACGGTAGTGCTCTCCCTAAGAAAAAAGAGCAAGATATTGGGAATAGCTCTCTCGGAAAGCAAAGGCGACGGTACCAACCAGTAGCAGTTGTAACTCCTGCTATCAGCACCGCGCCTACGTATCAACCTCAGGTTGCGCAAAGCCAACCTGATTAGCAAAGGATACAACACCCTCTTCAGCAGGCTCGTCCTCCATATAACAACAATCGTACAACACGGCCACCAGGATTTGATCCTATACCCGTGTCGTACGCAGAGCTGTTTCCATTACTACTGGCTAAGGGGCACATTCAGACTAAATCTCCTCTTACATTACCGAAAAATCCACCTTTTTGGTTTAAGGTGGATCAAACTTGCCCTTACCACCAAGGAGGATCAGGGCATAACATCGAGACTTGTCTCAATTTCAAGTCCGACCTGCAAAAACTTGTCAGGAGCGGGGTCTTATCCTTCAAGGATACAAATCCTAATGTTCTCACGAACCCGCTGCCTCAACATGAGAAGGCTGCAGTCAATTTGATAGAATGAGAGACTAACGATGTCTATCAAATTCACGATGTACTCTTGTTGAAAACCAATCTGGTCAAGATGCATTGTAGACAGAGTGGATATGGCCATGTGCCACCTCATAATTACCACCAGTGTGATATCTGCTCTAAAGACAATCAAGGATGTTCTGTGGTGCAAGCAGCCCTACAGGAACAAATGGATCTTGGATGGATCCAAGAGCATCGAGTTCGTGGAGTTAACATGGTCTACAAGAATTCCAACATCATTCAAAACCACGACATCCGTACGATGAATGCCAACCTGGTGGCGATGCACTCAAGGCAAAGCCAGTATCATAATCTGCCGTGGCACGATTACAGTTCTTGTCTGACTTGCTCGATAAATAAACAGGGATGCTCTTTCATACTAGAGGCCCTCCAACGTTAGATGGATCTAGGATGGATCCAAGTCTACCATGATAGGAATTCCTATCAAATCAACATGGTTCAGATCTTCGATATTCGCGTGATGAATACCAACCT
Organism: Lathyrus tuberosus; assembly: GCA_022829125.1. NCBI lineage: Eukaryota > Viridiplantae > Streptophyta > Magnoliopsida > Fabales > Fabaceae > Lathyrus > Lathyrus tuberosus. The sequence goes on from JALAZF010000540.1 coordinate 3,122,965, forward strand.
GGTAGAGTTACATGCTGAGCAGGTCCGACTCGGATTCTTAATATTACACGACTATCAAAGCTGTAAAGCAGGTTGCGAAAATGATCGAGGTTGTACCCTTGTCTAGGAGGCACTTCAGCACTTGTTAAATCACTGGTGGATGCCAATTTATATGGATGAAGATACTCAGTAAATTAGTATCAATAACAGAAACCCCACTCGGCGTCAGAGTCAGGATGTCCGATCTGTGGAAGCTAACCTAGTGAGGTTACATTGTATTCAAAGTGGGCATGGCCAGGTGCCACCACACAATTATGACCGTTGTAGCGTCTGTTCGAAAAGTAACCAAGGGTGTTACCTTCTGAGAGCAGCTCTTCAGGGTCAGGTGGATCGTGGAGAGATTCGTCCATATCCGGGTTCTGGACCCATCAACAGGACGCCGAACTACCTTGCCGATCAAGTCGAGGATGCTGTTGTAATCTCTGGTCATCACAGGACCAGGGATGTTTTTGCCATTATCCCTCTACTTGACGAATCTAAAGTTCCCAACCAGGAACGTATCGAGATTACTTACGATGGTTGTTAGGTGCTAAAAAATGTTAATATTTAGATTAGTTTTTAGCACCTTTTTTGTGAGATTTATTCGTAAATCCATGCTTTTCCCATTGTTTCCGTTTATAACCGTTTTCTAGTTAATTTCATTATTTATCGTATCTATCTATCTTTTGCGTTTTTTTTGTGCAGATTTTTACATGGAAAGGTCAAGAATGGAGCCTTGAGGATGGCACAAAAACAGTTTTGGAAAATTTGGATTTTTTGTGCATGCTTTGAGCGCGCTCAGCGCGCTCCCAGCGCGAAGAAGGAGGTAGTGGCAGTAGCTTGCGCGCTCAGCGCGGATTGGCAGCCCGCTCAGCGGGCTCTAGGTCATTTTGGCAATTAATGAGGCCGCGCTCAGCGCGGTGCTGCGCGCTCAGCGCGCTCTGCGATTTGTGGCCCCCTTATAAATAGTTCTGTCTGCATTTCTTTTGATCCACCCTTTTTACAGTAGAGAGAAGAACACTTTGTGAACACTGTAGCATCCATTTGAGGAAGATTGGAAGCATCATTCTTTGAGATATCGTCATTGATGTTAAATAATCTTCTTCATCTTCTTGTTTGTTTAGCTTCCATGACAATGGAGAGCTAAGTTACCTTTTGTGTCAAGGTTAGATGTAGGTGAACCGTTACTTTGTATGTATATGGATTGATCCTCTCTTGTGAACTCTTGGATGATGAATGTATGATGATAAACCTTGTTTTTATGTTTATTCTTTGTGTTGGATCATGATTGAGAAATGTGCTCCAACTCTTTACCTAGGTTTGTCATCCATCAATGTATATTGGCTAGAGATAGCAATGTGTGTTGATGTTCATAAATATTGAACTCTAATGTTGTCATTTTGATAGTTTGTGTGAGAAATCAACAAAGGATCAAAATGGCAAAACTCACAATATGTGTTAGAGATAAACATATTGGGAGGATATGTGATTGTATTTATCATTTAAGCAAGTTCATTAGCGTATCGATTATATACGTGCGAAGTGGTTTGCCGAACCCTAATCTTGACATGCTTTTATAAACCGTTAAAACAATCTTTTTACCGTTTTTAATTAACTTTGAATGCAAACGTTATGAAAACAATCTAAAACCCCCTGTTACTTTAAAGTTTGAAACGTTACGACTTTAGAACGGCTGCGATATCTCCAAACAATCTCTGTGGAACGATAACTAAAACCCTAACTCTATTTGTACTCCAACAAATTGGCGCCGTTGCCGGGGATTGTAAATTGATATTTCAAGCATTGCAATAGTTGTGAAGTTTTCAACTTGTTACAATTTTTCTTGTGCTTGTTGATATGTTTTGTTTAAGTGTGCAGACTTGGTTTATGCGAGGGAAACTACCGGCGGACCAACTTCTTTTCGATCCTGAGATTGAAAGAACCGCTCGTAGGCTCAATAGCAGGACTAGACGGAGGAGGCAGCTTGCGAGACAAAGACAAGAGCAAGAAGGAAGTTCTACTACAACACCACCACCATCATTCACACCAATCATGGCGCAACCACCTCCACCTCCCGCATCCACACCTTGTGTGAACAGTCCACGACATACCGCTCAGTTTGCCAACAACAATCAAGGAAGGCAAGCTGAAATGAAAACTGGAACTTTGAATTTATTGTATGGAAGTCCATTCACCGGAATGGACCATGAAGATCCTTTTGCGTTTCTCACAAAATTCTATGAGATTGCATTAGCGGCCGGTGTAGATCCAGCACAAGAGTTACCTCTCTTTAAAAGATTATTTCCGCATGCTTTGCTTGGCAAGGCAAAGGATTGGTACCTCGATCAAACTCCAGCCGTGATGACCGATTGGAATGTCTTGGAGGAAAAATTTATTGAACGGTTCTTCTCTCATAACCGTTTCATGGAGTCAAAAACAGCAATTTCAGTGTTCTCTCAAGGCACTAATGAATCCCTCAATGAAGCATAGGAACGATTCAAGTCCATGCTTCGCAAATGTAAAGGTCACGGGTTTGATGAGTTAACACAAATTCATATCTTCAAGAATGGTCTCCAACCGAATTGTAAGACTTTGTTGGATGCCACTGCGGGAGGAAGTTTGATGGCAAAGAATGCCGAGGAAGCAACTGATATTATCAATAGAATGGCTCTAAACGATCTTCAAAGTCAAAGCCGTGGCAACTCTCAAAAGAAGCCCGGTGTCCTTGAATTGGGAACTAACGATGCGATCCTTGCGCAAAACAAGCTTATCTCTCAACAAGTGGAGCTTTTGACTCAACAGATCAAAGAAATGAAGGAGCCAAGCAGAAGTAAGCAAGTAGCTTGTTGCGAACTTTGTAAGGGGGAGCATGACACCGGATTTTGTCCTCCTCCGGGTTTTGAAGAAGTGAACTATATGGCAAATCAAAGAGATTATCAAGGTAGACAACAACAACCTTACCAACAACAACACAATTCTCAACAAAATTATCAAGGAAATCAAGGATTTCAACCGCGAGCAAATTATCAAAATAATCAAGGTTATGGTGTCGGTCCTTCAAACCGGCAAAATCCGTATCAACCTCCACCACCTCCGGTTGCTAGCTCTAAATTGGAAGACACTTTGACTCAATTCATGCAAATGTCAATGGCCAACCAAAAGAGTAGTGATGCGGCGATTAAGAATCTTGAAAACCAAGTGGGGCAACTTGCCAAGCAAATTGCCGAACAACAATCGGGTCCTTCCTTTTCCGCGAATACTCAAGTGAATCCTAAGGAGCATTGCAAGGCGATTGTTACTAGAAGTAGGAAGGAGTTGGAGAAAGAAAAGGAGAAAAAAATGGAGGAAGAAAAACTTGATGGTCTTGTGGAGGATTGTGGTGATGAGGAAGTAGTTGAAAATAAAAATGATAAAATGGTAGAAGTTGAAAATAATAGTGGTGATGAGTCGAAGAAAAAGGAGAAACTTAGGAGAGTGAAGAAGGGGAAAGCATTAGTGAGCGCTATTCCAATCCAAAACTTACCATATCCTCATGCTCCTTCAAAGAAGGAAAATGAGAGGCACTATACGCGGTTCATGGACATCTTCAAGCAATTACAAATTAACATTCCGTTTGCCGAAGCTTTGGAACAAATGCCGAAGGATGCAAAGTTCATGAAAGACATTCTCACGAAGAAGCGGAGGTATTCGGAACCAGAAACTATTGTTCTTGACGCGAGTTGTAGTGCAATCATCCAAAGAACTCTTCCTAAAAAAGAAGTTGATCCGGGGCGTGTGACTTTGCCGGTCACCATTGGTGACGTCTATGTTGGAAAGGGCTTAATTGATTTGGGCTCAAGCATTAATCTTATCCCATTGTCCATTGTAAAGAAGCTTGGGAACATTGAGATGAAAGCCATTCGTATGACTTTACAATTGGCCGACAAGTCCACAACTCATCCTCATGGGTTAGCTCAAGATGTCTTGGTAAAAGTTGACAAATTTTTCTTTCCGGTGGATTTCATTGTTATTGATATGGAAGAGGATGATGATGCTCCTCTTATTCTTGGACGGCCTTTTATGAAAACCGCACGTATGATGATTGATGTGGATGACGGTTTGATGAAGGTGAGGGTCCAAAATGAAGAGGTTTGTTTTGATCTTTTCGAAGCTATGAAACATTCCAAAGATAAACATGATAGCTTTCGGATCGATGCAATTGAAGAAGCAACTGTGGAGGTTTCTAAGCATGTACATGAAATCTCTCCTTTGGAAATGGCTCTTAATGATTCTTTTGAAGTATTTTCCGAAGAAGAAGAAAAAGCTCTTGAAGAGTGCTTAAAAGAGCTTGATTCCCTCAAAGAGTTGCAACCTTGGGAGGTAGAACCGGAAGAATTAAAAAAGGATTTGAAAGTTGAAAATTCACCACTTGAATTGAAGGTCTTACCTTCCAATTTAAAATACGCGTTTCTTAATGACGGTGGTAACAAGCCGGTTATCATTAGTAACGTGTTATCCAAAACCGAGGAAAGTCGTCTAATTCATGTTTTGAAGAAAAACAAAGATGCTATAGGTTGGGTCCTTTCCGATTTGAAAGGAATTAGCCCGGCTTATTGCATGCATCGTATCTTGATGGAAGAAGATTTCAAGGCGGTTGCCCAACCGCAACGCCGCTTGAACCCAACAATGAAAGAGGTGGTGAGAAAAGAAGTGGTTAAGCTATTGGAAGCCGGTATGATTTACCCGATTTCCGATAGCCCTTGGGTTAGTCCTGTCCATGTTGTGCCAAAAAAAGGAGGAATGACCGTGATTCGTAACGAGAACAATGAGTTGGTTCCAACAAAAACAGTGACGGGGTGGAGGATGTGTATTGATTATAGACGGCTCAACACCGCAACAAGAAAAGATCATTTTCCATTACCGTTTATGGACCAAATGTTAGAAAGGTTATCCGGGCAGCAGTTCTATTGTTTTTTAGATGGATATTTGGGGTATAACCAAATTGCGATTGACCCGGTGGATCATGAGAAGACGGCCTTTACGTGTCCCTTTGGTATTTTTGCATATCGCAAGATGCCCTTTGGTTTATGTAATGCGCCGGCAACTTTCCAACGGTGCGTTCAAGCTATCTTTTCCGACTTAATAGAAAAGACGATGGAAGTGTTTATGGACGACTTTTCCGTTTTTGGAGGTTCGTTCGATTTATGCTTGACAAATTTGGAAACTGTGCTAGAGAGGTGTGTGAAGACAAACCTAGTGTTGAATTGGGAGAAGTGTCACTTTATGGTAACGGAGGGAATTGTGCTCGGCCACAAAGTTTCGTCCAAAGGCCTTGAGGTTGATAGAGCGAAAGTTGAAGTGATTGAGAAGTTGCCTCCTCCGACCAACGTGAAAGGGATCCGTAGCTTCCTTGGGCATGCCGGATTTTATCGGCGTTTTATCAAAGACTTTGCAAAGGTGGCTAGACCATTGAGCAACTTGCTTAGCAAGGATCAGGTATTCCTTTTCGACGATGAATGTCTTCACGCTTTTGCTATTTTGAAAGAAAAGTTAGTTACCGCTCCAATAATAATCGCTCCAAATTGGACTTCAAATTTTGAACTTATGTGCGATGCGAGCGATTATGCTATTGGAGCGGTACTTGGCCAGAGAAAGGAGAAAAATTTCCATGCGATACACTATGCTAGTAAAGTATTAAATGAGGCACAAATTAATTATGCCACAACTGAAAAAGAATTACTTGCTATAGTGTATGCGCTTGAGAAATTTAGATCCTACCTCATCGGGTCTAAAGTTGTTGTCTACACCGATCATTCGGCGCTCAAGTATCTGCTAACCAAACCGGATTCGAAGCAAAGGCTCATCCGATGGATCCTTTTATTACAAGAGTTTGACTTGGAAATAAAAGATAAAAAAGGATCGGAAAATTTGGTGGCAGATCACTTGTCTCGCCTTGTGAATGTTGAGGTCACCATTGCTGAAAAGGAAATCCAAGAGGAATTTCCTGATGAAAAACTTTTCAAAGTCCAAGTTAGGCCTTGGTTTGCAGATTTTGCTAACCATAAGGCTACCGGTTGGGTGCCCGAAGACCTGACTTGGAACCAAAAGAGGAAGTTCCTTTCGGATGCCAGTTATTACGTATGGGACGACCCGTATTTGTTTAAGTTAGGAAGTGACAACCTTTTGAGAAGGTGTGTCACGAGTGATGAGGCTCAAAGCATTCTTTGGCATTGCCACAACTCGCCGTATGGAGGCCATTTTAATGGTACGAGAACGGCCACTAAAGTCCTTCAATCAGGATTTTATTGGCCTTCTCTTTTTAAAGACGCACATCTCCATGCTAAAAGTTGTGACATGTGCCAAAGAACTGGTGGAATCGGACAAAGAGATGAAATGCCTCTCCAAAACATACAAGAGGTAGAAATTTTTGATTGTTGGGGCATCGATTTTGTTGGTCCATTTCCACCATCTTTTGGAAATGAGTATATGTTGGTAGTCGTTGACTACGTTTCGAAGTGGGTTGAGGCGATTGCCTCACCTAGGGCGGATGGAAAAACGGTGATAAATTTTTTAAAGAAATGCATTTTTTCCCGTTTTGGCACGCCTAGGGTGCTCATTAGCGATGGTGGGTCGCACTTTTGTAATACACCTCTCGAAAATGTTTTAAAACACTATGGTGTATCACATAAGGTGGCGACCCCTTACCACCCGCAGTCGAATGGTCAGGCTGAGGTATCCAACCGAGAGATAAAAAGAATCCTTGAAAAAACCGTGTCTAGTTCAAAAAAGGATTGGTCACAAAAATTGGATGAGGCTTTGTGGGCATATCGCACTGCTTACAAAGCTCCAATTGGTCTAACTCCGTTTCAACTAGTTTATGGTAAAACTTGCCATCTACCGGTTGAATTGGAGCACAAGGCCATGTGGGCCTTAAAAATGCTGAATTTTGACAAGGACTTGGCCGGTACCAAGAGAAAAGGGCAACTTCTTGAGCTGGAAGAAATGCGTAATGCCGCATACCACTCAAGCTGGTTGTATAAGGAAAAGGTGAAAGAGTACCACGACAAGAAGCTCCGGCAAAAGGACTTCAAGGCCGGACAATTGGTATTGCTGTTTAACTCTCGGTTAAGACTCTTCCCAGGAAAATTAAAGTCCAAGTGGTCCGGTCCGTTTCGTGTGAAGGAAGTAAAGGAGTTTGGAGCGGTGGTTATCGAAGACCTGGAAAAGAAGGATTCTTGGACCGTAAACGGTCAGCGCCTGAAAATTTACCTTCTTGGAAATTTCGATCGCGCCTCTAGTACTGGTCTCCTTGATGTTCTTAAGTGAGCATCTTGGACCGTCGAGCTTAGCCGACGTTAAACAAGCGCTCATTGGGAGGCACCCCAACACTGTAAGTTTTTAATCGTTTTTACTAGTGAATTTGCTGTTTAGACGTGTTTTGTGAAAAATTATTGTTGTATGGTGTTTAGGATGATGTTTTGAACGTGGGGATGATGTCTGTTTGCTGCTGGAAAAATTTTTGAATTTGCTCTGCGCGCTCAGCGCGCAGGTAGCGCGCTCAGCGCGCGTTTGAAAAAAGGAACCTATACTTACAGTAGCGAGCGCGCTCAGCGCGCTATGGATCCCGCTCAGCGCGAGTTGCGAAATTTTGAAAAAAATTTATTTGATTTCTGGGCCCACAGAGGTGTACCGGGCCCAGATGAATGTTAAAGTGGCTAGGGTTTGCCAAACCTTGCCTCTTTCTCATTTTTCTCATTTCTCTCATTTCCCTCTTTTTCTCTCTTTCAAAATTTTTCACAAAGTTCCTTGGATTTGCAAGACCATTCATCATCTCCCTTTCATTTTCTGCAGAGCATAATCATCATCAATCATAGTAAGTTTCTGTTTTAGCAATTTTTTTTCGTTTTTCATTTAGAAACCCATAAATGGGACATTGTTTGTAATTGTTGGATAGCCATGTTCTTCTTCTTCTCTTGGATTTTTAACGAAATTCTGTGTTAGAAGTTCTGTGTTAGTATGCTTGCATATTGTTAGAAGTTAGCATTGTAGAAATTAGGTTAGGAAATTTTAGACTTAGGGTTTGTTGAAAGAGTAATTTGCTTTGATTTTTGATGATTAGTTCTCTGTAACAGGCTGTGTAGTGAAATTAGGGGTTGTGTCTTTCTGTTTGAGCCATCTGTGCAGAGGGGAATTTTTCTGCATTTCGCAGAGCCCGCTCAGCGCGCTCCTGCGCGCTCAGCGCGCTCTGAGATTTGCAGAAAAATCCCCCCTTGTCCCTACTCTGTTCTGCTATATTGTCATGGTATTTATTTTGTTTAAATAATTTAAGAATTCTAGCTTGTTGTTTTCACTAATTTGTGGTACTATTTTGTTTGTACGTTGGTTTCTTGTTTTTTTTTTCAGATGTCAGGAAGGAAGATGCAGCGTGTTGGTTCGACGTCGAATCCTAACCGCAGAGCTCCCGCTGGCCAATTTGATTCAACGCGTTTTGTTGGCCTAGAGCAACAACAAAGATACGTGGAGCTTGAAAAAAGATCAATTTGGCCGGATAGGTTAATCATGATTGATCCCAATGGTCCCCATAGGAACATGAGTCATTTTGTGCAGGGTGGTCCGTGGGACAAGCTTAGTTCTCCCTTCCCAGAGTACAACATTGACATTGTTAGGGAGTTCTATGCTAATGCATTGCCGTCCGATGGAGAGACGTTCACTTTTCAAACATGGGTTCGGGGAAAGGCAATCAATTTCTCGAGGGAGTCCATCAATACCTACCTTGGGGACCAACCTCAGCTGGGGGAAGATGACATTTGTGATTTTGGACGGACGTTGGCTCGGCGGAACTGGAATGCCGACCAACTTAGGGAGTCCTTGTGCAGACAAGGGGGTAATTACATTTTAAGTGCTGCTGGTGCTCCTCTGAAGTTTGCTAGAAGGGTGTTGGATAATGTCTCGCAGCTTGTCATGTCGGTTGTTCTTTACAACCTTCGACCGAGAAGCCACACCTCTTCTATTCCAATGGAGACGGCGGCTCTGATTTTTCATTTGTGCAGGGCGGGCCATACTGTGGACTTTGGACGGATTATATCTAGCAAATTGAAGAGAACCGCCACCAGTGGTACGCCTCTTGGAGATCGTGTGGCATGCGCTCTGATTTATCCAGGTTTGATTATGGCTTTATGCCATGAGGCGCGTGTTACATTGCCTACCCACCCGAATGTGAAGCTCCAGGTTGTTGATGATAGCTATGTCACTCGTCACTGTATGGGGGCGATTGATTTTGAGCAGGCTGTCCCTGTAGCTGTTGCTGCTCCTGCTCGTGGCCGTGGGCGCGGACGCGGGCACGCTTTCGATCCGAGTGCTGAGGCCAATTGGGCCATGCACGAGGCTCATCAACGAGCTTTATTATTTATGCATGACTCTATGATGCAATTGCAGCTGCAGATTCGTGAACCGCATGTGGACCACCAGCTGAGAACTCGCGATGATCTCGTTGCTTATGCTCGTTGGCCTGAGGGCAGGCCTGTTTTTCCGGAGGGGGAAGGTGACCTTGATGGCGATGACGGTGATGATGGAGCGTCTAGCTCTAGTTCAGATTGATGTTGGGTTTGATTGGACCTTATTTTATTTTGTCTTTATTTTGGTATAACTTTTATGTTGGGATTTTGTTTTGACTACATTGTGTAGGAATTTTGTATTCTCCATCCGGGCAGATGTGAGTGAATTGGTGTTAAAACTTTTTGGTTAATTAATGAAGTTAACATCCGGGCGGATGTGTTTTTGCTTATATGATTAGTTTGTACAGGAAATTTTTGTTGTTTGCCCTTTATTTTTAAGGTAATGGATGGTTGAAGCAAGTTGTTTCTTTGAACATTTAAGTGTGCACTTCACCTTTCATTGATGGTGATGATATAAGTCTAAATTGGTGCACACAAAGGTACTCTGTTTTGTGCTTGGTAGAATGTTAGTATGTTTTTGAACTTTGTGCTTCACATGATTTTCAAGTTTCTCTTCATGTAGCAATTTTTGTTCACGTTGGAATCTGTTAGGACACAACCACAAATGTGAGTCCCTCCATTGTTCATAAATATTGAGTGATTTTGTAAATGTTGTTTAGCTCGTATGATTCATGTTTAATCTTGTATTCATGTGCAAACCATGGAAACATTGAAATGATCTAGGCAATTGTTGACTATGAGAAAAACCACAAAACCATAACCTTCAATTTTACCTTATGAGAGGTGTGAGCACTTGCTAGCCATGTTGAGCCTTGAATTGGAATGAATCTTGTATCTACCCGTCGTATGATCAAAAGAATGCGCTTTATAGTGGGTTGTTAATGCTAAAGAAAAACCCTTGTGATTCATTCTAGTTCTTTTATTTTTGCACTTAACCCTTTGTTTGAACATACTTTTGAAGAACATTGCCTATTAATTATAGTATGGTTTAAAGTTGGGGAGAGTTGTGCTAGTTTGTGAAAAAGAAAATGGAGTGTGGAATTGGTGCCTCTTGTGAAGAAAGAAAGAACTTGAAGCACTATTTTGTGCTATGCTTTGCACTCCAAAGGGAGTTGTTTAAAAAAAAAAAAAAAATATGAAAGAGTGCACCATAAGAAAAGAATAGAAAATAAAAGAAAGGTTTGAATTGAATTGTTATGAGGTTGGTCTTAGTGGGTTATTGGCATGTTCTTCATTTGTTGATAATTTTTGTTAACCACTTTGTTTCATTGGCCTTTTACAAATATCCCTTTCTTGTTTAACCTTGCCAAGCTACAACCTTTAGAAGCCCTTAAGAGATCTTTGTTTCCTTGGTTTTCTTGTGATTTGGTTTGATGAAAGCATGAATTGTTCTGGATGCTGACACTTTTGCTATGAGTGTGTTTTGTCCCTTGGATATATTGAGCTAGGCTCATTCGAAAAATTAGGTGATTCTAATTTGAGCATTTGTTGCTTATGAATTGTGCATGTTAATGATGTTTAGAATTTAGTTCATTTACATATTTTCATTCTTCGTAAGGACGAGCGGTACTTGCGTGCGTGTTTATTTGGTTTGAACCATTATGTTTTGTTGGTATTTTGTTCCCTGTTTTCCGCTTGCTTCTATTCTAAATTATCTTCGTTTGAGGGCAAACAAAGAGACAAGTTGGGGAGAGTTGTTAGGTGCTAAAAAATGTTAATATTTAGATTAGTTTTTAGCACCTTTTTTGTGAGATTTATTCGTAAATCCATGCTTTTCCCATTGTTTCCGTTTATAACCGTTTTCTAGTTAATTTCATTATTTATCGTATCTATCTATCTTTTGCGTTTTTTGTGTGCAGATTTTTACATGGAAAGGTCAAGAATGGAGCCTTGAGGATGGCACAAAAACAGTTTTGGAAAATTTGGATTTTTTGTGCATGCTTTGAGCGCGCTCAGCGCGCTCCCAGCGCGAAGAAGGAGGTAGTGGCAGTAGCTTACGCGCTCAGCGCGGATTGGCAGCCCGCTCAGCGGGCTCTAGGTCATTTTGGCAATTAATGAGGCCGCGCTCAGCGCGGTGCTGCGCGCTCAGCGCGCTCTGCGATTTGTGGCCCCCTTATAAATAGTTCTGTCTGCATTTCTTTTGATCCACCCTTTTTACAGTAGAGAGAAGAACACTTTGTGAACACTGTAGCATCCATTTGAGGAAGATTGGAAGCATCATTCTTCGAGATATCGTCATTGATGTTAAATAATCTTCTTCATCTTCTTGTTTGTTTAGCTTCCATGACAATGGAGAGCTAAGTTACCTTTTGTGTCAAGGTTAGATGTAGGTGAACCGTTACTTTGTATGTATATGGATTGATCCTCTCTTGTGAACTCTTGGATGATGAATGTATGATGATAAACCTTGTTTTTATGTTTATTCTTTGTGTTGGATCATGATTGAGAAATGTGCTCCAACTCTTTACCTAGGTTTGTCATCCATCAATGTATATTGGCTAGAGATAGCAATGTGTGTTGATGTTCATAAATATTGAACTCTAATGTTGTCATTTTGATAGTTTGTGTGAGAAATCAACAAAGGATCAAAATGGCAAAACTCACAATATGTGTTAGAGATAAACATATTGGGAGGATATGTGATTGTATTTATCATTTAAGCAAGTTCATTAGCGTATCGATTATATACGTGCGAAGTGGTTTGCCGAACCCTAATCTTGACATGCTTTTATAAACCGTTAAAACAATCTTTTTACCGTTTTTAATTAACTTTGAATGCAAACGTTACGAAAACAATCTAAAACCCCCTGTTACTTTAAAGTTTGAAACGTTACGACTTTAGAACGGCTGCGATATCTCCAAACAATCTCTGTGGAACGATAACTAAAACCCTAACTCTATTTGTACTCCAACAACGGTCAGAAAAATCAGAAGCCTCCCGTAGTCATCTATCTGCCGGGACCACTACCGTATGAATCAGCTAAGGAAATCCCTTACAAATACGGTGCAACGACAATTGAAAATGGAAAGGAAATTCCATTACCCTCCGTTGTGAATATTGCAGACATCAGTCGTGTAACACGGAGTGGTAGAATCTTAAACCGAGGGGTTGGGGAAGCTAACAAAGAAAAGGAACTTCAGACGGAAGCTCCTGATCTACCAGTCGGTCAATCCAGTAATCCCGACCTTTCAAAAAATAATGATGAGATGCTGAAGCTCATCCAAAGGAGTGAATGCAACATTGTCGATCAACTGTTACAAACTCCTTCAAAGATCTCGGTATTATCATTATTACTCAGTTCAGAAGCCCACAGGGAGGCTCTACAGGAAGTCTTGGAGCAAGCTTTTGTGGAACATGATGTAACGATTAGACAGTTCGATATTATTGTCTCTAACATCACTTCCTACAACAATTTGGGATTTAGTGATGAGGAATTACCTGAAGAGGGTCGTCGTCAGAACATGGTGCTCAATATCACAGTTAACTGCCAGGAAGATACTTTAGCCAGTGTACTGGTAGACACAGGGTCAACCCTGAATGTTATTCCAAAGTCCACTTTGATGCAATTATCATTCAAAGGCCCTCCGATGAGAATCACCGAGGTCGTCGTCAAAGCGTTCGACGGATCCAGAAAAATAGTTATCGGCGAAGTTGATCTTCCCATAACTATCGGTCCTCACACTTTCCAAGTCACTTTCCAGGTCATGGACATCCGGCCAACATACAGTTGTTTATTAGGAAGACCTTGGATACATCAGGCTGGAGTGGTTACTTCAACCCTCCACCAAAAGCTAAAGTTCGTCAAGAACGATCAACTTGTCACAGTTTGTGGGGAACAAACCTTGCTTGTGAGTAACTTGTCATCATCTGCTGGTATAGAACCCGAGGAGGTTATTGGAACTCAGTTCCAAGCACTGTCGGTGAGCAAGAACAATCAGTTCAAAGAAGGAACTTCCATTTCTTCATACAACGATGATATCAAAGCAGTCGAGAGTACCGATACGACAGGATGGGGACGGCTTGTCATTCCTACTGGCAATACAACAAAGAAGGGTCTTGGTTTTTCTGCAACCTGTACCTAGACAGCTGCCAACGATGAAAGTCTTCATCCCCTTCAAAACTTCTTCCATAGTGGAGGTTTTCTTCACCCAGTGTCTCAAGCAGTACATGCTATCAATGAGGAAGATCCCTCTGACAAAGATGAAGAATGGAAGTCCTACCTTAACGGGGACGGTTATATGTCTCAGGAAGAGGTGCCTATACCATTTTGCTATCCCGCACAGATTCTGAGATTTATACCATGGTTAGATGTCGAAATGATCTATGGAGATTGTGATCCGGAAGGATGCCGTGCTCCGCCAAACTCATTAGAGGAGGACACTCTGATGAAAGACAATTTTGACTACACCTACTATGGCCCAATGGATGGTCTGCCAATGTGGCAGCCCTACCCAGGAATCTTGGGGCAAGAGAGTCAGTCGAACAATGAAAATCAGCTGACCATCATTTAACAGAATACCTGTGTCCCCACCATGTCAAGGGATCAACACTCAGGTCATTCAGAAACTACTCAACATGAAGATGAATTCGCAACGTTTGCAGGACTTGAATTCATCAACTATGCTTTTCCCGTGGTCAACGTCATCGAGAGAGATGACTCCTCCAGTTCCAAAGAAGTTTGGGATACCTTGGGACAACTGAGTGGAAAATACGACTATATGGTCAGGTACACCACTCTCGAAAGCTCTCGTATCAGGCTCGAAGATATCCAGCCTACTGGATGGGGAGATACAACAGAGAGCACAAATACTATGCAAAATACAACTGAGGAATTCTCCTACGACAATTCTGCCTGGGAGACAGGTTCCAATGATCCTGCTCCACCAGAAATCAGCGTCATTTCTGAAGACAAATCAAGGAAGGTGCTAGACTTTGTGATTCACCGAGGAGTTCGCCACCAATGGGTTGCTGTTGATACTTCGAAGGTCATTCGTTAGTCAAAGTAATTGCCATCTTTAACCTTTCACCCTGCCCAGATGAAACAGGTGTTTTGATAGGGCTCGCTTTCTGTAAATTTTCCCTCTTCGCTTAGCCCAAGGCGACAAAGTTTTGTTTTATAGGGCTGTAGTTTCAAGAATCGACTTGTTCATTAATAAAATAATGTCGTTATGTAATTTCTGCATTAATTGTTGTTTTCTCTTTTTGCATTTTCAGAAAATGGTAATCCTAAAAAACAACTCAATAATTAAAACAAGCAGTAAAATAAAACACTGCACACACTTGCATTTTCTCTATCTCTTATAAACACGAATCATCACGTCATGCAGATTGCTTATTTTAAACCCCGTTGAAACATACGATCCGATGCCTTCTCCCAACTTTGAGTTCCCAATATTCGAGGCTAAAGAAGAAAATGACGACGAAATTCCAGAAGAGATCTCCCAACTACTCAGACAAGAGGAAAGGTCCATTGAACCTCATAAAGAACCTTTGGAAACAGTAAACTTGGGCTCAGAACAGGAGAGAAAAGAAATCAGGATTAGGGCACTGCTCAGTCCAACTGCCAAAGAGAGTTTGATAAAGCTTCTCAAAGAATTCCCCGATGCATTCGCTTGGTCCTATCAGGATATGCCAGGGTTGGATACCAGCATCGTGGAACATCACTTACCGTTAAGATCAGAATGTCCTCCAGTAAAGCATAGGTTGAGACGGACTCACCCGAACATGGCCATCAAAATCAAAGAGGAGGTACAGAAACAGATCGACACAGGTTTCCTTGCTACATCTGAATATCCTCAATGGTTAGCCAATATCGTACCCGTTCGCAAAAAGGATGGAAAGGTTAGAATGTGTGTCGACTACCGAGATCTGAACAAGGCTAGTCCAAAGGACGACTTTCCTTTACCACACATTGACATGCTGGTGGACAGTACAGCAAAGTTCAAAGTTTTCTCCTTCATGGATCGATTCTCGGGCAATAACCAAATTAAAATGGCGCCGAAAGACATGGAGAAAACTTCGTTCATCACCCCATAGGGCACCTTTTGTTACAAGGTAATGAAGTTCGGTTTGAAGAACGCCAGGGCAACCTATCAAAGGGCCATGACAACTCTTTTTCATGACATGATACACAAGGAGATCGAGGTATATGTCGATGATATGATTGCAAAATCTAAGACAGAAGAGGAGCATGTGACCCACCTCTCAAAACTATTCGAGCGTTTGCGAAAGTAAAACTTCGCTTGAATCCCAACAAGTGCACCTTCGGTCAGCCAGAAAGGGATTGAGGTTGATCCTGACAAGGTCAAGGCCATTCAATAAATGCCTTCTCCGAAAACTGAAAAACAAGTCAGAGGATTCCTGGGACGTTTGAACTACATCTCCAGATTCATATTCCTTATGACCGCGACCTGTGCGCCGATTTTCAAATTACTCAAAAAGAACCAGGATTGCGTTTGGTCAGAAGATTGCCAAACCGCCTTCGACAGTATCAAGGAATACCTGTTGAATCCACCGATTCTATCACCTCCAGTGGAAGGAAGACCACTGATCATTTACCTCACAGTTCTAGAGGACTCAATGGGATGTGTACTTGGCCAACAAGACAAAACTAAATGGAAAGAGTCTGCCATTTACTATCTAAGCAAGAAGTTCACCGACTGCGAAACTAGGTACACGATGCTCGAAAAAACTTGTTGCGCTTTGGCTTGGGCAGCCAAACGTCTTGGCCAATACATCATTCGTCACACTACTTGGTTAATCTTCAAAATGGATCCAATCAAGTATGTCTTCGAAAAGCCTGCTCTCACGGGAAGAATTGCCCGTTGGCAGATGCTGTTATCAGAATATGACATAGAATACCACGCTCAGAAAGCCGTTAAGGGAAGTATTTTAGCCGATCATTTGGCTCATCAACCGATTGACGATCAGGAATCAATCGGGTTTGACTTCCCAGACGAAGATGTCATGTATCTAAAAATGAAAGATTGCGATGAACTGTTACCCAGTGAAGGGCCAGAACCAGGTTCCCAATGGGGACTTGTCTTTGACGGAGTAGTTAATCATTATGGAAACGGAATTGGGGCAATCATTGTTACCCCTCAGGGTACCCACATTGCTTTCACCGCTCGACTTACGTTCAAATGTACGAACAACGAGGCCGAATACGAAGCTTGTATTATGGGTCTCGAGGAAGCAATTGATTTAAGGATCAAAAACTTGGACGTATATGGCGATTCAGCCCTGGTTATCAATCAGATAAATGGAGATTGAAACACATACCAATCAGGATTGATTCCTTACAAAGACTACGCAAGAAGGTTGCTACCTTTCTTCAACAAAGTCGAGTTTCATCACATCCCTCGTGAGGAGAATCACATGGCTGACACTTTAGCCACTCTCTCTTCCATGATTAGTGTAGGTCAATGGAACGACTTACCTAAGATCGACATAATGCGCCTTGAAAGGTCCGCTTACATCTTCACAATTGAAGCAGTCATAGACGACAAACCTTGGTATCATGATATCAAATGCTTCCTTCAGAAACAAGAGTACCCACTTGGGGCACTAAGAAATGATAGGAAAACCCTCAGAAGATTGGCTGGAAACTTCTTCCTGAGCGGTGACACTCTCTATAAGAAAAATTTTGACATGGTCTTGCTCCGATGCGTAGACAGACCAGAAGCAGAAATGCTGATGAAAGAAATTCATGAAGGATCCTTTGGCACTCATGCCAACGGACACACAATGGCGAGAAAAATCCTAAGAGCAGGGTACTATTGGTTGACAATGGAATCCGACTGCTACAAGTATATGAGGAGGTGTCACAAGTGTCAGATATACTCCGACAAAATTCATGTACCACAATCACATATCAAATTCTTTCTTCCCCGTGGCCTTTTTCCATATGGGGAATCCACATGATTGGCTTGATTGAACCTAAGGCTTCGAACGGGCATCGGTTCATCCTAGTAGACATTGACTATTTCACCAAGTGGGTCGAAGCAGCGTCATTCGCCAATGTAACCCGACAAGTGGTGGTCCGATTTATCAAAAACAATATCATCTGCCATTATGGTGTTCCAAGCGAGATCATTACTGACAATGGATCTAACTTGAACAACAAGATGATGAAGGAGTTATGCGCAGAGTTCAAGATTGAACATCATGACTCATCTCCCTACCGACCCAAGATGAACGGAGCGGTAGAAACGACCAATAAGAACATCAAGAAGATCGTTCAAAAGATGGTTGTAACCTACAAAGACTGGCACGAGATGCTACCCTTTTCTCTTCGCGGTTATCGGACATCTGTCCACACTTCAACAGGGGTAACCCCTTTCTCTCTAGTGTATGGCATGGAAGCAGTGCTCCCCATAGAAGTAGAGATCCCATCAATCCGAGTATTGAAGGAAGCTAAGCTCACCGAAGCTGAATGGTGTCAAAGTCGACATGACAAACTGAATCTGATCGAGGAGAAGCGAATCACGGCACTATGCCATGGTCAGCTGTATCAACAGAGAATGAAAAAGGTGTTCGACAAAGAGGTCCAACCTCGCGTCTTCAGGAAAGGAGACCTTGTGATCAAGAGGATACAATCGATCCTCACTGACTCTCGGGGCAAATGGACCCCAAATTAGGATGGCCCCTATGTGGTCACGAAAGCTTTCTCAGGCGGTGCCTTGAGACTTGCAACCATGGACGGAGAGGAATTTGCCTACCCCACAAATGTTGATGTAGTCAAGAAATACTTCTCCCAAAAAAAAAAAATCATCCAGGTGGATTGGAAACATCACAGTACAATCCAGGAAAAAGTTAGGGATAATGGCAAGTAACTATGTTCAACAGAGGCAGGTCCCTCAGCAGTAGTTACACCATCCATCGGAGGAAAACTCCAGTCAAGGTCATCTTCGACAGAAGCTCAAGATGCCCCGAATTCAAAGTTGGTAGAAGGATAGTGGTCGTTATGTTTCAACGTAGCCCTTTTCCCTGTAAATTACCATTTTCTAACTTTGTAAATACTCAATGGAATCACGCGTTTGGCTGATCTCCATTTTATCAATAAAATTTGAGCCCTTGTGCTTTTGTTTGTAATTCTTATTTGTTTTAGCTTTACAGAACGACGTTGTTAACATGATTAACGATTCTTGAAATAAAACAAAAATGAATTTACTTGCTAAAACTTTTTCTGCTTTTTAATAAAGACGGCAAATTCTTTTGACTGTTGAACATCAGAAGAACATCGGTCGCTTCTCTAGAAGTAATCGAACCTCAAAGTACGGAATCAAAGTACTCCTTCTACGCCAGTACGCCTGAATGAAGGGATCAACTGTGTCAGAGACCTTGTTTCGTCTGACACGCTTCGGCCGCATTCTCATCTCCTAAGCCCGATCAACATAGCTCCCAACAGGGACTTTCTCTCCTAAGAAAGGCAGAATTGCTATCTTGAACCAGCGGTACTTCTTCGCCCTACAATGGCCGAGTATCTAGTCGTGTTCATCTTTTAGTTTGTATATTGCGTCAGTTTTGTCAGCATATACATACATGCATCATGCATTATTGATTTACATTCACAGTCATATTGCATCACTATCACTCTAGTCGGTCTTCTCCCCTAGTGATAAAAGTCCTCTCAATCGAGTTGTCAGCCCTTTCCTCATCAGGAAGTGTTACGTCTGAACAATCTCTCTCCTCCAGTTTTATTTCTGGATTGAAGTTGGGTCCTCGACCATTTTGATAACTTGAACCTCTGAAAGACCAGAGAGCCCTCAGTTAACATCACTCTTCGCCATTGAAGATGATATCCTTGTTTTCCCAGATTAAAGAAAATCCCGAGAGAAAGCCTCCTAAATCGGAGATTCAGCAGTACGGCAGTTTTTCTCCGAAAAACCCACTGATGAAAAGGTCATCGGCACCTCAAAATTGGATCACATCATATGGCATTTCTCCGAGAAGATCTCCGTGAAAAGTTTGATGTAAAGACCCCGAACGAAAGCAGTCTCTCAAGAGACCAATTTTCCCCAGTAGATTCAACAAATGGCGTCTCCAAACAGAGAAGTTTGTGCACCTCTACAACTCAGACGACTGGGTTCCCCAGCAAGTCTGACATCAAAACTTTTTCCACTCAAATAGCATCTCCCCAGGAAAATTCGGCGAGAAGTTTGAAGGAAAGCCGCTACGAATAGCGTCCCTTGTCAGTAAAGTTTATTGACGAAAGAAACTAAGACCAGTTCCTCGGTAGGAAACCAGGATCGAGGGGAAGTTTACATCAGAAACTAAGACCAGTTCCTCGATAGGAAACCAGGATCGAGGGGAAGTTTACATCAGAAACTAAGACCAGTTCCTTGGTAGGAAACAAGGATCGAGGGGAAGTTTACATCAGAAATTAAGACCAGTTCCTCGGTAGGAAACCAGGATCGAGGGGAAGTTTACATCAGAAACTGAGACCAGTTCCTTGGCTGAAGACCAGGATCGAGGGGAAGTTTACCTTTTTTAAGCATCATTGCTTAGCAAAAAAAAAATGAATGCGTGAATTACCATTCATAGACGCCGTCAAAATTTCGGATATTCCGATATTTAATCCTCTTGCACCCCGAATGCCCGAATACCTTCGCCATTCACACCTTCGTGTCCAAGAAGATTAAATAGGGGCATCTGTCATACCCCAAATTTTGACCACTTAGATTTCCCATCATTGTTCAAATCATCATCATAATATGGATGTACCTTCATGCCTCATCAATCTCCTCAAGGATTGTTGAGCATTCACTACCATCAAGAATTAGGGTTTCAAGCCCTCTCAGAGTTCTTAGACAAAGGATCAATCAAGGAATGACATGATCTTCAACTTGTCTAACCTCTCAAACATCCACAATGGATCAAAAGGACTCCCACTTCAAGGATCAAGCACAAGGCTGCTCCCTTCTAGGTGGATCAAGTCTCAATATCGACAGTGTCACCTAATTAGGGTTTTGGTCGTCCAGGGCCTCTAGATGGAAAATTTTCATCTGGACACAAGGCAATGATCCAAAACATAACCTAATATACTTCATGGGACCTCATGGACCCAATCATCAAGTCAATTTTGCCTCAGGGGATGCATTCATCAAAAATCAGGAATTAGGGTTTCTTGACCTAATTCACCCCTAAGTAGACTTTTAGGGCAAATCATGAGCCAAGACCTCAAGAGAGGGTTTGAGGGTCTCTAATGAACTATATTGATCCATTTAGAACAATAGATTAATCCAAGAAGCTTGAGCAACATGTCACAATTTCATATGCACCACAATTAGGGTTTCGCGAGGAAAGTCAACTGTAACTTTGACTTTTGACCAGGACATGCTCCCAAGCCCTAAGACATGATTCAATATACCCTATGACACCCATGGAACATGTCCATCAATTTTTATTTAGGTCAAGGACATGATTTCATGAAGAATTGCACAGTTTGGAATTCATCTGATAAAAAGTCAACTGTGCACAAAAGTCAACTTTGACTTTTTGAGATTTTTCACCGAAATGGATTTTTAACCCTAAAATGATGTTAATGTATGATTTGAATCATCATTCATCAAGAAAAATCAAAGAAAGTGGGATAACTTGTAAAAGAGGTAACCATAAAAACTTAGAAAAATTTCTAAGTTATGGAAAAAGTGACACTAATGTGCCAACTTTGGAGGACCATAACTCCTAAACCACAAGGCCATTGTTCCCCATTCAAAGCTTGATTTATAGATCTAATTTCCCTCTACAAAAGCTTCATACTGACCTATGTCCAAATTCCTCATGGATTTTGAGTTATGGAGTGATCAAAATCAAGAAAAGTCACTTTGTTCCAACACTTAGTGAAAATTTCACTAAGTCAGATTTTACCCTACTTTTTGCCAAATGTAGGGGGATTTTTCACTTGGATTCAAAAGAGATCAAAACCAAACATGTTCAAATAGTTGTTGTATCATGTAAGGGCTTTCCAAAATGACCAAGAACATTACCAAATTCAATTTGAGTCATGAGATATAACATTGGCAAGTTGCCTTGTTGAAATCTGTCAAGGCATGGCAGATTTTGCATTTTTGCTCGATTTTCCAAAATCAGCCAAATCCAAATGCTCCTATCCACTTGGACACCTCTGAGGATTGAATTTAAAGGGGACAATCACTGAGCTAAGCCTCCAAAGTCTTTGGAACAAGAAATAGCATGTTGAACCTAGAATTGCCAAAATACGGACAAGACTCCAATTTTGGATTGGAGCATTCAAAGGAAGCATCAAGGTGGCATGGACTGAGCCATTCTCAACTGAATTCAGTCAAGACTTATCCAAGACCAAGGGAACCAGCAGCCTGTGCCCTAACCTCTAGTCAATGGCTAGAGGAGACTTGGATTTTCATTTGCCAACATTGGCCAAACCTACTCAGCAGTTGCCATTCACTATTCCTTGCAAAACAAACTTGCTCTACTATAAATAGAGATCAATTGTGATTAGTTTGAGTACACCAAAGCCATCAAACAGATTCTTTCCTCAAAATCTCTTCTTTCACTCCAATTTTTCCTTCTAAGGCAAGTCACTATCGGATTTTGAGTTTGGGAGCTTTTCCAATCAAACCAATCACTCACACACCTCACATACATCATATAGAAGTGATCCAAACACTCACATAACATCTGCAACATAGATTTCACAAAATCACCAGCCAATTGCTCAAGTTCTTGACAGTTTTGCAGTTGAGGTACCATCTTCATCTCCAAACCATTTCAATCCATTCCAAGCATTCATACACACTTCATGGCACCTAGGGAAGCTATCCAGATCATTGGAGCCTAGCTGTAACACCTCCAACACAAATCACGATCACCAGCTGCAAGTGGTAAGCATGAGCTCTTCTAACTCTATGATCCATGCAATTTTTGCTGCACAATAATTTGGCCATATGTTCATAATCATGCATGGAATATTTCCCCTCAATAAATTGCATTGTTTGAACCGTGCATAAAAAATCCTAGCCTTCATGCAGAAATTAGGGTTCTTGAGGATTTTTCGTGATTTCTTTTTATATGTTTAATTTAAATGAAATTAAATACCATAGACATGATCGTGAGGTTGAAACGAGTTTATTGGTATGTGGATTGCATGATATGATTAAGTATTCAGTGAGATTGGAGAGAAAATGCAAATCTGGGAAAACCCAGAACACGCGCGTGTTCTTGGCGCCATTTTTTGAAAATTCAAATATTTGAATTTTGTGATTTTATTTAATTGATTCAAAAATTAATTTCTCTCTGAGTTTTAATGATTTTGAGTTGATTCTTTTTTTAATAATTCACAAAAATGTTAAAATATTTTATTTTCCTAAAAAATCAAAAAACTATTATTTATTTTAAATAATTGATATTTTTGCAAAGAATTAATGTTTTAATTGTTTTTGACATTTAAAATATTTTTTCCACCTTGATTTTGCAACTTTTAATGCCTTCTAATTATTTTGTAGGTCAATACTTAATTTTTGAAGCATTAATCCAAGATCACAATTTGTTTTTCCTATGTTAAACAATTTTGATCATTTTAATTGAATTTTTATTCAATTAAAACACATTTTTTAAAACAAATTAGGGTTTTTGGATTAATTCAACCCTCATAAATCATTTTCAAAACACTTTGGGTCTCTAATAGAGTGTAAGACCCAATCCTTTTTTTGACCAAATCATTTTTGGGCATCAGTATATTGTATAAGTCCCGATACCATCAAAAACAAACGGCGCGATCATCGCCTTTTAAAAAATAACCTTCTGGGCCTACCCTCGAGTAGTAATACCCATTTCTTTTCTTAAAACTCTTTGGGCCTCTATCAGAGTGTAAGACCCAACCCTCTTGTACAGAAAACTTTTTGGGGCTCATTCGTTGTATAAGTCCCACTGTACATTTTTAAATTCGGCACGATCGTCGCCAGTTTAAAGATAAACCATCTAGGCCTACCCTCGAGTAGTAAGACCCATTCAAAATTTTTGGGCCTCTAATAGAGTGTAAGACCCAACCCCCTTTTAACCAAAATCATTTGGGCCTCAGATATTGTATAAGCCCCTTCGCGTTAAAAGAAAATCTCGGCGCGATCGCCATTTTTAACGAAAAGTCAACTGGGCCTACCCTCGTGTTATAAGCCCCACTCTTTTTCTTTAAACCTTTTGGGCCTCTTGAGAGAGTGTAATACCCATCCCTTTGTACAGACAACCTTTTTGGGCCTCAGTCACTTGTATAAGTCCCTCTGTCCGAATTCAACAGTGCAATCACTGATAAAACCCTGAGCCTTTCCTTGAGCTGTAAGCCCCAAATCTTTCTTTTTCAAAGCACTTTCTCCTTTGATTTTGAATATACTGTTGTTTTCAATCTTTCTTTGTTGAACAACTAACCAAACAGCATGGAAGCTCTACAACCGAGTAAGTGGTTATTGCTTTCATTTACCGCTTTCTTATACATATAACTGTATTGTGGGGCTGTTTCAGTGTAATTCTTCTTTCATAAACTCATATCAACTATGTAATAATAGTATAGATATTTCGAGTTTCCCCGGCCACTACGTCTAGAACTCGGTGACGCCGTTTCATTTATTCATAGAAATAGACAACTAGATCCCCAATAGGATCACCAGATACAGTCTTCTCTTCGGCTGTCCTCATTAGGAATTGTCAAGAAACTCTACTCCCAGAGATGAATGTATTCTCCGTGAATGGCATCTTTGAGTTTCTTCCAAATTCTCGAACTTTCCTGACTTGATCTATTCCTTGTGAATAGCTTGCCTTGAATTTCTCGGGGTTTGGGGACCCACGGGCTTCTTAAAAGCATCAGCCTCCTCTTGGGCATCATACAAGGACCCACAGGCTTCCTAAAAGTAACCCCGCCTCCTCTTAGGCTTAGTACAAGGACCCGTCGGCTTCTTAGAAGTATTCACAGCCTCCTCTTAGGCTTCGTATAATGATTCTTCCTCCGGGAATGATAGCCTCCTCTTGGGCTTCGTACAAATTGTCCCGACGACCTCCTAGAGGTATAGGAACAGAAATTAGTCATCTGCATAGAACAGTCCTTTCAAAGAGTCTACTACTGTTTCTCAAAGCATGGTATAAAAGATGAAACTCTAGACACGGACAGTCTAATCTCCTTGAGTTTTCCAAACATTCTCAAGTGACCCCTTCGTTAAATAGGAAGAAAACCCGTAGTCTCGGACAATCTCAATACCCTTCGGATTTCCCAATTCCTTAAAGAACAGGAATAGCCCGGATCCTCGAATCAAAATCCCTGAGAGTACAGCATTACTTATATAAGAACTGATTTTCTCTTTAAATCCGCATACTGGACCTGTCACTCAACTGAAACAGTAACCATAGCCTCCTCTTAGGCTTTGTATAATGATCCTTCTCCAGTTACAATAGCCTCTCTCTTGGGCTTTATACAATGATTCTCCCCAGTGGAGTCAAACAACGTTTAGCCTCTCTCTCGGGCTTTGTATGAGACACATAAAGAGACTCCCTCGTTGAGTCAATCACCCTTTCGCCTCCATCTCGGGCTTTATACGAGATACAAAAAGGTTCTTATTGAGCCAAACAAATTTTAGCCTCCACCTCGGGCTTCATACGAGATACAAAAGACTCTCTTGTTAAGTCAAGTAGCCTTCATCTCGGGCTTTATACGAGATACCAAAAGACTCCATCGTCGAGTCAAAACATTTTAGCCTCTCTCTCGGGCTTTGTACGAGACACATATTAGCCTCCTCTTAGGCTTTGTATAAGAAAACCACTGGCTGGTCCAATCAACCTTTTAGCATCAAAGTTGTGCTTCGTTCATAGTACACAAACTTCAACAACTCTTTCCCCTTCATCTAATCGCTGTAAGCGGCAAGCCTCTGGATCATCTACATCCATGCCACTGTCCCTCTTTTAGTATGAGAAATTCCTATGGAAAGATGGCATTGCTCTAAACTGAGTTAAAGTCTTCTCCTTCAGGTTAAAATCCCCTATAAAGGAAACTATGGCATTGCCAGATTCACAAATCCCGGTTAAAGTAATCCTCCTTTACAGTCAGTCACCCAACAGTTTTGACAAACAAACCCCTTTAGAGATGACAAATTCTCTCTAAGGTCAACACTTTTAGATTCACATCTTGGGCTTTGAACAAGATACAAACCACCTTTCGCTTCACGTCTTGGACTTTGAACAAAACACCAAAACAACCATTTCCTCCCATAGAATAGGAGGAACTACGATCGCTCTGATTTCCCTGTTTCGGTAAACGGGAATACGTAGGCATAAGATTGAAAGAAAAAATATTAGCGAGCACACTAAACAAAAACCCAAAATCCCATACTCTCATACATTCGTCCTAACATCCTAACCGATAGCCTAAAGCACCCCTTGTCAACAAAATAACCTAGGAGAAACCCCGAATCTTTGTAGCATTTGTAACCTAACAGACCGCTGTTTAATCTCAGTATGCAAGCAGGGTTAATTTGAGACATCTATTTCCCTTCCTTCATCAGCTTTAATAGGATAAAAAATGAATCGAACTGTAGTACCAGAGCAATCGTGCTTCGCAACCACATCCAAAAATCACTCGCTACAGTGTGTACCGTCGCCTTTGATTTCCTAGAGAGATATTGCCAATATCTTGCTCTTTTTTCTTAGGTAAAGTACTACCGTATCTTTTGGTACTGCTTGATGGTCCAACATCTTTAATTAAACGTCCTTCTGGGAAAGCTTCCTCAAGACGAACCCCCATGCCCACCATCTTGGGTAAGTCATTGGGCGCACTGGCGACCATTCTGTCATTGTAAAATGAACTCAAGGTTTTCAAGAAGATCTTTGTCATCTCTTTTTCCTCAAGAGGTGGAAAAATCTGAGCGGCAATTTCACGCCATCTCTGAGTATATTCCTTAAAGGTTTCCTTATCCTTCTGCGACATGGCTCTAAGTTGATCTCTGTCTGATGCAATGTCCAGATTATACTTATATTGTTGAACAAAGGCAGTGCCAAGATCTCTGAAAGTGATGATCTTAATGCGGTTTAAACCCATGTACCATTTGAGTGCGGCACCAGTTAAACTATCTTGGAAATAGTGAATCAGTACCTGGTGATTCTCTGTCTGAGTTGACATCCTCCGAGCGTACATCACCAAATTACTTTGAGGGCAAGAGTTACCCTTGTATTTTTCAAATTCGGGCACATTGAATTTGTGCGGAACTTCCTCATTTGGGACCAAACAAAGGTCTGCGGCGTCTTTTCCAAACAGATCCTGACCGCGAATGGCTTGTAGTTCTTTCTGCATCTCCAAGAATTATTCCTGGAATACCTTCATTTTATCGTTCATACTTTCATTTCTGCCAGAAGGTATCTGTGTAATCTGTCCTTCCGGGACAGTGTGTACCAAGGGTGGTGGTACAGTCATTACGGCAGTGACTCTTAGTGCTTCCCTCTTCCGAAGTTTGTAACCTTCAGGAGTTGTTGTCATGCCCCTTGCATCCTCGCTTTCCCGAAGTTTGTAACCTTCAGGCCCAACGATTCCTGTTCCAGTTTCCGGATCTTCCATGATCGGCGGAATATATCCTTCCGGGATATAGTTGGGTGGCATGCCCTAGGGATGATCCTTAGGCATGTTGTACCGAGGATCATACTTTTCCACTATGGGCGTCGATGTGATCTCTGAGATCACAGTCCTTTGTTGTTGCATCTGGGCTGCTGCCAGAGATTGCATGTCATTGTGAAGTTTCCTCGGATCTTCTTTCAAAGTGTCAATTTCTTCTCTCATCTCTTTGTTCTCTTCCTCGAGATCATCCATTTTCTTTTGTCGATTGGCCCGAGTATTGTACGAATGAGACAGTTTGACTCTAGAATCGAGACACAAATGTGAGATTCGTAGGGAAGAAGAATGTGTTATGGGCGAATGATGAATGATATGCAAAGGTTAATTAATAAAAATTTTGTTATTTAATCAAAAGAAACTTCGACAATTGGATTGCAAATATCAAATAGTGGGGAAACCCCATTTGATTGAATTCAAAGATTGCGGAAATGGAAATTCAGTAATTTACAAAGTGCTATAAAAGGAAATGTCTAAACCAATGGATCCTGAGTCCTCTCTGAGGAGAGCTCAGGTGCTTGCTCTGGTATCTTACTTTTCTTTGATCGGAGCTCTTGAGCCGTTGTCGGGTTGTCATTCCTTTGCCAAGTGAAATGAGCGAGCAAATTCCTTTGGTCATCTTGATTCTCTATAGCATGTTGCTCTAAAATCTCAATCAGAGCATCTTTATCTTTTAACAGTTGTTGTATTTTGTTACACTCCACATTGAGAATACGGTACTTTTTCTTCCAAGACCTCTTCTCCTGTTGAACTTTGTTGAGAGTAACCTGAAGTTTTTCCGTATCATACATAAAATAAAGGACAGATTCCTTTAATGGAAGAACTTCGTGATGAGGGTAAGGCATCCTCACCTTGAGAGCTCTAGTTTGTACCCAGCGGAGATAAGGCTCTACAGAGATACAATCCAGTTTTCCTAGAGACTCTCTTCCTTTCCTGTGAATATGTTTCCAAGCATGCACTATTTCTGTCTTTAGTGCCCTGTCGTTTTCTCCTTCCTTGAAGAAAAGACCTTCCAGATGAGCATTACACGGGACATGCCTCATCGGGTATCCGAATTGACGACGAACTAAAACTGGATGATAATTGATTCCTCGTTTAATTTCTATGAAGGGTACATTAGGGAAGTTTCCACAATGGTCAATGATCCTGATCCCGTCATAGATTCGATTGTACCAATCGATGTCAGAGTTGGTAAGAGACATGATTCTCTGCGACTAATGTAAAGTGCTCTTTTGATCCCAAAAAGCAGCAGACTTAGGAAAATCAGAAGTGAACCATTTGTATAGCAGGGGTACACAACATGTGATCATTCCTCCAATGTACAAATTCCTTAAGTGTACAGAATGATAAGCATCTGCGAGCAAGGTTAGTACGAGGTTTCCAATCAGAAAAATCCATCCATGAAGGAGAACACTTTGACCTTTGTTGTACTGTCAACCAGCAGGTCAATGTGTGGTAAGGGAAATTCATCCTTTGGACTAGCCTTGTTCAGATCTCTGTAATCGACACACATTCTGACCTTTCCGTCCTTTTTCGGAACGGGTACGATGTTGGCTAACCATTGACGATTTCTAACGTGGCAAGGAAACCAACGTCAATCTGTTTCTGTACTTCCTCTTTGATTTTGATGGCCATGTCCGGGTGAGTCCGTCTCAACCTCTGTTTTACTGGCGGACATTCTGATCTTAATGGTAGATGATGTTCCACGATGCTGGTATCCAACCCTGGCATGTCCTGATAGGACCAAGCGAACACATCGGGAAATTATTTGAGAAGCTTTGTCAAACTCTCTTTGGCAGTTGAACTGAGCAGTGCCCCAATCCTGACTTCTTTTCTCTCTTCCTCTGAGCCCAAGTTGCCCGTTTCCAACGGCTCTTTGTGAGGTTCAATGGACCTTTCCTCTTGTCTGAGTAATCGGGAGATATCTTCTGGAATTTCGTCGTCAACTTCTTCTTCAGCGCCAAATACCGAGAATTCAAAGTTGGGAGAAGGCATTGGATCGTATGTTTCAACGGGGTTTAAAACAAGCAATCTGCATGACGTGATGATTGTGTTTAGAAGAGATAGAGAGAACACAAGAGTGTGTGCAGTGTTTTTTCTTCGTAAAACTGCTTGTTTTTATTGTTTGAGTTTGTTTTTTAGGATTACCATTTTCTGAAAAACCGAAAAGAGAAAACAGCAAATAAATGCAGAAATTACAGAACGACGTTATTTTATTTATGATCGAGTCGATTGTTGAAACTACAGCCCTATAAAACAAAACTCTGTCGCTTTAGGCAAAGCGAAGAGGGATATTTACAGAAATCAAGCCCTATCAAAACATCGGTTTCACCTGGGCAGGGTGAAAGGTTAAAGACGGCAATTACTTTGACTGATGAACAATCTTCGGAACATCGACAACAACCCATTGGCGGCGAACTCCTCGGTGAATCACAAAGTCTGGTGCCTTCCTTGATTTGTCTTCAGAAATAACGCTGATTCCTGGTGGAGCAGGATCATTGGAATCTGTCTCCCAGGAAGAGTTGTCGTAGGAGGCTTCCTTTGTTGTATTTTGCATAGTATTTGTGCTCTCAGGTAAATCTCCCCATCCAGTTGGCTGGATGTCTTCGAGCCTGATACGAGAGCTCTCAGGAGCAGTGTACTTGACCATATAGTTGCATTTTCCACTTGGTTGTCCTAAGGTGTCCCACACTTCTATGGAACTTGAGGAGTCATCTATCTCGATGACGTTGACCTCGGGAAAAGTATAGTTGATGAATTCTAGTCCGGAAAACTTTGCCAATTCATCGTCGTACGAGATATTTTCTGAATGACCTGAGTGTTGATCCTATGCCATGGTGGGGACGCAGGTATTCTGTTCAATGATGCTCAGCTGATTTTCATTGTTCGGTTGATTTTCTTGCCCCAAGTCTCTTGGGTACGGCTGCCAGATAGGCAGGCCATCCACCGGGCCGTAATAGTCGTGGTCAAAGTTGTCTTTCATTAGAGTGTCCTCTTCTAATGAGTTTGGTGGAGCACGGCATCCTTCCGAATCACAGTCTCCGTATATCGTTCTGACATCTGACCTGGGTCTAAATCTCGGACTCTGTGCGGGATAGCAAAATGGCAAAGGCACCTCTTCCTGAGAGATATAATCGTCCTCATTAAGATAGGACTTCCACTCTTCATCTGTATCGGAGGGATATCCCTCGTTGATGGTATGGACTGCTTGAGGCACTGGGTGAAGGAAACCTCCACTGTGGAAGAAGTCCTGAATGGGATGAAGACTTTCACCATAAGCAGCTGTCTGGGTGCAGGTTATGGAAAAACCAAGACCCTTCTTTGTTTTGTTATCAATAGGAATGACAAGCTATCCCCATCCTTTTGCATTGTTGCTTTTGATCACTTCGAGAGCATCTCTGTATAAGTAAATAGAGGTTCCTTTCTCTGATTGATTCTCATTGCTCACCGAAAGTGCTTGGAACTGAGTCGCAACGACCTCCTCGGGTTCTATACAAGTAGATAATGACAGGTTACTCACGATCAAGGCTTGTTCTCCACAGACCGTGACGAGTTGATCGTTCTTGACGAACTTCAGTTTCTGGTGCAGCGTCAAAGTGACTGCTCCAGCCTGGTATATCCAAGGTCTTCCTAATAAACACCTGTACGCTGCTCAGACGTCCATGACCTAGAAAGTGATTAGGAAAGTGTAAGGACCGATAGTTATGGGAAGGTCGACTTCGCCGATAACTGCTTTTCGAGATCCGTCAAAGGCTTTGACGATGATCTCACTGCCCCTCATCGGGGATCCTTTGAATGATAGTCGCATTAAAGTGGCCTTTGGCATAACGTTGATGGCCGATCCGGTATCTACCAGTACGCTGGCTAAAGCATCGTTCTGGCAGTTGACTGTGATATTGAGAGCCATGTTGTGACTTTTGCCTTCCTCTGGAAATTCCTCATTACTGAACCCTAAGTTGTTGCAGGAAGTGATGTTAGAGACGATGCTATCAAACTGTCGTATTGACACATCCTGTTCCACAAAGGCCTACTCTAAGACTTTCTGTAGAGCCTCTCTGTGGGCGTCGGAACTGAGTAAAAATGATAGCACAGGGATCTTTGATGGAGTTTGTAACAGCTGATCAACAATGTTGTATTCACTCCTTTGGATGAGCTTCAGCATCTCATCATTGTTCTTTGGAAGGTTGGGATCACTGGACTGACCGACTGGTTGATCGGGAGCTTCTGTCTGAAGTTCCTTTTCTCTGTTAGGTTCTCCAACTTCTCGGTTGAAGATTCGACCCCTCCGTGTTACTCGACTGATGTCTGCAATATTCACGACGAAGGGTAATGGAATTTCCTTTCCATTCTCAATTATTGTTGCACCGTATTTGTAAGGGATCGCCTTAGCTGATTCATACGGTAATGGTCTCGGTAGATAGATAACTAGAGCAGCCTTCTGATTTTTCTGACTGTCGTAGGTAACTTCAATCAGTTCTTGGCTAAGAACCTTTGATTCTTCCAGTAGAGGGATAACGTTGCAAACTTCTTTGGTCCTTTCACGATTAGAGATTACAACGACATCTTTGATTTGATCAATGAAATAATCGGGCATTAAGTTGATGGACCTCGAAACTGAATATGGTTGAATCTCTTTGTGGTCCAACTGACCTTGAAGGGCTGCTCGTACGAGGTAACATCCCTGGTTATTTTCTGAGCAAACTCTACAGCGTTCATAGTTATGTGGTGGCACCCGGCCACGTCCGATTTGAATACAGTGTAATCTTACTAGATCTGTTTCCATTGATCGAGCATCCTGACTTTGATGCCTAGTAGGGTTCCCATCAACCACACTGACTTGTTGTGTGTCTTCGTCCATATAGATTAGAAGCCACCAATGATTTAACAAGTGTTGTAAAGTTCCCTGAACGAGAGCGCAACCTTGGTTACTCTCACAACATACTTTATAGTTCAGATAATCATGTTAAGGGAGAAAACCGAATTGGACTTGCTTGGCGTGCAACTCCACCAAGCAGGTATTCATCAAACGAATATCGAAGATTTGAATCATGTTGACCTGATAGGGATTTCTGTCACGGTAGTCCTAGATCCACCCAAGATCTATCTGACGCTGGAGGGCGTCTTGTAAAAAAGAGCATCCCTGTTTGTTTACCGAGCAAGTCAGACAGGAATCATAATCATGCCGTGGCAGATTATGATACTGGCTTTTCCTTGAGTGCATTGCCACCAGGTTGACATTCATCGCATGGATGTCGTGGCTCTGAATGATGTTATAATTCGTATAAGTCATGTTGACCCCACGAATTCGGTGCTCTTGGATCCATCTGAGATGCAATTGTTCCTGTAGAGCTGATTGCACCACAGAACATCCTTGATTGTCTTTAGAGCAGATATCACACTGGTGATAATTGTGAGGTGGTACATGACCGTACCCGCTCTGTCTGCGATGTATCTTGACTAGATTGGTCCTCAATAAGAGTACATCATGAATTTGATAGCTGTCGTTAGACTCTCCCTCTACCAAATTGACTGCAGCTTTCTCGTGTTGAGGCAACGGGTACGTGAGAACATTCAGATTCGTATCTTTGAAAGATAAGACCCCGGTCCTAAAAAGTTTTTGTACGTCGGATTTGAAACTGAGACAATTTTCTATGTTATGCCCTGGTCCCCCTTGATGGTAAGGACAAGTTTAATCCGCTTTGAACCAAAAAGGCAGATTTTCTGGTACTGTAAGAGGAGACTTGGTTTGGACGTACCCCTTGACCAACTGTAGTGGAAATAGTTCTGCATACAACATTGGTATAGGGTCGAACCCTGGTGGTCGCGTTGTACGGTTTTTGTTCTACTGAGGACGAGCCTGCTGAAGAGGCTGTTGTGTCCTTTGTTGATATGGTCGTTGATTAGGTTGGCTCTGCGCAACCTGAGGTTGATACGTAGGAACAGCTGCAGGGTTGATTGCAGGAGTTACAGCTGCTACTGGTTGGTAACGTCGCCTTTGCTTTCCGAGAGAGATATTCCCAATATCCTGCTCTTTTTACTTAGGGAGAGCACTACCGTATCGTTTCGTACTACTTGATGATCCAGCGTCTTTAACTAACCGTCCTTCTCGGACTACTTCCTCAAGACGAACTCCCATGCCCACCATCTCGGTGAAGTCACTGGGCGCACTGGCAACCATTCTGTCGTAGTAAAATGAGCTGAAGGTTTTCAAGAAGATCTTTGTCATCTCTTTTTCCTCAAGAGGTGGACAAATATGGGCGGAAATTTCACGCCATCTCTGAGCGTACTCCTTAAAGGTTTCCTTGTCCTTTTGTGACACCGATCTGAGTTGATATCTGTCTGGTGCCATGTCCAGGTTATACTTATACTGCTAAACGAAAGCAGCACCAAGATCCCTGAAAGTAGTGATCTTAGTGCGGTTTATACCCATGTACCATTTGAGTGCGGCATCGGTTAAACTATCCTGAAAGTAGTGAATCAGTAGCTCCTGGTTCTTTGTCTGAGCTGACATTCGCCGAGCGTACATCACTAAATGACTTTGAGGGCAAGACTTACCCTTGTACTTTTCAAAATCGGGCACTTGGAACTTGTGCGGAACTTTCAGATTGGGGACCAAACAAAGGTCTGCGGCGTCCTTTCCAAATAGGTCCTGACTGCGAATGGCTTGCAGTTCTTTCTGCATATCCAGGAATTGCTCCTGGAACTCATTCATTCTGTCGAACATACTTTCGTTTCCACCAGAAGGTATCTGTGGAATCTATCCTTCCGGGACAGTGTGTACCACGGGTGGTGGTATAGTCATCATGGCAGAGACTCTTGGTGCCTCCCGAAGTTTGTAACCTTCAGGAGGATTTGTGATGCCCTTGGCATCTTCGCTTTCCCGAAGTTTGTAACCTTCAGGCCCAGCGATTCCTGCTGCGTTTTCCACATCTTCCATGATCGGCGGGATATATCCTTCCGGGATATAGTTGAGTGGCATGCCCCAGGGACGATCTTTCGGAATTTTGTACCTAGTATCAGACTTCTCCACTATGGGCATTGATGTGGTCTCTGAGATCACAGTCCGTTGTTGTTGCATCTGAGCTTCTGCTAGAGCTTACATGTCGTTATGAAGCTTTCTCAAATCTTCTTTTAGAGTGTCGATCTCTTCTCTTAACTCTCTGTTCTCTTCCTCGAGATCATCCATTTTCTTTTGTCGATTGGCCCGAGTATTATACGAATGAGGCAGTTTAACTCTAGAATTGAGACACAAACGTGAGATTTGTAGGGAAGAAGAATGTGTTTATGTGAGAATGATGAATGATATGCAACGAATATATTAATTATTTTTGTTTATTCAAAGTAAACTTCGACAATAGGATTGCAAATATCAAACGGTGGGGAAACCCTGTTTTATTGAATTCAAAGATTGCGGAAATGGAAATATAGTAGATTACAAAGTGTTGTAAAAGGAAACCTAAACTAATGGATCCTGAGTCCTTTCTGAGGAGAGCTCGGGTGCTGGTTCCAGTGCTTTCCTTTTCTTTGACCGGGGCTCTTGAGCCGTTGTCGGGTTGTCATTCCTTTTCCAAGTGAAAGGAGCGAGCAAATTCCTCTGGTCATCCTGATTTTCGACAGTATGTTTCTCTAAAATCTTAATCAGAGCATCCTTATCTTTTAACAGTTGCTGTATTTTTTTACACTCCACATTGAGAATGCAATACTTGTTCCTCCAAGACCTCCTCTCCTGTTGAACTTTGTTGAGAGTCACCTGCAGTTTTTCCGTGTCGGACATGAAATAAAGGATAGAGTCCCTTAACGGGAGAACTTCCTGACAAGGGTAAGGCATCCTCAGCTTGAGAGCTCTAGTTTATACCCAGTGGAGATAAGGCTCCACCGAGATACAGTCTAGTTTCCCTAGAGACTCTCTTCCTTTCCTATGAACACGTTTCCAAGCATGCACTATTTTTGTCTTTAGTGCCCTGTCGTTTTCTCCTTCCTTGAAGAAAATACCTTCCAGATGAGCACTCCGTGGGACATGGCTCATCGGGTATCCGAATTGACGACGAACTAACACCGGATGATAGTTGATTCCTCCCTTAGTTCCTATAAGGGATACATTTAGGAAATTTCCACAACGGTCAATGAATCTGATCCCGTCATAGATTCGATTGTACCAATCGATGTCAGAGTTGGTAAGAGACATGATTCTCTGCGACCAATGTAAAGTATTCTTTTGATCCCAAAATGCTGTAAACCTGGGCTAATGGGAAATCAACCATTTGTATAGCAGGGGTACACAACATGTAATCATTCCTCCGCTGTATAAATTCCTTAAGTGTATAGAATGATATGTATTTGTGAGTAAGGTTGGTATAGGATTTCCAATCGGACATATCTTAAAGGCATTGATATCTACAAAGTTATCGATGTTGGGAAACAAAAATAACCCGTAGGTGAGCAAAATAAAGATGCTCTCGAAAGCAGCCACGTTCCCTATACTGGCAAAGTACATGACTTTATTTATCAAGAATTGGGCTGGCAAACCTTGGATGCCACCCTTAGTGGTCATGTGAGTCCTGACTTCTAACTCGTCCAAATAAATTGCTCTTGCAATGGTCTGATCTTTTGGAATTTCTTCCAGTCCAGAAAATGGAGCTTGATCAGTAATATGTAAATCAGTCAGGTAAGAGTACTCCTCCAGTATTGGTGCTAGCTGATAATCCGGGAATGTGAAACAGTGATAGACCTGATCGTAGAACTGGATTAGTGTGGACAGGATTCCCTCAATTACATGGACCCTTATAAGAGATAGCAGTCCTCCATACTTGGCTCTGAAAGCCTCAGGGTTGGTGATCATCCTTGCCAACCCTCTCAAATCCTCTAACTTTGGAACCTTGAAGGTATACTTGTGAGTTTTCCTTCTACTGAAATCCATAATGCAATCTCTTTATCTGACATTTGCAATCATTATCTCAATTTAATTTGAAAAAAAAAGAGACTAGAAGAGAAGATTTTCTTTGTTTTAATGTTTTTAATGACTGTATGAATGCAGCACACAAATACATAGAAAAAACATGGGGTCAAAGGGTCGGTGTCATGAAGTCAAGGCTCTACCTCCCCCCCAAAGGTTTATACTGGTGATTTTTTGTACCTGTTTGCAAAATCATTGATCCCTCTTGGGATAACAACAGCAAGCGGATCGCCAGCGAGCTGATGTATCCTAGAGTGATCTCAAATAAGGGAAGTATCGCGTGACAACTATTTCTGATAGCTTCTACACTACAAAATGGTTTCAGTCTACTAAAGACCCCAGCTTCTCAGATTACCCAGTCGATCACACTACTTTCAACAACCGAAGTCGTATAGGCAATGTATCTACAAAGGGAGTCTCCACTGAGTTTGATGGTCGACCGGGGACTCTTAACTGGGATTCACTCTCCGTAAGATTACCCATATTGCCATCACCTATCTTAGGTGTATACTCAATCTTTCCACATGCGGCATCACACGCATTCCCATTAGCAGAAAATTAAACACAGATATCAATTAGGAAAGCAGTATATATATTTGTCTTAATTATCCTAGACCTCTAGTCTTATGATCCTATACAGACAGTGACTCCCCAGCAGGGTCGCCATTTCTGTGATACTTTGTGAACTCAGGGTTTTCTACCTAAGATTGTGAACTTAAGGTTTCCACCAAAGATTGTAAGAAAGAGAATCGTGCCCCACGGTGGGCGCCATTTTTTCTGTAGCGCGATTTTTATGGTCTTGAAGCACTATCGCTCGGGTACTACAGTTCAATTCATTTTTTATCCTGTTAAGCTGATTAAGGAAGGGAAATAGATGTCTCCAATTAACCCTGCTCGCAAACTGAGGTTAAATAGTCAAAACTGTTGGTTTACAGATGCTATTAAGACGTGGGCCCTCTTCGGTTTATTTTGTTAAGAACACAGTGTTTGGACTATTGGTGAGGTTTTCGGTAATGTGTTTAGATTTGATGCTTTTGGGTTGGTTTGATGGAGATACTGGATTTTGGGTTTTTGATTAGTATGCTCGCTAAGATTTTTTTGCAATCTCATGCCTACGTATTCCTAACGAAACTGGGAAAAAGGATTTTTTGGTGTTGTATCTTGTTAAAAGCCCAAGATGTGAAGCTAAAGGTGATTTGTATGTTGTTCAAAGCCCAAGATGTGAAGCTAGAGGGTTTGAGAGAGAATTTGTCATCTCTAAAGAGGAGTTGTTGATGTTTGTATGCTGTGAGCAAGGCACAACTTTGATGCTAAAAGGTTGATTGACTCAACCGGGGTTTTATTTATACAAAGCCTAAGAGGAGGCGATTGACCCAACAAGAGGGTGTCTTTTATTTGTTGTCTCGTACGAAGGCCGAGATAGAGGCTAAAAGGGTTGACTCAACAAGACAGTACTAACAAGTGACTGACTCAAAAGAGAGTGCTTTTATGTGTATTGTACGAAGCCCAAGACGGAGGCTAAAAGGTTTGATTCAAGCAGAGAATCTTTTATTTGTCTTATATGAAGCCTAAGACGGAGGCTAAAATGGTTTGACTCAACAAGAGAGTCTTTTATCTGTCTTATATGAAGCCTAAGACGGAGGCTAAAACAGTTTGACTCAACAAGAGAGTCTTTTAGTGTCTCGTACGAAGCCCGAGATGGAGGCAAAAAGGGAAGTGACTCAACAAGAGAGTCTTTTATACTCAACAAGAGAGTGTTTTAATATCTCGTACGAAGCCCGAGATAGAGGCTAAAAGGAGATTGACTTAACAAGAGAGTCTTTTATACTCAACAAGAGAGTGTTTTAGTATCTCGTAAGAAGCCCGAGATGGAGGCTGAAAGGAGATTGACTCAATAAGAGAGTCTGAAAAGGTTAGCTCCGCTAGGGGAGAGTCATTTGTACAAAGACCAAGAGGAGGCTACCTTACCGCTGTGGATTCTGGAGATCCTGAAGCGGGTCCAAGTATGGGGAACTCTCATGAGAGAGACCGCGTTTCTGCCTATTTTTGAAGGGAACTTGAGAATGACTTTGAGACTCAAGGGTCTTAGACTGTCCAAGTCAATAGTTTTAACTTTTGTACAATGCCCAAGAGGAGGCACGGGCATGAAGGAACGAGTATCAACCCTACGACGGCCGGAGTTTTGACGCTGGAAAGACTGCTCTAGCAAAGGATGACTAAGTTCTATCTTATACCTTTAAGAGGTCGTCAGGGTCCTTGTATTAAGCCCAGGAGAAGGCATGAGAACTTATAAGAAGCCGAAGGGTCCTTGTACAACGCCCAAGAGGAGGCGGGGATGCTTTTAGGAAGCCTGTGGGTCCC
The DNA here is from genome assembly GCA_022829125.1 of Lathyrus tuberosus. Classification (NCBI taxonomy): domain Eukaryota; kingdom Viridiplantae; phylum Streptophyta; class Magnoliopsida; order Fabales; family Fabaceae; genus Lathyrus; species Lathyrus tuberosus. Next base: position 3,161,349 of record JALAZF010000540.1, read on the forward strand.
CAAACCAAGAGAAGTTCAAGACATGCTATTCATAGAGAATAGATCAAGCCAGGAAAGTTCAAGGATTTGGAAGAAACTCAAGAGATGCTATTCACGGAGAATAGATCAACTCTGAGGAGTAGAGTTTCTTTGATAATATATAAGAGTGACAGTCTAAGAAAGGGTTCAATGAGAATGTTGCCTTTCACATTTCCATATTGTTTAACCCCAAGAGAAGGGAAGACTGTATCTGGTATCCTATAGGGATCTAGTTTTGACTGTATTTAAGAGTGACCAACGAGGCTTTACATAGTGCTAGACGTAGTTGCCGGGGAAAACTCTAAATAACTATACTATTATTACAAAGTTGATATTTGACAAGTATATAAAAGGATATGAAAGAATATTTACAGTGAAGCAGCCCCACATTACAGTTATATACATATGAAAGCGATAAATGAACGCAGATAAACACTTACCCGTTGTAGAGCTTCCATGCTGTTTGGTTAGTTGTTCAACAAAGAAAGCTTTTATAACAATATTATATTCAAAATCAATGGAGAAAGTGCTTTGAAAAGATTGTTGGGGCTTACAGCTCAAGGAGAGGCCCAAAATTTTAATGATGATCGCACCGCTGTTTTGAAAACTGTACAGAGGGACTTATACAATATGTGAGGCCCAAAAAGTTTTTATGTACAAGGGGACTGGGTCTTACACTCTATTAGAGGCCCAAAGTGTTTTAAAGAAAAATAATGGGACTTATAACACGAGGGTAGGCCCAAAAGTTTTTCGTTTTGAAATGGCTATTGCGCTGGGATTTTTGAAAACGCAATGGGTCTTATACAATGACTGAGGCCCAAAAATGTTTTGTTTTCAAAGGGGTTGGTGTCATACCCCAAATTTTGACCACTAAGATCCCCATCATTGTGCAAATCATCATCACAATATGGATGAATCATTGTGCCTCATCAATCTCCTCAAAGATGGGTGAGCATTCACTACAATTAAGGACCAGGTTTCAAGCCCTCTCTGAGCCTTAGACAAAGGGTAAATCAAAGAGTGGCACGATATTCAACTTGTCTAACCTCTCAAACATCCACAAAGGATCAAGAGGACTTCCACTTCAAGGATTAAGCACAAGGCTGCTCCCTTCTAGGTGGATTAAGCCTCAAGATTGCCAGTGTCACCAAATTAGAGTTTTGGTCGACCAGGGCCTCCAGGTGGAAATTTTCCTCTGGGCATGAGCCAATGCTTCAAAACATAACCTATGATGCCCCAAGGGACATCATAAACCCAACCATCAAGTTAATTTAACCTCAGGGGATGCATTCACAAAAAATCAAGAATTAGGGTTTCTTGACCTAATTCACCCCTAAGTTGGCTTTTGGGACAAAATATGAGCCAAGACCTCAAGAGAGGATTTGAGGGTCTCTAGTACACTAAATTGATCCATTTGCAACAATGGATTGATCCAGGAAGCTTGAGCAACAACTCTCAATTTCATCAGAACCACAGTTAGGGTTTCGCGGGAAAAAGTCTACTGTGCCTTTGACTTTTGACCCAGGCATGCTCCCAAACCTTGGGACATGAATCAATACACCCTATAACACCTATGAAATCAAACCATCAAGTTTGATTTAGGTCAATGACTTGATTTCATAGAGGATCGCACAGTTTGGAATTCATCTGACAAAAAGTCAACTGTGCATAAAAGTCAAACTTTGACTTTTTGAGATTTTTCATAAAAATGGTTTTTTAACCCTAAAATGATGTTAATGTATGATTGGAATCATCATTCATCAAGAAAAATCAAGAAAAATGGGATAACTTGTAAAAGGGGTAACCATAAATAACTTAGAAAATTTTCTAAGTTATGGAACAAAGTGGCTAGGGTCCCAACTTTGGAGGATCATAACTCCTAAACCACAAGGCCATTTTCCCCATCCAAAGCTGGATTTGTAGCTCTCATTACCCTCTACAAAAGCTTCAACTACACCTCACTCCAATTCATTGTGGATTCTTAGTTATGATTGGGCCAAAATGACTAAAACATGAAAATACATCATTTTCCAACACTTAGAAAAATTCTGGCCAAGGCAGATTTTGTTGAAAACACCAAAACTTGTGAGATCTTTTCACATAGTTGCAAGCTGAATCAAGTCCAAAGGTAAACATCAATGTTGTTACATATGTTGCTAAGAATTCAAAGAGCTTATCAGCATGAATTTATTCCACTTGAGCCAAGAGAAATCCATGCCCAAAGTCATGCTGCTGCAAGCTGGTTTGGAAAAATCAGTTTGCATGTTTGCTTGCCACACACAATTTTTGAATCAAGACCAAGAATCATTATGCCAACTGCACTCAATCTGATCACGATGCATCTGATGCAACTGATAGGGCTGAGTCCAAGAGCCAAGGAATCTTCCAATTGAAGTTCATGCATTTTGGCACATTTTGCCTTGAATTCAAAGGGAATTAATGTGGAATAGTGCATTGTCAAGATTCTCACTCTCCTCAGTCAAGTTCTCTGATTAAACAACAATTAAAATGACTGAGGAATGTGATTTCAGTCAAGGCATAGCTGATCTATTTGGAGCAGCTGTTACACCTAATGCAAGAGGCATTTATGTTCAACCAATCCCTTTGAAGGTGATCTGATCCAGCAGCCATTCACTATTCCTCCAAGACAAGAATTGATCACCTATAAATAGAGGTTCCAATGGATCATTCAAGGCACACCAAAGCATTTGATAGCACTGCTTTCTCTCATTCTCTCTTAAGTGCCAATTTTCCTTGTTTTTGAGCAACCACCATCGGGTTTTGAGTTGCAGCCCTAAGCAATCCATTCCAATTGCTCAGACACATCACATATGATGTATTTGAGGTGTCCAAACACTTAAACACCAACTGTAACACCCCTAGCTCGAAATCACTCTTCAGCCAAGCCGTTATGCCTCAATTATGCAGTTGGAGTTCTCCAACTTGACCCAAAGGTTTTCAAAGTGTTCCAAAGCTTGCAACACACTTCACTACATCCATTGAAGCTGTAAAGATCATCAAATTTCATCTGGAACACCATTTGTGTAGAGATCACATTTCAGCTTGCATCAACGTAAGCCTAAAACTACATCTTCATGATCCATGCATATTTCCTCGCATGATATTTTTGCCAATCGTTCGCCATCATATGTTGATTATTTTCCCTCAAAAAATTGGATCACAACCCTCATAACCATGGCTGCACGACTACTTTTGCAAAATTAGGGTTCATACGGTCATGATGATATAATTTCCTATACACTGAAAATAAATAAAATCAAGTATTGCCATCTTGTTCCTTGTGAAAAAATGCATGAGTTTGGTATTTGAATCATGTCAAATGGTTGAGAAATGAATGAGTTAGAGGGATTCACGAATCTGAGCTTGAGGTTGAAGATGGCCATGGCGCCATGCCTGAGAAACCAACCAAGTTTGCCTTATATTTTTCATTTGCCATACTATATTTGAATTGGCATTGCGCCCTAGTGGTTGATCAGCTGGTTTTGTGTGTATTGGCAAGCGAGTGGTTTGGGGTTCGAATCCCCCTCGCTCCAGATCTCTTTTTTACCACTTTTTCTTATTTTTTTGTTATTTTTCATATTTATTTTAAATAATTTGAAAAATTAATAACTCACTCAATTTTAATTATTTTTTATTGGTTCTTTTTGCAGAAAATCACAAAAATGTTGAAATATTTTATTCCACAAAAAAATTAGATTTATATTATTTTTGTGCATAAATTCATTTTTTATTGTTTTTAAACCTTTTAAAAATAAATGTTCATGTTGGAAAATCAACACCAAATAGGTTTTAATTCATCTTGTGATTAAAACTTCATTTTTCAAACCTAAAACCAAAATCACAAGTTGTTTATTCAAACTTATATGGAATTTGTATCATTCTAATTAATTTTCTTTGAATAATTACTTTAAGAAATGATGAAATTAGGGTTTTATTGATTTTCACCCTAACAAAATTTTCAAACACTAATCGGTCTCTAATAGAGTGTAAGACCCAATCCTTTGTAAATACAAACCTATTTTGGGTCTCACTTATTGTATAAGTCCCGTTGTATTTCAAAAAAGTCTGGCGCGATCATCGCCCTTTTAAAACAAACCCTGGGCCTCTCCTCGAGCTATAAGGCCCATTCAACTTTTTGGGACTCTAATAGAGTGTAAGACCCAATCCCCTTTTAACCAAAAACAATTTGGGGCGTCAGATATTGTATAAGTCCCTCTGTGTTAAAAGAACACTTCGGCGCGATCGCCAATTCAAAAATTAAATCATTTGGGCCTACCCTCGTGTTATAAGCCCCATTAATTTTCTTTCAATCATTTTTGGGCCTCTTGAGAGAGTGTAAGACCCATTCCCTTTGTACAAAAAACCTTTCATGGGCCTCAGTCACTTGTATAAGTCCCTCTGTACAAATACAAAACGACAGTGTAATTACTGATAAAACCCTGGGCCTCTCCTTGAGCTGTAAGCCCCAATTTTCCTTTCAAAGCACTTTCTCCTTTGATTTTGTAGCATACTGTTATTTTCAATTTCTTTGTTGAACAACTCACAATACAGTGTGGAAGCTCTACAATCGAGTAACTATTTACCCACTTTCATCTACTGCTTTCATATGTATATAACTGTACTGTGGGTCTGTTTCACTGTAAGTCTTCTATCATAAACTCATATCAACTATGTAATAATAGTATAGATATTTAGAGTTTCCCCGGCAACTACGTCTAAAACTAGACAAAACCTCGTCTCCTCACAACAATTTTAGATAACTAGATCTAAGAAATTTCCCCCTTGAACAGTTCATATATAGAAGGCCAATGTTCCAAGTGAAACCCCTTCTGGAACTGTTCATCAGCCTCCTCTTGGGCTTAGTGCAAGGACCCACAGGCTTCCTAAACGCATCCCCGCCTCCTCTTGGGCATTGTACAAGGACCCGTCGGCTTCTTAGAAGTTTTCACAGCCTCCTCTTAGGCTTCATATAATGATTCTTCCTCTGAGAAGATAGCCTCCTCTTGGGCTTCGTACAAATTGTCCCTCGGCTTCTTAAAAGTTTCCAGCCTCCTCTTGGGCTTCGTACAAATTGTCTCGAAGACCTCCTAGAGGTATATGAATTAGTCATCTTAATAGAACAGTCTTTCAAAGAGTCTAGATCTTTCCACCGCAAATGTATTGTCCCTTAAATTCTCTTAAGCATAGTACAAGAGATAAAACTATAGACTTGGATAGTCTAAGAACCTTGAGTCTCAAAGACATTCTCAGGCCCCTTTTAAGAAAGGGACGAACACCCGTAGACTTGGACAGTCTCAAAAACCCTTTGGATTACCCATTTCCCTAGAGAACAGGAAATTATCCCAACCCTCAGATCAAGTCCATGAGTGCAACATTACTCATATAAGAACTGATTTTCTCTTTTAACATACTGGACCTGTCACTCAACTGAAACAGTTACCATAAACTCCTCTTGGGCTTTGTACAATGATTCTCCTCAGCGGAGCTACCCCTTTTTGCCTCCATCTCGGGCTTCGTATGAGATACAAAAACACTCTCTGGTTGAGTATAAAAGACTCTCTTATTGAGTCAAACAACTTTTAGCCTCCATCTCGGGCTTCGTACGAGATACCACATCACTCTCTTGTTGAGTATAAAGGACTCTCTTGTTGAGTCACCAAAAATCTTTCGCCTCCATCTCGGGCTTCGTACGAGATACAAAACACCCTCTTGTTGGGTCAATAGCCTCCTCTTAGGCTTTGTATAAGGAAACCCCAGTTGAGACAATCAACCTTTTAGCATCAAAGTTGTGCCTCATTCACAGGATACAGACATCAACAACTCCTTTTTCCCCATCTAATTGCTATAAGTGGCAAGCCTCTGGATTATTTACATACACGCCACTGTCCCTCTTTTAGCATGAGAAATTCCTAAGGAAAGATGGCATTACTCTACACTGAGTTAAAGTCTTCTCCTTCAGGTTAAAAAACCCCTATAAAGGAAATTATGGCATTGCTGGATTCACATATCCCAGTTAAAGTAATTCTTCTTTATGATCAGTCACCTAACTATTATGGCAAACAGACCCCTTTAGAGATGACAAATTCTCTCTAAAGTCAAAACCCTTTAGCTTCATATCTTGGGCTTTAATCAAGATACAAATAGACTCTTCAGCTTCACATCTAGGGCTTTGAACAAGATACAAACAAATCACCTTCAGCTTCACATCTTGGGCTTCGAACAAGATACAGATCACTTTTAGCTTCACGTCTTGGGCTTTAAACAAGACACCAAAACACCATTTCCTACCATAGAATAGGAGGAACTACGATTCCTCTGATTTCCCTATTTCGGTAAATGGGAATACGTAGGCATAAGATTGAAAGAAAAATCTTAGCGAGCACACTAATAAAAAAACCCAAAATCCCGGACCTTCACACATCAATCGAAAAGCATCAGTCCTAACATCCTCACCAATAGCATAGTCCCGACATTTCAGCCTTAACAAAATAAGCCAGAGAGAGGCCCGACTACCACATAGCATCTGTAACCTGACAGACCGCTGTTTAAACTCAGTATGCAAGCAGGGTTAGTTGGAGACATCTATTTCCCTTCCTTCATCAGCTTCAATAGGATAAAAAATGAATCGACCTGTAGTCCCCCCAAGGAGCGACATTGCTTAAGAACAACGTCCAAAATCGCTCGCTACAGTTGGGTCTTACACTCTATTAGAGGCCCAAAGAGTTTTTGTACAAGAAATGGGGCTTACAACTCAAGTAGAGGCCAAGAAGAAAAACAACGATCGCACCGTTATTTTGAAAACTGTACCGGGACTTATACAATGACTGAGGCCCAAAATGGTTTTAGGTACAAAGGGGGGTTGGTTCTTACACTCTATTAGAGGCCCAAAGTGTTTTTAAAAAGTTTGATGAGGGTTGAATTAATCAAAACCCCAATTTGTTTTCAAAAATATATCTTAATTGAATAAAAATTCAATTAAAATGATCAAAATTGTTAAACATGTGTGAAAATAAAATTGTGATCTTGGATTAATGTTTGAAAAATCATGTTTATATCCACAAAATGATTGGAAATCAATTAAGTTTGGAAAATCAAGGGAGAAAAAATATTTCAAATGTTAAAAACAAATAAAACATTAATTCTTTGCAAAAATATCAAATATATGAAATAAATAATATTTTGGGGATTTTTTCGTAAAACAAAATATTTTAACAATTTTGTGAATTATTAAAAAAAAATCAACTAAAATAAAACTCAGAGAGATATTAATTTTTGAATCAATTAAATAAAATCACAAAATTCAAATATTTGAATTTTCAAAAAAGGGCGACAAGAACATGGCAAGAACACGCACCACCCTCTGTTTCTACAGATTTGCATTTTCTATCCAATCTCACTGAATACTTGATTATATAATGCAATCTACATATCAATCTGCTCGTTTTCACCTCACGATCATGTTTATGGTCTTTAATTTCATTTATTTTAAGCATGGAATAAGAAATCAAAGAGAAACCTCAAGAACCCTAAATTTTGCACGAAGGATCAGAAATTCCATACACGATTCAAACACAACAATTGATTGAGGGAAAACACTCTATGCATGATTATGAACATATGGCCAAATTACTGTGCAGCAAAAAATGCATGGATCATAGAGTTAGAAGAGCTCATGCTTACCTCTTGTAGCTGGTGATCGTCTTTTGTGTTGGAGGTGTTACAACTAGGTTCCAATGATGTGGATAGCTTCCCAAGATGCCAAGTGATGTGCCTGAGTGCTTGGAATGGTTTGAAACAAGCTGGAACTGAAGATGGTACCCCAACTGCAACTTGGTTAAAACCTTGAGCAGTTGGCTGGTGATTCTGAGAAATCAGTGTTCCAGATGTTGTTTAAGTGTTTGGATCACTTCTATATGATGTTTATGAGGTGTGTGTGTGTGTGATTGGTTTGGTTGGAATTGCTCTCAAACTCAAAACCGGATAGTGACTTGCTTTGGAAGGAAAATTTGGAAGTGAGAAGGTGATTTTGAGGAAAGCATCTCTTTGATGGCTTTGGTGTACTCAAACTGATCACAAATGAGCTCTATTTATAGTAGAGCAAGTTTGTTTTGCAAGCAATAGTGAATGGAAACTGCAGCAGAGGTTTGGCCAATATTGATCAATTGGAATCCAAGTCTCCTCTAGCCATTAACTAGAAATTAGAGCACAGGCTGCTGGTTCCTAATGTCTTGGATAAGTCTTGACTAAATTCAGTTGGAAGAGGCTCAGTCTATGCCACCTTGGTGCATCCATTGAATGCTCCAAAACAAAATTGGACTCTTGTCCCTCGTTTAGGCATTTCTAGGTTTGGCATGCTACTTTTGGTTCCAAGGACTTGGGAGGCTGATGGATCAGTGTTTGTCCCTCCTTGGTCTCCCCCTGAGGTGTTCAGATGGATAGACTTGTTGGTTATTTGCAAAAATTTGGCAAATCGAGCAAAATGTACAAATCTGCCTTGCCATGACAGTTTGCAGCAAGGCATATTGCCATTGTCATATCTCATGGCTTAAGTGGAGTTTCGTGGAGTTCTTGGACATTTTGGAAAGCTCTTATATGATATAACACATGTGTGATCATAGTTTGTCTTGATGCTTTTTGGATCCAAGTGAAAAATCTCCCTACTTTTAGAAAAAAAGCAAGACAGATTCTGACTTAGTGAAAATTTCACTAAGTGTTGGAAAAAAGTGACATTTCCACTTTTTGTCACTTTTTTCTATGAGAGCTACAAATCCATCTTTGGATCAGCCAAAATGGTTGCTTGGATCTCAAGTTATGACCCTTGGAAGTTGGTACCCTAGCCACTTTGTTCCATAACTTAGAAAATTTCTAAGTTTTGTATGGTTACCCCTTTTACAAGTTATCCAACTTTTCTTGATTTTTCTTGATGAATAATGATTCCAATCACACATTAACATCATTTTAGGGTCAGAGAACCATAATTGTGAAAAATCTCAAAAAGTCAAAGTTGACTTTTGTGCACAGTTGACTTTTTGTCAAATGAATCCAAACTTTGTGATCCTCTATGAAATCAAGTCCTTGACCTAAATCAAACTTGATGGATTGATTCCATAGTTGTTATAGGGTGTATTGAATAATTTCCCAAGGTTTGGGAGCATGCCTGGGTCAAAAGCCAAAGGCACGGTTGACTTTTCCCGCGAAACCCTAACTGTGGTTCTAATGAACTTGAAACTTGTTGATCAAGCTTCTTGGATCAATCCATTGTTGCAATTGGATCAATATTATGTATTGGAGACCCTCAAATAATGTCTTGAGGTCTTGGCCCATGTTTTGTCCCAAAAGTCAACTTAGGGGTGAATTAGGTCAAGAAACCCTAATTCCTGATTTTTTTTGCGAATGCATCCCCTGAGGCTAAATTGACTTGATGATTAGGTCCATGAGATTCCATGGTGTATTTTAGGCTATGCTTTGAAGCATTGGCTCATGCCCAGAGGAAAATTCCCATCTGAAGGCCCTGGTCAACCAAACCTTAATTAGGTGACACTGGCGATCTTGAGGCTTGATCCACTTAGAATGCTGCAACCTGGTGCTTGATTCTTGTTGTGGTAGTCCTCTTGATCCATTGTCGATGTTTGAAAGGTTAGACAAGTTGAAGATCATGTCATTTCTTGATTGATCCTTTGTCTAAGAGCTCAGAGAGGGCTTGAAACCCTAATTCTGATTGTAGTGAATGTTCACCCATATTTGGGGAAACTGATGAGGCATGATGGTTCATCCATATTGTGATGATGATTTACACAATGATGGGAAATCTTAGTGGTCAAAATTTGGGGTATGACACCTAGATATATTCAGAAGGTTGCAAGTTAACATTCCATTAGCTGAAGCACTTAAACAGATCCCAACATACGCAAAGTTTATGAAAGAAATTCTAACAAAGAAACGGAGAATCATGGATGAAGAAATAATTCAAGTGGATGCTAGTTGTAGTGATGTTATTTAGAAAACTCTTCCACAAAAAGAAACTGATCTTGGAAGAGTTACGTTACGTATTACTATAGGAAACATAAATGTTGGAAAGGCATTGATTGATCTCGGTTCCAGCATAAATCTCATTCCTTTATCAGTGGTTAAGAGGATAGGTGATCTGGACATGAAACTTACGAAGATGACATTACAACTAGCAAACAAATCCATCACCTGACTATCAGGAATAGGTGAAGACGTATTGGTTAAAATTGATAAATTTCTATCCCTATAGATTTTATGGTGATGGATATTGAGGAAAATGATGATACTCCTCTAATTTTGGGCCGAACTTTCATAGAAATGACAAGAATAATGATAGATGTAGATGATGGATTAATGAAGGTTAGAGTGCAAGACAAAGAGGTCAATTTTAGTTTGTTTGAAGATATCAAACATCCAATCACCAAAGGAATATACTTCGAAATGGATGCTAGTGCCAAAAAACAAAAGAATGAGGTAAGACCACGTCATAATGGAAAAGATGCTTCGATTATTTCAGAGAAACCACCTTGAATTCACTTGAAACAGACGTCGAGCTACCGACGTTAAACAAGCGCTAGTTGGGAGGCAACCCAATGTTGTAAGTCATTTTATTTTTATTTTAGCTTTCAGTTCTTTCAGTTTCAGTTTAAATTTTAGTAATGTCTTTTGAAATGTCACTTTATTAGTTTTATGTTGTAATTGTTTGAAACTTTTTTATGGTAGTTTATAACGTAAACTCACTTGGTACTCCTTTAAACGGTTGGTATGCTGTAAGTTTGCTTTGAAAATTTGCTGTTGTTAATTATGCTTGTTATGTTCTTCCCATCCTCATCATGAGAATAGAGTGCTTCTTCTGGTATTTTGAACAAAGGCCAAATCAAGTATCTTGAACATTCAACAAGGAAAAAGTGAGAGGTAATGATATAAATCAAACGAAAGTCAAGCAAGGTACATGTTTACATACTTTGTAGAATGTTAGCATGATTTTGAATTTTGTTTTCTCTTACAAACTCATAACATGTCTCCTTTTACATTGCACACGCGCTTGCTTGAATCAGTTAGCAAAAACCAGAAAAAGTGAGATAAACTTCCATTGTTTACAAACTGCGTACAAATAATACTTGTGTTAAACTCGGTTGATTCATGTTCAATCCAAAAATTCCATTTGAGCTCTCTGTAAAGGTATAAAGATAATCAAGGCAATTGTTTGATATTGAGAAAAACCACCATAGCCAAAAATATTCTCGTCATAACCAATAAGTGAGTGAGCATTTGTGCACCTCTTTGAACCAGAAAAATCAAAGGATGGATCAAATTTTGAAAATACAAAACCACTAAGAAAAAAACTTATTCCAATTTATTTTTGCACAACCTGAACTATAAAGATATGAATCATCAATAGCTTCACTCATGAAAAGAAATAAGTTGGGGAGAAATTTGATGATGATACAAAATGGAAAAGAAAAAGAAAGAAAGTTAAACGAGAAAAATAAATACAAAAAGTAAAAACTTGGTATCATTGAGAAAATGAAAGATTGCAAAGAAAAACAAAATAAAGGTCAAGATCATGGTGATGAACAATAAGTGAAGCAAGTTACAAAAGTGGATAAATATTTGAGAAAAACGTGAATTGATCTGAATGTTGACCAAGTGATTAGACAAGAGTCATCACACCACATGATTAAAACAATCTTCAAAGTTTTCATCCCTTTTCATGAAGAATAGTGTTAGGAAGGATTCAAGTGAATTGTGTCATTGTCTTTTTGAACATGATTTGATCTTGTAGGAGAGAACTTGATTTCATAATCATGCTCTGATTCTACAATCATTTGAACATGTTTCCTTGTTAGACAAGTAGTCATTTAAATCATTAATGTTTCAAATTTTTATTTCAAATACTTGATTAAAGATCCTGAAAACATTTTGAAAAGCTCATGCTCATGATTGAGGGCAACCAAGAAACTAAGTTGGGGAGAATTTGATGGAAGTCCAAATAGTTGACAAAAACATTTTGAAAACTTGACAAAATTCTTGTTTCATTAATTATAAATGATGAAACTTGACTAACCATGATACAAAAGAATGTTACTTTTGAATGGTTATGTTTTTGCAGGAATGGGCAATGGAAAACATCGGTTACAAGCAAGAAGAATTGATGCCCTGCAACTTTCGCATCACAAGTAAACACTTCGCTACGTGAAGGTCGTGGCGCGAAGTTGAAGCGAGCAACAACAGAAAGAAACAGAATCAAAATCACCCAGTTTCGCTTGAAGAGGCAGAAGCGAAAGTAGTTCGCATAGCGAACTTTACTTCGCATAGCGAAGGTCACGACGCGAAGCTGAAGCAAGCAACAATAGAAAGAAAAAGAATCAAAATCACCCAGTTTCGCTTGAAGCGACAGAAGAGAGAATAGTTTGCAACACGAACTTTACTTCACATAGCGAAGTATGGGGGTTTCCAGGGGCAGTTTTAAATCCTTCAAGGTTAAGCAAGTTGACTTCACATAGCGACTAAAACTTCACATAGCGAAAGTCCCTCTTCTCAACCAGTATAAAAGGAGTGATGCAGAAGCATTGGAGAGGTATTACATTAGAAAATATACCTTGTAATAGAGAATTAATATAGTTTTAGTAGGAGAAGAAAGTGGAGAGAATGGAGCAGGGTTCGCATCAACAATCGAGAGATCATCCTTGATGCAAATTCATCTCCAATGCTACCTTTTTGTACAAGCTACCAAGACAATGGATAGCTAACTCTTCTCTATGAAGACATGACTTCTCAAAGGTTTTGATGACAACACATGATCTACAATTCAAGGATGGAGTAACAAAAAGAATTATCAAACCTTCAAGCTTAAGAACTAAAAATGCAAGAACAAAATCGTAAAAGAATTAAATAAGTCTTGATGAATTATGAAGATGGACTAGCACAAAGGAAAAGGTATAACACTCAACCTTTATCTGATTATGCAAGTGTTCAAACCATCCCCAATTCATGCCATTATCATTAGGAGTGTTTTTGTTCATCTTATAAGTCCTTACACTTGATTTTATAAGCATTTTTCCAAAATTGGGCAGAATTAATCGGTTACTCAAATAAGGGTAATCGATTACCCTGTTGAAATTTTGAAATTTTGTATACGTTGAATGCATGTAATCGATTACCTCAATACTGGTAACTGATTACCACTGTTTCAGTAGCCCAAAAACTTGCATCTCTTCACATAAACTTTTTAAAAAATTTCTTTTTGAAGCAAGGCATCCTTTGGTTAATTACACTCTTTCGAAGAGGTGTTTAGAGGCTATAAAAACCTCATAATCTCAGATTTTTAAAATCACCTTCTTGCAAATAATTTCAAACATTCTTTTCATCTTTAAACTTTCTAATTTTCAAGTGTTCAAATCAGAATTATTCAATGAGTGAAACTTTTGCATTAAACCTTCATACAATTCATTCTAGTTACATTCCTTCATCATGAACACTTGTATAATCATTGTAAGAGTTGTTTGTTCAAGAAGAAGATTAATCCTTTGATTTATAATTGTGAAGCATCTATTTCAAATACTTACAAAAATTCAGATTATAGTTTGTTTGTCACATCTTATTTTTCAGGATTGTTAAAATTAAGATTGTGAAGTTGTAATCCTTGTTGTCCAGGTTGTTAGAAACAAGAGGTCCATTGTGAGAGGATTGTTCTCAATTGGACTTAGTGGAAAAATCCAAGAGGTTGTTCTTGGTGTGGCTTGTTAGTGTCTGTATAGAAAGACTAGGAAGAGTCTTGTCTAAGTCCTAACATTATTAACAATCTCTTTCATGTTGAAAGGGGACTGGAGTACTCTCGGGCTGTGAGGGGAACCAAGATATATCCTCGTGTTCTTTACTTTCCGCATTTATAGCTTTCATCACATAGTAAACTTTAGGAAAGTGAAACATAAAATCTTCGAAAATGCGGAAAATTTTCTAAGTACCTAATTCACCCCCCTCATAGGTTCAATCTTAACTTACAATTGGCATCAGAGTAGGTTATAGGAAACATGTTCCTACAAGATCCAGTATGGCTTCCACAAGCACAAATCCGGTCTTCAAAGATGGCGGTAGTAGCAATAAGCCCCCTCTATTTTCTAGTCAGTATTTTGACTTTTGGAAAATCTGAATGAGAGCACACTTAGAAGCACAAGGAGATGAAATATGGGAAACTGTTGAAAGTGGTCCACATCAACCAATGAGTGTAGTAAATAATGTTGGAACTCCAAAGATTAAAAGTTCTTATACTGATGATGATAAAAAGAAGGTTCTCGATGAACATAAATCCAATAACATATTAAGTATGGATTAATTCTTCCGCATTTCTCAATGTAAATCCGCAAAAGAAATTTGGGACACTTTGGTGGAGACTCGTGAAGGATCCGCTGAAGTTAAACGATCTAGATTGAATACATTAAGTCAAGAGTATGAAATGTTCCAAATGCAGTCTGGAGAATTGTAGGGCGATTTTTGTGGTTTCGAATCACTATCGCTTTGGTACTACAGTTCGATTCATTTTTTATCCTGTGAAGCTGATTAAGGAAGGGAAATAGATGTCTCCAATTAAGCCTGCTTGCATACTGAGTTTAAACAGCTGACTGTTGGTTTATAGATGCTATCAAAATTGGGGGGTTCCGTCTTAGGTTTATTTCTCTTGAGTATAGGGTGTCTTGAGGCTTTTGATAAGATGCTGGATTTGGTTTTTTTTTACTGATGTATAAAGGTACTGGACCTAGGTTTTTTGATTAGTATGCTCGCTAAGAGATTGACTGACTTCACTGGGGAAGTCCTTATACAAAACCTAAGAGGACGCTGATTTGTTTGAATTTTCAGGGGAAAGTGTTCTATCTGTTTTGTACAAAGCCCAAGATTGAGGCTAAAAAGGTTTTACTAAACAAGAGAGTCTTTTATACTCAACAAGAGAGTGATTTAGTGTCTCGTACGAAGCCCGAGAGAGAGGCTAAAAGGGGATGGACTCACCAAGAGAGTCTGAAAGTTGATTGACTCCATAAGAGAGTCTTTTATACTCAATAAAAGAGTGTCGTATACTCACCAAGAGAGTGTTTTGTTGTATCGTACGAAGCCCGAGATGGAGGCTAAAAGGATATTGACTCAACAAGAGAGTCTTGAAAAGTGAGTGACTCAACAAGAGAGTCTGAAAAGGTTAGCTCCGCTGGGGAGAATCATTTGTACAAATCCCAAGAGGAGGCTAACTTTCACGGGGAAATGATCATTATACAAAGTCTAATATGAGGCTAACTTACTGCCGAGGATTAGATCCATAGGCAGGTCCAAAAAGATCATATGCCTTGAGGTACTGATTTGAGATAGTGTTATCATGATGATAAATTGATCCTGGTTGGGGAACTCTCATGAGAGAGACTGGGTTTAGGTTCTCCTGGAAATTTTTCCAAGATGACTAGGGTTTCTACAGTGCTTGAGAATGTCTTTGAGACTCAAGGGGGTTAGACTGTCCAAGTCTAGAGTTTTATCTTTTTTAGGTTGCCCAAAAGAGGGCAAGGGCCTTAAGAGTTGAGAATCAACCATAAATTTGCCAGAGGTTTGACACTGGAAAGACTGCTCTAGCAAAGTATGACTAAGTTATGTCTTATACCTTTAAGAGGTCGTTAGGGTCCTTATATTAAGCCCAAGAGAAGGCATGAGAACTTCTAAGAAGCCGAAGGGTCCTTGTACAACGCCCAAGAGGAGGCGGGGATGCTTTCAGGAACCATTTGGGACCCCAAACCAAGAGAAGTCCAAGAAATGCAATTCACAAAGAAGAGATCATTCCAGGAAAGTTCGAGGGTTTGGAAGAAACTCAAGAGATGCTATTCACGGAGAATAGATCAACTCCGGGGAGTAGAATTTCTTTGACAATTTCTAAGGGTGACAATCTGATAAAAGGTTCACTGAGAATACTGCCTTTCTCTTTGTTCCATATTGTTTAACACCAAGAGAAGGGAAGACTGTATCTGGAATCCTACGGGGGATCTAGTTTTGTTTATATTTAAGAGTGACCAACGGGGCTTTACCTAGTTCTAGACGTAGTTGCTGGGGAAAACTCTAAATAACTATACTAGTATATATACAGTTGATATATGATGAGTATTTAAAATAGTATGAAAGAAGACTAACCATGCACAGCTTCCCACAATACAGTTATGTATATGAAAGCATATAAAAGAAAGCGTATAAACACTTACCCGTTGTAGAGCTTCCATGCGGTTTTGTTAGTTGTTCAACAAAGAAATTTAAAGAAAGTTTTGATAGCAACTATTCATTTGGATTCAAAATCAAAGGAGAAAGTATTTTGAATAGATATCGGGGCTTACAGCTCAGGGAGAGGCCCAAATTTTAATAGTGACGACACCGTTGTTTTGTATCGGGACTTATACAACGATTGAGGCCCAAAAAGGTTTTGGTCAAAAGGGGATTGGGTCTTACACTATTTTAGAGGCCCAAAGAATTTGAAAATGAATAAAGATGGGTCTTATAGCTCACGGAGAAGCCCAAATGATTTTTGTTAAAAGGGCGACGATCGCGCCGAACGTTTGAAAATATACAGAGGGACTTATACAATGTGGGAGGCCCAAAAGGTATTTATTTACAAAGGGGTTGGGTCTTACACTCTATTAGAGGCCCAAAAGTGTTTTTGTACAAGTGATGGGGCTTACAACTCAAGGAGAGGCCCAAGGTTTTGTTTGAAAATGGCGATCGCGCCGAGGTTTTTGAAAATGCCGTGGGTCTTATACAATGACTGAGGCCCAAAAATTTTTGGTTTTCACAGGGTTGGGTCTTACACTCTCTCAAGAGGCCCAAAGTGTTTTGAGAAATTTGAGTATGATTAAAAATCAAAGAAATCCTAATTCTCACTTTTTAAAAGTAATTTTTCAAAGAAAATTAATAAAAAATGAAAAAAATACCAAATAGGTTTAAATAAACCACTTGTGATTTTTGGTTAAGGTTTGAAAAATGAGGTTTTAATCACAAGATGATTTAAAACTCATTTGGTTTTGATTTTCAAGATGAATATTCATTTTTAAAATGTTTAAAAACAATTAAAATGAATTTATTTACAAAAATACCAATTATATTAAATAACTAATATATATTTTATTTTTTTGTATAATAAAATATTTTACTATTTTTATGATTTTTCAGAAAAAGAACCAATAAAAAATGATAAAAATTGAGTGTGAAATTAATTTTTCAAATCATTAATAAAATAATATGAAAAAAAAAAAAAGGACAAGTGATAAAAAAGAGGTCTGGGGCGAGGGGGATTCCAACCCCAGACCTCTCGCTTGCTAATACACACAAACCAGCTGATCAACCATTGGGGCGCAATGCCAATTCATTTAATATATGGCAAGGGAAAAATATATAGCAAATTTGGTTGGTTTTCTAAACCATGGCGCCATGGCCATCTTCATCATCAAGCTCAGATGCGTGAAGCTCTCTAACTCTTTCGTTTCTCAACCATTTGACATAATTCATGGTAATATTCAATTTTGTTGAAATGGATTGAATCAGAACATAACAAGTTAAAACCTGAAGAACCCTAAAATTGGCATGAACTCAAGGAAATCCTATATACGAATTGTAAACAACAATTAATTAAGGGGAAATACTCAACATATGATGACAAGCAATTGGCAAAAGTATCATGTGGGGAAATATGCATGGATTATGTTATGAGAGTTTTGAGGCTTACCTTGATGCAAGCTGAAATGGAACTCTTCACATATGGTGTTCTAGAAGTGATTTGATGATCCCTACAGCTTCAATGGATGTTGTTGAGTGGATTTCAAGCCTTGGAACACTTTGAAAATCTCTGGATCAAGTTGGAGGAATCCAACTGCAGAATGGATGCATAATGGCTTGGTTGAAGAGTAATTTTGAGCTAAAGGTGTTACAGAGATGATTTAAGTGTTTGAACACCTCATATACATCATATGTGATGTGTTTGAGCAATTGAATTGGATTGTCTAAGGCTGCGACTCAAAACCCGATGGTGGTTGCTCAAAAATAAAGAAATTTGGCACTTAAGAGAGAATGAGAGAAAGCAGTGTTGTAAGCTCCTTTGGTGTGCCATGAATGATCAGTTGGAACCTCTATTTATAGGTGATCAACTCTTGTCTTGGAGGAATAGTGAATGTCTGCAAGATCAGATCACCTTCAAATGGATTGGCTTGGCATAAATGCCTCTTGCACAAGGTGTAACAGCTGCCCCAAATAGATCAGCTATGCCTTGACTGATTCCACATTCCTCAGTCATTTTAATTGTTGTTTATTAGGGCATCTTGACTATAAGTGATCAGAATCTTGAAAGTGCACTATTTGCATTAAATAGCCTTTGAATTCCATGTATTTGTTCCACTATTCATCATGCCAAAGGATGAGCTTTGAAGCATTCTTGGCCTAACTTATCAGGTTGGATGAGATGCATTGTGATCAGGTTGGATACAGGTGGCATAGAGATCACAAGCCTTGACTCAAAAATTGTGTGAAGCAAGAAAACTTGAAAACTGATTTTTCAAAACAGTTGTAGCAGCATGACTTTGGGCATGGATTTCTCTTGGCTCAAGCTGAGTTGTTTCATGCCAATAAGTTCGTTAGATTGTAGGCAACATGTACAACAACTTTGATGTTTATATCTTGAATTAATTCAGCTTGCAATTGTGTGAAAAAATCCCACAAGTTTTGGTGTTTTCAACAAAATCTGTCTTGGACAGAAATTTGTCTAAGTGTTGAAAAAGAGGGATTTTCATGTTTTTAGTGATTTGGATCACTCCATAACTTAAAATCCATGAGGAATTGGAATGAGGTGTAGTTGACACTTTTAAAGTATGCCATGAGAGCTACAAATCCATCTTTGGATCAGCCAAAATGGTTGCTTGGATCTCAAGTTATGATCCTTTGAAGTTGGTACCCTAGCCACTTTGTTCCATAACTTAGAAAAATTCCAAGTTTTTATGGTTACCCCTTTTACAAGTTATCCCACTTTCTTTGATTTTTCTTGATGAATGATGATTCCAATCACACATTAACATAATTATAGGGTCAAGGAACCATAAATTGTGAAAAATCTCAAAAAGTCAAAGTTGACTTTTGTGCACAGTTGACTTTTTACCCGATGGATTCCAAACTGTGCGATCCTCTATGAAATCAAGTCCTTGACCTAAATAAAACTTGATGGATATGTTCCATAGGTGTTATAGGGTGTATTGAATCAGGTCCCAAACTTTGGGAGCATGTCTTGGTCAAAAGTCAAAGATACAGTTGGCTTTTTCCTCAAAACCCTAATTGTGGTCCTGATTAAATTGAAGCTTGTGAACAAAGCTTCTTGAATCAATCCATTGTTGCAAATGGATCAATGTAATGTATGGGAGACCCTCAAATCATGTCTTGAGGTCTTGGCTCATGCTTTGTCCCAAAAGTCAACTTAGGAGTAAATTAGGTCAAGAAACCCTAATTCCTGATTTTTGATAAATGCATCCCCTAAGGTCAAATTGACTTGATGATTGGGTCCATGATGTCCCTTGGAGTATCTAGGGTTATGCTTTGAAGCAATGGTTGATGCCCAGATGAAAATTTTCATCTGGAGGCCTTGGTCGACCATAACCCTAATTTGGTGACATTGTCGATCTTGAGGCTTGATCCACTCAGAATGTTGCAACCTTGTGCTTGATTCTTGATGTGGAAGTCCTCTTGATCCTTTATGGGTGTTTGAGAGATTAGAAAAGTTGAAGATCATGTCATTTCTTGATTGATCCTTTGTCTAAATCTCTGAGAGGGCTTGAAACCCTAATTTTTGTTTGTAGTGAATGCTCACCTCTTTGAGGAGATTAGTGAGGCATGATGGTTCATCCATATTGTGATGATGATTTGCCCAATGATGGGAAATCTTGGTGGTCAAAATTTGGAGTATGACAAGAATCCATCGTTGCTTTACGGAAAAGATTCGTACATTTGACTAATCACTTGATTGCACTCGGTAAAACATTTTCTAATGATAAATTAAATCTCAAATTCCATAGATCATTGACTAGAGAATGGAAACCAAAAGTAACGGCAGTATCGGAAAACAAAAGTTTTTCTACCATGACTTCCGTATCATTATTTGGAAAACTCCAAGAACACGAATTAGAACTTGGACGACTTGAAAACATGAACATCAAGAAAATAAATCCAAGGGTATCGCATTGAAAGTAGATTTAAAAGATGATCAAGATGATGATGCACCGGAGGAAGATGAAAGTTTTATGCTCCTAGCAAAAAGACTCGGTAAATTTCTTGGTAAATATGACAAGTACTTTAATTATGCAAAAATAAAGAAACACATTAAGAAAAAGGAGGCTTCCACTTCAACACAAGACGTCACATATTATGAATGTGGTAAGCAAGGTCATATAAATCCCGATTGTCCAAAACTTTCCAAGAAAGGTGGATTCAAAGGAAAGAAGGAAACAAAGAATAAAAAGGCATATATTGCATGAGACGACAATAACATAAGTTGATCATCCGATTCAGAGAGCGGCGAAAGCACAAATTTAGCATTAATGGCTACACACAATTCTGATGATGAAGATGATAAGGTTAGTAATGGATTTTTTCATTATGACAATGATGCACAAGATGCCATAAATGAACTCTTAAATGAATACAAAGTATTATATAAAACAATATATTCACAAAAGAAATAAATTACATCTTTAGAAGAAAAAGTTGATATTATGGAAAAAGAAGCAAAAGATGAGAAACAAAAGAAAATTAGGGAAGAAAGATACGAGAAAGGGCAAATTGGGTTAGAAGAGGTCCTTAGTCAAGAAAAATATTCAAATGATAAAAGTGGACTTGGTTATTCAAAATTTTCAAAACCAAGTTCTAGTAAAACTATTTTTGTTAAGCTAGTGACCAATCTTCTAAAGAGAAAGTGAACAAACCAAAGAATGTGCATCCTTATCCTAAAAAGAAAAGATTTGTGAAAAAGAAATCTTATGTTCTGAGATATAAGAGCAATTTTGTTCCTACTTGTATTTATTGTGGTATTGTTGGCCAAACACCTAATGCATGTTATGTTAGAAACTTTAGTGTTGCAAGTAGGCATTATGTGTGGGTAAAGAAACGTACTAATATAATGTTCTTTGGTTTACATCTTGTGTGTTGTGCATTTTATGTTATTCATGTGAACACTTTAATTTTCCAATATCTTTTCCCATCATTTTTGTTAATGACAAAAGGGGAGATGAATTGTGTGTTGTTGCTTGCTTTCTCTAACAAAAATTGCAGATTTCAAAGGCTCTTTAAAATCATGGATTGAGGGGGAGGATCAATCAAGGGGGAGCATTTTGTTAGAGAAACAAGATTGGAACAAATTTTCAAGAAGTGGTTGTCATCATCAAAAAGGGGGAGAATGTGAAGACATGGCTTCTCAAAGGTTTTGATGATGACACATGTTCTACAATTCAAGGATGGATTACCAAAAAGAATTATCAAAGCTTCAAGCTCAAGAACTAAAAATGCAAGAACGAAATTGTAAAAGAATTAAATCAAGTCTTGATGAATTATGAAGATGGACTAGCACAAAGGAAAAGGTATAACACTCAACCTCTATGTGATTATGCAAGTGTTCCAATCTTCCCTCATTCATGCCATAATCATTAGGCGTGTTTTTGTTCATCTTAAAAGTCCTTACACTTGATTTTATAAGCATTTTTTCCAAAATTGGGCTGAAGTAATCGGTTACTCAAATAAGAGTAATCAATTACCCTGTTGAAATTTTGAATTTTATTTTACTATGAAGGCATGTAACTGATTACCTCAATACTAGTAACCGATTATCATTGATCCAGTAGCCCAAAAATTTGTATCTCTTCACAGAAACTTTTTTAAAATTTTCTTTTTGAAGCATGGCATCCTTTGGTTAATTACACTCTTTTAAAGTGGTGTTTAGAGGCTACATAAACCTCATAATATCAGAATTTCAAACTCACCTTCTTGCAAATAATTTCAAACATTCCTTTCATCTTTAAACTTTCATATTTTCAAGTGTTCAAATCAGAATTTTTCAAAGAGTGAAACTTGTGCATTAAACATTCTTACAATCCATTCTAGTTTCGTTCCTTCATCAAGAACACTTGTATAATCATGTTAAGAGTTGTTTGTTCAAGAAGAAGATCAATTCTTTTATTGATAATTGTGAAGCATCTATTTCAAATACTTATAAAAATTTAGATTATACTTTGTTTGTCACATCTTGTTTTTTAGGATTGTTGTAATTAAGATTGTGAAGTTGTAATTTTTGTTGTCCAGGTTGTTGGAAACAAGAGGTCCATTGTGAGAGGATTGTTTTCAATTGGACTAAGTTGAAAAATCCAAGAGGTTGTTCTTGGTGTGGCTTGTTAGTGTCTGTATAGAAAGACTAGGAAGAGTCTTGTCTAAGTCCTAACATTATTAAAAATCTCTTTAATGTTGAAAGGGGACTGGAGTACTCTCGGGCTGTGAGGGAAACCAGGATATATTTTCGTATTATGTACTTTTCGCATTTACAGCTTTCATCACATAGTAATCTTTAGGAAAGTAAAACATAAAACCATCGAAAATCCAGAAAAGTTTCAAAGTATCTAATTCACTCCCCTCTTTGGTTCAATCTTAACTTACATTCTCTTGTTAGGATTAGAAGGAAACTACCATAATCATATGTATTATTATTGATTCCTTCTTTAATGAAATTTTTTTATTCATGATTATCGATTAAATCTTTCTTTTGCCAATCTAAACTTATGAATACGATTTGTGATTAAAAAATGAATTCATATTAAAGTTAAAGATTATAATTGGTTAAATGTTATTCGGTTCTAACTTTCATAAACGATATTCGGTTCTTAATGGGATTGTTTAGTTTAATTGATTGAGAAATCATCGATTAAACTAAATCAATTGAATTCACAGCAAGCATATAGACATATATGCTGTTGTGAGTGAATTAATGAAGATAAGATGAAAGGCAAGTTTCTTTAAAGAAGTATCAACAAAAATCATACGTGTACGGTAGCGGAATTCCAATCCTGACAAATTTTCTATCATTTAAACTTTACTTTAACAAATCTCGATTTTATATTTTGTTACCTAAAAACAAACCAATTTACAAACTTCACTTGAAAACGGTAACAATTGTCTCAACATTGGTAATATCACGCCGGTCTCTCTGGATACTATATTCAGTGCTTTCCTTTGATTTACTCAACATCAGGTACCAACGAATCAGGAGATTTCCAGATTTGGTGGATTGTTTTAGAATCTATGAGGAGGATAGCAAGGCTCGATCGACTCATTATAAGAGGTTGGCCGAGAGGAAAGGAAAATAATAGTTGAACCTTGGGAAGCTTATGCAGCCCCAGCTAATAAATGTAGACCGAGATATGTTGTGGCAAGAAGCTAAGTGAGGGAGGCGCTCCTACTGTTCCTAAGTGATATAGATGTGGTGAGATGGGTCATTGCGTCAATGAGTGTAAGAGTGGTGTGAAGAAGTGCTACAAGTTTGGTAAGACAGGACATCTGGTCACTAATTGCACATAGAAGGTGTTGATTTGCATCAATTGCGGAGAAACTGGTCATATCAGTACTCATTGCCGTAAGTCGTTACACATGTCAGCGATAATGGTTAGAGAGTTGGAGCTGGTAGAGCAGTTCAAAGACATGAGTTTAGTCTGTGAATTAACACATCAGAGTGTGAAGTTGGGGATGCTAACAATCAACATTGATTTCCTTACTAGAATTAAAAATAATTAGAAACAGGATGTGAAATTGGTGGACTTGATGGTTGGAGATGGTCAAGCTGCAGAGAATGATTTCATAGTATATGAACGAGGTGTGTTGAGGTTCAAGAATAGAATTTGTATTCCCGATAATGCAGAACTAAAGAAGATGATTCTAGAAGAAGGGCATCGGAGTAGCTTAAGTATCCATCGGGGTGCTACTAAGATGTACCAAGATCTGAAGAAGATATTCAGGTGGTCTCTGAAGATGGCTGGTTTATACCTGAGTGAATCGCACACTCAAAGATACAACAGAGTCACCATCGAACTTTATTTAGTCCTAAAGGACAGGGAAAATATCGATAAAGCCAAAGGGGAAGAGAAACGAGAACGGGGGTCGGTTATACGAAAGGAAGGTACTAGCACCTTGCGCATCCGTCGTACTCGACATGAACCATTTCGCTTGCTTCTAGGCTTGGATGGGTTATCTATCTAAAGGCTTCTAGCTAAAAGAAAAGGAGAGAAAAGACAAAAGAGAAAAAAATGAAAGAAAGAAAGAAAGTAATAAATTGCTCACGGAGGATTAGGGTCCTCGTGCCTACGTACCCTCATAGTACAATGAGGAAATCAGAGCTCCGTAGTTCATGGAACCAGGGACGGAGAAGAAGAATGGAAGAAGGTGGAAATGTACTCGCCAAGATAATCGCAATCTTGTGCATATGTATCATACATTTGAATGAATGCAGAATCAGAGCTTCCGTTGTTCGGGGAACCAAGACGGAAAAAGAGAAAAGGAAAGCGGAAAGTGGTGTCAAAACCAAGACCAAAAGAGGTAGAGAAAAATCTGTTGGGGATCCAAAGAAATGGTGTCAAAACCAAGAAAGGAGTGCAAAAGAAAAGATAATTGTATTGAGGATAAAGTGCAAGAGTGGTGTCGAAACCAAAAAAGAAACTCCGTTAGGAGATAAAAGGAAAAGAGCTCAAAATATAAGGAATGGGGTCAAAACCAAGAGCGCAAGGTAAAGGAGTGCTGTCAACACCAAGAGAGAAGAGCAAGAGCGGGTGTAGGACCAAGCGAAGGTCGTGACCCAAAGGACGGGTTTGGGACCAAGCGAAGGTCGTGACACAAAGAACGGGTGTGGGACCTGTAGCGAGCGATTTTGGACGCGGTTCTTAAGCGCTGGTCGCTCTCTGCGGTTTGAGCTTAAAACTACAGGTCGATTCATTTTTTATCCTATTGTGAGCTGAATAAGGAAGGGAAATAGATGTCTCCAATTAACCCTGCTTTGCATACTGAGTTTAAACAGCGGTCTGTTAGGTTACGGATGCTATCAATGTGGGGGGGCCTTTGTACTGGTTATTTGTATTTTCGCCAATACGGTTTTCTTTCTTTCTAGGACTTTCTAGTGGGGAACAAGGGTTAGGATGTTAGGACTGATGTTTTTGAATTACTGCTTTTGATTGATGGAGATATGGGATTTGGGTTTTTTGTTTAGTGTGCTCGCTAAGATTTTTCTTTCAATCTTATGCCTACGTATTCCCGTTTACCGAAACAGGGAAATCAGAGTGTTCATAGTTCCTCTTATTCTATGGGAGGAAATGGGTGTTTTTGGTGTCTTGTTCAAAGCCCAAAACATGAAGCGAAAAGGGTGTTGACTTTAGAGAGAATTTGCCATCTCTAAAGAGGGGGTTGTATGTCACAACTATTTATAAAGGAGAATTACTTTAACTGGGATACGCGGATCCTAGCAATGCCATAATTTCCTTTAAAGAGGATTTTAACCTGAAGGAGAAGACTTTAACTCAGTGTAGAGCAATGCTATCTTTCCTTAGGAATTTCTCATGCTAAAAGAGGGACAGTGGCATGGATGTAGATGATCCAGAGGCTTGCCGCTTACAGCGATTAGATGAAGGGGAAAGGAGTTGTTGATGTTTGTATACTGTGAACGAGGCACAGCTTTGATGCTAAAAGGTTAATTGGATTAACCAGTGGTTTTCTTATATAAAGCCTAAGAGGAGGCTATTATGTATCTCGTACAAAGCCCGAGAGAGAGGCGAAAAGGTTTTGACTCGACTGTGAAGTCTTTTGGTATCTCGTATAAAGCCCGAGATGGAGGCTATTTGACTCAACAAGAGAGTCTTTGTATCTCGTACAAAGCCCGAGATGGAGGCTAAAATTTGTTTGGCTCAATAAGAACCTTTTTGTATCTCGTATAAAGCCCGAGATGGAGGCAAAAGGGGTAATTGACTCAACAAGGGAGTCTCTTATGTGTCTCGTACAAAGCCCGATAGAGAGGCTAAACGTTGTTTGACTCCGCTGGGGAGAATCATTTGTACAAAGCCCAAGAGGAGGCTTAACTTCCCTGGAGAAGGATCATTATACAAAGCCTAAGAGGAGGCTATGGTTGTTGTTTCAATTGAGTGACAGGTCCAGTATACTGATTTTGAAAGAGAAAATCAGTTCTTATATGAGCAACACTGTACTCATGGATTTGATTTAAGGATTCTGGTTATTTCCTTCTCTTTGAGGAAGCGGGAAATCCAAAGGGTTTTGAGACTGTCCGAGTCTGCGGGTTTCCTTCCTATTTAACGAAGGGGTCACTTGAGAATGTCTTTGAGACTCAAGGAAGTTAGATTGTCCGTGTCTAGAGTTTTATCTTTTGTACTATGCTTTGAGAAACAGTAGTAGACTCTATGACAGGACTGTTCTATGAGGATGACTAGGTTCTGTTCCTATACATCTAGGAGGTCGTCGGGACAATTTGTACGAAGCCCAAGAGGAGGCTGGAAACTTTTAAGAAGCCGACGGGTCCTTGTACTAAGCCCAAGAGGAGGCTATCATTCCCGGAGGAAGAGATCATTATACGAAGCCTAAGAGGAGGTTGTGAATACTTCTAAGAAGCCGTAGGGTCCTTGTACTAAGCCCAAGAGGAGGCGGGGTTGCTTTTAGGAAGCCTGTGGGTCTTTGTACGATGCCCAAGAGGAGGCCGATGCTTTTAAGAAGCCCGTGGGTCCCCAAACCCCGAGAAATTCAAGGCAATGCTATTCACCGAGAATAGATCAAAGTCAGGAAAGTTCGAGAATTTGGAAGAAACTCAAAGATGCCATTCACGGAGAAGACATTCATCTTTGGGGAGTAGAGTTTCTTGACAATTCCTATTGAGGACAGCCGAAGAGAAGACTGTATCTGGTGATCCTATTGGGGATCTAGTTGTCTATTTCTACGAATAAACGAAACGGCGTCACCTAGTTCTAGACGTAGTTGCCGGGGAAACTCGAAATATCTATACTATTATTACACAGTTGATATGAGTTTATGAAAGAAGACTTACAGTGAAACAGCCCCACAATACAGTTTATATGTATATGAAAGCGGTAAATGAAAGCAATAACCACTTACTCGGTTGTAGAGCTTCCATGCTGTTTGGTTAGTTGTTCAACAAAGAAAGATTGAAAACAACAATATATTCAAAATCAAAGGAGAAAGTGCTTTGAAAAAGAAAGATTTGGGGCTTACAGCTCAAGGAGAGGCGCAGGGTTTTATCAGTGGGTGCACTGTTTGAATTTGTACAGAGGGACTTATACAAGTGGCTGAGGCCCAAAAAAGGTTTTCTGTACAAAGGGATGGGTCTTACACTCTCTCAAGAGGCCAAAAAAGTTTAAAGAAAAAGAGTGGGGCTTATAACACGAGGGTAGGCCCAGATGATTTTTCCGTTTGAAATGGCGATTGCGTCGAGGTTTTCTTTTAACGCAGAGAGACTTATACAATAAGTGAGGCCCAAATGATTTTGGTTAAAAGGGGGTTGGGTCTTACACTCTATTAGAGGCCCAAAAAGTTTTTGAATGGGTCTTATAGCTCAAGGAGAGGCCCAAGGTTATTTTTAAAAAAGGTGATGACCGTGCCGTTTATTTGAAAATGTACAGGGGGACTTATACAACGAATGAGGCCAAAAATATTTCTGTACAAGTGGGTTGGGTCTTACACTCTCTCAAGAGGCCCAAAAAGGTTTTGAAAATGATTTATGAGGGTTGAATTAATCCAAAAACCCTAATTTGTTTTCAAAAATGTATTTAATTGAATAAAAATTCAATTAAAATGATCAAAATTGTTTAACATGTGAAAAACAAATTGTGATTTTGGATTAATGCTTCAAAAATTAAGTATTGACCTAGAAAATAATTAGAAAGCATTAAAAGTTGCAAAATCAATGTAGAAAAAATATTTAAAATGTCAAAAACAATTAAAACATTAATTCTTTGCAAAAATATCAATTATATGAAATAAATAATATTTTTGGGATTTTTTGATAAAATAAAATATTTTAACATTTTTGTGAATTATTAAAAAAAGAATCAACTCAAAATCATTAAAACTCAGAGAGAAATTAATTTTTGAATCAATTAAATAAAATCACAAAATTCAAATATTTGAATTATTCCAAAATGGCGCCAAGAACACACCAAGAACACGCGCATGTTCTGGGTTTGGCTGATTTGCATTTTCTCCTCAATCTCACTGAATACTTGATTATAACATGTAATCCACATATCATTATGCTCGTCTCAACCTCACGATCATGTCTATGTCCATTAATTTCATTTAAATTAAACATATAACAAGAAATCATGAAAAATCCTCAAGAACCCTAATTTCTGCATGAAGGCTAGGATTTTTGATACACGATTCAAACAATGCAATTAATTGAGGGAAAACATTCCATGCATGATTATGAACATATGGCCAAATTATTGTGCGAGGAAATATGCATAGATTGAGAGATGACCAAGTATATGCTTACCTCTAGGCCGTGACAGCAAGTGCAATGTGATTTTTGATTTGGAGGTGTTACAGATGAGTTGTGATGATCTGAACAGCTTCCCTACACCCTATGGAGTGTGTTTGAATGCTTGGACTTGATTGAAAATGGCTGGAACGATTTATGGTACCTCAGCTGCACTTTGGTTAAAACCTTGAGCAACCAGCTGGTGATTTTTTGAAATTGGTGTTTCAGAAGTGATCTAAGTGTTTGATCAGCTCATATGTGATGTGTGTGAGGTGTGTGAGTGATTGGTTTGATTGGAATTGCTCTCAAACTCAAAACCCGATAGTGACTTCCCTTAGAAGGCAAAATTGGAGTGAAAGAAGAGATTTTGAGGAAAGCATCTGTTTGATGGCTTTGGTGTACTCAAACTGATTACAATTGAGCTCTATTTATAGTAGAGCAAGTTTGTTTTGCAAGGAATAGTGAATGGCAGCTGGTAAGTAGGTTTGGCCAATGTTGGCAAATGAAAACCCAAGTCTCTTCTAGCCATTGACTAGAGGTTAGGGCAGAGAGCTTTGGTTCCCTTGGTCTTGGATAAGCCTTGACTGATTTCAGATGAGAATGGCTCAGTCCATGCCACCTTGATGCTTCCATTGAATGCTTTAATCCAAATTTGGAGTCTTGTCCCTATTTTGGCCATTCTAGGTTCAACATGCTATTTCTTGTTCCATGGACTTTGGAGGCTTGGCTCAGTGATTGTCCCCTTTAGATTCAATCCTAAGACGTGTCCAAGTGGATAGGAGCATTTGAATTTGGCTGATTTTGGCAAATCGAGCCAAAATGCAAAATCTGCCTTGCTTTTGACAGATTTCAGCAAGGCAACTTGACAATGTCATATCTCATGGTGTAAGTTGAATTTGGCAATGTTCTTGGCCATTTTGGAAAGCCCTTACATGATACAACAACTGTTTGAACAAGTTTGGTTTTGATCTCCTTTGATTCCAAGTGAAAATCCCTCTACATTTGGCAAAAAGTGAAGCAAAATCTGACTTAGTGAAATTTTCACTAAGTGTTGGAACAAAGTGTGATTTCTTGATTTTGATCACTCCATAACTCAAAATCCTTAATGAATTGGACTTAGGTATAGTTGAAGTTTTTGTAGAGGGTAATGAGGGCTACAAATCCATCTTTGGATGAGAAAAAATGGCCATGTGGTTTAGGAGTTATGATCCTCCAAAGTTAGTGTATTAGTGGTACTTTTTCCATAACTTAGAAAAATTTCTAAGTTTTATGGTTATCCCTTTTACAAGTTATCCAACTTTTCTTGATTTTTCTTGATGAATGATGATTCAAATCATACATAAACATCATTTTAGGGTTGAAAATCCATTTTGGTGAAAAATCTCAAAAAGTCAAAGTTGACTTTTGTGCACAGTTGACTTTTTATCAGATGAATTCCAAACTGTGCAATTCTTCAGGAAATCATGTCCTTGACCTAAATCAAACTTGATGGACATGTTCCATGGGTGTCATAGGGTATATTGGGGCATGTCCTAGGGTTTAGGAGCATGTCTTGGTCAAAAGTCAAAGTTACAGTTGACTTTTTCCTTAAAACCCTAATTGTGGTGCAGATGAAATTGAGACTTGTTGCTCAAGCTTCTTGGATTAATCCATTGTCCCAAATGGATCAATATAGTTAATTAGAGACCCTCAAACCATATCTTGAGGTCTTGGCTCATGATTTGCCCCAAAAGTCAACTTAGGGGTGAATTAGGTCAAGAAACCCTAATTCCTGATTTTTTATGTATGCATCCCCTGAGGTCAAATTGACTTGATGCTTGGGTCCATGAGGTTTCATGGAGTACATTAGGTTGTGTTTTGGATCAATGGCTTGTGCCCATATGAAAAATCTCCATCTGGAGGCCCTGGTCGATCAAAACCCTAATTTGGTGACACTGTCGATCTTGAAGCTTGATCCACCTAGAAGGGAGCAACCTTGTGCTTAATCCTTGAAGTGGGAGTCCTCTTGATACATTGTGGATGTTTGAGAGGTTAGAAAAGTTAAAGATCATGTCATTCCTTGATTGATCCTTTGTCTAAGGCTCTGAGAGGGCTTGAAACCCTAATTTTGATTGTAGTGAATGCTCAACAACCCTTGAGGCATTTGATGAGGCATGATGGTTCATCCATATTGTGATGATGATTGACACAATGATGGGAAATCTTAGTGGTCAAAATTTGGGGTATGACAGATGCCCCTATTTAATCTTCTTGGACACGAAGGTGTGAATTACGAAGGTATTCGGGCATTCGGGGTCCAAGAGGATTAAATATCGGAATACCTGAAATTTTGATGGCTATGAATGGAAGCTTGCGCATTCATCTTATTTTGCTAAGCAATGATGCTTAGAAAAGGTAAACTTCCCCTCGATCGTTTTCTTCAGCCAAGGAACTGGTTTCAGTTTTTAATGTAAACTTCCCCTCGATCCTGGTTTCCTACCAAGGAACGGGTCTAAGTTTCTTAAATAAACTTCCCCTCGATCTTGGTTTCCTACCAAGGAACTGGTCTTAGTTTCTGATGTAAACTTCCCCTCGATCCTGGTTTCCTACCAAGGAACTGGTCTTAGTTTCTGATGTAAACTTCCCCTCGATCCTGGTTTCCTACCAAGGAACTGGTCTTAGTTTCTTTTGTCAATAAACTTTATTGACAAGGGACGCTATGTGTAGCGGTTTTCCTCAAACTTCTCGCCGAATTTTCCTGGGGAGATGCCATTTGACGGAAAAAGTTTTGATGCCAGACTTGCTGGGGAACCTAGTCGTCTGAGTTGTAGAGGTGCACAAACTTCTCTGTTGGAGACGCCATTTGTCGATTCTACTGGGGGAAAGCGAGTATCTTGAGAGACTGCCTTCGTTTGGGGTCTTTACATCATACTTTTCTCAAAGATCTTCTCGGAGAAATGCCATATGATGTGATCTAATTTTGAGGTGCCGATGACCTTTTCATCAGTGATTTTCGGAGAAATACTGATGTACTGCCGAATCTCTGTTTATGAGGCTTTCTCTCGGGATTTCTTTAATCCGGGAAAGCAAGGATATCATCTTCAATGGCGAAGAGTGACATCTGTTGAAGGTTCTCTGGCCTTTCAGAGGTTCAAGTTATCAAAGTGGTCGAGTGCCGACTCTGATCTAAAGATACACTGGTGGCGAGATTGTTCAGACACAATGTTTCCTGACGAGGAAAGAACTGACAACTCGATTGAGAGAACTCCTATCACTAGGGGATAAGACCGACTAGAGTGATAGCGATGCAATATGAAATGTAAATGCAAATCAATAATGCGTGATGCATGTATGTATATGCTAACGAAACTGACACAACACACAAACTGATGGGTGAACACGACTGGATACTCGGCCATCGCGGGGTGTATAGAAATATCGCTGGTTCAAAATAGCAATTCCACCTTGCTTAGGAGAGATAGTCCCGGTTGGGAGCTATGTTGGTCGGGCTTAGGAGGTGAGAACTCGGCCGAGGTGTGTCATGCGAACCAAGGTCTCTGACACAGCTGATCCCTTCATTCAGGCGTACTAGCTTAGAAGGAGTACTCTGATTCTGCACTTTGAGGTTCAAACACCTTTGGAGAAGCGATCGAGATTCTTATGATGTTCATCAGTCATTGTCGACTTTATTTTAAAAGCAGAAAAGTTTTAGCAAGTAAATTCATTTTTGTTTTATTTCAAGAATCGTTAATCATGTTAACAACGTCGTTCTGTAAAGCTAAAACAAGCAAGAATTACAAACAAAAGCACAAGGGCTCAAATTTTATTAATAAGATGGAAATCAGCCAAACGCGTGATTCCAAAGAGTATATACAAAGCTTGAAAATGGTAATTTACAGGGAAAAGGGCTACGTTGAAACATAACGACCACTATCCTCCCACCAACTTTGAATTCGGGGCATCCTGAGCTTCTGTCGAAGATGACCTTGACTGGAGTTTTCCTCCGATGGATGGTGTAACTGCTGCTGCTGAGGGATTCGCCTCTGTTGAACATAGTTACTTGCCATTATCCCTAATTTTTGCCTGGATTGTACTTTGATGTTTCCAATCCACCGGGATGATTTTTTTCATGTCTCTAATTTTTGCCTGGACCGCCCTTTCGGGTTTGCAATCCACCGAGACGTTTTTTTTCCCTTTTTTTTTAGTTTAGGCGAAGTATTTCTTGACTACATCAACATTTGTGGGGTAGGAAAATTCCTCTCCGTCCATGGTTGCAAGTCTCAAGGCGCCGCTTGAGAAAGGTTTCGTGACCACATAGGGGCCATCATAATTCGGAGTCCATTTACCCCGAGAATCAGTGAGAAAAGATTGTATCTTCTTGAGCACGAGGTCTCCTTTTCTGAAGACGCGAGGTCGGACCTTTTTGTCGAACGCCCTCCTCATTCTTTGTTGATACAACTGACCATGGCATAGGGCCGTGATTCATTTCTCTTCGATCAGATTCAGATCGTCGTGTCGGCTTTGACACCATTCAGCTTCGGTGAGCTTAGCTTCCATCAATACCCGGATTGATGGGATCTCTACTTCTATGGGGAGCATTGCTTCCATGCCATACACTAGAGAAAAAGGGGTAGCCCCAATTCCGTTTCCGTAATGATTGACAGCTCCGTCAAAGATAAGTCCCCACTGGGAACCTAGTTCTGGCCCTTCACTAGGTAGCGGTTCATCGCAATCTTTCATTTTTAGATACATGACATCTTCGTCTGGGAAGTCAAACCCGATTGATTCTTGATCGTCAATCGGTTGATGAGCCAAATGATCGGCTAAAATACTTCCTTTAACGGCTTTCTGAGCGTGGTACTCTATGTCATATTCTGATAACAGCATCTGCCAACGGGCAATTCTTCCCATGAGAGCAGGCTTTTCGAAAACATACTTAGTTGGATCCATTTCGGAGACCAACCAAGTAGTATGACGGATCATATATTGGCGAAGACGTTTGGCTGCCCAAGCCAAAGCGCAGCAAGTTTTCTCGAGCATCGTGTACCGAGTTTCACAGTCGGTGAATTTCTTGTTTAGGTAGTAAATGGCAGACTCTTTCCTTTTAGTTTCGTCTTGTTGGCCAAGTATACATCCCATTGAGTCCTCTAGGACTGTGAGGTAGATGATCAGTGGTCTTCCTTCCACTGGAGGTGATAGAATCAGAGGATTCAACAGATATTTTTTAATACTGTCGAAGGCGGTTTGGAAATCTTCTGACCAAAAGCAATCCTGGTTCTTTTTAAGTAATTTGAAGATCGGCGCACATGTGGCGGTCATGAGGAATATGAATCTGGAGATGTAGTTCAAGCGTCCCAGGAATCCTCTGACTTGTTTTTCAGTTTTCGGAGAAGGCATTTCTTGAATGGCCTTGACCTTGTCAGGATCAACCTCAATTCCTTTTTGGCTAACGATGAACCCTAGTAGTTTCTCTGAATGGACACCGAAGGTGCATTTGTTGGGATTCAAGCGGAGCTTGAATTTTCTTAGACGTTCGAACAATTTTGACAGATGTTCAATGTGCTCACTCTCTAATTTTTTTTTTGCAATCATATCATCGACATATACCTCGATTTCTTTGTGTATCATGTCATGAAACAGAGTAGTCATGGCCCTTTGATAGGTTGCCCCGGCGTTCTTCAAACCGAACGGCATTACCTTGTAACAAAAGGTACCCCATGGGGTGATGAACGAAGTTTTCTCCATGTCTTTCGGCGCCATTTTAATCTGGTTATAGCCCGAGAATCCATCCATGAAGGAGAATACTTTGAACTTTGTTGTACTGTCTACCAGCATGTCAATGTGTGGTAAAGGAAAGTCGTCCTTTGGACTTGCCTTGTTCAGATCTCTGTAATCAACACACATTCTGACCTTTTCGTCCTTCTTCGGAACAGGTACGATGTTGGCTAACCATTGAGGATATTCAGATGTAGCGAGGAAACCCGCGTCAATCTGTTTCTGTACCTCCTCCTTGATTTTGATGGCCATGTCCGGGTGAGTGCGTCTCAACTTTTGCTTTACTGGCGGACATTCCAATCTTAATGGTAAGTGATGTTCCACGGTGCTGGTATCCAAACCTGGCATATCCAGACAGGACCAAGCGAATACATTGGGGAATTCGTTGAGAAGCTTTATCAAACCCTCTCTGGCAGTTGGACTGAGTAGTGCCCCAATCCTGATTTCTTTTCTCTCTTTTTCTGAACCCAAGTTTACCGTTTCCAACGGCTCTTTGTGAGGTTCAATAGACCTTTCCTCTTGTCTGAGTATTCGGGAGATTTCTTCTGGAATTTCGTTGTCATTTTTATCTTCAGCCTCGAATACCGGGGACTCAAAGTTGGGAGAAGGCATCAGATCGTATGTTTCAACGGGGTGTAAAACAAGCAATCTGCATGACGTGATGATTCCTGTTTAGAAGAGATAGAGAAAATGCAAGTGTGTGCAGTGTTTTATTTTACCGCTTGTTTTTATTTGAATTGTTTTTTAGGATTACCATTTTCTGAAAAAGCAAAAAGAGAAAACAGCAAATAAATGCGGAAATTACAGAACAACTTTATTTTATTAATGAACAAGTTGAATCTTGAAACTACAGCCCTATAAAACAAAACTCTGTCGCTTTGGGCGAAGCGAAGAGGGAAATTTACAGAAAGCGAGCCCTATCAAAACATCCCTTCCACCTGGGCAGGGTGAAAGGTTAAAAGACGGCAATTACTTTGATTGATGAACAACCTTCAGAATCTCGACAGTAACCCATTGGCGGCGAATTCCTCGGTGAATCACAAAGTCTGGTACCTTCCTTGATTTGTCTTCAGAAATAACGCTGATTTCTGGTGGAGCAGGATTGTTGGAATCTGTCTCCCAGGCAGAATTGTCGTAGGAGAATTCCTCTGTTGCATTTTGCATAACATTTGTGCTCTCAGGTACATCTCCCCATCCAGTTGGCTGGATGTCTTCGAACCTGATACGAGAGCTTTCAGGCGCATTGTACTTGACCATAAAGTCGTACTTTCCACTTGGTTGTCCCAGGGTGTCCCAAATTTCTTTGGAAATGGAGGAGTCATCTATCTCGATGACGTTGACCTCGGGAAAAGCATAGTTGATGAACTCAAGTCCTGCAAACGTTGTGAATTCATCTTCATGTTGAGTAGCTTCCGAATGACCTGAGTGTTGATCCCATGACATGGTGGGGACACAGGTATTTTGTTCAATGACGGTCAACTGATTTTCATTGTTCGGCTGACTCTCTTGCCCCAAGTTTCTTGGATAAGGTTGCCACATTGGCAGACCATCCATTGGGCCATAGTAGGTGTAGTCAAAATTATCTTTCATCGGAGTGTCTTCCTCTAATGAATTTGGCGGAGCACGGCATCCTTCCGGATCACAATCTCCATATATCATTTCGACATCTGATCTTGGTATAAATCTCGGACTTTCTGTAGGAAAGCAAAAAGGCATAGGCACCTCTTCTTGAGACATATAACCGTCCTTGTTGAGATAGGACTTCCATTCTTCCTTTGTGTCGGAGGGATCTTCCTCATTGATAGCATGTACTGCTTGAGACACTGGGTGAAGGAAACCTCCACTGTGGAAGAAATTTTGAAGGGGATGAAGACTTTCATCGCTGGCAGCTGCCTGGGTACAGGTTGCAGAAAAACCAAGACCCTTCTTTGTTTTATTGTCAATGGGAATGACAAGCTGTCCCCATCCTGTTGTATTGGTACTCTCGACCGCCTCGATAGCATCTTTGTATGAGGAAATCGAGATTCCTTCTTTAAAATGATTATTCTCGCTCATCGACAATGCTTAGAACTGCGTTCCAATAACCTCCTCGGGTTCTATTCCAGTAGATGATGAAAAGTTTCTTACAAGCAAGGCTTGTTCCCCACAAACCGTGACAAGTTGATCGTTCTTGACGAATTTTAGCTTTTGGTGGAGGGTTGAAGTAACCGCTCCAGCCTGATGTATCCAAGGTCTTCCTAATAAGCAACTGTATGTTGCCCAGATGTCCATGACCTGGAAAGTGACTTGGAAAGTGTGAGGACCAATAGTTATGGGAAGATCAACTTCGCCGATAACCGTTTTTCTGGATCCGTCGAATGCTTTGACGACGACCTCGCTGATTCTCATCGGAGGGCCTTTGAATGATAATTGCATCAAAGTGGACTTCGGCATAACATTCAGGGCTGACCCTGTGTCTACCAGTACACTGGCTAAAGCATCGTCCTGGCAGTTAACTGTGATATTAAGCGCCATGTTATGACGGCGACCCTCTTCAGGTAATTCTTCATCACTAAATCCCAAATTATTGCAGGAAGTGATGTTAGTGAAGGTCAGTGAAGGTTCGCTGAGTTGTTCGCCTAGCGAAGTTTGGGTGTTTTTGATGTTGGTGGTTGCTACCTTGGTTCGCCAAGGGATTCGGGGAGCGAACGGCAAGGCGAGGGTTCGCTAGAAGGTTCGCCTAGCGAACATGGCAGGTTGTCCCATTTTGTTTCCTTTATAACTTTTGATTGGTGACTCGGATTAAGGCACGGTCAGATGATTGGAATTCCTTATTAGTTATGACTTTGGCTCGAATTATCCTATTGGTAAAGTTTATGTCGTGCGTGATGAGTTAAGTCGAAAGTTTTACTTATGTTTGCTTTGATGGTTAAAGAATGGGAACTTTTGGGAGGATTTAGAGATTTGGGTTGGTGTGTGAATTGACGTATGATAGTGTGCGGTTGGGTATATTAACAGTGAACAGTGATTTTTGGTGAAAACGAGAAAGAGTTAGACTTTGGACGTGAAATTGGTAATTTTGATGGTTACGAGTAATCAGAGTGCGCAGCGGATGCGTGGTGTGGCACAATTTGTATTTGCGTGTGGGACTTGTAAGAGTTCATAGGATGAACATTGGGAACATGTAGGAGTGAAGAGACCATTGGATGTTTTAGAATGGAAGTGTTAGGTGAAAGGTTCAAATGTTATCCATGGGCTACTATGTAGATGGATGTTTGGTTGCATATTCGATTGGTGAATCGTAGCATTGCTGTTGGTGTTCTGGTTTTGTTGATGTTGTTGAGACCTTGTGGTGTCGTGGAACTTTATGTTCTTGTTTGTGTTGTTGCCTCGTTTCCATGGTGATGGTTCAAGAGTGTGTAGCTAATTCCTGTGTGGGGAATTAGGGGAGTGTTACCTAGGGTAGGGTAACGATCTTGTTGTGTTTCGGTTCTAGAGTGAACCTGTGTGTTGGTATCTTGGTTTTCTTTGAGTTGTGAGTTAGTGGTCAAGTGCATTGTATGGGCTTTGCATCTTGTCATTGTAGTTGTCGTCGTTGTCGTGTCGTTGTGGTAGTTAGCAAGGTGGTTTGTCAGTTGTGTTATTCGTGGTGTGCCTTTTGTTGGCATGTTGGTTTGTTAGTCGGATGCGAGAGTCGTATCCGGAGTTGTTCGTATCGGTTAGATTTTCGAGGACGAAAATGTCTAAGTGGGGGAGAATTGTAATGCCCCGATTTGTTTAATTCTATTTATTTATTTCATTTATTTGAATTTTGTGAAATGTGTGAATTTATTGCATTTTACCTACTAATTAAGTTAATTGGTTAATTTCTCTGATAGGTAAAATATTTTCAATAAATTATAATTTCTTTTCAACTTTTATTTCACGAAAATATATTTCATCGCTGTTTATGTTTTATCGCATTTTGAGAGCGTTTGGGAGATATTTGAGCGTAAGGGCAAAATGGTCATTTTGGGTAGTTAGATATTTTGTTATAAATAGAAAGTGGAAAGAAAAAGAGAGAAAAGAAAATAGAGAGAAAGAAAAGAGAAGATAGAAAGGAAGAGGAAAGAAAAGAGGAGAAAGAGAAGAAAATCGAAGATTCTCCGTTTCAAGCGCGATTAATCGGGTAAGGGTGAGAAGTTTCAATTATATCTTGCTTGTGTATGTATATGTGTTGTTTTGATTGTTTCTCGACTTTTTCTTATCGATTAAAATTAGGAGCAATTGATAGAAATCGATGTTTTCACAGATGAAATTCGATATAAACCGCGTAGAATACTCGTTGATTATGTCTAAACATGTTTTGGTTGTTCTGGTATGAATTAGAAGGATTTGGGTGGTAAAAATGATGTATTTTGGCCCCATATGACCTAGGTTGACGCTGCTGCGAATTCTGGGTTTCGCGGGTTCGCCTAGCGAACCCCGGCGAAGGAACGGGCGAATGTTCGCTAGATGGTTCGCCTAGCGAACTTTATGACTGTTTTCCACTGCCTTGGTTCGCTAGGGTTCGCCTAGCGAATACTGGAGCGAACGTGATATTTTCCAATTTTGTTTTCGTCGTAATTTTCAAACCGTAAGTCCGTTTTGGTCACCGTTCGAAGCGTTGGAAAGCTAATGAAAAGCTCTTTCTATTAAAAATGGTTTGGAGGGCAGTAGATGAATTATTTAGGTCATGGTTTTGTAAAAGTGTTGGGTTGTCGGGTTTTTATCGCGTACAATGTGTGCGATTGATGTGTTAGCATGATATATGCTTGTGACATGTAACATGTAGCTTGTAGACCGTTATATGATGTGAATATACATGATGAAATGTTGTGATGATGGGTTGTGGCCCTATGGCAAATATGTGCATTGTTTTGGATTAGACTCCGATGCGTAATTAATGATGTTGTTGTGTAGTAAAATACATTATTTGATTGAATATCAATGTATGTTGTTATGATGTGTTGTGGGTAGCCTTCGTGGTGTGGATCCCTTGTGGAAGTAATTGTGGTTGTATGATTGTTGTGGTTTGTGATGATATGCATTGTTTATGTGAAATTCAATGTGTGTTATTTGGTGGCCTTTATGGTTTGAAATGCATTGTTTGAATTGGTTTGCAATGCATGAGTGTGATGATGTTGATTAATTCATATGGTTGAATTGTGATTGTATGAGATGAATGCATGAATATATTGTGAATATGTGTGCATTTCAAGAATGTCTTGAGTCATTTTGTATGTGAAGCATAATGATGTACATTCTTGTGTTGTGTGATTCTAATGAGAATCCGTTGTAACGTCGTGTGCCTATGTGAGGTGTGAGCGATGATTACAAACGATTGTGTGCCTAGGTGAGGTGTGAGCAATCAGATTGTGTGCCCGGTACGTGGTATGTGATGAAATGCATTGTTTGAATTATTTTCAATGCATGAATAATGATGATGAGATAATTCATATTGTTGAATTGTGGTGATGCATTTGATTGTCATGATTTCTTGTGTGCCAAGCATCATGATATGCATCTTGTGCGATCGTGTGCCCATGTGGGGTGTGAGCGATCCAGAAACGTCGTGTGCCTGTGTGGGGTGTGAACGATGGTTGGTTCCAGAGGGAATCCGCTATAACGTCGTGTGCCCATGTGGGGTGTGAGCGATGATTATAGACGATCGTGTGCCCATGTGGGGTGTGAGCGATCAGGTCATGTGCCCGTGTGGGGTGTGAGCGATCGGGTCGTGTGCCCGTGTGGGGTGTGAGCGATCCATAAACGTCGTGTGCCCGTGTGGGGTGTGAGCGACGGGGAACATCGAATGCCCGACGGGGAGTTACATTGGTAACGAGCGATGGTTCCAATAAGTTCCTGAGTGAACCTGTGATGATTGAGTCGGTACCGCATTGCAATTGCATAAAGTCGTGAGTCGGTCTCTATGATTTGCATTTATCATCTCTGTATTTGTGCATTGATGAATAAACATAAATATGTATGTTTATGTGGAGTGATAAGAATTGTGGAAGTGTGCATGATGAATATGCTTGGTTTTGTACATATATACATTGTGATGTATATGAGTGAGTTGTGATGAATTGTGGTGAGAATTGTGAATGGATGCGTTATGTGTGGAAAATCATGATTTGATTTATCATGTGTGATATGTTTTGTATTAGTGACATGCTATATGTGTTAGTATGTGATGGTATGGGTGAGATGATTTATGCATGTGTTTGAATGTGTGTTTGCATATTATTATACAATCTTGATTTAGTTGTTATTTCTCACCCATCTGCTGTTTTATGATGCTCTATGAGGCATTGCAGATTAGAGTTGCTGGAGGTCTTTTGTGGAGACTAGCCCTCCGTTCTGTTGTCGGTCTTGGTATCTACTCTGATACGTAGCACGAGAGTCGGGGAAACGATTATGTTATTTATGTATATAATTGTTGAATATATTTGGTATTACCTTTATATGGAAAAGTTTCCCAATTGAGGGTAATCTATTTTACGCTATGTATCAAATTTATGAGAAGGGATGATGTTTTGTTTATTTAAATGTGACATCCTTGTTTCTGTCGAAAAAATAAATTTTTAGTTACTCTTATTTTATTTATGTATTATTTATTTGCGATGGGAATGTGGGGTGTTACAATGTTCCCCAACCCCTCGGTTGAAGATTCGACCGCTCCGTGTTACTCGACTGATGTCTGCAATATTCACAACGGAGGGTAATGGAATTTCCTTTCCATTCTCAATTGTTGTTGCACCGTATTTGAAGGGATTGCCTTAGCTGATTCATACGGTAGCGGTCCCGGTAGATAGATGACTACGGGAACTTTCTGATTTTTCTGACCATCGTAAGTAATCTCGATCCGTTCCCGGTTGGGAACTTTAGATTCGTCAAGTAAAGGGATAATGGCAAAAACATCCCTGGTATGGTGATGACCAGAGATGGTGACAACATCCTCAATTTGCTCGGCAAGGTAGTTCGGCGACCAGTTGATGGGTCCAGAACCCAGATAGGGACGAATTTCTCCACGATCGACGTGACCCTGAAGAGCTGCTCTCACAAGGTGACACCTCTGGTTACTTTCCGAACAGATGCTACAACTATCATAATTGTGTAGTGGCACCTGGCCACGCCCACTTTGGATACAATGTAACCTCACTAGGTTACCTTCCACTGATCGGACATCCTGACTTTGACGACGAGTAGGATTCCTGTTACTGATACTAATCTGCTGAGTATCCTCATCCAAGTAGATTGGCATCCACCAGTGATTTGACAAGTGTTGGAGTGCTTCCTGGACAAGGGTACAACCTCGATCGTTTTCACAACCCGCTTTACAGCTTTGATAGTCATGTGATATTAAGAATCCGAGTCGGACCTGCTCAGCATGTAACTTTACCAGGTTGGTATTCATTACGCGAATATCAAAGATCTGAACCATGTTGATCTGATAAGGGTTCCTATCATGGTAGTCTTGGATTCATCCAAGATCCATCTGACGCTGGAGGGCCTCTTGTATGAAAGAGCATCCTTGTTTATTTATCGAGCAAGTCAGACAAGAACTGTAATCGTGTCGCGGCAGATTATGATACTGGCTTTGCCTTGAGTGCATCGCCACCAAGTTGGCATTCATTGCACGGATGTCGTGGTTTTGAATGACATTGGAATTCGTGTAGACCATGTTAACTCCACGAACTCGGTGCTCCTGGATCCATCCGAGATCCATCTGTTCCTGTAGAGCCGCTTGCACTAGTGAACATCCTTGGTTGTCTTTAGAGCAGATATCACACTGATGATAGTTATGAGGTGGCACATGGCCATATCCACTCTGTCTACAATGCATCTTAACCAGATTAGTCCCCAATAAGAGTACATCGTGAATTTGATAGACATTGTTAGTCTCTTTCTCAATCAGATTGACTGCAGCTTTCGCATGTTGAGGCAGCGGGTTCGTGAGAACATTGGGATTCGTATCTTTGAAAGATAAGAGCCCGCTCCTAACAAGCGTTTGCACGTCGGATTTGAAATTGAGACAAGTCTCAATGTTATGCCCTGAACCTCCTTGATGATAAGGGCATGTTTGATCCGCTTTAAACCAAAAAGGCGGATTTTCCAGAACTGAAAGGGGAGACTTAGTCTGAATGTGCCCCTTAGCCAGCAGTAACGGAAATAGCTCTGCGTACGTTACGGGTATAGGATCAAATCCTGGTGGCCGTGTTGTACGGTTGTTGTTATATGGAGGACGAGCCTGCTGAAGAGGCTGTTGTGTCCTTTGTTGGTCAGGTTGGCTTTGCGCAACCTGAGGTTGATACATAGGAACATGCGCGGGGCCGATAGCAGGAGTTACAGCTGCTACTGGCTGATGACGTCGCCTTTGCTTTTCGAGAGAGATATTCCCAATATCTTGCTCTTTTTTCTTAGGGAGAGCACTACCGTATTTTTTAGTACCACTCATTGATCCATTGTCTTTTACCAAACGTCCTTCTCGGACGGCTTCCTCAAGACGTACACCCATGCCGACCATTTCGGTGAAATCACTGGGCGCACTGGCAACCATTCGGTCATAGTAAAATGAGCTTAAGGTCTT
Organism: Lathyrus tuberosus; assembly: GCA_022829125.1. Classification (NCBI taxonomy): domain Eukaryota; kingdom Viridiplantae; phylum Streptophyta; class Magnoliopsida; order Fabales; family Fabaceae; genus Lathyrus; species Lathyrus tuberosus. Next base: position 3,204,305 of record JALAZF010000540.1, read on the forward strand.
TAAGAAGATTTTTGTCATCTCTTTTTCCTCAAGAGGCGGACAAATTTGAGCGGCAATTTCACGCCACCTTTGAGCATACTCCTTAAAGGTTTCCTTGTCCTTTTGCGACATTGATCTGAGTTGATCTCTGTCGGGTGCCATGTCCAAATTGTACTTGTATTGTTGGACGAAGGCAGTACCAAGATCTCTGAATGTACTGATCGTAGTACGGTTTAAACCCATGTACCATTTGAGTGCGGCACCGGTTAAACTATCCTGAAAGTAGTGAATCAGTAGGTCCTGATTCTCCGTCTGAGCTGACATCCGCCGAGCGTACATCACCAGATGGCTCTGAGGGCAAGAGTTACCCTTGTATTTTTCAAAGTCGGGCACTTGGAACTTGTGCGGGACTTTCACATTTGGGACCAAGCAGAGATCTGCGGCGTCCTTTCCAAATAGATCCTGACCGCGAATGGCTTGCAGCTCTTGCTGCATTTCCAAGAACTGTTCCTGGAATTCATTCATTCTGTCAAATATACTTTCCTTTTTACCAGAAGGTATTGGTGGAACCTGTCCTTCCGAGACAGTGTGCACCACAGGAGGTGGTACCGTGACTACGGTGGTGAGTCTTGGCGCTTCCCGAAGTTTGTAACCTTCAGGAGTCTTCAATATGCCCCTGGCATCTTCGCTTTCCCGAAGTTTGTAACCTTCAGGCCCAGCGGCTTCTGTTGTGATTCCCTGATCTTCAGTGATCGGCGGAACATATCCTTCTGGGATATAGTTAACAGGCATGCCCCAAGGACGATCTTTCGGTATCTGATACCTAGGATCATACCTCTCCACTACGGGCGTTGAGGTGAACTCGGAGATCACAGTTCTTTGTAGCTGAGCTTCTGCCATGGCTGGCATGTCGTTACGAAGCTTTCTCATATCCTCTCTCAGAGCGTCGATTTCTTCTTTCAACTCTCTGTTTTCTTCCTCAAGATCATCCATCCTTTTCTGACGATTGGCCCGAGTATTGTCCGAATGGGACAGTTTGACTCTAGAACCGAGACACAAACGTGAGATTCGTAGAGAATTAGAATGCGTTACGTGAGAATGATGAATGCAATGATTATATTAATTATTTTTCTGGTTTAATCATAATAAACTTCGACAATTATATTGCAAATATCAAACGGTGGGGAAACCCCTTTTTATTGAATTCCAAAGGATTACGGAAATGGAAATACAGTAGATTACAAGGTGCAGAAACAGAAACCTAAGCTAATGGGTCCCGAGTCCTCTCTGAAGAGAAATCGGGTGCTGATTCTGATATCTTCCTTTTATTTGACCGGGGCTCTGGAGTCGTTGTCGGGTTGTCATTCCTTTGCCAGGTGAAAGGAGTGAGCAAATTCCAAAATTTCAATCAGAGCATCCTTTTCTTTCAGTAATTGCTGTATTTTGATGCACTCTACGTCGAGGGTGCGGTACTTGTTCTTCCAAGACCTCCTATCCTTTTGAACTTTGTTGAGAGTAACCTGAAGCTTTTCAGTTTCCGTCATGAAGTACATGACAGATTCCCTCGGCGGAAGAATTCCGTAACGAGGATAAGGCATTTTTAGCTTGAGAGCTCTAGTTTGTACCCAATGGAGATAAGGCTCCACCGAGACACAGTCCGGTTTTCCTAGAGACTCTCGCCCTTTCTTATGAACATGTTTCCAAGCATGCACTATTTCCATCTTTAGTGCTCTGTCGTTTTCTCCTTCTTTGAAGAAAAGACCTTCCAGATGAACACCCAGTGGGATGTGTCTCATCGGGTTTCCACAACGGTCAATGATCCTGATCCCATCATAAATCCTATTACACCAGTCTATACCAGAGTTGGTAAGAGACATGATCTTCTGCGACCAACGTAAGGCACTCTTACAATCCCAAATAGCAGTAGACCTGGGCAAGTGAGAGATGAACCATTTGTAAAGAAGAGGTACACAGCATGTGATCTCCCCTCCGCTGTACAAATTTCCTAAGTGTACAGAATGATACGCATCTGCGAGCAAAGTCGGCACAGGGTTTACAATGAGAAAAACCTTAATGGCGTTGATATCGACGAAGTTATTGATGTTGGGAAACAAAAATAATCCGTAGGTGAGCAAGACAAAGATGCTTTCAAAAGCAGTAACGTTTCCTATACTGGCAAAGTACAGAGCTTTCTTTGTCAAGAACTGGGCTGGCAAACCTTGGATGCCACCCTTAGTGATTAGGTGAGTCCTGACCTCATACTCGTCCAAATGAATTGCTCTTGCAATGGTCTGATTCTTTGGAATTTCTTCCAGTCCAGAAAATGGAGCTTGATCAGTGATGTGTAGATCGATCAAGTGAGAATACTCCTCCAGCGTTGGTGCTAGCTGGTAATCCAGGAATGTGAAACAGTGATAAACCGGATCGTAGAATTGAATGAGCGCATCCATGATTCCCTCAATCACATGGACTCTTAACAGTGGTAACAGACCTCCGTACTTGGCTCTAAAAGCCTCAGGGTTAGTGATCATCCTTGCTAACCTTCTCAAATCCCCTAGTTTTGGAACCTTGAAGGTGTACATATGAGTTCTCCTTCTACCGAAATCCATTAGCGTAATCCTCTTCTCTGATATTTGCAATCACAGTCTTAGTTTAATTTGAAAAACAGAGAGACTAGAAGAGAAGTTTTTTGAATGTTTTAATGTTTTATTAAATGAATGCATGAATGCAGCACACAAAAACATAGAAAAAACATGGGGTCAAAGGGTCGTTGTCATGAAGTCAAGTCTCTACCCATCCCTAAAGGTTTATACTAGGGTGATTTTTGTACCTGTACTCATTATCATCAGCTCCTCCCAGGAAAGCAAAACAACAAGCGGATCGCCAGCGAGTTGTAAAGCAATCTTAGAGTAAGTGTCATTCACCGAGAATAGATCACCAGCCTCAAATGAGGGTAGTATCGCGTAACAACTATATCCGATAGTTTCCGCACTACGAAAGGGTTTTGGCTCCTCAGCTTCTCAGGCTTAACAACCGGCCCATTGGCTAGAAGAGTGAATGGGTTGCGTTGGTCAGCCTCCACTGAGGTTGATGGTCGACCCCGTCGCCATCACTTATCTTAAGTGTATACTCATTCTTTCCACATACGACATCACCCACATTCCCATTAGCAGAAAAATAAACATGTATAGCAATTAGGAAAAGCAGTATATATATTTGTCCTAAACATCCTAGACCTTTAAAGCTAAGAATCCTAAGTTCCTGACAGAAAATGGGTTCCCCGGCGGAAGCCCCAATCTGTGGTATCAACCAAAGAGGTGAAAAGGAGGAAAAAGGAAAGAAGCTGAAGAGATAGGCCCCAAGGTGGGCGCCATTTTTCTGTTGGCGGCCACCGCCATGAAAATGACTTACCCAAGGTTTAAATTGTAAGAAAGAAAGAATCGGCCCTACGGTGGGCGCCATTTTTCTGTAGCGAGCGATTTTGGACGCGGTTCTTAAGCGCTGGTCGCTCTTTGGGTTTTGAGCTTAAAACTACAGGTCAATTCATTTTTTATCCTATTGTGAACTGAATAAGGAAGGGAAATAGATGTCTCCAATTAACCCTGCTTTGCATACTGAGTTTAAACAGCGGTCTGTTAGGTTACGGATGCTATCAATGTGGGGGGGCCTTTGTACTGGTTATTTGTATTTTCGCCAATACGGTTTTCTTTCTTTCTAGGACTTTCTAGTGGGGAACAAGGGTTAGGATGTTAGGACTGATGTTTTTGAATTACTGCTTTTGATTGATGGAGATATGGGATTTGGGTTTTTTGTTTAGTGTGCTCGCTAAGATTTTTCTTTCAATCTTATGCCTACGTATTCCCGTTTACCGAAATAAGGAAATCAGAGCGTTCGTAGTTCCTCCTATTCTATGGGAGGAAATGGGTGTTTTTGGTGTCTTGTTCAAAGCCCAAGACATGAAGCGAAAAGGGTGTTGACTTTAGAGAGATTTTGTCATCTCTAAAGAGGGGGTTGTATGTCACAACTGTTTATAAAGGAGAATTACTTTAACCGGGATACGCGGATCCTAGCAATGCCGTAATTTCCTTTAAAGAGGATTTTAACCTGAAGGAGAAGACTTTAACTCAGTGTAGAGCAATGCTATCTTTCCTTAGGAATTTCTCATGCTAAAAGAGGGACAGTGGCATGGATGTAGATGATCCAGAGGCTTGCCGCTTACAGCGATTAGATGAAGGGGAAAGGAGTTGTTGATGTTTGTATACTGTGAACGAGGCACAACTTTGATGCTAAAAGGTTAATTGGATTAACCAGTGGTTTTCTTATATAAATCCTAAGAGGAGGCTATTATGTGTCTCGTACAAAGCCCGAGAGAGAGGCGAAAAGGTTTTGACTCGACTGTGAAGTCTTTTGGTATCTCGTATAAAGCCCGAGATGGAGGCTATTTGACTCAACAAGAGAGTCTTTGTATCTCGTACAAAGCCCGAGATGGAGGCTAAAATTTGTTTGGCTCAATAAGAACCTTTTTGTATCTCGTATAAAGCCCGAGATGGAGGCGAAAGGGGTAATTGACTCAACGAGGGAGTCTCTTATGTGTCTCGTACAATGCCCGAGAGAGAGGCTAAACGTTGTTTGACTTCGCTGGGGAGAATCATTTGTACAAAGCCCAAGAGGAGGCTTAACTTCCCTAGAGAAGGATCATTATACAAAGCCTAAGAGGAGGCTATGGTTACTGTTTCAGTTGAGTGACAGGTCCAGTATACTGATTTTGAAAGAGAAAATTAGTTCTTATATGAGCAACACTGTACTCATGGATTTGATTCAAGGATTCTGGTTATTTCCTTCTCTTTGAGGAAGCGGAAAATCCAAAGGGTATTGAGACTGTCCGAGTCTACGGGTTTCCTTCCTATTTAACGAAGGGGTCACTTGAGAATGTCTTTGAGACTCAAGGAAGTTAGACTGTCCGTGTCTAGAGTTTTATCTTTTGTACTGTGCTTTGAGAAACAGTAGTAGACTCTATGACAGGACTGTTCTATGAGGATGACTAGGTTCTGTTCCTATACCTCTAGGAGGTCGTCGGGACAATTTGTACGAAGCCCAAGAGGAGGATGGAAACTTTTAAGAAGCCGACGGATCCTTGTACTAAGCCCAAGAGGAGGCTATCATTCCCGGAGGAAGAGATCATTATACGAAGCCTAAGAGGAGGCTGTGAATACTTCTAAGAAGGTGTAGGGTCCTTGTACTAAGCCCAAGAGGAGGCGGGGTTGCTTTTAGGAAGCCTGTGGGTCCTTGTACGATGTCCAAGAGGAGGCCGATGCTTTTAAGAAGCCCGTGGGTCCCCAAACCCCTAGAAATTCAAGGCAATGCTATTCACCGAGAATAGATCAAAGTCAGGAAAGTTCGAGAATTTGGAAGAAACTCAAAGATGCCATTCACGGAGAAGACATTCATCTTTGGGGAGTAGAGTTTCTTGACAATTCCTAATGAGGACAGCCGAAGAGAAGACTGTATCTGGTGATCCTATTGGGGATCTAGTTGTCTATTTCTCCGAATAAACGAAACGGCGTCACCTAGTTCTAGACGTAGTTGCCGAGCAAACTCGAAATATCTATACTATTATTACACAGTTGATATGAGTTTATGAAAGAAGACTTACAGTGAAACAGCCCCACAATACAGTTTATATGTATATGAAAGCGGTAAATGAAAGCAATAACCACTTACTCGGTTGTAGAGCTTCCATGTTGTTTGGTTAGTTGTTCAACAAAGAAAGATTGAAAACAACAATATATTCAAAATCAAAGGAGAAAGTGCTTTGAAAAATAAAGATTTGGGGCTTACAGCTCAAGGAGAGGCCCAGGGTTTTATCAGTGGGTGCACTGTTTGAATTTGTACATAGGGACTTATACAAGTGGCTGAGGCCCAAAAAATGTTTTCTGTACAAAGGGATGGGTCTTACACTCTCTCAAGAGGCCCAAAAAGTTTAAAGAAAAAGAGTGGGGCTTATAACACGAGGGTAGGCCCAGATGATTTTTCCGTTTGAAATGGCGATCGCGCCGAGGTTTTCTTTTAACGCAGAGGGACTTATACAATAAGTGAGGCCCAAATGATTTTGGTTAAAAGGGGGTTGGGTCTTACACTCTATTAATGGCCCAAAAAGTTTTTGAATGGGTCTTATAGCTCAAGGAGAGGCCCAAGGTTATTTTTAAAAAAGGCGATGACCGTGTCGTTTATTTGAAAATGTACAGGGGGACTTATACAACGAATGAGGCCAAAAATATTTCTGTACAAGTGGGTTGGGTCTTACACTCTCTCAAGAGGCCCAAAAAGGTTTTGAAAATGATTTATGAGGGTTGAATTAATCCAAAAACCCTAATTTGTTTTCAAAAATGTATTTAATTGAATAAAAATTCAATTAAAATGATCAAAATTGTTTAACATGTGAAAAACAAATTGTGATTTTGGATTAATGCTTCAAAAATTAAGTATTGACCTACAAAATAATTAGAAAGCATTAAAAGTTGCAAAATCAATGTAGAAAAAATATTTAAAATGTCAAAAACAATTAAAACATTAATTCTTTGCAAAAATATCAATTATATGAAATAAAAAATATTTTTGGGATTTTTTGATAAAATAAAATATTTTAACATTTTTGTGAATTATTAAAAAAAGAATCAACTCAAAATCATTAAAACTCAGAGAGAAATTAATTTTTGAATCAATTAAATAAAATCACAAAATTCAAATATTTGAATTATTCAAAAATGGCGCCAAGAACACACCAAGAACACGCGCGTGTTCTGGGTTTGGCTGATTTGCATTTTCTCCTCAATCTCACTGAATACTTGATTATAACATGTAATCCACATATCATTATGCTCGTCTCAACCTCACGATCATGTCTATGTCCATTAATTTCATTTAAATTAAACATATAACAAGAAATCATGAAAAATCCTCAAGAACCCTAATTTCTGCATGAAGGCTAGGATTTTTGATACACGATTCAAACAATGCAATTAATTGAGGGAAAACATTCCATGCATGATTATGAACATATGGCCAAATTATTGTGCGAGGAAATATGCATAGATTGAGAGATGACCAAGTATGTGCTTACCTCTAGGCCGTGACAGCAAGTGCAATGTGATTTTTGATTTGGAGGTGTTACAAATGAGTTGTGATGATCTGAACAGCTTCCCTACACCCTATGGAGTGTGTTTGAATGCTTGGACTTGATTGAAAATAGCTGGAACGATTTATGGTACCTCAGCTGCACTTTGGTTAAAACCTTGAGCAACCAACTGGTGATTTTGTGAAATTGGTGTTTCAGAAGTGATCTAAGTGTTTGATCAGCTTATATGTGATGTGTGTGAGGTGTGTGAGTGATTGGTTTGATTGGAATTGCTCTCAAACTCAAAACCCGATAGTGACTTGCCTTAGAAGGCAAAATTGGAGTGAAAGAAGAGATTTTGAGGAAAGCATCTATTTGATGGCTTTGGTGTACTCAAACTGATCACAATTGAGCTCTATTTATAGTAGAGTAAGTTTGTTTTACAAGGAATAGTGAATGGCAGCTAGTAAGTAGGTTTGGCCAATGTTGGCAAATGAAAATCCAAGTCTCCTCTAGCTATTGACTTGAGGTTAGGGCACAGAGCTTTGGTTCCCTTGGTCTTGGATAAGCCTTAACTGATTTCAGATGAGAATGGCTCAGTCCATGCCACCTTAATGCTTCCATTGAATGCTTCAATCCAAATTTGGAGTCTTGTCCCTATTTTGGCCATTCTAGGTTCAACATGCTATTTCTTGTTCCATGGACTTTGGAGGTTTGGCTCAGTGTTTGTCCCCTTTAGATTCAATCCTCAGATGTGTCCAAGTGGATAGGAGCATTTGAATTTGGCTGATTTTGGCAAATCGAGCCAAAATGCAAAATCTGCCTTGCCTTTGACAGATTTCAGCAAGGCAACTTGACAATGTCATATCTCATGGTGTAAGTTGAATTTGGCAATGTTCTTGGCCATTTTGGAAAGCCCTTACATGATACAACAACTGTTTGAACAAGTTTGATTTTGATCTCTTTTGATTCCAAGTGAAAAATCCCTCTACATTTGGCAAAAAGTGAAGCAAACTCTGACTTAGTGAAATTTTCACCAAGTGTTGGAACAAAGTGTGATTTCTTGATTTTGATCACTCCATAACTCAAAATCCTTAATGAATTGGACTTAGGTCTAGTTGAAGTTTTTGTAGAGGGTAATTAGGGCTACAAATCCATCTTTGGATGAGAAAAAATGGCCATGTGGTTTAGGAGTTATGATCCTCCAAAGTTAGTGTATTAGTGGTACTTTTTCCATAACTTAGAAAAATTTCTAAGTTTTATGGTTACCCCTTTTACAAGTTATCCAACTTTTCTTGATTTTTCTTGATGAATGATGATTCAAATCATACATAAACATCATTTTAGAGTTGAAAATCCATTTTGGTGAAAAATCTCAAAAAGTCAAAGTTGACTTTTGTGCACAGTTGACTTTTTATCAGATGAATTCCAAACTGTGCAATTCTTCAGGAAATCATGTCCTTGACCTAAATCAAACTTGATGGACATGTTCCATGGGTGTCACAGGGTATATTGGGGTATGTCCTAGGGTTTAGGAGCATGTCTTGGTCAAAAGTCAAAGTTACAGTTGACTTTTTCCTTAAAACCCTAATTGTGGTGCAGATGAAATTGAGACTTGTTGCTCAAGCTTCTTGGATTAATCCATTGTCCCAAATGGATCAATATAGTTCATTAGAGACCCTCAAACCCTCTCTTGAGGTCTTGGCTCATGAATTGCCCCAAAAGTCAACTTAGGGGTGAATTAGGTCAAGAAACCCTAATTCCTGATTTTTGATGTATGCATCCCCTGAGGTCAAATTGACTTGATGCTTGGGTCCATGAGGTTTCATGGAGTACATTAGGTTGTGTTTTGGATCAATGGCTTGTGCCCAGATGAAAAATCTCCATCTGGAGGCTCTGGTCGATCAAAACCCTAATTTGGTGACACTGTCGATCTTGAAGCTTGATCCACCTAGAAGGGAGCAACCTTGTGCTTAATCCTTGAAGTGGGAGTCCTCTTGATCCATTGTGGATGTTTGAGAGGTTAGACAAGTTAAAGATCATGTCATTCCTTGATTGATCCTTTGTCTAAGGCTCTGAGAGGGCTTGAAACCCTAATTTTGATTGTAATGAATGCTCAACAACCCTTGAGGCATTTGATGAGGCATGATGGTTCATCCATATTGTGATGATGATTGACACAATGATGGGAAATCTTAGTGGTCAAAATTTGGGGTATGACAGGACCAAGAGAAGGTCGTGACCCAAAGAATGGGTGTGGGACCAAGCGAAGGTCGTGACCTAAAGGACGGGTGTGGGACCAAGCGAAGGTCGTGACCCAAAGGACTGCCGATACCGACTGAACAAACAGTACTTAATCAACAAAAGGGGTATTGAACCAAAAGAAGGTTACTACCCAAAGGGTGCAAGTATTCGAACCAAGAAAAGGTTGCTAACTGCTGAGGATTCGGTATTAACAGAGAGACTATGATTAACCGAAGAGAAAACGAGTGATTAACCAAGAGAAGCTGATTAACTCGAAAAGGCTCAGTATTTTAACAGGCAAACTATGGTTAACTGAAAAAATGGGTGATTAACCAAGAGAAGGTGATTAACCCAAAAGGAACTCGGTATGTTAATAGATAGACTGTGGTTAACCGAGAAGAATGAGTGATTAACCAAGAGAAGGTGATTAACTCAAAGGGGTCAGTGTTTTAACAGACAGATTGTGGTTAACTGAAAAAAATGGGTGATTAACCAAGAGAAGGTGATTAACCCGAAAGGCTCAGTATTTTAACAGGCAGACAGTGGTTAGTTGAAAAAATGGGTGATTAACCAAGAGAAGGTGATTAACCCGAAAGGCTCAGTATTTTCACAGACAGACTGTGGTTAACTGAGAAAATGCCCAAATTGGTGTCTTAACTGACAGGCAGTGGTTAAACAAACAAGGGAGGAGAACCAAGAGAGGGTTACGAACTTCGCGATGGTTTTGGTGTTTAACAGGAAGACTATGTTTAACCGAAGAAAAGGGATTGAGACTCTTCAGGGGAATCAAGAAAGAAATGATTGACCACAAGAAAAGAAGTAGGGTATTGAAACAAAGAGAGTTTGTTATCGCCAAGACAATGATCTCAACCAATAAAAGGGTGATGGATCAAAGAGAGATTGAAAAGGATAAAAGTGATCAGGGATCAACTCAACCAGGGATGGAGAAACACTACAGTTTGAGGATAGAGGTGACTATTTTCAGCGAGAGGGCCAACGCCCTTATCCAAGAAATAGTCATAATGAGGGTAGGACAACTCCCTCCTTAATACTTCTCTAGCACTCAAAGTATAGTGCAGAAATTGAAACGGACAGCGTAACAGCTCCAATTTGTACAATGCTCCATTACGTTGTGCGTCGTGTGAATCTCTGACTCCGCGAGAGAATAGAGAAAGAAAGCTCTAAAGGAGGCCTAAAGAGAAGCGGCAAAGGGAGGATCAATAATCAAAACGAAGTTTCGATTAACTAATCAAAGGGAGGAATATGCTAATAATTTTCCAAAATGAATTGAAATAATATCAAAGCAAAAGGTGTATTATTGATTATACAAGATTAAGCTTATTCCCTTGAGAACAAACCTAATGCAAAACAATGAGAGCAAGTGCAAAATAGTACCAAATGATACACCAAAACATGTAGCATGTGATCAAAGAAAATGCAAGGAAGCATGTATTCACATAATGCCAAGAATATGAACAATTTGAATAATCGAAAGTGTGCAACAAAAGTTCATGAATATGCTTCCAACAGAGGTTAAATGACAATTAAAACATCCATAAAATCAAGCATATCAATCCATGGAAGTTGGAAGTAGAAAGCATGGCAAACACACTTGAAAAAGCATGAAAATGGCATTCTGGTTCAATGTTAATCGGTTAACACTTTTGCACTGCAAAGTGTAAATCGATTAACACTGGGCAGGGGCAGCAAAAACAGTTTTCCAAAAGTGCTTCCAGCAGTTAATCACTTAATTGAACGTCCACATGTTATGGTTCACACTTGTGCACGAAAATTACATCATGTATAAGCAATTAAACACAAATTGGAAGTATTAACATGATGATCAAAGATAAAAAAATCTCATGGCCAATCAAACCGAAAAAACGATCAAAATTACATCGTAAACGCGCAAAAATGATCGAAACAGTGAGTAAAGTAAGATCTACCAATCTACAAGCCAGAGAATTGGCTTGGTAATTGTTGAAAAGGATTATTGATGAAGATAATCAAAGAAAACCAGAGGAATCTTCAATCATAGCCGAATCGTATCGAAGCCGAGCAAATTGCGACGAAAAATCCGAAATGAGAATTATCACCGAATAAGCTTGAAGTAATTACTTAAGATGAATCCAAAAGCTACTGAAGCTCCACAAAATCCAGTAGAATGGAATGACGATGTAGGTTAAGCTCAAGAAAAATTACTTTCAAAGTGAAAGTAGCTTTTCTTCAATGGTGAATTAAGAGCTTTAGTGTGGTTTTGGAAGAGAATTAAGATGAAGATGAAGAAGTAGCAGAAAAATTCAAAGAGAATGTGAGAGAATAGAGAGTGAATAAAGTGTGAAATTGTGTGAATGGTTGTGGAGGAGTTGCAAAATGGTGAAACTTTTTTAATATAGACATTTTGTTTGGACTATGAGAGGTTTGGAGTTTCGTTTGGACTTAGCTTTGGGTGGTTTGGAATTAGGCTAGGAGTTAGTTACACTTGACACACCGTGTCAAGCGGTTAACTCGGTTAGTTAGGAAGTTAACTCGGTAGCAATCCCAATGTAAGCTTCACATCCAAAGGTTGACATGCTTTGAAATCAAGGAACATGGTACACTTAGCTTAGAGTGATGCATTGGAATAAATACACTTGGAATGTCTTGAATAGCCTTTAAATGTCTAGAGATGTTTAGAATGTTCCACACACTTCTTAGAACAATGTAGAATCTCAAAATGGGGAGGGAAAGTTGCTATCTTGAAAAAGCAGCAAAGTCTACCAAATTTGCATGTGTTAATCGATTAACACATTTTCACTGCAAATGGTTAATCAATTAACCAAGCCAAAAAATGCCCAGTTTGGCCTGAAAAATGGTGTTGTGGCCACGGTTCCGATTTTCAACCTCTTGCTTTGATGAATAGGCATAGAAATCGTTATTTTTTGCTTGTTTTGATGATGAAATGATTTTGTGATAATGTGATTAATCGAGCTTGGAAAACCTGAAAATCCTGCAACAAGAAACACAAAGAGAAAAGGGCGAATGCGTATGCCAGCAATGCGAATGCACATGCTTATGCAAAAAAGAAAAAAAAAAGAGGTCAAATTTCGGGTTACGACAGTTGCCCCTATTTAATCATCTTGGACCTGAATGTACGAATAGAGCTAGCTTTTCGATAATTTGAGGTAAATGGGGATTAAATAAAAGAATAGCTCAAAAATTTGCCCGACGGCGACAAAAGAAGAGTTGCAATTGCAGAGAGTTTGATAGGTGCGAAGTTAGGCTGAAAATCTACTGGAAGGTGAATCAGTCAAAGGGGAGTATGCTTGATACATATATTATGTATGTGTTATTCTACATGATGCTGGATAACATGTCATGCGACAGCAAAGGTTAAAATAAAGTGCGGTGCAAGTTTGCAGGTTCTGGTCGGACCAGAGAAACTGGGAATGTTTAGGACAGATCTAAGATAAGGGAATAACTTTGAAACCTGTATGGCGTAATGCTCCACCTTGCTGAATATGTTATGTGTTTGAAGATGCAATGTTATGCGATGATGATTGCTATATGTAGAATGTCAGTGATCTGGTTTTTGAAGAGATGCCAAGTATGATCAGGCTTACGTCAAGGCTTCATGCTATGCCAGATGAATGATATGCATGAGTGAAGCGACATGATCAAAGCATGAGAAAGGTCTATGCAATGGTTCTTGATAATCTATCAAGTGCTTTTTGTTGTGGGAGGCGGAAGATTTGAGGTTAGGGTGTAAGCCATAAAACGTGATTCCCCATCACCTACTTCCGGATCAACAGTTATTGATGCACCATTCCTTTTGTCTCAATATAGGGAGAGAACCTGTACCTTGGTAGTCTGTCTCTGCGCCAATCTATTGGGTATCTGCATGGATTACCCCAGTCACAAGTTTGACTTGCCCCCCAGTGTATCAGAATAGTATGCCCTTAATTAACCGTCTCTTAGAGAGGTTGATTTCTTGTGCTCTTGAGGTGGCCTGCCCCAATGTGAACTCTGAAGTGATTTTGCTCCTGGCTGATCGATCTTTGGAGGAATTCCCCTGACCAACTAATCTTTGAGAGATTTGTTGAATCTCGACGTGATTGCCCCAAATAGACCGAATCTTGAGATGGCTATGCCATTTTACTCAACACGGTTTTCAAGCATTTTTCCCCTTGAGATGATCAAACTTTCTATTGTGGAAACTTTCTTGACGTCAAGTGCTTGTTCGCAAGTAAAAAGTGTTTGTTTTGAAAATGGTAATGCTAATGCCATGCATATGTCAGTTTTGAAATCCAAGTATGTTCACTAAGATTATGACATATAGTGAATGGATCCCCATTTAGAATGCCATGTCAGTATCGGCACAAATGATAAGCAAATCTTTGGGAGTCAGCTTTGACATAACCCCACTGTAGTATGCTTTCAAAATAAACCCTACTTCAATTAGGTCTTTTGCGGGTTGTAACGTGGCCTGGCTTATGGTTTAATAAAGAAGGGATATAAGGCTTATAGCGCGATTTTTGTGGTCTTGAAGCACTATCGCTCGGGTACTACAGTTCGATTCATTTTTTATCCTATTAAGCTGATTAAGGAAGGGAAATAGATGTCTCCAATTAACCCTGCTCGCAAACTGAGGTTAAACAGGCAAAACTGTTGGCTTACAGATGCTATTAAGACGTGGGCCCCTCTTCGGTTATTTTGTTAAGAACACAATGTCTGGACTATTTGTGAGGTTTTTGGTAATGTGTTTAGATTTGATGCTTTTGATTGATATGTGAAGGAGATACTGGATATTGGGTTTTTGATTAGTATGCTCGCTAAGATTTTTTTTGCAATCTTATGCCTACGTATTCCCATTTAACGAAACAGGGAAATCAGAGCGATCGTAGTTCCTCCTATTCTATGGGAGGAAAAAGGTTGTTTTAGTGTCTTGTTCAAAGCCCAAGACATGAAGCTAAAGGTGATTTGTATCTTGTTCAAAGCCCAAGATGTGAAGCTAAAAGGGTTTGGATGAGAGATAATTTTTCATCTCTAAAGAGGAGTTGTTGATTTTTGTATGCTGTGAGCAAGGCACAAATTTGATGCTAAAAGGTTAATTGACTCAATCGAGGTTTCCTTATACAAAGCCTAAGAGGAGGCGATTGACCCAACAAGAGGGTGTCTTTTATTTGTGGTCTCGTACGAAGCCCGAGATAGAGGCTAAAAGGGTAGACTCAACAAGAGAGTACTAACAAGTGGCTGACTCAACAAGGGAGTGCTTTTATGTGTCTTGTACGAAGCCCAGGACGGAGGCTAAAAGGTTTGACTCAACAAGAGAATCTTTTATCTGTCTTATATGAAGTCTAACACGGAGGCTAAAAAGGTTTGACTTAACAAGAGATTTTTTTATACGCAACAAGAGAGTGATTTAGTGTCTCGTATGAAGCCCGGGATGGAGGCTAAAAAGGAAGTGACTCAACAAGAGAGTGTTTTACTGTCTCGTACGAAGCCCGAGATAAAGGCTAAAAGGAGATCGACCCAACAAGAGAGTCTTTTATACTCAACAAAAGAGTATTTTATATGTGTCTTGTGTGAAGCTCAAGACAGAGGCTAAAAGGTTATTTGACTCAACAAGAGGGGCTTTTATACTCAACAAGAGAGTGTTTTAGTGTCTCGTACGAAGCCCGAGATAGAGGCCAAAAGGAGATCGACTCAACAAGAGAGTCTTTTATACTCAACAAGAGAGTCTGAAAAGGTTAGCTTCGCTAGGGGAGAGTCATTTGTACAAAGCCCAAGAGGAGGCTACCTTAGCGCTGTGGATTCTGGAGATCCTGAAGCGGGTCCAAGTGTGGGGAACTCTCATGAGAGAGGCCGGGTTTCTGCCTATGTTTGAAGGGAACTTGAGAATGTCTTTGAGACTCAAGGGTCTTAGACTGTCCAAGTCTAGAGTTTTATCTTTTGTATAATGCCCAAGAGGAGGCACGGGCATTAAGGGATGGGTATCAACCCTACAACGGCTGGAGTTTTGACGCTGGAAAGACTGCTCTAGCAAAGGATGACTAAGTTCTGTCTTATACCTTCAAGAGGTCGTCAGGGTCCTTGTATTAAGCCCAAGAGAAGGCATGAGAACTTCTAAGAAGCCGGAGGGTCCTTGTACAACGCCCAAGAGGAGGCGGGGATGCTTTTAGGAAGCCTGTGGGTCCCCAAACCAAGAGAAGTTCAAGAAATGCAATTCACAAAGAAGAGATCATTCCAGGAAAGTTTAAGAATTTGGAAGAAACTCAAGAGATTCTATTCACGGAGAATAGATCAACTCTGGGGAGTAGAGTCGCTTTGACAATTTCTAAGGGTGACAGTCTGAGAAAAGGTTCATCGAGAATACTGCTTTTCTCTTTGTTCCATATTGTTTAACCCCAAGAGGAGGTAAAACTGTATCTGATAATCCTATGGGGGATCTAGTTTTGACTGTATTTAAGAGTGACCAACAAGCTTTACCTAGTTCTAGACGTAGTTGTCGGGGAAAACTCTAAATAACTATACTAGTATTACACAGTGGATATTTGACAAGTATAAAAGGATGTGAAAGAAGACTTACAGTGAAGCAGCCCCACAATACAGTTATATACATATGAAAGCGATAAATGAAAGCGGATAAACACTTACCCGTTGTAGAGCTTCCATTCTGTTTTGTTAGTTGTTCAACAAAGAAAACTTTGATAACAATATTATATTCAAAATCAAAGGAGAAAGTGCTTTCAAAAGATTGTCGGGGCTTACAGCTCAAAGAGAGACCCAAGTTTTAACGATGATCGCACCGTTGTTTTGAAAACTGTACAGAGGGACTTAGATAATATGTGAGAACCTAAAGTTTTTATGTACAAGGGGATTGGGTCTTATACTCTATTAGAGGCCCAAAATGTTTTTGTACCAGTGATGGGGCTTACAGCTCAAGGAGAGGCCCAGGGTTTTATTTTGAACAGGCGATCGTGCCGAGGTTTTTTCTTTTAACACAGAGGGACTTATACAATATCTGAGCCCAAAAAAGGTTTTGGTTAAAAGGGAATTGGATCTTACACTCTACTAGAGGCCCAAAGATGTTTTAAAGAAAGGAAATGGGACTTATGACACGAGGGTAGGCCCAAAAGTTTTTTCAAATGGCGATTGCGCCGAGATTTTTGAAAACGCAGTGAGTCTTATACAATGAATGAGACCCAAAAAGGTTTTTTTTTCAAAGGGGTTGGGTCTTACACTATATTAGAGGCCCAAGAGTGTTTGAAAAAGTTTGATGAGGATTGAATGAATCAAAATCCTAATTTGTTTTCAAAAATATATCTTAATTGAACAAAAATTCAATTAAAATGATCAAAATTGTTAAACATTTTTGAAAAACAAATTGTGATCTTGGATTAATGTTTGAAAAATCATGTTTATATCCACAAAATGATTGGAAATCAATTAAGTTTGGAAAATCAAGGGAGAAAAAATATTTCAAATGTTAAAAACAAATAAAATATTAATTCTTTGCAAAAATATCAAATATATGAAATAAATAATATTTTTGGGATTTTTTGGTAAAATAAAATATTTTAACATTTTTGTGAATTATTAAAAAAAAGAATCAACTCAAAATCATTAAAACTCAAAGAGAAATTAATTTTTGAATCAATTAAAAAAAATCACAAAATTCAAATATTTGAATTTTCAAAAAGGGCGCCAAGAACATGGCAAGAACACGCGCCACCCTCTGTTTCTACAGATTTTCATTTTCTATCCAATCTCACTGAATACTTGATTATATCATGCAATCTATATATCAATCTGCTCGTTTTCACCTCACGATCATGTCTATGGTTTTTAATTTCATTTATTTTAAGCATGGAATAAGAAATCAAAGAGAAACCTCAAGAACCCTAAAATTTGCATGAAGGCTCAGAAATTCCATACACGATTCAAACAAAGCAATTGATTGAGGGTAAACACTCTATGCATGATTATGAACATATGGCCAAATTACTGTGCAGCAAAAAATGCATGGATCATAGAGTTAGAAGAGCTCATGCTTACCTCTTGCAGCTGGTGATCGTGTTTTGTGTTAGAGGTGTTGCAAGCTGGTTCCAAAGATTTGCACAGCTTCCTTGGGTGCCAAGTGATGTGTCTGAATGCTTGGAGTGGTTTCAAACAAGCTGAAACTTGAGATGGTACCTCAACTGCACCTCTATCAAGAACTTGAGCAGTTGGCAAGTGATTTTTTGATTTTGGTGTTACAGATGTTATGTGAGTGTTTAGATCATTTCTATACGATGTTTATGAGGTGTGTGTGTGTGATTGATTTGGTTGGAATTGCTCTCAAACTCAAAACCCGATAGTGACTTGCTTTGGAAGGCAAATTTAGAAGTGAGAAGGTGATTTTGAGGAAATCATTTGTTTGATGGCTTTGGTATACTCAAACTGAGCACAAATGAGCTCTATTAATAGTAGATCAAGTTTGTTTTGCAAGCATTAGTGAATGGCAACTACTGCAGAAGTTTGGCAAATGTTTATCAATAGGAATCCAAGTCTCCTCTAGCCATTGACTAGAGGTTAGAGCACAGGTTGCTGGTTCCCTAGTTCTTGGATAAGTCTTGACTGAATTCAGTTGGAAAGGGCTCAATCCATGCCAACTTGGTGCATCCATTAAATACTCCAAACCAAAATTGGAGTCTTGTCCCTCTTTTAGGCATTTCTAGGTTTGGCATGCTACTTTTGGTTCCAAGGACTTGGGAGGCGGATGGATCAGTGTTTGTCCCTCCTTGGTCTCCCCCTGAGGTGTTCAGATGGATAAACTTGTTTGTCATTTGTAAAATTTGCTCAAATCGAGCAAAATGCCCAAATCTGCCTTGCCATGACAGTTTGCAGCAAGGCACAATGTCATTGTCATATCTCATGACTTAAGTGGAGTTTCATGGAGTTCTTGGCCATTTTGGAAAGCTCTTATATGATACAACACATGTGTGATCATAGTTTATCTTGATGCTTTTTGGATCCAAGTGAAAAATCCCCCTACTTTTGGAAAAAAAGCAAGACAGATTCTGACTTAGTGAAAATTTCACTAAGTGTTGGAAAAACTGGCATTTCATGTTTTCAGCCATTTTGATCATTCCATAACTCAAAATCTATGATGAATTGGAATGAGTTATAGTTGACACTTTTAAAGTATGCCATTAGTGCTACAAATCCATCTTTGGATCAGCCCAAATGGTTGCTTGGATCTCAACTTATGATCCTTGGAAGTTGGTACCCTAGCCACTTTGTTCCATAACTTAGAAAATTTCTATGTTTTTTATGGTTACCCCTTTTACAAGTTATCCCATTTTTCTTGATTTTTCTTGATGAATGATGATTCCAATCACACATTAACATCATTTTAGGGTCAAAGAACCATAATTGTGAAAAATCTCAAAAAGTCAAAGTTGACTTTTGTGCACAGTTGACTTTTTGTCAGATGAACTCCAAACTGTGTGATCCTCTATGAAATCAAGTCCTTGGCCTAAACCAAACTTGATGGATTGATTTCATAGGTGTTATAGGGTGTATTGAATCATGTCCCAAGGTTTGGGAGCATGCCTGGGTCAAAAGTCAAAGGCACAGTTGACCTTTCCCGCGAAACCCTAATTGTGGTTCTAATGAATTTGAAACTTATTGATCAAGCTTCTTGGACCAATCCATTATTTCAAATGGATCAATGTAGTGTGTTAGAGACCCTCCAGTCCTCTCTTGAGGTCCTGGCTCATGTTTTGTCCCAAAAGTCAACTTAGGGGTGAATTAGGTCAAGAAACCCTAATTCCTAATTTTTTTATGAATGTATCCCCTGAGGCAAAATTGACTTGATGATTGGGCTTATGATGTCCCATGTATTATCTTAGGTTATACTTTGAAGCATTGGCTCATGCCCAGAGGAAAAATTCCATCTGGAGGCCATGGTCGACCAAACCCTAAATTGGTGATACTGGCAATCTTGAGGCTTGAACCACTTAGAATGCTGCAACCTTGTGCTTGATTCTTGCTGTGGGAGTCCTCTTGATCCATTGTGGATGTTTGAGAGGTTAGACAAGTTAAAGATGATGTCAATTTTTTATTGATCCTTTGCCTAAGAACTCTGAGAGGACTTGAAACCCTAATTATTGTTTGTAGTGAATTCTCACCCATCTTTGGGGAGACTGATGAGGCATAATGATTCATCCATATTGTGGTGATGATTTGTACAATGATGGGAAATCTTAGTGGTCAAAATTTGGGGTATGACAAGGATAAAAAATTATTTTAACCCACCTATTCTCCTTGATGTTCTCCAGTCCTACGTTCTGCTAGTTTGACACAAACGTTCACCTTTCAAAATGATTTTGAATGGTATATGTGATGGTAGAGGAACCGACGAGGGTTTTGGAGTGGCAGTCACTCACCTTTTATTTTTGTCACATGTGATCACACGAACTTGTTCTTATTGAGAATTTTTCTCTTTTGATTCTTTGTTTTGTTCTTTTTGTTTTCCCTAATTTTTGCGTAGACTGATTATTTTGAATTTGCAGTCTACCGGGATGCCCTAATTTTTGCCTAAGTCCTTTGTTTTTTATTTTTTTACTTAGTGGGCTTTTATTCTTTTGCTTTTTTTTTTGTGATTTGGATTTTTTTTCCTCGAACAAAATCGTGTGACATGTGTTTGTTTGATTTGTAAAGGGTGAGTTGTGACTGCCTCATTCCTTTGGTCGGTGAGGGACAACCATTGTGGATTTTTTATTTTTCCGACCTCTTGCAAGGGATAGGACTTGGTTGATCCTCAGAATAGGGTACTCCTCTTTTGAAATTTGAACGCATGGTCAAACTAGTTGAAGACTACCCTGCCCCTGGTTAAGATTGAGGGTTTTTTGTGCACAGAAGGAAACTCCTACTTCAAGGCCCAAAGGGGTAGACTATGGATTATATTCCTTATAACTCCGGTGTTTGGGAATATGACCAATGCCTTACATCATCAGCAGGGTTTTATTCGAAGCATACAGACAATGATCTCATGTCTTTTTTGATTTCATCATTCTCTTTTTGATTTTGCTTGAACAATTGTACGATATTGATAAAAAGTATGAGTGAACACTAATGAATTTATTCAAAACATGCATATTCATTTCATTATTATTATCATCTGAAAACAAACAAGTTTTACAAGTGAACACTGCTTGACAAAAAGAAAGATTACAAGTGGAAAATATGGAATGACATGATGATTACCAATATTGAGGGAGTGCTCTCAGGCTTGAACAATTATTTGAAAGGATGCCTTTGCAGTCTTAGGCCCTACACTGTCAAGGAATTTCCGTTTACCCACAGTTTCTCACTTTGAACAGTTAAGTGCTTCTTGTCAATCAACTATTGGACCTTAGCTTTAAAAGCGTTGCAATCCTCAGTCAAATGCCCAGCTGACCCAGCATGATATCCACATTGCACATTGGGATCATAACCAGGTGGGAATGGTTCTGGTGGAGGCTTCAGGGCATTGGGAACCACCAGCGAGTTCTGAACCAGATATGGGAGAAGTTAAGTGTATGTCACAGAAATCAGATCTAAAGGAGCATTCATTCGTTCTAGATTGTTCCGGGGCTTGCGCGGGTTCTGGCGCTCTCGGCCTAGGGCTCGCTGATTATGAGTCTGAGGAGCCTGTTGATATTGGGTTACAGCAACATGCGAGAATGAATAGTACAGCGTAAGAGCTAGAGATGCTTGAGGATGAATCTGACGAGTAGCATATTGTGGGAACACTTGAGCAGGGTGCATCAATCCAGGATTAACCGTATGATTAAAAATCTGACCAAATTGGATCCCATACGGAGTGTAGGGTGCCCCAGGGTAAACAAGTGGGAGTGCAATAGAAGAGGGTGCCCCAAGATATGTAAAAGGCATTCTAGAGTTAGCAGACTGACAACCATGGTAGGGGTATTGCCCAACAGGTTGAATAGTTGCAGGAATCTGCACATGAACAGGAGGACCTTTATTCTCAGCTTTAGGAGATGTTTTGGCAATCCTAGATGCATACTTCTGACAAAGCTTCTCAGTAAAGCAAAGCAACTTCTGATCGAGGAGCTTTTGAACTTTATTCTTAAAGATGACATAGGCTTCTGTAGCGTGCCCCACATATCCAGCATGGTATCCACACGTGGTATTAGGATCATGCTTAGGATGATAAGGAAACTTGGCTGGCGAGATCTCTTTAGGAACCATTGCCCCAACATTAGTCAGAATAGGAAATAGATGTGTGTAACTCACGGGAATTGGATCAAGACGAGGACGTCTCCTCCCTTGATTGTTGTTCCTTTTTCTGATTTGCTTACGCTTTTGTTTCTGATTGCCTTCAGTGGTCTTCTGATTAGAAAAGGGGTAGACTGGCAGATTTCTTACATCCACATTCATGATCTTATCCACTTTTTGTCCATTCTGGGCTTGCTCATCAACCACAACCCGATCCGAGGAGTTCATTGTCATACTGTCCAGGAGTAGTTCCACAACCATGTCAACCTTGCCTTCCTTGTACATTGTGTTCTCATACCCAACCTGTTCCATGATTCTTTGGCTTTCGGCGTCGGAGAATCGTTGTCTTTGGGCTAAGAAGGAAAGAAAGTGAGCTTTGTTTCTGGTTTGGATGTATGCGATGCCAATGTATGTATGCATATGTTGTTGATGTAGGCGGAATGCAAATGAGATATGCAACACCCAATAATGCAAAGGTTAGATGGTGCAACAGCTCAACATACATATGATGATGCATTAACTCAAGTTCAAAAGTTTGGCATACATGGTGATGCAATAACATTATGCAATAATGAAAGTTAGGGATGCAACATCTTCTGGATAATCTGCGTATGTAATTCTGTGTAGGTGCAGAGATCTGACGCGGTGATAGAACAAAGGTTGGAAGAGTCTTGGTTTCCTGCAAAAAAAAACCTAATATCCCCCTCACAGGTATGATCTAGCCAAGAATGGTCCTCAGCTTCTCAGGCTCTTAGGTCGAGAAATAATAACACGTTCACCATTTCTGATTTGGCATTATTACTCCTCAAGGAGGCCTCCACTGATTCCCCTAAAAAGGGTCATCCTATAGCAAGTTCTCAACTTTGGGTCCTCGGATCAAGAAACGTAATGGGTTTGACATTTCTGGTCTGCCATTATTGTTCCTTGGGAGGAGTGCCGTAACTGAGTCCCCGGGAATGGTCACTAGAGTCGACAGCTCATCAAGGGAATATTTAATGACTTGCATCAACATGCAGTATCGGACATCTCCTAGAAGAACCTTGTCTGGCTGTGGGTCTCGTGAACACTACACGTGGTCACCACCACGCAAGCGACACGACTATCCACTCTAAAACCCGTGTGTATGCTCAAGCCTGGGTAGTGGGCTTATCTCTCAGAACACCCATCCCACTAACAATAAAGAATATGGCAGATATCCAGAATATACATCATACGAATATCTAAAGCAGTAAAGAAATGTAGTAAATAAGCACAAAGCGAAATAAAGCGTAAACATAAAGCTAGTAAAGCGTGAAAGATAAACACCCAAACAAGCAAGAAAACAAACAAAACAAGGCGAGACCCCAACTAGCAGGAGCAAGGAATCCACAGCAGAGTTGCCAGCTGAAGATGGCTGGTTTATACCTGAGTGAATCGCACACTCAAAGATACAACAGAGTCGCCATCGAACTTTATTTAGTCCTAAAGGACAGGGAAAATATCGATAAAACCCAAGGGGAAGAGAAACGAGAACGGGGGTCAGTTATACAAAAGGAAGGTACTAGCACCTTACGCATCCGTCGTACTTGACGGGAACCATTTCGCTTACTTCTAGGATTGGATGGGTTATCCATGTAAAGGCTTCTAGCTAAAAGAAAAGGAGAGAAAAGAAGAAAAGAGAAAAAGAAAGAAAGAAAGAAAGAAAGTAAGAAACTGCTCGCGGAGGATTAGGGCACTCTTGCCTACGTACCCTCATAGTACAATGAGGAAATCAGAGCTCCATAGTTCATGGAACCAGGGACATAGAAGAAGAATGAAAGAAGATGGAAATGGGCTCGCCAAGATCATCGCAATCTTGTGCCTACTATAGCGGCAAAATCGTGAGTGTAAGTTATTGATTAACTTAACCCGAAAAGCAAGAGTCGCCACCGCACTTTAATTTTATCTAACAAGGAAAGGAAAAAGAGCGAACAAAACCTACACAAGCTCTACAACAAGAACAAGTGAACAGAGTCTGGGTAAGGGGGTTGGTTACGTTACGGGAAGGTGTTAGCACCCAAAATGTCTATAGTACTCCATAGGAACCCTTTGAAATATTTACGCTTTTGGTCTGAAAAAGTTTGCTTGAAAAGAGATTGAGGAGATGAGAAGAGAAATTTATTTTTAAGATTTTTGTGTTTGGAGAGACTTGTTGCCTCATGCCTACGTACCCACGAAGTGCAATGTAGGATCAAAACCTCGTAGTTCGTGGTACAAAGAATGAAATTTGTTTGTTTTGGTTGATTTTATAATGTAAAGACAAGTCGTCATTTCCAAGCGAATAATTCCGCTTAAAGAGATGAATCATGTCTAAACTTATGAAAAAGTTAAAGGAAAAAATGCACTAGGGCACAAAAAGAGTTTGATGAGTTAGATATTTTTTAAAGTCTTTTGAAAAAGGTGTCAATATGCTTATGTAGTTTAGCATTTGTTAAGAGATGAAAAGAAAAGAGTAAAGTCACTTGACAAAGTCAAGGTTTGATTATGAAAGAGGTGATAGTGTGAAATCAAGAAGATTTTGAAAAAGGGAGAGAGTTTTGAAAATTGAAGAATGGGTGGAGAAGAAGTGACTATCCTAAAGCATAAAGTAAAATCTAAGGATAAGAATAGCCTAACCACACAAGTAAGCTCCATAGTCTTCGAACCATAATTCCAAAGCAAAGGGAGAAGGTCCTAGTTCTAAGTCCAAGGATCCAAGAATAGCATTGAAGTCCAAGGTCTAGGTGGAAAACTCCATGTCCATTGCAAAGGATAGTAACCATAGTCCAAGATTAGAAACCCAAGTTTTTTATAGGTTTTGGCCTTTATTAATGTTTTTGGTCCAAGTGGACAAATAGAAAAAAAGCATAAGCATAAACATGTGTCCGACGGACAAAGGAAAAATTGCGGAAGCATAAACATGATATAAAACGATAATAATGGAGCATAAAAGTAAAAGAGAGATAGGGAGCGAGAAGGAAGCATAAAAGTAAAAGTTAGAAGTTAGTGATTAGTAGCACAAGGCTCTAGTGCCATAAGCCTTCACCGATTATTCCGTTTCGCGTCTTGAACTATAATGATTAAATAATGTACTTAGGTCAAGGTTAGCGAAGACTTGTTAGAAGATTGATATAATCAAAACCTTTACAACAACAAGCTTCAATGATTTTGAACCTAATACAAAAGATTACCCAACATCGGGTTGACGCGACCAATCAAGGTCCGGACCATGAAAGTTCAAATTCCGAATTGGATAAAGAGGGACACATGTTTCGCTATGTTAAGCAATCACCAAGTAATTTATGGAGTAATTACCCTACAATGAGGCCGGTCAATAGATCTTTCTGCTAATGCATGCTAGATGAACGATATGTAGATCGTCATCCGAAAGCAATACCGCACAAAAGAAAAAAAGGTAGTGATCTAGTCTTGATCAAAATTCAACAACGGAATTCTATGATCCATAAGACTTTCATCGATCAAAAGAAAAGAAATGTAGATGAAGGGAAAATTGGATCTAACAAGTTATGATCCACACAACAAACAACAAATGAGAATCCAAAGAAATGGAAAAAGAGTTAAAATGAAAGAATTAAAACATTTTCAAATAATTTTTTTCAAAGAAAATTTTCTAAACAAAATTCCAAAAAACAGTAGTAAATCCAAATTCAAAATAAAAAGTGTTAGAAAAAAATTTAGAAAAAGAAAAAAAAATAATAATAAAAATTGAGGGAGGTTTGAAAAGGAAAAGATGGTGGTGTAGATCAATCGGGCTAAGCCCAAATCAAATGAGAATTTCTCTTAAAAAAAGAAGAAACAACAGGATCAGAACCCTGTTTCATCATCTCCTTTCGTTCAAAAAGAAAAAGAACGGTCGGTACTGTAGCTCATTAATCCGCAACCAAAATTTCCACCGCTCCGGAACGACGGCGGAGCTAAAGCCTCACGCGGTTGTGATCGGGATTCAACATTCTAGTCAAATATGTTGACAATTTCAAAGATTACGCAAACACAAGCTTGAATTCAAACCGCAAAAATTAGTCAAAAATCCGTCAAATACCTTCGAACTATCGGTAAAAATTGTTTCAATTCTTCTCCAGTTCTTCTTTGAATTTGTTATTGAAGTTGTTGTGTGAATCTTGGCAGCGAGTGGGGGCTGAATTTGTGTTGTGAATCCTTGTTGTAGTTGTGAATTCTTTGCAGGTTTAAGGAGTGAAGACTTGAAGTTGGTATTTGTGGATTGAAAAAAATTGGAAGATGAATATGAATGAAGGTTAATGGTTGGATGAAGATGAGTTAAAGTTTTAAAGTGAAACTTGAAGTATGAATTTGGAATGTGTATTTGATAGAATTTTTTGCAGAATTATTTTGGTCCTCCAAGCATGAATGAGATGAGTGAATGGAGGTCCTATTTATAGCAGAAGAGGTGAGTTTTTTCTATTGAATTCGTTGCCGTTTTTATTGTGTTTTCTTTGCGTTTTGGAACTATGGTTTACACGTGAGTGACTTGCTGATGCACTGCGTTTTGTTTTCGTTTTGAAGCTCGTGTGATGTCGTTTTGTATAGTTTGCAGCTCGGGTAGTGATGTTTGTGGCTAGCATGACATTTGTAGCATGGAAGGCTTGACGTGAGGATTGGATGCCTGGGAATGTGCTTTTGCGTGGAAGCTGGTTTTGATATTTTGGCATGATGATGGCTGGGCGTGATTTTGCCCAGCTGGGATTTCTTGGAAACGGCTGGAAATAAATTCGTACGTGCTTGCCTTTGACTTGGTTGTGTTCAACTTGGAATGGTTTAATGGCTTTGACACGGCTTGTGAAACTGCTTGCGGTTTGTACAAATGTGTGGCATGGTTAGAAAGAAATAACATAAAGCTTGGAAAATGGCGTGATGGCTTTGTTAGTGAAAAGTTGTAGCAGCTGGCTTGTGAATTTTTAGAACGTTGGCTTGAAGCATGAACTTAATTTTCTAACTTTTGGATTTTTTTGTTATAATGGGCTGAATTAAAAAAAAAAGAATGGAAATGGGCTTATAGAAGTAGTTTGAATTAAATGTGAAAAAAAGATTTTGATAAATTGGTGTGTGTATGGATTAAAAATATAATTGGATATGGATGAATGGTTTTCTTTTATTTAGAAAAACTGATCAAAATAAGGATAAGGGTAATTGAAATGGATATTTATGGATATTTGGGTAATGACTAATTGAAATGGGTTTAATGAATGGTATTAAAATGGACATTTGGTTTTTTTTTTTTGAATTGAAAATGGGTTAGAAAATGGATATGAATAGCTTAGGAAAGAAAATGGATTGAAAGTGAATATTGAATTGGTTTAGGAAAAACTGGATAATTGGTTATGGATATGGTTTAGCAAAAATGGATATTCAAAATGGATATTGAATAGATGAAATTGAAAAACGGTTTTAGATTTCTAGAAAGTGGATAATGAATAAAGTGGAAATGGATAAGTGGTTTTAGATTAGATAAAAGGGATTAAAACTGGATAATAGAAAAAAATGGTTTAGAATGATGGATAATCAAATGAATATGAAACCAATCTCAAACTTTTTTGACAAGCCTCTGATAAAGTGCACACAACTACCACTGAACAATTTTGCCACTTAAGCAATAGCCAAATGAATCATATGAAGTTTCCATAGCACAACTACCATTGAACAATCTTGCCACGGAAACAAAACATCTGAATCAAACATCTTCTGAATCTCTGAATTTCTGAACCCAAACCTCACATGAACCAACTGCTTGATAAACTGGAGAATCGCATCCTGACTTTGAACAACTACTGCTTGAGAAATAAACCACTGAAACATATAACTTTCTCTTGAAGCAATTGCTTGATAGCTCGACCAAGATTAGGTCAAACACCCATCTTAACTGGATTAAGAACAAACAGTCACATTTGACTTGAAATCACTTCATTGTCTACGACAAACCTGCACAACACATAGAGAGAGAAACTACAGCAATTTTTTTTGGTATTTTGGTTAGAGGTTAGATAAACAGAAACAAGTGAGAATAATATACATATACTCTGGAGAAGCAAAGATTGTGATCTTGTTTGTTGTATAAGATGCAATTGAAATGTGCAAAATCTTAGGGGTAAAAATTAGGGTCTTACAGCTGCCCGTATTTAAGTTTCTTCAATCAGGAGATATGAAGGTTGAAAACTTCGTCTCGACAAGATTGAAGATACTCAAATACAGAAAACAAAATTTTTAGCCCTGAGATGCCACAAGATGATATGAATGCGAAGAATGAAACACTCTGCGAGGAAACTTGAAACAAGAGAGTCATGGTAAATTGAGAGAGATGACGCAAAAAGACACGCTGGGGAACACAAGATATTTCTGGATATCTGTCAAGGTGACAAGAAGTATCCATCAATAGTTGGAAAAAGAGGGACAAGACCTTGGGAAAACGAGTAGTGACATCCAAGAATAGCATTGGATGGAAACTATAAACTAGACAAAAGGTATGACAAAAGATGTCCAAGAATGGCATTGTATAGCAACAAGAAAGTTTTTGGTGAAAACAGCAACGTCATCCAAGAATAGCATTGGATGGAGGAAACTACAGCATTCAAGAATGGCATTGAATGGGGCAACAATAAACATCAGAGTCATCCAAGAGTAGCATTGGATATAAACAAAACTTCCATTTGAAAAACTTCACTGGGGACATCCAAGAATGGCATTGGATGGCAAGGTTAAACATCAGAGATATCCAAGAATAGCATTGGACTTGACTGGGGAAAAGGTATCCAAGAATGGCATTGGATAACAAAGGGATCACGACATTCAAGAACGACATTGAATGAAGTGAGAAAGGTTCTGGAAAATATATCATAAGTATCCAAGAATGGCATTGGATAAAAAAGAGTAGGAACTTTCAGGAATGGCACTGAAAGATAAAGTTAAATCACTATATTCAAGAATGGCATTGAATGATAGTGAGAAAGACATCCAAGAATGACACTGAACGCAAAGGAGAAAACTCATTCAGGAATGACACTGAATGAACAGATAAAACTTTCAGGAATGGCACTGAAATATATCCAAGCAAATACGATGGGGATTACAGAAGAGAGAAAAGCTTCCAGGAATAGCATTGGGAGAAACAAGAGGAACAAGGTATCCAGGAATGGAACTGGAGATCAAAAGAGACAGACATCCAGGAATGGCACTGGAGTGGAAGAAGACAAACATCTAACAACAACAATAGATACACAGGGAAACGACAACATTCAGGAATGGCACTAAATGAAAAGGCAGGTAAAAGTTTTGGTACGCGCCAAGTAAGTTGGACTTTGATCATAAGGTAAGATGTTGAAAACAACAGGACCTCGGAAAAATGCATATGACCGCGAAGCACAGTTCGAGCTATGAAAATCTTTCTATGTTTGATAGATGAATGATTTATGTATGCAATGCATATGATAGAACAACTGAGATAGACTCTTTTGTGAGGTAAGAATGGAACTCTGATTCCTCAAAACAGGGAACACTGCCAACTTTGCTTGGAGAGAAGATATGGAACATATCTCTATCACACTGATGAATTGTATCAGGCTAATGGTCTTTTGAGGAAAGACATCTTGAGGATTCTTGAAGAAGATTGCCCCAGATTGATTGACTGATGAAAATAAACTGATCATAGCTTCAGCTTGATTGCTGCAGGGGGAAAAGATTGAACTGATCATGGCTTCAATTCTTGAAATGATTGTTGAGGATAAACTGATCATGGCTTCAGCTTGATTATTGCAGGGGATGAACTGATCATGGCTTCAGTTCTTGAAATGACAGTTGAGAAGGCTTAACTCAGTATGAATCTTGAAAGATATCTTCTGGCTAACCAATTATGAGAGTGAATTGCACTGAGCAACAAATCTTGAACTGATTCACAACAGGATCTAGAGGTAATGTGCCCCTGATTGGATCACTGACCAAGTTTCTCAACTATTTGAAATTTCTTGATGAGGAAAGTTTGCCTACAAACAATATTATTCACACATGGTAATTTTAATGCAAAGCTCATGCAATTTTGAAATCAAAAATCATTTTTTGAATGACATTATTGATGTAAAGAAAAATGTATCACTTGTCAAAACACGGTGATTTAGACATGCAAAGATGAAAGATAAAGCAAAGGTATGACATTAAAGCAAATGATTGGCAATAATCTTAGGAGTCAGTTTACGCAACCTTGCTGTAGTATGCTTTCAAAAGAAGCCTGGCTTCAATTAGGTCTTTTGAAGGTTGTAACGTGGTCTGGTTCACGGCTTTTGAAACAAAGGATATAGGCTCAAAGTTTATTTGTACCCAACCCATTCTTCGTGATGATCTCCAGTCCTATGCTCAGTTAATTCAAACTATACATTCAGGTTCCAGGAGATTTTGGAATTGCAACACTGTTATGATGATGGCTCAAAAGATTTTTGAGATGGCAATCACTTCTCTTACAATATTTTGTTGTTTTTGATGAGGACCTTAGTCAACTTGTTTTGTCTTTGAGGATTTTGGTAACCTCTTGATTTTTCTTTTGTTATCCCTAACTTTTGCCTGGACTGTGTCATTTGAGCTTATAGTCAGCGGGATGCCCCAATTTTTGCCTAAGTCTCCTTCATAGGTTTTGACTTAGCAGGCTTTTCTTTTGATTTTTTTTTCAAAATAATTTTTTGAAGATAGTGACAGCCTGGCTTAATGATTACGGTGAACCATCATTGGCTTTTGATTTGAAAGACATCTTCGACACTTCTTTGATGTGTGCGAAGGAAAGCTTGTGATTGCAATCATTCTCTTGTGTTTAAATGCAAAGTCAAATTAACTAAACTACCCATCCCCAGGTTAGAATTGCGGGTTTTTTTGTACAGAAAGAAACTCCAACTTCTAGGCTCGAAGGGGTTGCCAAGGATTAACTTCCTTATTTCTCCACTGTTTGGGAGTTGAAACAATGCATGTACATCATCAGCCAAGTTTTAATTGAAAGCGTACAATAGCAATTTCAGGTATTTCGTTTTCATCATCCTCCCTCCAATCTTTGCATAAACAAAAACTTGATAAAGAAAGTGAACAGGAGATATATTTTTGTTTTGTGAAAAAGAAAGCATAAAGATGCACACAGTGGATATAAATGAATTTGAATTAAAACATTGCATTGCTCATTTCATTGAAATTACCATGAAAGTACGAATAAAGTTTGAAAGCAAACAGTCAATATAATCAAAGAAAAGTGCAAAAAGAAAGAAACAAGGCCTAGTGACTAATCAGCAACAAGGATGAGATGTCCTGTCTGAAACACTGGCTTTAGGAGATGATTCATCTGAACTGACTCAAACTTCACTTGGCATGCTCTGGCAAAGGATTTTTGACAACATTGGGATTGTCATCAAGAAAGGTCAGAATCTTTGCTTTCACCAATTCTTGTACTCTAGCTTTCAATGCATGGTAACCTTCCAAGTTATGGCCTGCCCCACCTCAATGGAACTCACAGTGAAGATCAGCCCTATAGCCAGCTGGGAGAGGATTCGGAGGAGGAGGTAGATCCCTCGTTGTAATCAAACCTTTCTTTACAAGAAATGGATATAGCTCAGTGTTGGACATCAGGTTAGGATCAAAGCTAACCCTATTGCGATTGTGAGTTTGTCTAACAGCCAGACGAGGAGCTTGAACTGGTTGAGCATTGACAACGGGAGCAACTGTAGCTACATATTGTTGTTGCCCGCGATGAGGTTTCCCTTCAACTGAAACAGCATGGGTATCACCATCCTTTTTCTTTTGAAAAGTCCCAACATACTTTTTAGCACCACTAAAGGCTTTAGCATTGGCAATCTTTCCTTTCTTGATACCTTTTTCAAGTCTTTCTCCAATAGTGACTAGGTCAGGAAAACCAAATGATACACTTCCTATCATCTTTTCCCAAAAGAGTGGCTGAATAGTGTCCATGAACAAACCAATCAACTCCTTTTTAACCAAGGGTGGCTCCACTTTAGCAGCTAGCTCTCTCCAGCGCTGAGCGTACTCCTTAAAGGATTCTTTTTCTTTCTGAGACATATTTTGTAATTGACGGTGATCAGGTGCCATGTCTAGATTGTACTTATATTGCTTTAAGAAAGCATCAGCCAAGTCTTTCTAGCTTTGGATACGGTTTTTCTCAAGTCCCATATACCATTTCATTGAAGCCCCACTCAAGCTGTCTTGGAAATAGTGAATGTGCAGTTTGTCGTTTTTGGCATAAGCAACCATCTTGCGGCAGTACATCACCAAGTGGCTTCTGGGACAGGTGTGCCCCTTGTATTTCTCAAAATCAGGAGTTTTGAATTTTGCAGGCATAACCAAGTCGGAAACTAAGCACATGTCCATTGCAGCAGCACTAAAGACATCACTTCCTTCCACGACTCTTATCCTTTTGTCTAGAGTTTGCCATTGCTCTCTGACTTCTTCAATGTATCCAGGTTCTCCCTGAATTTCAGATTATGGACCAGCAGCATGGTACACGAAAGGAGGATTCTCAAAAATAGCTTGAGCAACAGAATGCACAACAGGCTGAGGTTCAGTGAACAATGGAACTGAAGATACTGGCAGTATAGACGGGACAAACACAGGAGTAGTTGCAAAGGGTGGCGAGTAATTCGGAGGTAACCCAAATTCTGGCCAAGTAGAAGCTGGTTGCTGAGTCAGTGGAGGGTCAACAACAGCAGTTGAAGTTTCAACAACCACAGTCCTCTGAGGTGGTTCACCTCTAGCAATCAGAACTTGCAGTATTTCTGTGAGTTTGGTCATGCCGGCCTTCAACTCATCAATTTCCATTCCGACTTCAGCGTTGTGTTGTTCTTGATTTTCCATTCTCAATCTGACAGCAGCTCTAGTTCCGTAGTTGTGTTGAGGAAACAGCTTGACGGTGAACAGATAACTGAAGAAGGAGACAGTTGAAATGAGTTTCTGGACAACTGGGAAGAATGCAGATGTATGCTCATGGATGCAAGAGTGCATGAATGTAACAACCACAAACAAGATCACGCAAAGCACACAGGTTCAAAGGTTCGAGTCACGAGCATGGAGTCGAGGTTAAGAACCAATCCACAAAGGTATGTACTAAGGGTATAACACCTGCCGATCAAGGTTCTAAAGAAGTTCCCAGAGTCTACAACCCATCTTTTAGATATTATCGATTTCCAAACTGCATGGTAGTGAATAATATTCTCAAGAGAGTCTCGTCTGAGTGTGGTATCACGTAACAACTGATTCAAGTCTGCACATGAATAACCACCGCACCACGTCCTAATAAGGCCAAGATGGGTTAAGGGTTCGAAAGTCCCCGGCTTCGGGTCCTCGGATCAAAAAGCATAACGGGTTTGCCATCTCTGGTCTGCTATTATTGCCTCTTGGGAGGAGTGCCTCAACTGAGTCCTCGGGAATAGTCACCAGAGTCGACAGCTCTCTAGGTTATATTCCATCGTCTGCCCCAATGCGCAGGATAGAACATTACCAAAGAAAACCTTGTCTGGATGTGGAGTTTTCGTGTACACTACGTCTGGCCAAATGCCACACAAGTCACACTACTTTCCACCCTAGTCTTAGGTGTATGCTCAAGCCTGGGTATTGGGCTTATCTCACCACACAGATCACCAAGCACCCTAACAGAATAACCAATAACAAACAAATAAGACAGAAAGCGATAAATAAATCAAAGTAGGCTAAACCCACTTGGAACCAGAGATTCCCCAGCAGAGTCGCCAATTTTCTGTAGCGGCAAAATCGTGAGTGTAAGCTATTGATTAACTTAACTCGAAAAGCAAGAGTCGCCACCGCACTTTTATTTTATCCAACAAGGAAAGGAAAAAGAGCGAACAAAACCTACACAAGCTCTACAACAAGAACAAGTGAACAGAGTCTGGGTAAGGGGGTTGGTTACGTTAAGGGAAGGTGTTAGCACCCAAAACGTCTATAGTACTCTATAGGAACTCTTTGAAATATTTATGCTTTTGGTCTGAAAAAGTTTGATTGAAAAGAGATTGATGAGATGAGAAGAGAAATTATTTTTTAAGATTTTTTTGTTTGGAGAGACTTGTCGCCTCATGCCTACGTACCCACGAAGTGCAATGTAGGATCAAAACCTCATAGTTCATGGTACAGAGAATGAATTTTTTTTGTTTTGGTTGATTTTAAAATGTAAAGACAAGTCGTCATTTCCAAGCAAATAATTCCGCTTAAAGAGATGAATCATGTCTAAACTTATGAAAAAAGTTAAAGGAAATGTGCACAAGGGCACAAAAAGAGTTTGATGAGTTTGATGTTTTTTAAAGTCTTTTGAAAAAGGTGTCAATATGCTTATGTAGTTTAGGATTTGTTAAGAGATGAAAAGAAAAGAGTAAAGTCACTTGACAAAGTGAAGGTTTGATTATGAAACAGGTGATAGTTTGAAATCAAGAAAATTTTGAAAAAGGGAGAGAGTTTTGAAAATTGAAGAATGGGTGGAGAAGAAGTGACTGTCCTAAAGCATAAAGTAAAAGCAAAGGATAAGAATAGCCTAACCACACAAGTAAGCTCCATAGTCTTCGAACCATAATTCCAAAGCAAAGGGAGAAGGTCCTAGTTCTAAGTCCAAGGATCCAATAATAGAATTGAAGTCCAAGGTCTAGGTGCAAAACTCCATGTCCATTGCAAAGGATAGTAACCATAGTCCAAGATTAGAAACACAAGTGTTTTAGAGGTTTTGGCCTTTATTAATGTTTTTGGTCCAAGTGGACAAAGAGAAAAAAAGCATAAGCATAAACATGTGTCCAACGGACAAAGGAAAAATTGCGGAAACATAAACATGATATGAAATGATAATAATGGAGCATAAAAGTAAAAGAGAGATAGGGAGCGAGAAGGAAGCATAAAAGTAAAAGTTAGAAGTTAGTGATTAGTAGCACAAGGCTTTAGTGCCATAAGCCTTCACCGATTATTCCGTTTCGCGTCTTGAACTATAGTGATTAACACTTGAAAATTTGCAAATTTACACTGGTTTATCAATTAACACTTTTGCACTGCAAAGTGTTAATCGATTAACACTGGGCAGGGGCAGAAAAAATAGTTTTCCAAAAGTGCTTCCAGCAGCTAATTACTTAATTGAACATCCACATGTTATGGTTCACACTTGTGCACGAAAATTACATCATGTATGAGCAATTAAACAAAAACTGAAAGTATTAACATGATGATCAAAGATCAAACAATCTCATGGCCAATCAAACCGAAAAAACGATCGAAATTACATCGTAATTCCGCAAAAATGATCGAAACAGTGAGTAAAGTAAGATCTACCAACCTACAAGCCGGAGAATTGGCTTGGTAATTGTTGAAAAGGATTCTTCATGTAGATAATCAAAGAAAACCAGAGGAATCTTCAAATTGTAGGCGAATCGTATCGAAACCGAGCTAATTGCGACGAAAACTCCGAAATGAGAATTATCACCGAAGAAGCTTAAAGTAATTACTTGAGATGAATCCAAAAGCTACTAAAGCTCTACAAAATCCAGTAGAATGGAATGACGATGAAGGTTAAGCTCAAGAAAAAGCACTTTCAAGGTGAAAGTAGCTTTTCTTCAATGGTGAATTAAGAGCTTTAGTGTGGTTTTGGAAGAGAATTGAGATGAAGATGAAGAAGTAGCAGAAAAATTCAGAGAGAATGTGAGAGAATAGAGAGTAAAGAAAGTGTGAAATTGTGTGAATGGTTGTGTAGAAGTTTCAAAATGGTGAAACTTTGTTTATATAGACATTTGGTTTGGAGTATGAGAGGTTTGGAATTTGGTTTGGACTTAACATTGGGTGGTTTGGAATTAAGCTAGGAGTTAGTTACACTTGACTCACCGAGTTAAGAAGTTAACTCGGTTAGTTAGGAAGTTAACTCGGTAGCAATCCCAATGTAAGCTTCACATCCAAAGGTTGACATGCTTGGAAATCAAGGAACATGGTACACTTAGCTTAGAGTGATGCATTGGAATAAATACACTTGGAATGTCTTGAATAGCCTTGAAATGTCTAGAGATGTTTAGAATGTTCCACACACTTCTTAGAACAATGTAGAATCTCAAAATGGGGAGGGAAAGTTGATGTCTTGAAAAAGAAGCAAAATCTGCCAATTTTGCATGTGTTAATCAATTAACACATTTGGACTGCAAATGGTTAATTGATTAACCAAGCCAAAAAAATGCCCAGTTTGGCCTGAAAAATGGTGTTGTGGCCACGGTTCCGATTTTCAACCTCTTGCTTTGATGAATAGGCATAGAAATCGTTATTTTCTGCTTATTTTGATGATGAAATGATCTTGTGAGGATGTGATTAATCGAGCTTGGAAAATCTGAAAATCCTGCAATAAGAAACACATAGAGAAAAGGGCAAATGCGTATGCCAGAGATACGAATGCACATGCTTATGCAAAAAAGAAAAAAAAAGAGGTCAAATTTTGGGTTACGACAGTCGGGAATGAAGCATGATGTTGTGCAGTTTGTCTATGCTTGTTCTACTTTCCAGAAGTCGAAGGTTAAGCATCAGAGACTTGCAGGGTTGATGCAGGCGTTGGATGTTCCAGAATGGAAATGGGACAACATTTATATGGATTTTGTGACTGGATTGTCAATTACTCTAAGAGGGCATGATTCTATTTGGGTGGTAGTGGATAGACTGACGAAGTCGGCTCATTTTTTTCCGATTAACATAAGTTTTTCTATGTAGAAGTTAGCAGAGATCTACATCCGTGTAATTGTGATGTTGCATGGAATTCCGTTGAGCATTGTGTCAAATAGAGATCCGAGGTTCACTTCTAGATTTTGGGAGAGTTTGCAAGAGGCGCTGGGTTATAAACTAAGTTTAAGTTCGGGTTATCATCCACATACGGATGGTCAGACGGAGAGGACTATTCAGTCGTTAGAAGATCTGTTGAGGGCTTGTGTTCTAGAACAAGGAGGCACGTGGAATAGTCACTTGTCATTGATTGAATTCACTTATAACAACAGTTTTCATTCTAGTATTGGGATGCCACCTTTTACCTTTTAAAGCGTTTTGAAATTCTGGTACCACATATGTGATGTTACGTGTGATGTCACAACAACACACTCTGCAATGGGCAATGTAAAACAACAGAAGAAACCACAAATAATTGTTCACCCAGTTCAGTTAAACAACTTACTCTGGGGGTTACCAAGCCAGGGATGAATTTCACTATCAGTAGAATTAATTTACAGGCTCAACAACCCAGTTGACATCTCCTAGACTTAAACTCTACTTAATGAACCTTCTACCTAAGAGACCACTTAGGTATGAGATCACTACTCAATCCCTAAATCACTTCAGTGATATAATTCAAAGACCACACACTTTGAAAAACACAACTTGATTCTGCTTCACAGCTTTGATCAAGAACAAAACATTCACACCAATTCACACTAGAATGGTTTACAATACATACACGAAGACCCAAACGACTCTCAGTCTTTAGCTCTATATCTTCTGTACTTTCAACAAAGAATTGATGCGCTTTATATAGCTATTTGATTTGGTCTTGGACCTGCTACAATATCGGACCTGATTTGTTATTTAAAACTGAATCTTCAAAACAGATTTTCTCTCAAAATCTTCTTAAATCTTCAGCCTTTAAACACTCCTACAAATCTGCATCAAAT
The DNA here is from genome assembly GCA_022829125.1 of Lathyrus tuberosus. NCBI lineage: Eukaryota > Viridiplantae > Streptophyta > Magnoliopsida > Fabales > Fabaceae > Lathyrus > Lathyrus tuberosus. The sequence goes on from JALAZF010000540.1 coordinate 3,241,568, forward strand.
CTGTTTGCAACAGAAAATATCTCCTCCAAGATATTCGCATCCAATAACTCTAACAGCTCTCCCAAAATCCAGCTAATACGCTTAATCCTAAAAACATCTCAAACCTGATGTTTTACTGATCTGCATATCTGATGTCATGACATCGCATGTGACATCAAACTTCAAAACTACAACAACTTAAATTTATAACATTAACCAATGTTAAGACTCAATGTTAAGACATCACCCATGTGACATCAACATTGAACAACTTTGTTTTACCAAAATTCTATCCAATCCAAGAACTAACACGTTTTATGGTCGGAAATGCAGGACGCCTTTGTGTTAGCATGAATCCAGTGAAAGTGTGGTGCATGGACCTGAATTAGTCCAATAAACTACGGAGAAAGTGAAACTAATTCGAAAAGAATGAAAGCTTCTCAGAGTAGAAAGAAAAGTTATCATGACAAAAGGAGAAAGCGTCTTGAATTCCAGGAAGGGGACTATGTATTCTTGAAAGTCACTCTGGTGACCGGTGTTGGAAGTGCCTTGAAGTCGAAGAAGCTCTCCCCTCGATTTATTGGTCCATATCAGATATTCGGGCGGGTAGGAGTTGTTGCGTATAGAGTAGTGTTGCCACCAAGTTTGTCCAATTTGTATGATGTATTTCATGTTTCGCAGTTGCGGAAGTACATTCCAAATATGTTACATGTGGTTTCGATGGACGATGTGCAAGTAAGGGATAACCTTATTGTAGAGGCATTATGTAACGACCCGAAAATCCAAATCAAGTATTTAATTATTTATTTAATTAATTTAGAAGGAATTAAGAGGTTTTTGATAATTTTGGAGAATTTTGGAGTAAAAGGGTGTTTTTGAATAATTTTAATAAAGTAAATGGGCATGTGTTAATTATATTATTATTATTACTAAAAATAAAATGAGAAAGGGCAAGGTGGTCTTATTGGAAAGTAAGTAAGGGTAGTATGGGAAGTTCATAAGTTGGGATTTGTTAGCCAAAGAAAAAGGACGATCATTTTCTCATTTTTTCGTATCTTTTGTGAAGAACACTAAAGAATAGAGAAGAAGGAAAACTAGGGCTTGAGGATTACTAGAGGAATCTTGAAGAAAGAAGGAAAAAGCTTCAGATTACTCTAAGGTATGGGGAGTGTTCATAATTTCTTATAGTTTTATAGGAATTGGAGATGAATAGATTAAGGATTGTATGAATTGTGTTGATTTTGATGATTGTTGATGTAGAATGAGTAATTTGATGAAAGTATGACGAATTTAATTGATATGTATTGCTATATGTATGTTTTGTGAGTTTTTTTGATCAAATTTCGTGTGGAACACTGATTTTGGGATAATGTGAATCAAAAATACAGAAAAATCACGTTTTGGGAAAAGTGGGTTTCTGTCGTACCCTGACACGGGCCGTGTCACACAACACGGGCACCCGTGTCAGCTTTCTAGTTGAAAAGTTAGAATTTTGTGTTAACAGGTTGCCTGACACGGGCCGTGTCACAGGAAACGGGCAGCCGTGTCAGACTACTGTCATTGTTGCGTTTTCGTTTTTTTTTAATTATTGTTCAGTGCTGCTGACACGGGCCGTGTCACAGGACACAGGCGACCGTGTCAGGCTACTGTCTTGTCGTTTTGTCGTTTCTTTCATGAGGTTTTTCATGTTTCTCGTGTTGAATCATTGTTGCATAGTTGTTGTTGATATATGGATGATAAAAACATGATTTTATGATGAATATTGTTGAAAATGAAATGAATGATGCACATGTTGATATTTGGATGAAATGAGGAGTTTAGCATCATTGCATTTCATGGCATTTTTATGTTGGGGCTTCGGCCTATTGGTAGCTTCAATCCCATAGTGCGGATTGAAGTGATATGTTGTTATGTTGTGCTCCCTTGTGGAGGGTTGATGGCCAGTGTCCATCACATGGGGAAAAATCGGTACCACATGCATCCTTTGCATATCATTATGTTTGACATCACATTTTATGAAGTAGTTGAGATAGTGTTGTGAATAATTGTTGATGATGATTCCGATGTTGTTGTTGCTTAATTATTTATTTTCCATGTCCTTGTATTACTATAATGAATTATATTTTCTCACCCTGCCTGCTTGGAAATGTTGTCTCTTATGTGGGTAACTTGCAGAAAACCAAGAATAGCTACGAGGTGACGAAGGAAGTAGCTTTGGAGTGTTTCGTTATTACTGTCTAGTTAGAGGTGTCCTGCTCTATGTCATGTAACATCGGGTTGGGAAGATTGTTGTGAACCTCGTTTCTTTTAGTTTATGACTGAATTTTTATAATGTTGATGATGGTGTTTGATTTGGACATATTTATTATGAAGTATTTTATGGAATTGAAAATAAAAGTGGATTTCCGCTGCGTAGTTGTTAATTTTGATATTGATGAACGAGTAACCCGTGTTACGGGACAAGACAATGATTGTTACATGATGCCTTTGAATATGTGTGACCCCCTTTTATGTTGGTTTTACTCTGATAATGTGAAATGTTTTACTAGAAATAGTATGTGGGGTAGAAGTGTGTTACATTAGTGGTATCAGAGCAAGTCGGTCTGTCCGGCCAAGTTTTGTATGGTCAGTCTGTTGTCAGTTGTTACTTGTTAACGATTATTTGTTTCTTTCTGACGTGGTGAGTGTTGTACAGAATGCTGGAAACAACACGCGCTCTTGCTGATGCTATTGCCTCTCTTGTTCGGAACCATGCTCCTGATGAGTTTCGTGCATTGGAGAAGTTTCAGAGGAACAACCCACCGAAGTTTGAAGGAACTCATGACCCGACGAGTGCACAAAAGTGGCTCAAGGCGATTGAGAATACTTTTAGCGTGATGGGTTGCTCTGATGCGCAGCAAGTGCAGTTTGGAACGCATATGCTGGAAGAAGAGGCCGAGGATTGGTGGGATAACACCCGTCAGAGGCTGGATGATGTTGGCACTGTGGTGACTTGGAATGTGTTCAAGCAAGAATTTCTGGGCAAGTATTTTCCTGAAGATGCTCGTGGTAAGATGGAAGTGGAATTCATTGAATTGAAGCAAGGAAACATGACTGTGGCCGAGTATGCTGCCAAATTTGAGAGGCTTGTGAAGTTTTGTCCTCATTACAACCGTGCAGATGCTGAACTTTCTAAGTGTCTCAAGTTTGAGAATGGGCTGAGACCAGAGATCAAGCAGGGGATTGGATGCCAACAGATTCGCAGGTATGCGGAACTGGTGGATAAGAGTAGGATCTATGATGAAGATAATTGAGCTCGATCTGCTCACTACAAACAGCTAAGTGAAAAGAAAGATAACTGCCAGTTTAGAGGAAAACCTTATGCGACCCAAGGTGATAAAGGGAAACAGAGGGTATCAGATGAGAAGAAGTCAAGTAGGGGATCCATTAATGCAACTACTAAGTGCTATAAGTGTGGAGAGTCAGGTCACAAAGCTGATGGGTGTACTAACAAAGTTCTGAGACGTTACCGTTGTGGTAAGACTGGGCATAGGATTGGTGATTGTCCGAATACGGGTCCGACCTGTTTCAACTGTGGTGAACAGGGGCATATCAGTAGTCAATGCCAGAAACCAAAGAAGACTGCTACTGCTGCCCAGACTACTGGAAGAGTGTTTGCTTTGGCTGGCTCAGAGGTTCCCAAGAAGGACAACTTGATTTGAGGTACTTGTTTTATTAACAATGTTGAGTTGATTGCTATTATTGATACTGGAGCTACGCATTCATTTATCTCTCTTGAGTGTGCTACTAGATTGGGTTTGAATTTGTCTAACATGAATGGTAATAAGATAATAAAGACTCCAGCCAATGGTTCGGTGACTACCATGCTTGTTTGTTTGAAGTGTCCTTTGACAATCTTTGAGAAGAATTTTGTGATGGATTTGGTGTGCCTACCTTTGCACCAAATCGATGTTATCCTTGGTATGAACTGGTTGGAGTTCAACTACGTTCATATTAATTGTTATAGCAAGACTGTGAGGTTTCCAGAGTTAGGTGAGGATGGTGAACTGATGCTCTTATCTGCTAAACAAGTGGATGAACTTTTATTAGATGAAGCGTTGATGTTCGCAGTGTTTGCATCGTTGCCAGTTGATGGTGAAACTGTCAGTGCTGAGTTGCCTGTGGTTTGTGAGTTTCAAGATGTGTTTCCTGAGGATATAAGTGATTTACCCCCGGAATGTGAAGTTGAGTTTACTGTGGAATTAATACCAGGTACGAGTCCAGTGTCGATGGCTCCTTATCGGATGTCTGCTTCGGAATTGAGTGAGCTGAAGAAACAGCTAGAGGAATTGTTAGAAAGGAAGTTCATTCGACCTAGTGTTTCTCCGTGGGGTGCCCCGGTGTTGCTCGTTAAGAAGAAAGATGGTAGTATGAGATTGTGTGTCGATTATCGGCAGTTGAATAAGATGACCATCAAGAATAAGTATCCACTTCCGAGAATCGACGATTTAATGGATCAACTCATAGGTGCTTGTGTGTTCAGTAAGATTGATCTGAGGTCTGGTTATCATCAGATTAGAGTTAAAGCTGATGATATTCCAAAAACAGCCTTCAGAACGAGGTATGGTCATTATGAATATACGGTGATGCCATTTGGGGTTTCTAACGCGCCTGGTGTATTCATGGAGTATATGAACAGGATCTTTCATGAATATCATGATAAGTTTGTGGTGGTTTTCATAGATGACATCTTTGTATATTCTAAATCAGAAGAAGAACATGCGGAACATTTGAAGATTGTGTTAGAAGTGTTGATGGAAAAGAAATTGTATGCTAAGTTGTAAAAGTGTGAGTTCTGGTTGAAGGAAGTGAGTTTCCTAGGCCATGTGATTTCAAGTGGTGGAATTTCTGTGGATCCCTCAAAGATTGATGCGGTGTTGTAGTGGGAGACTCCGAAGTCTGCTACGGAGATTCCTAGTTTTCTTGGATTGGCTGGTTATTATCGTAAATTCATTGAAGGTTTTTCTAAGTTGGCTTTGCCGATGACGCAATTGACTCAAAAAGGACAAGCGTATGTATGGGATGTCGCTTGTGAAGAAAGTTTTGTGGAACTAAAGAAAAAGTTGACAATTGTTCCAGTGTTAGTTTTGCCAGACTCGAATGAGTCCTTTGTGGTTTATTGTAATGCTTCAAAGATGGGCCTTGGTGGAGTTTTGATGCAAAATGGTAAAGTGGTCGTTTATGCTTCTAGGCAGTTAAGAGTCCATGAGAGGAATTACCCTACACACGACTTAGAGTTGGCTGCTATAGTATTTGTGCTGAAGATTTAGAGGCATTATCTTTTTGGTTCGAAATTTGAGGTATTCAGTGATCATAAAAGTTTGAAATACTTGTTCGATCAGAAAGATTTAAACATGAGGCAGAGAAGGTGGCTGGAATTGTTAAAGGATTTTGAGTTCGATTTGAATTATCATCCCGGTAAAGCAAATGTAGTGGTTGATGCTTTGAGTAGGAAGTCATTGCATATTTCGATGCTTATGGTGAGAGAACTTGAAATGATTGAGCAATTCAGAGACATGAGTTTGTTGTGTGAGACGACTGCTGATAGTGTGAAATTGGGCATGCTAAAGCTGACTAGTGGGATTTTGGAGGAAATTCAGGAAGGTCAGAAATCTGATTTGAAATTAGTTGACCAGTTAATGAAGATTAATCAAGGTAATGGAGGTGAGTTCTGAATTGATGAAGATGGAGTTTTGAGATTTCGAGATAGAGTATGTATTCCGGATATTTCTGGAATCAAAAAGAGTATTTTGGAGGAAGGGCATAGAAGCCGATTGAGTATTCATCCTGGTGCTATGAAGATGTATCAAGACCTGCGTAGATTGTTTTGGTGGCCAGGTATGAAAAGAGATATTGCTGAATTTGTGTATGCATGTTTGACTTTCCAGAAGTTCAAGATTGAACATCAGAAGCCTTCAGGTATGATGCAGCCGTTGAATGTTCCTGAATGGAAATGGGATAGCATTTCCATGGATTTTGTGACTGGGTTACCGAAGACTGCAAGAGGTAATGACTCGATATGGGTAATTGTGGATAGGTTAACCAAGTCGGCGCATTTCTTGCCAATGATAATTAATTACTCTATGCAGAAGTTAGCTGAAATTTATATTGATGAAATTGTGAAGTTGCATGGGACGCCTTCGAGTATTGTATCGGACAGAGATCCGCGGTTTACGTCAAGGTTTTGGAAGAGTCTACAGGATGCTTTGGGTACTAAGTTGAGGATGAGCTCTGCTTATCACCCGCAGACAGATGGTCAGACGGAAAAAACGATCCAATCTTTAGAAGATTTGTTGAGAGCTTGTGTGCTGGATCAAGGAGGATCTTGGGATAGTCACTTGCCGTTGATCGAGTTCACATACAACAACAATTTTCATGCTAGTATTGGGATGACTCCATATGAGGCGTTGTATGGTAGACGTTGTCGAACTCCATTGTGTTAGTATGAGTCGGGAGAGAGTTCTGTACTTGGACCTGAGATTGTTCAGGAGACAACGGAGAAAATTAAAATGATTCGGGATAAAATGAAGACGCGCAAAGTCGTCAGAAGAGTTACCATGATAAGAGAAGAAAAGCACTCGAATTCCAGGTGGGAGACCACGTGTTCTTAAGAGTTACTCTGATGACTGGTGTGGGACGAGCTTTGAAGTCTAGAAAGCTCACTCCGTGCTTTGTTGGTCCGTATCAGGTTATGCAGAGGGTAGGAGAGGTTGCCTATCGGGTGGCTTTACCACCGTCACTTGCGAATTTGCATGATGTGTTTCATGTGTCATAGTTGAGGAAGTATATTCCGGATCCGTCGCATGTGATTCAAATGGATGATGTTCAGGTGAGAGATAACCTGATGGTAGAGGCTTTGCCTGTGAGGATTAATGGTCGAGAATTGAAGCAACTGTGAGGTAAAGAGATTATTTTAGTGAAAGTATTGTGGGGCGGACCAGCTGGTGATAGTTGGACTTGGGAGCGTGAAGATCAGATGAAGGAGTCGTATCCGACTATGTTTACCTCAGGTAATTTTCGAGGACGAAAATTCTTAAAGTAGGGGAGAGTTGTAACGACCCGAAAATCCAAATCAAGTATTTAATTATTTATTTAATTAATTTAGAAGGAATTAAGAGGTTTTTGATAATTTTGGAGAATTTTGGAGTAAAAGGGTGTTTTTGAATAATTTTAATAAAGTAAATGAGCATGTGTTAATTATATTATTATTATTATTATTAAAAATAAAATGAGAAAGGGCAAGGTGGTCTTATTGGAAAGTAAGTAAGGGTAGGATGGGAAGTTCATAAGTTGGGATTTATTAGCCAAAGAAAAAGAACGATAATTTTCTCATTTTGTCGTATCTTTTGTGAAGAACACTGAAGAAGAGAGAAGAAGGAGAACTAGGGCTTGAGGATTACTAGAGGAATCTTGAAGAAAGAAGGAAAAAGCTTCAGATTACTCTAAGGTATGGGGAGAGTTCATAATTTCTTGTAGTTTTATAGGAATTGGAGATGAATAGATTAAGGATTGTATGAATTGTGTTGATTTTGATGATTGTTGATGTAGAATGAGTAATTTGATGAAAGTATGATGAATTTAATTAATATTATTGCTATATGTGTGTTTTGTGAGTATTTTTGATCAAATTTCGTGTGGAACACTGATTTTGGGGTAATGGGAATAAAAAATACAGAAAAATCATGTTTGGGGAAAAGTGGGTTTCTGTCGTACCCTGACACGGGCCGTGTCACACAACACGGGCACCCGTGTCAGCTTTCTGGTTGAAAAGTTAGAATTTTGTGTTAACAGGTTGCCTAACACGGGCCGTGTCACAGGATACGGGCGGCCGTGTCAGACTATTGTCATTGTTGCGTTTTCTATTTTTTTTGAATTGTTGTTCAGTGCTGCTGACACGGGCCGTGTCACAGGACACGGGGGATCGTGTTAGGCTACTGTCTTGTCGTTTTGTCGTTTCTTTCATGAGGTTTTTGATGTTTCTCGTGTTGAATCATTGTTGTATAGTTGTTGTTGATATATGGATGATAAAAACATGATTTTATGATGAATATTGTTGAAAATGAAATGAATGATGCACATGTTGATATTTGGATGAAATGAGGAGTTTAGCATCATTGCATTTCATGGCATTTTTATGTTGGGGCTTCGGCCTATTGGTAGCTTCAATCCCATAGTGCGGATTGAAGTGATATGTTGTTATGGTGTGCTCCCTTGTGGAGGGTTGATGGCCAGTGTCCATCACATGGAGAAAAATCGGTACCACATGCATCCTTTGCATATCATTATGTTTGACATCGCATTTTATGAAGTAGTTGAGATTGTGTTGTGAATAATTGTTGATGATGATTCCAATGTTGTTGTTGCTTAATTATTTATTTTCCATGTCCTTGTATTACTATAATGAATTATGTTTTCTCACCCTGCCTGCTTGGAAATGTTGCCTCTTATGTGGGTAACTTGCAGATAACCAAGAATAGCTACGAGGTGACGAAGGAAGTAGCTTTGGAGTGTTTCGTTATTACTGTCTAGTTAGAGGTGTCCTGCTCTGTGTCATGTAACATCAGGTTGGGAAGATTGTTGTGAACCTCGTTTCTTTTAGTTTATGACTGAATTTTTATAATGTTGATGATGGTGTTTGATTTGGACATATTTATTATGAAGTATTTTATGGAATTGAAAATAAAAGTGGATTTCCGCTGCGTAGTTGTTAATTTTGATATTGATGAACGAGTAACCCGTGTTACGGGACAGGACAATGATTGTTACATGATGTCTTTGAATATGTGTGACCCCCTTTTATGTTGTTTTTACTCTGATAATATGAAATGTTTTACTAGAAATTGTATGTGGGGTAGAAGGGTGTTACACATTACCTATGAGAATTGATGGTCACGAGGTGAAACGGTTGCGAGGCAAAGAGATTGCTCTTGTGAAGGTCGTGTGGGGGAGGCGCCACATGAGGAAATATGACTTGGGAATTGGAGAGCAGGATGCGAGAGTCGTATCCTGAATTATTTGTGTCATGTAATATTCGAGGACGAAAATATTCTAAGTGCGGGAGAGTTGTAACGCCCCGATTTATTTTAAATTATTTTTCATAATTTAATTGTATGAAGTTGTGTGTATAAATGTGATTATGTGTATTTTAAATTCTTTTTCATAATTCAATTAGAATATTGCTGGAAATTATTATTTTTATTTTAATTAGATAGGATTAATAATAATAATAATAATAAGGCAAAATACCCTTTTTGGTCCCTTAAGTTTACCTCGGGGTTCATTCTGGTCCCTTATTTTTAAAAAGTTCCAAAGTGGTCCTTTAATTGTTCAAAAAGATCCACGTTAGTCCTTTCCGTCCATTTTATTCAAACGGCGTCAACTTTTGCTTGGGTGGCATCTGACGTGGCACTGGGTCATACGCGTCACAAGTGTCTTGGCACACATTCATCTTCAAGGTCATTAAAATTGTGAAAAAAATATTCCAAAATTATTGATTTAGTCTACATTTGAACCCAGACCATCTTACTTGCAAACAATAACATCTTACCACTACACCACTTCACAATTAATGTTTATTACTCTCGTTTTAATATATTAATATTACGTTATACATTAGTAGGAATATGTTATAATAATAATAACTTTTTATACATTAATAATAACTTTTTTTCTACTCTATAATAATTGAAATAAATTTAGTATTAATTTATGAATGATTGTGATAATGTTGGTGTATGTGCATATAGTATCACTATCGTTTTGACAACATCTGCCACTATATATTTTATTATTATTATTTTTTAAATATCTTATTTTATTTTATTTTATTTTTAATCTTTAATCACATAGTTTTTATGTTTAAATATTATTTTTAGTTTTTCTTTTTTAAAAGAGCAAAAATCAAAAGATTTTGATCAATTATGAGAACATATAAAATATTTAAAAGTAATTTTAAAATCTGAGTGATTTTTATATGCAACTGTGTTAGTGTCTTTTAAAGTGACCATATTAAAAATCAAAATGTTTCAAAAATAAATTTCTATTGGCAACATATCGTAAATTTATTTTAATAAAAATTTATTATTTTATTTAAACATGTATTATTGTTGTTTATAAAAGCTTCGTATTTTGAAGATATTATTTTACATGTATAAACGTGTACTTTTTTTTATTAGTTTAAAAATTTATATTACATTATCTTTTTTTTTTTTTACAGCAAGCAGGTGGTTTAGACCCTCAAGTAATTATTTCTAAGATCACTTCTTTTGTTAGTTTGATATTTATTAAAACAAATTTTATGTTCATATAAAACATTAAAAACATTTTGTATAAATTATGAGAAAATATAAACTAGTGGAAATTGTTGAGTTTGTGCCAATCATCTGCCTTAGGTAGTTATTTATCACCTCCATATGATTTATATTTCAAAATTTATATAGAATATTTCTAAGATTTGTTCCATATATTCAACAAATGTTTGATCAAAATAAAAAAGAATTAGTCTTAGAAAACCATTACCTGAGGCTTTAACCAAATTGCTTGCGACAACTAAAAAAAAATACAAAACTTATCATAAATTTTATATAAATTACTGTTATTGTTTTATGCTTAATATTAATATATTAAATTGAGAGTAATAAACATTAATTGTGAAGTGGTGTAGTGGTAAGATGTTATTGCGTGCAAGCAAGATGGCCTGGGTTCGAATCCAGACTAAATAAATAATTTTCGAATTTTTTTTCACAATTTTAATGACCTTGAAGATGAATGTGTGCCAAGTCACTTGCCACGCGTATGACCCAGTGCCACGTCAGATGCCACCCAAGCAAAAATTGACGCCGTTTGAACTAAATGGACGGACATGACTAACATGGATCTTTTTGAACAATTAAATGACCACTTTGGAACTTTTTAAAGATAATGGAGCATAATGAACTCCGAGGTAAACTTAAGGGACCAAAAAGGGTATTTTGCCTAATAATAATAATAATAATAATAATAATAATAATAATAATAATAATAATAATAATAATATAAAGAAATAAAATAAAATGAGATATTAGTTGTGTAGAGATTGGAAAGGCAGGATAGTAATTGTATGAGGATGAGTGAGGGTAAATGAGGTAAACCATAGTTGAGGGATTTTATAAAGGGATTTGGAAAACATTGGAGTCAGTGTTTTTCATCGTACGTGAAATGGGAACAGAAGTTAAAAGAGGCTATGACAAAAGAAGAGAGAAGAACTCCATTAGAGAAGGAAAAGCTCATCAATTTATGGTAAGGGTGGGGTTCTGATTTTCTAAGGTGTATTATGATGAATAGTGGGTAATTGGTGTTAATCAAGAATGATATGAGGAAGGGTAGATTTAGGGTTCAAATTGTTTTTAACTGTTGTTGATCATAAAGATTATTGATGAAATTGATGAACTCATTGATCTTGATGTTGTATGATTATGTTGTGTTGTGTTGGGTTGTTGATGATAATGATTTTGTCGTATCTTATTTGTTGACCATGTGGTTTATGAATTATGTGTTGAATATATGAATTAATGATTACATGATGTATGTATGATGTTAGGACATCTAAAGAGGTGTTGCAAGCTGTTATAACTGTTACATAATGGTAGTATTTCAAATTCTAAGAGTGAGTTTTTTTACGGTATCGAATTTGGAGGTCCGGAAGGCCTTCAACTGCAAAAATCGCACTTTTCTGGTTTGCTGTCCTGGAGAGTTTCCGATGCGAACTATATTTAGCATAACGAAAGTCCATGGTTTACATTGTGTAATGAGTTCACGAAAGCGAGGGTAGCGAGTAGTAGCGAGAGCTCACGATTCGAGCTGTATTTTGCGTAGCGAAAGTTCGCGAAGTGGGCAGTAGCGAACCTGTAGCGAGTGATGGCAAAATGGATGTAACTTTTGATCCATAAGTTTGTTTGAGGCGCCGTTCGAAGCAGCGTGAAACCGAGGGCACATACTTTCTTTTTATGTGGGTTGTAGAACCTGAGAAGTGATATTTTGTTGTTGGATATGATTGAGGTTATGATATAATGTTGTGTGGTATAATGCATTACTTCGAATGTGATTATTTTTTGTTTCTATGATTGCATAAAAGATATATATATATATATATATATATATATATATATATATATATATATATATATATATATATATATATATATATATATATATATATATATATATATATATAACATATATGTTATATTTTTTGGCCAATTTGGGCGGTGTACAATAACCATTGTTGTGGGTTATTGTGCACGATGATGTTATCGTTGTTGTATGCATAAATAGTCGCATTGCATACATTTGTGGACAATGGTTCGTGGTTGGTGAGCCTAAAATCCCATTGTGTGGATTGAGCCGGTAGTTGATTCTGGAGGTGATGGGTCAGTGAGTGGTTCTGATCCTAGGAGGTGGGGATCGGAACAGTGAACCTGAGTGTTCACGAAAATTCGTACCACGTGCATATGCTTTGAGTCAGTTTGTGAGTCTCATTGCATTATATCTGTTGCTAAATATGTGGTTTTATGTGATTAATTGGACTTGCTGCTACTTGATCTCCAAGTTGGTCGGGGAATAATTAGTAATGAAGTAGTTGGTTGATTAATATGAGATGTTTAGCTGAATTGTTGCTGTGTTATCCTTATGCTTTGGTAACTTGTTGTTGGTGTTGAGTGTGATGTGTTGTAGATTGGGTGACAATACATGTCATATCCTAATTCATACTATTTATCATGCTTTCTTTATAGTATGCTGATATCATGTTTGAACGGTGGTGGATATTTCCTTTCTTTGGGGAGGCTACAAATATGTTATTATAAAACCGATGTTTTTTTTTATCTTCTCCTTTTAACTATCACCTCGGTGATGACGAAAATCGAGGTGAATAATTTTTTTTTTGAAATTGCATTGTTTACACAGAATCTTTGCTGATATCTTGGCGATGACAAATATTTGCTCTTATTACTAAATATCTTCGTTGATATCTAGATTTAGTTGCATTCACTTCTTTGTTCATAGGTTAAGCTCTCTTTCTTATTGGTTAAGTTTCTTTCTTTGTTGGTTAAGCTCCCTTCTTTGTGTATCTTGAAGCAATAATGATTTTCTGCACTTGCAATCTATTAACTGAGTACTCTTCAAAGGTTGAGCTCCCTTCTTTAAGTGAGGATTTTTCCAAAAATTCAACAACGACAACATCAACACCATTATGTGAGATATATTGCAAGGGCAAAAACAATATCTTGTTCAAGATATAAGAACATTGAAGATTTTTTCTGTCTTGTAATCCATCACAAAGAATGATTCTTACGTGTTTAGGGCGACTTCAAATTATAAAGGATTAGGATAAAATCTCATTAACGAGTTCTTTTATAGTAAAATCTTATTATTTTATTCCTCAGTTAAATAGAAAACCGAATGATTAGAACATTTTGTTTACGCTTATAAACAAATAAAATTACAAACTGCGATAGCAGGGAATCGAAGCTTCTACTGATTTTTTTTACCTTGGTTTTAAGAAAAACCGAAGAAATTTATGGTTTTTTATATTTTAAATAATAAAAAATAGCGCGCCTTGACTTTGTACCTCAATTTTCTATTGTTCGAGCTGAAAGTTTCGCCATGAAAAGTGTTATTTTTTGTAATGGGTGTAATGTGAAGATCAAGGCTTATATGCAGGATTAGAATTCTAGACAGAAAAAATAAGTTCGATTCTCGTCACACTATACAATTCCTATTTGATACTACCATCCTACAAAACTATCTAATATCAAATTCATCATCAAAATCCAATAATTTTATTTTATTTTTAATAAAAAAAACACATCAAGAATTTTTGTGAGCTTTATGCAAAAAGCAAAATTATTTTTTCGAGGAAAATTACACTCACCTGTCATAAGATTTGTCAAAATGGCATCGACACTCCCTTTTGTTTGAAAACATGGACTAACCTCCCTTAAACTTACATGTACTAACGAATGTTTAGTGGCATTTAAAAAACCATACGTTATTTCCATTTATATATACATAGGGTGTTTCTCACTAAAAACTTTCATTGATATATGTAAGTTTGGAGAGATTAGTGCATAATTTAAAACTAGAGAGACATTGTTGTCATTTTAATAAACCTCGTAGGAGATGAGGTTAATTTTCCCATATTGGACTGTGATGACCAATATTACACACAGTTCAAACTTGAAGTCTAAAAGTATGATAAAGCTTCGCCATCATCATAATGCAAATAATTCTTTATTAGATGCAACACATCTTTAAACAAACCATGGATCATATTGAGCCCAAATGCCACAATGGTTCCTCAACCATAACTTAAATAATTTTACAGAAATTTAGCTGTGTAAATTTTCAACTAACGATAATGTTTTATTTGAATGTAATCTATAACAAAAGAAAAAAGAGGGCTCTTTATTCTATACTATGACAAAAAATTCATCCTTACGCAGTGGAAGTGCTTTCTCTATACAATATTGATGAGACACTTTGCCTTACCCTTATTTTCATTTGCATAGTCAGAGGAATTAATTAGTCCTCAAATTTGGAGAAATGCGACTTGTTCTTGTTTCTGGAAGACCAATGAATAATTCAGTTTCCACATATGAAATTGGACAACTTTGATCTGCATAACCTTCAACCTCACCTATATTTTCTCTATCATCCTTCTTTGCTTGCTGAGATGAGTAGCTATCATACTGCAGAAGAATTTGGATTTTGATTATTCCATAATAACAGTGGTTTGTAACACTAGGAGAGAATGTTTCAAATTTGTTATCAAATATTTCCATTAGATCATTGGAATAGAATTAATTCCAAATAGAAAGCTAACTCACCTTCTCAGATAGCCTGGTATTTTCAGCAACTAGGGTTTTTTCCTGAATTGTATTCAAAATGATTTTCTTCAGATCAGAAACTTTTCAATATAATTTTCAATAAAGACAGCTTACCTTTTCTTTTAGCAGTTCGATTTGTTCTCTGAAAACCTCAGCCTGAAAAATAAAAATTCATAAGTAAAAACATTTCCTTAAACTTTTATAATTTATCAGATTTTTTACTAATCTAACCTTTTTAACTCGAATTTTGGTTATACTCTTCTCCAACTGACGCTCTATCCTTTGTAGTTCATCAATGGAACAACTCCCTAAACCTTCCCCTAAAAATTTTCTGCAAACGTGACATATTTTCATCATAGACATTGAATATTGCAAAAATATTTGTCATTATGATTATAAATTGAAGATGTTTAACCGTTTTGAAGTCTCAAGAAGATCAATCTTTTTCATCATGTTTTCTGCTTCTTCCTTCAAACGCTGTAATATATATATGAAAATTTCATTCAAACTCTATTATATTGAAGTTGAGAGTCTAGAAAAATGAATAGGAAGACAGTATATGTAATTAAATTAACCTGAGTATATTCAGCAGACTCAGACGTTGTTTGAGTATTGTTAATCCGGCTATGACTGCGGTATCGTTCAATTGTGTCTAGAATGCTGTAATATTAAAAGTTACTGATTAATTCAAGGTCACAATATATAAGTAAGCACTTGCTAATGATTGGTTAGAAAATGAGAAACTCACAAGGATGCATGTGAGAAGACAAAATGGAAAATGAAATATCAATAGGATAAAAAGAAGAGAAAATTGAAAAGTAAAAAACTCACTCATGATTCAGTTATGTTGTTTATCACACTGTTAGGTGGTTAAAAATAATAAGCTACAGTTTTGTTACTAATTTAGTTACTTGAATAACAAGCGGTGACTCTTTCCCTTACATACAGCTTACACACATTGTATTAGCATAAATAAGCAATATACTCTCAGTAATTAATTAGGGAAATATCAATTTCTTTATTGTCTCTTATTCATAATAACATATATATAATATCAAAGGAATGGAAAATAGAAAAGATGTTTTGCATTTGATCATGCACTTTGCACTTCTTTTTTTTTTTGATAAGCGAAAGATTTAATAGATGGGAGTACTAGGGGTACTCCAACCCATTTACAAAACAAACAAAACGAAACAAACAACCATTACACACCATTACAAGAAATCCAAAGGGTGCAAAGCCCAATCGTAATAACTACAACCGAAATTCCTCTTCTTCTTACCCAACGCCAACCAACACCAAGATGTGAACACAACTCTAAGAAAAATCGATTCCACATCAAAAAATTCACCATAAAAAATAATGCTATTTCTAGATTGCCAAATTATCCAACAAGTAGCCAACCAAATCAAAGAAGCATTATTAACGGAACAAAACTTATATAACATTCCGAACCACTCCTTAACAAAATCAATGCACTCGCCATAAGCAATCAGATTAATGCCAATCCACTTCCCGACTCTATTCCACATTAACAGAGTTTTCGAACATTGACAAAAGACATGATTAACATCTTCCACGACTAAAAAACAAAACACACAAACACAGTCGTGTGGGTTGGCAATTATGCTTCTACTCACTAAATTGGCCCTAGTAGGAAGTATATCAAGCAATAAACGCCAACCAAAAATCTTGACCTTCAGCGGTATCGATGTATTCCATAAAATTTCCAAAGCAAAACTCAAGTTCAGATTAGAAAAAACTGAGTTTTCATCTGTCATGTACCTGTTATAAAAAGAATCCACAGTGAAAACATTAGCAGAACTCCATCTCCAGTTGATGTCGTCAAGACCATCCGTCACCGGCCGCAAAGGTTCCAAAACCTTAAATAGCTGCTGCCACTCCAAAGTCTCAAAAGCAGAAAGAGCAGAACGACCCAACACCAACCTGAAGTCATTCCAAAAACAGCCTGAATCCCTCCATTCTCCCACCTGATTAACCACAATGTTTTTGTCAACTGCAGCCTCAAACAACAGCGGAAATGAAGTAGCGAAAGTGCCGATATCCGACCAACCATGCTTCCAAAACAGACAAGAATTCCCTCTTCCCAAAATAAACCCGATTCCGTCAAGAAAACAGCCCCTGTGCGTGTCGTCCTTTAACTTGATGATATCACGCCACCAAAGTGATTGAAACTTGTTACTCGCTTGTGAATCCCTAAGCAATAAATCAGAACTGACATCACCATACTTTTCTTTTATAATTCCATACCAAATCGCTTCTCTATCTTTTATAAACCGCCACAGCCATTTTGCAACCAAAGCTTTGTTGAACACACCAATATCTCGTATGCCTAGGCCTCTTTTCTCTTTCGCTCTGCAAACCGTATTCCAACTCACCCACGCTACACTTCCTTTATCAGACGTACCTGACCATAAAAAATTACGCTGAATCGCCCGAATCTTCTTAATTACAACCTTTGGCGCCAGAAAAAACGAAAACCAGTGGATTGGTATATTCGCAAGAACCGAGTTAATGAGCGTCACCCTTCCCCCTATAGATAACATTCTACCTCTCCAAGTTGCTAATCTGCTTCTGAAAACATCAAGTAAAGGCCTCCAAAATGACACTTTCTTATGATCACCACCAACTGATACACCCAGAAACTTGAAAGGAGTAACCCCAACTCTGCAAGAAAGGAACTGATAAAACCAGAATTCACGGATAAAACCAGAATTCACTCCTAATCCAATAATACTACTCTTCCAAGCGTTAATTTTAAGGCCAGAAACCAACTCGAAGCCACGAATAACAGCTTTTAGACCCCATAAATTAGCCCAACATGCTTCACACAAGATCATTGAATCATCCGCGAACTGTAACAAGTTGTATTCCATATTATTACCAATCGAAAAACCTGATAATTTACCCGACAAGCTGCTTCTACGGACCAACAGAGCCAAACCTTCAGCAGCCAAAGCGAATAAAAAAGGCGACAACGGGTCCCCTTGACGTAACCCCTTCGACACCTTAAAGTCAGCCGTAGTACCACCATTCACTAGGACCGACATAAAACTGTTTAGCACAGTGCCTTTCATCCAATGAATCCATCTTGATCCAAAACATGTGGCTTTCATCAATGAAATTAAGTAATCCCAGTCGACGCAATCATACGTCTGCTCAAAGCCTAACTTCATCATAAGACAAGGCTTTTTCTTATGCTTCGCCAAATCGATTAGTTCATTTAAAACTAACACCCCATCAAGAATGTTACGACCCGGAATAAAAGCAGTTTGAGAATGGGCAACTATTTTACCAATGACCTTCTTTAAACGAGCAGCTAACAATTTCGAAATAATTTTATAAATACACCCAATCAAACAAATCGGCCTGTAATCTTTAAATCCTTGGGGATTCTCGACTTTCGCTATCAGAGCTAGAAAAGAAGAAGTCGTCGATTTGGGTAACTTAGCAGAAAAGTGAAATTCGACAATACAATTCACTACATCTGCTCCAATGATGTCCCAGCTCCTCTTGATGAATTCAAGGCTAAAACTGTCTGGACATGGACTCTTTGAACTGTTGCAATTAAAGACCACCTCGCGAATTTCCTCAGCAGAAAACTCTCTCTCTAACAAACCTCTGTCTTCTGAGTTTAAATTTGGTAAGTCATCAACTTTCAGTCTGGGTCTTTTCATCTCCACTTTAGAAAATCAGGACTGATAAAAATCCTTAATAAACTCCTTCACCTCCTACACCTCTTCAATCAAATCACCTTCTGTTTGCAAAACTGAAATAGAATTTCTTCGGTTGCGAGACTTCAAAAAAGTATGGAAATAACGAGAATTAATGTCACCGTTCCTTAACCACTTCACTCTCGCCTTTTGATTCAACATGCTTTCTTGCAAAATCAATTTGCTTCACAATTCTTCCTTTGCCATCCTATAATTCTCAGCAAATTTCAACACATCAGAACCCCCACAAAACTCGACCACGTCATCTAATTTCTCAACAGCCTAACACTTCTCCTCAATTTCCAATTCCACAATATCAAAAACGGCCTTGTTCCACCAACGTAATCTCCCTCTAAGATATTTCAGTTTCTCGCTCAAAATAATGGCTGCTGACCCTTCCACTTTGAACTCCTCCCACTCCTTCCTTATAAACCCAAAAAACTCAGGATGATCCAACCAGGAAGAAAAAAATTTGAACGGTTTCGCCCCCCAATTATGAAAATTACCTTTAATCCAAATCGCCCTATGATCAGACACATCCTTCTTACCCACCTGTTGAGCTACCAAATTCCATCTATCAATAATACCACCAGAAATGAGGAATCTATCAATTCTATTTCTACACAAACCATTATCTTTGAACCAAGTGAAATTATTCCCAACCACCGGCAAATCGATCAAATCCATATCCTCAATGAAAACTGCAAAATCTTCCAACTCCGACCACCTAATTCTCCCCGTTCCAACTCTCTCTTCCGGCACCTTAATAGCGTTAAAATCCCCAGCTAAGATCCACTCACCACCAACATACCTGTTTTTTAAACCTACTAACTCTGCCCAAAGTTCTTGTCTCCCCACCATATCGCACGGCGCGTAGATGTTAACAAAATAACAATTCACCTCCTTCCACCACGCATTGATACCCAAATAACCACGCCCTTTGAAGCTAAAATTTGGTATAATGCAATCATCCTTCCAAATCATAAGTAAACCCCCTGCTCTCTCAACCGCATTTAAGGCAGACCGCCCACAATCCCCTTTGCCCCAAAAGCTACAAACCAACTCCTCTGTCATGACACCAATTTTTGTTTCCTGAAAAAAACACAAATCCGGATTCCCTTCCAAAATAGTCTTCCTAATTCTTCTTCTCTTCAAAGAACTCCCTCCTCCTCTAATGTTGTAAGACATTATATTCATGGAAAACGATTAGCTGCCCCCAACTTCTCTAGAAATTCTTTCTTGTCTCTTTCTTCTATGTTATAAATCATCTCCTCAAAAACCCCATCTTCTTCGTCACCTTCAATTCCAATCTCTTTCATCGCATGCCAAACTTTTCCCGGCATTCCTCCCAAAGCTCTCAAAACCCTTAAATTACCTTGAATAAAATCAGAATCGTTCAAGGAA
The DNA here is from genome assembly GCA_022829125.1 of Lathyrus tuberosus. Classification (NCBI taxonomy): domain Eukaryota; kingdom Viridiplantae; phylum Streptophyta; class Magnoliopsida; order Fabales; family Fabaceae; genus Lathyrus; species Lathyrus tuberosus. Next base: position 3,261,588 of record JALAZF010000540.1, read on the forward strand.
TCGCAACTTACTGAGCCCCCTCCGATTGAGAAACAAGCTTCATGACCTTTTTCTCCTTCTTCTCGCGTCTAACTCTTGAGTCGACTTTCGAAGACGGACCGACTGGATTTATGGAGTGTAACAGAGCAGAAAAATATGAAGGCTCAAAAGGGATTTTGATATTATCACAAATCTCCTCCAACCCCTTCTTTTTTCTAAGTTTTGATTTGGACAAAATGTTGCAAGGCCTACTCCCATTAGAGAATTGAGAAATGGGGTCCGATTCGATTGCAATAGGGCCCAAAGACATCTCTAAAGGCCCAACAACATCCTTCACTAAACTCGGTAGGCCCAAATCCATACCCCCTATCTTCACAGAATCCTTGGGAGACGAATCAAAATTCTCACCCGAAAAAACTCTGTCAACGGGACTACCAATTTGACTAAAAGAACTAGAAGAAAGTGCCACATGCTCCATCACCTCCCCTGACAATCTCGAATCCTTAAAAGTTGATGGGGACATCACCTTAGTTAAATTGTCTCCAACACCCAAAACCACTTTGCACTTCTTAATCATGATTACATTGTGAATACTTATACATTTCATGAGTTAGGCTTACAAAGCACTAATAGGGTTCAAGATATCAAGTAATATGACATAACTACATCAATTAACTTGTTAATTAGTTGCATTTTATGTTCAATTCATGAAGTGCATAAGCAATCACGTTGTGAACATTTTAGGTTCAAAATCATGAATGTAGTTATGGTTAGTGAAGGAATTATACCAAATTTATGGAAAATTCCGAATCAGTCTTGTTGAAAAAGAATCAATCTTTCTGATTGATTACTCGTCTTAATCTTCACTCTTTACTCGAGTGAATCAACCATGCCTTGGTTGTAAGATGATTTTGCTGCACAGACGATAATGAAAGAAGAAAGGAAAAGATGAAATTGGGGAAGAAAGGGAAATTAGGGTTTTAATGAAAATGGTATGAAGAACAGTTGTAAATTCTGCAGAGAAACTTCTGCTCTTTTTTTTTTTTACTTTGCAATCTGGAATATCACTCACTTATAAAATAATAGGGGTTACTCCCTATTTATAAATTAAGATAGCATACACATCAAACAAACTCCAACCAACCTAACTAACTCAACTAAAACAAACAAATAAAGTTAAGTCAAAATTATGTCGAGATACACTTCTTCGACATTTTGACAACTCCTTACTTATGTCGAGTAACATGCTTCGACACTAGGAATTAAATTTTCAACAGTTAGTAGAGGTATATGTCACTATGTAGTTACTACTTGTTTATGTGACATTTTAGGTTCTTGCATAAATTTGTTTACCTCAATTACATTGTGACATAGATTACGTTAAGAATTACAAGCATATCTCAAGCATTCCATGATCTTTTCGTATAGAGTATTATCAAGTGCCTTTTCACCTTCATTTTTTCCTAATTTAGTGTTTGCTTCAATAAGTGTGCATGATCTGTTGGAATGCAATTTGGTTTGAAGAGGTAATGGGTAGAAGATGAAAGAGGCCAACTTGAAGTTACTGGCTGACAATATGAAAATCAATATAAAGATGTTTAGTTCTTCCTGTTTGCCTAGAAAATTAGCTATCAACCGCTGATCTCCTATTTTATGAATAATTAGTTTACTTCCAGGACCGATCAAACAAATCCTAGGACAATGTGTTTTAATGATTTTGACAATTTGTAAGAAAATCAAACCTTTTGTATGTTACATTCATCATTGTTTTCATAAATCAATGTGATTTAGGCGAAATGATAAAGCTTTTGTTTTTAAAGATAAAATGGTGAAAATGTAATACAAATGCAAGAAAGAAATTGCAAGAAATGTAAAAGAGATTGCAAGTAAATAATTTAAGACTTCATTGAAATGTAAATAAAGAAACTGGTGTTTTTCAAACGTACATTTTCTCAGTAACTACTCTTTTCTCTCTCACGGTTACTTTGGGTATTCGAGAGTAACTTGTACAAATTTTGAACACACGGAAATCTAACACTATGACTCCCTATTTATATACAATCGAAATAACTGTCAACAACAGTTATTTCTCCTAATGGCGACAAATGGCAATATGCATGCATTCGCCCCTTTAGATGCATTCCACGCGTCTGATTTCAAAACGAATCTCCCTCCTAAATTTGAATTTCAAAACATCAGTCGAACAAAGCCTTCGCACCAAATTGTCGAATCATTTCCAGTACTTAGAAAAATCTCCAATTATTTTACTCCAATTGAACACTTGTTTTCTACTAATCTTCTGTTTTCAGGACTAAACTTCTGTCGAAATAGCCTGGCAGATTCTTAAACTTATTTCCTGAACTAAATCCAGGCGTCGGATTTAGCAGCATACAAATTACCCCTCAGAAAATGCATTTTCGATAAAGGAAGAAAAACATTTTTTGGCAATACAATTCGACACCGTCAATAGTTCGACAGACGACTGTTCATATGACTAGACATTTGTGACGTCAGAGTCATCATTGCACTTTTCTAAAACGTCTCTTCAGCCCATGCTTTAAGATCCTTTCATCATCAATACCCTAGTTCCTAGCAGATCGTTGTGGGTTAAAAATTAACTGCCACCATCTAAACCATCCATTAATAACTGCCACGCGTCCCATGATCTTTCCATTAAATGGCAACTTTCTTATATTTCAAACGCTTCAGTCTTCTTTTTTCCATCTATAAATAAGTGAAAAAATTTCTATTCACTTTCCTCACTCTTGTTTCTCTTGAACAAGAATTTTCATCACGCATAACTTCATTTTATTTCTAAGCTTTCAACGATCATCCATTGCTTCTTCCACCGCTCCTCAAAGAACTGACAACAAGAATAAAGATTCCCGAAAGTCCAACAACTTGCCACCTGTTTACAAGATCCTTGGTCCAAAGGTTGTGGGGAACCAGCATTAGATACCGGAACCTCCAAATGAAGAGGAAAAGAGACGCATTTACCAGTCTCAGGTACTGATTCCCATTTTAATTTCTGGTAAATCTCATGCAATATTAGGACCTTTACCTGACTTAAAATTAGATCCCTTAAAAGTAAAGGAATTCTTCCCAGCTTATTATCGATATAAGCCAATAGCCAATGGGGTTAGACCTAGGACAAAGCAAGAAAAAGCTATGGATAAGAAATCCAAAGTAGATGGTCAAGGATCACCTTCTAGGGAAGCCATAAATCTAGGGTACATGAATAATTTTAGGATCTTTAGGTCTTGCCCCTTGTCGAAAGACCCATCTGATTATTTAGCTTGGCTAACAAAAATAGAGGCAGCCAAATCTGAAGATTGGAAATCCATGGGTATTTTTTGTCTGATCCAGCTGTCGAAAGTAGGGCCTGGATATTGTCCATCTATGCTTTTGGCTTCCCTTTACTTTTGGGATAGTACCTACAACACTTTCCATCTCCCCTGTGGAATGATCACTCCCACCCTTTTCGACGTAGCTGCTATTACTGGCCTTAGCCCACTTGGGGTGGATTATGATCCCAACCTCTTGTCTGATGATTGCATAGGCTTCGACACCAATAAAGCTACCTTCACCTCCTACATCGCGAATTATCATGATAAGGAAACTGAAGAAGTCTCTGACCAAGAACATGTGGCCTTCTCAGCACTCTGGTTGTCGAGATGTGTCTTCTGCTCTAGGTCTCTCCAAGTGGTGAAAAGGTATATCACCATGGCGAACCAACTTTATGCTGGACACCAACTATGTCTCAGCGAAATGATCCTTGCCAATCTATATGAATCCCTTGGCGGAGGGGTTACTTTACTGAAGAACATCAAAGATAAGGGCAATCTTCTGTTGTCAGAACCATTTTGGCTTCTACAACTGTGGCTCAATGCCACATTCGAAGCTTCCCTATCCAACAAAAAACCTGTGGATGAAGCTGCCCTGAAGGATAGGAGAGTCGAGGGAGCTAGACTGGCGTTGCTAACTCCTAATGACGAAGGAATGAGCCTCCAACAAACTTTTACTGGCTACGTTATGATGTTTGCTAAACGTCATAACTTTACCTCTAATATGGCTCTTTTCGCCAACAGAAAAATTGGGCCAGAATGGTTTACCACGAAGCTCCCCGTAGAGTCGAAAACCCAAGAAACAGAATTCCTCGATGTCTGGGAATCTTTTCTAACCCCTAGGCTCTTAGCCTCCAGGATCAGCCCCTCGAAGCTGAAAATTTCACATGTCAATTACCAACCCAATCTAGTCTCTCGACAGTTTGGGTTAATTCAGATAAAACCTAAACCCCATTTTTCGAAGAAAGGCTCTTTGATACATTACAATTGTCGTTCTTCAAAACAAAATTTCTCAGGCTAAAAAGCGCAAAGTAGAACTGCAAAAAATTAACCAAGAGGAAATAGCTAAAGAACTTGAAGTTGGGGTGCACCATGTCGAAAGGGCTCAGAAACTTGGCAAAGAAATCGAGGAACTTTTGACTAGCAAGGCCCTTTGCGAGCGTCGTCTTCAGATTCAGAAGTCCAAATTTGAAAAACTGAAAGAGTTTTTCCCTGCTTAAAATTTGGAATTTCATTTGGCCTTTTAAGGCCTATTTTTGTAATGAGATTAAGTCATATGTTTGGCGAAAATAATTTCAATCCACCATGTTACTTGTTTTTTATGCATGATTATTTGACTGCTATCTTTACCTCTTGCAATATGGGCTTATATTTTTTCAAATATTTCCCATTTATTTTTAACACTCGCTTATCTTTATCCAACTCTTCGACTTCATAGGCGCCGTTCGAAAATACTTTAGTAATCTGAAAGGGTCCTTCCCATTTAGGGGACCATTTTCCCATAAATCTACCTTTTCGATCCATGGGAAGAATAACGTTCCAAATAAGGTCACCAATTGAAAACACCTTGCCTTTTACTCTTTTATTGTAGGATTTTTCCACCCTTTCTTTTTGCCTTTTTAATAACTCCAGCGCATTTAATCTTTCTTCGTCTAAATCAACCAACTCGTCTATCATCATATTCCAATATGAATCTGATGGAATCTCATGATGCCTTTGGACTCTTGTTGATTGTAAATATATTTCGACCGGCAAGACTGCATCATGACCGTATGTAAACCGAAAAGGCGTAGCATTTGTAGCTTCCTTAGGAGAGGTTCGACAAGCCCATAGAATTTGGTCCAAAGTCTTGTGCCAATTTTTTGGCTTTCTTCCCACATGCTTCTTTATCAAACCAATTACAACCTTGTTTGACGCTTCGACTTGTCCATTGGCTTTAGCGTAGTAAGGTGTTGATGTGAGAAGTTTGAACCCCGTCTCTTTTGAAAAAACTTGCACATTTTTACCAGTAAAAATAGATCCTTGATCTTTCGTTATAGTCTTTGGGATCCCAAACCTATAGATGATGTGTTTTCAAATAAATTCGATCATAACTTCTTGATCCACATTTTCTAAAGGTATAGCTTCGATCCATTTCGTAAAATAATCGATACCCACCAAAATAAAATTATGACCTTTTGATGATGCTGGTCAAATTTCTCCTATCAAATATAAAGCCCAACCTCTAAAGGGCCAAGGTTTTACTATAGAGTGCAACTCACTTGCAGGAATGTGTGGTATCCCTGCGTGCACCTGGCATTCTTGGCATCCTTTCGCGAATTCGACGCAATCTTTTAACATGGTCGGCCAATACATTCCTTCTCGGAATAACAACCACTTCATTTTATGGCTTACTTGATGTGCACCGCATGCCCCACTATGTACATTCGACAACGCTATGTATACTTTAGATTCACTTAGGCACTTAAGCAATATCCCTTCAGGAGTTTTCTTAAATAATTCGTTACCCAAAATGACATAGCTTAAAGCTCGATACCTTATTTTTCGTTCGACTAGTCCTGTTGGATTTTGTAGATACTCTATTATGGGCTTCCTCCAGTCTCCAATCGTCGAACTATCTACGTTAAAAATTTCAAAATTCTCTTCGTCAGCATATCCTAGCTTTATCGTCTCTAAATCTGATGGGGATAATCTGGCCGACACGACTCTTCCTCTAACCCCAATGGCTTTTTGCAATTTTTCTTTTGATACTTTGTAACTAGAAGCAATTTGTGCTAAGTCATTTTTGTCCTGGTTTTCTATTCAAGGGATATGTCGAACCGTTACCATATCAAATCTTTTTAAGAGTCGATTGGCTATTACAAGGTACATAATCAAATTTTCTTTGACACACTTGTACCCTTTGTTATTTGTTTTTTTACTAACTCAGAGTCGCCCATTATTTTGACCCGAGTTGCCCCTAATTCCAACAAAATTTCAAGTCCGGCTATCAAAGCCTCATATTCTTCCTCGTTGTTTGAATATAGACCTTCAACTTTGTACTTAAATTTTGTTGGAATTTTGCTAGGAGAAATAATAAGAACTCCTATACCAATTCCAGTTTTATGACTAGAGCCGTCGAAGTATAACTTCGATGGTTCTAGTTCAATGTAGTCCAAAGACTTTTCATTTATAGCGTGGTCGACTATGAAATCAGCCACTACTTGCCCTTTGACAGCCTTTAAAGGTAAATATGTCAAAGAGTACTCAGATAATGCTAATGCCCACTTTCCAATTCGACTGTACAAAATTGGTTTAGTAAACATGTATTTTATAACATCGAAATGAGAAGAAACAAAAACATCCACTAGTTTTATATAGTGCTTCAATTTCATACATGAAAAGTATAAACATAAACACAACTTTTCGATTACACTATATCTAGTTTCTGCATCGTTCAAGACCCTACTCAGGTAATAAATGGCTCTTTCGACACCATTCTCATCCTCTTGAGCCAACATACTCCCTAATGTCTTGTTCGACGCAGATATGTACAACCTCATACTCCTACTTCTACAAGGTGACATTAAAATTGGAGGATGTGTCGGGTACTCCTTGATCTTGTCGAAGGCATCCTGCTGCTCTTGCCCCCATTCGAAGTCTTCCTTCTTCAATCGAAGTAGAGGTGAAAAGGCTTGCGTCTTCCCACTGAGGTTGGAGATGAACATTCTGAGAAAGTTGATCTTACAATGCAGAGACTGCAATTCCTTTTTGGTAGATGGCGCTTTCGCCTCCACTATTGCCTTGGCCTTGTTCTGATTGATTTCGATCCCTTTCTTGTGGACCACAAAGCCTAGGAAGTCTCCCGCCTGCAAACAAAATGCACATTTGAGAGGATTGATCTTCAGACCAAACTTCCTCATCCTTTCAAAGGACTGTCGAAGATGGTCTATATGACTTTTCCCTGAAACAGACTTAACAACAATATTGTCAATGTAAATCTGCATAAAATCCTCAATAAAATCGTGAAAAATCGAATTCATTGCTCACTGGTATGTAGCATTTTTTAAGCCAAAAGGCATTACCACCCACTCGTAGGTGCCTAAGGCTCCAGGGCATCGAAATGCCATTTTAGGGACATCTTCCTCAGCAATAAAAATTTGGTTATAACCAGAGTACCCATCAAGCATACTAAGGTACTCATGGTCTGCGGCAGAATCGAAAAGCATTTCTGCCACTGGCATAGGATATTCGTCCTTTGGGGTAGCAGAATTCAAATCTCGAAAATCAATACATACCCTCAGTTTGTCATTTTTCTTTATTACAGTAACTATATTGGCAATCCATTCGGCATACCTAATCGGGCGGATGAACTTGCATCTGACGAATCTTTCGACTTATTCTTTAATCTTTGAGAGGATTTCTGGTGCGAATCTCCTTGGAGTTTGCATAACAGGTTTCCTCCCAGGTTTTATTGGTAGCCTTAATTCGACCAGATTCCTATCCAGCCCGGGCATTTTGTCGTAGTCCCATGCGAAACAATCCTTGAATTCCTTCAGCAACTGAACTATTTCGACCTTGAGTTGAGGGCTCACTTTTGCACTGATGTAGGTTGGTCTTTTTTCAGCCCCCGACCCCAAGTCAATTTCTTCGAGTGAATCCTGTGCCACCATCTTGATGCTCACTGCTAATGGATCCTTCTTAAATGCCAATGGCTCATAGTCATAAATCGCGTCGAGCCTCTGGTTTTGCAAATCTCCTAGATCTTTGTCAGGTGGATCCATATCAAAATCCTTTCCAAGACCTTGTTGATCTGCTTCGATCTCGTTAGCTTCGACAGCCAGGTACTTTACTTCGGCCTCTAAGGCCGTTTTGAGTTTTTCTCGGCTATGTAAGCCGTGATCTTGTCAAGAACTAGTGACTCACTCATCGTCACTAAATTCGCTGCCCCAGCCAGTTGAATGGATGTGTGAGGTTCTAAAAATATAGTCTTCTTCGCCAACTACCTCTATATCCCACTGAAACTCGTGGGTGGGATGAAGGCATAATGAGCAGAAGGCGTTGTCAGTTGGCGTCATGTCGAAGGTTGCTGGACTACAAGGAGCAATATGAGCCAGATTCATGTCAAAGCATCGCCTGTCAACCTAGTTTACTTCAGCCAGAAAGTAACTCTGGTCAACCTCTATATTATCGACAATCCCGTATGTACGCCAAATTGTTATTCTTTGATGCATTAACGAAGGGACGACGCCTATGTCGTGTATCCATTCCCTTCCTAAGAGCAGGTTATAATTTGCCTTTGAGGCAATTACCATAAACATTGTCGGCCTTGTGATCATTCCGAGAGTTAGATCTACTTGTATTACACCCATAGTGATTCCCACTTTACCCTCACAATTTGACAACACCATGTTATGAGGTTTGGTGTCGGAATCATTTTTTCCAATTTTCTTAAGCATATAATACGGCATCAAATTGACAGCCGCTCCTCCATCAACCAAAATCTTATTTACCCCTATGTTGCCCACTTTTCCTATGATGAACATAGGTTTCAAGTGACTTCTCATTGAATCATCTGGCCTTTCGAAAAATGCGTTTTGTTCTTCCACGCATTCATTGTTCATAATATAATAACAAACAGGCCTGTGTCTAGCCGTTTCAACTTCCATCGCTTCTTCCTCATCTTCGACTTCCATTGTCTGGTCATACTCCCTTGGGAGCACTGAGAAAACATTACACATCACGTCGAGAGATGCCTCTGACTCTGAGTTAAAATCGTTTGTCGTTTCATCATCCCTAGTTACTTCCTCCTTTGACGACACTTGTACTAGAGCAACGGGTGGCTTTTCGACCTTCAACTCTTCCTTCTGATTCGAAGTTTGAACATTGCTGCTGGTTTCTGGCTTGACTATTCCTGCAGCCTCCTTCTCAGCTTTCTTTCGACGTTGGTACCTCCTCCACTGTGACTTTGTCATAGGGTTCTTGCCCTTATAATTTTCATAGGGGTAAGTCACCTTCTTAGACTTTTGGAATTCTTTCCTGTATGATATGGAAGATCCCCGTTGTACTTCGAAATCCTTCCATTTCCCTTGTCCTTGGGCTTGTCTGATTGGATTGACCCACCTGTCTTCTAGAGATTTATTTGTAGGTTTGAATATGTTAGAGTACCTACCACCTAACCTCTCCCTGCTTTGGTATCCTCTTCTAGGGTCGAATCTTTCTCCTGCGGGTTGCGAAGGCTTCCAATTTCCCCTTCTTTTTGCTCTCTCCACTCCCTCAAAGTTTCATGCTGCCTTTTTGTCGAAGACGACACTACAACGAGGACAAAGCATTACTTCAGACCTCTTTCTTTGGCATCTGTGGATGAAATCTGCCAAATTTTCCTCCTCTTTGGGGTATGCTAGTTTGTGGTATTTCTCACGTCGACGCTCTTCGTCGATTTGCATCGAAACATTGTGAGACACTTCCACCATATTCACATTGGCAGTTGTCTCTGTGGCAATGCTCATTTTGTTCAACTTTAAACTGAGGCCTTCATTGACCTCGTGTTCCTTCTTGATACAGTTGAAACCCTCAGTGGCTTCCTTTGTTGGTCCCTTTAGAGATGAACCCTTGGTAATCTGTTGGCTGACGAATCCGACAGTCTTCTCCTTTGGATTCTCCATGGTTCGCCGGAGAAGGCCAACAACAGCCTGTCTATAGGAACCTTCAGTAGTCCCTTTGTTAGCCTGGTCGAAACCATCAGTGATCTCGTTATTGCTTTGGACGAAACCGTCAGTAGTTTCGTTATTAATTATGGTGAAACCTTCAGTAGTTTCATTGCTGGTTTGGACGAAACCATCAGTAGTTTTGTCGTTGACGCCATCAGTGGCCTCAACAATGTAGTTCTCTATGATCTTTCCGTTAAGGTCTTCAGTAACCTTAACCATAATAGCCTGGTTCACAAAGTCATTGGTAACTTCGACCATGTCACATTTGTTGGCAGGATCTTCAGCAACCTCCACCATATTCACGTTGTTGTCGAAGCCATCAGCAGCCTCAATCATATCCATGTTGTCGTTGAAGCCTTCAGCAACCTCGACCATATTCACTATGGATGACTCAGCATAGTGGGCCTCCGCCACTTGCAGAGAGTTTGAATCCACCTTCACCTGGGACTTCGACTTGTCGCCAAATTTGAGCCTTCCATCTCTGATTGCATTCTGCACTAGATCCCTGAAAAGGAAACATTAAGACGTTTTATGACCCAAAAAATTATGATATTTGCAAAAACCTCAATTTTTCTGCTATTCTAAAGGAGGCACTTTAGTACCAGGTGGCACTATCATTTGGCCATCCTTGACTAATAAATCAAATATTTCGTCACACTTTGTGACATCAAACGTATAAGTTCTTTTGGGGAACTTGTCGTTCTTTTCTGATTTGACTGGGTTTTTCCCATTCGACGGAGCTAAGACTTTGCAAGCATACGCCGACCCCTGTTTTAATTTTGCCAAATCAACCTCTTGTTCGTCGAAATTTGATGATCCATCTTCGTCCTCATCCTCACAAACTCCGACATATGCTACCCTATCTTTTTTATTTTTATTAGCCATAGCTTTTTCGGCTTTTAGTCGTTCGACCTGTCTAACCCTATCAGCCAATTGGGACATGTCTCTTAAGTACTGGGTATCTAATTTCTTTCTAATCGAATAGTCGAGGCCACCAGCAGCCATTTCGACTAACTAGTGTTCAGGCACTTGTGTGAAACACCTTGCCTTGAGCAACCTAAACCTATTCAGGTAATCATCAATTGGCTCTGAGAATTTTCTCTTGACGCTAGCCAATTCTTTTAAACTTATCTTTGTTTGTCCCATGTAGAATTATTCATGGAATAATCTCTCCAATTGGGTCCAAGTATGTATCGAATTGGCAGGTAATGTGGTAAACCAAGTAAAAGCATTTTTCGTTAAGGAACTAGGGAAATATTTTATTTTCAAATTCTCAATGTGCGCTATTTCGCCTGCTTCAATTAAGTACTGCGCCACATGTTCGACCGTTGATTCACTAGTATCCCCTGATAATTTTGTAAACTTGGGAACTTTCCATCTATGGGGTAACTCGTGCTACAAAATATATTCCGATAAGGCGGAAGTATAACTAGGCCTCTGTAATCCTACTTCATCCCGTTTCTTGCCATAATCCTTTCGACCATGGCTGCCAAATTATTTTCTGCTGGCATATCATTACAACGTATTTGTTGTATAATATTATCAGCATTCTGGTTTCGGTTTACTTACAACACCCTTTGTTCTTGTTGAACAGGGATTTCGAACCCTGGTGGTTCGACTACCCCTCCTTGTTTTAAAACTTCCGCCTGAGGGATATCTGGTTGTCTTTGATTTATAGTAGGTTCTTCTTCGACAGTTGCCCCTGGGTTCTGAATTACACATTCCCTTTGGGGAGGTTGAGGAACACCAAAGAAATCGAAAATGTGCGTCATCTGCGCTGCCAATTGTTGATTTGTTTGTGTAGTGTTTTGGATCAAAGGGTTAAATATAACCCCCATCTGTTGGGCTAACATCTGGACCATATCATGATTTCTCTCATCCATCTGTTGCCTAATTACTTGTGCAGAATTATTGATAATGTTTGGCATATATGTTTGATATCCCGTTCCTAAAGGTTGACTAATCCTACCCATGTGGTTTACACCAGAACCGGATCCTTGTAAAGACGAAGTTAGGTTAACTGTTGGCTCCGTAAACGCTGATGGCGCATTATGTAAACTTGCCATCACTGACGTTGGCATTCCATACGGGTATTCTCGATTTAGTGGAGGCATGGAAAAGCCAGATATAAAAGGCCTGTACATACTCCATGAAGGAGGGGGTGTCATTTGAGGCATTTGGGTTCCCATAGTTGAAAAACTAGGTGCACTCTGGGGAATTGAATGCGCTGGTGTCGAACCCTCTATTGATGGTATAACATCTGATACTGATATTGAGGCCGTATTGTCCCCCGTCGAAGGAATAGGGGTGGTACTTCATTATTTGTAGAATTCTGATTGTTTGGCGGATTTGGATCCGCCATTCTGCCTACTCGTCTTCTTCTAGGTCTTTCTTTGTTATTTATGGCTATTTTACCACTACTTAGTCTCATACAAAGAAACGAAGAAAGTTTCGCACGAGTAACAAAATGTAAAATAAAGGTTTTCAATTGTCAATAGCAGAAGGTCCCACTGGGCGTGCCAATTTATTTTCCTGAAAAATTAGCAAACAATCGCTGATCTCCTAATTTATGAAAAATTAGTTGACTTGCAGGACTGATCAAACAAATCCTAGGACAATGTGCTTTAATGATTTTGACAATTTGTATGAAAATCAAACCTTTTGTATGTTACATTCATCATTGTTTTCATAAATCAATGTGATTTAAACGAAATGATAAAGAATTTGTTTTTAAAGATAAAATGGCGAAAATGTAATACAAATGCAAGAAAGAAATTGCAAGTAATGTAAAAGAGATTGCAAGTAAATAATTTAAGACTTCATTGAAATGTAAATAAAGAAACTGGTGTTTTTCAAACGTACATTTTCTCAGTAACTACTATTTTCTCTCTCACGGTTACTTTGAGTATTCTTGAGTAACTTGTACAAATTTTGAACACACGGAAATCTAACACTATGAATCCCTATTTATATACAATCGAAACAATTGTCAACAACAGCTATTTCTCCTAATGGCGACAAATGGGAATCTGCATGCATTCGCCCCTTTAGATGCATTTCACGCGTCTGATTTCAAAACGAATCTCCCTCCTAAATTTGAATTTCAAAACATCAGTCGAACAAAGCCTTCGTACCAAATTGTTGAATCATTTCCAATACTTAGAAAAATCTCCAATTATTGTACTCCAATTGAACACTGATTTTCGACTGATCTTCTGTTTTCAGGACTAAACTTCTATCGAAATAGCCTGGAAGATTCTTAAACTTATTTCCTGAACAAAATCCAGGCGTCGAATTTAGCAGCTTACACTTCCATAAAAAATAGGGTTCATTGTGGTGTGACAAGAAAATTTTCTGGTACATGAAGTAAAAAAAATAAAAAGCTTTGCCGCTGCCACAGGAGAGGAAACAAGAGAGCGCATCAATCTACCGCGTTAATCGATGTACTTCCTTAATTGATTGGCACATATTTGGGTTGGCCTCTATCCCCTTTCTAGTATACATAAAGCCTACAAAGTTTTCTACTTGAACCCTAAATGAACATTTGATTACATTCGGGCGTATGCTATATTTCCCAACATGGCTCAATATATCTTCCAGGTCTTCATAGTGAATCTCTCTTTTGAAGTTTTCACGACCATATCATCTATTTAGACTTCCAAATTTTACTCAATCTATACTGCAAACATTTGTGTCCATCATCATGATGTTTGTTCTTGGTGTGTTCAAGATATTCATTTTGATATAATTATAGCCTAGGTTAGTGTCCATGAAGTTGTATGAAGATTCGTCAATTGGTATGTTCATGTTGGGCAAGGGATACGGGTCTTTAAAGCACATAGGGTTAAGATCGATGAAATATATGCACATTCTCCATTTGCAAGAGGAGTCCTTCACCATTACCATATTAGCCAATCGGGTGGGGAATTTATTCTCTATGGTGAATCTCGTTTCTTTCAGTTTCTTTACCTCTTCGTCGACTGCAATGTTGTTTTGCTGGCCTATCTTTCTATTATTCTAAATGATTGGCTTGGCAGCGACACTCAGTTCCCAACGATGAAAAATAATGCTAGGATTCATCCCCTGCTTGTCTGAGGGACATTGGAGAATAAACCTTAATTCTTTTGTAGAAGGAAATTGAGCCCTTCTTCTTTAAATTTAGTTAGGGAAATATCTAACTTTGTGGCCTAGAAACTCTAAGTGTCGATATGTACTTCTTTCAGGTCTCGTGTGAGAATCATCCTATCTTCTAGGTATTCTTCACTAGGGTAAAGAACCGTGAAATTCACACTATTGGACTTGGACCTCAGTGGTGGGCCGACGGTCATTGCCACACATTTTATTTTGAGGTTGTGTTGGTAGTATTTTATGGCTACTTCGTGGTCTCATTTTACCGTACTTAAACTTCATCATCATGTATAGTATGGATCGATCGTAATGCCTATAGGACATCAAAGGTAGGGCGACCTATGATTATGTTGGTGCTTTTCTCGCCCGATTCAAAAATGGTTCTATTGGAAATATAGCCTCAAACTTGTAAATTTTCACTTGAGAAACCCACCAGGGAGCCTTTAAATAGTTGTAGGTGATTTGGATCTAATTGCGAACTTATGTGTGCATCTTAATAGATGACATCGACTGAAATTTTGAGATATATGAGCACTCACTAGGTATCCCAATTGAACATCTGCACATTGATGAACATGGGATCATCTTCATTTGGTAGGATTCTAGAAATGTCTTCGTATGAAAAGGTGACTTACAATGCTTAAGTGAATTAAGGCTTCGGAGGCGAGTTTGCGATGTGCATAACTTAGAGGGGCATATCTTTTGCAAAAGAAGCTCAACTTACCTTCTCTGAAAAAAACCTTCTAAAATGTTGTTAAGCATATGGTTAGTCAATTCTTTTGCGTTTATGATCGCAATATGGGTTTTCATGGAGATAAAATGCTCTTAGGGGTCGCTCTTTCTATTACAAATACAAGTGAGGGAGGCCTAAATTTTTTCGAGACTAGCATGTCCTAAATCTTGGTGGTGAGAGGCTGAAAGGTCCATGACTTCTTTACATTCGTGTCTGTCATCTTCCACTTGTTGTTGAAGGTTATGTACACTTTTCTACAATTTTTCATCTTGACCGCATGATTTTTCCATGGTGGCCTACACATTTTCTATGGCATTTGGATCGCCATTGCTAGAGACATCACTCACCATAATGGAATAGCGGTCAAACTAGTAAAACTTCGTAAGGGTGAGTGTGGCCCATGCCAGCTTTATCGGGGCCCCAAGGTGGACCGTTTTGTTTTTCCTTAAACGACTTATACCTTTTAAGCCTCACACTTGAGGTATTATGGATATTTATGTTTTTATTTGCATCACGCTCTGAGAGATTTCATCTTCAATTGAGTTTGTCCTCTATGGCATGATCATTGTATTGCAATGTGCTCCCACACAATTGAGAAGCGATTTTTCTCTATAGGTAAAATTAGGGTTCTGTCGAAAAACCTTAGTTTTTTTTTGATAAGCAAATTATATTCAAAAATGAGTACTAAGGGGTACCCAAAACCCAACTACAAAAAACTAATAAATCACCTTACAAAAAATCTAATGGTGATTTAAGCCAACTGTAATAGTTACAAGTAAAGTTAGATCGTTTACCAATCCATTTCCAAGTTAGCAACAAAATCTTAGAAACTATAGTATCGTCATTCCAAATTTCATCACCGAAAATAATTTTGTTTCTAACGCTCCAAAGGCTCCAACAAATAACAAGCCATAAGCCAACACCATTATTGATGGCAACACCAACGGAGAATAATGAGGATGTCCAGCATCTTAAATGGTCGACAACCGTTCCGTCTAAAAAAACCCCCACCCCAAGCCACCGAGTAATTTTTTCCCAAATGATGATAGATTTGGAACACCCAAAAATGAGATGAAAAACAGTCTCGTCCAGCAGAAAGCAAAAAGGACATACACGATCATGTGGAGAGAAAATGATCCCACGTTGAAACAGGTTATCTCGAGATGGTAGCCGGTTTAAAATAAGGTGCCATCCAAAAATCAAGACTTTGACCGGAGAGATAGCTTTCCAAATTAATTTTAGCGCTGCCAGTGAGTTATCTGGGACAAAAGCTGAAGGAATGTTTGCTTTGGAGTGTAATTGAAAAGCAAAATGAACAGAGAATTCCAAGTCAGGACTTGAGCTCCAACAATTTACATCATTAATGTCCTTACACAATTCCACTTCCAAAACCAGAGCCAACATAGTTTCCTGCTGATCAATAACATGCAAATTCCTACAAGGCTCAACGATGTCGACCTTCCAAAATGATTATCACACCAGACGCCATTTTCACTAACCAAACTGAGAGGATCTGCAGCTGCACTAAAAAGTTCAGGAAATAATAAATCAAATGACTCATTTCCGCACCATTTCGACTTCCAAAATAAAGTCTTCTCTCCATTTCCAACAGCAGGACGACATTGCCTAAGGAACGAGTCACTGTCAAAGGAACGAAACTGAAGAGAGATGTCCCTCCACCACAAAGATTGTTTGGCTGCACCTAACTGACAAGAGCCTTTACTCAGGGATTTTAATAGAGAACCGTATCTGGCCATAAGAATGTCGCGCCATATAAAATTTCGAGTGCTCATGATCTTCCAAATCCACTTGCCATTAAGGCTTCATTCAGGCTCTGAATGTTCATTATACCTAATCCACCAGCTTCCTGCGCTTTACATATTGTGTTCCAACCAATCCAAGCCATACCTTCTTTTGTAGGAGATCTATTCCATAAAAATCTACGCTGAATCGTTGTTAAAATTTGGATGACTTTCCTCGGCATCTTGTAAAACGACAAGTAATGAATTGGAATATTCGTAAGCACAGATTTTATAAGAGTAACTCTTCCTCCAATAGACATTAATCTTCCCTTCCAAGAGGATAGTCTTGCCTTTACTTTGTCGATAACCGGCTGCCAAAAAGAACTAAGTCGTTGATTCCCACATATTTGAATACCGAGGAAATTTAAAGGGCATTGTTGACTCTTGCAAGCTAAAAACCTCTCTGCTGCCTTGAGAAAAGTTGGTGCTACTCCAAATCCAATAAGCCTGCTCTTGTTGAAATTTATCTCTAAGCCCGACATTAACTGAAAGCCTCTCAGAATCGCTTTAATTCCCCAAATATTATTTCAGGTAGCTTCTCCAAACATAACTGTATCATCCGCATATTGAAGCAACGAAAACCTTAGTTTGTTTCTTGAGAGTATGAAAACGATCATAAATCAATACCAGTAATGGTTGTTGTTGTTGAGGGATGAAGAGACGATTGTGATTCTTGTAATCACTTGAATGCATTAAATATAGGTCGTACAAATCCATTTGATAACTTTTGGAAGTGTTTGTGTCTTGGTTCTCACTGGTGCTGGGAGGAGTATGTAGTATGAGACGAGGTGGTGTGAGCAATTAAGAGTGAACGGCGTCGGCAATGGTTTCTTTGTCCCGTTTAATTAGAAGGAAAGGTGAAGAAGGGCAAGAATGTGAACGAATACATGAAGAAAAAAAAAACACGATAGGTATTTTCTTAGAAAGGGATAAAAGACGCTAAATAGTATGTAAATGCAAAATAAGCATGTTAGAAAGGAATTAAAGAGGAGAAGAGAGAAGAAATATGTCAGAGTCTATGTCAACTAATAACATAAGAACAAATAGTATGTAAATGTAAAATAAGAATTATTACAAATAATATTTTTTAATAATTTCAAAATTATTATCAAACTTTTTTTTATTTCAAATATAATAATAATAAGAGTAATACATAATTCAAACAAGAAAGAAACTACCAATAACAATAAAGAGCACCAACGTGATTAACCGACATGTTCTCATCAGAAAAAATAACTTTATTACATAACTTCCAGTGATTAAACTTTATTACGAAACTTTCAAATAATCTAAATCACATAATGGCAAATGGAAATCAAACCTAAAACCGCCTTCTTCCCCTGACCTAGAAAAACCTCGAACAAATCTAAAACTCTCCTCGCGGAGTGGCAGATGCCGAATCCATGTTAAAATTACATAAATTCCCCGAAACCATATATATGGGTCACAACAAAAGATAATAATTATAGGAGCTTAAGTTTGCTGATAATAATCATATTAATGATAAACAAAGAAAAGTATTGGCATTCGACCCTTAACATAAAATCAAATTGAGCAAAGGGAGGGTGCACTGACAGTGTAAATTATTTTTACATTGTCAACCAATGACAACCATGTATCCCGCTAAGCCAGCACGTAAATTTTAAATTATTTATATGATTTGGTACTTTAAAATATTTTGATTGAATATATGTGTAATACTTTTTTACACTGAAAGTGCACTACTATTAAACCCAATCTAATTTTATAAATATTTTTATTACTAATCATGAGAAAAATGAAATCCTAATTTTTTTCGGTGCTAGTACTAATATATTATTATATAAATGGAAACTGTCTTTGCTTTTCCGTGTTTGATCTCTCACTTCATCTCAATATATAATAGTTTAAATAATTTTTTTTTTTTGATATAGTTGAATACATTGAAATGTCTACCCATGATTTTTTTTCTAAACTACAAAGATTAGTATGGTCTTTATTACTCAACTATTTAACTCCTTCACTCCAATTACTAAGGTTATCTCCATGATTCCATTGTAGCATAGAAAAAACCTAAAGCTTCATACTGGAATTAGAAAAAAATTAATAAAAAATTAATAAATATAATATAAAAAATAGTACATGACATACTTACCTTGAGCTTGCAAATTCATAAATTCTCCCTCTTGGTGAAAAAACAATAAGAGCAACCTCAGCATCACACAGAATTGATAATTCAAAAGCTTTCTTCATCAAACCATTTCTTCTCTTTGAGAATGTTACTTGTCTGCTTGTTGCGTTCTCTATAAGCTTCATCTGTGTCTTCCCTCTCACCATCTTTGCTGAAATCACAACATCAACAAAAACATATGAAAAAAATATTGAATTTCATAGTCAATATATAACAAGAGAATCCTGGAAAAGCTCAGATTCAAACCTTAAACGGAAAATGGGATGAATGTATAGTAGGTTTTAAGATCTAGAAAATCTGTGAGAGATGAAAAAAATGCAAGAGATTTATTAGAATCACTTACCAACCATTCAAACCAAAATCTTAAGGCTGAAAGAAGCAAAGAAATGGGAAGTTTAAGAAAATAAATAGAAAATAATGTTTTCAACTAAAAGTGTGAGATAATTGTCAAAGTATTTTTATGAGAAAATTAAATGGTGTGAAATAGGTTCCTAGGATAAGGTCTATTACAAATACATAGGTTAAAGATTTATTTCATATTGAAAATAAGTGATTTTTCTCAACATACTAGCAAGAAAAGCAACTTTCAAAAGGAAACTGATTTTCACCATATATTGAGAAAATGAAGGAGAGAAGAGATAAGAATAAAAGGTTGAGTCTAAAAAAGGAAAACAAGGTTAAAAATAAATAAGAACTAAGGAATAAAAAAAAAGAAGAAACTATGCATCCCCAATAGTAGTAATACATATAAGACCTACCTTTCCTAATTAATCAACCTCATCCCATCTTGCTACCCCACCATATTAACAAACAAATTTTTTTTTTTTTATTAAAATATTGAAACCTCATAATTGGCTTGTTTTTTTTTAATAATCAAATGCATTAATAAGGTCAAAAGATAGACTAAATTACAGAAGAATTCCTACAATTATACAGGAAAACAGAATTACAATTACATTAACAGCATAACAAGGAAATGATGAAATTTTCAATTCCTACCTAAAACAGATCTTCTCCTTCGTATGAATCCTCCAACTAACTTCCATACAAGTCTAAGGGCATCTTATACCACTCATAAAAACTTTCTATTGTTTTCTTCATTTTAGTGAGCTCTCTCTATCTCCACGGCCACAAAACTATCTCATGGAATATACTCTTTGGAGAAGCAACATGATCATTAAATAATACTTGCATGTCATTTTAGGTCAATCATACTGCATGACTAACCCTTTTCAAGAGGTTTTTGTTTGTGTTTATTTCTTTTTATCAGGTTTATCTTAAGGAAGTTCAAGGAGATGTCTCCATAACCAAATATATAACCATTTTATTCGTCTTTAATTCCAAACCAATTTCAATAATCATTTAACCTTTTTTCTTATCCAAGTATCCATTTTTCTTTCTTAGCCATTATTCATTCTAACCATTTTCATATTTAAAATCTTTTCTTCTTTTTTCATATATCCATTAAAACCATAATTATTATCCAAATTTCTTTTTTATCCATTTCTTCATCCAAATTGCATTTTTATTCATCATTATCCAATCACCAAAAACTTCAATTTCAATTTCCAAATTCATTCTCAATTTCACTTTAATTCAAGTAAAGTCATTCTAATTTATTTCAAATTCAATATCTCAATTTCAATCAAATTCTTGATTCCATTCTTGAGTTCTTTTCAAAATTTCATATTCAAGTTTTTGTCATCAAATTCTATTTAATTTTAGTTTTAAGATCAAGTGTCTAATTTTATTCCATTTTTAAAATCAGGATTAATTTCCATTTTCCAAATCCATATTTTAATTTTCTCCTTTTAAAACCAATTTTCGCAAGTCCATTTCTTGTTTTTTTACAAAGCCCACTTGTATAGTTTTATTTGGTCCAAATGGAAGTTGTTGTTTCAAGACAATTACTGATATGCAAAGCCAATTCAAAAGGAAAAGTTGTGTGTTGTGAAGCCAACGCCTTGAGTACCAGCTGCCACTGCTACGGTCTGTACACAACAACTCAGTTGAAAAAGACATTGCTCCAAGTCCAGCTTGCAAACCGTACGAAGCTCTGCTCAACACAATGATAACCCAAAATCTTGCTCAAAAACTCCCCCAGCCTGCTCACAACGCTCCACCCTCTGCAGCCTGAAAACGAAATTCAACAATGGTCAAATTGAATTTAATTTAAGATACAAGTTCTTTTTTTCGGGAGGGGGGGAGGTAGCAGAAAAGAGGAGAGGATAGGGGGGAGAGGGACCGGATAAAAACTAAAAGGGGGGAGCCATCACTCTTCCACAGCTTTCCCGTCTCAGTTCTCATCTACTTCAAAACCACTATCCCTAACCATACTGTTCATTTCGATTCACGCCGTAAAAACATCAACAAGCTTATAACCACCATGTTTCCTCTTTGCTCGATCTACCACCCTACAAACAGCACGAACCATATTCATCTTCTTTAACAAAAACATGACCTGCAAAACAAATTTTGTCAACCCTCACTAATCAATAACAACAACTTCAATCCACAACCTTGATTTTCCCTCTTCAAAACCGCAATGGAACGAAACCGTGCAACACAAACGTACACCACCTACTGCTCACATCACAACAACACAACGATAATAACACTCCAAAATCACCTTCAATCAAGCCACTTTTCAACCTTCAACTTAACCTCATCATCTGTTCCTCTTCAATACCAACAACGGAAACGCAACCACCATCGGTTCTTTCCCCAACACACATAACAGACCCTTCGCCGACCCTCTTCATATCTTCACCTTCTTCACAGATTCAAACAACAACCTTTCAAATTCCTTAAATCACCTAATCTCTAACCTTCAACCCATCAAAAAACCACGATAACCTTCGATCCATAACCAAACGCCTCCTTTCTCAAACCCTTTCAAATCATCAACACAAACTTCATCAAAACCAAACCTCATATCTAGACATCATTTCAAATTCAGAACCAGAAACGAAACCGAACCAGAAGGATGAAGGAGAAATAGAGAGAGGGACCGAAAACAAAAGGCAAATCGAAATCGAACCTTTCCAAGTCTGAAGCGTAACGAGCCACAATCGAAGAAGTTTGAATCACCGTCTTTTTTCCGACCCTTATTTGGTCTGTCTTTAAAGCGACAATGGAGAGAATTTTTCTGAGCATATTTGAGCTTTTTTCTCTTTTGATTTTTTTCGCTGTTGTGTTGTTGATGTTCCACCCTTATTTTTCTCTTAGTCAACTTTCACTTTAAAACAAGGTGAAGGTCGTTGGGAACTTGTGTTGTTATTGGGCTTCTGGGCCCGTTGGATTCTTTGCTTTTTTTTCTCGCTTAAAGACAACCGAGTTTTTAACGGGGATGAATAGGTCTAAGACCCATAAGGACTCCATTTACACACACCGTTCAACTCCAGCGCCCCTCTCCTCTTTTTTTTTTTTATAAAAAAAATCATTTTCATTTTATTATTTTTATCAAGTTCTTTGAGTTTTAATCTCTAGCCTTTCTATTGTTTTTTTATTAATTTTACTCATGTTAATCCACTGAACTTAGTGGTTCATTGCATTTCATTTATTTTTGGGCCAATGATATCATATAAATCTTGACCTTGTTGATTATTTCAAAATCACTAAAAATCTAGATTTGTAGGAGGCCACCTTCTATTTCATCTGTTTTGGTCGATGAAAGTCAAAAATCCAAGATTATCGATTTGTCGATTAAATCTTGATTTAGACGAGACTAGTTTTATTTTCATTCCGATTCTATTTTGGTCGATGAAAGTCAAAAATCCAAGATTATCGATTTGTCGATTAAATCTTGATTTAGACGAGACTAGTTTTATTTTCTTTCCGATTCTATTTTGGTCGATGAAAGTCAAACGTCAAGATCATCGATTTACCGATGTAAATCTTGATTAAGACGAGATCAACCTTATTTTTATTTCATAATCTTTATTTAGGCCGATGACGTTACACAAATCTTGACTTTGATAATTTCAAATCAACAAAGTCTTGATAAATGTGAGGCTATTTTTTATTTATTTTTATTGTTCAATGAAAGTCAAATATTAAGATTATCGATTTCTCGATTAAATCTTGATTTAGACGAAACCGACTTTATTTTTCATTTCGATTCCATTTTCTTTATTTTGGTCGATGACATAACAAGCCTCATGGTTTAGTTGATTTCATTGAGTTGACGAAACTTTGATCAACATGAGACCACTTTCTTTTTATTTCAGTTTCTTTACTATTTAGTCGATGAAAGTCAAGAATCATTGATTATCAATTTCTCGATTAAATCATGATCAAGACGAGACTATTTCTATTTTATTTCATCTCATCCTATTCATGTCTTTTACATCGTCATATTTGCATTATAACTTGTTATCATTGGGTAGTTTTATAACTATTATCTTCCCCCCCCCCCCCCCCCCCCCCCCCAATTCCAAAGGGAGATCACTTTAAATTGACTCTTGAAGTCATCTTACCATATCCCTCTAGGTTTACCCTTATTTCTTGGCTATCACGAGCCAATGAAATCATAACTTAGAAATAGGTTGGAGTTCCTAAACTCCATGTGATTCTCATCAACATGAGAACTCACTTTCCCCTATAACATAGACTTAGAGAGTTATCGTGAACTCTAGAATGAGCTCATACTCATTTCCCCTTGGAACTTTAGCCATAGCCAATGGTTCCTATCCCTCACCCTTAGATCGGTGAACTACGGATACTATGATTCCACTCCCGTAAGGATACGTAGGCGCAAAGTGCGATGCTTTGTCGAGTATACTTAGAAACAAACCCCTAGGGTTTCAACCTTTAGCATAGCACCTTTAGCAAGCGAGTAAGATGTAACAAACAAAACAAGAGGCTCCCGTAGAGTACTACGGACGTTTAGGGTGCTAATACCTTCCCTAGGCGTAACCAACCCCCGAACCTTAGATCTCCCCCCTTTAGGTTTTCTCGATCTTGAACCTTTCCTTTGGATAAATCAAAGTCGGTTGTGAATTCAAAGAAATGCGATGCAAGTTAATTAATAGCTTGTTATCCGATTCTCACCGCAACAGAAATGGCGACTTCACTGGGGAATGACTTTGTTTTTTAGGGTTAAGCCCACCTTTGTTTTACCTGTTTTATTTATGCTTGCTGGCTATATTTGTGTATATCTGTTTGATTGCCTGTATATCTGCTTTGCTTGATTATCTTTGGTTGGCTTGGTTCTTGAGTGGTGAGATAAATCCTAACCCGGATTTGAGTGCAATTAGGATATGACGATGGTATTCAAGGAGGCTTGGAGGGAGTCGAATCCTGAAAAGTTGAATTGAGAACACCATCACTCAGTTAAGGCCCTCTTGAGAGTCTAGTTATGTTGAACGAATCCGTTCGTGAAAGCGTGCTACTCTCGACCTAGGAGCCCATGATATTGAGAACCGTAGTTACCAAACCCCACTAAGCCTTTTAGGATGTAGTGCGGTGACCATGATGGAGTCTATTTATGAATTGGTTGTCACGCGATACTACACTCTGACGAGATCCTCTTGAGAATTTTATTGATTACCAAGTCATCTGGGAATTCCTTAAAATCCGAAAGATGGGTTGTCGACTCTGGGAACTTCTTAGAACCCTGTTCAGCAGATGAAAACCAGTAGTACATACCTATTGGGATGGGTAGACCATGGCTCCATTCATGAGACCCCAAAACCTAGGACTTGTTTTTTTTTTGTGTACATATGTTTGTGCTCGTGTGCTTTATGCATCCATATATTCAAGCATTCCTAGCCCTTTGGTTTCGAGGAACTCAAATGTTTGTTCCCTTTTCAAAGATCAACAGATCAAGGATTTTAAAACAAAACTCTTCAATTTTCCAAAAAAAAATTTTTGCAACTTGCCTTTGAGTTCCTTGAAGCTATTTGGCCTGCATTAGCATGTCATTTGCATCATGTCATAGTATGTGCATTTCCTCTCTGTCTTCGTCTCATGTTGTCGTTTTCCCTTCAGAATCGTCTTTGAATTCTCGACAACTACAACACCCGAGCCCGAACTCAACAAAGGATGTCTGAACAATACAGTGAGATGGACAGAGTCAACAATGAATTGAGTGAGCTCCGAGGAGGAATGGGGCAGACTTTGGAAGCAATTCAAGTTATGAGGGCAAGGATAGATACACAAGCAACGGTGGTCTCCGAGATTATCACTACAACTGTAGAACCTCCTGTTATTCCTACTGTGAACCCTACTTTGGGCATGCCATTTAATTTTATACGTACTCCGGCCATCACTTCTAATCAACAAGTTGTTCCTTTGGTTAATGAGGCTTTTCAGGCTATTCCTACTTATGCTCCACCAGCAGTGCAAACGCAAGTGCATCCGGTTTTCCAGAACCACCAACCCTACGACTACGTTGATGTGTCGGAAGAAGGAGATGATAGACACGAGAAGTTGAGAGAAAGTGTTGAAACGATGCAGAGGAAGATGAAGGCAATGGAGATGAGTAATAATTTCAGTACTGACATCAAAGACATGTGTTTGGTTTCAGATTTGGTAATTCCACCCAAGTTAAAGTTACCAAATTTTGAGTTGTACTCAAGAGCCACATGTCCCAAATATCACTTGATTATGTACTACCGAAGAATGGCCGCGCACGTGCGCAATGACAAGTCGATGATCCACTATTTTCAGGACAGTCTGAAAGGGGCTGCTGCTAAGTGGTATTTAAGTCTGGACCAGTCCCAGATCCGTTGCTTCCAGGATGTAACCGATGCTTTTGTGAAACACTACAAATTCAATATGGATCTAGCTCCTGACCGTAGGCAGTTACTGAGTATGGCCCAGAAAGGTACTGAGACTTTCAAAGAATACGCACAACGTTGGAGAGAGCTGGCTTCACAGGTAGAGCCACCTTTATCTGAAAAAGAGTTAACTGATTGGTTTGTCGACACGGTGAGACCGGAATTCTACGAAAGGATGATCAGTAGCGTGTCTGCTAGTTTTTCCAATATTGTGGTTGTGGGGGTTAAAGTAGAGCTTGGTCTGAAGAATGGGAAAGTGACCAAGAGAGCTGATAGTTCGAGCGACGATGCCAAGATATCCTTCAAAAGGGAAGGACATACCAGTGTGGTGATGACAAATAAAAAGAAGAAAAATCAGTTCTGGAAACGTCAACAGCTGCAACAGTGTTATTTTGTTCAGCAACCTTATGTGGCCACCATTACGCCAACATTCAACAACCAAGCTTCTATATATCAGTCGATTCCTCAACCACCAATCTATCAACGAGCGCCCAACGCTCCTGTTTATCGCCAACGGACTCAAGTTTCTTGTCAGAATATTCCAGGAAAAAGAAAGGGTGGAAGGCCTCCGATTCCTCCGATTCCTATGACGTATACAGCATTGTATCCTGCTTTGGTGCAACAAGGTTTAATAACTACAAGGTCATCAGGTCCACCTCCTGATCCGCTTCCACCTTCTTACAATCCCAACGCTTATTGTGCATTCCATGAAGGTGCACCAGGCCATAATTTAGAAGGTTGTTTTGCTTTGAAGCACGTTGTGAAGGACTTAGTGGAGAGAAACATTTTGTCTTTCGATGGCTCCCAGCCTAATATCAAGAACAAACCTTACCCGCTCATGAGATAAGTAATGTTGTGGAGGATGTATCAAGACAAAGTTGGATTAGGGGTCTGTGATTGAGCTCCTCTTTGATTTTCTGTATTTGATTCCCTAAAGCTGGCAATCTTTTGGCTGTTTCAGCAATTTTATTGTATTTCCTTTGCACTATGAATTTGTATTTGCTCATAAGCTTTGTTGTTTTTCAAGTTGGCAAGATTAATGAAATGTTTATGCATCTTTGGATTAGGTCCATTCGTTTCACTCATATATTTTTATCGCCATACAAAAATATAATAATATCTTCATCTTATTTCTTTCCATTTATCAAACTTATTGTTAAGCAAGGATTAGGGAGGATGATGAAAACCTCGTGTTCATAATTGTTGTGGTATGCTGCCGATTAAACCTTGCCAAGGATGTAAGGCATTGTTTCAATTCCCAAATACTGGAGAAATAAGGACGATAATCCCTCGTTAACCCTTCGAGCCTAGGAGTAGGAGTTTTCTTTCCTTACAAAAAAAAGAAAAGAAAAACCTTAAATCTGAACCTTGGGGCAGGGTAGTTCTCAGTTTAACTTGGATATGCAATCAAATGCAAGCGCTTCGCGTAAGGCGCCAGTCAGCTCTCTCAAATCAAGTGACACCCTAGCTTTCGAAAACTTGAATGTGTAGCTTAAGCCAACTGAGCATAGGATTGGAGTTCGTCACGAAGATGGGGTGGGACAAATAAACTTTGAGCCTTTATCCTTTGATTCATAAACCGTGAACCAGGCTACGTTACAACCCTTAAAAGACCTAATTGAGGTAAGGTTGTTCTGAAAGCATACTACAGCAAGCCTGATTAACCTGAATCCTAATAATCTTTGCTAGTTGTGTGTGTTGATCACTTCATCTGTCATTCCATAAATGACTAGATTCACTTTGTTTTTTATTTAATCATTCCACCGTGTGTGTTTTCATAAATAAATTTTATTTTCAAAAAGCTTGCATGAATATCGCATTGAACTTGCCAATTTTTGATGAACAATACTTGTTTGTAAAAACAATTCAATATCAAAGCAATCCCAACAATGCAGCCAGCTAGGGGATTCGACTTGATAAAGGAGGCTCAGTCAGGGGTAACCAAGCGGAAGGATTTGCCAATCTATTGAATCAGGGGCAGAGCTCTTTAAGTTCAGAATATTGGGGCAAGTTTTCTTGAAGTCATCTTATGACAAGTGTGGACTCCAGTGACCCATCAACAGGGGCAAGATTTGTTCCCCAGTCGTTTCTACTACAGCTTGAGTATTACGAATACAGTTGAACAGAGGCAGTTATGTCAAGGCTCATGAACCTTTTCAAAAAGTTTGAAGATATTGAGGCATCTGGTATGCCAATTCTTCTCTAAAATCCTTTTGATTACCTATCAGTTAATCAGGGGCAATCAGGTCGGGATTCGGCAAATCTCTAAAATACAGTTAGTCAGGGACATCTCTTTCACAGATCAACCAAATTGACAGGGGCAAGTTTGTTCCCCAAATCGTCAAACAACCAGTCTGAAGCAAGTTCAAAGACCTTGTTGTGTGAATGCAGTTAATCTGGGGCAGTTACGCCAAGATCCCTCCAAGAGTTTGAAGATATTGAAACACCTTGTATGCCAATTCTTCTATAAAATCATCTTGTTATCGTCTTCTGACATACCATATAGCCTGGGGCAGATAAGATTTGAAGATGATCATTATGCCAGTGGGATGCAGAATTACTTTATTCTTGTGATATCCTTTGCTAGCTCCCCAACGAGCTGTTACTTCTCCATGAATTCTCCTCCAACAAAGAAATCAAGCTCATGATGGCAATCCTCATGATGTTGTACCTCAGGTGGAATACTCTTTTCACCAGTGAAGTTGTTGATTCTTCTTCATCCCCAGTATTGGTCCAACCTGTTGAGTTTGGCTGGGTATCTTTGTCGAGGCGTTTATTTCATCTCTAGTTCCGCTTCTTGTCTGTTTTGTCAGCATAAGCATAAGCATGGCCTAAGAACTCATATGTTTAGCATCTTAGCATTTCTGCTTCCTTTTCTGGTGTTTACCTATATTTGTTCACTTTGGCGGTTATCTCCCCAAGTTACGGGGTTTGTCCATTCACTCCAATAAAAAGTCAGCCCTAAGCATAAAGTGCCCATTCTTTCAAAATTCCCCACATAGTTCAATCCTTGTGGATGATGGTTGGTTTAGTTATCTTTTCCATACTTGGATAAGATAGATCCCCATTTGAGGTCTTCCCTCAATAGGAGTCTTGTTTAACCATTACTTTTTATAGCTTGTTCCTAGATTGAATTTTGGTCCCTGGCAGGTGTGGTTTCTGAGCCCATCTTGCACGTGCATTTATTTTGCACTGTGTCTCGCGGAAGCATCATTCATAGATCCTCATTGAAGACAGAATTATTTCTCCAACAGTGTTGTGATATCAACATATCTTTGAAGCAGCAATTTCTTGAAGAAGTTTGTTTTTCAATGGCGATAAATGGCAGTCTCTTATAAGCAGCTTATCTATCTCTGGTACTATTCAGCCTCTTCGCAACCATAATTGGTATTCCCCAGGAAGTCTTATCTTCAGTTATGCAATTCCGGTACTAACCTATCACATACTATACCTTTATTGAGGCCCATCTTTTGGTTTTATCTCCAATAAGGTTGTCTTCCTTTTCAAAGTGCCAACTGGGCATACTTAAACCTGTTGTTCCATCACTTTGGATGTATTTTTCCCAACGAAGACCGTCTCTCCGGTTCAACCTTCATTGTGGATCCTTTCTAGAATGTCATCTAGCCTTGATGATCAATCATTCTAGATACCTTTATTGGGGCCAATCTTTGGTTCTATCTCCAATGAGGTTATTTTTCCTTCTAAAGTGTCAACCGGTCATACTTGAACCTGTTGTTCCATCACTTTGGATGTTTTCTCCTAGTGAAGACCGTCTCTCTGGTTCAACCTTCATTGCGGATCCTTTCTAGAATGTCATCTAGTCATGTTTTGACTTGATGATCAATCATTCTAGATACCTTTATTGGAGCCCATTTCTTGGTTCTACTTCCAATAAGGTTACCTTCCAGCTCCTACCTAGTTTTCCTCATGAAGCAGATTATTTGTTACCTCAACCAACTGATACGAATACCAGAGTCTTTTCTTGGCTCATTATCCTTATTACCTTTTGAATTCCAGGTGTTTTTATCTGGCGCACAGAGTTCGTCTCCGTCTTTTCTGGATTTTCTTGAAGATCCCGTTCGAGCTCTTCAGCATAAGAAATCCCCAAAAAATCTTTTTCGGATGTCTATCTTTTTGTTTCAACTGATCTCCTGTGGAGATCATGTCTTCTTTCTGGTTTCAAGCCCAGTAAGAATGTGTCTTTTTCCCCAGTGTCGTCTGGTCATGTTTGAACCTGTCGTCCACCTCCCTGGATCCTTCCCCAGTGGAGAATCCCCTTTTGTTTCTTATCCCCGGTGTTGCCTCGGAGTCTCCCCTGTGAGTCTCTTTTGTTGGTTAGCCTGCATCCCCGAGGAGTCTTTTCCTCGTGGATACTAACCTTTTTGCTTCCCTAGTGAAGCTTCCCTCTGTGTTGGCAGCTCTTCTTTCTTTGGTGTTTTGTTTTGTCTACATTTTTGCATCTTTCAGGGCATCATATCATCATATTAGTAGCATTGCACATCTTTGCATCTAAGGGCAAAATTTTCGGTTATCTGTATTTAAATATCTTTCACCCCGACGTCATGAGGATTTTCATCTCTCATGTCATCAGGTGAAGATATTTAAATAGGGGCAACTGTTGTACCCCAAATTTTACCCTTAAATACATTGATTTCTTGCATGTCATTTTAGGTCAATCATGCTGCATGACTAACCCTTTTCAAGAGGCTTTTGTTTGTGTTTATTTCTTTTTCTCAGGTTTATCTTAAGGAAGTTCAAGGAGATGTCTCCATAATCAAATATCTATCCATTTTATTCGTCTTTAATTCCAAACCAATTTCAATAATCATTTAACCTTTTTTCTTATCCAAGTATCCATTTTTCTTTCTTAGCCATTATTCATTCTAACGATTTTCATACCTATTTTCATATTTAAAATCTTTTCTTCTTTTTTCAAATATCCATTAAAACCATAATTATTATCCAATTTTCTTTTTTATCCATTTCTAAATCCATTTCTTCATCCAAATTGCATTTTTATTCATCATTATCCAATCACCAAAAACTTCAATTTCAATTTCCAAATTCATTCTCAATTTCACTTTAATTCAAGTAAAGTCATTCTAATTTATTTCAAATTCAATATCTCAATTTCAATCAAATTCTTGATTCCATTCTTGAGTTCTTTTCAAATTTTCATATTCAAGTTTTTGTCATCAAATTCTATTTAATTTTAGTTTTAAGATTAAGTGTCTAATTTTATTCCATTTTTAAAATCAGGATTAATTTCCATTTTCCAAATCCATATTTTAATTTGCTCCTTTTAAAACCAATTTTCGTAAGCCCGTTTCTTGTTTTTTTACAAAGCCCACTTGTATAGTTTTATTTGGTCCAAATGGAAGTTGTTGTTTCAAGACAATTACTGATATGCAAAGCCAATTCAAAAGGAAAAGTTTTGTGTTGTGAAGCCAACGCCTTGAGTACCAGCTGCCACTGCTACGGTCTGTACACAACAACTCAATTGAAAAAGACATTGCTCCAAGTCCAGCTTACAAACTGTACGAAGCTCTGCTCAACACAATGACAGCCCAAAACCTTGCTCAAAAACTCCCCCAGCCTGCTCACAACGCTCCACCCTCTGCAGCCTAAAAATGACAATTCAACAACGGTCAAATTGAATTTAATTTAAGATACAAGTTCTTTTTTTCGGGAGGGGGGGGGGGATAGCAGAAAAGAGGAGAGGATAGGGGGAGAGGGACCGAAAAAAAACTAAAAGGGGGGAGCCATCACTCTTCCACAGCTTTCCCATCTCAGTTCTCATCTACTTCAAAACCATTATCCCTAACCATACTATTCATTTCGATTCACGCCGTATAAACATCAACAAGCTTATAACCACCATGTTGCCTCTTTGCTCGATCTGCCACCCTACAAATAGCACGAACCATATTCATCTTCTTTAACAAAAACATGACCTGCAAAACAAATTCTGTCAACCCTCACTAATCAATAACAACAACTTTAATCCACAACCTTGATTTTCCCTCTTCAAAACTGTAATGGAACGAAACCGTGCAACACAAACATACACCACCTACTGCTCACATCACAACAACACAACGATAATAACACTCCAAAATCACCTTCAATCAAGCCACTTTTCAACCTTCAACTTAACCTTATCACCTGTTCCTCTTCAATACCAACAACGGAAACGCAACCACCATCGGTTCTTTCCCCAACACACATAACAGACCCTTCGCCGACCCTCTTCATATCTTCACCTTCTTCACAGATTCAAACAACAACCTTTCAAATTCCTTCAATCACCTAATCTCTAACCTTTAACCCATAAAAAAACCACGATAACCTTCGATCCATAACCAAACGCCTCCCTTCTCAAACCCTTTCAAATCATCAACACAAACTTCATCAAAACCAAACCTCATATCTAGACATCATTTCAATTTCAGAACCAGAAACGAAGCTGAACCAGAAGGATGAAGGAGAAATAGAGAGAGGGGCCGAAAACAAAAGGCAAACCGAAATCGAACCTTTCCAAGTCTGAACCGTAACGAGCCACAATCGAAGAAGTTTGAATCACCGTCTTTTTTCCGATCCTTATTTGGTCTGTCTTCAAAGCGACGATGAATAGAATTCTTCTGAGCATATTTGAGCTTTTTTCTCTTTTGATTTTTTTCGCTGTTGTGTTGTTGATGTTCCACCCTTATTTTTCTCTCAGTCAACTTTCTCTTTAAAACAAGGTGAAGGTCGTTGGGACCTTGTTGTTGTTATTGGGCTTCTGGGCCCGTTGGATTCTTTACTTTTTTTTCTCTCTTAAAGACCACCGAGTTTTTAACGGGGATGAATGGGTCTAAGACCCATAAGGACTCCATTTACACACACCCTTCAACTCCAGCGCCCCTATCCTCTATTTTTAAAAAAAGAAATATTTTCATTTTATTATTTTTAACAAGTTCTTTGAGTTTTAAACTCTAGCCTTTCTATTGTTTTTTATTAATTTTACTCATGTTAATCCACTGAACTTAGTGGTTCATTGCATTTCATTTATTTTTGGGCCAATGATATCATATAAATCTTGACCTTGTTGATTATTTCAAAATCACTAAAAATCTAGATTTGTAGGAGGCCACCTTCTATTTCATCTGTTTTGGTCGATGAAAGTAAAAAATCCAAGATTATCGATTTGTCGATTAAATCTTGATTTAGACGAGACTAGTTTTATTTTCATTCCGATTCTATTTTGGTCGATGAAAGTAAAAAATCCAAGATTATCGATTTGTCGATTAAATCTTGATTTAAACGAGACTAGTTTTATTTTCTTTTTGATTCTATTTTGGTCGATGAAAGTCAAACGTCAAGATCATCGATTTACCGATTTAAATCTTGATTAAGACGAGATCAACCTTATTTTTATTTCATAATCTTTATTTAGGCCGATGACGTTACACAAATCTTGAATTTGATTATTTCAAATCAACAAAGTCTTGATAAATGTGAGGCTATTTTTAATTTATTTATTTTGGTCAATGAAAGTCAAATATTAAGATTATCGATTTCTCGATTAAATCTTGATTTAGACGAGACCAAATTTATTTTTCATTTCGATTCCATTTTCTTTATTTTGGTCGATGACATAACAAGCCTCATGGTTTGGTTGATTTCATTGAGTTGACGAAACTTTGATCAACATGAGACCACTTTCTTTTTATTTCAGTTTCTTTACTATTTAGTCAATGAAAGTCAAGAATCATTGATTATCGATTTCTCGATTAAATCATTATCAAGACGAGACTATTTCTATTTTATTTCATCTCATCCTATTCATGTCTTTTACATCATCATATTTGCATTATAACTTGTTATCTTTGTGTAATTTTATAACTATTATCTTCCCCCCATTCCAAAGGGAGATCACTTTAAATTGACTCTGGAAGTCATCTTACCTTATCCCTCTAGGTTTACCCTTATTTCTTGGCTATCACGAGCCAATGAAATCATAACTTAGAAATAGGTTGGAGTTCCTAAACTCCATGTGATTCTCATCATCATGAGAACTCACTTTCCCCTATAACATAGACTTAGAGAGTTATCGTGAACTCTAGAATGAGCTCATACTCATTTCCCCTTAGAACTTTGGCCATAGCCAATGGTTCCTATCCCTCGCCCTTAGATCGGTGAACTACGGATACTCTGATTCCACTCCCGTAAGGATACGTAGGCGCAAAGTGCGATGCTTTGTCGAGTATACTTAGAAACAAACCCCTAGGGTTTCAACCTTTAGCATAGCACCTTTACCAAGCGAGTAAGATGTAACAAACAAAACAAGAGGCCCCCTTAGAGTACTACGGACGTTTAGGGTGCTAATACCTTCCCTAGGCGTAACCAACCCCCGAACCTTAGATCTCCCCCCTTTAGGTTTTCTCGATCTTGAACCTTTTCTTTGGATAAATCAAAGTCGGTTGTGAATTCAAAGAAATGTGATGCAAGTTAATTAATAGCTTGTTATCCGATTCTCACTGCAACAGTTTCTTACCCTCCATATACACCAGCAGGAGACTAACCAAATATATCTTAATGGTTTTCCACTCCCAGAACATTGAGCCTAAGCTAGGAAGTCTCCAATGCAGTTAGATCCTTTAGGAAAATTAATTTCCAGCCATGATTCGATTTCCTTCCACACCTGTTTGATTTTTTCGCAAGTTAAGAAGACATGTGTTAGGTCTTCAATAACCTGAAAGCAAAAGCCACATGACATCTGATGTGGATCAAAGATTATGCCCCTACTAATAAGATTTTCACGAGTTGGCAGCTTATTCAGAAATAATCTCCAACCAAAAATCAATGCCTTGAGAGGCAGCTTAATGTTCCACATGATATCTAAAGCTTCCCTCAACCAGCTTCAAATACTTTCCTCCTCCTGCTTCTGAACCAGTGCCAAATAACAATTCTTTACACTATATTTGTTATCTATACTTCTAGGCCACTGAATCTCATCTTTAATTTGATGATCAAGACTAGCTTCTTCGACTAACTGCTTTAGTTCTGTACCACCATCCCCTTCTACATCAGACATAATAACATTCTTGCCTACTAGATCCCAAGTCCAATTATCACCTATCCATTCACCACATTCCTTAATTAAAATGTTCTGGTATGGAGAAGTATTGAACAGAAACGGATATTGATGTTTAAGTGCCTTTCCACCCAACCATCTCGAATGCCAGAATAGTGTGTTCCCACCATTGCACACATTTCAAGCTAACTGATTAAAAATCCCATGTTCATTTGTAGGTCTGCCAAGGCCAACAAGGTTACTCCACCATCTTGACCAATGTTTTGGATTGTTCTCTGATTGGTTTATAAAAAGGCTAAGGAAGTTTCCTCCATACCTAGCCTTAATAATTCCACTCCATAAAGCTTCTGGTTCATGAATTACCCTCCAAAGCCATTTAGTCACTAGAGCTCTATTGAATATGGATACCTCTTTTATTCCCAAACCACCTTGTTTTCTTGATTTACAAACTTGAGTCCATTTAACCCAAACAAAGGTTTTCTTGTCCCAATCACTTCCCCTTAAAAACTTCCTCGGAATAGCTATGATTTCCTTCACCACTTTGACTAGTGCTAAATAGAATGAGGTAATGGAATGGAATGTTGGTAATAATAGAGTTGATTAGTGTGATACACCCTCCTATAGATAGCCTCCTACCCCTCCAAGAAGATAAACGGGTTTTAATGGATGATATGACTGGTTTCCAAAAACCTACTGATCTATGTCTACCTCCAACAGTCAGTCCTAAAAATTTAAAAGGAAACTACCCTGCTTTACAAGAGAGAAATGATGTAGCTGCTTCAATCATGTTACCTTCAATTTCCAGCCCCATTAACTTACTTTTGCTGAAATTCACCTTCAGACCAGACAAAATTAATAGGCCTATCAACACAGATTGTATTGCCCATATATTAGACCAGGATTCATCACAAATTATCAGGGTATCATTAGCAAATTGTAATAAAGAAATGGATGTCTCACCTTCAATCTTCAAACCTCTTAAGATGCCATTCTCATCAGCTTTCTTGATAAGCAAGGCAAGATCTTCTGAGACAGGAACAAATAGGAAAGGTGATAAGGGGTCTCCTTGTTTGAGGCCCCTATGAATCTTGAAATCCTTAGATCAACTACCATTCACAAGTACTTAACCAAAACTATTACAAATCAAACCCTTTATCCATCTTTGCCATAGAGGACTGAAATGCATTGCTTCAAACACCTTGAAAATAAAGCTCCAACTTACACAGTCGTAGGCTTGTGAAAAGTCTATCTTGAACATGAAGCCTTTTTTCTTTTTCTTGGTAACATAATCAAGAACTTCATTTGCCACTAAAACACCATCCAGCAGTTACCTGCCAGGGAAAAATGTTGTCTGAGATGGTGATACCAACTTCCCCATTACACGCCTTAGTCTTCCGACTAGGATTTTAGATAGTATTTTATGAATAGATCTTATCAGAGCAATAGGTCTAAACTCCTTTACAGATTGGGGATTGTCTGACTTTGGAATTAGGACAAAAAAAGCTGAACAGAAACATTTGGCCAGAATATCCTTCTCATAGAATTCTGATATACAATTGATGATATCTTGTCCAATTATCTCCCATGTGAGTCTAATAAACTTCATATCGAATGCATCAGGCCCAGGACTTCTATTTCCATCACAAGACTTAACTGCTTCCAGGATCTCTTCTGTTGAGAATGGCTCTGTCAACATAACATTGTCCTCCTCAGTGAGCTTTTCCATAACACTTAAATCCATATCAAATCCTTCAACCATCTTGTTCTTGTATTTCTCAGAAAAATGATCATGAATCACTTGTTTCACCTTATCCACCTTATCTTCCTCTTTAAGTCCAATGTTCAAAGCTGAGATTGAGTTTACCCTCCTCCTATTATTGATAATCATGTGGAAGTATTTTGAATTGTTATCTCCCTCCATTAGCCAATTTGTTCTAGCCTCCTGATGTAGAATACTCTCCTTGAGATGTAATTTAGTCCACATCTCCTCCAAAGAATCGCTTCTTACTTTCAATAAACTCTCAGGAATATCATCATCCACAACAGCCATCTCATATTCCACCTCATTTATTTTCTCAATGTTCTCTTCTATTTTGAGATCCATAAACCAAATATGTTTGAATTTCACCATTTCAATCATGATTTGAGAGTTTTCAGTTTGTTAAAAAGAATGTTTCCTGCATCACCCACAACTTGACAAGAATCCCAAACTTCCTTAACAAATGGAACAAATTCATGATGGTCAAACCAGGCATTTATTGTTTTAAAAGGTTTGGGCCCCCAATTCCTATCGTTTAAAATCAGAGACACTGGTATGTGATATGAGACATTCATATTCCCTACTTTTTGGTTAACAATTTTCCAGTAACGACATAGTTCCTCATTGATAAGAAACCTGTCTAACCTACTTTTGCAAGATCCATCTGAGTTAAACCATGTGAACCTGTTACCCACAACAGGTAAATCCACAAGGTCCATATCTTCTACGAATCACCTAAATTCCTCCATATCTGAGTGAATATATCTCCCTCTACCTTTCCTCTCACCCTTATCTTTAATGGCATTAAAATCCCCTCCTAATATCCAGTCCCCTCTAGGAAATTATGCTTTCAATCTAATAAGATTCCCCCAAAGCTTCCTTTTTTCGGACAAAGCACATGAGGAGTATATGTTCACAATATAAATGGCTCTACCCCTACTAAAACCATGAACCCCTAGATATCCATTTCCAGAAAAATGAACACAGAGTAAACTGAATTTTTATTCCAGGTGGATAACATACCTCCTGATTGTCCATTCGAGCCACTTGCAGACCCGTCAAATTCCTCTCTACTCCATATACTTCTAACAAAACCTTCTTCTATAACCTGGCATTTAGTTTCCTGAATTAGACAGAACTCAATTTTGTTTTTCTCAATCAATTGTTTAACTCTTCTTTTCTTGATGGAAGAGTTATACCCCCAGATGTTGTAAGAAGTTATATTCATGGAATTCTAGTTGTAACCTCCTTCAAACTTTCAGATCTAGTTCTATCTCTATTTTCCATCACTCTTATGATTCCTTCAAGAGCTTCATCGTCTTCTTCTCCTTCTATACCCAAGTCCTTCATAATTGACCACACCTTACTTGGAACATCATCTAATTTTTTCTTTACCCTCACGTTACCTTTTTCCACATCATTATCTGATATGGACTCACAACATAGAATAGAGCCCCCTGAATATCTTGATTCAGTATCTTCATTCTGAGTTGATATAGATATTGAATCTTCAATTTGTCCATAAGAAGAGTTAACTGGTTTAAGATTAATTGAAGAGTGAAGAAGAGCAGAATAATAGGATGGCACAAAGGGGATTTGTATCTTCTCATAAATCTCATTCAAAGATTTCTTTTTTCTAGTAGAGATGTTAACTATCAGCCCAACTGTCTTTGCAACCATAATTGATAGTGGTTTGGGCCTACCTCCATCTAAGTTACCAGAATAATTAATTGGGCCCAACACCAATTTGTTTGCTATCTCATTCCCTTCAATAGTCTGCAGCACAAAGTTATTATTTCCTCGTTCAATGTCCCCCTCCCTAATATGGTCTGCTCTGTCAGGCACGCTCACTTCAACTTATCCCATCAAACTACCTTTCGATACGCAAACATTAAATGCCTCCTCCCCTTTTGACTTTACTATGGTATGACAGTCGTCCCTGCTCTCTCCAAAACTTACCTTTTTCAATAACTTTTTTGTCTTTCCTATGTTGCCAGAGTCATCATGGCACTGAACTTGCTTTTCATTACTAGCCCGGCTGGTTTGCTTCCTAAAGTGTGCCACGAATCTGCCTACACTTCTTCCAAGATCTTCATTTTCTTCTCCTTGCTTACTAGTTTCATCTTCTTCACCCATTACTTCAGCATTACTAGATCCTCCGTGCGCTTCTTCTTCTCCATCAGACTCCTCTTCTGTTTCCTCCACAATTGATTCATCAGACACCACAGATAAATATTTCTTGTTGTCATGAACAACGGTTCGTTTTGGCCCATGGTTGTCCTCAACCATTTTGATACTGAACAGACTGCCATTAACTTCGATGTTGAAAACCTCATTTAGATTACTCGTGTATCTTGTCTTAATCAAGATTCTCGCCACATCAAACTTTGAGTGAGTCTCAGTTTCCTCATCAGAACATATAAAGTCGCCAATTCTACTTGAAATGTATTTGAAAAAGTCGTTTCTCCAAGCATGACAAGCTATTCCAAAGTATTTCACCCAAGTGAGTCGTTCTTTGTCCACTTCTGTTGGGGACCATTCTCTTCTGTCGATTTTCTTGGGTTCACTAATTTCATTTCCCAGATGTTCGCATTAACTTGCTTATTATATGAAAGAATTTTACATAGTTCCAACCGAATAGAGGGGTTTTTAGTAACCTTCTTAGGACCCTTTTACCCCCAAATAAAACTCCTCTGAATTCTAACTAGCCTCTTCCAAACTTTCACGAACATCTAAAAGAATGAAAGAGGAAGATCAAGTAACATTAAGAATTGAGTTAAGAACAAAAACGACATTATATTATATTAAAAATATTACAATTACATTATTAAAATAGATAAAAATACATATCAAATCATATAAAGATTAGTTTAGATATAGACAAGTTGATGGGCAATAATTAAGAAGACAAAGAATAAGACAATAATAGACATATAAGAAGTATGACTCATATACCTAATACTTTAGACAGTTAAGACTTTGTTTAGGAGTTTAAAGGGAAAAATATATTAGGACTTTGAAAACGATGAGGAATGTGAAGTAATTTTTTTTAAAGACTTAGGTTAAAAAAACTTTGGGGGACTTTAAATTAAAAATCCTCTTAAATTAAATAGAATAAAAAATTGTATTGAAGTAGGACTTTGAATGGTTTTTGAAGGTTTAGATAAATTCTTTAAAAATAATATAATTTTTTATAGTATATCTAAAATATGAAATATTTTTCTATTTTTCTTCAATTTCTCTTACCAAAACTCTTTCTTCTCCTCTATTACCAAAACTCTTTCTTCTCCTCTAAACTCATAGACAAAGTTTAAGTGATGATGTGACTTATCTATCTAATATAGTCATGAAATAATGATATGATTTTGTTTTTAACGCTCTCTAAAAACAGCACAACAAGAAGTTTCAGAGCTTGGTTTTGGTTTGGTTGCGGCGACAGAGTTTATATAAATGTTGGAAATTGTTATATAATGTGAGAGACTCGAACTTTAGATGAGTATTGCTGGATTGTGTGTGGTTAAAATCTTATACTTAATATGTGTTTGTATTTGCATCTGAAAATTACATTTCACGTGTATAAAGTGGTTACCGTAAATTTTAAGAAGCTAATATTGTCGATAGACGTACACTAACGTTGGTTTTATGCAGGGTCGACCCAATAAATTCGGAGAGTTTTAGGTTTTACGAGAATCACTAATGGTAGTGTCTTGAGCGTTGATACTTGTTAAATGGATGGTGAAGATTTTTTTAAGAATGGTGAAGAAATTGAATAAACTCGCTTATATTTTACCTCGATTATAGCTCAAAAGTGAGGTAAAATGTATTCGTTTTTTATCGTGAAGGCTAGATCAGATCCTGTTGAAGTGGGCCACCAAGAATGTCTAGGATGCAGGTCGTATGGAGAGGAGGAAGGGGGTGTACCTGCAAGGCACTCCGACGCTCAAGTAAGAAAATGTCAGAGAGAAAAGGGGCAAGTACAAAATATGAGTTCTTAGGATGATTATTGGATACCTGACCCTCTCGAGTGAGAGGGTTTATATAATGCCCCTAGCGCGTGGCCAACGGTCCTATTTTCGGGGCGAAATAACCGTTTTCCCGAAGGAATAGGAAACTGCCCAAACTAGCCGTTATGTCGGGCAGGGTGTCCAAAACTAGCCGTTATGTCGGGCATAGGCATAGTTTTGGGCACCTGCCCATAGCTGCTCGGGGAGTGTATGAGCCGTGCGGAACGGACAGCAGTTCTGGGGAGGACAGTGCAGTCCTTGCCCGGCTGGAGGGGCGGAAAGGTAACTTTCTCCCTTTGGTGGATTGGATCTAGGCATTTGGGCCGTTACTGCAGAGAAGTGGAATGGCCTGTGCCTGGCCATTGGCCCAGTCCAGAACAGGAGCCCCCCAAGTCGTTGCTCCCGAGCATGAGAGTGATGACTTAAGGACAGCTCGCAGCTTCGGGGAGCTAACATAAGGTCGTCGCTTGGCGAGGCAGAAAGTTTGTCTCGTGGTGCCCGTTGCCTTTGGTGTCCGTGATGTTCCTGACCGTGATAGAACTGCCTGTCGTACGGGGAGACTAACGGTTAGAAGGAATTGGAAACATTTGGGCGCCACATGTGCATAGAGTTTTGTGCAGGAGTTGCTAGGCAATGATGGCTAGTTAATAGCCATCATGACCTATGAGGGCGTGCCATCGCACGTGCCCCTCTGTATAAAAAGGGGAAACTCGTTTCATTATGAGTTTTTTGCTCTTGTTTCTCTTCGCCTCCTTCAGAGCTCCTGCCCGTTCGTGCTGCCAGCTTTTCCGGCCACCGTATCAACTCCGGGCAACCACTTTTCGTCCCTTTAACCCAAGTAAGTTCATTGATTTTGCTCTGATTTACTCTTTTTGATGATAAATGGTAGATTGCATGTGGTTAGGGCTAGGTTTAGAGGATGATTAGCTTCGTTTCCGGCGGTTGTTGGTGGTGGACGGTGGTTATGCCATTTTCCACCTCTGATGTGTCGCAGGGCTTTTTAGGATGTTTTAGTGGGGAGGGCGGTCCACAGTGTCGTTGCGACGACGATGCATGTGTAACCGCCGTGATCTTTCATCTTCTGGGTTGATGATGGATTCTCCGGTCGAATATTCCCAGATTCCGGTGAAGCTTTGCAGTTTCCGGTGGAGCTTCAAACGGAAACTGGGTATGAGTGCGGGGAAGTCCCTCGCCTGGGAGTAATTTGTCTCGGGCATCTCCTCGCGGGGAGGTTTCTAAATTTTTATTTTGATGTTAGGGCTTAGGCCGGGGGCATCGTCCTCAGCCCTTTGCGCGCTCTTTCACTTGACCAGCGGTGGAAGGGTGGAATTGATCTATCGTCGAATTCACTTTTTTCTCTGCTTTTCAGGTGATCGATATGGCGACGGGGCCAGACAGAGAACTTATCCTGGATTCGTCCGAGGAAGAAGCAAGTTCCTCAGACAGTAGTAGTTCAACGACTTCAAGTATCCCCAGCGAGGTCAGGAAGAAAGAGGAACTGGAAGATATGGAAGAGGA
Organism: Lathyrus tuberosus; assembly: GCA_022829125.1. Classification (NCBI taxonomy): domain Eukaryota; kingdom Viridiplantae; phylum Streptophyta; class Magnoliopsida; order Fabales; family Fabaceae; genus Lathyrus; species Lathyrus tuberosus. The sequence continues at coordinate 3,303,572 of JALAZF010000540.1, forward strand.
TGTCGTCGAGGATTCCGCGGAGGAGTGGGAGGTGGCTGAACCAGCCGAGCACGTGTCCGAGGGCGATGGAAGGTGCACTTTCCCACCGAGGATGAAAGGGTCTGTACGAACTACGAGGAGCACTTCACTATGTATGAATACGCGTTTAAGGAGCTGGGAATAAGGCATCCGTTCACTGATTTTCAGCAGTCTGTGTTCGTACACTTGAATTTTGCCCCGACGCAATTGCATCCGAATTCGTTGGCCTTTATACGGGCGTTTGAGCTAGCCGGTGATTTCTTGAAGATAGGGGCTACTCTTCCCTTGTTCTTCACTGTCTTCCACCTTCAACGGCAGCTGACGGGGAGGAAGTACGGTTGGGTCTCGTTGAAGCAGCCTCGTAAGCTGTTTAAGCCCTTCTCGGAATCGAAATGGACATTCAAGGAGAGGTATTAAATTATAGAGCCTGTGTCTGAAGCTGCCCAGGACATCACTTATGTGTGGGAGATTGAGGTCGATGAGGATGGTAACGACCTACGCGACGAGGATGGGAAGTATATCGGGGAGAGGTTGCTGAAGTTCCCCTTTCACTAGGGGCCCGCCCATTTTACCAAGAAGACAAACGAGTATGTTTTTCAGCCGCACAACTTGGACGAGCAGGATGCTACCTCCTACGAAAAGCTGGTCAAGTACGTTAGCCCGTTTCGTCTCGCAGACTGCGTCACGAAGAAGGGGGAGCCGATCCTCGAGGATGATGGCAGCAGACGCGTGGTGTATCATTTTATCAACACCAAGGCGCTTCTGGAGTTCAAGACTCTCGCATATGCTCATAAATTTCTCGGTAGTCTTAGTGATTCTGACATGCCCGACGTATTTTGCCTTCGTTATCTAATGTTTTTTTATTTTTCTTGTGCAGGTGAGATGCCTTCTGCTCACGAGAGAATGGTGAAGAATGCTACCGCGAGGAACAAGTCTGGAACGGTCGTCCCCAAACCTCGGTTCACTCAGCGTGTCCCTACTTCTTCTCATCCAGCTTTGGGGAGTGCATCGCCTATCCCTGCTCAAAGATCTCCCTTGTCATTGACCTCCAGGTTTAAACGGGCTAGGCCTAGTGAAGCGGTGGATCTCAGCCGGGCACCGGAGAAGGGAAAGTTTGAGCTTCCTTCGTGGATTCTTGACAGGAAGTTCTTCGAAGGGACTTCTTTGGTAGTGCCTCGGGAGGATTATTTACAGCTGCAGGGTTTGGATCGTCCAAGTAAGAGGGTGCTGATGGCCCAGGATGCTTCTGCTTTGGTCAGAATGCTGAAGATGGCGGCCGTATATGCCGAAGGGGACTCTGTAATTTAGTCTGAATTAAGAACTGCCCAGACCACCATAATGTCTCTCGAGGGAAAGGAGAAAAAGGCCTCGGAGTTGGCAAGGAGTTTTGATGAAGCCCGAAAGAAGGCAGATGAGGAGGTTCGCAGGCTGAAGGAAGAGAATTCGACGCTGGCTATAGAAAAGAAAGCGGCTGAGGAGCTGGTCGAGCAACTGAGGTCTGCCAATGTTCCTGGCGAAGATGATCCTGAAGATGTGAAGGAGTTTAAGACAAGGTCTGAGTTGGTTGCCCGTACGTTGGCGGCCGAGGATGACAATTTCATCACTGCAGACAAATCCTTCTAGAGCAACGTGTCTAAACTGCGAGTGGTGAATCCTGAGCTTGATTTTACCACTGAGGGTACCCACTATCTGGCGCATGTTGACCGTGGTCGTATCGTTAGGCTGGATTCTCTCCTCGAAGAGCATGTCGAGAATCAGCCCGTGGAAAGCCAAGAGCCTCAGCCAACCTCCAAGCATGTCGGCCAAGTGGACGAGTGAAGGTTTTTTTTCTATTGTCGTTGTAATTTGTCTGGCCTGCGTGTCGTGTATTTGTTGTAACCTATTTTGGGGGGCCTGGCCCCCCGGTTTATGTAATCTAGTACATTCATGGTCCTAGTGGTCATTTATCACATTTAAATTATGCGTCCGGTCTTGGTGTCCGGTTTTGCTATTTGCATGGTTTTACTTGCTTTTATTTTTTGCTAAGTGTTGTACTCATGCTCGTTGTCAATGTATGCCTACCCGTGATAGGGAGTATTTGACTTACAAAAAGTTTCAGGGGATTGCTCATTATAGATGTGTTTGGCAGTGAGGGGTACTGGTCGAACGGCTGGGGAATATCCTGGCGAGGATACGTAGCTCAGGTCGCATTTGAGGTCTGAGTTCGCGGCGTGAACGTCTCATCGCGATCTGGGGTTTTGCCAGTCATGGTACTTTGACGACGGCGATGCTCAATTGAGGACCGTTGTCGAGCAGATACTCGGCTCGTTACTGAGCGGGGTTCTGCTTTATTGGTATGCGACGCTTGTACCTGGGCGTGCATAATGGTCGGTAGCTGACGTTCGTCGTCGTGACGGGTCGAACTGAGAATTTGGGCCTTATCTATAGTACTGTTTTAGCTTTTCGGCATTCCATGGTCGAGCAAGTTCTTCCCCATTGAGATGTTCTAGGTAGTAAGCCCAATTCTCCGTTTTTTCTCGGATGCGATAGGGTCCTTCGCAGTTGGCGGCTAGCTTGCCTTCGCGAGAGTCCTTATGGTTTCTTCTTAGGACGAGGCTGCCTACGTCGAACTCTCGTCGTATGGCTTTGGCGTTGTGCCTGATGGCAATTATTTGTTTTAAGGAGGCTTCGCGGAGGGTTTCCCCTGTTCGGATTTCCTCGACGAGGTCGAGTTCCTCCCTTAATGCTTCGTCGTTCATTTCCTCGTCTAGGGGTGACTCAGTTTGCATAGAGGGTGTGTGAACTTCGACGGGGATTACAGCCTCGGTCCCGTATGCTAGACGAAAAGGTGTTTCCTTGGTTGTAGAGTGTGGAGTTGTGCGGTATGCTCATAAGACACTGTACAGCTCCTCGACCCAAGCCTTCTTTGTTTCGTCCAGCCTTCGTTTGAGGCCTCGAAGGATGACCCGGTTAGCTGCTTCAGCCTGCCTGTTTGTTTGAGGGTACTCGACGAACGCGATGTGTTGCTTCATGCCCGGTTGGGCGATGAAGTCCTGGAACTTCCTGTCTGTGAATTGTGTCCCATTTTGTGATTTATTTTGGCCAGAGCCTCCGCTTCTATCCATTTTGTGAAGTAGTCTACGCCCACTACTGGGTATTTGTTCTGATTTGAGCCAACCACGAAGGGTCATAGGATGTTTAGGCCCTGTCATACCCCAAAGTTTGACCACTTAGATTTCCCATCATTGTGTAAATCATCACCACAATATGGGTGAATCCTCATGCCTCATTAGTCTCCCTAAAGATGGGCGAGCATCCACTACAATAAAACTTAAGGTTTCAAGCCCTCTCAGAGTTCTTAGACAAAGGATCAATCAAAGAATGACATGATATTCAACTTGTCTAGCCTCTCAAATATCCCCAATGGATCAAGAGGACTCCCACAGCAAGAATCAAACACAAGGTTGCAGCATTCTAAGTGGATCAAGCCTCAAGATCGCCAGTGTCACCAAATTAGGGTTTTGGTCGACCAGGGCCTCCAGATGGAAATTTTCCTCTCGGCATGAGCCAATGCTTGAAAGCATAACCTAAAATACTCCATGGAACATCATGAACCCTATCATCAAGTCAATTTGGCCTCAGGGGATGCATTCATAAAAAATTAAGAATTAGGGTTTCTTGACCTAATTCACCCCTAAGTTGACTTTTGGGACAAATCATGAGCCAAGACCTCAAGAGAAGATTTGAGGGTCTCCAATACGCTACATTGATCCATTTGTAACAATGTATTGATCCAAGAAGCTTGATCAACAAGTTCCAATTTCATCTGGATCACAATTAGGGTTTCGCGGGAAAAAGTCAACTGTGCCTTTGACTTTTGACCTAGGCATGCTCCCAAACCTTGGGACATGATTCAATACACCCTATAACACCTATGGAACATGTGCATTAAGTTTGATTTAGGTCAAGGACTTGATTTCATAGAGGATCGCACAGTTTGAAATTCATCTGACAAAAAGTCAACTGTGCACAAAAGTCAACTTTGACTTTGGGAGATTTTTCACAATTATGGTTCTTTGACCCTAAAATGATGTTAATGTGTTATTGGAATCATCATTCATAAAGAAAAATCAAGAAAAGTGGGATAACTTGTAAAAGGGGTGACCATAAAAAACTTAGAAATCTTCTAAGTTATGGAATAAAGTGGCAAGGGTACCAACTTTGGAGGATCATAACTCCTAAACCACAAGGTCATTTTCCCCCATCCAAAGCTGGATTTGTAGCTCTCATTACCCTCTACAAAAGCTTCAACTACTCCTCATTCTAATTCATAATGGATTTTGAGTTATAGAATGATCAAAATCACAAAAAGTGAAAATGTCACTTTTTTCCAACATTAAGTGAAATTTTCACTAAATCAAAATCTGCCTTCACTTTTTTCCAAATGTAGGGGGATTTTTCACTTGGATCCCAAAGGTATCAAAACCAACTATGATCAAACAGTTGTTGTATCATAGGAGGGTTTTCCAAAATGGCCAAGAACTCCATCAAATTCCAATTGAGGCATGAGATATGACAATGGCAATATGCCTTGCTGAAAACTGTCAAAGCAAGGCAGATTTGTGCATTTTGCTAGAGTTGCCAAATTTGTCCAAATGACAAACACACTTATCCATCTGAACACCTCAGGGGGAGACCAAGGAGGAACCAACTCTGATCCCAAGCCTAAAAAATGCCTAAAAGAGGGACACGACCCCAATTTTAGATTGGAGCACTTAATGGATGCACCAAGGTGGCATGGACTGAGCCATTCCAAACTGAATTCAGTCAAGACTTATCCAAGACCATGGGAACCAACAGCCTGTGCCCTAACCTCTAGTCAATGGCCAGAGGAGACTTGGATTCTCATTGCTCAACATTGGCCAAACCTATGCAGCAGTTGCCATTCATTATTCCTTGCAAAACAAACTTGCTCTACTATAAATAGAGCTCATTTGTGATCAGTTTGAGTACACCAAAGCCATCAAACAGATGCTTTCCTCAAAATCTCTTCTTTCACTCCAAATTTGCCTTCCAAAGCAAGTCACTATCGGGTTTTGAGTTTGAGAACAATTCCAATCAAACCAATCACCCACACACCTCATAAACATCATATACAAGTGATCCAAACACTTAAGCAACATCTGGAACACTGATTTCTCAGAATCACCAGCCAACTGCTCAAGGTGTTAACCATGTTGTAGTTGAGATACCATCTTCAGTTCCTGCTTATTTCAAACCATTCCAAGCACTCAGGCACATCACTTGGCACCTAGGGAAACTATCCAGATCATTAGAACCTAGCTGTAACAACTCTAACCCAAAACACGAGCACCAGCTGCAAGAGGTGAGCATGAGCTCTTCTAACTCTATGATCCATGCATTTTTTGCTGCACAATAATTCAGCCATATGTTTATAATCATGCATAGAGTGTATTCCCTCAATCAATTGCATTGTTTAAATCGTGTGTGGAATTTCTGAACCTTCATGCAAAATTTAGGGTTCTTGAGGTTTCTCTTTGATTTCTTATTCCATGCTTAAAATAAATGAAATCAAAGACCATAGACATGATCGTGAGGTTGAAACGAGTAGATTGATATGTAGATTGCATGATATAATCAAGTATTCAGTAAGATTGGATAGAAAACGCAAATCTGCAGAAACAGAGGAAGGGCACGTGTTCTTGCCATGTTCTTGGCGCCCTTTTTCAAATATTTGAATATTTGAAATTTGTGATTTTATTTAATTGATTCAAAAATTAATTTCTCTCTCAGTTTTAATGATTTTGAGTTGATTCTTTTTTTAATAATTCACAAAAATGTTAAATTATTTTATTTTACCAAAAAATCCCAAAGAATATTATTTATTTCATATAATTGATAGTTTTGGAAAGAATTAATATTATAATTATTTTTTACATTTAAAATATTTTTTCCTTCTTGATTTTTGCAAATTTTAATGATTTATAATCATTTTGTAGGTAAAAACATGATTTTTGAAACATTAATCCAAGATCACAATTTGTTTTCCACATGTTAAACAATTTTGATCATTTTAATTGAATTTTTTATTCAATTAAAATACATTTGGAAAACAAATTAAGGTTTTGATTAATTCAACCCTCATCAAACCTTTTAAATAAACCTTTTGGGCCTCTAATAGAGTGTAAGACCTAATCCCCCTTTGTACCTAAAACTTTTTGGGCCTCAGTCATTGTATAAGTCCCGGTACAGTTTTCAAAATAACGGTGCGATCGTTGTTTTTAACCCTGGGTCTCTCCTTGAGTTGTAAGCCTTATATCTTGTACAAAAATAACTCTTTGGGCCTCTAATAGAGTGTAAGACCCAACCTCTTTTTAACCAAAACCTTTTTGGGCCTCAGATATTGTATAAGTCCCTCTGCGTTAAAAGAAAATCTCGGTGCGATCGCTAGTTCAAAAATCAAACCATGGGTCTCTCCTTGAGCTGTAAGCCCTACCACTTGTATAAAAACAAACCTTTTGGGCCTCTTGAGAGAGTGTAAGACCCATCCCTTTGTACAGAAAACCTTTTTGGGCCTCAGTCACTTGTATAAGTCCCTGTACAAATTCAAAACAACAGTGCAATCATTGATAAAACATTGGGCCTCTCCTTGAGCTGTAAGCCCCAACAATCTTTTCAAAGCACTTTCTCCTTTGATTTTGAATATCATATTGTTATAAAAGCTTTCTTTGTTGAACAAACTAACTAAACAACATGGAAGCTCTACAACCGAGTAAGTGTTTACCCGCTTTCTTTATCCGCTTTCATATATATATAACTGTATTGTGGGGCTGCTCACTGTAAGTCTTTTTTCACATACTTTATATACCGTGTAATACTAGTATAGCTATTTAGAGTCTTCCTCAGCAACTACGTCTAGCACTAGGTAAAACCCCGTTGATCACTCTTAAAAATAGATAAGACTAGATCCCCTATAGGAGCACCAGATACAGTCTTCTCTTCGGCTGTCCTCTGTAGAATTTGTCAAAGAAACTCTAACTCCCTAGAAATGATCTTTTCTCCGTGAATGGCATCTCTTTAGTTTCTTCCAAATTCTCGGACTTTCCTGGGTTGATCTATTCTCTATGAATAGCCTGTCTTGAACTTCTCGGGGTTTGGGGACCCACAGGCTTCTCCCAAATCGGAATTCCCGGTATTTGGGGCTGAAGAAGAAGTTGACAACGAAATTCCAGAAGAGATCTCCCGACTACTTCGACAAGAGGAAAGGTCAATTGAACCTCACAAAGAGCCGTTGGAAACGGTCAACTTGGGTTCAGAAAAAGAGAGAAAAGAATTTAGGATTAGGGAACTACTCAGTCCAGGTGTCAAAGAAAGTTTGATAAAGTTTCTCAAAGAGTTTCCCAATGTATTCGCTTGGTCCTATCAGGATATGCCAGGGTTGGATACCGGCATCGTGGAACATCATTTACCATTAAGATCGGAATGTCCGCCAGAAAAACAGAGGTTGAGACGGACTCACCCGGAAATGGCCATCAAAATCAAAGAGGAGGTACAGAAATAGATTGACGCGGGTTTCCTCGCCACATCAGAATATCCTCAATGGTTAGCCAACATCGTACCCGTTCCGAAAAAGGACAGAAAAGTCAGAATGTGTGTGGACTACAGAGATCTAAACAAGGCTAGTCCAAAGGACGACTTTCCTTTGCCACACATTGACATGCTGGTTGACAGTCCAGCAAAATTCAAAGTCTTCTCCTTCATGGATGGATTCTCGGGCTATAATCCAATTAAAATGGCGCCGAAAGACATGGAGAAAACTTCATTTATTACCCCATGGGGTAACTTTTGTTACAAGGTAATGTTGTTCGGTTTGAAAAATGTCGGGGCAACCTATCAAAGGGCCATGACTACTCTATTTCATGACATGATACACAAAGAAATCGAGGTATATGTCGATGATATGATTGCCAAATCTAAGACAGAGGAGGAGCACGTGACACACCTGTCAAAACTATTCGAGCGGGTGAGAAAGTACAAACTCCGCTTGAATCCCAATAAGTGCACATTCGGTGTCCATTTAGGGAAACTCTTAGGGTTCATCGTCAGCCAGAAAGGAATTGAGGTTGATCCTGACAAGGTCAAGGCCATTCAAGAAATGCCTTCTCCGAAAACTGAAAAACAAGTCAGGGGATTCCTGGGATGTTTGAATTACATTTCCAGATTCATATTCCTCATGACCGCGACCCTTCTAAAACCCCACGAATATTTCATATAATATTAAGTAGTTATATCAAAGTAATCATAAAAAAGGGTGCAACATTTCTTCATAAAACATCATAATAAAATATCCTGCTACGTAACACAGGTTCTAAAAAATTAACACGTTCACACTTGAAAAATATCATCATAAAACTTGGAACATCTCAGCGGAATTATTGTCTCAAAATACCTTTATTAGAATACTTCAATTAAAATTTACCGTCAAACTCCATAATTCATAAATCTTGCTCAAAACATTTTAAAACAAGAGGAAACATCTTAGTACATCATTGTCAACATATAGTTTAATTCAAACAATCCCCAAAGACCCCGATGTTACATATATCAGAGCAAAACCACTTTCTAATTTATGGAAGTAAAATTAATGACTCCAAAGCTAAATCTTCAATGCGTCTAAATGCTACTCCGGATCACCTGCGCGTTGCCCAGATAGGGGTAACATTCAACAGGCAGGGTGAGTAAATCGTAATCATTATAAATGATATAAGTAAGAGGTATAGTAGTACTAATAATTTCAACAACAACAACATCACAGCAAGTGACTCATAGCAGCATATTACTTCAATAATACAACTCAACAGTAACTTCACACATTTCCTTGTTTTTGTCATAACATCATGTAAATCGTACAGCATGTAAATTATAGATAAAACACAATAGTAAATCCATATTTTTTGTCATAACATCACATATCAGAAATCAATCAAAAGTCCTCAAGGAACAACAATATTATCCAATGTCACCAATCATGAAATGCACCATGCATGCAGTACCGAAACTTCACTGATGACTTAGTCATCTTCATTCTCCAAAGATCCCCACCAATAGGATCGATCCCCGCTTGGAACCAGATCACATCATAATTTGCACTCAATCCACACTATGGGATTAAGGCCATCATTGGACTATAAGTCCTACAACTTCACTTGATATCATCATGCAAAATTCACTGGACAATTCGTCCTAAAAATATGTTATGAATGCATGATGCGTAATAATTCACAAAACACGACCACTGCTAAGTCAAACGCATCATCATTCATAGAATTCAATCACCACAATTCATCACACATAGCAGAACATCATCATCACAGACAACACAGCATCATCATCATCAAAACTATCATATACTCTTCACATATATCATAACACACATATTCATGATCAAACAGTAGCATGTTAACAAAATCTACACCAAAAGTCACTTCCAGGCATAATCAGAGATTTCACACACAACACACCCACTGAAAATTTCATCACAGAACCTCAATACATTATGATAGCATATCAAACCTCATAATCTCTCCTTCATCATCATAATATTATCATTTCATTATCACTAATATAAACTAAATCACTGCTAGAAAAATTCTACAATTTCACACAAATATGCAACCTACGGGTATATCAATACAAGACACTCATCATTTAGTCTATCAATTTCAATTGGAGGATTACACTATATGATTAATTTATTTTACCATGTTACAGATTATTTCATTACCTTTCCATAGCTTCAAACGGCATTAAAAACAGATTTATAAAACAAAAGTAATGGTTTTTTTTCCTTCAAAAATTTAAAATAAAATTCACTAAAACAAGGGTGGCTGGCGCCACCCCCTGCATAGTGCCTTGCGCCACTCTCTTCACCATGTGGCTGGCGCCACAATGCTAGTGGCTTGCGCCACCATCCAACAATTCTCTTTTTTTTTCTTTTCTTCCTTTTTCAATCCATTAATATTTCCAGCACGATTTCCATTAATAATTCCAACACAGAGCTTCCACAATTCCACTTGATTCATCTATCATCCAAGTTTTATGATTTATCACAATCTCTCATCTCTCAGTTACTCACACATATCAATCATTTATCAGGTCCTCAATATTTTATACCAATCGAAGTTTTTCTGCTTAATCTACTTAAACTCTCATTATAATTCATCATCGATTGATTGTTCAAACATTCTATAAATTACCTAAAACTTAAATCAATTATAATAACACAATTCACTCTCCATACTTGATATGATTCTTTAGCCTTGAATCCTCTTCGTGTTCTTCAATTCTTCCACTGTAGAAAAATCTCCAAGCCTAACTGCTTCTCTCTTCTCTCTGCCACTTTTTCCAAACGCAATGCAATAGTGAAATTTCCAAAACCCTTATTCCTCCGTATAACCCTTAAACCTCTTTTATGATTTTCCTCTATTGTTCTCTCTAATTCTTTGCTAATGACTAAAATGTCCTTATTGTAATCCAACTCCAATATTACTCTATTTTCTCTAATTAACAATTATAACTTAATTACTATAATTATTCTAAATTGTCCCATAATTCTCAAAACACCTCTAAACATCACATACATCATAATTTCTCACCAAAGTCATCAAAATCTCATATTATCACAAAACTCTATAATTAATTAATTAAATAAATACTTTAATTAATCCGGGGAGTTACAACTCTCCCCCACTTGAAAGAATTTTCGCCCTAAAAAATTACCTGACACAAACAAGAACAGGCAGGACTCTTTCATCTAATCCTTGCGTTCCCAAGTAAAACTGTCTCCAGCTGGTCCACCCCACAATACCTTCACTAAGGTAATATCCTTGCCTCGCAATTGCTTTATTTCCCGACCTTCTATTCGCACTGGCGATGCTTCAACAGTCAAGTTATCTCTCACCTGCACATCATCCATTTGAATCACATACGCAGGATCCAAAATGTATTTCCTCAATTGAGACACATGAAATACATCATGAAGATTCGCAAGTGACGGGGGTAAAGTAATTTGATACGCCACTTCACTGATCTTCTCTGAAATCCGATATGGACCAATAAATCACGGCGTAAGCTTTTCCCGACTTCAAAGCTCTACCGACACCAGTTATCGGAGTAACTCTCAGAAACACATGATCGTCCACTTGAAACTCAAGTTCTTTTCTTCGCCTATCATGATAATTCTTCTGACAGCTCTTCGAAGCTTTTATCCTCTCTTGAATCATATTAATCTTATAAGTTGTCTCTTGCACAATTTCAGGTCCAAGCACAATACTCTCGCCCGACTCATACCAACACAACGGTGTCCTACACCTTCGTCCATACAACGCCTCATACGGTGCCATATCGATACTCGCGTGAAAACTATTGTTGTAAGTAAATTCAATCAAAGGCAAATGGTCGTCCCAAGCTCTTCCTTGGTCTAACACGCAAGCTCTCAACAAATCTTCCAAAGATTGGATAGTCCTCTCGGTCTGTCCATCTGTCTGCGGATGATAAGCAGAACTCAACCTCAACTTAATACCCAAAGCATCTTGCAAACCTTTCCAAAATTTCGACTTAAAACGCGGATCTCTATCCGACACGATACTCAACGGTATTCCATGCAACCTCACAATCTCATCGATATACAGCTCAGCCAACCCCTTAATAGGATGATTAATCTTCATCGGCAATAAATGAGCCGACTTAGTCAACCTATCTACTATTACCCAAATAGAATCATTACCCTTCGCAGTCTTCGGCAAACCCGTCACAAAATCCATCGAAATGCTATCCTACTTCCATTCGGGAATGCTCAGCGGTTACATCAAACCCGAAGGCTTCTGATGTTCAATTTTTTTTTTACTTCTGACAGGTCAAGCAAGCATAAACAAATTATGCAACGTCCTTTTTCATTCCAGGCCACCAAAACAACTTCTTCAGGTCTTGATACATTTTCGTAGCACCGGGATGAATACTCAACCCACTTATTTGTCCTTCTTCAAGAATACTCTTATTAAGTTCAGGAATATCTAGAATACACACTCTATCTCTGAATCTCCTCACACCATTTTCATCAATTTTGAACTCCCCACCATTACCTTGGTTAATCAACGTCAACTGATCCACCAGCTTCAAATCGGATTTCAGACCTGCTCAAATTTCTTCAAGAATACTACTAGTCAGCTTCAACATTCCCAATTTTACGCTATCAGAATTAGCTTTACATACTAAACTCATGTCTCTAAACTGCTCAATCAATTCCAACTCACGCACCATAAGCATTGACATATGCAGCGACTTCCTACTCAACGCATCAGCCACTACATTTGATTTCCCAGGATGGTAATTCAAATCGAAATCGTAATCATTCAATAATTCAAGCCACCTTCTCTGTCGCATATTCAACTCCTTTTGATCAAACAAGTACTTTAAGCTTTTATGATCACTGAACACTTCGAACCTCGAACCAAAAGATAGTGTCGCCAAATTTTCAGTACGAACACTACAGCTGCCAACTCTAGATCATGTGTAGGATAATTCCTTTCATGAAATCTTAGTTCTCTCGACGCATAAGCAACAACCTGTCTATTCTGCATTAGCGCTCCACCAAGACCCATCTTCGATACATCGCAATATACCACAAAGGACTCATTTGGATTGGGTAAAATCAATACTGGAGCGGTCGTCAACTTCTTCTTTAATTCTACAAAACTCTCCTCACAATTCACATCCCACACATATGCTTGACCCTTCCGCGTCAGTTGCGTTAAAGGTAAAGCCAACTTAGAAAAGCCTTCAATAAACTTGCGATAATAACCTGCCAATCCAAGAAAACTTCGGATTTCCGTAGTAGATTTCGGAGTCTCCCATTGCAACACAACATCAATCTTCGCGGGATCCACAACAATCCCACCACTTGAAATTACATGACCAAGGAAACTTACTTCCTTCAACCAGAACTCACATTTCGACAGTTTCGCATATAGCTTCTTCTCTCTTATCACTTGCAGCACAACCTTCAAATGCTCTGTGTGCTCTTCTTCTGATTTGGAGTATATCAAAATATCATCGATGAAAACCACAACAAACTTATCCAGATATTCATGAAAAATTCGATTCATGTACTCCATGAACAAACCAGGTGTATTGGACACACCGAATGGTATTACAGTGTATTCATAGTGACCATATCTCGTCCTAAAAGCCGTCTTCGGAATATCATCTGGTTTAACATGAATCTGATGATAACCAGATCTCAAATCAATCTTACGGAATGCACAAGCTCCCACTAGCTGATCCATCAAGTCGTCATTCCTCGGTAACGGATACCTATTCTTGATAGTCACTTTATTCAGCTGTCTGTAGTCCAGACACAACCTCATACTACCATCTTTCTTCTCAATCAACAACACCGGAGCAGCCCACAGAGAAACACTTGGTCGAACAAACTTCTTCTCAAGTAATTCTTCTAATTGTTCCTTCAATTCTCTTAACTCAGAAACATACATTCCTTATGGAGTCACTGACATCGGACTCGTATCAAGTACTAGGTCGTAGCAATTTCCGCTCCACACTATGGTGGTAATCACTGATATCATATGGAAACACATCCAAAAGTCACACACCATAGGTAGATCACCAACCATTGCATTTCCTTATGCCTTCAAAGAACCCACCCTCATAACACTTTGCACCATCAATCACAGGCTTATCCGCTTACTTAACAGAACAAACATCTCTTCACCTCTGTCGAACTTAGATTCATGCTCTGGAGGCAAGTCGCGGATATCTTCAGGAAAAATATCAAGAATCATACATAATTAGCATATCTCTAGCCATCACATTGCTCTCTACTCTCTAAGAAGCAACCATCAATCATACCTGATCGTTCTCCCTCAGCGGCATCCCAACTTTACAGACTGACAAGAACCTCGAATCTGTCCTATCTTCAAATATAGGAATTTGCGTCTACTCATCAAACAATCTGTAAGCACTTGGCTTAACTCCAAACAATTCATTATACACACCATCTAAGCTGGCAAGACACGTCTATTCCATCCCAGATGATCCCGTCTACTATCAACAAGAGATTAAGGGTGATCAGTTCCTCAATTTCTCAATAGATAGTCGACAACCATGATGGGGCATAAACCATCTTTACCAAACTATAACAGTGTTCCTTGCATCTTGTGCATGAAGCTGCCTAAGGCACAATTATTAGTTTCCATAAGCCTTATCTCCATATTTCCTTCAGTTTCGGAAACAACACAATTCCCACAATGCTTGCACACTTTCCATCGGCGGTACACCGAACTAACATTCCACGACCAACACATCTCAGAGAAGCGAAAACTTATCCCCCACTTGTTTCAACCAACTCCTGCAGACAACGGTTAGAACACAAGAAAGTACCGACAGTGTTTCACACACATGTCGCATACTAAGGGATAAACAACATTAGACAACCTGGCCGGACAGACCGACCTGCTCTGATACCACAAATGTAACACCCTTCTAAAACCCCACGAATATTTCATATAATATTAAGTAGTTATATCAGATAAATCATCAAAAAGGGTGCAACATTTCTTCATAAAACATCATAATAAAATATCCTGCTCCGTAACACAGGTTCTCAAAAATTAACACATTCACACTTTAAAAATATAATCATAAAACTTTGAACATCTCAGCGGAATTATTGTCTTAAAATACCTTTATTAGAATACTTCAATTAAAATTTTTCGTCAAACTCCATAATTCATAAATCTTGCTCAAAACATTTTAAAACAAGAGGAAACATCTCAGTACATCATTGTAAACATATAGTTTAATTCAAACGATCCCCAAAGACCCCGATGTTACATATATCAGAGCAAGACCACTTTCTAATTTACGGAAGTAAAATTAATGACTCCAAAGCTAAATCTTCAATGCGTCTAAATGCTACTCCGGATCACCTGCGCGTTGCCCAGATAGGGGTAACATTCAACAGGCAGGGTGAGTAAATCGTAATCATTATAAAAGATATAAGTAAGAGGTATAGTAGTATTAATAATTTGAACAACAGCAACATCACAACAAGTGACTCATAGCAGGATATTACTTCAATAATATAACTCAACAGTAACTTCACACATTTCCTTGTTTTTGTCATAACATCATGTAAATCGTACAGCATATAAATTATAGATAAAACACAACAGTAAATCCACATTTTCTGTCATAACATCACATATCAGAAATCAATCTAAAGTCCTCAAGGAACAACAACATTATGCAATGTCACCAATCATGCAATGCAACATGCATGCGGTACCGAAACTTCACTGATGACTTAGTCATCTTCAATCTCCAAAGATCCCCACCAATAGGATCGGTCCCCGCTTGGAACCAGAGCACATCATAATTTGCACTTAATCCACACTATGGGGTTAAGGCCATCACTGGACTATAAGTCCTACAACTTCACTGGATATCATCCTGCAAACTTCACTGGACAATTCATCCAAAAAATATGCTATGAATGCATGATGCGTAATAATTCACAAAACACGACCACTGCTAGTCAAACGCATCATCATTCATAGAATTCAATCACCACAATTCATCACACACAGCAGAACATCATCATCACAGACAACACAACATCATCATCATCAGAACTATCATATACTCTTCACATATACCATGACACACATATTCATGATCAAACAGTAGCATGTTAACAAAATCTACACCAAAAGCCACTTCCAGGCATAATCAGAGATTTCACACACAACACACCCACTGAAAATTTCATCACAGAACCTCAATACATTATGATAGCATATCAAACCTTATAATCTCTCCATCATCATCATAATATTATCATTTCATTATCACTAATATCAACTAAATCACTGCTAGAAAAATTCTACAATTTCACATAGATATGCAACCTACGGGTATATCAATACAAGACACTCATCACTTAGTCTATCAATTTCAATTGGAAGATTACACTATATGATTTATTTTATTTTACCATGTTACAGATTATTTCATTACGTTTCCATAGCTTCAAATGACATTAAAAATAGATTTATAAAACAAAAGTAATGTTTTTTTTCCTTCAAAAATTTAAAATAAAATTCACTAAAACAAGGGTGGCTGGCGGCACACCCTGCATAGTGGCTTGCGCCACTCTCTTCACCATGTGGCTAGCTCGACATTGCTAGTGGCTTGTGCCACCATCCAACAATTCTCTTTTTTTTTTCTTTTCTTCCTTTTTCAATCCATTAATATTTCCAGCACGATTTCCATTAACAATTCCAACACAAAGCATCCACAATTCCACTTGATTCATATATCATCCAAGTTTTATGATTTACCACAATCTCTCATCTCTCAGTTACTCACACATATCGATCATTTATCAGGTCATCGATATTTTATACCAATCGAAGTTTTTCTGCTTAATCTACTTAAACTCTCATCATAATTCATCATCGATTGATTGTTCAAACATTCTACAAATTACCTAAAACTTAAATCAATTATAATAACACAATTTCACTCCCCATACTTGATATGATTCCTTAGCCTTGAATCCTCTTCGTGTTCTTCAATCCTTCCACTGTAGAAAAATCTCCAAGCCTAACTGCTTCTCTCTTCTCTCTGCCTCTTTTTCCAAAAGCAATGCAACAGTGAAATTTCCAAAACCCTTATTCCTCCGTATAACCCTTAAAACTCTTTTATGATTTTCCGCTATTGTCCTCTCTAATTCTTCGCTAATGACCAAAATGTCCTTACTGTCATCCAACTCCAATATTACTTTATTTTCTCTAATTAACAATTATAACTTAATTACTATAATTATTCTAAATTGTCCCATAATTCCCAAAACACCTCTAAACATCACATACATCATAATTTCTCACCAAAGTCATCAAAATCTCATATTATCGCAAAACTCTATAATTAATTAATTAAATAAATAATTTAATTAATCTGGGGTGTTACAACAAGCGCGGCGATTTTTAAATTACTCAAAAAGAGCCATGACTGTGTTTTGACAGAAGACTGTCAAACTGCCTTTGACAGTATTAAGGAATACCTGTTGAATCCACCGATTCTATCACATCCAGTAGAAGGAAGACCACTGATCATCTACTTAACAGTCTTGGAAGACTCCATGGGCTGTGTACTTGGCCAACAAGACGAAACCAAAAGGAAAGAGTCTGCCATTTACCATTTGAGCAAGAAGTTCACCAACTGCGAGACTCGGTACGCTATGCTTGAGAAAACTTGTTGTGCTTTGGTTTGGACAGCCAAACGTCTTCGCCAGTATATGATTCGTCACACTACTTGGTTGGTCTACGAAATGGATCCAGTCAAGTATGTATTTGAAAAACCTGCTCTCACGGGAAGGATTGCCCGTTGGCAGATGCTACTATCAGAATATGACATCGAATACCACGCTCAGAAAGCCGTTAAAAGAAAGTATTTTAGCTGATCATTTGGCTCATTAACCGATTGACGATCAGGAATCAATCGGGTTTGACTTCCCAGACGAAGATGTCATGTACTTGAAAATGAAAGATTGCGATGAACCTCTACCCAGTGAAGGGCCAGAACCAGGATCCCAATGGGTACTAATCTTTGACGGAACTGTCAATCATTATGGAAACAGAATTGGGACAATCATTGTTACCCCTCAGGGTACCCACATTCCTTTCACCGCCAGACTTACATTCAAGTGTACAAACAACGAGGCCGAATATGAAACTTGTATTATGGGCCTTGAGGAAGCGACCGACTTAAGGATCAAGAACATGGATGTATATGGCGACTCAACCCTGGTTATCAATCAGATCAAAGGAGATTGGAACACATACCAATCAGGACTGATTCATTACAAAGACTACGCAAGAAGGTTGTTACCTTTCTTCAACAGAATTGAATTTCGTCATATCCCTCGTGAGGAGAATCACATGGCTGATGCATTAGCCACTCTCTCTTCCATGATTAGTGTAGGTCAATGGAACGACCTACCTAAGATCGACATAATGCACCATGAACGGTCCGCTTACATCTTCACGATCGAAGCAGTCATAGACGACAAACCTTGGTATCACAATATCAAATGCTTCCTTCAGAAACAGGAGTATCCACCTGGGACATCCAGAAAGGACAGAAAGACCCTCAGAATACTAGCAGACAACTTCTTCCTGAGCGGTGATACACTTTTTAAGAGAAACTTTGACATGGTCTTGCTCCGATGTGTAGACAGACCAGAAGCAAACATGCTGATAAAAGAAATTCATGAAGGATCCTTTGGCACCTATGCCAATGGACACACAATGGCGAGAAAAATTATGAGAGCAGGGTACTACTGGTTGACCATGGAATCCGACTGCTACAAGTACATGAGGAGATGTCACAAGTGTCAGATATACTCAGACAAAATCCATGTACCGCCTACGCATCTCAAAGTTCTTTCTTCCCCGTGGCCATTTTCTATATGGGGAATTGATATGATTGGCATGATTGAACCCAAGGCTTCAAATGGACATCGATTCATCCTGGTAGCCATTGATTACTTCGCCAAGTGGGTCGAAGCAGCGTCATTCGCCAATGTAACCCGACAGGTGGTGGTTCAATTTATCAAAAATAATCTCATCTGCCGTTATGGTGTTCCGAGCCAGATCATTACGGATAATAGATCTAACTTGAATAATAAGATGATGAAAGAGTTGTGCGTAGAGTTGAAGATCAAACACCATAACTCATCTCCCTACCGACCCAAGATGAACGGAGCGGTAGAAGCAGCTAACAAGAACATCAAGAGGATTGTTCATAAGATGGTTATAACCTACAAAGATTGGCACGAGATGCTACCCTTTGCTCTTCACGGTTATCGCACATCTGTCCGCACTTCAACATGGGATACCCCTTTCTCTCTAGTATATGGCATGGAAGAAGTGCTCCCCATCGAAGTAGAGATCCCATCAATCCAGGTATTGATGGAAGGTAAGCTAACAGAAGCTGAATGGTGTCAAAGTTGACACGACGAGCTGAATCTGATTGAAGAAAAACGAATGATGGCATTATGCCATGGTCAGTTGTATCAGCAAAAAATGAAGAAGGCGTTTGACAAAAGGGTCTGACCTCGCATCTTCAGGAAAGGAAACCTTGTGCTTAAGAAGATACAATCATTTCTCACTGATTCTCGGCGCAAATGGACCCCGAACTTCGACGGCCCCTATGTGGTCAAGAAAGCTTTCTCAGGCGGTGCCTTGAGACTCGCAACCATGGATGGTGTGGAATTTGCCTACCCCACGAATGTTGACGTAGTCAAGAAATACTTCACCTAAACACAAAAGAAAACGTCTCGGTGGATTGAAAACCCGAAAGGGCGGTCCAGGAAAAAATTAGAGACATGATCAAAAATCATCCCGGTGGATTGGAAACTTCAAAGTACAATCCAGGCAAAAGTTAGGGATACTAGAAAGTAACTACGTCCAACAGAGGCAAGTCCCTCAGCAACAGTTACATCATCCATCAGAAAAACTCCAGTCAAGGTCATCTTCGACAGAAGCTCAGGATGTCCAGGATTCAAAGTTGGTAGAAGGATAACGGTCGTTATGTTTCAACATAGCCCTTTTCCCTCTAAATTACCATTTTCTAACTTTGTAAATACTCTATGGAATCACTCGGTTGGCTGATCTCCATCCTATCAGTAAAATTTGATCCCTTGTGCTTTTGTTTGCAATTCTTGTTTGTTTTAGCTTTACATAATGACTTTTTAACAGGATTAACGATTCTTAAAACGAAACAAAAATGAATTTACTTGTCAAACTTTTTCTACTTTAAAACAAAGATGGCAATTTCTTTTGACTGTTGAACATCGAAAGAACATTGATCGCTACTCCAGAAGTAATCGAGCTTCAAAGTGCAGAATCAAAGTACTCCTTCTAAACCAGCGCGCTTGAATGAAGGATCAGTTATGTCAGATGTGAATACTCCATCTGACACCCTCGGCAGAGTTCTTACCTCCTAAGCCCGACCAACGGTTGTTCCCCTCGGGAACTACTTTCTCCTAAGCAAGGCAGAATTGCTATTTTTGAACCCAGTGGTACTTTTCATCTCCCATTGTGGCCGAGTATCCAGTCGTGTTCATCTACTAGTTTGTGTGTCACGTCAGTTTTGTCAGCATAGACAAACATACATCATGCATTATTGATTTACATTCGCATTCATATTGCATCACTATCACTCTAGTCGGTCTTATTCCCTAGTGATAAACGTCCTCTCAATCGAGTTGTCAGTTCTTTCCTCATCAGGAAATGTTGCGTCTGAACTATCTCTCTCCTCCAGTTTATTTCTGGATTAGAATCGACCTTTGACCACTTTGATAACTTGAACCTCTGAAAAACCAGAGAACCCTCAGCCAGCATCACTCTTCGCCAGTGAAGATGATGTCTTCGCTTTCCCAGATTAAGGAAAATCCCGGGGAAAACCCCTCAAACGAAGACTCTCAGCAGCACATTGGTTCTTCTCTCCAAAAAGTCAATGTTAACAAAGTCATCGGCACCTCAAAATTGAATCACATCATATAGCATTTCTCCGAGAAGATCTCCGAGGAAAGTATGATATAATATCCCCAATCGGAAGCAGTCTCTCAAGAGACTTGCCATCCCCAGTAGAGTCAACAAATGGCGTCTCCAATGGAGAAGTTTGTGCACCTCTACAATCAAAATTTTTTCCATCAAAA
This sequence comes from Lathyrus tuberosus, assembly GCA_022829125.1. Classification (NCBI taxonomy): domain Eukaryota; kingdom Viridiplantae; phylum Streptophyta; class Magnoliopsida; order Fabales; family Fabaceae; genus Lathyrus; species Lathyrus tuberosus. Next base: position 3,324,390 of record JALAZF010000540.1, read on the forward strand.
GGGCATCTCACCAGGAAAATTCAGCGAGAAGATTGAGAAAAACCGATAGGAATAGCGTCCCTTGTCAAGAAAGTTTATTGACAAAAGAAATTGAGACCAGTTCCTTGGTAGGAAACGAGGATCGATGGGAAGTTTATATCAGAAACTGAGACCAGTTCCTTGGTAGGAAACCAGGATCGAGGGGAAGTTTGAAATAGAAACTGAGACCAGTTCCTTGGTAGGAAACCAGGATCGAGGGGAAGTTTATATCCGAAACTGAGACCAGTTCCTTGGCTGAAAACCAGGATCGAGGGGAAGTTTACATTTTCTAAGCATCATTTCTTAGTAAAAGAAGAAGGATGCGTGAACTACCAATCGTAACCACCATCAAAATTTCGGGTATTCTGATATTTAATCCTCTTGCACCCCGAATGCCCGAATACCTTCGTCATTCACAACTTCGGGTCCAAGAAGATTAAATAGGGGCATCTGTCATACCCCAAATTTTGACCACTAAGATTTCCCATCATTGTGTAAATCATCACCACAATATGGATGAATCCTCATGCCTCATTAGTCTCCCCAAAGATGGGTGAGCATCCACTACAATCAAACTTAGGGTTTCAAGCCCTCTCATAGTTCTTAGACAAAGGATCAATCAAGGAATGACAAGATCTTCAACTTGTCTAGCCTCTCAAATATCCCCAATGGATCAAGAAGACTCCCACAGCAAGAATCAAACACAAGGTTGCAGCATTCTAAGTGGATCAAGCCTCAAGATCGCTAGTGCCACCAAATTAGGGTTTTGGTTGACCAGGGCCTCTAGATGGAAATTTTTCATCTGGGCACAAGCAAATGATCCAAAACATAACCTAATATACTCCATGGGACCTCATGGATCCAATCATCAAGTCAATTTGGCCTCAGGGGATGCATTCATCAAAAATCTGGAATTAGAGTTTCTTGACCTAATTCACCCCTAAGTTGACTTTTGGGACAAATCATGAGCCAAGACCTCAAGAGAAGATTTGAGGGTCTCCAATACACTATATTGATCCATTTGCAACAATGGATTGATCCAAGAAGCTTGATCAACAAGTTCCAATTTCATCTGGATCACAATTAGGGTTTCGCGGGAAAAAGTCAACTGTGCCTTTGACTTTTGACCCAGGCATGCTCCCAAACCTTGGAACATGATTCAATACACCCTATAACACCCATGGAACATGTCCATTAAGTTTTATTTAGGTCAAGGACTTTATTTCACATAGGATCGCACAGTTTGGAATTCATCTGACAAAAAGTCAACTTGCACAAAAGTCAACTTTGACTTTTTGAGATTTTTCACAATTATGGTTCTTTGACCCTAAAATGATGTTAATGTGTGATTGGAATCATCATTCATCAAGAAAAATCAAGAAAAGTTGGATAACATGTAAAAGGGGTAACCATAAAAAACTTAGAAATTTTCTAAGTTATGGAATAAAGTGGCAAGGGTACCAACTTTGGAGGATCATAACTCCTAAACCACAAGGCCATTTTCCCTATCCAAAGCTGGATTTATAGCTCTCGTTACCCTCTATAAAAGCTTCAACTACACCTCATTCTAATTCATCATGGATTTTGAGTTATAGAATGATCAAAATCACAAAAAGTGAAAATGTCACTTTTTTCCAACACTTAGTGAAATTTTCACTAAGTCAGAATCTGCCTTCACTTTTTTCCAAATGTAGGGGGATTGTTCACTTGGATCCAAAAGGTATCAAAACCAACTATGATCAAACCATTATTGTATCATAGGAGGGTTTTCCAAAATGGCCAAGAACTCCATCAAATTCCACTTAAGCCATGAGATATGACAATGGCAATATGCCTTGCTGAAAACTGTCAAAGCAAGGCAGATTTGTGCATTTTGCTTGATTTGTAAAATTTGTGCAAATGACAAACACACTTATCCATCTGAACACCTCAGGGGGAGACCAAGGTGGAACCAACTCTGATCCTAAGCCTCCCAAGTCTTTGGAACCAAAAATAGCATGCCAAACCTAGAAATGCCTAAAAGAGGGACAAGACTCCAATTTTGGATTGGAGCATTTAATGGATGCACCAAGGTGGGATGGACTGAGCCATTCCCAACTGAATTCAGTCAAGACTTATCCAAGACCAAGGGAACCAACAGCTTGTGCCCTAACCTCTAGTCAATGGCTAGAGGAGGCTTGGATTCTCATTGCTCAACATTGGCCAAACCTATGCAGCAGTTGCCATTCACTATTCCTTGCAAAACAAACTTCCTCTACTATAAATAGAGCTCATTTGTGATCAGTTTGAGTACACAAAAGCCATCAAACAAATGCTTTCCTCAAAATCTCTTCTTTCACTCCAAATTTGCCTTCCAAAGCAAGTCACTATCGGGTTTTGAGTTTGAGAGCAATTCCAATCAAACCAATCACCCACACACCTCATAAACATCATATTTAAGTGAATCAAACACTTAAACAACATCTGGAACACTGATTTCTCATAATCACCAGCCAACTGCTCAAGGTTTTAATGAAGTTGCAGTTGAGATACCATCTTCAGTTCCAGCTTGTTTCAAACCATTCCAAGCACTCAGGAACATCACTTGGCACCTAGGGAAGCTATCCAGATCATTGGAACCTAGCTGTAACACCTCTAACCCAAAACATGATCACCAACTGCAAAAGGTGAGCATGAGCTCTTCTAACTCTATGATCCATGCATTTTTTGCTGCACAATAATTTGGCCATATGTTTATAAACATGCATAGAGTGTTTTCCCTCAATCAATTGCATTGTTTGAATCGTGTGTGGAATTTCTGAACCTTCATGCAGAATTTAGGGTTCTTGAGGTTTCTCTTTGATTTCTTATTCCATGCTTAAAATAACTGAAATTAAAGAACATAGACATGACCGTGACGTTGAAACGAGTAGATTGATATGTAGATTGCCTGATATAATCAAGTATTCAGTAAGATTGGATAGAAAACGCAAATTTACAGAAACAGAGGAAGGGCGCGTGTTCTTGCCTTGTTCTTGGCGCCCTTTTTCAAATACTTGAATATTTGAATTTTGTGATTTTATTTAATAGATTCAAAAATTAATTTCTCTATGAGTTTTAATGATTTTGAGTTGATTCTTTTTTTAATAATTCACAAAAATGTTAAAATATTTTATTTTACCAAAAACTCCCAAAAAATATTATTTATTTCACATAATTGATATTTTTACAAAGAACTAATATTTTAATTATTTTTGACATTTAAAATATTTTTTCCTTCTTGATTTTTGCAAATTTTAATGATTTCTAATCATTTTGTAGGTAAAAACATGATTTTTGAAACATTAATCCAAGATCAAAATTTGTTTTCCACATGTTAAACAATTTTGATCATTTTAATTGAATTTTTTATTTAATTAAAATACATTTGGAAAACAAATTAGGGTTTTGATTAATTCAAACCTTTTAAATAAACCTTTTGGGCCTTTAATAGAGTATAAGACCCAATCCCCCTTTGTACCTAAAACTTTTTGGGCCTCAGTCATTGTATATGTCCCGGTACAGTTTTCAAAATAACGGTGTGATCATTGTTTTTAATCCTGGGCCTCTCCTTGAGTTGTAAGCCCCATATCTTGTACAAAAATAACTCTTTGGGCCTCTAATAGAGTGTAAGACCCAACCCCCTTTTAACATAAACCTTTTTGGGCCTCAGATATTGTATAAGTCCCTCTGCGTTAAAAGAAAATCTCGGCGCGATCGCCAATTCAAAAATCAAACCATGGGCCTCTCCTTGAGCTGTAAGCCCCACCACTTGTATAAAATCAAACCTTTTGGGCCTCTTGAGAGAGTGTAAGACCCATCCCTTTGTACAGAAAACCTTTTTGGGCCTCAGTCACTTGTATAAGTCCCTATACAAATTCAAAACAACAGTGCAATCAATAATAAAACCTCGGGCCTCTCCTTGAGCTGTAAGCCCCAACAATCTTTTCAAACCACTTTCTCCTTTGATTATGAATATCATATTATTATCAAAACTTTCTTTGTTGAACAAACTAACCAAACAACATGGAAGCTCTACAACCGAGTAAGTGTTTACCCGCTTTCTTTATCCGCTTTCATATATATATATATAACTGTATTGTGGGGCTGCTCACTGTAAGTCTTCTTTCACATACTTTATATACCGTATAATACTAGTATAGCTATTTAGAGTCTTCCTCAGCAACTACGTCTAGCACTAGGTAAAGCCCCGTTGATCACTCTTAAAAATAGATAAGACTAGACCCCCTATAGGAGCACCAGATACAGTATTCTCTTTGGCTGTCCTCTGTAGAAATTGTCAAAGAAACTCTAACTCCCCATAAATGATCTTTTCTCCGTGAATGGCATCTCTTGAGTTTCTTCCAAATTCTCAGACTTTCCTGGCTTGATCTATTCTCTGTGAATAGCCTGTCTTGAACTTCTCGGGGTTTGGGGACCCACAAGCTTCTTAAAAGCATCCCCGCCTCCTCTTGGGCGTTGTACAAGGACCCGTCGGCTTCTTATCAGTTTTCACAGCCTCCTCTTAGGCTTTGTATAATGATTCTTCCTCAGCGAAGATAACCTTCTCTTGGGCTTCGTACAAATTTTCCCTTCGGCTTCTTAAAATTTTTTCTTCCTTCTCTTGGGCTTTGTACAAATTGTCCCGACGGCCTCTTATAGGTATATGAACAGAAACTAGTCATCTTAATAGAACAGTCTTTCAAAAGAGTCTAGACCTTCATCCCTTAACCTTCCAGCCTTCATTCAGGCATCATACAACATGCCTTCGCTATCTGAGAATCTACTTCTAAAACACAAGTAGACTTGAATAGTCTCAATACCCTTTGGATTTCTCATTTCCTTAAAGAACAGGAAATAACCCTGATCTTTTGATCAGTACCAAAGTACAACCCCTCCTGGAATCAGTCTCTTTATAAGAACTGATTTTCTCTTTTATATAACATACTGGACCTGTCACTCAACTGAAATAGTCACCAACCTCTTTTAGCCTCCATCTCGGGCTTCGTACGCGATACAAAAACACTCTCTTGTTGAGTATGAAAGATCCTCTTGTTGGGTCAACACACCTTTTGGCCTCCTCTTGGGCTTTGAACAATGATTCTCCCCACACTCTCTTGTTGAGTATAAAAGACTCTCTTGTAGAGTCAAACCCCTCTTTTATCCTCCGTCTTAGGCTTCGTATAAGATAGATAAAAACACTCTCTTGTTGAGTATAAAAGACTCTCTGGTTGAGTCAATTACCTGGTCAAGACTCTCTTATTGAGTCGATCACAAACCTCTTTAGCCTCTATTTCGGGCTTTGTACGAGATCTAAAATCACTCTCTTGTTGAGTATAAAAGACTCTCTTGTTGAGGCAATCTCCTTTTAGCCTCCATCTCGGGCTTCGTACGAGATATAAATCACTCTCTTGTTGAGTATAAAAGGCTCTCTTGTTGAGTCAAACCACTTTCAGCCTCCATCTCGGGCTTCATACGAGATAGAAAACAGTCTCTTGTTGAGTATAAAAGACTCTCTGATTGAGTCAAACAACCTCCAGACTCTCTTGTTGAGTCCATCATCTGTTCCAGACTCTCTTGTTGAGTCAAAACCCTTTAGCCTCTATCTCGTGCTTCGTACGAGACACATAAAAACACCCTCTTGTTGGGTCAAAAGCCTCCGCTTAGGCTTTGTATAAAGCAAACCCCGGTTGAGTCAATCAACCTTTTAGCATCAAACTTGTGCCTTGCTCACAGTATACAAACATCAACAACTCCTCTTTAGAGATGACAAATTCTCTCTAAAAACTCTTTAGCTTCACATCTTGGGCTTTGAACAAGATACAAATAGACCCTTTAGCTTCACATCTTGGTCTTAGAACTAGATACAAACCACTTTTAGCTTCACGTCTTGGGCTTTGAACAAGACACCAAAACAACCTTTTTCCTCCCATAGAATAGGAGGAACTACGATCGCTCTGATTTCCCTATTTCGTTAAACGGGAATACGTAGGCATAAGATTGAAAAATCTTAGCGAGCACATTAATCAAAAACCCAAAATCCCATACCTTCACACATCAATTGAAAAGCATCAGTCCTAACATCCTAGCAAATAGCATAATTCCGTCACACTGTGTTCTTAACAAAATAAGCAGAGAGAGGCCCCACTTCCACATAGAATCTGTAACCCAACACACCGATGTTCAAACTTAGTATGCAGGTTTAATTGGAGATATCTATTTCCCTTCCTTCATCAGCTTCAATAGGATAAAAAATGAATCGACCTGTAGTACCCCAGAGCTGCAGTGCTTAAGAACCACGTCCAAAATCGCTCGCTACAGGCCCCACCAGGCAAATGGCCATGGGGAGGACATAGCCTTGAGATCGTTAGGTGGAGCCAGGTGCATGTCCCCGAGCCGTTGGGATTTATCGCATTTCTTCACATGTTCTCTAGCGTCGTGCTGCATGGTCGGCCAGTAATATCCTGCTCGGAGGGCCTTTCGGACAAGGAACCTTCCACCGAGATGTTGGGCGTTGATTCCTTCATGGACTTCACGCAAGATGTGAGCGACCATTTCTTCCTAGATGCATTTGAGAAGCGGAATGGAAAATCCTCGCCGATAGAGTTTATCTTCGACCAGGACATAAGAGCAGGCTCTTCGCCTAACCACACAGGCCTCCTTGGGGTCGGACGGGAGTTCGTTCTTGGTGAGGTAGTTGTAAACGGGGGTCATCCATCTATTGTTGTCGCCGATCACGTGTACGTCAAGGATCGGGGAAGCCTTCTCGATGCTGGATCGAGGTAGAACCTCCTGTATGACGGACTTGTTTCCACCTTTCTTCTTTGTACTGGCTAGTTTGGACAAAATAGCTGCTCGGACATTGTGTTCGCGGGGAACGTGTTTCATTTCTACCATTGTGAACTTTGCCATTTCCTTTTTGGCCAGGTCTAAGTATTTGATTAGGTTGTCGTTTTTGGCTTGATATTCTCCTCGGACCTGAAGGGCCATGAGTTTTGAATCTATGCAAATGACGACTTCTTCTGCACCCAGGTCCTCGGCTAGACGTAATCCAGCGAGGAAGGCTTCATACTCAGCCTGGTTGTTAGAGGTGGGGAAGGACAGGGTGAGCGACACTTCAACGATGATTCCTTCGTTGCTTTCTAGTATGATGCCCGCATCGTTTCCTGCCGAGCTGGAGGCACCGTCCACGAAAATGGTCCATTTGTGCGCTTCGCTCGCGGGGGAGTCTGCGAACGTCATTTCTGCGACGAAGTCGGCCAGAGCTTGGGCCTTGAGGGCTTTCCTACTTTCATACTGGATGTCAAATTCAGACAGTTCAAGCGACCATTTGAGCATTCGACCAGCCATGTCTGGTCGTCCCAACAGCTGCTTTATGGGTTGATCTGTTCGAACCATGATCGTGTGGGCTAGGAAGTGGCGTCTTAATCTTCTAGTTGCGTTGATGAGGGCCAGAGCCAATTTCACTATCTGTTGGTACCTTAACTCTAGTCCTTGCAGTGCTTTGCTCGTGAAATATATGGGCTTCTGCCCGTCAGGTGTCTCGCGGATGAGAGCGGCACTTACTGCTTCGGTTGCTACAATGAGGTATAGGTACAAAGTTTCGCCATTATCCGAGCGAGAGAGGACTGGTGGCTCTGAGAGCGCCGGTTTCAGATGGAGAAGAGCCTTGTCACATTCCTCGGTCCATTCGAATGCTGCCTCCTTACAGAGGAGTTTGAAGAACGGTAAGGCGTGCTGGGAAAATTTGGCCACGAAACGAGATAGTGACGCGAGCATCCCGTTGAAGGATTGGATGGATTTCTTTGACTTGGTCGTTAAACCACATTTTGTATCTTCTGGCCTGTTCGAAGACCTTTCTCTAATGGGCAGTGTGATCGGTTTCCTCGTGGGATTTTACGATCATGTCGTCCATATAGACTTCGAGCATGTCGCCTATTTCCCCCTGGAAGACCTTGTTCACTATTCTTTGATAGGTCGCTCTGGCGTTCTTCAGGCCGAAGGGCATTACGTTGTAGTAATAGTTGCCCGATTCGGTCTTGAAGACCGTGTACTTTTTGTCGGCCATCTCCATTGGAATTTGATTATAGCCTGGGTAGGCGTCCATGAATGATAAAAGTCTAAAACCGGTTATCAATATTGGGGAGGGGATAGGCATCCTTCGGCCATGCCTTATTAAGATCGGTGTAGTCAATGCACATTCGCCATTTTCCATTAGATTTGTTTACAAGTACAACGTTTGACAGCCAAGTGGTATACTAGGCCTCCGATATAAATTTTGCGTCGAGGAGGTCTTTTACACCTTTTTTCTGGAGCCTCCATTTTCTCCGGAGACTGCTTTCTCCAACGTTGTACTATGGCCTTGACGGCCGGGTCAATTGTCAGTTGATGGCAGGCAACGGACGGGTCCAAGTCGGGCATCTCGGCGGCGCTCCAAGCGAAGAGGTCAGCATTCTCATAGAGGCATGCTTTGAGTTGCTTCCTCGCGATGTCGGGCAGGTCTGCTTCAATCTTCACTCCCCGCTGAGGGTCGTCGCTGAACAAAACGAGCTCAAAGTTGCCATCCGGGATTGGGCGCATCGGATGGGAGCTACTGCTGGACGAGGTAGACGAGCTGGCTGAAGCTACTCAGTCCTCTTGTTGGTCTTCTTCAGGGAAGCGGCTGTCGAGGTCAATGGAGTCGACCTGAGGTAGGGCTTAGCTTCCTCAGAGCTGCTGGGCAGCGCTGGTTTGCTCGACAACTTTGGCTTGGAGGCAATGGCGTTGAGCCATTTTGTAGCTACTTCGAAACACCGTCGTGAAGCTTCGATGTCTCTGTGGAGGGTGGCGACCATCCCTTTTGAAGTGTAATACTTCATCTTGAGGTGGACTGTTGAAGGCACAATTACCAACTCGGCCAGAGTTGGTCTTCCGAATATGCACTGGTACAACGACGGGCAGTCAATCCCCAGAAATTGTACTTTGATGGATCTAGCCGTCACAGCTGATCCAAAGGTTACAATTAGTTCGACGTATCCCTATGGCTTGGTCACTGATCCGTTGAATCCCTGTAAATCAGACCCCACGTAGGGGGTAATGTGTGATTCGTCCAGCAGAAGTGTTGAAAATAGCTGGGAGTACATAATGTCGACCGAGCTGCCCTGGTCAATGAGGATTCTGCGAACGTCGAAGTTCGCCATTTGGGCTCTGACGAGTAAAGGTATGCTCGAGTTTGGAGATCCCCAAAGGAGCTCTTCCCGGTAGAAGGAGATGGGGATAGAGCCCTTTTGGGCTTGATCGAGCGTGGTCACCTTATTGGAGCTTGTGTTGATTAGATGCTCGAATTTTCGTTTCACGGAGCCCACCGTGACTTTATTGAAGCCTCCGCCAGAGATGACCATATCGGAGGGAAACATCTCCCACGGGTTATGGGCCGCGAAATAGGTAGGGGCGATGTGCTTGTCCGGGGCGTAGAAGTCCTCTTGTCGTGATATGGACATAGCGACCTGGATGTTGGTCTCTTCCGAGGAAGGTACCTCTTCCTCGATTTTCTTGGACTCCTGGGCGTCATGTCGAGGAGTGTCTTTCTTCTTCGCGAATTATTTCAAGTGGTCGTCCATGATCAGTATCTCGATAGCATCCTTCAAATGGATGCAGTCTTCGGTAGTGTGGTCGTGACTCTTATGGAAACGGCAGTACTTCGATTTGTCGACGTTAGGTTTGGCTGGAAGTTGTTTGGGGAAGCAGACCCCTGCTTGTTTAGATTCCGAATTTGCGCATTCATACAGTATCTTCTCCCTTGAGACAGTGAGGGGGTGTAATCGTGGAATCACCCAGAGGGTCCCTTGCTGTCGCGGGAGTCCCGAGGACGGACGTTGCTAGCCGCAACCTTCTCTTCGTACTAAATGTACGATTGGGCTTTGAGGAGGAGGACATCTAGGTTTCTCGGAGGTGCGAGGCCGACGGCCTTAGAAAACTATGAACCCGGGCGGTGCCCTTGCTTGAGCAGAAAATTTTTTATCTCGTCTGTTGTAGGGACTTATACTGCTTCTTTGTTGAACCTCTCGATGTATGCGCTGAGAGGTTCGTTCTTTCCTTGGATTATGGCCCCAAGGGAGGCCTCAGTCTTGGGGTGACGGCGAGAAGCTGTGAAATGCCGTGAGAACATTCTACCCAGTTGTCTCCATGAGGTAATGGATTCTTTGGGAAACTGCTTGTACCACGTCATCGCCCTTTTTCAGAGCGTGGTCGGAAATAGCCGCCACTTGATGGCGCCCCGGACGCCGTGGTAGTCTAGAAGTGCATCGATATTCTCGATGTGTTCGTCAGGGTCCATCGTACCGTCATACGTGCCTAGTGACGGGGGCTTCTCCAGGCCCTTTGGGAGACGGGTTGCCAAGATTTCCTAGGACAATGGGCCGCGAGGCTCATCATCGCTGCTAGAACTGGTGAATGACGGGGACCGAAGGGTTTGCTCGTGGCGGCGGTTCTTTCGGGGAGAAGGTGAGTAGTTCCTTCGGGGAGAAGGTGATCGGTCCCGGCCTTTAGGCCTGACCGGGGGTGACTGCTCGTCCCTTCAGGTCCTCTTGTGACCGGGAGAGTGCTGGTTATGCGGAGAAACTTGTTCACACTTCCGGACGGCGCGAGAGTCAGGTTCTTGGCGCAATCTTCGGTCAATACCTCACCGAGGCTGCGGGCTCCTTGATCGTCTTTGGTTCCTCCTCGGAGGAGGGGATTTTGGACGGGTGGATTCTTCAAGTGCCCCGATCCTTTCGTTCTGCTGCAGGATCAGGGTGTTAGTTTTGTTGATCGCCTCCAGGAGGACCACCACATCCGGATCGACATTGGGCGGAACAGGAATGGGCTGGATGTCCAGCGAAGGCTGATCGTTGTTGTGGTCAGCAGGGGTAGGGGAAAGAGAAGTTGTGGCGCCGTTCCTTAGAAAATGGGCATCTCCGAGAAGAGATGACGGGCCGTCAATGTCAGTCTTGTTGACGGGGACGACAGCGGGTTGGAGAGCACCTTTGGCGTGATCTTGTGTGGCCATGATGATGATCTTGGAAATTTTCTTTGATCTTCGGTTTCCGAGGAAAGAAAGATGGGGAGAACAATGGTTCCCACAGATGGCGCCACTGATCGTGAAGGCAGGATCAAATCCTGTTGAAGTGGGCCACCAAGAATGTCTGGGATGCTGGTCGTATGGAGAGGAGGAGGGGGGTGTACCTGCAAGGCACTTCGATGCTCAAGTAAGAAAAGGTCAGAGAGAAAAGGGGCAAGTACAAAATATGAGTTCTTAGGATGATTATTGGATACCTGACCCTCTCGAGTGAAAGGGTTTATATTATGCCCCCAGCGCGTGGCCAACGGTCCTTTTTTCGGGGCGAAATAACCGTTTTCCCGAAGGAATAGGAAACTGCCCAAACTACCCGTTGTGTCGGGCAGGGTGTCCAAAACTAGCCGTTATGTCGGGCATATGCATAGTTTCGGGCACCTGCCCATAGCTGCTCGGGGAGTGTATGAGCCGTGTGGAACGAGCAGCAGTTTCGGGGAGGACGGTGCAGTCCTTGCCCGGCTGGGGGGACAAAAAGGTAACTTTCTCCCTTTGGTGGATTGGATCTAGGCATTTGGGTCGTTACTGCAGTAGAAGTGGATTGGGCCGTGCCTGGCCATTGGCCCAGTCCAGAAAAGTTTTTAAATAAAAAACAATAGAATACTTTCCATCTCACGCCACATAACTCTTGGTTTCAATTTAAAACCGAGGGGAAAAACTTTTTTTATATTTACATCGTTTACACAAAATATTAAAATAAAATACTTAAACAAATTAAGAGTTTGACAATGGATTCTTGGAGAACAACCCAGAGGAATTATATGTTCCAAAAAATATAAATTTCTTATATTTACATTGTTTTCAGATTTCTGAGAAGTTATATGTTCCAACCAATAGAATTTTTTTTGTACTTACAATCCATCCCAGATTATATTGGGCAAACGTTTTCATGGAAAATGCTTTCACGTGAAAGAGAGCATGAAAGCGAAATAGATGATTGTGTTTAGCGATAAACTTCCCAATGTTGTCAACTAAGGAAAACAATAAATTTCTCAATGTTTTCTTTGATTGACAACGTAGGAAGGTTATTACATAAATACAACAACAACATCAACATCAGTATGTGAGATAGATTGCAAGGGCGGAAAAAATATTGTGCTCAAGATTGAAGAACATTGGAGATTTTTTTTGTCATGCAATCCATCCCAAAGAATGATGCGTAAGACTCTGATGCGGCGCATATAACTTAGGTTTAGGATAAAATCTGATTAGCGACTGCTTTTATAGTAAATTATGACAATTTAATCCCTAAGTTAATAAATATAATTGAAGGAATAAATCATTAATTTATAAGTTAAAAATAAAATAAAAATAAAGACACCACTTTTAAAGAAATAAAAACATGAACTACTGAAGCTGGGATTCGAAGCGTGTCCTGAAATATTTTACCCCTCGGTTTTATTTTGTAACCGAGAGAATATGTGGTATTTATTAAAAAATATAAAACATGGTGCGCCTTGAGTTGTGCCCTCGGATTTTGGTAGGTGATGTGAAATTTTTGTCATGAAATGTATTATTTATAGTAGTGTTAGCCAAAAGATTCATAGATTAAAACTTAGGATACTAGTATTACCTGGAAATGAAATTTGTTGTGTTTATCAATGAATCTTCTTTGTTCTACAATGAATTCTTCTCTCTTCTTCCATTCGCGTTAGTGACTGTTCAAACTGCAGTAAAGCGGCAAGAAGCAAAAATTTAGTTTTGAAGGATTCCTTCCGAGATTTATATCGTCTCCACAGGGATCAGTGCGAGGGAAATAATTTCTTTCAACGGCCTCTACATTTCTAAGCTTGTGGTGAAAATTATGGTTGAAAGATGCAAGGAACCATAATTAAATAAAAGCAGAAAATATAAAGACGGAAAATATAAAGTGAAGATTGAAATATAAACGGAGTCTTGTTGGGATTAGATCTCATCAATTGAAAACACATGAATTCTTCTAATCAATTAAACAAAAATCAATCATTCGTCTGATATCCTAACGTATCATCCAAGACCAAGGTTACGTCTAACGCAAAGTCGAGAGAACAATCGTATTGTCTCATTGGTGATGTCTCACGCAACTCAACAACACAGAGCATTAAGAACTGATACTCATTAAAATGTTAAGCCTAAATCTATGCCTAGAGTCTAGAACCTAACACATAATCATCCTACAAAGATGACATCCATATCAGCTTCATGATTGATTCACATAAAACGCCACGATCAGAATACATATATACATTTAAGCCTTTTTACATGTATTCAACTAATTTTCCAAATGTATGTGAACAGGTTTCTCATCTCTATTATCACGCATCCTTAAAATATTGTTCACGTCGAAAAAATAAAAAATATTATCACGCATCTCTATTATCACGCATTGATCCTACTCATGCTACTAATCAACACAAAAAAATAAAAATGATACTGTAGCGAGTGAATTTTGGATGTGGTTGTGAAGCACGATCGCTCTAGTACTACAGTTCGATTCATTTTTTATCCTATTAAAGCTGATGAAGGAAGGGAAATAGATGTCTCCAATTAACCCAGCTTGCATACTGAGATTAAACAGTCAAAACTGTTGGTTTATAGATGCTACAAAGATTCGGGGTTTTTCTTAGGTTTATTTTGTTGACGAGGGGTGCTTTAGGCTATTGGTTGAGATGTTAGGATGAATATATATGAAATTATGGGATTTTGGGTTTTTGTTTAGTGTGCTCGCTAAGATTTTTCTTTCAATCTTATGCCTACGTATTCCCGTTTACCGAAATAGGGAAATCAGAGCGTTCGTAGTTCCTCCTATTCTATGGGAGGAAATGGGTGTTTTGGTGTCTTGTTCAAAGCCCAAGACGTGAAGCGAAAGGTGGTTTGTATCTTGTTCAAAGCCCAAGATGTGAAGCGAAAAGGTCTCAACTTTAGAGAGAATTTGTCATCTCTAAAGAGGGGTTTGTCTGTTACGATTGTTTATAAAGGAGAATTACTTTAACCGGGATTTGTGAATCCGGCAATGCCATAATTTCCTTTATAGGGGATTTCAACCTGAAGGAGAAGACTTTAACTCAGTGTAGAGTAATGCCATCTTTTCTTAGGAATTTCTCATACTAAAAGAGGGACATTGGCATGGATGTAGATGATCCAGAGGCTTGCCGCTTACAGCAGTTTAGATGGAAGGGAAGGAGTTGTTGATGTTTGTGTACTGTGAACGAGGCACAGCTTTGATGCTAAAAGGTTGATTGGAACAACCAGTGGTTTTCTTATACAAAGCCTAAGAGGAGGCTAATATGTGTCTCGTACAAAGCCCGAGAGAGAGGCTAAAAGGTTTTGGCTTAACGAGGGAATCTTTTGGTATCTCGTATAAAGCCCGAGATGGAGGCTATTTGACTCAACAAGAGAGTTTCTGTATCTCGTACAAAGCCCGAGATGGAGATTGAAGGTTTGTTTGGCTCAATAAGAACCTTTTTGTATCTCGTATAAAGCCCTAGATGGAGGCGAAAGGGGTGATTGATTCAACGAGGGAGTCTCTTATGTGTCTCGTACAAAGCCCGAGAGAGAGGCTAAACGTTGTTTGACTCCACTGGGTAGAATCATTGTACAAAGCCCAAGAGAGAGGCTAACTTCACTGGAGAAGGATCATTATACAAAGCCTAAGAGGAGGCTATTATGACTGTTCAGTTAAGTGACAGGTCCAGTATACTGATTTAAAGAGAAAAGCAGTTCTTATATGAGTAATGTTGTACTCAAGGATTTGATTCGAGGACCAGGGATATTTCCTGTTCTTTAAGGAAGCGGGAAGTCCGAAGGGTATCGAGACTGTCTGAGTCTACGGGTTTCCTTCCTATTCTTGAAGGGGTCACTTAAAAATGTCTTTGAGACTCAAGGAGATTAGACTGTCCAAGTATAGAATTTCATCTTTGTACCATGCTTTGAGAAACAGTAGTAGACTCTTTGAAAGGACTGTTCTGTGCAGATGACTAATTTCTGTTCCTATACCTCTAGGAGGTCGTTGGGACAATTTGTATGAAGCCCAAGAGGAGGCTGGAAACTTTTAAGAAGCCGACGGGTCCTTGTACGATGCCCAAGAGGAGGCTATCATTCTCGGAGGAAGAGATCATTATACGAAGCCTAAGAGGAGGCTGTGAGTACTTCTAAGAAGGCGATCGGTCCTTGTACTAAGCCCAAGAGGAGGCTAGGGTTACTTTTAGGAAGCCTTTGGGTCCTTGTACGATGCCCAAGAGGAGGCCGATGCTTTTAAGAAGCCGATGGGTTCCCAAACCCCGAGAAATTCAAGGCAAGCTATTAACAAGGAATAGATCAAGTCAGGAAAGTTTGAGAATTTGGAAGAAACTCAAGAGATGCCATTCACGGAGAAAAGATCATCTCTGGGGAGTAGAGTTTCTTGACAAGTGCTTTTAAGAAGCCTGTGGGTCCCCAAACCCCGAGAAGTTCAAGACATGCCATTCACCGAGAATAGATCAAGCCAGGAAAGTCCGGGAATTTGGAAGAAACTTAAGAGATGCCATTCACGGAGAAAAGATCATCTCTGGGGAATAGAGTTTCTTTGACAACTTCTACGAGTGACAGTCTATGAAAGGGTTCACCGAGAATGCTGCCTTTCATGTCTCCATATTGTTTAACCCCAAGAGGAGGGAAGACTGTGTCTGGTAATCCTATGGGGATCTAGTTTTGACTATTTAAGAATGATCAACGGACTTAATGCTAAACGTATTTGCCGGGGAAACTCTAAATATCTATACTATTATTACATAGTTGATATGAGTTTATGAAAGAAGACTTACAGTGAAACAGCCCCACAATATAGTTATATGTATATGAAAGCGGTAAATGAAAGCGGATAAACACTTACTCGGTTGTAGAGCTTCCATACTGTTTGGTTAGTTGTTCAACAAAGAAAGATTGAAAACAATAGTATATTCAAAATCAAAGGAGAAAGTGCTTTGAAAAAGAAAGATTTGGGGCTTACAACTCAAGGAGAGGCCCAGGGTTTTATCAGTGAGTGCACTGTTTGAATTTGTACAGAGGGACTTATACAAGTGACTGTGGCCCAAAAATTGTTTTCTGTACAAAGGGATGGGTCTTACACTCTCTCAAGAGGCCCAAAAAGTTTAAAAGAAAAAGAGTGGGGCTTATAACACGAGGGTAGGCCCAGATGATTTTTCCGTTTGAAATGGCGATCGCGCCGAGGTTTTCTTTTAACGCAGAGGGACTTATACAATAAGTGAGGCCCAAAGTGATTTTGGTTAAAAGGGGGTTGGGTCTTACACTCTATTAGAGGCCCACAAAGTGTTTTGAAAATGATTTATGAGGGTTGAATTAATCCAAAAACCCTAATTTGTTTTCAAAATGTGTTTTAATTGAATAAAAATTCAATTAAAATGATCAAAATTGTTTAACATAGGAAAAACAAATTGTAATATTGGATTAATGCTTCAAAAATTAAGTATTGACCTACAAAATAATTAGAAAGCATTAAAAGTTGCAAAATCAAGGTGGAAAAAATATTTTAAATGTTAAAAACAATTAAAACATTAATTCTTTGCAAAAATATCAATTATACAAAATAAATAATATTTTTGGGATTTTTTGGGAAAATAAAATATTTTAACATTTTTGTGAATTATTAAAAAAAGAATCAACTCAAAATCATTAAAACTCAGAGAGAAATTAATTTTTGAATCAATTAAATAAAATCACAAAATTCAAATATTTGAATTTATGAAAATGGCGCCAAGAACATGGACCAAGAACACGCGCGTTTTCTGTCTTGCCCAGATTTGCATTTTCTATCCAATCTCACTGAATACTTGATTATATCATGCAATCCACATATCAATATGCTCGTCTCAACCTCACGATCATGTCTATGACAATTAATTTCATTTAAATTAAACATATAACAAGAAATCATGAAAAATCCTCAAGAACCCTAATTTATGCATGAAGGCTGGGATTTTTAATACACGATTCAAACAAAGCAATTACTAGAGGGGTAACATTCCATGCATGATTATGAACATTTGGGAAAAGTATTGTGCGAGGAAATATGCATAGATTGAGAGATGACCAAGTTTAAGCTTACCTCTAGGTCGTGACAGTAAGAGCAAATTGATTTCTGAGTAGGAGGTGTTTCAGGTGAATTGTGGTGATCTGAACAACTTCCCTACACCCTATGGAGTGTGTTTGAATGCTTGGACTTGACTGAGAATGGCTGGATCACTTCATGGCATCTCAACTGCACTTTGGTTAAAACCTTGAGCAATTGACTGGTGATTCTGAGAAATCAGTGTTCCAGTTGTTGTTTAAGTGTTTGATCAGCTCACATATGATGTATATGAGGTGTGTGTGTGATTGGTTTGAGTGGAATTGCTCTCTAATGAAAAACCCGATAGTGACTTGCTAAGAAAGGTATTTTTGAGAGTGATAAGTGGTTTTTGAGAAAGGCAAGTGTTGTAGGCCTTTGGTGTACTTAAACTGATCACAATTGAGCTCTATTTATAGTAGAGCAAGTTTGTTTTGGGATCCATAGTGAATGGCAACTGCAGCAGGTGTTTGTTCAATGTTGGCCAATGGAAATCCAAGTCTCCTCTAGCCATTGACTATAGGTTAGGGCACAGGGTTGTGGTTCCCTTGGTCTTGGATAATTCTTGAATGAATTCAGTTGCAAATGGCTCAGTCCATGCCACCTTGATGCTTCCATTGAATGCTCCAATCCAAAATTGGAGTCTTGTCCCTATTTTGGCCATTCAAGGTTCAACATGTTATTTCTTGTTCCAAAGACTTTGGACGCTTGGCTCAGTGATTGTCCCCTTTAGATTCAATCCTCTGAGATGTCCAAGTGGATAGGAGCATTTGGATTTGGCTGATTTTGGCAAATCGAGCAAAAATGCAAATTCTGCCTTGCCATGGCAGATTTCGGCAAGGCAACTTTCCAATGTCATATCTCATGACTCAAATTGAATTTGGTAATGTTCTTGGCCATTTTGGAAAGCCCTTACATGATACAACAACTGTTTGAACATATTTGGTTTTGATCTCTTTTGAATCCAAGTGAAAAATCCCCCTACATTTGGCAAAAAGTAGGGTAAAATCTAACTTAGTGAAATTTTCACTAAGTGTTGGAACAAAGTGACTTTTCTTGATTTTGATCACTCCATAACTCAAAATTCATGAGGAGTTGGAATTAGGTCTAGTTGAAGTTTTTGTAGAGGGCAATGAGATCTACAAATCAAGCCTTGGATGGGAGAAAATGGCTTTGTGGTTTAGGAGTTATGGTCCTCCAAAGTTGGTACCATAGCCACTTTATTTTTAACTTAGAAAATTTTCTAAGTTTTTTATGGTTACCCCTTTTACAAGTTACCCAACTTTTCTTGATTTTTCTTGATGAATGATGATTCAAATCATACATTAACATCATTTTAGGGTTAAAAATCCATTTTGGTGAAAAATCTCAAAAAGTCAAAGTTGACTTTTGTGCACAGTTGACTTTTTATCAGATGAATTCCAAACTGTGCAATTCTTCATGAAATCATGTCCTTCACCTAAATAAAACTTGATGGACATGTTCCATGGGTGTCATAGGGTATATTGATGCATGTCATAGGGCTTGGGAGCATGTCCTGGTAAAAAGTCAAAGTTACAGTTGACTTTTTCCTTAAAACCCTAATTGTGGTGCAGATGAAATTGAAACTTGTTGCTCAAGCCTCTTGGATTAATCCATTGTTCCAAATGGATCAATATGGTATATTAGAGACCCTCAAATCATATCTTGAGGTCTTGGTTCATGATTTGCCCTAAAAGTCAACTTATGGGTGAATTAGGTCAAGAAACCCTAATTCCTGAAATTTGATGAATGTATCCCCTGAGGCAAAATTGACTTGATGATTGGGTCCATGAGGTTCCATGGAGTATATTAGGTTATGTTTTGGATCATTGGCTTGTGCCCAGATGAAAATTTTCCATCTGGAGGCCCTGGTCGACCAAAACCCTAATTTGGTGACACTGTCGATTATGAGACTTGATCCACCTAGAAGGGAGCAGCCTTGTGCTTAATCCTTGAAGTGGAAGTCCTTTTGATCCATTGTGGATGTTTGAGAGGTTAGACAAGTTGAAGATCATGTCATTCCTTGATTGATCTTTTGTCTAAGCACTTAGAGAGGGCTTGAAACCCTAATTTTGATTGTAGTGAATGCTCACCCATCTTTGGGGAGACTGATGAAGTATGATGGTTCCTCCATATTGTGATGATGATTTTCACAATGATGGGAAATCTTAGTGGTCAAAGTTTGGGGTATGACAGATGCCCCTATTTAATCTTCTTGGACACGAAGGTGTAAATGACGAAGGTATTCGGGCATTCGGGGTGCAAGAGGATTAAATATCGGAATACCCAAAATTTTGATGGCGTTTATGAATGGTAATTCACGCATTCATCTTCTTTCGCCAAGCAATGATGCTTAGAAAAGGTAAACTTCCCCTCGATCCTGGTCTTCAGCCAAGGAGCTGGTCTCAGTTTTTTTTTTTGAAATAAACCTCCTCTCGATCCTGGTTTCCTACCAAGGAACTGGTCTTAGTTTCTGATTTAAACTTCCCCTCGATCATGGTTTCCTACACAGGAACTGGTCTTAGTTTCTGATTTAAACTTGCCCTCGATCCTGGTTTCCTACCGAGGAACTGGTCTTAGTTTCTTTCGTCAATAAACTTTACTGACAAGGGACGCTATTCGTAGCGACTTTCCTTCAAACTTCTCGCCGAATTTTCCTGGCGAGATGCCATTTGAGTGGAAAAAGTTTCGATGTCAGACTTGCTGGGGAACCCAGTAGTCTGAGTTGTAAAGGTGTACAAACTTCTCTGTTGGAGATGCCATTTGTTGACTCTACTTGGGGAATGCGAGCCCCTTGAGAGACTGCATTCGTTTGGGGTCTTTACATCATACTTTTCTCGGAGATCTTCTCGGAGAAATGCCATATGATGTGATCCAATTTTGAGGTGTCGATGACCTTTTCATCAGTGGGTTTTTCGGAGAAAAACTGCCGTACTGCCGAATCTCCGATTTAGGAGGCTTTCTCTCGGGATTTTCTTTAATCCGGGAAAACAAAGATATCATCTTCAATGGCGAAGAGTGATGTTAACTGAGGGATCTCTGGTTTTTCAGAGGTTCAAGTTATCAAAGTGGTCAAGGGCCAACTTCAATCCAGAAATAAAACTGGAGGAGAGAGAATGTTCAGACGTAACACTTCCTGACGAGGAAAGGGCTGACAACTAAATTGAGAGGACTTTTATCACTAGGGGGCAAGACCAACTAGAGTGATAGTGATGCAATATGACTGTGAATGTAAATCAATAATGCATGATGTATGTATGTTTATGCTGACAAAACTGACGCGGCATACAAACTGACAGGTGAACACGACTGGATATTCGGCCATCGCGGGGCGAAGAAGTACCGTTGGTTCAGCATAGCAATTCCACCTTGCTTAGGAGAGATAGTCCCTGTTAGGAGCTATGTTGGTCGGGCTTAGGAGATGAGAACTCGGCCGAGGCGTGTCAGACGAAACAAGGTCTCTGACACAGTTGATCCCTTCATTCAGGCGTACTGGGTTAGAAGGAGTACTTTGATTCTGCACTTTGAGGTTCGATTACTTCTGGAGAAGCGACTGATGTTCTTCTGATGTTCAACAGTCAAAAGAAATTGCCGTCTTTATTAAAAAGCAGAAAAAGTTTTAACAAGTAAATTCATTTTTGTTTTATTTCAAGAATCGCTAATCATGTTAACAACGTCGTTCTGTAAAGCTAAAACAAATAAGAATTACTAACAAAAGCACAAGGGCTCAAATTTTATTGATAAGATGGAGATCAGCCAAATGCGTGATTCCAAAGAGTATATACAAAGTTTGAAAATGGTAATTTACAGGGAAAAGGGCTATGTTGAAACATAACGACCACTATCCTTCTACCAACTTTGAATTCGGGACATCCTGAGCTTCTGTCGAAGATGACCTTGACTGGAGTTTTCTGGCAGATGATGTAACTGCTGCTGCTGAGGGACTTGCCTTTGTTGAACATAGTTACTTGCCATTATCCCTAATTTTTGCCTGGATTGCACTGTGATGTTTCCAATCCACCGGGATGATTTTTTTTATGTCTCTAACTTTTTCCTGGACCGCCCTTTTGGGTTTTCAATCCACCGAGACGTTTTTTTTTTAGTTTAGGCGAAGTATTTCTTGACTACATCAACATTCATGGGGTAGGCAAATTCCTCTCCGTCCATGGTTTCAAGTCTCAAGGCGCCGCCTGAGAAAGCTTTCGTGACCACATAGGGGTCATCATAATTCGGAGTCCATTTACCTCGCGAATCAGTGAGAAATGACTGTATCTTCTTGAGCACGAGGTTTCCTTTTCTGAAAACACGAGGTCGGACCTTTTTGTCAAATGCCCTCTTCATTTTCTGTTGATACAATTGACCATGGCATAGTTCCGTGATTCGCTTCTCCTCGATCAGATTCAATTCGTCGTGTCGGCTTTGACACCATTCAGCTTCGGTGAGCTTAGCTTCCATCAATACTCGGATTGACGGGATCTTTACTTCTATGGGGAGCACTGCTTCCATGCCATACACTAGAGAGAAACGGGTTGCCCCTGTTGAAGTGCGGATAGATGTGCGATAACCGTGAAGAGCAAAGGGTAGCATCTCGTGCCAGTCTTTATAGGTTACAACCATATTTTGAACGATCTTCTTGATGTTCTTGTTAGCTGCTTCTGCCGCTCCATTTATCTTGGGTCGGTAGGGAGATGAGTTATGGTGTTCGATCTTGAACTCAGCGCACAACTCTTTTATCATCTTGTTGTTCAAGTTAGATCCATTATCAGTAATGATCTGGCTCGGAACACCATAACGGCAGATGATATTGTTTTTGATAATTCGGACCTCCACTTGTCGGGTTACATTAGCGTATGACGCTGCTTCGACCCACTTGGTGAAATAGTCAATGGCTACCAGGATGAACCGATGTCCGTTTGAAGCCTTGGGCTCAATCATGCCAATCATGTCGATTCCCCATATGGAAAATGGCCATGGGGAAGAGAGAACTTTGAGATGCGATGGTGGTACATGAATTTTGTCGGAGTATATCTGACACTTGTGACACCTCCTCATGTACTTGTAGCAGTCGGATTCCATTGTCAACCAATTGTACCCTGCTCTTATGATTTTTCTCGCCATTGTGTGTCCGTTGGCATGAGTGCCAAAGGATCCTTCATGAATTTCTTTCATAAGCATGTCTGCTTCTGGTCTGTCTACGCATCGGAGCAAGACCATGTCAAAATTTCTCTTATAGAGAATGTCACCGCTCAGGAAGAAGCTTCCAGCCAATCTTCTGAGGGTTTTTCTGTCTTTTCTGAGTGCCCCAGATGGGTACTCTTGTTTCTGAAGGAAGCATTTGATATCGTGATACCAAGGTTTATCTTATATGACTGCTTCAATCGTGAAGATGTAAGCGGGCCGTTCAAGGCGCATTATGTCGATCTTAGGTAGGTCGTTCCATTGACCTACACTAATTATGGAAGAGATGGTTGCTAATGCATCAGCCATGTGATTCTCCTCACGAGGGATATGATGAAACTCAACTCTGTTGAAGAAAGGTAGCAACCTTCTTGCATAGTCTTTGTAAGGAATCAGTCCTGATTGGTATGTGTTCCAATCTCCTTTTATCTGATTTATAACCAAGGCTGAGTCGCCATATACGTCCAAGTTTTTTATCCTTAAATCAATTGCTTCTTCGAGACCCATAATACAAGCTTCGTATTCGGCCTCGTTGTTCGTACATTTGAACGTAAGTCGAGCAATGAAAGGAATGTGGGTACCCTGAGGGGTAACAATGATTGCCCCAATTTCGTTTCCATAATGATTAACTGCTCCGTCAAAGATTAGTCCCCATTGGGAACCTGGTTCTGGCCCTTCACTGCGTAACGGTTCATCGCAATCTTTCATTTTTAGATACATGACATCTTCGTCTCGGAAATCAAACCCGATTGATTCTTGATTGTCAATCGGTTGATGAGCCAAATGATCGGCTAAAATACTTCCTTTAACGGCTTTTTGAGCGTGGTACTCTAAGTCATATTCTGATAACAACATCTGCCAACGGGCAATTCTTCCCGTGAGAGCAGGTTTTTCGAAGACGTACTTGATTGGATCCATTTCGGAGATTAACCAAGTAGTATGACAAATCATGTATTGGCGAAGACGTTTGGCTGCCCAAGCCAAAGCACAGCAAGTTTTCTCAAGCATCGTGTACCGAGTTTCGCAGTCGGTGAATTTCTTGCTCAAATAGTAGATGGCAGACTCTTTCCGTTTGGTTTCGTCTTGTTGGCCAAGTACACATCCCATTGAGTCTTCTAGGACTGTGAGGTAAATGATCAGTGGCCTTCCTTCCACTGGAGGTGATAGAATCGGAGGATTCAACAGATATTCCTTGATACTGTCGAAGGCGGTTTGGCAATCTTCTGTCCAAACGCAATCCTGGTTCTTTTTGAGTAATTTGAAAATCGGCGCACATGTGGAGGTCATGAGGAATATGAATCTGGAGATGTAGTTCAAACGTCCCAGGAATCCTCTGACTTGTTTTTCAGTTTTCGGAGAAGGCATATCTTGAATGGCCTTTACCTTGTCAGGATCAACCTCAATTCCTTTCTGGCTGACGATGAACCCTAAAAGTTTCCCTGAACGGACACCGAAGGTGCACTTGTTGGGATTCAAGCGGATCTTGAATTTTCTTAGACGTTCGAACAATTTTGACAGATGTTCAACGTGCTCAGTCTATGTTTTAGATTTTGCAATCATATCATCGACATACACTTCGATTTCTTTGTGTATCATGTCATGAAAATAGTAGTCATGGCCCTTTGATAGGTTGCCCCGACACTCTTCAAACCGAACGACATTACCTTGTAACATAAGGTACCCCATGGGGTAATGAATGAAGTTTTCTCCATGTCTTTCGGCGCCATTTTGATCTGGTTATAGCCCGAGAATCCATCCATGAAGGAGAAAACTTTGAACTTTGTTGTGCTGTCTACCAGCATGTCAATGTGTGGTAAAGGAAAGTCGTCCTTTGGACTGGCCTTGTTTAGGTCTCTGTAGTCGACATACATTCTGACCTTTCCATCCTTTTGGGAACGGGTACAATGTTGGCTAACCATTGAGGATATTCAGATGTGGCGAGGAAACCCGCGTCAATCTGTTTCTGCACCTCCTCTTTGATTTTGATGGCAATGTCCGGGTGAGTGCGTCTCAACCTTTGCTTTACTGGCGGACATTCCGATCTCAACGGTAAGTGATGCTCCACGATGCTGGTATCCAACCCAGGCATATCCTGATAGGACCAAGCGAGTACAACGGGGAATTATTTGAGAAGCTTTATCAAACTCTCTTTGGCAGTTGGACTGAGCAGTGCCCCAATCCTGAGTTCTTTTATCTCTTTTTCTGAACCCAAGTTTACCGTTTCCAACGGCTCTTTGTGAGGTTCAATGGACCTTTCCTCTTGTCTGAGTAGTCGAGAGATCTCTTCTGGAATTTTGTTGTCATTTTCTTCTTCAGCCCCAAATACCGGGAACTCAAAGTTGGGAGAAGGCATTGGATCGTATGTTTCAACGGGGTTTAAAACAAGCAATCTGCATGACGTGATGATTCGTGTTTAGAAGAGATAGAGAAAATGCAAGTGTGTGCAGTGTATTTATTTTACTGCTTGTTTTTATTATTGAATTGTTTTTTAGGATTACCATTTTCTGAAAAAGCAAAAAGAGAAAACAGCAATTAATGCGGAAATTACAGAACGACGTTATTTTATTAATGAACAAGTCGATTCTTGAAACTACAGCCCTATAAAACAAAACTCTGTCGCTTTGGGCTAAACGAAGAGGGAAAATTTACAGAAAGCAAGCCCTATTAAAACATCCGTTTCACCTGGGCAGAGTGAAAGGTTAAAGATGGAAATTACTTTGACTGATGAACGATCTTCAGAACATCGACAGCAACCCATTGGCAGCGAACTCATCGGTGAATCACAAAGTCTGGCACCTTCCTTGATTTGTCTTCAGAAATAACGTTGATTTCTGGTGGAGCAGGATCATTGGAATCTGTTTCCCATTCAGAATTGTCGTAGGAGGATTTCTTTGTTGTATTACGCAGAGTAGTTGTGCTCTCAGCTGTATCTCCCCATCCAGTAGGCTGGATATCTTCGATCCTGATACGAGAGCTTTCGGGAGCAGTGTACTTGACCATAAAGTCGTATTTTCCACTTGGTTGTCCCAAGGTGTCCCACACTTCTCTGGAACTGGAGGTGTCATATCTCTCGATGACGTTAACCTCAGGAAAAGCATAGTTGATGAATTCAAGTCCTGCAAACGTTGTAAATTCATCTTCATGTTGAGTAGTTTCTGAATGACCTGAGTGTTGATCCCATGACATGGTGGGGACACAGGTATTCTGTTCAAAAATGGTCAGCTAATTTTCATCGTTCGGCTGACTCTCTTGCCCCAAGTTTCTTGGGTAAGGTTGCCACATTGGCAGACCATCCATTGGGCCATAGTAATTGTGGTCAAAGTTGTATTTCATCAGAGTGTCCTCCTCTAATGAATTTGGCGGAGCACGGCATCCTTCCGGATCACAATCTCCATATATCATTTCGACATCTGACCTTGGTATAAATCTCGGACTCTGTGCGGGATAGCAAAATGGTGTAGGCACCTCTTCCTGAGACATATAACTGTCCTCATTAAGATAGGACTTCCATTCTTCATCCGTGTCAGAGGGATCTTTCTCATTGATAGCATGTACTGCTTGAGACACTGGGTGAAGAAAACCTCCACTGTGGAAGAAGTTTTGAAGGGGATGAAGACTTTCATCGTTGGCAGCTGTCCGGGCACAGGTTGCAGAAAAACCAAGACCCTTTTTCGTTTTATTGTCAATAGGAATGACAAGTTGTCCCCATCCTGTTGTATCGGTACTCTCGACCACTTTGATAGCATCTTTGTATGAGGAAATCGAGGTTCCTCCTTTGAACTGATTGTTCTCGCTCACCGACAGTGCTTGGAACTAAGTTCCAATAACCTCCTCGGGTTCTATACCAGTAGACGATGATAAGTTGCTTACAAGCAAGGCTTGTTCCCCACAAACTGTGACAAGTTGATCGTTCTTGACGAACTTTAGCTTTTGGTGGGGGGTCGAAGTGACCGCTCCAGCCTGATGTATCCAAGGTCTTCCTAATAAACAATTGTACGTTGCCCGGATGTCCATGACCTAGAAAGTGACTTGGATAGTGTGAGGACCAATAGTTATGGGAAGATCAACTTCGCCGATAACTGTTTTTCTGGATCCGTCGAACGCTTTGACGACGACCTCGCTGATTCTCATCGGAGGGCCTTTGAATGATAATTGCATCAAAGTGGACTTCGGCATAACATTCAGGGCTGACCCTGTGTCTACCAGTACGCTGGCTAAAGCATCATCCTGGCAGTTAACTATAATGTTGAGCGTCATGTTCTGACGGCGACCCTCTCCGGGTAATTCCTCATCACTAAATCCTAAATTATTGCAGGAAGTGATGTTAGAGACAATGCTATCAATCTGTCTGATTGTTACATCCTGTTCCACAAAGGCTTGCTCCAAGACTTTCTGTAGAGCCTCCCTGTGGGCTTCTGAATTGAGTAACAGTGATAGCACAGAGATCTTTGAAGGAGTCTGTAACAGTTGATCGACAATGTTGTATTCACTCCTTTGGATGAGCTTCAGCATCTCATCATCATTTTTCAAAAGGTCGGGATTACTGGATTGACCGACTGGTAGATCGGGAGCTTCTGTCTAAAGTTCCTTTTCTTTGTTAGCTTCCCCAACCCGTCGGTTGAAGATTCTACCACTCCATGTTACACGACTGATGTCTGCAATATTTACGACAGAGGGTAATGGAATTTCCTTTCCATTTTCAACTGTCATTGCACTGTATTTGTAAGGGATAACCTTAGTTGATTCATACGGTGTTGGTCCCGGTAGATAGATGACTATGGGAACCTTCTGGTTTTTCTGACCATCATAATTAATCTCGATCCGTTCCCAGTTGGGAACTTTAGATTCGTCAAGTAGAGGGATAATGGCAAAAACATCCCTAGTCCTGTGATGACCAGAGATAGTGACAACATCCTCAACTTGCTCGGCAAGGTAGTTCGACGTCCAGTTGATGGGTCCAGAACCCGGATATGGACGAATTTCTCCACGATCGACCTGACCCTGAAGAGCTGCTCTCATAAGGTAACACCCTTGGTTACTTTTCGAACAGACGCCGCAACGTTCATAATTGTGTGGTGGCACCTGGCCACGCCCACTTTGAATACAATGTAACCTCACTAGGTTAGCCTCCACAGACCGGACATCCTGACTTTGACGCCGAGTGGGGTTTCTGTTATTGATACTAATTTGCTGAGTATCTTCATCCATGTAGATTGGCATCCACCAGTGATTTAACAAGTGCTGAAGTGCCTCCTGGACAAGGGTACAACCTCGATCATTTTCGCAACCTGCCTTACAGCTTTGATAGTCATGTGATGTTAAGAATCCGAGTCGGACCTGCTCAACATGTAACTCTACCAGGTTGATATTCATCACGCGAATATCAAAGATCTGAACCATGTTGATTTGATAGGAGTTCCTATCATGGTAGTCTTGGATCCATCCAAGATCCATCTGACGCTGGAGGGCCTCCTGTATGAAAGAGCATCCCTATTTGTTTACCGAGCAAATCAGACAGGAATTGTAATCGTGCCACAGCAGATTATGATACTGGCTTTGCCTTGAGTGCATCGCCACCAAGTTGACATTCATTGCACGGATATCGTGGTTCTGAATGACGTTAGAATTTGTGTAAACCATGTTAACTCCACGAACTCGGTGCTCTTGGATCCATTCGAGATCCATCTGTTCCTGTAGAGCTGCTTGCACCACAGAACATCCTTGATTATCTTTAGAGCAGATATCACACTGGTGATAATTATGAGGTGGCACATGGCCATATCCGCTCTGTCTACAATGCATCTTGACTAGATTGGTTTTCAACAAGAGTACATCGTGAATTTGATAGACGCCGTTAGTCTCTCCTTCTATCAAATTGAATGCAGCCTTCTCGTGTTGAGGCAGCGGGTTCGTGAGAACATTAGGATTTGTATCCTTGAAAGATAAGACCTCGCTCCTAACAAGTTTTTGCACGTCAGACTTGAAATTGAGACAAGTCTCTATGTTATGCCCTGATCCTCCTTGATGATAAGGGCATGCTTGATCCACCTTAAACCAAAAAGGCAGATTTTCCGGTACTGTAAGAGGAGATTTAGTTTGAATGTGCCCCTTAGCCAGTAGTAATGAAAACAGCTCTGCGTACGACACGGGTATAGGATCAAATCCTGGTGGCCGTATTGTACGGTTGTTGTTGTATGGAGGACGAGCCTGCTGAAGAGGCTGTTGTGTCCTTTGTTGATCAGGTTGGCTCTGCGCAACCTGAGGTTGATACGTAGGAATAGACGCAGGGTTGATAGCAGGAGTCACAGCTGCTACCAGTTGATAATGTCGCCTTTGCTTTCCGAGAGAGATATTCCCAATATCTTGCTCTTTTTTCTTAGGGAGAGCACTACCGTATTTTTTAGTACCGCTCGTCGATCCAGTGTCTTTTGCCAAACGTCCTTCTCGGACGGCTTCCTCAAGACGTACGCCCATGCCAACCATTTCGTTGAAATCACTGGGCACACTGGCAACCATTCGGTCATAGTAAAATGAGCTTAAGGTCTTTAAGAAGATCTTTGTCAACTTTTTTTCCTCAAGAGGTGGACAAATTTGAGCGGCAATCTCACGCCACCTTTGAGCGTACTCCTTAAAAGTTTCTTTGTCCTTTTGCGACATCGATCTGAGTTGATCTCTGTCGGGCGCCATGTCTAAATTGTATTTGTATTGTTGGACGAAGGCAATGCCAAGATCTCTGAATGTACTGATCGTAGCATGATTTAAACCCATGTACCATTTGAGTGCGGCACCGGTTAAACTATCCTGAAAGTAGTGAATCAGTAGGTCCTGCTTCTCCGTCTGAGCTGACATCCGTCGGGCGTACATCACCAGATGGCTTTGAGGGCAAGAGTTACCCTTGTACTTTTCAAAGTCGAGCACTTGAAATTTGTGCGGGACTTTCACATTTGGGACCAAGCAGAGATCTGCGGCGTCTTTTCCAAATAAATCCTGACCGCAAATGGCTTGCAGTTCCTTCTGCATTTCCAAGAACTGCTCCTGGAATTCCTTCATTTTGTCGAACATAGTTTCCTTCTTACCAGAAGGTGTCTGTGAAATATGTCCTTCCGGGACAGTGTGCACCACAGGGGGTGGTACCGTGACTACGGTAGTGAGACTTGGAGTTTCCCGAAGTTTGTAACCTTCAGGAGTCTTTAGTATGCCCCTGGCATCTTCGCTTTCCCGAAGTTTGTAACCTTCAGGCCCAGCGGCTTCTGTTGTGATTCCCTGATCTTCAGTGATCAGCGGAACATATCCTTCCGGGATATAGTTAACAGGCATGCCCCAAGGACGATATTTCGGTATCTGATACCTAGGATCATACTTCTCCACTATGGGCGTTGAGGTGATCTCTGAGATCACAGTTCTTTGTAGCTGAGCTTCTGCCATGGCTTGCATGTCGTTACGAAGCTTCCTCATATCCTCTCTCAGAGCGTCGATCTCTTCTTTCAACTCTCTGTTTTCTTCCTCAAGATCATCCATCTTTTTCTGACGATTGGCCCGAGTATTATGCGAATGAGACAGTTTGACTCTAGAACCGAGACACAAACGTGAGATTCGTAGGTAAGAAGAATACGCGATGTGAGAATGATGAATGCAATGATTATATTAATTGTTTTTTGGTTTAATCAAAATAAACATCGACAATTAGATTGCAAATATCAAATGGTGGGGAAACCCCTTTTTTATTGAAATTCAAAGGATTACAGAAATGGAAATACAGTAGATTACAAGGTGCAGAAACAGAAACCTAAGCTAATGGGTCCTGAGTCCTCTCTGAAGAGAAATCGGGTGTTGATTCTGGTATCTTCCTTTTCTTTGACTGGGGCTCTTGGGCCGTTGTCGGGTTGTCATTCCTTTGCCATGTGAAAGGAGCGAGCAAATTGCTTTGGTCATCTTGATTCTCTACAGCATGTTGCTCCAAAATTTCAATCAGAGCATCTTTCTCTTTTAGTAATTGCTGTATTTTGATGCATTCTACGTCGAGGGTGCGGTACTTGTTCTTCCAAGACCTCCTCTCCCGTTGAACTTTGTTGAGAATAACCTGAAGCTTTTCAGTTTCCGTCATGAAGTACATGACAGATTCCCTCGGCGGAAGGATTCCGTAACGAGGATAAGGCATCTTTAGCTTGAGAGCTCTAGTTTGTACCCAATGGGGGTAAGGCTCATCCGAGACACAGTCTGGTTTTCCTAGAGACTCTCGTCCTTTCTTATGAACATGCTTCCAAGCGTGCACTATTTCCATCTTTAGTGTTCTGTCATTTTCTCCTTCTTTGAAGAAAAGACCTTCCAGATGAGCATTCCATGGGACGTGTCTCATCGGGAATCCAAATTGATGACGAACCAATACCGGATGATAATTGATTCCTCCCTTAATTCCTATAAGGGGTACATTAGGGAAGTTTCCACAACGGTCAATGATCCTGATTCCATCATAGATCCTATTACACTAATCTATATCAGAGTTGGTACGGGACATGATCTTCTGCGACCAACGTAAGGCGCTCTTGCAATCCTAAAAAGCAGCAGACTTGGGCAAGTGAGAGATAAACCATTTGTAAAGCAGAGGTACACAACATGTGATCTCCCCTCCGCTGTACAAATTTCCCAAATGTACAGAATGATACGCATCTGTGAGCAAAGTCAGTACAGGGTTTCCAATGAGAAAAACCTTAATGGAGTTGATATCGACGAAATTATTAATGTTGGGAAACAAAAATAACCCGTAGGCGAGCAAGACAAAGATGCTTTCAAAAGCAGTCATGTTTCCTATACTGGCAAAATACAGGGCTTTCTTTTTCAAGAACTGAGCTGGCAAACCTTGGATGCCACCCTTGGTAGTTAGGTGAGTCCTAACCTCAGACTCGTCCAAATGAATTGCTCTTGCAATGGTCGGATTCTTTGGAATTTCTTCCAGTCCAGAAAATGGAGCTCGATCAGTAATGTGTAGATCAATCAGATGAGAATACTCCTCCAGCGTTGGTGCGAGCTGGTAATCCGGGAATGTGAAACAGTGATAAACTGGATCATAAAACTGAATGAGCGCATCCATGATTCCCTCAATCACATGGACTCTTAATAGTGGTAGCAAACCTCCGTGCTTGGCTCTGAAAGCCTCTGGGTTTGTGATCATCCTTGCTAACCTTCTCAAATCCTCTAGCTTTGAAACCTTGAAGGTATAACTATGAGTTCTCCTTCTACCGAAATCCATTATGCAATCCTTTTCTCTGATATTTGCAATCACAGTCTCAGTTTAATTTGAAAAACAGAGAGACTAGAAGAGAAATTTTTTTTGAATGTTTTAATGTTTTTTAAATGAATGCATGAATGCAACACACAAAAACATAGAAAAAACATGGGGTTAAAGGGTCGTTGTCATGAAGTCAAGGCTCTACCCATCCCCAAAGGTTTATACTAGGGTGATTTTTGTACCTGTACTCATTATCATCAGCTCCTCCCAGGAAAGCAAAACAACAAGCGGATCGCCAGCGAGTTGTAGAGCAATCTTAGAGTAAGTGCCATTCACCGAGAATAGATCACCAGCCTCAAATGAGGGTAGTATCGCATAACAACTATTCCCGATAGTTTTCGCACTACAAAAGGGTTTGGCTCCTCAGCTTCTCAGACATCACAATCGGCCCATTGTCTAGGTGAGAGAATGGGTTGTATTGGTCAGCCTCCACTGAGGTTGATGGTCGACCTCGTCGCCATCACTTATCTTAAGTGTATACTCAATCTTTCCACATGCGGCATCACACGCATTCCTATTAGCAGAAAAATAAACACGTATAACAATTAGGAAAAACAGTATATTATTTGTCCTAATCATCCTAGACTTTTAAAAGCTAAGAATCTTAAGTTCCTGACAGAAAATGGTTTCCCGGCGGAGTCACCAATCTGTGGTTTCATTCCAAATTAACGGCGTTTTGACCTAAGATCCTAGTGACGTCAAGGTTTCCACAAAAAAGAACGAGATCCCTAAAGAGACCTGCGCATTCCCCAGCAGAGTCGCCATTTTTCTGTAGCGAGTGATTTTTGGATGTGATTGCGAAGCACGATCACTCTAGTACTATAGTTCGATTCATTTTTTATCCTATTAAAGCTGATAAAGGAAGGGAAATAGATGTCTCCAATTAACCCTGCTTGCATACTGAGATTAAACAGTCAAAACTATTGGTTTACAGATGCTACAAAGATTCGGGGTTTTTCTTAGGTTTATTTTGTTGACGAGGGGTGCTTTAGGCTATTTGTTGAGATGTTAGGACGAATATATATGAAAGTATGGGATTTTGGGTTTTTGTTTAGTGTGCTTGCTAAGATTTTTCTTTCAATCTTATGCCTACGTATTCCCGTTTACCGAAACAGGGAAATCAGAGCGTTTGTAGTTCCTCCTATTCTATGGGAGGAAATGGGTGTTTTGGTGTCTTGTTCAAAGCCCAAGACGTGAAGCGAAATGTGGTTCAAAAAGGTCTCAACTTTAGAGAGAATTTGTCATCTCTAAAGAGGGGTTTGTCTGTTACGACTGTTTATAAAGGAGAATTACTTTAACCGGGATTTGTGAATCCGGCAATGCCATAATTTCCTTTATAGGGGATTTCAACCTGAAGGAGAAGACTTTAACTCAGTGTAGAGTAATGCCATCTTTCCTTAGGAATTTCTCATACTAAAAGAGGGACATTGGCATGGATGTAGATGATCCAGAGGCTTGCCGCTTACAGCAGTTTAGATGGAGGGGAAGGAGTTGTTGATGTTTGTGTACTGTGAACGAGGCACAGCTTTGATGCTAAAAGGTTGATTGGATCAACCAGTGGTTTTCTTGTACAAAGCCTAAGAGGCGGCTAATATATGTCTCGTACAAAGCCCGAGAGAGAGGCTAAAAGGTTTTGGCTTAACGAGGGAATCTTTTGGTATCTCGTATAAAGCCTGAGATGGAGGCTATTTGACTTAACAAGAGAGTTTTTGTATCTCGTACAAAGCCCGAGATGGAGGCTGAAGGTTTGTTTGGCTCAATAAGAACCTTTTTGTATCTTGTATAAAGCCCGAGATGGAGGGGAAAGGGGTGATTGACTCAACGAGGGAGTCTCTTATGTGTCTCGTACAAAGCCCGAGAGAGAGGCTAAATGTTGTTTGACTCTTCTGGGTAGAATCATTGTACAAAGCCCAAGAGAGAGGCTAACTTCACTGGAGAAGGATCATTATACAAAGCCTAAGAGGAGGCTATTATGACTGTTCAGTTAAGTGACAGGTCTAGTATACTGATTTAAAGACAAAATCAGTTCTTATATGAGTAATGTTGTACTCAAGGATTTGATTCGAGGACCAGGGATATTTCCTGTTCTTTAAGGAAGCGGGAAGTCCGAAGGGTATTGAGACTGTCCGAGTCTACGGATTTCCTTCCTATTCTTGAAGGGGTCACTTGAGAATGTCTTTGAGACTCAAGGAGATTAGACTGTCCAAGTCTAGAATTTCATCTTTGTACCATGCTTTGAGAAACAGTAGTAGACTCTTTGAAAGGACTGTTCTATGCAGATGACTAATTTCTGTTCCTATACCTCTAGGAGGTCGTCGGGACAATTTGTATGAAGCCCAAGAGGAGGCTGGAAACTTTTAAGAAGCCGACGGGTCCTTGTACGATGCCCAAGAGGAGGCTATCATTCCCGGAGGAAGAGATCATTATACGAAGCCTAAGAGGAGGCTGTGAGTACTTCTAAGAAGCCGATCGGTCCTTGTACTAAGCCCAAGAGGAGGCTAGGGTTACTTTTAGGAAGCCTGTGGGTCCTTGTATGATGCCCAAAAGGAGGCCGATGCTTTTAAGAAGCCGATGGGTCCCCAAACCCCCGAGAAATTCAAGGCAAGCTATTCACAAGGAATAGACCAAGTCAGGAAAGTTCGAGAATTTGGAAGAAACTCAAGAGATGCCATTCACGGAGAAAAGATCATCTCTGGGGAGTAGAGTTTCTTGACAAGTGCTTTTAAGAAGCC
Source organism: Lathyrus tuberosus (assembly GCA_022829125.1). Taxonomy (NCBI): domain Eukaryota; kingdom Viridiplantae; phylum Streptophyta; class Magnoliopsida; order Fabales; family Fabaceae; genus Lathyrus; species Lathyrus tuberosus. Next base: position 3,358,814 of record JALAZF010000540.1, read on the forward strand.
TGTGGGTCCCCAATCCCCGATAAGTTCAAGACATGACATTCACCGAGAATAGATTAAGTCAGGAAAGTTCGAGAATTTGGAAGAAACTCAAGAGATGCCATTCACGGAGAAAAGATCATCTCTGGGGAATAGAGTTTCTTTGACAACTTCTACGAGTGACAGTCTATGAAAGGATTCACCGAGAATGCTGCCTTTCATGTCTCCATATTGTTTAACACCAAGAGGAGGGAAGACTGTGTCTGGTAATCCTATGGGGATCTAGTTTTGACTATTTAAGAATGATCAACGGGCTTAATGCTAAACGTAGTTGCCGGGGAAATTCTAAATATCTATACTATTATTACACAATTGATATGAGTTTATGAAAGAAGACTTACAGTGAAACAGCCCCACAATACAGTTATATGTATATGAAAGCGGATAAACACTTACTCGGTTGTAGAGCTTCCATGTTGTTTGGTTAGTTGTTCAACAAAGAAAGATTGAAAACAAGAGTATATTCAAAATCAAAGGAGAAAGTGCTTTGAAAAAGAAAGATTTGGGGCTTACAGCTCAAGGAGAGGCCCAAGGTTTTATCAGTGAGTGCACTGTTTGAATTTGTACAGAGGGACTTATACAAGTGACTGTGGCCCAAAAATTGTTTTCTGTACAAAGGGATGGGTCTTACACTCTCTCAAGAGGCCCAAAAAGTTTAAAAGAAAAAGAGTGGGGCTTATAACACGAGGGTAGGCCCAGATGATTTTTCCGTTTGAAATGGCGATCGCGCCGAGGTTTTCTTTTAACGCAGAGGGACTTATACAATAAGTGAGGCCCAAAGTGATTTTAGTTAAAAGGGGGTTGGGTCTTACACTCTATTAGAGGCCCACAAAGTGTTTTGAAAATGATTTATGAGGGTTGAATTAATCCAAAATCCCTAATTTGTTTTCAAAATGTGTTTTAATTGAATAAAAATTCAATTAAAATGATCAAAATTGTTTAACATAGGAAAAACAAATTGTAATATTGGATTAATGCTTCAAAAATTAAGTATTGACCTACAAAATAATTAGAAAGCATTAAAAGTTGCAAAATCAAGGTGGAAAAAATATTTTAAATGTTAAAAACAATTAAAACAATAATTCTTTGCAAAAATATCAATTATACAAAATAAATAATATTTTTGGGATTTTTTTGGAAAATAAAATATTTTAACATTTTTGTGAATTATTAAAAAAAGAATCAACTCAAAATCATTAAAACTCAGAGAGAAATTAATTTTTGAATCAATTAAGTAAAATCACAAAATTCAAATATTTGAATTTATGAAAATGGCGCCAAGAACATGGACCAAGAACACGCGCGTTTTCTGCCTTGCCCAGATTTGCATTTTGTATCCAATCTCACTGAATACTTGATTATATCATGCAATCCACATATCAATATGCTCGTCTCAACCTCACGATCATGTCTATGACAATTAATTTCATTTAAATTAAACATATAACAAGAAATCATGAAAAATCCTCAAGAACCCTAATTTCTGCATGAAGGCTGGGATTTTTAATACACGATTCAAACAAAGCAATTACTTGAGGGGTAATATTCCATGCATGATTATGAACATTTGGCAAAAGTATTGTGCGAGAAAATATGCATAGATTGAGAGATGGCCAAGTTTAAGTTTACCTCTAGGTCGTGACAGTAAGAGCAAATTGTTTTCTGAGTAGGAGGTGTTACAGGTGAATTGTGATGATCTGAACAGCTTCCCTACACCCTATGGAGTGTGTTTGAATGCTTGGACTTGACTGAGAATGGCTGGATCACTTCATGGCATCTCAACTGCACTTTGGTTAAAACCTTGAGCAATTGACTGGTGACTCTGAGAAATCAGTGTTCCAGTTGTTGTTTAAGTGTTTGATCAGCTCACATATGATGTATATGAGGTGTGTGTGTGTGTGATTGGTTTGAGTGGAATTGCTCTCTAATGAAAAACCCGATAGTGACTTGCTAAGAAAGGCATTTTTGAGAGTGAGAAGTGGTTTTTGAGAAAGGCAAGTGTTGTAGGCCTTTGGTGTACATAAACTGATCACAATTGAGCTCTATTTATAGTAGAGCAAGTTTGTTTTGGGATCCACAGTGAATGGCAACTGCAGTAGGTGTTTCTTCAATGTTGGCCAATGGAAATCCAAGTCTCCTCTAGACATTGACTAGAGGTTAGGGCACAGGGCCGTGGTTCCCTTGGTCTTGGATAAGTCTTGACTGAATTCAGTTGCAAACGGCTCAGTCCATGCCACCTTGATGCTTCCATTGAATGCTCCAATCCAAAATTGGAGTCTTGTCCCTATTTTGGCCATTCTAGGTTCAACATGCTATTTCTTATTCCAAAGACTTTGGAGGCTTGGCTCAGTGATTGTCCCCTTTAGATTCAATCCTCTGAGGTGTCCAAGTGGATAGGAGCATTTGGATTTGGCTGATTTTGGCAAATCGAGCAAAAATGCAAATTTTGCGTTGCCTTGGCAGATTTCAGCAAGGCAACTTTCCAATGTCATATCTCATGACTCAAATTGAATTTGGTAATGTTCTTGGCCATTTTGGAAAGCCCTTACATGATACAACAACTGTTTGAACATATTTGGTTTTGATCTCTTTTGAATCCAAGTGAAAAATCCCCCTACATTTGGCAAAAAGTAGGGTAAAATCTGACTTAGTGAAATTTTCACTAAGTGTTGGAACAAAGTGACTTTTCTTGATTTTGATCACTCCATAACTCAAAATACATGAGGAGTTGGAATTAGGTCTAGTTGAAGTTTTTGTAGAGGGCAATGAGATCTACAAATCAAGCCTTGAATGGGAGAAAATGGCTTTGTGGTTTAGGAGTTATGGTCCTCCAAAGTTGGTACCCTAGCCACTTTATTTTTAACTTAGAATATTTTCTAAGTTTTTTATGGTTACCCCTTTTACAAGTTACCCAACTTTTCTTGATTTTTCTTGATGAATGATGATTCAAATCATACATTAACATCATTTTAGGGTTAAAAATCCATTTTCGTGAAAAATCTCAAAAAGTCAAAGTTGACTTTTGTGCACAGTTGACTTTTTATCAGATGAATTCCAAATTGTGCAATTCTTCATGAAATCATGTCCTTGACCTAAATCAAACTTGATGGACATGTTCCATGGGTGTCATAGGGTATATTGATGCATGTCATAGGGCTTGGGAGCATGTCCTGGTCAAAAGTCAAAGTTACAGTTGACTTTTTCCTTAAAACCCTAACTGTGGTGCAGATGAAATTAAAACTTGTTGCTCAAGCCTCTTGGATTAATCCATTGTTCCAAATGGATCAATATGGTATATTAGAGACCCTAAAATCATGTCTTGAGGTCTTGGTTCATGATTTGTCCTGAAAGTCAACTTAGGGGTGAATTAGGTCAAGAAACCCTAATTCCTGATTTTTGATGAATGTATCCCCTGAGGCAAAATTGACTTGATGATTGTGTCCATGAGGTTCCATGGAGTATATTAGGTTATGTTTTGGATCATTGGCTTGTGCCCAGATGAAAAATTTCCATCTGGAGGCCCTGGTCGACCAAAACCCTAATTTGGTGACACTGTCGATCATGAGACTTGATCCACCTAGAAGGGAGAAGCCTTGTGCTTAATCCTTGAAGTGGGAGTCCTTTTGATCCATTGTGGATGTTTGAGAGGTTAGACAAGTTGAAGATCATGTCACTCCTTGATTGATCCTTTGTCTAAGCACTCAAAGAGACCTTGAAACCCTAATTTTGATTGTAGTGAATGCTCACCCATCTTTGGGGAGACTAATAAAGTATGATGGTTCCTCCATATTGTGATGATGATTTTCACAATGATGGGAAATCTTAGTGGTCAAAATTTGGGGTATGACAGATACTAGTGAAAATCAACTTACAAGACTATGTCAAAAGTTTGCTCATTGATAGATGGATATCTAAGATCTAAGATTTGAAAAGGTTTTGTCAAAACCCACAAAAAAGAAATCAAAGACAATCAACAATATTGAATCAAAACTAGTTCACAAACATATATTAGATGAAATACATAACGTATCAAAAGATTACATCCAAACCCAACAAGAGATTTAAGCTCTTACCTTCTTTCCCTTATGATTTTTATTTCTCTATCTAAAATATGCTTTGAAATGAAGAGAGAAAAGTTTTGATCCCAAAAATACAAGTCTAGGAAAAGTTATATCGAAAAATCAAGAAAAAGTACTTATATAGTATTTACAAAATTTGTCTTGTTCGCCTAGCGAACATCCTATTCCCCAAGCAAAGACCCCTTTTTGGCACTTGAAGTGCCTCAGAAATAGTTAAACCACCCTTGGAAAATACCTGTGTTCGCCTAGGGAACACTTCTTCGCCCGACAAACCTCTTCGCTTCAACTCTGCCCAACAAACTTTGGGCCCTTTTCCTACTGTCATCCAAGGTTTCCTCCTCGCTGGGACCTCATTGCTACTTCTCCTAGCGAATATTCGCTGGCTAGTCGCTAATGTTTTCCCAACGAACATTGCAGAATCTTCACATTTTCTTTGGCTTCCTTGTCCAATCACGTGTGTCTTAAACATTGATGTTTTATGCCTAAATTTTGTACAATAACACACACATCAAAGAATCCAACGGTATTTGCAATATAATTGAAGAATCACACAATAACAAGAAATAAATCCATTAAAACATGATAATTGAGTTGAAAAATGCCAAGAAAGATGGTTCAATTTAAGTCAAAATTTGCACTTAACAGTCACCTTCACTCTTCTTTGTTCATTTGATTCTGAATTTTGTTTGTTTTTGGTTTTAAATATAATAATCCATTTACTAATTTTGATTAAACTATTTTAGGTTTAATAAATAAATAAATAATGTTCAAATATGACTTGGCTAAAATAAATTAACACACTTTTTATATGGAAAAATGTAGATGAGAAGATAAAATGGAGCAACTATTTTAGGTTTAATAAATAAATAAACAATGTTCAAATATAACCTTGCATTTTTTAATCGGGTTGAATCTTGATCAGTAAAAATGGAGCAACTTTCAATTGTTGAAATGGATGAAGTAAAGGAAGAAAACCAGAAAAATTAAGTGAGCAGAACCGAAAAAATGAAGTGAGGAGGAAGATGAGAGATTTTGATGTTTCTGGTTTGTAAGAATGTGAGGGGAACGGTGCAACGTGTGGAATTAAATAGGCAGTGCACCGATGCAGGATTTATGTCGCAAATCCAAAGAGTTGTTAGGTTAGACATGTGTTTCCCATTATTCTAGCACTGCCATGGCATCGTGTTAGAACGGTCGCCAATTAGCGACGTGTTTTCCATTTCTCAAGTTAAAAGTGGCCAGTCCCCCTGCCACTTAATTAATGTCATCGTTCAACATTTCCCACCCAATTTTTTTTAATTTTCAAAATGTCTTAGCGACATGTTTTTCACATCGTAACATGTTTTTTTTAATTTAAATTTCCCCATGTGAAAGACTGATTTTAATTTTTTATTTTTAAGTGCTTTCAACGTGAATGTCACATGGCAACGTTACTTTTTAGCAACGTGTTTTTTATGTGGTAAATATGTCGAGCAGGATGTTGTGGCATGTAGTTTTACATTGTAAACTCAGTCTTTTGGCCAGGAGGAACTACTTATTTTTTGTGTTCATGGAGTTGTAGTTAAACCCTAATCTTTTCATATATCCAGTAGCATTGCCTACCCCTAGGATTTCATCAAGAGTGTCAGAACTATAGTTTTGCATGCAAACACACTTAGTCATACCTTCAAGCTTGAAGTTCAAGTGCTTGACTTCTCCCTAAAGATATGTTATTGTTGTATAAGGTTTTCCTTGTCTTAAAGCAGGAGGTTTATTTTTTTCCTTTTGTTTCTCACCAGATGCACATACCTCTTTCCATTTGAGAGATGGTAGTTTGTAAGCCTCAACAACATCTTTATATGAGAGATATTCATCACTAGATTCACCATCATCTTAATCGTTTGGCTTGAATCTCACATGGGTCGTGAAGGCTACCACGTTGTTTGATTTTTCTCATCCACTATACTATTTTGATTATTTATTTGACTGTGTGGCATATTGTATCCATTTTTTTATTTGCTAAGGAAATTGGTACAATATGCATGAAGGTGTCTGAATCCTTTGCATTCATGGAACTGGACTCCTTTTCCTTTATTTGGTTTTTCTCATTCTATGCCTTTGCGTTGGGAGCCAAAACCTCTAAAGTTGGGCGGTAGATTGTCTTTGACATTATTTATGACATTATTCCTTGATCTTCTGTTAAGTTTTCTCATAACCTTAACAAGTGCTTTTTCAATTAAAACAATAGAATCATATAGGCTATCATCAGTGTCCCCTTCTACCTATTCCTTATCATTTTCCAAGTCATCTTAGCATGAAACATATTAGTTAATCCACTTATATTCATACATTTTCTCATTAAGAGAAAATGAGTTGTTGGCTATGTCTCAGAGTCGAACATTGAAATAAGTAATTGTTTCATTTTCTTTCATCCTCGGGTTTTTTAAATTTGGCGGTGATGAGTTGAAGTGTTATCATGCGTACCTTTGAAATGCCTTCATGATCAGTATTGAATTCTTTATTAACTGAACATGTATTGACGAGTCTAAAGTTTTTCAACTCAGTTAAAAATGGCATTGAAAAGATGAGAGTTTCCATGAGCTTTTTCATCTTCCTCTTTAGACCAGTCTTCTTTTGACTTCAAGGATTGTGTGTCATCTTGTGCACTAACCATTGGGGTATCTATCCTTTAATGAGCGCTTTCCGTGTTTTGCTATCGATGGACTTAAGAAAAGTAACCATGCTAGTTTCTCAATTATCATAGTTTATGCCATCTAGAATAGGTGGCCGATTTAGAGATGCTCCTTCTTTAGGATTGTTCATTTTGAAATGAATGTATAGATCTCCTTGAGATCACTTAACCAGAATAAGGTGCATTCTTTGATGCCATTTGAAATTTTGTTCTTTGTATGCCAAGATGTCAAACATAATTTGTAATAATATGTATGACATGATTCGTATATAAACAAAAATATAATAATGACAAGAAAGACGACACAAGGAATTTTTAACCTAGTGCAATACAAAGTCACCTACCCAGGAAGGGTATTAACCCAAGAAAGAGAATTCACTCTTAATAGACAAAAGTACAAATTTGTCTTAGTTGAACTCTCCACGTTCAATGTCTCTTTCTTTAGTATTACATCTGAATTCCTATTCAGGACAACCCCTGAATATGAGACCCTTCTCAGTTTCTCTCAAACATTATCTCAAGTTTTTTAACACTTACAATAGCTCAAGATTGGTGGAAAGGATTACAACTCAAAATACTCTATTACTTAACATTAGAAAGTGACATACAAATAGTGTATGACAACAGAATTAAAACAAAAGTACCTAAACAAAAGACTCAAAAAATTAACACACACCTTGCTTCGTTCTCAAGGTTTGAGTCTTTCACAAAGGAGAGTTACTTCTTAAATAGCAATACGGTCCAACATCAATTTCCATTAGGGTGTATATCATTAGAACATTTGTTAATCAATCCCATGCACAAGCGCAATAAATAAATCTCCATTATGATGATTTGCAATAAGTAATTTGTTAAATCTTTATCGTATCTGATTTGTTCATTTTAAATTTTGGTGAAGGGTCTTTTGAAAAAACTTCTAAACACCAAAAAGTGCATAAAACATTTAATCAAGATTGGACAAAAATATCTTCAAACAGGCATGAGATCCACTCAGCGCGTAAACTCGCTTCTTGCCCAGATGAAATGTCTCACCATTTGTGGAACATTAAAAATTTCAAATTTTATTTTAGATATTACATAATTTTATTAAAACTATTTTGTATATCAAAATATCAAAAAAAATTACTTAATTTTGAAGTTATTTCAAATAGTTTTTCATAAAAATCATTTTGAGATACAACTTATTAAAAAGATGATTATTTTGGTATATAAATTGAAAAAGAAGGTTATTTAAAAAAAATCACCCTTTTACCTTAAAAGCACTTAACTTTTCTTGAATTATAAAACATAAATTTATCTTTTCTATGTTAACGAACTTAACCTTTTTGTTTCATGCCGTTGTGTATATCATGATGAGAAAATGTTGTGTTGTGATCATGAATAATGAATGTATTTAGATTTTTCTTATGCATAGTTATGGTATCCTTTTAAAATTGCGGTCAATAACGATAATTTGCTTATAATGCATCCATCTTTTGATCCCAGGTATTTTATAATACCACAAAATACTATAAGGTGACATATGGTCACAACGAATAGAGTTCAACATTGGATTATATATATTGGTGAAAAAACCTTCCCTTTTGGATTACCTTGATGAAAGTGGAATTGACTGTCATGTCACATCTGATAGAGTGAGAATGGAGAGAGAGAGCACATAATGCCATTTATGTCAAAGTACTAAGGTTTCTTCAAATGTCGAAACGTGTTATGTTTCTGACAGCACCCACAAAGAGTAAAGGCAATAAACTAATCAAATGAAGGAACCGTGAACTAAAAAGGTAAACCGATCCAAACCACCCAAACCATCACACCCGCATGATTTCGGTTCGGATGGGTCGGTTTATCGGGTCACCGGGTCAGTGAAGTTTGATTTTGTATGGGTTTAGGTGGGTCGGTTCGGATGGTTGGTTTGGACCCTAAGAAAACCGGATCCGACCGGCCCAATAGGATCAAAACAAAAGTGATATTTTCTTCGATACTTCAGAGACACGTTCTCACTTGCAACATTCACCTTTTCACTCTAGGGTTTCCTTTTCACTCTTCAGAAATAATGCTCCTCAATGGAAATCAACACACAAAAACGCCATTCATCTTTCTGCCACCGCACCACCACCACACCACCACACCACCATTTCAGATCATGTAAGTTTCACTCTCTGATATTTGTTTTCCTTCTTCTTCCGTCTTCTCTCTCTCTCTCTCTGAAACAACTGTAACAACTAAAGGTTTCATTTTTAAAGACCATCGCTGTTGTTGTTGAATATGTGTTAGAGTAATATATTTGGTTTTGTTTGTGTTTTGTGTTTGTTATAATCTTAGAACCATTCACTATGTGTCTGTGACTTAGAAGCCTCCATGTCTGAATTTGATGTAAAATTCACCCTTCTTTTAAATTCTTAGATGTTTCAGTTTAATGATGAATTTGTGTTCATAATATTACATATCTCTATTTCATTCACTTCATTTTAGGGTTTTGAATGGTTCAATTTGGGATTTTTTTTATAACAATTTTGGTTTTTTTAATAGTAACCTGTAAAGAAATATTGTTGCTAGCTAGAGATTTGGGTGTTTTTTTTAGCGAATTTGTTTTTTTAGTAATTTGTTATAATTCAATATTATGTTAACTTAACAACTTCTATTTGTTAGGATTAAAATCATCTAATTCAATATTTCTCTCAAGAAAATGGTTGTTGATTGTTGCTAACTCTATTGTCTTTTGTATATTCGAAGACGGAGGATGGAGAAGGTAGCTTGGAGGGAGATGGTATCTTGCACGGAGTTGAAGATGCTAGCTTACCTGGAGTTGACGTTTGAGATGCAGTGACTCAAGGTATTCAAGTGTGTATGTTTAATCTAGATGTGTGTATGCGTAGATGTGTATATGTTTAATTTAGATGTGTAAATGTTTACATAGTTGTGTAGTATGCCTATGATAATGATAGTGCAAGCTTACTGTCTGTTGTGCAGTTACGCAGTATGCGTAGTATGCTAGCTAAGTGTATGATAATGATAGTTGTGTAGTATGCTAGCTTACTACCTGTTAGTAATATGCAGTGTTTATGTTTTTTTAATTTCTCCAAATCTTTTCAGTTATGGAGCATTATGTTTTTCCTACTCAACAAACACAACCAGTAGGTAACAATCATATTAAGATTGGACTCAACTTAAAGATGCCTAGCAGGTAACAATCATATAATCATATGCTTATTTATTTTATTTGAAGCTTTGAGTTCAATCTTCAAATCTATATTTAGCTCTTTTAGAAAATTTATGTCTGTCACTTTCTACACCCTAAGAAAATTGGAGGGCTTGTAATGTTGTCTATCGGTCTTATTTTGATTCCACAAAGTGATTTATGGTTTAATTAGCAGACATATGTTGTTGTAATCCACTTTAAAAGTGGGACGAGTCAAGAGGAAGACAACTTGATTTCCAACCTTTATTGCTATATACAAGTCAACCATTAATCTATCTATGATATGTAGCATTGTATTTGTACTTACATTAGATAAATTTATGTAGATAGATTCATAGTCTTATGTTCTGTTGGATGATGCAACTATAAGAAAGTGAGTTCGTCGCGTATGGGTTGAATATGCATTGAAAAGGTAGGAAGCACATGCACAAAATAGGCTTTTGACCCTTGACGATTTGAAGGTTAGTACTCAGGAATTTTGATTAGAGTTTTTGCATTTTTCAACTGTAGTGGCAATATGTCTATTATTTTCCATAGCAAGAAATCTAATTCTTTTATTAATTTCTCTTTGTTTAACAATTTTAGAAGTTGGAATGGATGTTGATTAGTCCAGCTATTTATTTATACACATGTTATTTGGAGTTTGGTAACTTTATCTTATGAATCTGACAAAGACTTGTATGGTCACTTATAAACATATTTATATAGGACACTTATCCAAGACTGAATTCTAAAAATTATGACACTTATAATTATATAAATACTTCATGTTAGTGATGATAATATGAGTATAAAATCTATTGACATGTTATTGAAGTAAACTAGCTATTCTTGATATATCTGCATAATTGTTTTCACTGATGTAGCAGATGTAGCAAACTATATATTACAATGGTACTAATTAAATGATAAGAAAATGTACAGGTAAAGTATATAGAGAGCATGTTGAAAGTGCATACTACTATGTGACTCCAGAGGTGTTAAAATGGAATTATGGAAAGGAGATTGATGTGTTGGTAAACTACAATTTTATAATTCTGTTTCAGTTTACACACATAGGGAAGACTGAAATCAATAAATTAGGGAACTCAAATTATTGATGTGTTGTTACTAATAAGTTCTCTCAAATTGTTGTTGATGTGTTGTTACTAATAAGTTCTCTCAAATTATTGTTTAAGTTTACATACACTTTGCAATATTTATGGAAGTTTGGATTCAATAAATTATGGAACTCACAAATTAAATTATGTTGTATGTTGCCGGTGTTGTGCTGATAAATTTATGATTTGTGTAAAATTGGTTGTTACAGCATGTAAGAGCAAATATTTATATGCTAAAAAATGTAGATTTTAAAATTATATTATTTGATGTATTTGATGTTTTTAATATTGTTTTATTTATAAAAAAATATAATGCAACTCAATTTTTTTTGTGAAAAAACATAATGTCAATTAACCGAACAAACCGATCCATTTTATCCGATTAACCGATTAAACCGAATCCGATCAAACCGATTAAAATTCAGTCGGAATTGGGTCTAGCAATTATATCCATGGTTTCAAACGGTTTGGTATTTTGGGCCCGAATCCAACCCAACCCGACCGGTGTCCAGCCCTACCGTGAACTGTAATGCTTTCTTTGGAAGGGGACCACCTGGCATGCTGAGTACATTTTTACTGGTATTCACAAAAACTTGGCCTTTGAAAATGTTTGTATGTCAATCAGAACATAGTAGTTGCATTGGACAAATGTATCTATATGTGTGCTCTCCCCATTAAATTTGCAGCTGTTACCTTTTCCTTATTATAGCCTAGGTGGAGAAAACACCTTGGAATATTCTCCCCCGTTATTGCCTTTCTTTTTTATTTGTGCATAATGGATATATCATGGAGACTTTGTAATGATGAAACAAAAAATGAAAGTAAGTGTTAGAACTCTAGTAAAGTATATATATTATTGCCTTTCCTTATTATTTGTTTTAATTTAAAAAAAAATAGATTTTTTTAAATTTTTAAAAATGAATTTTGTAAAATTGTTTTTTAAAATATTATAAAAAAAATTTATATTTGTTTTATTTTTTAAATTGAAAGACTCATTTTTACATTATAACATAATTATACATTATTAAAGATTAAAACATAATCAAAATCGCAAACTTTTTAATAAGTTGTATCTCAAAATGATTTTTATGAAAAGCTATTTGAAATAACTTTAAAATTAAGTAATTTTTTTTTATATTTTGATATCCAAAATAGTTTTAATAAAATTATGTAATATCTAAAATAAAATTTGAAATTTTTAGGAAAAATTTCTCTATAAATTTTTTTTACACAAAATTATATTACGCTATAAAAATCATTTTAAAAAAAGACTTAACAAACAAGCCCGTTATGTAGTGAAAAAATTGACTATGTAAAATTGATTTTTGTTGAAAGAGAATTGAATGTAGTCATTTATGTTTGAATAATTTTATGCAAAATTGAGTTGAAAAATAATTTTTAATGTAAAAATCACGTTTAAACTCAAAAGTTACAAATTATATCTTCAAAAAAACTAATTATGAAGACAAAATCATTTATACATTAGATGAATCAAACAAGTCAAAATCATTGCAAAATCAATTCTACACCTTTAAAATTGTTTTTCATCATTAAAAAACTAAATCAAACATACACATAATATATTTCAAAATGAACGAATCAAATGAAAAAAAGAATGAAGTAACTTTTTATAATTTTTATAAAAAATTAATGGGTAAAATATATTGATTTTTATTGATTCATACAAGTGTCTTTTATAAAATGAATTAAGTAAAAATAATAGTGGAGTGAAATAAAAGTGATTAGAATTTTATTGCAAATTTAATAATGAAATAAAACAATGTTTTTGTTATATCCAAGCTGGAAAGGAATAAAAATAAAAGTAAATGATTGTGGAACTTCTGTGAACCTTGTGTTTTTTTTTTGTAAATCGTGCAGAGTAAAGTTTAATAAAGGCAAACAAATAATACATGAATTTCTTGATTACATCCATGCTGATTTTTAGGACTTGCAAGGAATCCTTCAAACTCAGGTGTAAAGTATTGTGTATCAATAATTGATGATTATTCAAGGAAGTTATGGGTATTCATCCAAAAGACTAAGAACAAAACATTTGAAAATTTCAAAATTTGGAAAACTCCATTCAAAAATCAGACTGGCAAGAAGGTTAAGAGGTTGAGAACCGATAATGGTCTTGAGTTCTACAATGAAGCTTTCGAAAGTTACTGTAGGATGTCTGGTATTGCAAGGCACAACACTATTGCAAGTACTCCTCAGCAAAATGGCTTGTCTGAGGGATTCAATTGAACAATCTTGGAAAGGGTTAGACGTATGCTGGTTAGTGCTGGATTTAAAAATATGTTTTTGGCTGAGGCTGTTGTGACTATAACATACCTTATAAATAGGTGTCCCTCGACTTCTTTGATCGAGTCATCCATAAGATCTCGATAAACTTAGAGTATTCAGCTCTGTAGCATACACTCACATTAGGCAAGACAGGGTCGAACCTAAAGCTCTAAGATCAATGTTAATGAGGTATCCTGGCGGAGTAAAAGCCTATAGTGTATGGTGCCTAGAACCAGGTCATAGAAGTTGTATCACAAGTCATGATGTAGTTTTCAATGAAGCAGAAATGGCATTCAAGAAAACTGATGATGTTGGTCGAAATGCAAAGATCTCTGAAGAAAAGTTGGAACGATAAGAGATTTTTGTTGAGGTGTAGCATAACCCGAATGAAGTTGAAGAAGAAACACAAGTTACTAATGAAGATGAGGAGACTGATATTGACTATCTGTTAGCAAGAGACAAGGCAAAGAGAGTCATCAACCATCTCAGAGACTTGGTTATTGAGATCTCATAACATTTGATTTAATCTATGCTAATAAGGTTCTTGATGAAGAATCTAGAGACCACAAGGAAATTATCAGGAGTCAAACCAAGACTGAATGGATGAAAGCCATGGATGATGAGATGAAATCTTTTAATGATAACCAAACTATGGAGCTGATCGAAAAACCTGTTGAAGCCAGGTTAGTCAGTTGTAAGTGGATTTTCAAGGTTAAGGAAGGAATCAAATGAGTGATGTCGAAAAGATTTAAGGAAAGGTTGGTTGCTAGGGGGTTCACTCAGAAAGAAGGAATCGACTTCAATGATGTGTTCTCCCTTGTCTTAAAGCACATATCAATTAAAATTTTGTAGGCCATGGTGGCAAAGTTAGACTTAGAACTTGAATATATGGATGTAAAGACAGTCTTCTTGTATGGTGATCTAGATTAAACAATCCTGATGGGTCAACCTGAAGGGTATGAAGAAAAATGAAAGGAAGATTATGTGTGCAAGTTTATTAGGTCGTTAAATGGCCTAAAATAATCTCCTCGCCAATGGAATAAGAGATTTGACAATTTCATGGCACACATATGTTTTATTAGGAGGTTGTTCGACCACTGTGTTTATTTCAGATTTCGACTTAAAAGTTCTCCTGTTATTTTGTTGCTTTATGTGGATGACATCCTCATAGCAAGTAACAATGTCGAGGATGATATGAAGGTGAAGGCTGAACTCGATAAGGAGTTCGACATGAAGAATCTAGGAGATGCCACAAGGATTCTTGGGATTAACATCTGGAGAGATAGAATGCAGTCGAGATTATGCTTATCTCAAGAGACATTCCTAAAAAAGATTCTTGACAAATTTGGTATGTCGAATTCAAAGCTTGTTGTAACACCGACAAAACCTCAATTCAAGTTGTGTACGACTCAAAGTCCCGGTACTGAAGTCAAAAGATCCTATATAAATACCATTTTGTATGCTAGCATAGTAGGTTATTTGATGTATGTTATGGTATGTACGAGGCCAGATATAACATACAGAGTGAGCCTTATAAACAGCTATATGGTAAATCTTGGGAAGGCACACTGCCAAGCTTTAAAGTGGATTATGAGATACATAAAAGGATCCTTGAGTTGGGTCTTGGTTTATGATGGAGCTATGAGTGATGGCAAAGCCTAAGTCTAAGGATTTGTCGACTCTAACTATGCAGGATGCATGGATACCAGAAAATCTCTTTCTAAATATATTTTCACTATGTTTGGTACAACAATCAGTAAAAAAAGCTACGCTTCATAAGATTGTTTCCTTATCAACCAATGATTCTGAATATGTTGCCCTCACTAAAGTTGTGAAAGAAGCATTGTCGCTTGAAGGGTTTATTAAGGAACTAAAACTTTAAGGTCAAGTTATCACTTTTAAACATGATACTGAAAGTGCCATATATCTATCGAAGAATTCAGCCTATCATGAGAGAACAAAGCGTATTATTGTTAGGCTGCATTTTGTTAGGGAGAAAATCGAGAAAGGAGAAGTGAAAGTGCTGAAGGTTTCGAGTGACACTACTACAAAAAACCCATTTAACAACGGTTGGAAATGACATATAATGACGCGGGCGAAGGCGTTGTTATGTAGAGTGTTGTTGTATATGCGGTACGTACAATGACGGCCCAGTAACCGTTGTAAAAAAATGGAAAATGCGCTACCTATAATGACGGTTATTTTAAATACCTGTTGTTGTATGTCTTTTAATAAAATAAAAAAAATATAGCATTAGAACTACCTATAATGACGGTTATTTAAAAAAAACCGTTGTTGTATGTCTTTTAATAAAATAAAAAAAAATTGCAGCATTAGAACAAGAACAACAGTAAGAACATCAAGAACAACAATAAAAACAAGAACAACAGTAAGAACATCAAGAACAACAATAAGAACAACAACAAGAAGAACAACACCAACAACAAGAACAACAACAAGAACAAGAACAAGAAAAAGAAAAAGAATCAGAACAAGAAGAAGAAGAAGAAGAAGAACAACAACAACAACAACAATAATAACAATGATAACAACAAGAACAACAACATCAACAAAAACAACAACAATAATAACAATAATAACAACAAGAACAACAATAATAAAAAAGAATAACAAGAACAAAAATAATTAAAAAAGAACACCAATACCTAACATTGCTAACTCGAGTTCTGAAATTTGGTTTAGTGGAGAAATAGAGTATCGTAACTGAAAGATGATGTTTGGAGGTAGAAGATGTAGTTCGTCTGAGTTTTAGGTTTCACGTGGATCACTAATAGTAGTGTCTTGGCCGTTGATAATCACTAAATGGACAACCAAGATTTGTTTAAGGATAGTGAATAAACTCAATATGCGCGCCACCTATAATTTTGGTAATGAGAATTGAAAAAATAAGTAAAAAAACAAAAATGCTGGTGCTGAGACTTGAACCCATGACAAGACACTACCTTTAATGACGGTTGGTTTAAATTACCCGTGGTGAAAGGTCTGTCATCATTTTGAAAAAATAAGTAAAAAAAGCTACCTATTACAACGGTTGGTTTAAATACCCGTTGTGAAAGGTCTGTCAGCATTTTAAAAAAATAGGAAAAAATGATTAAAATAAATTCAGAAAAATCTAAAAACACGAAATTTAATCTAATTAGGTATAATAAGAATTTTGAGAATTTTTTTAGAATTTTTTGAGACTATGAAAACAGTCAAAAATTCATTAAAAATAGAAAAAAGATGAATTTGGGGTTTTGAGGGTGAAGTCTCGTAACTCTTCTAGAGTACGAGACTAATGACAGCACGATTTTTCTACTTCAGATGCATGAAACAGATCTCAAAATGGAGACGATTTTCCCTAAAACCGATTTTTTGAAGTGCAAGACCTAAAACTAAATTATTGGCTATAATGACGGTTGAAAATATACCAGTGGTGAAAGGATGTAAGCATTTTGAAATAATATGTAAAAAACCATAAATGTTGGTGCTGGGAATTGAACCCATGACCATGCGCTACCTATAATGACGGTTGAAAACATACCCGTCGTGAAAGGCCTCACATTTCACCACGGTTTGAATATTAACCGTCACTAAAAGCCTTTTAACGAGATTAAAAAAAAACGCACATCTATTACAACGGTGTATAGACAATCCGTTGTAAGCCTGGCGTTGTTGTTTGCGCGTTTTGTAGTAGTGTGAAGAAAATGTTGTAGGTACGATAACCAAGTCATTTCAAAGTACCAAGTTCTTCCACTGTATGCAGTTAATAAAGCTACATGATGAAAGCTAATTTGTTCCCTTAATGTTGTAGAATTTGTTCCAAGGTAGAGATTTTTGGTATTTTGGATCGAACTTTAGTATCGATAAGGATAACTTCATGTTTAGACAGAGTTATGCATATTGTTGTCAAAGTTTGTTCAAGAATGCTGTTTTCTAAGTAATCTTGTTGGTAATGTTGGTTTAGTGGTTAAGTTAGCTTAGTGCTTAAGTTATCTTTTAGTCTATACACAGGCTGCTCTCTAAGGTTTTTAAGAAGTGCTTAAGCGTTGGTTGTTGTTATTCACTTGTAACATTTTTCCCTAATTTGGAAAAGTGAATAAAATATGGTTTTAATCAATTCTTGTTCTTGTTCTTCCATCTTCACTCTCTTTCGTAAAATTAAAAGGGTTTATTGTGTTTGTTCAAGAAACTCAATCTTTCTCATAGTTTTATTCGTGCCTGGTGTGGGATTCGTCACAACAAGGGAAAATGAGAAGATTTTGAATTCAATTTCACTTATACAGTGACTTTGTGCAATAACCACCTTGCCTTTGCTATAAAGCTTTACTTACTTTACTTGTCACTCTTGATTAGGAATGCCATTAGCTCACTAACTTATGCAATAGTCACACTAATACATCATTAGTATGATAATTGTATAGTGTTAGAAAACAAAGGAATTACATTATTAGTAGACAAATATGAACTTTTATAATATATTATAAGTTAGGAAATTATTTGATTTATTTTAGTGTTAAATTTATGATATGACTAAATACGATAAAATTATATTGTATACGATTGATTTTAGAATTGAGATTTGCAAAAATGTTGCGTTATGAATTAATTGCGGAAAATTTCTCATATAATTGTTACCTTTATTGTTTTATAAATTTTGTGCTCATTTTTACTCCATATATAAATTAAAGAGTGTTTTTTCCATAAAATAAAAATTATTGATCTAATGAAAAAAAGTTATTGGTATGAAATATAATAGCTCTTATTTATTTTAATTAATGAAATATGGTTTATAAAATATTGTAACTATAACTTTTGAATTGGAGATTTTTAGTAACCGATTATAAGTTAAAAATTTGAATTGTTTTTGGTATTTTCAAAGGATGTAACCAGTTACTGTTTTGTGTTACCAACAACTACCTCTGAAATTCAGAAAATATAGGATTTTGGTTGGGCCTTTAACCAGTTACATGTATTTTGTAACCAGTTACCACCCATGGAACTTGTGGGAATCCCATTTTGTTTAGGCCTGTAATCGGTTATGTGTTTTGAGTAACAAGTTACATCCCCCAAAACTTCATTTTTTTTTTACTTGTTTATATCTTTCATGATGTATTTAATTGGTAAACTTGAATTGTGGATGTACTGCAATGTAGATATGCTATGTTTCAAGAATAATTGGGACCGTAATAGCATGTGTTTCATGTAAATTTGATATGAGTTATGCTTCAAATGGAACTAGAAAAATAACAGCGTGTATACATTTCGTATAATTTGATTGGTGTGATATGTTCCATGGATAATGGAACCATAATAATTTAGGTGGTATGTTTCGAGGTAAGCGAAATCATAATAACATGTGTACCTTGTCTCGACGTAACCAAACTGTAATAGCTTTTAATTTGTGTAAATTGATTAAGTAGTTTTAATCCAATAAGGATATCTTGGTTTATGTATCTAATTGTATAAATGGAAATATCTAGATGAAGTGAGAAGCACTAGACTTTCCTAAGATTATCTAGTTTAGTTAATTCAAGAATGTATTTATGTACGAAAAAATGACTAATGGTATGCTTAGCCGTGAAATATAGTCTTTAACCGAGAAGTTTAGTGGAGTCATTGAGCCCGTAAACTAGTCTTGACATAGTAAGTCCTAGTGGTAGGTGTCGTCCCGTAAACTATTCATCTCATGGACGTATATGTCCGTAAAGGCGAATATGTTAGCATTCTCACATAACCGTAGTTTAATATACCATGAGCACCCATTGGTTAACGTTTGATCTCGTAAAAACTAGGACCGTTAGTGCCGTGGTGTTCGCTGTTGATTTTGGCGAACAATCTCTGGTTTACCAATCTCTTATAAAACTGGGTTACTTGCAGGACCAACCACACAAATCCTGGGATACATGTGCAAATTTATCTAACTCTTAGGATAATGGTGTTTTGATGGTTTGTTTTGTTATATCTTTTATGTATGAATGGTTTGGTTAAAGAACTAAATAACAACTTCTGGCGAAAAAGGTAAATTGAAAGAAATCAAAACTTGCATAAAGTAAATGACAAAGGATAAATGACTGGGAAAAGTAAAGGCAATTATAAAAGACTTTGAATTTCTATAAACTTAAAAAGATGGTGTTTCACACGTACATTTCCAGATAATAAACTCTTTTCTCTCGCATGGGTACTTTGAGTATTTACAGGAATTTAGTACAAGTTTTCACACCCTTAAATTCTACAACAACTATCCTATTTATATACAAATACAATAACTGCCTAATAACGGAAAAATTCTAAATCTTTGACACTTGGCCTTCTGCATGTATTCTTTTCTTCTAAAGCTTCCACGCGTCTTCTGCCAAGCGTTATAACTCTTGAATTTGAATTTTCCCTTTGTGTCGAAACGTTGCGCCTCTTCACCTTGTCGAATTGTCGAAAAGTAACAAATGTCCCTCTTAAACTTTAAATTTCAAAATCTCCGTCGAAAGAAAACATTCTTTCCTTTTGAACATATTTTTGTACTTGGAAGAATCTGGCCAACTTTCCTTGAGTGCCATTGATCCTCGACCAGCTTCCTACATCATGAAATCTTCCCGTCGAATCATCCTGTCGAATCCCATATTGAAAAATCCAATTTCCTCTGAATCATTTCCTTGGCGTCGAAATTAGCCATCTACAAATTGCCCCCCAAAAAATGCGTTTTCGACTGAAGGAAAAAACCATTTTTTGCCAGTGCCTTTCGACGCCATGGATCATTCGACTAGTGACTGTTCATATGATTTAGACATTAGAAGTGTCAGAATCATCATTGCGCTTTTCCCAAAATGTCAATTCAGCCCACGTTTTTTAGATCTCATCATTCCTACCCTACTCCTATCACATCGTGGGTCAAACCCTAACTGCCACCGTCAGCATTATCCACTTCATACTCACCACGTGTCCCATAACTTTCCACTACTTTTCCATTTCCACTTTCAGAATACCAACCGCTCCTCTTTCCCAACTTATATATAAGCTGAAAACTTCCTTTCTCCCCGTTTTACGTTATTTTTCAAACTTCATCTTCCTCGTTTCCACTTTCTCTGTAACCAGCAATGGCGTCTTCCACTTCTCAAAAGATTACCGGCATAGACCCTCGGAAGTCCAACAGTCTGGCACCGGTGGAAAGGATCCTTGGTCCCAAAGTGGTGGGGAATCATGAGTATGTTCCAGAACCTCCTAATGAAGAGGAAAAGCTCTCTATTTATCAATCCCAGGTACTTATTCCCATCTTAATTTCTGGAAAATCCCATGCTATATTAGGACCGTTACCTGACGTAAAATTAGATCCAGTTAAGGTGCGAGAATTTTTTCCCACCTACCATCGCTACAAACCCATAGCAAATGGTGTTAGACCTAGGACAGATAAGGAGAAGATTATAGATGAAAAATCCAAAATAGATGGCCAAGGGACTCCTTCTGACGAAGTGATAAACCTAGAATACATGAATAATTTTAGAATTTTTAGATCCTGTCCTCTGTCGAAGGATCCCTCTGATTATTTGGCTTGGTTGGAAAAGAAAGAAAGGGTTAAGAGCAATGATTGGAAAACCATGGGCATTTACGATCTTATTCAATTGTCGAAAGTAGGGCCAGGATATTGCCCTTCCATGCTTTTGGCCTCTCTCTATTTCTGGGATAGCACTTACAACAATTTCCATATTCCCTGTGGGATGATTACTCCTACGCTTTTCGACATAGCTGCCATCACTGGCTTAAGTCCCTTAGGAGTTGACTATGATCCCAACTTGCTTGCTGACGATTCAATAGGTTTCGATACCAACAAGGCCACCTTTATAGCCTATATCGCCAATTATCATGACAAGGAAACCAAGGAAGTTTCTGACCAAGAACATGTAGCTTTCCTGGCCCTTTGGCTGTCGAGGTGCGTTTTCTGCTCCAGATCTCTCCAGGTGGCGAAGCGCTATATCACCATAGCGAATCAGCTTCATGCTGGGCACAAACTATGTCTTAGCGAGATGATCCTGGTGAATCTATATGAATCCCTTGGCGAAGGAGTCACCATTTTAAAGAACATCAAGGAAAAGAAGACTTTGCTGCTATCAGTGCCTTTTTGGCTTTAACAATTATGGCTCAATGCCACTTTCGAAGCCTCTCTTCCCAACAAATCCACTGTGGACCCAGCTGTCCTAGGGGACAGACGCGTCGAAGGTCTTCGTTTGGCGCAGCTGACACCCCATGACGAAGGCCTGAGTCTTCAACAAACCTTTACTAGCTACGTCATGATGTTTACGAAACGTTATAGTTTTACACCCAACATAGCTCCCTTTGCTAAAAGGAAGGTTGGACCCTCATGGTTTACTAGAAAACTCCCCTTGGAGTCGAAATCTCTGGAAGACGAATTCCTCAATGTCTGGGAATCTTTCCTCACTCCAAGACTTCTAGTTTCCAGACTTGGCCCTTCAAAACTCAAAGTTTCCCTTGTCAACTATCAGCCCAACCTGGTTTCTCGACAGTTTGGGTTGATTCAGATCATACCAAAACCTCTTTTCTCCAGGAAAGGTTCTCTGATCCATTACAACATGACCCACACTGAAGATGAATGCATTGAACAGCTGGCGAAGTATTATAACCTGGTCGAAATCCAACCAGTGGTTTTTCGACCTATCTTCCTCTGCACTCAAGAATTCGATGAATGGTGGAGAGCTTACTATGAGTCTCAGATGTTTAACGTGCATGCTTTTACCACCCAACTGACTAGAGCTTTTTCCCTTGTGCAGGACAGGACCGAGAAAGGTACTTCTCGACATATCAAAGAAATCCAAGCTTTCCAGAAATACTTTGAAACTGCCTACAGGCCTGATGATCTTAGTCGAACCATATGCGAAGCAGCAGTTACTTTGAAACAAAAGTTTACAGAAAAACTTGATGAGTTAAAACTACCCTCGTATGTTCGACCAGAACAACGTTATGAGGTAGCTTTTAAACTTTATCACCCAAAATTTCCCCCTCTACCATCTGCTGCATTTGGCGTGGCTTTTAGCCCTCCATTCCCAGATTGGTTCATTTGTGGGGAGCATCTAAAAGTTCTTCGCCAGGACAACCAAAACCGTGCCAAGCGAGTGGTTCCGACTAAGTATACCCTGGACAATTTCAAAGGTCACCTTCATATTGGCCTAGAACACGTTCGCGTGGAAACCCCTATATATGAAGGTGTGGAAAACGGGAAGCAGTTCAATCTCACTTTTTATTTAGTCGAATATATGTTTTTATGCTTGACTTTTTTCCTTTTCTACTTTTCAAGCTATAAAGATTCCCATAAAAAAACCTGCCACAGTCGAAGCAACAACCGCAGGAGAAGCAGAGCCTCAGAAAGATACTGCCAAGACACCTTTGGCGAAGGTATCAATTTACTTTCTTTTTCACTATAGTCCAAGTGTTTCATTTTCTTGAACTAACTAATGAAATTTTCTTTGATCCACAGGGCAGTCGAAGACCCCCACCAATGCCAAAGAAAAGAAAAGCAAAAGAAGTCAAAGCTGATGAAATTGATGAAACCTCCTACTCCCAAAGTTTTAGAGAAAATTCTATCAAAGGAACCAGGTGAGGACATCACTCCTGCTCCAACGGAAAGTGAAAGTTCTAGCCTGAAGACCAAAATTCCAAAGGTAATATTTTTCTTTTCCTTTCGATGCTAACAAGTTGTTTTACTTGTATTCGCTTCTTTGACCTATTTATCCTTCAGGTACTTGTCGATATTCATGGACACCTTATGATCCAAGTTCTTCCCAAGACCAGCAGTGATCCTACTTATAACCCAGCCAGCGCCTCCAAATCCTCTCCTAAGAATTCAGCGAAGGAAACAGCCACCGAAGTAGATCAACCCGTTGCCATTTCTATAAAAATTCCAAAAGTAGTGGAAGAAGAGACTGGTCCTGATACTGAAGACTTCGTCGAAACTGATGGGGATACCGTGATGCCTACTGCAGTGGCTGCCACTAGAAATGAAGCTGAAGATCAATCTCCCCCCCCCCATTCAGAATTTGCTGACGAAGAGAAAGATGAGGAGGCTGCAAGTGATACCGAAGAAGAAGAAGAAAAAGAACATGAAAGGCCACCAACTCCTGCTGCTGATACTGACGAAGAGACAGAAAACGTCGAAGAAAATCTTGGTAAAACAACTAAAGCTGCTTCTACCGGGACGACATCGACCCAGTTCTCTCATGAGGAGCTAGAAAGTATGAAGGTGCAAAGGCCTTTTGAGTACCTAAAGACCATGCTCAGTTCCCGCTACAACTTTGCTGATACTACCATCAGTAGTTCAACCACCTCAGGAACTACTTCTGATGCCAAATCAATGGACGAATCGCTGGCCAACATTCGACAGAAGGTCCTTGATATTGACTTATTTCAACTTCTGGAGAATGACTCCTCTGCTCAATTCGATTTGAAGAAAATCCTAAAGCAAGTCAACGTCCTGGAGGCTTCTCCTGAAGTCACTGATGTGGTGCTGGACCTTACTACCTTGATAGATCTTGTGGTAACTGACTTTAATAGACTTCGAGAGTACTCCAAGAAGCTTGAAAACAAAACAGAGACCCAACTTGCTGAGTGGGAAGCTGCGTCGAATTCGTCCAACAAGGTAACTGAAATGGAGCAAGTGTCTGAGCAAAATAAGCGGGAAGCAGCTTTGTGTGGCGAAAACATTCTAAAATGGAAAAAACAAATTGCTGTTCTCCAGGCAAAATTTCACAGGCAGAAAAACGTCAAGCAGAACTGCAGAAGAATGACCAGGAAGAAATCCGCAAAGAGCTAGAAGTTGGTGTGCACCATGTCGACAGGGCCCGTAAGCTTGGCGAGGAGATTGAGGAGATTTCTAAAAACAAGACACTTTGTGAACGACGCCTTCAAATCTAGAAGTCGAAATTTGAGAAGCTGAAAGCATCTTTTCCCGTTTGAATACTTGTAATTTTTGTTTTGGCTTTTAAAGCCCTTTTTGTAATGACAATGGATCTGTATTATTTGGCGAGAAGATTTTTTAATCCGCCATATTGCTTTTCTTTTTACAATTATTCGACTGCTATTTTAATTTCTTGCAATGTGGGCCTATATTTTTTCAAATATTTCCCGTTTATTTTCAATACACGCTTATCTTTATCCAACTCCTCGATTTCATATGCGCCATTGGAAAATACTTGTATAACTTGAAAAGGTCCTTCCCACTTAGGGGACCATTTTCCCATTAGTCTATCTTTTTGATCCATGGGAAGAATTACTTTCCAAACTAACTCACCAATTAAGAACGTCTTACATTTTACTTTCTTATTGTAAAACTTTTCGATTCTTTCTTTTTGCCTTCTCAATAAATCCAACGCATTTAATCTTTCTTCGTCCAAATCGACTAACTCGTCCATCATCATATTCCAATATATGTCTGATGGAATTTCATGATGCCTCTGAATTCGAATCGACTGTAAATAAATCTCAACTGGTAAAACTGCATCATGTCCATACGTTAAAATAAATGGGGTAGCATTTGTTGCTTCTTTAGGAGATGTTCGACAAGCCCATAAAATTTGATCCAACGTCTTATGCCAATTCTTAGGCTTTGTCCCTACGTGCTTTTTAATTAAACTTATCACCACCTTATTTGCTGCTTCGACTTTTCCATTTGCTTGAGCGTAATAAGGCGTCGAAGTGAGAAGCTTGAACCCCATCTCTTTCGCGAATGTCTGCATATTCTTCCCCGTGAACACAGACCCTTGATCTTTTGTTATTGTCTCGGGTATCCCATACCTATAGATGATGTGTTTTCGAATGAATTCTATGACCGCTTCTTGATCAACGTTTACCAAAGGTATGGCCTCTATCCACTTTGTGAAATAATCTATTCCGACCAAAATGTATCTTTGGCCTTTCGACGATGATGGTCGAATTTCTCCAATTAAATCTAAAGCCCAACCCCTAAATGGCCAAGGCTTCACAATAGAGTGTAACTCATTTGCAGGGACATGTGGTATTCCTGCATGTACTTGACACTCCTGGCAACCTTTTGCAAATTCGACACAATCCTTCAACATCGTTGGCCAATACACCCCTTGTCGAAATAATAACCATTTCATTTTATGACCTGCTTGATGAGAACCACATGCACCACTGTGCACACTCGACAATGCTATAAAAGCTTCATTTTCGCCCAAGCATTTTAACAAAACACCCTCTGAAGTCTTTTTAAAAAACTCATTTCCAAAAAGCACATAACTTAATGCCCTGTACTTAACTTTTCTTTCGACTTTCTGATTTGGGTCTTGTAGATAATCCTTGATAGGTTTTCTCCAATCTTCAATTTCTGAATCATCTACATTGAAAATTTCAAAAGTTTCCTCATCCCCATAACCTAATTTTATTGTCTCCAAATCTGAAGGAGCCAATTTGGTGGATATGACTCTTCCCTTTACTTCAATAGCTTTCTCCAAGTTTTCTTTCGGCACTTTGTACCCTGACGCAAGTTGAGCCAGATCATTTGCTTCTTGATTCTCCAATCTAGGAATGTGTCTAATGGCCACATTGTCGAATTGTTTGAGAAGTCTGTTAGCTATTGCGAAGTACATAATCAGATTCTCTTTGACACATTTATATTCTCTTATCAATTGTTTTACCACCAACTCAGAGTCACCCATTATTTCGACTCTTGTTGCCCCCAATTCCAACAATATTTCAAGTCCGGCAATCAAAGCTTCATATTCTGCTTCATTATTTGAACATAAGCCTTCGAATTTGTACTTGAATTTTGTTGGAATTTTGTCAGGAGAAATAATTAGTATTCCAACACCAGTTCCATTCTTATGACTGGAACCGTCGAAATATAACTTCCATGGCTCTAATTCGACATATTCTACTTCATTTTCATTTATTGAGTGGTCAGCTATGAAATCAGCAACCACTTGTCCCTTAACAGCCTTTAAAGGAAAATATTTTAAGGAATATTCTGTCAATGCCAAAGCCCATTTCCCAATTCGACTATGTAAAATGGATTTAGATAACATATACTTTATTACGTCGAAATGAGAAGAAACATATACATCAACAGGTTTTATATAGTGCTTTAACTTTGTACAAGAGAAATATACACACAAACATAATTTTTCTATCACACTATATCTAGTTTCAGCATCATTTAGGACTCTGCTGAGATAATAGATGGCCCTTTCGACGCCATTTTCATCTTCTTGACACAACATGCTTCCTAAAGTTTTATCTGATGCTGAAATGTATAACCTCATACTTCTTTTTCTACAAGGAGACATCAAAACTGGAGGACTAGCCAGATACTCATTGATCTTGTCGAAGGCATCTTGTTGTTCTTGCCCCCATGTGAAATCTTCCTTCTTTAGTCGAAGTAGAGGTGAAAAGGCTTGTGTCTTCCCACTAAGGTTGGAAATGAACCTTCTGAGAAAGTTGATTTTCCCTAGTAGAGACTGCAATCCCTTCTTTGTCGATGGCGCTTTCGCTTCCATTATGGCTTTGGCTTTGTTTTCATTTATTTCGATACCTTTCTTGTGGACCACAAAACCTAAGAAATCACCCGCCTGCACACCAAAAGCACATTTAAGGGGATTCATTTTTAAACCAAACTTTCTCATCCTTTCAAAGGACTGTCGAAGATGGTCTATATGACTTGTTCCTGAAACGGACTTAACCACAATATCATCAATGTATATTTGCATAAAAGTGTCAATAAAGTCGTGAAAAATTGAATTCATGGCTCTTTGATAAGTTGCTCCAGCATTTTTTAAACCAAAGGGCATTACTACCCATTCATAGGTTCCTATTGCTCCAGGGCAACGAAAAGCTATTTTAGGAACATCTTCTTCAGCAATAAAAATTTGATTATAACCAGAGTATCCATCAAGCATACTCAAATACTCATGGCCTGCTGCAGAATCTATGAGCATTGCTGCCACTGGCATAGGATATTCATCCTTAGGGGTAGTTGAATTTAAATCTCTAAAATCAATGCATACCCTCAGCTTGCCATTTTTCTTAATTACAGGAACTATGTTTGCAATCCATTCGACATACCTGGTGGTGCGGATGAATCTACATTTTAGAAGTCTTTCGACCTCTTCTTTTATTTTCGACAAGATTTCTGGTGCGAAGCGTCTGGGAGTCTGCTTTACTGGCTTCTTTCCCTCCATTATTGGCAGCTTCAATTCGACCAAACTCCTATCTAATCCTGGCATATCGTCGTAATCCCATGCAAAACAGTCTTTGTACTCATTTAGCAATTGGACTATTTCAACTTTGAACTGAGGATCCATCTTGGCGCTGATGTAAGTTGGCCTTCTTTCTGCCCCCAATCCTAAATTGATTTCTTCTAATGGATCCTGTGCCACCATCTTCATGTTAGTCGATGCTGGATCGTTTTCGAACCCCAAGGGTTCGTCATCATAGATGGCGTCAAGCTTCTGATTCTGCCATTCGCCAGTCTGATTGTTGTCATAACCTTTTTCAATATCCCCTTGGGGACATTGCTCTTCAAAATCTTCTTTGTTGGCTTCGATAGCCATGTATTTTACTTCGGCCTCTAGGGCCGCTTTGAGTTTATTTTCAGCTATATAAGCCGTAATTCTTTCGATCGCTGAGGCTCACTCATCATAATCATCAAATTCACTTCCCCAACCGGTTGGCTCAGTATGAGAAGTTCCCCATACGTGACTTGGTTCGCCAATTACTTCTTTGTCCCATTGAAAACCACGTGTTGGGTGAAGGTACATGGAATAATAGGCGTTGTCAGTTGCCTTCAAGTCGAATTCTGCTGGGTTGCACGGGGGTATGTGAGCCAAATTCTTGTCGAAACTTCGACTATTCACATTGTTTACTTCAGTCATAAAATAGCTTTGATCTGCTTCAATATTCTCAACAATCCCATCTGGCCTCCAGATGGCTATTCGTTGGTGCATGGATGATGGTACAGCTCCTATCCCATGAATCCACTCTCTTCCAAGCAGCAAGTTATAATTCTCCCTTGAAGCTATCACTATAAACATTGTTGGTCTTGTTATGGTTCCAACAGTTAGGTTCACCTGGATCACTCCCATGGTACTTCCTACTTTTCCCTCATAATTTGACAACACCATGTTGTGGGGCTTTGTGTCTGAGTCATCCTTTCCAATCTTTTTTATCATGAAATGGGGCATTAAATTCACAGCAGCTCCACCATCTACTAATATCTTGTTGACACCAAAATTCTCCACTTTTCCTTTTATGAACAAAGGCTTCAAGTGTGCCTTCATTGCATCATCTGGTCTCTCGAAGAAAGCGTTCTGCTCTTCGACACAGCCATTGTTCATTATATAATAACACACAGGCCTGAGCCCCATACCGTCGTTTTCAACATCATCTTCTTCGTCTTCGATCTCCATCACTCTATCATAGTCTCTAGGCAGCACTGAAACCACATTGCATGTGACATCGAAAGATGCTTCTGAGTCTGACCCAAAATCATCAGTCACTTCGTTGTCTTCTGGCACCTTGTTGTTAGGCTTCGACATCTCCACCATGTTGCTTGGTTTGTCCTTTTGAGAGGGCTCGTTTTTGGGAACAGACTATTCTTTGTTCATTATCTGCATGTTCTTGCTTGACTCAGATTTATTTTCATCAACAGTGTTTTCTTTGATTTTGTTCTTTTCTGCAGCCTCCTTTTCTGCTCTTTTCTGTCTTTGGAACCTTCTCCACTGAGACCTTGATATGGGATTATTTCCTTTATAGTTCTCTGATGGGTATGGTCTTGGTTTCTGTTTTTCGACCTCCCTTTTTCCTTCCATGGAGGAACCTCTCTGTATTTCAAAATTCTTCCATCTTTTCTGCCCTTGAGCATCTCTGATTGGTTAGACCCACTTATCATCCTCAGCTTTGACAGATGGCTTGTAAGTTCTATGACGTCCTTCGCCAAACCTTTGGTTGTGATGCTCACTCCTCCTTGGATCGAAACTTCCATTTCTGGCTGCTGGGATTGCCCCCCAGTTTCCTCTTCTTTTGGCTTTCTCCACCCCCTCCAGATTTCTTGCCGCTTTCTTGTCGAACACCGCACCACAACGTGGGCACGACATGACTTCAGCCTTCTTACTCTGGCACCTTTGGATGAATTCGACTAAGTTCTCCTCCTCCTTAGGGTAAGCCAACTTCAGATACTCTTCTCGACGGCGTTCTTCGTCAGTTTCTGTTTGCTTCTTCTGAGAAATTTCCACCATGTTGATATCCACATTCTGGTCATCAGTGATACTTAATTTATTCATTCTTTCAATAAGTCTTGCCTCCTCTTCATCATTCCCTTTCGCCTGGTCGAAGCTTCCCTCTGAGGGTAGGTCCCTGGAGATGAATTTGCAGCATTACTCGACTGAGTTTCCTTTAGGGTCTTCCATTGTTCTACGCAGAATCCCATAAGGAGCGGGTTTCACAAGGCCTTCAGCAACCTCTGCCTTGATTCTGGTAACGTTCTTATTGACTGGTTCCATAGTGTTGATCTTGTCAGCAACTCTCATTGTCTCTATTTTGTCATGATTAAGGCCTTCAGTAGCCTCCTTTTTTATGGTAGGGGCATTATCATTTGCTCCTTCATCAGTATCTTCAAAGACATCTCCCCATCCAGTTGGCTGGATCTTGTTGATGTCAGTACGAGAACTTGGGGGTGCAGAGTATTTCACGAGATAGTCGAATTTTCCACTGGGCTCCCCTAAAGTATCCCAAATTACTCCATCTTCAGCAATTTTGTTGTTATTCTCTTCGTCGAAACCTTCAGTAATTCCAACCGCGTTCTGGTTGTTGAAACCTTCAGTAGTTTCCTCCTTCTTCTGACTGTCGAAGACTTCAGTATCTCCAACTTTGTTCTTACTGTCGAAACCTTCAGTAGTCTCAACTTTGCTGATATAGTCATTCAAATTTCCTACATCAAGATTTTCAGTAATCTTGATCAACACTGGCTGGTCTACAAAGTCCTTGGATACTTTTTCCACCTCAGGCTTGTCTAGGAGATCATCAGCAACCTCTACCATGTTGATATTATTGTCGAAGCCCTCAGCAACTTCCACCTTTTCAAAACTACAATCAGAGGCTACTTCAACTTCCACCATATTCACAGTGGAAGGTTCAGCATAATTGGCTTCGACCACCTGCATGGGGTTTGAGTCAATCCTCATCTGTTGTTTTGATTTGTCTCCAAACTTCAGTCTTCCATCACGGATTGCATTCTGAACAAGATCCCTGAAGAGGAAACATTGAGAAGTTTTATGACCCAAAAAGTTATGGTATTTGCAAAAACCTCTCTTTTTCTGTTGGTCCACAGGAGGCTCTTTAGTGCCTGCTGGTTTTATTAATTGACCATCTTTGACTAATAAGTCGAAAATTTCGTCACACTTGGTGACGTCGAACGTATAAGTTCTTTTAGGAAACCTATCATTCTTTTCAGGTTCGACTGGATTTTTCCCATTCGACGGAGCTAGTACTTTACAGGCGTATGGTGGGCCTGAATTTAGTTCTGCCAGATCAATTTCTTGTTCGTCGAACAAAATTAGTTCATTTTCGTCACTATCATCATCCTGGCATACTCCTACATAGGCCACTCTTTCCTTTTTATTTTTATTTGATCTAAATTTCTCAGCTTTTAGCCTTTCAATTTGTCTTACCCTATCTGCTAATTGTGCCATATCTCTCAAATATTGAGTGTCTAATTTCTTTCTTATAGAATAATCTAGACCCCCTGCAGCCATTTCGACTAACTCTTGTTCTGGCACTTGTGTGAAACATCTTGCCTTAAGCAACCTGAACCTATTTAGGTAATCATCTATAGGCTCTGAAAATTTCCTCTTAACACTGGCTAACTCCTTCAAACTTATCTTAGTCTGACCCATATAAAATTGTTCATGGAACAATCTTTCTAATTGGGTCCATGTGAATATAGAGTTCGCAGGCAAGGATGTAAACCAGGTAAACGCATTTTTTGTCAAAGAACTTGGGAAGTATTTCATTTTCAAATTTTCATTATGGGCTATTTCTCCTGCTTCGATCAAATAACGCGCTATATGTTCTATGGTGGATTCGCTAGTGTCCCCTGAAAATTTGGTAAATTTGGGGACTTTCCACCTTGGGGGTAATTCCTGTTGTAGAACATATTCAGATAATGGGGAAGCATAACTAGGCCTTTGTAATCCTACATTTACCCCATTTTGCGCCATTATCCTTTCGACCATGGCTGCTAAATTGTTTTCGGCAGGCAGGTTATTATATCGTATTCGCTGTTGCAACACATCATCAACATCTTGGTCTCTCTCGACTATTACCCTCCTAGGTTCTTGTTGAACGAGGATTTCGACACGAGGATGTTCGACCACTGCCTCTTGGTTTCTAGGGTTTGCCTGAGGATTCTCTAAAGGCCTTTGATTTATTGTGGGTTCCTCTTCGACATTCACTACTGGGTTTTGAATTACTTGTTCTCTTTGTCGCATTTGAGGAACACCAAAAAAGTCAGCAATGCGTGTCATTTGCGCAGCCAACAAGGTTGGTTTGGGTAGTGTTTTGTATTAAAGGATTAAATACTGCTCCCATTTGTTGTGTCAACATTTGGACCATATCATGATTACTTTCGTCCATTTGTTGTCGAATTACTTGCGCAGAATTATTTGTAATTGCTGGCATTTGGAAATTTGGTAGGGGTTGGTTCAATCTACTCATATTTCCACCATATCCCGACCCTTGTAGTGGTGAGGACACGTGGACCATGGCATCAGAATACAAGGATGGTGCATTTTGCAAGTTTGCCATCACTGAAGTTGGCATTCCATATGGTTGTTCTCTACCAAACATAGGCATGGAAAAATTTGTCTGAAAAGGTCTATAATTATGTCCTCCAGGAGGAGGCGTCCCCATGGGCATTGAATGTCCCATTGTGGAAGAACTAGGCATATTTTGGGAGAGCGAAACCGCTGGTATAGATCTTGTTGATGAAGGCTTAGCCTCCTCCAGAACAGGGTTTGAATCCACATTTCCCCCTGTTGAAGGGATAGGGTTGGAAACTGGAATGGTTTCATTTGGATTTGGATTATTTGGCTGATTTGCCATTCTTCTTACTCTTGTTCTTTTAGGCCTTTCTACGTCGGTTACGGCTAATTTACCGCTTCTCAAAATCATACAACGAAGTAGAAACTATTTGGCTAAGAGTTATTCTGTAAAAAATTATAAAATTTTGCACTGGTCCCACCAGGTGTGCCAATTTGTTCGCTGTTGATTTTGGCGAACAACCTCTGGTTTACCAATCTCTTATAAAACTGGGTTACTTGCAGGACCAACCACACAAATCCTGGGATACATGTGCAAATTTATCTAACTCTTAGGATAATGGTGTTTTGATGGTTTGTTTTGTTATATCTTTTATGTATGAATGGTTTGGTTAAAGAACTAAATAACAACTTCTGGCGAAAAAGGTAAATTGAAAGAAATCAAAACTTGCATAAAGTAAATGACAAAGGATAAATGACTGGGAAAAGTAAAGGCAATTATAAAAGACTCTGAAT
The DNA here is from genome assembly GCA_022829125.1 of Lathyrus tuberosus. Classification (NCBI taxonomy): domain Eukaryota; kingdom Viridiplantae; phylum Streptophyta; class Magnoliopsida; order Fabales; family Fabaceae; genus Lathyrus; species Lathyrus tuberosus. Next base: position 3,391,750 of record JALAZF010000540.1, read on the forward strand.
TTCTATAAACTTAAAAAGATGGTGTCTCACACGTACATTTCCAGATAATAAACTCTTTTCTCTCGCATGGGTACTTTGAGTATTTACAGGAATTTAGTACAAGTTTTCACACCCTCAAATTCTACAACAACTATCCTATTTATATACAAATACAATAACTGCCTAATAACGGAAAAATTCTAAATCTTTGACACTTGGCCTTCTGCATGTCTTCTTTTCTTCTAAAGCTTCCACGCGTCTTCTGCCAAACGTTATAACTCTTGAATTTGAATTTTCCCTTTGTGTCGAAACGTTGCGCCTCTTCACCTTGTCGAATTGTCGAAAAGTAACAAATGTCCCTCTTAAACTTTAAATTTCAAAACCTCCGTCGAAAGAAAACATTCTTTCCTTTTGAACATATTTTTGTACTTAGAAGAATCTGGCCAACTTTCCTTGAGTGCCATTGATCCTCGACCAGCTTCCTACATCATGAAATCTTCCCGTCGAATCATCCTATCGAATCCCCTATTGAAAAATCCAATTTCCTCTGAACCATTTCCTTGGCGTCGAAATTAGCCATCTACACGTGGTAGTTCCGGGTAAGCCTTTAGCCGAGTGGATTTATAATGTAGTTAGAACTCCACTAAAATAGTTGTATCCCATCCCATAATTTATATGTTAGGTATTTCGTTGCAGGATAAGGGAAAAAGCAAGAGGGAATAAGGAGCAAAAGATTTTCCTTCTGTCTTGCATTTTATTCTGTTGTGTATTTTGTGATCCTTTTGGTCAGACATATTGTATTTTGACCATACTCGATGTATAAGTATGCATAATCATGTACTCATGTGATACTTGTACTATTGTGTTATGTTTACCACTAGTGCAGAAATATGAAATTACATCCATTTTTTATATATTTAACACCCGTTATTGGAGGGTGTGAATTCAACGGGTGAGAAATGTCTGACAAATTTACACCCGTTTTAAAACGGGTGTAAATTTGATATTATATTACACTCTTTTTTATAGAAATCGGGTGTAAATTTTTACATATATACATTTATAGATGGTATATTACACCCTTTTTTTTGTTTAAAACGGATGTATATACATTCCAGTTTACACCCTATTTTATAGAAAACGGGTGTAAATTTGATGCTATATTACACTTTTTTTTTATAGAAATCGGGTGTAAATTTTTAAATATATACATTTATAGATGGTATATTACACCATTTTTTTGTTTAAAACGGATGTATATATATTTCACTTTACACACTATTTTATAGAAAACGGATGTAAATGTATAAATAATAGCATTTCAATTAAACGAATTTACACCCAATTTCATAAAAATCAAATGTAAAATTAGCCGTGAATACCTTAGAGATTTGCAAATTTAAAAACGCGGTGTATTACACTTGTTTTTGCTATTGATGTTGGCATGTTTACACCCGATTTTACCATTGATGTTGGCATTTTACACCCAATTTTACCATTAATGTTGGCATTTCTACACCCGATTTTACCATTAATGTTGGCATTTTTACACCCTATTTTCTTTAAATAGAATATTTGTTTTAGTTTCATAATTATATTACATTTAATTAGACTTGGAACCTATATTTTTATTTAATCAAATATTTTGCATACCACTAAACATTCAACAAACAAAAAGTACAACCAAAACAACCATCCTAACATCATGTTTACATATAATAAATTAAGTAACTACATGTTTTTCATTAATTATATGCAATACAAAACAACTACATAAACGTTTTGTTCGCTTACCATTGAGTTATCAATACCAATGAAACAAGAAAATACAGCAGCAGACAGATAAACGTACAGTAGTTATGCTTTGTCTAGATAATGAATGTCACGTAATACATTTCTAATAACATGAATCAACATCAGAACTACAATTCCTGATGAACCTCGACAATATGCACATGTCTGGAAGTTGCAACCATGACGACATAACACAAAGACACATTGCAATAGATATGTACCGATATTGACAGAGTCGTTATCTTGCGGAAGCATAGTTATATGAAAATCATCATAGAAAATGATTTCTGCCTAATCCCATTCCGATAAATTGGCAGAAAAAAAAGTTCTTTCATAACTCAACATTGGTGATACACGAGTTGAGTACACGCAGACCTGATAAGCTTCCATGGAACGATCAGCAGCTTCTTTCCTCTCGTTACCATTCTTAAACACCGCCAAATACCGATAATAATCCCCTTTCATCTTATAGAAAAAGACACTAGATTCACCCGCAGAAGATGAAGGAATAAGGTGATCATCAATAATAGTCATGATATCACTGCAAATGTTCGACAACTCAGATTCCGCCTTGTTTCTATACTCCCTTATCCTCTTCACACTCACATCATTCCCTTTTGCATCTTCCCTGTGTTCAATCGAGGATAGAATCCTCCATGAAGCCCTATGAGAAACTAAAAAATTTAGTTATCAATTTGATGATAAAAAATTATCTAAAAAATTTCAATTGGAAATCACATCAGAAACTAAAAGAATACTTGCCTTCTTAAACAAGTCAGCTGAAATTGGCAATTCCTTCAAAGCAACTTTGGCAGCAGCATGTTCTGCCTCTTTTATAGTGTTAAAAAATGTCGAGCTGTTAAATGATGTCTCACCAATAACAGTAGTGTTAAAAAATGTTGGGCTGTCAAATGATGTCCCACCAATAACAGTAGCCTTATAGCGAATGACATTAGGTAGGCCCTCATTTATAACTGTAAAAACAGGTTGATCGAGATTGAAATCATGAAATAACAGGAATTACAACACAGTTGCTTCAATTTGTATAAATATCATCAAATAAAACAATAACTTTGACATTTGCTTCTTCCCTGTATAAATAATAAGCACTCCATCATAGATTCATCTATCACTTTTTTTCTTTAATCTCTGATGACTGTCACTACAAGAAAATTGGCAAGTTGCGACGGTTAGTTTTGCCATGTTACGGCGGTTAAAACCGCCATAAATTGCAAGTCGCGACAGTATTCATACTGTCGCCAGGCAATATTGCGACGGTTGCTAAAACCGTCACTCCAACTGTCGTTGTAAGTTGTGACGGTTGTGAAACTGACGTAAATTACAGAAAACGACGGTTCAAACCGTCGTAATTATATTTACTAATTTTATATAATTTATGCTGGTTGCGACGGTTTCAACCGCCGTAATTTTATTAGTATTTTTTTTATAATTTTTTTTATTTAAATTATTATCATCTCAATTTTTTTATAATATTAATTTTTATTTAAATATTACTCTTTTTTGGTAATATTTCTATAATTTTTAATAACATAGTATGATAATATAATTTATGGTAATATTTATTTATTATTTAAATTTTTTTATAATAGTATGATAACATAATAAAATTTCAATCACAAATATCTAATATCAAATATATAACCATCATAATGTCATATACTAAAGTAACTAAAAATATATAAAATCCCAATATTATAATAATAGGCATCATAATCCCAATATTACAATCCATTGGCCAAGTGACGGACGAACAAGGGTAACACCGATTCCTGAAATAGTGTGAGGAACACTATAGCGAACTTTATGAGTGGCTTGACTCTGGCGGTGGGAGGCACGCTTAGAAACATACCAATTGAAGAAATGAGACAATTTTGGAAGATAGACTGTGAGCAAGGGAATCAGCGGAAGAAACAAGACTGAACAAAGTGACCGCGGCAGCAACGAGTCTGTGAGTATGGTCTGCATGCAGTGTCCGATGTGGTTAACCAGATCTTCAATCGACATAGAAGTGTGAAGACCAGGCAACTTAATCTGATCCAAATTGCTGAGAAACTTCAATGATTCAGCTGCTCTGCTCTTGAAACCTCTGATTGCATGAGGGTTCAACACTGCACATGATAATAAAATGTGAAATTATATCAGTTTTTGGATGATAATGATGGTGGAAGCATGAGGCAATTAGAATGATTCTAATTATAAAAGTTGTGAAAAGTTATGCTACAAACAAGTGCAATGACCATCAAACCAAATTCAAGTGATGATATAAAACAAATCGAAAGCAATTACCTGAGCTAGGTGAGGTGATTTCTTGGAAATTGTTTTCAACAGCTTTACCCATAAGATTATGTTCACTTCTGGAAGAAGATGATTGACCTGCATATCCCGATTCCATGTCCTGTTATCCAAAAATCCCAGCTTGCCCTTCACTTTTTCTATCAAAACTATCACTGGTTTCAATGTGGTCGTGAATTACAGTTCCAGTCGCAAAATAAGGAGACTCCAACACAAAATCCTGCTATTGGCTCAGAAAATTGAGACGGGGATCACACTGTATGAGATTATCAAAATGCCTCCCTAACAAACCTTGAGGGCATTGCATAAAGTGTCGCCTATAACAAAAACATAGAGAATAACATCATTAAATGAACAGAACAAAACCATTGTAGATAAGAAAACCTCAAAAATATAAAAACATGAGATGAAAAATGATTGTCACAAATATTTATGGCTTTAAAGGATATGCATAGGATAAACCTAATTCAAATTTTTTTACTGGAAACTGAGTATCTTGTCACTAATCCGAAGAACCAATCTCACAGTCCGCTGGACATGTCTGAAAAGAAATCTCCCTCTGCGAATATCTTGCAAATATTAGAATGAAAGTGAAAGATCATCACAGAAAAATACGTCAAAGGAAATGTATAAGCATGAAAAGGTTGTTTGGCACAATTACATTGTCACCAAGCCTCCTAAAATGCACATACCTGGATCAAAAAGAGAGTTGATCAAATGCACAACTTTCTCATCGCTACTAAACTCAGAGGTAAGTTTATCCGCCTTTTCTCGTAACACTAAAGCCTTAACTGCAGAGACTTAAGCCTACCCTCTCTCTGGCAGGTGAAGAACTTCCTGGTGAAACTGTAAAATCTTTCATGGACCTGGCCTTACTTCCAGCCATAGTCAAAAGGTCAAAATAATTAAAGGAAGAGGATAATATAATTGTATCTTTGTATTATTGAGCTGAAAAAATTCTGCACAACAGAAACAAGATTTTAATTTTGTTTGATTTATACAGACTTGCATTCAATAATTAAGTGCCTAATAGAATAGGATCATCTCTACCACAGAAGTAGAACGTGACAATGTAGAAAAAAACTTTTGAGTAAGTAATTCATGGTAAGTGATAGAACAAACTATTCATTTTATATACTTTACATATTGTATAAAGGAGAATAAATCTAAAATTTAGTTACTATTTAATAATAAACTTCCTAGACTATACAAAAAAATCATGAAAAAAACCATGCTTTAGATATGACTTTATTAGTTCTAAATTCAACAAACTTTACATATGACTTCATCAGTTCTAAATTTATTCATCGGAGTATCATCCCATATTTGTAAGCCTTCCCCTGCAGCCTGCCAAACATGATATAATGTTAAACTTTGGAAAATGTTAATATTGTAGTAGTAAAGTTTTGAACATAAAAGAAAATATACTCTTTGGACAGCATATACCATCAAAAGAAAGTCTTCCTTATAAACAATTGAATGAAACCTTATGAATAAGTTTCAAACTTCCGAGGATGACTTCTGCTGCAACAAGAATTTACATCTAGTTTCAGCTTACAAACCTCGCCTAATCTAGTAAACAAAATTGGTTACACCAATCAAAACCAATCACATGGTTCAACTACAACTCATAATTAACAATATAATTTTTGTTTTTCTATTAGCCCAGTTGGTAGTATATGAAATTCACAAATCTGTTATTGATGTCATTCATTTTTTCACAGTAATTGACTACTTGACTAATTTTTTTTATGAAGTGGTCACTTGTTTTGTCATCACTACTCACTACCTTTTATAAATAAAAAATAAATAATAATAATAATAATAATAATAACCTAAAAACGCACTTTAATTTTGAATCATATATCTATTTTCAACTAGAGCTCTAACTTGAAAACTAAAATAAAACAAGTGTTCTAAAACTATTAAACTTATTTAGTAACTACTCATAATGCTAGAATAATACCCGGACAATCTCCAAATGTCTACATCTGATCCGAACAGTTGCAGCTGCAATAGCTCCGACAGCAGCCGACATTGAATTCTACCAATGAAAAAGAAAGGAAGCAAGCTATTAATTGTGTTAAAACCTCACTTAACATAATATAAGTTAGTATATGAAAAATAAATTGTTTGTACAAACCTTAGTACCAGTGCCCAAATTACCATCGGAGAAAATATTTGAGCTAGAAGATTTTACAAGTCTAAGAGATCCAACAACTCTATCAACAAAAAATCCCCTTTGACTATCGTGTCTTTGCAGAGGAGAAATGTTCCCACTGACTTAGATTCAACCATTCCCAAACTTTGAAACACCTTAGATAGACCTGGCCCAATAACCTCCATCCCCTGGTAAGAACATCAACATAAAGCTCTCAGTGTCTTTTTCTTATGTGTTTCCACTTAGCATCATGAAGCGCACTTTCATGTTAAATATTCTATACTAACCCTTTTCTGTACTATGTTTAAAATCTGTCAGCATAGCAAATTTGATACTCCACCAATAATCCATTAACAGAATAGTACAAACATTAATAAAATTACGACGAGTGATTGTTATGCAGGCAACTCAACTTCCTCCTTGTTTCCCAATTACAAATTATGGGACCCCGCCATGGGTAAAAAACCAAATAAGATTATTGAGATAATTTCACAAAAGCTTTATGAAAACTCTATTGGAAGAAAGTAATGAAAATTCTATTCCCAAGTCCTTTCTTTTCATTGCCATGATAAGAAGATAGCATTAACTTATCAAGCCAATCAACTTCATCTCATCCGAAAATGCCATTTTAGCCCCAACTCATTAATAACATGCCAACACATAAGCCAAAGTTGACTTTTTGTATCAGCAACACAAAGACCCAAATTGACCTTGTCGAATAAGATGCACCAAAACTTAATTTAAATAACCATACAAGGTATCATCAGCATGATGACATTACATATTTGACCACAAGATATAATACCTAACCTTGTCTCTCCTTAAATACCGAAAGGCCTTGGTACATTGTATGGTTTCCTTCTCGCATATCAGTTGTGCAGAGTATAACATGTCACTAATGCCTCTAAGTCCCCTGCCAATAAACACCCCCTAATTAATTCTAGAGTTAATAATGAAGATAACATCAATATTTAGATAGCAACTTGGCATCAAAATCTACTGCATCAGGATTTAAAGTAACATGAATATATTTGGCTTCATACAACTTGCTATTGCATCTAACATTAATATCTTCTTAATAGCAATTGCCTCACATAAGATAAACTCCAACTGAGCCAAATGAACATGTATGTAACTCCTTAACAAGTTATGGACAACGAAATTTTAAAAACAGGGCAAAATATTATCAAAAGAGAGAAGGAAATTCTAAAAAGTAGTCCACCATAATAGTTTTCATCACTTTCCGATGTGTCATTGAAAAATATAGCTCGATGTTGATTTGCAACATCAAAAAGATTCATTATGTGACAATTAATCATTCCTTTTAAATACTGGCATGGATTTGCCTAGTACATATCCTCATGAATGCCATTGAGCCATGCTTTTCAACATCTTAAAAACTAACAATAGTTAACGATTGATCAAATCAAAGAAGGGCTAACCCAAGGGGATGAAACTAAACTGAAAATTTTCATAAATCCCATGAGAACAAAAGAATATTTTAAACCTTGGACACTTACATCAAAACTGTAAACATCTAAGAACACATTGGTGACTGTAACAGCCCGATTTTGATATTTCCATTTTCGTGTTGATTGATTCTATTTGGTTGAGTCTTTTATTTAATTTGGGCAATAATTATGTTATTGTGAAATTGGTGTTTTAATCCGATATGTTGGCGTGTTATATTATTTTACCGTTTTTGAGAGTTTTCGGGGGAAATTAGATTGGAGGGTATTTTAGACATTTCATAATTATTGTTAAATTATATATTTTTAAGTGAGAAAATGTATTATTAGATATTTGTGAGATATTTTGGTTAATTATTATAGAGGAGATATTTTAAGAAAAGTATAAAAAAGAAAGAAAAAGAATAGAAATAGAAAGTTAGAGGTGAGAAAGAGAGAAAAACAGAATTTTGAGAGCAAGAGAGAAAAAGAGAAGAGAAAAAGAAGGAAAGCTACAAATCATCAAGATCAAGCTTCCAAGAATCGAGAAATCGGGTAAGGGTGTGAAACATTGTTATTATAACTTTGTGTATGATTATGTATGAGTTTTGTATGAATGTTTTGGGTGGTTTTTATATGTTTCCGTTTATGCCGTATTGGACGAAATCGATAGAAACCGATGTTTCTACGGTCGGAAAGTCGTATAAATACATGTGTTGGTTGGTTATATGTATGTGAGCTGCTGTTTGAAGTTTCATTAAGTTTGGTTATGTTTCGGTTAGTTTTCGGTATGTTTCCGTTGTTGTTTCCGTTTAGGTCGAATTATAGGAAATTGATAGAAAACGATGTTTTCACGGTTAGAATTCGAAATAAATTACGTAGTTGTATCGAGGAAGGTTAGGTCGTCGTATGTCGTGCTTTTTATTCGATTTGGTGAAGTTTAAAAATTCTGGTTTTTGAAAGGTTGAAATTTAATCGAAAAATCGAACGTCGTAGAAATTTCGTTTATGTGTTCTAAATTGTTCTTATGTATTTGGTGGTTGCGAGTATATGTTTGTTTCGGTGAAAATGTTCGATTTAGTCGAGTTTTCGGGGATTCGGGAAAAGGACAGCAAAGTTGTAATTTGAAAAATCTGGTTTTTTGTGAAAAACAGGGTTAGGGATCGATACATAATCCCAGGGATCGATCCCTACTGTGAAAATTGGGAAAAATGGAATTTTTACTACAGCAGGGATCGATACATGCGAGTTAGGGATCGATACATGAGGTCTTTATGTATCGATACATAAAGCCTATGTATCGATACCTACTGTGCTGAAGCAGAAATTCTGGTTTGTCGGGGAAACTTCGGAAATTCATATCTCTTGAACCGTAAGTCGGTTTTGATCCCCGTTCGAAGCGTTGGGAAGCTAACGAGATGTTCTTTCTAGGAAAAATAGTTTTGGGGTCTGAACTTGGTCCAATCGGTACAGTTTTTACGAACCGTTTCGTAGTGTCGGGCGTCCGGTTTATGTTTTTGCGTTAGTTTGAAATATTCATAACTTGTTCGTTGTTTATCTGATTTGAGAGTTCTTTATATCGAATTGAAGGTATTGATATGTACTAATTGATGGTGATAAGAAATTATATTTTTAGCTGACTTTTCACCAACTTTTCCGGTAAACCGTAAATCGAATTGTTTGGTTATTTGTGAAAACGTTCAGTTGCCGTTTGGCACAATTGATGTGAATATATGTGGATTGTGTGTGATGAATGCATGACTATATTGTGGATATGTATGCATGTCAAAAGTGTCATGAGTCATGTTGTATGTGAAGCATCATGATGTGCATTCTTGCATTGTGGGGTTCTAAGATGAACCCGTTGTAACGTCGTAAGCCTTTTGAGAGGTGGGAGCGATGATTACAAACGATCGTGAGCCTTATACAAAGAGGACCGAAAGCGATCGGATTGTGAGCCTTAAGCAAAGAGGACCGAAAGCAATCCATAAACATTGTAAGCCTTTTGAGAGGTGGTAGCAATGGGTGAACATCGTATGCCCGACGGGGAGTTACGTTAAGTAACAAGCGATGGTTCCAATAAGTTCTTCAATTGAACTTGAGATGAAATGAGTCGGTACCGCATTGCATTTGCATAGAGTCGTGAGTCGGTCTCTATGATTTGCATTGGTCATCTTTGTATGTGTGCATTGGTGAGTAAACATGAATATATGTGTTTATGTTGAATGATAAGCATTGTGATGACTATGCTTGGTTTTGTGTATATATATATATGCCTTGCGATGTATATTGAATGAGATGTGATGAATTATGATAAGAATTGTATCGTTGTAATGATGCATTGAAGAATGAATATAATATGTATGTTATGTGGAATGGTAGAATGGTGAGGATGTGTTGTGTGTATACTCTTGTGTTGAGATATATAAATATATGCAACGTTATTATGATAATATTTCTCACCCTTCTGCTGTTTTATGATGCTCTATGAGGCATTGCAGAGTAGGTATGCTGGAGGTCTTTTTGGTGAAGCGTGTCTTCATTCTTTTGGTCGGTTGGCTCTGATATGTAGCACCGGGTAGCTAGGATGTATATTATTCTTTTGTGATACATTTGTATATGTATCTTGTGGATAAATGTTTATGTAAACATGAAGTGTGTTGATGAAGCATACGTATGTATATGTATGTATATATATTTTGATGTATTTCAATGTTTGGATTTTCCGCTTTAATTCTAAATATTGAGATGTGGGTGTAAGGACAAAGTTACCCCACTGTTGCATATCAATGTTTTGAGCAGGTGTTGTATGTTTTAAATTCAAGCATAATGTGACATGCCTTTTTATGCCATGCTTTAATTGTACTCTGGCGAATTTTAGAATATGTGCCTAAATGATTTAAATGATTATTTGGGGGTATAGAAAGGGGGTGTTACATTAAGTGGTATCAGAGCCAGAGTTGAGTCAGTTGTGTCTGTCTTGTAGTTGTGTTGGTTGAACTGTTGTTTAACCTTTGTTGTTATTTTTGGGAATGTTCAGAATATGGCTGGTAGAAACGATAATGCTATGGCTGCTGCTATGGAAGCATTGGCTAGGGCGGTGCAGGGTGCGCCGAATGTAAATGCTAATGAAGAGTTCAGGAAGAATCAACCACCGGTTTTCAAAGGAAGATTTGATCCCGATGGAGCTCAAAATTGGTTGAAAGAGATTGAAAGAATCTTCAGAGTTATGGACTGTACGGAAGAGAATAAGGTGAGGCTTGGATCTCACATGCTGAGGGAAGAAGCCGATGATTGGTGGGTCGGTATGCGCGAAATTCTTGAGGTGGATAATGAAGAGGTAACTTGGGAATTGTTTCGTACCGAGTTTTTGCTGAAGTATTACCCTGAAAGTGTGAAAGGGAAGAAGGAGATGGAATTCCTGGAATTGAAACAAGGTGGTATGTCAGTGGTGGACTATACTGCTAAGTTTGTGGAATTGGTTCAATTTCATTCTCATTATGCCGCGATTACTGCTGAGTTCTTAAAGTGTATTAAATATGAGAATGGTTTGCGTCCTGAGATTAAGCAAGCTGTGGGATATCAAAGAATTAGGAGGTTTTCGGATTTGACTGAATGTTGTAGAATCTTCGAGGAAGATAGCAAAGCTCGTTCTACACATTACAAGAGTTTGAACGAGAGGAAGGGAAAACAACAAGCTAGAAGTGGACCTTATGTGACACCCGCTGATAAGGGTAAATATAAGGGAAACTTTAATAAGAGATCTGGAGGAGGAAGTTCGGGGTTCATTAAATGTTTCAATTGTGGTGGAATGGGTCATAAAGCAACTGAGTGTAGGAAGCCCGTTGGAAAATGTTCTAACTGTGGAGGAATTGGGCATTCTACTGCTGAGTGTAGGAGGAATATGGTGAAGTGTTTTAATTGTGGAGAAGTGGGTCACATTAGTACTAAGTGTACTAAGCCGAAACAAGCTCAAGCGGGCGGTAAGGTGTTTGCATTGGCGGGGACTCAGACCACTAGTGCAGACCGTTTGATTAAAGGTACATGCTTTATTAATAGTACACCTTTAGTTGCTGTTATTGATACGGGAGCGACTCATTCGTTTATTTCTTCGGAGTGCGCGATGCGTTTAAATCTTGCGTTGTCTTTGATGGGTGGTGAGATGGTTATTGAGACTCCTGCTTCAGGGTCGGTAACTACATCTTTGGTGTGTATGAGTTGTCCTTTAACCATGTATGGTAAAGACTTTGTTATGGATTTAGTGTGTTTGCCGTTGGTGGGTTTGGACGTAATCTTGGGTATGAACTGGTTGCAATTTAATCGAGTTCATATAGATTGCTATCACAAGTTAGTAAGGTTTCCTTCTTTGGAAGATGATGAATTTGAGAGTTTCCTATCCACTAAAGAGTTGAAGAAACTTTTAGCGGATGAAGCTCAATTGTTTGGTTTGTTTGCATCATTGTCGGTGGAAAGTAAAGTTTCACTTGATGTGTTCCCAGTGGTGCGGGAATTTCCAGAAGTGTTTCCGGAGGATATTACGGATGTACCGCCGGAAAGAGAAGTTGAATTTTCTATTGATCTAGTTCCGGGTACTAGACCGATTTCGATGGCACCGTATCGTATGTCGGCATCGGAGTTGGTAGAATTGAAAAAGCAATTGAATGACTTGTTGGATAAGAAATTTGTAAGACCAAGTGTTTCTCCTTGGGGTGCTCCGGTATTGTTGGTAAAGAAGAAGGACGGGAGTATGCGATTATGCATTGATTATCGACAATTGAACAAAGTGACGATTAAGAACAAGTATCCGCTTCCAAGGATCGATGATTTGATGGACCAATTGGTTGGTGCGAATGTTTTTAGTAAGATTGATTTGAGATCGGGATATCACCAGATTCGTGTGAAAGGAGAGGATATTCAAAAGACGGCATTTAGGACACGGTATGGTCATTACGAATATTCCGTGATGCCATTCGGGGTTTCTAATGCGCCGGGTGTGTTTATGGAATACATGAATCGTATTTTTCATGAACAGTTGGATCGTTTTGTGGTTGTGTTCATCGATGATATTTTGATTTACTCTAAGTCTCAAGAGGAGCATGAAGAGCATTTGAGAATTGTGTTGCAAATTTTGAAAGAGAAACAATTGTATGCTAAGTTGTCAAAATGTGAATTTTGGTTGTCGGAAGTAAGTTTCCTTGGACATGTTATTTCCGGTAGTGGTATTAGTGTTGATCCATCCAAGATAGATGCGGTGATGCAATGGGAGGCTCCTAGGTCGGTTACGGAGATTCGAAGCTTTTTAGGCTTGGCGGGTTATTATCGGAGGTTTATAGAAGGATTTTCGAAGTTGGCACTTCCTTTAACGCAATTGACTTGTAAAGGAAAGGCGTTCATTTGGGATATTCATTGTGAAGAGAGTTTCAATGAGCTAAAGAGAAGGTTGACAACGACTCCGATCTTGATTTTGCCTAATCCTAATGAACCATTTGTTGTGTATTGTGATGCTTCATTGACAGGTTTAGGTGGTGTTTTGATGCAAGATGGAAAAGTTGTGGCATATGCTTCACGACAATTGAGAGTGCATGAAAAGAATTATCCTACGCATGACTTGGAGTTAGCGGCCGTGGTGTTTGTTTTGAAAATATGGAGGCATTATCTTTATGGTGCGAAATTTGAAGTTTTTAGTGATCACAAGAGCTTGAAATATTTATTTGATCAAAAGGAGTTGAACATGAGACAACGAAGATGGTTAGAGCTTTTGAAGGATTTTGATTTTAGTTTGAATTACCATCCGGGTAAGGCGAATGTGGTGGCTGATGCCTTAAGTCGAAAGTTGTTACATATGTCCGCATTAATGATGAAAGAATGGGAACTTTTGGAGGATTTCAGAGATTTGAGTTTGGTTTGTGAAATGACGCCGCGAAGTGTGAGACTTGGTATGTTACATGTTACGAATGATTTTCTTGCAACGGTTAGTGAAAAGCAAAAATTGGAGTTGAAGTTCGTTGATTTAATGTTGAATGAGAATGAGGATTTCAAGGTTGATAATTTTGGAGTTTTGAGATTCCGTGGTCGTATTTGTATTCCCGATGATGCGGAGTTGAAAAAGATGATATTGGAAGAAGGGCACCGAAGTAACTTAAGTATTCATCCGGGAGCGAACAAAATGTATCAAGATTTGAGGAAAATCTTTTGGTGGTCCGGATAAAAGAGGGATGTTGCTCAATTTGTATATGCATGTTTGACTTGTCAAAAGTCGAAGGTGGAACATCAGAAGCCTAGTGGTTTGTTGCAACCGTTGGATATTCCGGAATGGAAATGGGATAGTATATCGATGGATTTTGTTACGGGATTGCCGAATACGCAAAGAGGTCATAATGCTATTTGGGTGATTGTTGATAGGCTTACTAAATCTGCTCACTTTATTCCAATTGATATTAGTTATCCTTTGGAGAAGTTAGCCGAGATTTATGTTCTTGTGGTGGTGAAGTTACATGGAGTTCCTAAGAGTATTGTATCGGATAGAGATCCTAGATTTACATCAAGGTTTTGGGAGAGTTTACAAAAGGCTTTGGGTTCTAAGCTAAGATTGAGTTCGGCTTACCATCCGCAAACAGATGGTCAAACCGAGAGGACGATTCAATCGTTAGAGGATTTGTTACGTGCTTGTGTGCTAGAGCAAGGTGGTGCTTGGGATAGTTATTTAGCGTTGATTGAGTTCACCTATAATAACAGTTTTCATTCGAGTATTGGTATGGCACCATTTGAGGCTTTGTATGGTCGGAGATGTCGAACACCTTTGTGTTGGCATGAAACCGGCGAGAGGACGATAGTTGGACCGGAAATGGTACAACAAACGACGGAGAAAGTGAAGCTTATTCGGGAAAGGATGAAAGCTTCTCAAAGTAGACAAAAGAGCTATCATGACAAGAGAAGGAAAGATCTTGAGTTTCAAGAAGGCGACCATGTGTTTTTGAGAGTTACACCGGTTACGGGTGTGGGTCGTGCCTTGAAGTCGAAGAAGTTGACTTCTCGTTTTATTGGTCCGTATCAGATTATTGCACGTGTTGGCGATGTGGCTTATCGGGTGGCGTTGCCTCCGAACCTTTCGAATTTGCATGACGTATTCCATGTTTCGCAACTTCGGAAATATGTTCCGGATCCGTCACATGTTATTCCTATGGACGAGGTGGAAGTGAGAGATAATCTTACGGTTGAAGTTTTACCGATTAAGATATTGGATCGCGAAGTTAAGAAGTTAAGAGGTAAAGATATTGCGCTTGTGAAAGTGGCGTGGGGAGGCGCTTCAGAAGGCAATATGACTTGGGAATTGGAAAGTGGGATGCGCGAGTCGTATCCGGAGTTGTTTGAATCAGGTAATATTTTCGAGGACGAAAATTTCTAAAGTGAGGGAGAGTTGTAACAGCCCGATTTTGATATTTCCATTTTCGTGTTGATTGATTCTATTTGGTTGAGTCTTTTATTTAATTTGGGCAATAATTATGTTATTGTGAAATTGGTGTTTTAATCCGATATGTTGGCGTGTTATATTATTTTACCGTTTTTGAGAGTTTTCGGGGGAAATTAGATTGGAGGGTATTTTAGACATTTCATAATTATTGTTAAATTATATATTTTTAAGTGAGAAAATGTATTATTAGATATTTGTGAGATATTTTGGTTAATTATTATAGAGGAGATATTTTAAGAAAAGTATAAAAAAGAAAGAAAAAGAATAGAAATAGAAAGTTAGAGGTGAGAAAGAGAGAAAAACAGAATTTTGAGAGCAAGAGAGAAAAAGAGAAGAGAAAAAGAAGGAAAGCTACAAATCATCAAGATCAAGCTTCCAAGAATCGAGAAATCGGGTAAGGGTGTGAAACATTGTTATTATAACTTTGTGTATGATTATGTATGAGTTTTGTATGAATGTTTTGGGTGGTTTTTATATGTTTCCGTTTATGCCGTATTGGACGAAATCGATAGAAACCGATGTTTCTACGGTCGGAAAGTCGTATAAATACATGTGTTGGTTGGTTATATGTATGTGAGCTGCTGTTTGAAGTTTCATTAAGTTTGGTTATGTTTCGGTTAGTTTTCGGTATGTTTCCGTTGTTGTTTCCGTTTAGGTCGAATTATAGGAAATTGATAGAAAACGATGTTTTCACGGTTAGAATTCGAAATAAATTACGTAGTTGTATCGAGGAAGGTTAGGTCGTCGTATGTCGTGCTTTTTATTCGATTTGGTGAAGTTTAAAAATTCTGGTTTTTGAAAGGTTGAAATTTAATCGAAAAATCGAACGTCGTAGAAATTTCGTTTATGTGTTCTAAATTGTTCTTATGTATTTGGTGGTTGCGAGTATATGTTTGTTTCGGTGAAAATGTTCGATTTAGTCGAGTTTTCGGGGATTCGGGAAAAGGACAGCAAAGTTGTAATTTGAAAAATCTGGTTTTTTGTGAAAAACAAGGTTAGGGATCGATACATAATCCCAGGGATCGATCCCTACTGTGAAAATTGGGAAAAATGGAATTTTTACTACAGCAGGGATCGATACATGCGAGTTAGGGATCGATACATGAGGTCTTTATATATCGATACATAAAGCCTATGTATCGATACCTACTGTGCTGAAGCAGAAATTCTAGTTTGTCGGGGAAACTTCAGAAATTCATATCTCTTGAACCGTAAGTCGGTTTTGATCCCCGTTCGAAGCGTTGGGAAGCTAACGATATGTTCTTTCTAGGAAAAATAGTTTTGGGGTCTGAACTTGGTCCAATCGGTACAGTTTTTACGAACCATTTCGTAGTGTCGGGCGTCCGGTTTATGTTTTTGCGTTAGTTTGAAATATTCATAACTTGTTCGTTGTTTATCTGATTTGAGAGTTCTTTATATCGAATTGAAGGTATTGATATGTACTAATTGATGGTGATAAGAAATTATATTTTTAGCTGACTTTTCACCAACTTTTCTGGTAAACCGTAAATCGAATTGTTTGGTTATTTGTGAAAACGTTCAGTTGCCGTTTGGCACAATTGATGTGAATATATGTGGATTGTGTGTGATGAATGCATGACTATATTGTGGATATGTATGCATGTCAAAAGTGTCATGAGTCATGTTGTATGTGAAGCATCATGATGTGCATTCTTGCATTGTGGGGTTCTAAGATGAACCCGTTGTAACGTCGTAAGCCTTTTGAGAGGTGGGAGCGATGATTACAAACGATCGTGAGCCTTATACAAAGAGGACCGAAAGCGATCGGATTGTGAGCCTTAAGCAAAGAGGACCGAAAGCAATCCATAAACATTGTAAGCCTTTTGAGAGGTGGTAGCAATGGGTGAACATCGTATGCCCGACGGGGAGTTACGTTAAGTAACAAGCGATGGTTCCAATAAGTTCTTCAATTGAACTTGAGATGAAATGAGTCGGTACCGCATTGCATTTGCATAGAGTCGTGAGTCGGTCTCTATGATTTGCATTGGTCATCTTTGTATGTGTGCATTGGTGAGTAAACATGAATATATGTGTTTATGTTGAATGATAAGCATTGTGATGACTATGCTTGGTTTTGTGTATATATATATATGCCTTGCGATGTATATTGAATGAGATGTGATGAATTATGATAAGAATTGTATCGTTGTAATGATGCATTGAAGAATGAATATAATATGTATGTTATGTGGAATAGTAGAATGGTGAGGATGTGTTGTGTGTATACTCTTGTGTTGAGATATATAAATATATGCAACGTTATTATGATAATATTTCTCACCCTTCTGCTGTTTTATGATGCTCTATGAGGCATTGCAGAGTAGGTATGCTGGAGGTCTTTTTGGTGAAGCGTGTCTTCATTCTTTTGGTCGGTTGGCTCTGATATGTAGCACCGGGTAGCTAGGATGTATATTATTCTTTTGTGATACATTTGTATATGTATCTTGTGGATAAATGTTTATGTAAACATGAAGTGTGTTGATGAAGCATACATATGTATATGTATGTATATATATTTTGATGTATTTCAATGTTTGGATTTTCCGCTTTAATTCTAAATATTGAGATGTGGGTGTAAGGACAAAGTTACCCCACTGTTGCATATCAATGTTTTGAGCAGGTGTTGTATGTTTTAAATTCAAGCATAATGTGACATGCCTTTTTATGCCATGCTTTAATTGTGCTCTGGCGAATTTTAGAATATGTGCCTAAATGATTTAAATGATTATTTGGGGGTATAGAAAGGGGGTGTTACAGTGACCATGAGAAAATTGATAAATAAAGAGGTTTCTTCAAAATACAAACCTGTGATCTAGAAAATATTCATAAATCCCTTGTGTCTTCATCATCCCATATGGGTTCAATAGAAGAATCTTTCCCAAAAGCAGAAGAAACAGACTCGTCGCCACTAGTAACCCGTTGAAAGGAGCTGTCAACAATCAACAGTTGTAATGACCATCGATGTTCATAAGCAGTGTTAACTGGCGACACAGTTGTTAAGGAATTTGGAACTAGTGTGGCATGGTGAAAGAAGAATAGTTTACAGAAAATGAAATCACATGTAAGGGTTTTTTGATTCAAAGAATTTTAACTTTTTTTAGGGAAAGAATTTTAACACGTTAGGGTTTTTGTTGAGACTTGAAGAAAAGAATGAAATCTTGGAGATGCAAGAACGATTTATGGAACAAAATGGAATTTCTGAGGCGCTGAGCTAAAAATGTGAACAAGTTTTGAAAAACCTACGCGACATTGTATTGACGACGGATGTAAAATGTGTAAACTGCCGAAAACTTTGTGCTAGGACGGTTTTGTAAACCGACTTGGGCCTTCAATTGAAATGTATTTCTTATTCTTGAGAAAAAAATTGAGGCGGTTGGCATTAACTGTCATAGCAACTGTCGCAGATATCAAACAATGACAGTTTTTACACAAGGGTCACA
This sequence comes from Lathyrus tuberosus, assembly GCA_022829125.1. NCBI lineage: Eukaryota > Viridiplantae > Streptophyta > Magnoliopsida > Fabales > Fabaceae > Lathyrus > Lathyrus tuberosus. The sequence goes on from JALAZF010000540.1 coordinate 3,410,377, forward strand.
ATTCATGTGTCGCAAAATGGAGAATTTCTTGTAGTGTGTGATTGTGGATCACAAGTAAGTGCAGCAGCTGCAGATTCAACATGTGTAAGAAGATATTCATATATCTTCTTCCTCATCTATTAATTATCTCTACCGGTATCTGGCACGATTCTCCATCGTTTTTGCTTGATACCATCTCATCCAACCAATCATTTACGCTTTTTAGTAGAGTTAGCATGCATGCTATCTGACCATTGTTTAACAAACCAATGTCACCATCACTGTCCAAGAATTTGTTAACAAACAACAAAAACCAATCTCGCGACCGCAATTGCAGCGTGTCAGCTAAGTTAACTGCCTCGTCAAGTCCATTTCCTCTGATCCAATCTGGAAGAGGTTGGACTAGTTGCTTTTTCACATTTGCTAATCCGTCACACGTTACTAATGAAAGAACTATGATGCATATATGTGTAATCTAAACTATAATACTTGCTTTTAAAATAACTAGAAGATGATAGCTGGTTACTCAGTTTCAGCTTTTCGGGTAAACTAACTAAGGAGGCATATTCATGATACATAGACGACATCCTTTTTGTGTCTATATCTGTATATGATTATATATCATGTTATAACCATGCATACGGTAATTCCAATAGTTTATAAGGGGAAATGAGAAAAGATTAACAAACCTCTAGATGTATAGAGACCAAGCCTGGCCATGCACGTGAAATTATATGTTGAGAATCTGCAATGAAAAATTACATTGTCAAACTGTAAATTTTCAGCATTTGATTAGGTGGTCAGTGGTCAATCGTTGTAAGTAATTTTAAACAAGAAAAATCACCATATTGCAACCCCACCCCACCCTCTGTTTCTTTTTCTCTTTGTTGCTAATATTGGTTACCGAGGAGTACTAAGCAGACAAAACAATTATCAAAATGGCATATGTTGCCTGTTTGGTGCTTATTGATATTTTGATCATCTCGAAGGTTCAACTTAATCAAATTAGAGACTTCATCTACAGATTCACGTCCATTTGCTTTGCACCAATTATTCCCATCACTAATATTCTGGAAAAATAAAAGAAACGAACAACAAACAATCTTAGAAGAGATTGAGCTATACAAAAATAAGTGATAAATATGCAAGTAAACATAAAGTTAGTCTATAACTTTGGAAAAAGAGAATGAGATTTACCACAAACTTCCTCTATGGAGAATCAATATTGAATGGTTCCTTTGAAAAACCTTCAGAGTATGACACTGCATACATATACATACTTGATAAGTGAACATAAATCATACAGAAAATTATCATTATTTCACTTATCATGAACATATCCATAATTCCAACCAATTCAAAACTGCTATAAAATTACAAGTAAACTGGGTCACTTTCAGTAAATTGTAATCACATGCACTTATACTTATAATTCCACATAAACAAACTTCAAGGTGATCCAAGTTATATGACATCATAATTTCAACACTGATGTGTTTTGGTTTCTCTTTATTTGTTGCTAAACCACACTTTTTGAGTTCCATTCAATTTATACTACTACGTTCTTTCATTTTCCAGTATCAGCATAATAATAAGTTTGTTAATTATAAAAGACAATTATGTCTACAGATCATGAATTCATTGTGCTTTTGAACAAGGGGCCACAAGATATCCAATCTATTTGAATTTATGTTGCTTTAACTTCACGACAAATAACTTGTCCATTAATCTCAGAAGGTTTTCAACCACGAATCATCCTGATGCATAATAGTTTTATAACATTTTATTTACATACAGAACACGTTGCCATTAACTCTATGCTACTAGGAAGATATTAACATTGCAATAAGCTTGTTTAACTAAATAATTTTATGAATCCAATCATTGTATGTATGTACTAACTAACCTTTGTTGCTTCATCTGACAACTATCATTCCTATAGAATCTCTTCAAACATCACAAAATCCTTGGATGCAGATCCTTTGACATCTGATTCTAATCCATTTTGAAGGATTTAGCCATGTATCCTCCTGTCGCAATTCGATCCTTGTGAGTAATTAATGCAGTAGGTTTTTTTTTAATAGGAAAAAATTCATTTATAGGATACTAAGGGGTATCCGAACCCAACTACAAAACCAACCTTGGACTCGCCTTACAAAAAATCTATCGGTGATTTGATCCAGTCGTAATAATTACAAGTAAAATTAAGTTTTTTCCCAATCCACCTCCAAGCTAGAATGACTATGTTATGGACAATTGTATCATCACACCAAATTTCATCAGAAAACACAATACTATTCCTAACTCTCCACAAGCTCCAACAAATGATAAGCCATAAACCGACTGCATTTTTTATGGCAACACCAGTCGAATGTAAAGAAGAAGTCCAACACCTTAAGTGATTAACCACAGAACCTTTCAAAGAAACCACCACCCCGATCCAATCAAGAATTTTCTTCCATGCCAATAAGGATTTGGGAAAGTAAAATAAGAGATGAAGAACATTTTCTTCAACCTGAAAACATAGGGGGCAAACTTTTTCATAAGGAGACGCAATGATGCCGCGTGCACATAAATTGTCCCGAGATGGAAGACGATTGTGAATTAGACGCCAACCAAAAACCACCGTCTTAATAGGAGAAGAAGCCTTCCAAATAAGATTAAAAGCTACCACGGACTCAGTCGAAAGGTTGTGTGTTACTAGTTTCCTTTTAATAAAAAACTCGTATGCCGAATGAACAGAGAAATCCCCAACTGAATTAAGCTTCCATGATAACCTGTCATAACAGTCCCTATGCAACGTATGCTCCTGAAGAAGTAACAATAGATTTTCCTCCTGCTGCACTAGAACCAGACTGCCCTCGTCCTGATTTAAATCAACTTTCCAATGCCAAAAATCGTCATTCCAACTACCATTGTCATCCACCGTACTTCTCTTATTTATAGCAGCATTATATAAATCAGGGAACAAGGAATCCAAGGTCTCACAGCCGCACCAGGTTGACATCCAAAAAGAAGTCGTTTGTCCATTTCCAATCATCGAATTCATGTGTCTATAAATTGAATCATTTCCAAAATCACGAGATAAAGCAAGAATGTCACGCCACCACAAGGATCGTTTGACCGTGCCAAGTTCTGCAGCGCCACGTACCAAGGTCGAAGAAACATTGTCGTATCGCGCCTGCATAATATCAAACTAGATATGCTGTTTAGGAGACATAAATTTCCAAACCCATTTAACTAGCAAAGCCTCATTCAAACATTGAATGTACATGATATCCAAACCCCCGGCTTCCCTTGGTTTACACACCATATCCCATAGAATCCAAGCTATACCCTTCTTTAAAGGTGAACCATTCCACATAAAATTCCTTTGAAGTGCTGTTAACATTTTGGTGACCTTTTTCGACATTCTATAAAATGACATATAATGGACTGGTAGGTTTGTTAGAACAGATTTTATAAGTGTGATTCTGCCCCCCATCGATAAAAGTCGCCCTTTCCATGATGCTAACCTGCCTTGAACCTTATCTAACACCGGTTTCCAAAATGAAATCAATTTATCGTTACCGCCAATCTGAATTCCGAGAAATTTGAACGGACAATTTTGAATTTTACATGATAGAAATCTTTCTGCCGCCTTTAAAAACAATTCTTCCACACCAATCCTAATAAGGATGCTCTTATTGAAGTTGATTTCTAAACCCGACATTAATTGGAACCCTCTCAGAATCACTTTGAATGCCCAAATATTGCTCCGGGTAGCTTCACCGACAATTACTGTATCGTCTGCGTATTGAAGCAGGTTCAGTGTGTTCTTCTGATTTATCTTAAATCATTGGAATATACCAACTTCCTCTGCCTTTTTCATCATAGAAGCTAATCCTTCAGCAGCAATAACGAAAAGGTATGGAGATAATGGACCTCCTTGTCGAAGACCACGAGAAACTTTGAAGTCACGTGAAGGGCTTTTGTTCACTAGCACGGACATAAAACTATTGAATGTCGTACCTACCTTCGATCCAACCCATAAACTTACTACCAAAACCCATAACCTTCATAACCTGTCTAATATATGACCACTCGGTGCAATCATACTCCTTCGCGAAATCAACTTTAAGGAATAAACTCTTGAGTTTACTTCTCCTAGAATAATCAACCACCTCGTTCATAGATAGAACTCCATCAAGTAAATTCCTCCCTGTGATAAAAGTTGTTTGAGATGGAGATATAATACCATTCAGAACTCTCTTTAACCTGCCCGCCAAGAGTTTGGCAATCACCTTATAAACACTACCCACAAGACAGATTGGTCTGTAGTCATCAAGGTTTTTAGGATTTTCAATTTTGGGAATAAGGGCCAGAAAAGAAGAGGAAAGTACCTTCGGAAGTTTAGCTTTGTAGAAAAATTCATTAATACATGCTGTGAAATCGTGACCTACAATGTCCCAGCATTTTTGGAAAAACTCCAGGTTGAACCCGTCCGGACCCGGGCTTCTGTCACCTTTACACTGAAAAACTGCCTCTCTGATCTCAGTTTCCACAAAACCTTCTTCTAAAGAGTTCCTCTCCATCTCAGTTAGACACTTGAAATGTTCAGGGTTCACACGCATCAAAGGTTTATTGGTATAAGTTAATCTTTTTTCAAAATGATCCGCAATTGCTCCTTTCACACCAGTAACGTCTTCGACAATCAAATCATTCACCATCACCTTATTTATTGTATTCATCAGATTACGGTGTCGAATAACCGAGTGAAAATAACTTGTGTTCCTATCTCCACCTTCAATCCATCTTGTAGCAGCCTTCTGTTGAAGTAAACTTTCTTTGATCCTTAAACACTTCCATAACTTATCTTCCTCTTTCTTATAATTCATAACAGTATGGTCAATCCTAATATCCTCATTCTCTGCCAACATATCTTCTGCATTATTTAGGATCACAGTGTTCTCCTCAATGTTGGTATCTATCCATCCAAATATATTTATATTCCACCATCTAAGTTTTGACCTTAATGCCTGAAGTTTCTTGGTCAATACATAAGTACTGCTACCTTGAAATTCAAAGGATTCCCAAGTTTGTTTTATGAACTGCATAAAGTGAGGATGTTGAAACCAGCATCGTAGCATTCTAAATGGCTTAGGACCCCAATCTATACTCCTCATTGATAACCAAACAGGTCTATGGTCGGAGATATCACGCGACCCAACCTTTTGGCAAGCCGTATTCCAACCATTTAGTAAGCCAGTTAAAACCAGAAATCGATCAATTCTGCTTCAAGCATTGGCAGCAGGACTATACCAGGTGAACCTATTTCCATTTGTTGCCAAATCGATACATCCGGACATTTGAATGAAGTCTTTAAATTCTAGCATCAATCTTTTATTGTAACTGCCTCTTCCTTTTCTTTCTCTTGTACTTTTTATAGCGTTGAAATCGCCGCCAATTATCCACTCTCATGTCTCTTGTTTTGATTTAATGCTCAAGATATTGCTCCACAAAGCTCTTTTTTCATTGTTATTACATGATGAATAGATATTAAAAAAGTAACACAATTTATTCTTCCAAACAACCTTAAGCCCCAGATATCCTTTCCCTATGTAACTACAAATCGGATCAAGGATATTTTCCTTCCATATGGTGATAATACCTCCAGATGAGCCTACAAAATTTGAGGCCGACCATTGACACTTCTCGTTACCCCATAATTTATGAACCACCACATCACTCATGATTTCACATTTAGTTTCCTGTATGAATACTATATCAGCCCCCCTTTTCTTCAACAGTTCACGAATTTTACGCTTCTTAACCAAGCTACCACATCCCCTCACATTATAAGTTACTATATTCATAAAGAATCAATAGCTGCCACCTTCTTGACTTTCCTCGCATTTTTTTCTTCTTCTTCCAAGTTACGAATTATGGATTCAAAAGCCTCATCATCCTCTTCCGCTTCTATTCCCAATCTTCTAATGGAGTTCCACACACGGTTAGGCAAACCAGACAATTTTGTTTTAATTCTAGAATTACTTCTCAGAATCTCTTCATCTCCAATTGACCCAGAGCTCTGCCTATTAGATTCCTCAGAAAAACTAGTAATTGAGTCTTTTGATTCAGCAGAGTATGTGTCACTAACATGAGTCAATGGTGTAGACATTTTATCTGCTGACAGTAGAGTAGAATAGTAAGATGGCGTAAACGGAATCTTCAGGTTCCTGTAAATATCTCCTAATGATTTCTTCTTCCTCTGTTGTTTATTACATCCCATTGGATCTTTATCTTTAGATATCAGTCCACCAAGGGGAGCGCTTCCCAATTCTATGTCTGCAACACCCACGAGGTCCTTTGAGTGTCCAACAACTGATTCCTTGGCATTCGCATTATATAAAAGTTGTACTTTTTCCAATATTTTGTCTTCTCTGTTTTGTATCCTGCATAGGTTGATCCTTCTCTAACTCATCTTTTCGCATACCTGTGTCAATGGTACAATCCACATCTGATACATTCACAGCAGACAAGGGTCCCACATAGTCGTTTTTATCCGTTGAATCCCTCTGATACCCCAAACGTGTTTTAAACGTTTTCACGCCAGATACCATGTCCCGAGGACCTGCTACATTACAATTCCTTTCATTCCAATCAATGAGGTCCACCTCTTTGCCCACTGCATTAGAAGCAAGGTTTATCTTATGGTTAATATCCGGTGGATCCAGTTCATCCTGTAACGTTTCTTCTACCTCGCTACCAGAAGAAACAATCTCAGAGCTGTTAACTGAGATGTCATCCAAGAACTTGCCATTATTCTTTGAGCATTCTGCCGGAGCTTCCTCAATCATCTTAATGCAAAAGTTTTGTTCGTTGACTTCAATAGTAATGACTTCATTCAAGTTCATGGCAAACTTTGTTCGAATCAGAATTCTAGCAACATCAAACTTTTCGTGTCTTTGGGTTTCTATATCAGCTTTGACAAAAACACCGACCGTTCCTGCTAAAAGGTTGAAAAATTTTTCACCCCAAACATGGCAAGGTAAACCAAATATTCTGACCCACGTTAACCTCTCACAATCCACGTCCGATGGCATCCAAGGATGAATGTCGGAAAACCATTTCCCAACCCATTCTTTGTGTTTCTCTATCATCTTCTTGATGTCTCCACTCACCTCTTCTTCTAATAGAACCAGATTAGCACCCATAGGATTTGCTTTAAATTTGCAATAACCTTCCATATGGAGTGCCTCCTGAAATTCATAAGGATCACCTGGCTTTTCCATTTTGCCTACAAAAGCTTGTTGAAACCGCTCGATGCTCTCGTCCTCAACATCGAACTTGAGATGAGCGAATTTAGGTTTATCGCCCATGAGCATCCTCTCATTACGATTTTGTATCCTATCTCCTTTAGCGATTTCCACATAAGATTGTTTACCCTGCCAATGCATATGTTTTTGTTTTATCCCAACATCACTCCAGTTCTTATCTGCCACTCTTGGTCTCGATTTCTCAGCACCATTCGGCCTAGCTTCTCTTTTAAAACGTGGTATATTTGCAAACATCTTCCTGCCGTTAAGGACAATGTTGTCCAACTTAATTGCGAGAAGATGTTCATCAGGCTCCTTTTTGAATCTAACGAAACCAAACCTTTTTCCACGCTTATCTAATCTCGCAGGTATGAACACCTCAAGAACCAGACCAAACTCCTTAAACACGTTGAACATTTCTTTAGCCTCGAATGCTTCTGGAAATTCAGTGAAGAAAAAAGAGGATGTTTTACTTAAGTCTTGTTGAGTTGCTTTGTTTCCATTAGCTCTCCATACCGATCTTCTTACGATGTAATTCTTCCTTACTTTATGATTTCTCACTTGTTCCCAGGCTTCGTCTTGGTCCATCTTTGCAACCCAAAACGCACAAAAACAAATCCCAGAAACTAGCTAACAACCGCCAACCCGGGCAAAACCGTAATTCGACCGATAAAATGAAAGCAAATCTAAAAACCCAGTTAGCGAAGAACCACTATATAAGAAGACTCAAAGGGAGGAAGGTCCCTAATTCGAAAATTAGGACTTTAAACCAAACCCAGAGAGCCTAACAATGATCCTCTAAAAACTGGTTCTAGATCCACAAAACTAAAAAATGAATGAGAAATATTAATGAACTTGATACATTTTGGCGAAATAGTTGTGGTTGGAAGCTGGATGAATGTTCAATAGTGTAAAAAACCTAGAGAGAAGGGAGACTCTCTCTCTCTCTAAAAATATCCGTTCAAGATCTTCAATTTTAATTTCAAAACAATGCAGTAGGTTATACTTCAACAATTATGGACTAATTCCCCTGTTTGAATTGCTACACAAATGCTTGGCAAAATACTCCAGAAACTAGGTGTTGTATATCTCGTCTTCAACAACAAAGCAATTTGGCTATAACAGTATAAAATAATTAGAGGTCATTAGCAGTAATACCACAACGAATTTATTGACCCCAAATAAAACAATGACAACATTTAGACATGGTTATCCTGATAAAATGTACTCCAATGAATGATCTATCAACTAGAAGTCAAACTAAATATATTTTTGACAGAGTTATTCTTGTTCTCGGCAGTCAAACTAAATATATAAACAGATCAGTCATTAGTATATAACATTGTGAATTTCACTTCTATGATTTCTATTCTACCAATTGTTGGAACGAGAAATAATATTTTAAACCAAAAGTTATTTAACTAAAAAAGAAATGTTGGAGCCCGTAACTAATTCGATTAACTCTTTCAAGCCTCCATGGATAACTCTTTCAAGCCTCAAATTTCTTAGATTTTGCATAGGGAATTGGAAGCTTGTCATCGATATATCACCAAAACAATAGCACAGAGCTAATACTTGTAACTTCACCAAGGTCATAATTAATTTTGTCACGACGATATCCGATATTACCTGGAGAAAACCATAACCACAAAGATACACAACAAACAAAAGTTTAGAAATCTGATAAGGGTGTGTGAGAACTGAAGAACAGAGTCACACAGCAGAAAAACAAGAACTAACTTAAAAAGAGAAGCATACATCTCATATGCTTACATGTTTCAGTAGAGATAATATGATATGCTAGTATCGCGTTACATATAGTCGAGAATAAATCGGATTACCCTGAGTCTATACTTGTAGAATACATAACCAGCTAGACCTGTTATCGCAACAACTGCTATGACCACAAACGCAAGTACCTTTCCAAATTTTGATCCATTTCTTTTTGCGAATGTTAAAACAAAAATTATAATCTTGGACTACGAACTACGATGTGAAATCTTTTGTTACAGTAAGGATTTGAATGTCTTACTAATGCAAATATCTTGTTCCTTGATATAAAGAAGATTTCCTTTGCATTTGCAATCGTAACCTCCCCAAGTGTCCTTGCAGCTGCAACCGTCGCACTGACAAGCACTTTTTTCCTTACATTCATCAATATCTGAATCAAGTCAAAAGAGATTTACAATAGTTATATTTTTTTTGTTGCAAAATCGGTCATATAAAGGCGATAGAGTTTTTGAGATTGTTGCGGAAACAAATATTACCTTCATATAAACGGTAGTAAGAGTTGTTGTTCTGTTTCGATGCCTTAATTTTGGTTAATATAGTGTTCTGTAATAGGCAAACTGTGTCTTATAGAAAGTTATGAAAATATACATATTTTTCTTGACAATACAGTACTTTTATTGCATTATAACTAATAGGAACATTACAATTTATTGTAAATATGTTATCAAATATATCTACATAAGAAAACAATGTGGATAACTGTACATCAGTTTGAAAATATTCCAGAATCTTTGGTGATAATGAAAATCATGCCTTAACTTCTTAGACCATTAATCCATTAACATTTTACTATTAAGTATTTATATATATTATTGCTATATCTGAAAATAACCATTCTCTCATTCTTGCAGTAAATAAAAACATCAGCAGAGTTTAAAAATTAAAACAGCCCAGACAAAAAAAAGTACCTTTAACATCAACAAAACTAAGATTCATTACACGCAAATTTCTATTTCAGAATAAGAGTGAATTTAGCTTATTCTGCTATGCTATCCTTATCATCATCATCATCGTCGTCGTCTCTCAGTTCAAGATCGTCAAGCTCAGCAAGCAACTAATTGAATGGAACAGAAGGCAGGTCTTCACCCTCAACTACAGATGACACCTCAGATGGCTGATAGTCTTTATTTTGGAATAAAGAAATGTTGAACCGCAATTCTGGGTTTTTTTCAATGTCTTTCAAGAATTGTTCATATTCTGAGGCAATCCTATCTTCATTAACCTTCCCATCAACTTCCATGACAAGTGACTTAAGCTTCCATGACCGAGGCTTCGGGCGTCGCCTCTGCCGTTTCTCTTCATAACTCTTCTTTATTAAAACCACTTCAGGGATATAACCTCTGTATTTGTCCAATTCCATGTCATTAGGCTTTAAAAGATGATCCAAGTGAGTTTTGATATTAAACATTATGTCATTCTTTCCGAAATCAAACACACGAGCCACTTGAGCATAAGCTAACACATATTTCGTGCCACCAACAATAACCTCGGATGAAACAAGCACAATATCCAACACGATGTATTCCACTAACTGTCTACTAGTAAGTAAGGACTTAAAAGATGTCCTCTAATACTGATCAATGTAACAACCCGATTTTGATATTTCCATTTTTGTGTTGATTGATTCTATTTGGTTGAGTCTTTTATTTAATTGGGCAATAATTATGTTATTTGTGATATTGGTGTGTGAATATGTTATGTTTGCATATTATGTGATTTTACCGTTTTTGAGAGTTTGCGGGGAATATTAGATTGGAGGGTATTTTAGATATTTCACATTTAATGATAGTTAGTTAGTTAGTAGATATTTTGAGAAAATATAAAGAAATAGAAAGAAAAAAAAGTATAAGAAAGAAAAAGAATAGAAATAGAAAGTTAGAGGTGAGAAAGAGAGAAAAACAGAATTTTGAGAGAAAAAGGAGAAAAGAGAAGAGCAAAGAGAAAAGTGTGGAAAATCACCAAGATCAATCTTTCGGAGTCGATTTAATCGGGTAAGGGTGTGAAATATTGTTATCCTAACTTTGTGTATGATTATGTATGTGTTTTGTGTGGATGTTTTGGTTGGTTTTCCATATGTTTCCGTTTATGCCGTATTTGACGAAATCGATAGAAACCGATGTTTTTACGGTCGAAAAGTCGTATAAATACATGTGTTGGTTGGATATATGTATGTGAGCTGCTGTTTAAAGTTTCATGAAGTTTGGTTATGTTTTGGTTAGTTTTCGGTATGTTTCCGTTGTTGTTTCCGTTTAGGTCGAATTGTAGGAAATCGATAGAAACCGATGTTTTCACGGATGAATTTCGAAATAAATTACGTAGTTGTATCGAGTAAGGTTAGGTCGTCGTATAGCGTGCTTTTTATTCGATTTGGTGATGTTTGAAAATTCTGGTTTTTGAAAGGTTGAAATTTAATCGAAAAATCGAACGTCGTAGAAATTTCGTTTATGTGTTCTAAATTGTTCTTATGTATTTGGTGGTTGCGCGTATATGTTTGTTTCAGTGAAAATGTTCGATTTACTCGAGTTTCGGGCGTTTCGGAAAAGTTACAGCAAGTGTGTAAATTGAGAAATCTGATTTTTGAGAAAAACAGGGCTATGAATCGATACATAACAGCTATGTATCGATGCGAAATGGTTTATGTATCGATACATAACCCTTATGCATCGATACATACTGAAGAAATTTGAGAAAACAACATTTTCACTACAGCATGCGTCGACACATGCGTGCTATGTATCGATACATGTGGCCTCTATGCGTCGATACATAAGCCTATGTATCGATACATACTGTGCTGAACCAGAAAATTCTGGTTTGTCGGGGAAACTTCGGAAATTCATATCTCTTGAACCGTAAGTCGGTTTTGACCCCCGTTCGAAGCGTTGGGAAGCTAACAAGATATTCTTTCTAGGAAAAATAGTTTTGAGGTCTAAACCTGGTCCAATTGGAACAGTATTTTCGAACCGTTTCGTAGTGTCGGGCCTCCGGTTTATGTTTTTGCGTTATTTTGAAATATACATATCTTCTTCGTTGTTTATTGGATTTAAGTGTTCTTTATATCGAATCGAAGCTGTGGAGGAGTACTTTTTGATGATGATGGAAAATATTATTTTTAGCCGACTTTTAACCGACTTTTCTGGTAAACCGTAAATCGAATTGTTTGGTTATTTGTGAAAACGTTCGGTTGCCGTTTGGCACAATTGATGTGAATGTATGTGGGTTGTGTGTGATGAATGCATGACTATATTGTGAATATTTATGCATGTCAAGAGTGTCATGAGTCATGTTGTATGTGAAGCATCATGATTGCATTCTTGCATTGTGGGGTTCTAAGATGAATCCGTTGTAACTTCGTAAGCCTTTTGAGAGGTGGGGGCGATGATTACAAATGATTGTAAGCCTTTTGAGAGGTGGGAGCAATCGGATTGTAAGCTGTAACACCCCCTTTCTATACCCCCAAATAATCACATAAATCATTTAGGCACATATATAAAAAAAGAATATAAAAATTCGCCAGAGTACGATTAAAACATGGTATAAAAGAGGCATGTCACATCATACACACAATTAATACATACAACACATGCTCATTATATTGATATGCAACAGTGGGGTAACTTGCCACAAAGGAATTTTGTCCTTACACCCACATCTCAATATTTAGAATAAAAGCGGAAACATCTAAAATATTGAAGAACAACACATATATACATCATCCAGTATGAATCACTAGCTACATCATGTTTATACACAAATTCATCAGCAAGATACATATGCAAATGTATCACAAAAGAATAATATACATCCTAGCTACCCGGTGCTACATATCAGAGTCAACCGACCAAAAGAATGAAGACACGCTTCACAAAAAGACCTCCAGCATACCTACTCTGCAATGCCTCATAGAGCATCATAAAACAGCAGAAGGGTGAGAAATATTATCATAATAACAATGCATACAATTATATATATCTTAACATAAAAATACACATATTACACATTCTCACCACAATTCATCACATTTTCATCTATATACATCACAATGTATATATATATATAACAAGTATATTCATCATGCACACTTTCACATTTCTCAATCATTCCGTATAAACATACACAATTATGTTCATTCAACAACACATCATTATAAACATGATAAATGCAAATCATAGAGACCGACTCACGACTCTATGCAAATGCAATGCGGTACCGACTCAATCATCACTAGTTCACTCAGGAACTCTGCTGGAACCATCGCTCGTTACCGAAGTAACTCCCCGTCGGGCCTACGATGTTCACCCATTGCTCAAACCCCACATGGGCACACAATGTTTATGGATCGCTCACACCCCACATGGGCACACGACCCGATCGCTCACACCCCACACGGGCACACGATCCGATTGCTCACACCCCACATGGGCACACAATCATTCGTAATCATCGCTCACACCCCACATGGGCACACGACGTTACGACGGATTCTCATTAGAATCGCACAACACAAGAATGCACATCATGATGCTTCACATGCAAAATGACTCAAAAGACATTCTTGAAATGCATACATATTCACAATATATTCATGCATTCATCTCATACAATCACATACAATCTATATACATTCACATCAATGCACTATTGTATGATTCACATTCAAACACACAGTCAAAACGGTAAAAGTCGCTAAATAGCACTATTCCCGACTTTCCGACATAATTAAATCGGCTAACGATTTTCAAAACATCATAATAAGAAAGTACAGCTCAATACCTTTCCAACGACACCAAGAATGTAAAAATCGGATACTCGGAACAAAAGTTACGGACGAAACCGAAAACGACATTTTGAAAAATCCCATTTTTACATTCCTCCTGTCCATACGCGTATCACCCATGTCCATACGCGTACGGACAGAACCCATTTCCTTCACAAATTCCTCGTTCCAAAACCCATACGCGTATTGGCCCATGGCTCGCCCCTGTTACGCGTAATGCCAATATTCATACGCGTATTGGCCCAAAAATAAGCCAATGATACGCGTATTGCCTTGGCTCATACGCGTATGGACATGCCCCTTACGCGTAAGGCCAGAGCATACCCAGAAAAATTCTGCAGAACGAAGTTCTGCGTTTTCCACTCCCCAATCATCCAAATCTTCACCTAATACTCAGAAAAATGCCAATTTGATGTATAACAATACATACCAATCATGTATAAACAACTATGAACACAATCAACATAAGTTTTAATACATTTGGATCAATTTCTAATCAATTTCTCAAAAATGGGTTATACCCTAAAACTCACAAAATTCATCAACAACAACAACAATTCATACATAATCATATACATTGATAAGATAACAATGTTTCACACCCTTACCCGGATTCCAAGCTTGCTAATTGATTGATCTTGATGAATTTCTAAGTTTTTCCTCCTTTCCTCTTCTTTTCTCTTCCTCTTCTTTCTTTCTCTCCTTTTTCTTTCTATCTTTTTTTTTCTATTTCTCTCTATTTCTCTTTTCTTTCTATTTTCTTTCTTTTCTATTTCTTTTCTCTCATTTTCCACTAAATCAATTTAATTCATTTTTTTTCTCACACAATTCTAATTCCACAAAATTTCTAACTTATAATTAATTGAGAAAAGACTAAAATACCCTCCATTCTAATTTCCCCGAAAACTCTCGAAAATGGTAAAATAACATTTAACACACCAATTTAACAAATAAAATAATTTATCACCCAATTAAATTAAAAGACTCAAGAATAATGGAATAATCAAAATCGGGACGTTACAACTCTCCCCCACTTAGAATTTTTCGTCCTCGAAAATAATACCTGATTCAAATAACTCCGGATACGACTCTTGCATCCCACTCTCTAGTTCCCACGTCATATTGCCTTCCGCAGCGCCTCCCCACGCTACTTTCACAAGCGCAATATCCTTGCCCCTTAGTTTCTTAACTTCGCGGTCCAAAATCCTAACCGGTAAAGCTTCCACCGTAAGGTTATCTCTCACTTCAACCTCGTCCATAGGAATAACATGTGACGGATCCGGAACATATTTCCGAAGTTGCGAAACATGGAATACGTCATGCAAATTCGAAAGGTTCGGAGGCAACGCCACACGGTAAGCCACAACACCAACTCGTGAAGTAATCTGATACGGACCAATAAAACGAGAAGTCAACTTCTTCGACTTCAAAGCACGACCCACACCAGTAACTGGTGTAACTCTCAAAAACATATGGTCACCTTCTTGAAACTCAAGATCCTTCCTTCTCTTGT
Source organism: Lathyrus tuberosus (assembly GCA_022829125.1). Lineage (NCBI taxonomy): Eukaryota > Viridiplantae > Streptophyta > Magnoliopsida > Fabales > Fabaceae > Lathyrus > Lathyrus tuberosus. The sequence goes on from JALAZF010000540.1 coordinate 3,425,735, forward strand.
CATGATAGCTCTTTTGTCTACTTTGAGAAGCTTTCATCTTTTCCCGAATAAACTTCACTTTCTCCGTTGTTTGTTGTACCATTTCCGGTCCAACTATCGTCCTCTCGCCGGTTTCATGCCAACACAAAGGTGTTCGACATCTCCGGCCATACAAAGCCTCAAATGGTGCCATACCTATAATTGAATGAAAACTGTTATTGTAAGTGAATTCAATCAACGCCAAATAACCATCCCAAGCACCACCTTGCTCGAGTACACAAGCACGCAATAAATCCTCCAACGATTGAATCGTCCTCTCGGTTTGACCGTCCGTTTGCGGATGATAAGCCGAACTCAATCTTAGATTAGAACCCAAAGCCTTTTGTAAACTCTCCCAAAAGCTCGATGTAAACCTTGGATCTCTATCCGATACAATACTCTTAGGAACTCCATGTAACTTCACAACCACAAGAACATAAATCTCGGCTAACTTCTCCAAAGGATAACTAATATCAATTGGAATAAAGTGAGCAGATTTAGTAAGCCTATCAACAATTACCCAAATAGCATTATGACCTCTTTGCGTATTTGGCAATCCCGTAACAAAATCCATCGATATACTATCCCATTTCCATTCCGGAATATCCAACGGTTGCATAAATCCACTTGGTTTTTGATGTTCCACCTTAGACTTTTGACAAGTTAAGCATGCATACACAAATCGAGCCACATCCCTCTTTAAACCGGACCACCAAAAGATCTTCTTCAAATCTTGATACATCTTATTCGCACCCGGATGAATACTCAAATTACTTCGGTGTCCTTCCTCTAGAATCATCTTTTTCAACTCCGCGTCGTCGGGAATACAAATACGACCACGGAATCTCAAAACTCCATAATTATCAACCTTGAAATCCTCATTCTCATTCAACATCAAATCAACGAATTTCAAGTCCAACTTTTGCTTTTCACTAACCGTTGCAAGAAAATCATTCGTAACATGTAACATACCAAGTCGCACACTCCTCGGCGTCATTTCACAAACCAAACTCAAATCTCTGAAATCTTCCAAAAGTTCCCATTCTTCCATCATCAATGCGGACATATGCAACAACCTCCGACTTAAGGCATCGGCCACCACGTTTGCCTTACCCGGATGGTAATTCAAACCAAAATCATAATCCTTCAAAAGTTCTAGCCACCTCCTTTGTCTCATGTTCAATTCTTTCTGATCAAATAAATATCTTAAGCTTTTGTGATCACTAAAAACTTCAAATCTCGCACCATAAAGATAATGCCTCCATATTTTCAAAACAAACACCACCGCCGCTAACTCCAAGTCATGTGTAGGATAATTCTTTTCATGCACTCTCAATTGTCTAGAAGCATATGCCACAACTTTTCCATCTTGCATCAAAACACCACCTAAACCTGTCAATGAAGCATCACAATACACAACAAATGGTTCATTAGGATTAGGCAAAATCAAGATCGGAGTCGTTGTCAACCTTCTCTTTAACTCATTGAAACTCTCTTCACAATGAATATCCCAAATGAAAGCCTTTCCTTTACAAGTCAATTGCGTTAAAGGAAGTGCCAATTTCGAAAATCCCTCAATAAACCTCCGATAATAACCCGCCAAGCCTAAAAAGCTTCGAATATCCGTAACCGACCTAGGAGCCTCCTATTGCATCACCGCATCTATCTTGGATGGATCAACACTAATACCACTACCGGAAATAACATGTCCAAGGAAACTTACTTCCGACAACCAAAATTCACACTTCGACAACTTAGCATACAATTGTTTCTCTTTCAAAATTTGCAACACAATTCTCAAATGCTCTTCATGCTCCTCTTGAGACTTAGAGTAAATCAAAATATCATCGATGAACACAACCACAAAACGATCCAACTGTTCATGAAAAATACGATTCATGTATTCCATAAACACACCCGGCGCGTTAGAAACCCCGAATGGCATCACGGAGTATTCGTAATGACCATACCGTGTCCTAAATGCCGTCTTTTGAATATCCTCTCCTTTCACACGAATCTGGTGGTATCCTGATCTCAAATCAATCTTGCTAAAAACATTCGCACCAACCAATTGGTCCATCAAATCATCGATCCTTGGAAGCGGATACTTGTTCTTAATTGTCACCTTGTTCAACTGTCGATAATCAATGCATAACCGCATACTCCCGTCCTTCTTCATTACCAACAATACCGGAGCACCCCAAGGAGAAACACTTGGCCTTACAAATTTCTTGTCCAACAAGTCATTCAATTGCTTTTTCAATTCTACCAATTCCGATGCCGACATACGATACGGTGCCATCGAAATCGGTCTAGTACCCGGAACTAGATCAATAGAAAATTCAACTTCTCTTTCCGGCGATACATCCGTAATATCTTCCGGAAACACTTCTGGAAATTCGCACACCACTGGGAACACATCAAGCTCAACTTTACTCTCCACCGACAATGATGCAAACAAACCAAACAATTGAGCTTCGTCCGCTAAAAGTTTCTTCAACTCTTTAGTGGATAGGAAACTCTCAAATTCATCATCTTCCAAAGAAGGAAACCTTACTAACTTGTGATAGCAATCTATATGAACTCGGTTAAATTGCAACCAGTTCATACCCAAGATTACGTCCAATCCCTCCAACGGCAAACATACTAAATCCATAACAAATTCTTTACCATACATGGTCAAAGGACAACTCATACACACCAAAGATGTAATTACCGACCCTGAAGCAGGAGTCTCAATAACCATTTCAGCACCCATCACAGTTAACGCAAGATTCAAACGCTTCGCGCACTCAGACGAAATAAACGAATGAGTCGCTCCCGTATCAATAACAGCAACTAAAGGTGTACTATTAATAAAGCATGTACCTTTAATCAAACGGTCCGCATTCGTAGTTTGAGTCCCCGCCAATGCAAACACCTTTCCGCCCGCTTGAGCTTGTTTCGGCTTAGTACACTTAGTACTAATGTGACCCACTTCTCCACAATTATAGCACTTCACCATATTTCTTCTACAATCTGTAGCAGCATGCCCAAGACCACCACAATTAGAATATTTCGCTACAGGCTTCCCACACTCAAAAGATTTATGACCTATATCACCACATTTGTAACACCTAACAACACCGGAACCTCCTCCTCCAGACCTCCTATCAAAGCTTCCCCTATGCTTACCCTTATCAACGGGTGTCACATAAGGTCCACTTCTAGCTTGTTGCTTCCCCTTCCTCTCATTCAAACTTTTGTAATGTGTAGAACGAGCCTTACTATCTTCTTCGAAGATTCTACAACATTCCGTCAAATCCGCAAACCTCCTTATCCTTTGATATCCCACAGCTTGTTTGATCTCAGGACGTAAACCATTCTCATATTTAATACACTTTGAGAACTCAGCAGTAATCGCAGCATAATGAGGATGGAATTGAACCAACTCCACAAATTTAGCAGTATAGTCCACCACAGACATACTACCTTGTTTCAGTTCAAGAAACTCCATCTCCTTCTTTCCCTTCACACTCTCAGGGTAATACTTCCTCAAAAATTCAATACGAAATAAATTCCAAGTTACCTCTTCATCATCCACCTCAAGAACTTCACGCATACCGACCCACCAATCGTTGGCTTCTTCCTTCAGCATGTGAGACCCAAGCCTCACCTTATTCTCCTCCGCACAGCCCATCACTCTGAAGATTCTTTCAATCTCCTTCAACCACAATTGAGCTCCATCGGGATCAAATCTTCCTTTGAAAACCGGTGGTTGATTCTTCCTGAACTCGTCATTAGCATTCACGTTAGGTGCACCTTGCACCGCCCTAGCCATTGCTTCCAAAGAAGCAGCCATCGCATTGTCGTTTCTACCAGCCATCTTCTGATTATTCCCAAAAATGACAACAAGGTTAAATGACAGTTCAACCAACACAACAACAAGACAGACACAACTGACTCAACTCTGGCTCTGATACCACTTAATGTAACACCCCCTTTCTATACCCCCAAATAATCACATAAATCATTTAGGCACATATATAAAAAAAGAATATAAAAATTCGCCAGAGTACGATTAAAACATGGTATAAAAGAGGCATGTCGCATCATACACACAATTAATACATACAACACCTGCTCATTATATTGATATGCAACAGTGGGGTAACTTGCCACAGAGGAATTTTGTCCTTACACCCACATCTCAATATTTATAATAAAAGCGGAAACATCTAAAATATTGAAGAACAACACATATGTACATCATCCAGTATGAATCACTAGCTACATCATGTTTATACACAAATTCATCAGCAAGATACATATGCAAATGTATCACAAAAGAATAATATACATCCTAGCTACCCGGTGCTACATATCAGAGTCAACCGACCAAAAGAATGAAGACACGCTTCACAAAAAGACCTCCAGCATACCTACTCTACAATGCCTCATAGAGCATCATAAAACAGCAGAAGGGTGAGAAATATTATCATAATAACAATGCATACAATTATATATATCTTAACATAAAAATACACATATTACACATTCTCACCACAATTCATCACATTTTCATCTATATACATCACAATTTATATATATATATAACAAGTATATTCATCATGCACACTTTCACATTTCTCAATCATTCCGTATAAACATACACAATTATGTTCATTCAACAACACATCATTATAAAGATGATAAATGCAAATCATAGAGACCGACTCACGACTCTATGCAAATGCAATGCGGTACCGACTCAATCATCACTAGTTCACTCAGGAACTCTGCTGGAACCATCGCTCGTTACCGAAGTAACTCCCCGTCGGGCCTACGATGTTCACCCATTGCTCACACCCCACATGGGCACACAATGTTTATGGATCGCTCACACCCCACATGGGCACACGACCCGATCGCTCACACCCCACACGGGCACACGATCCGATTGCTCACACCCCACATGGGCACACAATCATTCGTAATCATCGCTCACACCCCACATGGGCACACGACGTTACGACGGATTCTCATTAGAATCGCACAACACAAGAATGCACATCATGATGCTTCACATGCAAAATGACTCAAAAGACATTCTTGAAATGCATACATATTCACAATATATTCATGCATTCATCTCATACAATCACATACAATCTATATACATTCACATCAATGCACTATTGTATGATTCACATTCAAACACACAGTCAAAACGGTAAAAGTCGCTAAATAGCACTATTCCCGACTTTCCGACATAATTAAATCGGCTAACGATTTTCAAAACATCATATTAAGAAAGTACAGCTCAATACCTTTCCAACGACACCAAGAATGTAAAAATCGGATACTCGGAACAAAAGTTACGGACGAAACCGAAAACGACATTTTGAAAAATCCCATTTTTACATTCCTCCTGTCCATACGCGTATCACCCATGTCCATACGCGTACGGACAGAACCCATTTCCTTCACAAATTCCTCGTTCCAAAACCCATACGCGTATTGGCCCATGGCTCGCCCCTGTTACGCGTAATGCCAATATTCATACGCGTATTGGCCCAAAAATAAGCCAATGATACGCGTATTGCCTTGGCTCATACGCGTATGGACATGCCCCTTACGCGTAAGGCCAGAGCATACCCAGAAAAATTCTGCAGAATGAAGTTCTGCGTTTTCCACTCCCCAATCATCCAAATCTTCACCTAATACTCAGAAAAATGCCAATTTGATGTATAACAATACATACCAATCATGTATAAACAACTATGAACACAATCAACATAAGTTTTAATACATTTGGATCAATTTCTAATCAATTTCTCAAAAATGGGTTATACCCTAAAACTCACAAAATTCATCAACAACAACAACAATTCATACATAATCATATACATTGATAAGATAACAATGTTTCACACCCTTACCCGGATTCCAAGCTTGCTAATTGATTGATCTTGATGAATTTCTAAGTTTTTCCTCCTTTCCTCTTCTTTTCTCTTCCTCTTCTTTCTTTCTCTCCTTTTTCTTTCTATCTTTTTTTTTCTATTTCTCTCTATTTCTCTTTTCTTTCTATTTTCTTTCTTTTCTATTTCTTTTCTCTCATTTTCCACTAAATCAATTTAATTCATTTTTTTTCTCACACAATTCTAATTCCACAAAATTTCTAACTTATAATTAATTGAGAAAAGACTAAAATACCCTCCATTCTAATTTCCCCGAAAACTCTCGAAAATGGTAAAATAACATTTAACACACCAATTTAACAAATAAAATAACTTATCACCCAATTAAATTAAAAGACTCAAGAATAATGGAATAATCAAAATCGGGGCGTTACATAAGCCTTTTGAGAGGTGGGGGCAATCCATAAACATTGTAAGCCTTTTGAGAGGTGGTAGCAATGGGTGAACATCGTATGCCCGACGGGGAGTTACACTAAGTAACGAGCGATGGTTCCAATAAGTTCTTCAATTGAACTTGAGATGAAATGAGTCGGTACCGCATTGCATTTGCATAGAGTCGTGAGTCGGTCTCTATGATTTGCATTGGTCATCCTTGTATTTGTGCATGGATGAGTGAACATGAATATATGTGTTTATGTTGAATGATAAGCATTTTGATGAATATGCTTGGTTTTGTATATGTATATATATATATGTATGCCTTGCGATGTATATTGAATGAGATGTGATGAATTGTGATAAGAATTGTATCGTGGTAATGATGCATTGAAGAATGAATATAATACGTATGTTTATGTGGAATGGTAGAATGGTGAGAATGTGTTATGTGTATACTTTTGTGTTGAGATATATGATTATATGCATTGTTATTATGATAATATTTCTCACCCTTCTGCTGTTTTATGATGCTCTACGAGGCATTGCAGATTAGGTATCTGGTGGTCTTTTGTGAAGTGTGTCTTCATACCTTTTTGGTCGGTTGGCTCTGATATGTAGCACCGGGTAGCTAGGACGTTTTGATCTTATTGTGATACATTTGCATATGTATCTTGCTAATGAATTTGTGTATATAAACATGATGTATATATATATATATGTTGATGTATATATGTGGTTGTTATTCAATATTTTAGATGTTTCCGCTTTTATTCTAAATATTGAGATGTGGGTATAAGGACTGAGATCCTTTGTTGTTTGAAAGTTACCCCACTGTTGCATATCATTTGTTGAGCAGGTGTTGTATGTTTTAATTTCAAGCATAATGTGACATACCTTTTTATGCCGTGTTTACAATTATACTCTGATGAAATTTCCAATACGTGCCTAAATGATTTATTTGATTATTTGGGGGTATAGAAAGGGGGTGTTACATTAAGTGGTATCAGAGCCAAGGTTGAGTCAGTCGTGTCTGTCTCGTTGTTGTGTTGGTTGAACTGTTGTTTAACCTTTGTTGTTATTTTTGGGAGTGATCAGAATATGGTTGGTAGAAACGATAATGCGATGGCTGCTGCTATGGAAGCAATGGCTAGGGCGGTGCAGGGTGCGCCGAATGTAAGTGCTAATGAAGAGTTCAGGAAGAATCAACCACCGGTCTTCAAAGGAAGATTTGATCTCGATGGTGCTCAACTTTGGCTGAAAGAGATTGAAAGAATCTTCAGAGTCATGGACTGTGCGGAAGGGAATAAGGTGAGGCTTGGATCTCACATGCTGAGGGAAGAAGCCGATGATTGGTGGGTCGGTATGCGTGAAATTCTTGAGGTGGATAATGAAGAGGTAACTTGGGAATTGTTTCGTACCGAGTTTTTGCTGAAGTATTACCCTGAAAGTGTGAAAGGGAAGAAAGAGATGGAATTCCTGGAATTGAAACAAGGTGGTATGTCAGTGGTGGACTATACTGCTAAGTTTGTGGAATTGGTTCAATTTCATTCTCATTATGCTGCGATTACTGCTGAGTTCTCAAAGTGTATTAAATATGAGAATGGTTTGCGTCCTGAGATTAAGCAAGCTGTGGGATATCAAAGGATTAGGAGGTTTTCGGATTTGACTGAATGTTGTAGAATCTTCGAGGAAGATAGCAAAGCTCGTTCTACACATTACAAGAGTGTGAATGAGAGGAGAGGGAAACCGCAAGCTAGAAGTGGACCTTATGTGACCCCCGCTGATATGGGTAAATATAAGGGAAACTTTGATAAGAGATCTAGAGGAGGAAGTTCTGGGTTCATTAAGTGTTTCAATTGTGGGGGAATGGGTCATAAAGCAACTGAGTGTAGGAAGGCCGTTGGGAGATGTTCTAACTGTGGAGGTATTGGGCATTCTACTGCTGAGTGTAGGAGGAATATGGTGAAGTGTTTTAACTATGGAGAAGTGGGTCACATTAGTACTAAGTGTACTAAGCCGAAACAAGCTCAAGCGGGCGGAAAGGTGTTTGCATTGGCGGGGACTCAGACCACTAGTGCAGACCGTTTGATTAAAGGTACATGCTTTATTAATAGTACACCTTTAGTTGTTGTTATTGATATGGGAGCGACTCATTCGTTTATTTCGTCCGAGTGCGCGAAGCGTTTGAATCTTGTGTTGTCTCTGATGGATGGTAAAATGGTTATTGATACTCCAGCAATGGGGTCAGTAACTACTTCTTTGGTTTGTCTAAGTTGTCCTTTAACCATTTATGGTAAAGACTTTGAGATGGATTTAGTGTGTTTGCCGTTGGAGGGATTGGATGTAATCTTGGGTATGAACTGGTTGCAATTTAATCGAGTTCATATAGATTGCTATCATAAGTTGGTAAGGTTTCCTTCTTTGGAAGATAATGAAGATGAGAGTTTTCTATCTACTAAAGAGTTGAAGAAACTTTTAGAGGATGAAGCTCAATTGTTTGGTTTGTTTGCATCATGGTCAGTGGAGAGTAAGATTGGTATTGATGTGTTTCCAGTGGTGTGTGATTTTCCAGAAGTGTTTCCGGAGGATATTACGGATGTACCGCCGGAAAGAGAAGTTGAGTTCTCTATTGATCTAGTTCCTGGCACTAGACCAATTTCGATGGCACCGTATCGTATGTCGGCATCGGAGTTGATAGAATTGAAGAAGCAGTTGACTGACTTGTTGGACAAAAGATTTATAAGGCCAAGTGTTTCTCCTTGGGGTGCTCCGGTATTGTTGGTAAAGAAAAAGGATGGAAGTATGCGGTTATGTATTGATTATCGACAGTTGAACAAGGTGACAATTAAGAACAAGTATCCGCTTCCAAGGATTGATGATTTGATGGACCAATTGGTTGGTGCGCGTGTCTTTAGCAAGATTGATTTGAGATCGGGATATCACCAAATTCGTGTGAAAAGCGAGGATATTCAGAAGACGGCTTTTAGGACACGGTATGGTCATTACGAATATTCCGTGATGCCATTCGGGGTTTCTAATGCGCCGGGGGTGTTTATGGAATACATGAATCGTATTTTTCATGAACAGTTGGATCGTTTTGTGGTTGTGTTCATCGATGATATTTTGATTTACTCTAAGTCTCAAGAAGAGCATGAAGAGCATTTGAGAATTGTGTTGCAAATTTTGAGAGAGAAACAATTGTATGCTAAGTTGTCAAAATGTGACTTTTGGCTATCGGAAGTAAGTTTTCTTGGACATGTTATCTCCGGGAGTGGTATTAGTGTTGATCCATCTAAGATTGATGCGGTGATGCAGTGGGAGACTCCTAGGTCGGTTACGGAAATTCGAAGCTTTTTAGGCTTGGCGGGTTATTATCGAAGGTTTATAGAGGGATTTTCGAAGTTGGCACTTCCGTTAACGCAATTGACTTGTAAAGGAAAGGCTTTCATTTGGGATATAGATTGTGAAAAGAGTTTCATGGAGCTAAAAAGAAGGTTGACAACGGCTCCGATCTTGATTTTGCCGAGTCCTAATGAACCATTTGTTGTATATTGTAATGCTTCATTGATTGGGTTAGGTGGTGTTCTAATGCAAGATGGAAAAGTTGTGGCATATGCTTCAAGACAATTGAGAGTGCATGAAAAGAATTATCCTACGCATGACTTGGAGTTAGCGGCGGTGGTGTTTGTTTTGAAAATTTGGAGGCATTACCTTTATGGTGCAAGATTTGAAGTTTTTAGTGATCATAAAAGCTTAAGATATTTATTTGATCAGAAAGAATTGAACATGAGACAACGAAGATGGTTAGAGCTTTTGAAGGATTTTGATTTTAGTTTGAATTACCATCCGGGTAAGGCGAATGTGGTAGCCGATGCCTTAAGTCGAAAGTTGTTACATATGTCCTCATTAATGATGACAGAATGGGAACTTTTGGAGGATTTCAGAGATTTGAGTTTGGTTTGTGAAATGACGCCGCGAAGTGTGAGACTTGGTATGTTACATGTTACGAATGATTTTCTTGCAACGGTTAGTGAAAAGCAAAAGTTGGATTTGAAGTTCGTTGATTTAATGATAAATGAGGATGAGGATTTCAAGGTTGATAACTTTGGAGTTTTGAGATTCCGTGGTCGTATTTGTATTCCCGACGACGCGGAGTTGAAAAAGATGATTTTAGAGGAAGGACACCGAAGTAATTTAAGTATTCATCCGGGTGCGAATAAGATGTATCAAGATTTGAAGAAGATCTTTTGGTGGTCCGGTTTAAAGAAGGATGTGGCTCGATTTGTGTATGCGTGTTTGACTTGTCAAAAGTCGAAGGTGGAACATCAGAAGCCTAGTGGTTTGTTACAACCGTTGGATATTCCGGAATGGAAATGGGATAGTATATCGATGGATTTTGTTACGGGATTGCCGAATACGCAAAGAGGTCATAATGCTATTTGGGTGATTGTTGATAGGCTTACTAAATCTGCTCACTTTATTCCAATTGACATTAGTTATCCTTTGGAGAAGTTAGCCGAGATTTATGTTCGTGTGATTGTGAAGTTACATGGAGTTCCTAAGAGTATTGTATCGGATCGAGATCCGAGATTTACATCGAGATTTTGGGTGAGTTTACAAGAGGCTTTGGGTTCTAAGCTAAGATTGAGTTTGGCTTACCATCCGTAAACAGATGGTCAAACCGAGAGGACGATTCAATCGTTGGAGGATTTGTTGCGTGCTTGTGTGCTAGAGCAAGGTGGTGCTTGGGATAGTTATTTAGCGTTGATTGAGTTCACCTATAATAACAGTTTTCATTCGAGTATTGGTATGGCACCATTTGAGGCTTTGTTTGGTCGGAGATGTCGAACACCTTTGTGTTGGCATGAAACTGGTGAGAGGGCGATTGTTGGACCGGAATTGGTACAAGAAACGATGGAGAAAGTGAAGTTTATTCGGGAGAAGATGAAAGCTTCTCAAAGTAGACAAAAGAGCTATCATGACAAGAGAAGGAAGGATCTTGAGTTTAAAGAAGGCGAACATGTGTTTTTGAGAGTTACACCGGTTACGGGCGTGGGTCGTGCTTTGAAGTCGAAGAAGTTGACTTCTCGTTTTATTGGTCCGTATCAGATTACTGCACGTGTTGGCGCTGTGGCTTATCGTGTGGCGTTGCCTCCGAATCTTTCGAATTTGCATGACGTTTTCCATGTTTCGCAACTTCGGAAGTATGTTCCGGATCCGTCACATATTATTCCTATGGACGAGGTAGAAGTGAGAGATAATCTTACGGTTGAAGTTTTACCGATTAAGATTTTGGATCGTGAAGTTAAGAAGCTAAGAGGCAAGGATATTGCGCTTGTGAAAGTAGCGTGGGGAGGCGCTTCGGAGGGCAATATGACTTGGGAATTAGAGAGTGGGGTGCGAGAGTCGTATCCGGAGTTGTTTGAATCAGGTAATATTTTCGAGGACGAAAATTTCAAAAGTGGGGGAGAGTTGTAATAGCCCGATTTTGATATTTCCATTTTTGTGTTGATTGATTCTATTTGGTTGAGTCTTTTATTTAATTGGGCAATAATTATGTTATTTGTGATATTGGTGTGTGAATATGTTATGTTTGCATATTATGTGATTTTACCGTTTTTGAGAGTTTGCGGGGAATATTAGATTGGAGGGTATTTTAGATATTTCACATTTAATGATAGTTAGTTAGTTAGTAGATATTTTGAGAAAATATAAAGAAATAGAAAGAAAGAAAAGTATAAGAAAGAAAAAGAATATAAATAGAAAGTTAGAGGTGAGAAAGAGAGAAAAACAGAATTTTGAGAGAAAAAGGAGAAAAGAGAAGAGCAAAGAGAAAAGTGTGGAAAATCACCAAGATCAATCTTTCGGAGTCGATTTAATCGGGTAAGGGTGTGAAATATTGTTATCCTAACTTTTGTGTATGATTATGTATGTGTTTTGTGTGGATGTTTTGGTTGGTTTTCCATATGTTTCCGTTTATGCTGTATTTGACGAAATCGATAGAAACCGATGTTTTTACGGTCGAAAAGTCGTATAAATACATGTGTTGGTTGGATATATGTATGTGAGCTGCTGTTTAAAGTTTCATGAAGTTTGGTTATGTTTTGGTTAGTTTTCGGTATGTTTCCGTTGTTGTTTCCGTTTAGGTCGAATTGTAGGAAATCGATAGAAACCGATGTTTTCACTGATGAATTTCGAAATAAATTACGTAGTTGTATCGAGTAAGGTTAGGTCGTCGTATAGCGTGCTTTTTATTCGATTTGGTGATGTTTGAAAATTTTGGTTTTTGAAAGGTTGAAATTTAATCGAAAAATCGAACGTCGTAGAAATTTCGTTTATGTGTTCTAAATTGTTCTTATGTATTTGGTGGTTGCGCGTATATGTTTGTTTCGGTGAAAATGTTCGATTTAGTCGAGTTTCGGGCGTTTCGGAAAAGTTACAGCAAGTGTGTAAATTGAGAAATCTGATTTTTGAGAAAAACAGGGCTATGAATCGATACATAACAGCTATGTATCGATGCGAAATGGTTTATGTATCGATACATAACCCTTATGCATCGATACATACTGAAGAAATTTGAGAAAACAGCATTTTCACTACAGCATGCGTCGACACATGCGTGCTATGTATCGTTACATGTGGCCTCTATGCGTCGATACATAAGCCTATGTATCGATACATACTGTGCTGAACCAGAAAATTCTGGTTTGTCGGGGAAACTTCGGAAATTCATATCTCTTGAACCGTAAGTCGGTTTTGACCCCCGTTCGAAGCGTTGCGAAGCTAACAAGATATTCTTTCTAGGAAAAATAGTTTTGAGGTCTAAACCTGGTCCAATTGGAACAGTATTTTCGAACCGTTTCGTAGTGTCGGGCCTCCGGTTTATGTTTTTGCGTTATTTTGAAATATACATATCTTCTTCGTTGTTTATCGGATTTAAGTGTTCTTTATATCGAATCGAAGCTGTGGAGGAGTACTTTTTGATGATGATGGAAAATATTATTTTTAGCCGACTTTTAACCGACTTTTCCGGTAAACCGTAAATCGAATTGTTTGGTTATTTGTGAAAACGTTCGGTTGCCGTTTGGCACAATTGATGTGAATGTATGTGGGTTGTGTGTGATGAATGCATGACTATATTGTGAATATTTATGCATGTCAAGAGTGTCATGAGTCATGTTGTATGTGAAGCATCATGATTGCATTCTTGCATTGTGGGGTTCTAAGATGAATCCGTTGTAACGTCGTAAGCCTTTTGAGAGGTGGGGGCGATGATTACAAATGATTGTAAGCCTTTTGAGAGGTGGGAGCAATCGGATTGTAAGCCTTTTGAGAGGTGGGGGCAATCCATAAACATTGTAAGCCTTTTGAGAGGTGGTAGCAATGGGTGAACATTGTATGCCCGACGGGGAGTTACACTAAGTAACGAGCGATGGTTCCAATAAGTTCTTCAATTGAACTTGAGATGAAATGAGTCGGTACCGCATTTCATTTGCATAGAGTCGTGAGTCGGTCTCTATGATTTGCATTGGTCATCCTTGTATTTGTGCATGGATGAGTGAACATGAATATATGTGTTTATGTTGAATGATAAGCATTGTGATGAATATGCTTGGTTTTGTATATGTATATATATATATGTATGCCTTGCGATGTATATTGAATGAGATGTGATGAATTGTGATAAGAATTGTATCGTGGTAATGATGCATTGAAGAATGAATATAATACGTATGTTTATGTGGAATGGTAGAATGGTGAGAATGTGTTATGTGTATACTTTTGTGTTGAGATATATGATTATATGCATTGTTATTATGATAATATTTCTCACCCTTCTGCTGTTTTATGATGCTCTACGAGGCATTGCAGATTAGGTATCTGGTGGTCTTTTGTGAAGTGTGTCTTCATACCTTTTTGGTCGGTTGGCTCTGATATGTAGCACCGGGTAGCTAGGACGTTTTGATCTTATTGTGATACATTTGCATATGTATCTTGCTGATGAATTTGTGTATATAAACATGATATATATATATATATATGTTGATGTATATATGTGGTTGTTATTCAATATTTTAGATGTTTCCGTTTTTATTCTAAATATTGAGATGTGGGTATAAGGACTGAGATCCTTTGTTGTTTGAAAGTTACCCCACTGTTGCATATCATTTGTTGAGCAGGTGTTGTATGTTTTAATTTCAAGCATAATGTGGCATACCATTTTATGCCGTGTTTACAATTATACTCTGATGAAATTTCCAATACGTGCCTAAATGATTTATTTGATTATTTGGGGGTATAGAAAGGGGTGTTACAATCAACATCTAAGAAACCGAATTTTAGGGTATGTGGATCAAGCAAAGCAATGTTGTTAATAACCTTGGTGCAAATCACAATAGAACCGATATTTCCCAATGTTCCTGCAGCTTTCGGAGGTAAACAAATCAAATCCTCACGACAAATGGGACTGATTTCAACAGAGAATGTGTATTTATAATTATAAATACTACTCTTCACATCATGAGAAACAAGTTGCTTATCGCTACGACTCTGTCCATAGTGACATCTACAATAAAATGTTCGATTTGCAGCAAATCATAGAAACACTATGGACCGTTATATATGTCCATAGTGCTTATATTTTGTAAGAAAAATTGGTAACAGAAATTGCTTATGTATACTTTGCACGCAGTTACATTAGCACTTTTGTCTTGCCAACATCCTCCATTTCTTCTTCCTAGACACTCATTAGTTTCAATATCTGATAAATCGAAACCAGGATAAAGTTAAACTCACTCTAACATTAGAAATTTTAATCTAAAATAATCAATCATTAGTTCGGTTCATATGATGAAATATTAAGCACACTAACCTCCACTTATACAAACTTGAGGTTCGGTAGTTTCCTTAAATCCTGCACATATCGCCTTCAAAACAGATGTTCTCTCCAATTTTCCTAGACAAAACATAAAAAAAATTTAGCATTTTGTTATATCAAATATGTTCATGAAAAGGATAGTCAAAGTTGAAACCGAAGTCGAAGAAACAAAAATATGTGTCCATTACAGTAACTAACCACTATACTGAACATCATTTAAAATCAATGTTGGCAAGATGGTTACATCGCCACGAGATCCTCCCCCGATCTTTTACACCACAAAATGACCAACACATTATAAGTTATTAAATCTATGCAATTTCAAAAGTCATATAATCATATCAGTAAGAATTAAACATTAACCTGTGCTGTTTGTTCGATCTTTAGAACTTCATTCTCCACATCAGCTTCGGGGTCACCAACACATTTCTTAATTTTCTCAATAGGAAGACCTGTAGTATTAAGATCAAACTCTTTGAATATAAACAAAAACAGCATAATCTATTTCACAGAATTATACAAATTATGCATTTACCTAATGATTTCATGACTACTTCAGCACAATCTTTGCTGTATTTTTTCTCCTTCATTGAACAGCTAACATTTCACATAATCCCACCACACCCAAGAATGGTTACTCTCGTTTGCTACTCTATGAACAGAGTTGCCTCAAATTCTCATACACTACATCCTTCCCTTCATATCCCTCACCAAAATCATTCTCAGGATCTGGCGCGCAATATCGTCCGTGGTTTATACATTGAGACTTGCACTGGCTGCTTTCAACAAACGGCTTTGGACAAAACCCTAATATTTTACGTTCCTAATATTCTACCAAAAAGATTAAACCCTAATATTTTACCTACAAATTTAAACCCTAATGTTCTACCTAAAAATTTAATCCCTAATTGAAAAAAGAAAGACAAACCAATTAGTTCGGTTTTTTCGCTGTACATTTTGTCATCGAGCTGTGAGAATGGCCGTGCAATGATAAGAGATGAGTGCGATGATGGAGGTCTGTTTCTCGGATGTCCGATGAAATGAAGGAGATGGGGCTCGTCAATGAGAGGAAGGAGATGAAACTCGCTATGAATGAAGACGAAGGACTAGCGATGAAATGAACAGAAGAGAAATGGAGTTTAAAGAGAAATGGGTTTGATTAATATCACTAATTAAATTTGATATTGATATATGGTTTGTTATTATTTTATTTACAAAATATTAATTTAATAAATTTATACCCATTAATTTATTTACTTACTCAAATAACAGTTAATAAAATATAATGTGGTTTATTAATATGTTTAAGGTTAATATTTAGCGTTATTAAACTAAATAATTATTTTTTAGTCAATCTTAATTGACACCCGTTTTTCCTTTATCATGAGTAATAGAGATATTATTATAGTAATGATTTTAATTTATTATAATAATGTTTTTAATTTACACCTTTTTTTTTAAATAGAGTATCTATTGTCACGTACTGCTACTTTAAATGACATTTTATTTACAAATTTGTCACTGTGTTTATTATTTACACCCATTTTCAGTATAATGGGTGTAAATTTTAAAATTATATTCGTCACTTTGCACTAGTGTACGTATCATTATTAACAATTTAAATGTGGTAATTCTAGACATATCTGGTTTGAATTGTTACATTTTTGGTGAAGGTGTATGCAGGTATAAAGTAAGTATTTTTGTAATGTTAGTATAATGAATATTTTATTTTTTTAAAGATTGTTTGTTTATTATAAATTGTTTTTCTGTTGTCTGTCACTATAAGTTTTGATCGTACCTGGATCAGACTGTATGATAGTGGCCAACAACGTTGTGAAACCTTCAGCTCTGGTGATGGTAGGACGGCGCGGGGGGGGGGGGGGGGGGGGGTGTAACTGCAAGGTACTCCGACGCTTAAGTCAGGTAAGGTCAGAGAAAAGCAAGTACAAAATATAGGTGTGAGTTTAGAATATGACGTAACCTGACCCTCTCAAGTGAGAGGGTAATTATAGAGAGCCCCCAGCGCGGGGCCAACGGTTACTTGCACTGGGCTGGACTGCAAGGCCCAATCCAAGCAACTACCGGGGCTTACGTGGTGTAGTGAAGACCAGCACGTGGTCTTCGCCCTGTGGTAACGGTCCCAAGATCTCCGGAAGTAGGGCAGACTGATTCTTTCGGAGGTGGGAGGTTTCTTGTCGTTTCTGTTTGACGATCTATGCTGCATATGCCCGACACTGCTGAAGCCTAGCACGTGCTCGACACAGGTATCGTTTATGAGCCTTGTAGGGTCGTCCCAGGTCGTGTGGGTTGGGCCTGCCCGTATGAGGGGCAGGCTCTGGCCCAGTCCAGAACAATAGCCCCCCAAGTCGTTGCTCCGAGGTGTCGGAGTGATGACTTAAGGGCCAGCCATCGTGTTGAGGACGTATTGGACTCGATCGTGGGACCGGGATGATAACAGTCGCAGGGACCTCTTCAGTTATGACGAGTTCATACTACGAGCAAGGCATATCAAACGGGGAAACCTCGACGCCTGCTCGGGCTTGATATGCGGTCGCTGGGCGACACCGCGGGGATACGAGAAGTTGTGGAGTCGAGCATCAGACATTGTGAAAGGACGCGTGTGGGAGAACGAAAGGACGCGCGTGGGGAAGCGTGTGCCATGTGTCACACACCATCATTAGTTAGGGCGGCTAGTCTAGGGTAGCGTAATCGAGTGCCTAGGAACTCCTCGAGTCCCGTGAGGGGCTTTATAAATAGTGGTCTGTAACACCCCCTTTCTATACCCCCAAATAATCAAATAAATCATTTAGGCACGTATTGGAAATTTCATCAGAGTATAATTGTAAACACGGCATAAAAAGGTATGTCACATTATGCATGAAATTAAACACATACAACACCTGCTCACACAGATATGCAACAGTGGGGTAACTTTCAAACAACAAATGATCTCAGTCCTTATACCCACATCTCAATAGTTAGAATAAAAGCGGAAACATCTAAAATATTGAATAACAACCACATATATACATCAACATATACATATATATACATCATGTTTATATACACAATTTCATCAGCAAGATACATATGCAAATGTATCACAATAAGATCAAAACGTCCTAGCTACCCGGTGCTATATATCAGAGCCAACCGACCAAAAAGGTATGAAGACACACTTCACAAAAGACCACCAGATACCTAATCTGCAATGCCTCGTAGAGCATCATAAAACAGCAGAAGGGTGAGAAATATTATCATAATAACAATGTATATAATCATATATCTCAACACAAAAGTATACACACAACACATTCTCACCATTCTACCATTCCACATAAACATACATATTATATTCATTCTTCAATGCATCATTACAATGATACAGTTCTTATCACAATTCATCACATCCCATTCAATATACGTCGCAAGGCATATATATATATATATATATTATATACAAAACCAAGCATATTCATCACAATGCTTATCATTAAACATAAACACATATATTCATGTTCATTCACCCATGCAAAAATACAAGGATGACCAATGCAAATCCTAGAGACCGACTCACGACTCTATGCAAATGCAATGCGGTACCGACTCATTTCATCTCAAGTTCAATTGAAGAACTTATTGGAACCATCGCTCGTTACTTAGTGTAACTCCCCGTCGGGCATACGATGTTCACCCATTGCTACCACCTCTCAAAAGGCTTACAATGTTTATGGATTGCCCCCACCTCTCAAAAGGCTTACAATCCGATTGCTCCCACCTCTCAAAAGGCTTACAATCGTTTGTAATCATCGCCCCCACCTCTCAAAAGGCTTACGACGTTACAACGGATTCATCTTAGAACCCCACAATGCAAGAATGCAATCATGATGCTTCACATACAACAAGACTCGTGACACTCTTGACATGCATAAATATTCACAATAGAGTCATGCATTCATCACACACAATCCACATACATTCACATCAATTGTGCCAAACGGCAACCGAACGTTTTCACAAATAACCAAACAATTCGATTTACGGTTTACCGGAAAAGTCGGTTAAAAGTCGGTTAAAAATAATATTTTCCATCATCATCAAAAAGTACTCATCCACAGCTTCGATTCGATATAAAGAACACTTAAATCCGATAAACAACGAAGAAGATATGTATATTTCAAAATAACGCGAAAACATAAACCGGAGGCCCAACACTATGAAACGGTTCGAAAATACTGTTCCAATTGGACCAGGTTTAGACCTCAAAACCATTTTTCCTAGAAAGAACATCTCGTTAGCTTCCCAACGCTTCGAACGGGGCTCAAAACCGACTTACGGTTCAAGAGATATGAATTTCCGAAGTTTCCCCGATAAACCAGAATTTTCTGGTTCAGCACAGTATGTATCGATACATAGGCTTATGTATCGACGCATAGAGGCCACATGTATCGATACATAGCACGCATGTGTCGACGCATGCTGTAGTGAAAATTCTGTTTTCTTAAAATTCTACAGTATGTATCGACGCATAAGGGTTATGTATCGATACATAACCATTTCGTATCGATACATAGCTGTTATGTATCGATTCATAGCCCTGTTTTTCTCAAAAATCAGATTTCTCAATTTACACACTTGCTGTAACTTTTCTGAAATGCCCGAAACTCGACTAAATCGAACATTTTCACCGAAACAAACATATACGCGCAACCACCAAATACATAAGAACAATTTAGAACACATAAACGAAATTTCTACGACGTTCGATCTTTCGATTAAATTTCAACCTTTCAAAAACCAGAATTTTCAAACATCACCAAATCGAATAAAAAGCACGCTATACGACAACCTAACCTTACTCGATACAACTACGTAATTTATTTCGAATTCTAACCGTGAAAACATCGGTTTCTATCGATTTCCTACGATTCGACCTAAACGGAAACAACAACGGAAACATACCGAAAACTAACCGAAACATAACCAAACTTCATGAAACTTTAAACAGCAGCTCACATACATATAACCAACTAACACATGTATTTATACGACTTTTCGACCGTAAAAACATCGGTTTCTATCGATTTCGTCAAATACGGCATAAACGGAAACATATGGAAAACCAACCCAAACATCCACACAAAACACATACATAATCATACACAAAGTTAGGATAACAATATTTCACACCCTTACCCGATTAAATCGACTCCGAAAGATTGATCTTGGTGATTTTCCACACTTTTCTCTTTGCTCTTCTCTTTTCTCCTTTTTCTCTCAAAATTCTGTTTTTCTCTCTTTCTCACCTCTAACTTTCTATTTCTATTCTTTTTCTTTCTTTCTATTTCTTTATATTTTCTCAAAATATCTACTAACTAACTAACTATCATTAAATGTGAAATATCTAAAATACCCTCCAATCTAATATTCCCCGCAAACTCTCAAAAACGGTAAAATCACATAATATGCAAACATAACATATTCCCACACCAATATCACAAATAACATAATTATTGCCCAATTAAATAAAAGACTCCACCAAATAGAATCAATCAACACAAAAATGGAAATATCTAAATCGGGCTGTTACAACTCTCCCCCACTTTTGAAATTTTCGTCCTCGAAAATATTACCTGATTCAAACAACTCCGGATACGACTCTCGCACCCCACTCTCTAATTCCCAAGCCATATTGCCCTCCGAAGCGCCTCCCCATGCTACTTTCACAAGCGCAATATCCTTGCCTCTTAGCTTCTTAACTTCACGATCCAAAATCTTAATCGGTAAAACTTCAACCGTAAGATTATCTCTCACTTCTACCTCGTCCATAGGAATAATATGTGACGGATCCGGAACATACTTCCGAAGTTGCGAAACATGGAAAACGTCATGCAAATTCGAAAGATTCGGAGGCAACGCCACACGATAAGCCACAGCGCCAACACGTGCAGTAATCTGATACAGACCAATAAAACGAGAAGTCAACTTCTTCGACTTCAAAGCACGACCCACGCCCGTAACCGGTGTAACTCTCAAAAACACATGTTCGCCTTCTTTAAACTCAAGATTCTTCCTTCTCTTGTCATGATAGCTCTTTTGTCTACTTTGAGAAGCTTTCATCTTCTCCCGAATAAACTTCACTTTCTCCGTCGTTTCTTGTACCAATTCCGGTCCAACAATCGCCCTCTCACCAGTTTCATGCCAACACAAAGGTGTTCGACATCTCCGACCATACAAAGCCTCAAATGGTGCCATACCAATACTCGAATGAAAACTGTTATTATAGTTGAACTCAATCAACACTAAATAACTATCCCAAGCACCACCTTGCTCTAGCACACAAGCACACAACAAATCCTCCAACGATTGAATCGTCCTCTCGGTTTGACCATCTGTTTGCGGATGGTAAACCGAACTCAATCTTAGCTTAGAACCCAAAGCCTCTTGTAAACTCACCCAAAATCTCGATGTAAATCTCGGATCTCGATCCGATACAATACTCTTAGGAACTCCATGTAACTTCACAATCACACGAACATAAATCTCGGCTAACTTCTCCAAAGGATAACTAATGTCAATTGGAATAAAGTGAGCAGATTTAGTAAGCCTATCAACAATCACCCAAATAGCATTATGACCTCTTTGCGTATTCGGCAATCCCGTAACAAAATCCATCGATATACTATCCCATTTCCATTCCGGAATATCCAACGGTTGCAACAAACCACTAGGCTTCTGATGTTCCACCTTCGACTTTTGACAAGTCAAACACGCATACACAAATCGAGCCACATCCCTCTTTAAACCGGACCACCAAAAGATCTTCTTCAAATCTTGATACATCTTATTCGCACCCGGATGAATACTTAAATTACTTCGATGTCCTTCCTCTAAAATCATCTTTTTCAACTCCGCGTCGTCGGGTATACAAATACGACCACGGAATCTCAAAACTCCAAAGTTATCAACCTTGAAATCCTCATCCTCATTTATCATTAAATCAACGAACTTCAAATCCAACTTTTGCTTTTCACTAACCGTTGCAAGAAAATCATTCGTAACATGTAACATACCAAGTCTCACACTTCGCGGCGTCATTTCACAAACCAAACTCAAATCTCTGAAATCCTCCAAAAGTTCCCATTCTGTCATCATTAATGCGGACATATGTAACAACTTTTGACTTAAGGCATCGGCTACCACATTCGCCTTACCCGGATGGTAATTCAAACTAAAATCAAAATCCTTCAAAACCTCTAACCATCTTCGTTGTCTCATGTTCAATTCTTTCTGATCAAATAAATATCTTAAGCTTTTGTGATCACTAAAAACTTCAAATCTTGCACCATAAAGGTAATGCCTCCAAATTTTCAAAACAAACACCACCGCCGCTAACTCCAAGTCATCCGTAGGATAATTCTTTTCATGCACTCTCAATTGTCTTGAAGCATAAGCCACAACTTTTCCATCTTGCATCAGAACACCACCTAAACCAATCAAGGAAGCATCACAATACACCACAAATGGATCATTAGGATTCGGCAAAATCAAGATCGGAGCCGTTGTCAACCTTCTTTTTAGCTCAATGAAACTCTTTTCACAATCTATATCCCAAATGAAAGCCTTTCCTTTACAAGTCAATTGCGTTAACGGAAGTGCCAACTTCGAAAATCCCTCTATAAACCTCCGATAATAACCCGCCAAGCCTAAAAAGCTTCGAATTTCCGTAACCGACCTAGGAGTCTCCCACTGCATCACCGCATCAATCTTAGATGGATCAACACTAATACCACTCCAGGAGATAACATGTCCAAGAAAACTTACTTCCGATAGCCAAAAGTCACATTTTGACAACTTAGCATATAATTGTTTCTCTCTCAAAATTTGCAACACAATTCTCAAATGCTCTTCATGCTCTTCTTGAGACTTAGAATAAATCAAAATATCAACGATGAACGCAACCACAAAACGATCCAACTGTTCATGAAAAATACGATTCATGTATTCCATAAACACCCCCGGCGCATTAGAAACCCCGAATGGCATCACGGAATATTCGTAATGACCATACCGTGTCCTAAATGCCGTCTTCTGAATATCCTCGCTTTTCACACGAATTTGGTGATATCCCGATCTCAAATCAATCTTGCTAAAGACACGCGCACCAACCAATTGGTCCATCAAATCATCAATCCTTGGAAGCGGATACTTGTTCTTAATTGTCACCTTGTTCAACTGTCGATAATCGATACATAACCGCATACTTCCATCCTTTTTCTTTACCAACAATACCGGAGCACCCCAAGGAGAAACACTTGGCCTTATAAATCTTTTGTCCAACAAGTCATTCAACTGCTTCTTCAATTCTATCAACTCCGATGCCGACATACGATACGGTGCCATCGAAATCGGTCTAGTGCCAGGAACTAGATCAATAGAGAACTCAACTTCTCTTTCTGGCGGTACATCCGTAATATCCTCCGGAAACACTTCTGGAAAATCACACACCACTGGAAACACATCAATACCAATCTTACTCTCCCCTGACAATGATGCAAACAAACCAAACAATTGAGCTTCATCCTCTAAAATTTTCTTCAACTCTTTAGTAGATAGAAAACTCTCATCTTCATTATCTTCCAAAGAAGGAAACCTAACCAACTTATGATAGCAATCTATATGAACTCGATTAAATTGCAACCAGTTCATACCCAAGATTACATCCAATCCCTCCAACGGCAAACACACTAAATCCATCTCAAATTCTTTACCATAAATGGTTAAAGGACAACTTAGACAAACCAAAGAAGTAGTTACTGACCCCATTGCTGGAGTATCAATAACCATTTTACCATCCATCAGAGACAACACAAGATTCAAACGCTTCGCGCACTCGGACGAAATATACGAATGAGTCGCTCCCGTATCAATAACAGCAACTAAAGGTGTACTATTAATAAAGCATGTACCTTTAATCAAACGGTCTGCACTAGTGGTCTGAGTCCCCGCCAATGCAAACACCTTTCCGCCCGCTTGAGCTTGTTTCGGCTTAGTACACGTAGTACTAATGTGACCCACTTCTCCACAGTTAAAACACTTCACCATATTCCTCCTACACTCAGCAGTAGAATGCCCAATACCTCCACAGTTAGAACATCTCCCAACGGCCTTCCTACACTCAGTTGCTTTATGACCCGTTCCACCACAATAGAAACACTTAATGAACCCAGAACTTCCTCCTCTAGATCTCTTATCAAAGTTTCCCTTATATTTACCCTTATCAGCGGGGGTCACATAAGGTCCACTTCTAGCTTGCTGTTTCCCTCTCCTCTCATTCACACTCTTGTAATGTGTAGAACGAGCTTTGCTATCTTCCTCGAAGATTCTACAACATTCAGTCAAATCCGAAAACCTCATAATCCTTTGATATCCCACAGCTTGCTTAATCTCAGGACGCAAACCATTCTCATATTTAATACACTTTGAGAACTCAGCAGTAATCGCAGCATAATGAGAATGAAATTGAACCAATTCCACAAACTTAGCAGTACAGTCCACCACTAACATACCACCTTGTTTCAATTCCAGGAATTCCACCTCTTTCTTCCCTTTCACACTTTCAGGGTAATACTTCAGCAAAAACTCGGTACGAAACAATTCCCAAGTTACCTCTTCATTATCCACCTCTAGAATTTCACGCATACCGACCCACCAATCGTCGGCTTCTTCCCTCAGCATGTGAGATCCAAGCCTCACCTTATTCTCTTCCGCACAATCCATGACTCTGAAGATTCTTTCAATCTCTTTCAGCCAAAGTTGAGCACCATCGGGATCAAATCTTCCTTTGAAGACCGGTGGTTGATTCTTCCTGAACTCTTCATTAGCACTTACATTCGGCGCACCCTGCACCGCCCTAGCCAATGCTTCCATAGCAGCAGCCATCGCATTATCGTTTCTACCAGCCATATTCTGATCACTCCCAAAAATAACAACAAAGTTTAAACAACAGTTCAACCAACACAACAACGAGACAGACACGACTGACTCAACCTTGGCTCTGATACCACTTAATGTAACACCCCCTTTCTATACCCCCAAATAATCAAATAAATCATTTAGGCACGTATTGGAAATTTCATCAGAGTATAATTGTAAACACGGCATAAAAAGGTATGTCACATTATGCTTGAAATTAAACACATACAACACCTGCTCACACAGATATGCAACAGTGGGGTAACTTTCAAACAACAAAGGATCTCAGTCCTTATACCCACATCTCAATAGTTAGAATAAAAGCGGAAACATCTAAAATATTGAATAACAACCACATATATACATCAACATATACATATGTATACATCATGTTTATATACACAATTTCATCAGCAAGATACATATGCAAATGTATCACAATAAGATCAAAACGTCCTAGCTACCCGGTGCTACATATCAGAGCCAACCGACCAAAAAGGTATGAAGACACACTTCACAAAAGACCACCAGATACCTAATCTGCAATGCCTCGTAGAGCATCATAAAACAGCAGAAGGGTGAGAAATATTATCATAATAACAATGCATATAATCATATATCTCAACACAAAAGTATACACATAACACATTCTCACCATTCTACCATTCCACATAAACATACATATTATATTCATTCTTCAATGCATCATTACAATGATACAGTTCTTATCACAATTCATCACATCCCATTCAATATACATCGCAAGGCATATATATATATATATATTATATACAAAACCAAGCATATTCATCACAATGCTTATCATTCAACATAAACACATATATTCATGTTCATTCACCCATGCACAAATACAAGGATGACCAATGCAAATCATAGAGACCGACTCACGACTCTATACAAATGCAATGCGGTACCGACTCATTTCATCTCAAGTTCAATTGAAGAACTTATTGGAACCATCGCTCGTTACTTAGTGTAACTCCCCGTCGGGCATACGATGTTCACCCATTGCTACCACCTCTCAAAAGGCTTACAATGTTTATGGATTGCCCCCACCTCTCAAAAGGCCTACAATCCGATTGCTCCCACCTCTCAAAAGGCTTACAATCATTTGTAATCATCGCCCCCACCTCTCAAAAGGCTTACGACGTTACAACGGATTCATCTTAGAACCCCACAATGCAAGAATGCAATCATGATGCTTCACATACAACATGACTCGTGACACTCTTGACATGCATAAATATTCACAATAGAGTCATGCATTCATCACACACAATCCACATACATTCACATCAATTGTACCAAACGGCAACCGAACGTTTTCACAAATAACCAAACAATTCTATTTACGGTTTACCGGAAAAGTCGGTTAAAAGTCGGTTAAAAATAATATTTTCCATCATCATCAAAAAGTACTCATCCACAGCTTCGATTCGATATAAAGAACACTTAAATCCGATAAACAACGAAGAAGATATGTATATTTCAAAATAACGCGAAAACATAAACCGGAGGCCCGACACTATGAAACGGTTCGAAAATACTGTTCCAATTGGACCAGGTTTAGACCTCAAAACCATTTTTGCTAGAAATAACATCTCGTTAGCCTCCCAACGCTTCAAACGGGGGTCAAAACCGACTTACGGTTCAAGAGATATGAATTTCCGAAGTTTCCCCGATAAACCAGAATTTTCTGGTTCAGCACAGTATGTATCGATACATAGGCTTATGTATCAACACATAGAGGCCACATGTATCGATACATAGCACGCATGTGTCGACGCATGCTGTAGTGAAAATTCTGTTTTCTTAAAATTCTACAGTATGTATCGACGCATAAGGGTTATGTATCGATACATAACCATTTCGTATCGATACATAGCTGTTATGTATCGATTCATAGCCCTGTTTTTCTCAAAAATCAGATTTCTCAATTTACACACTTGCTGTAACTTTTCCGAAATGCCCGAAACTCGACTAAATCGAACATTTTCACCGAAACAAACATATACGCGCAACCACCAAATACATAAGAACAATTTAGAACACATACACGAAATTTCTACGACGTTCGATCTTTCGATTAAATTTCAACCTTTCAAAAACCAGAATTTTCAAACATCACCAAATCGAATAAAAAGCACGCTATACGACAACCTAACCTTACTCGATACAACTACGTAATTTATTTCGAATTCTAACCGTGAAAACATCGGTTTCTATCGATTTCCTACGATTCGACCTAAACGGAAACAACAACGGAAACATACCGAAAACTAACCGAAACATAACCAAACTTCATGAAACTTTAAACAGCAGCTCACATACATATAACCAACTAACACATGTATTTATACGACTTTTTGACCGTAAAAACATCGGTTTCTATCGATTTCGTCAAATACGGCATAAACGGAAACATATGGAAAACCAACCCAAACATCCACACAAAACACATACATAATCATACACAAAGTTAGGATAACAATATTTCACACCCTTACCCGATTAAATCAACTCCGAAAGATTGATCTTGGTGATTTTCCACACTTTTCTCTTTGCTCTTCTCTTTTCTCCTTTTTCTCTCAAAATTCTGTTTTTCTCTCTTTCTCACCTCTAACTTTCTATTTCTATTCTTTTTCTTTCTTTCTATTTCTTTATATTTTCTCAAAATATCTACTAACTAACTAACTATCATTAAATGTGAAATATCTAAAATACCCTCCAATCTAATATTCCCCACAAACTCTCAAAAACGGTAAAATCACATAATATGCAAACATAACATATTCCCACACCAATATCACAAATAACATAATTATTGCCCAATTAAATAAAAGACTCCACCAAATAGAATCAATCAACACAAAAATGGAAATATCTAAATCGGGCTGTTACATGGTCCGCCCGTCTCATTTTCACTTTTCGCTCTTCCTTGCTCAAATTCTATCTCTTTTCCTTCTCTGTCTTCACAGCCGTTCTCCGCCACTTACCGCCGCGCCAGAACTCCATCATCCGTTTTTCAAGTAAGTTTCTTGATCTTTTTCCCTCTTTAAGGTGTTTTATATGGTGTTCATACGGTGAACTGATGAAGTTCTCGCAGAAACCATGAAATTTCCGGCGAAAACGGCGGAATTTCTCTATGTTTTTGTTGAACCTCGCGGGGAGATGGGATGAATTCCCCGGGGACAAAAAGAATGTCCCGAGATGAATAACTCGAGGCTCTCACTAATATTCTGAGCTATGGGGCAAATTTTCCCCGGGGTGGCGTACCGGCGACCTGAGGATAGTCCCGGGGACGCTCCTTCGTTGCCCTTTCACTTGATCAGCAGTTGAGGGGTGAATTTGATACGGATCATTGAATTCACCATTTCCTTCTGTTTTTCAAGTAAATGGAAGCCTTGGCCGTGGCCGTGGGATCGCTAGACGTTGACGACCAACCGGACTCCCCGATGGCGCCGATCCACAGTGTCGAGGAACGGCCGCTCGAGGAGTGGGTCAACGACGAGCCTCTAAATATGATTTCCCAGTTCGTCGACGGGGATTTGGATGACATCTTCTGCACCGTCGAGCATCGTTTGGTGGGCTCCTCGAAGACATGGAAGGTGTTCCGGCCTCAAGCGCACCACCGTATTTGCTCGACGTACCGAGGGATGCGATTTCCCCTGTACGAATTTATGTTCGACGAGGCTGGGTGGCGCCTGTCCTTCACCGATTTTCAGCAATCGGTGTTCGTTTGGCTGCGGCTGGCGCCCTCACAGCTCCATCACAACTCCCTTGCTTTTATCCGCGCTTTTGAGCTCGTGTGTAAATATCTCAAGATCGGGGCGACTGTGCCCCTCTTCTTCCGCATTTTCCATCTGCAGACACAGCTGAGTGTCTTTCAAACAGGTGAGCAGACTGTTCCAGACCTATATGGACTCTATTTGCAACTTTAAATACCGGTACTACACAGTGTGGCCGGTTTCGCTCGAGGCCGTGGATTCGGTGCATCGTCGGGTCTTCCGAGAAGTAGATGGGCAGTGGGAAGAAGCCCTCGAGCCAAGATTCCCCTTATTCTGGATGAAGGAGCATTTCAAGAGGGGTACAGACACTTACATCATCAGCCCTGGCCGACTTTGCAAAGGGGACCGTCTGGCGTATGAGGAGATAGTCAACTTCGTCGCCAGATTTAACAAAGCCAAGCTCGTGACATCGGGCGAGAAATTTGTCCGGGGTGATGATGGGCAGGTCCTAACGAAATCCCGGTTGATTAATACGAGGGCCCTCATCGAGACCTTTTCCAATGAGAAGGCCATTGAGCTGTTAGGTGGTGGAATCTTCCTCGACTTACTCTTTCTGCCCGTTCTGGGATCGATTTACTGACATATTTCTTTCTTTTTTACAGGTAAGATGTCGAGTACGAAGGAGCGCATCAAGAACTGGCGGCCGCGCAAACGTCGAAGAAGGGTGGAAAGGGTCATGTTGAGCTGATTCGGTCGCAGGGCTCCGGCCCCACTCCGGCCACCGGGGATTCTTCTGGCTCTCGCCAGGGGAGCCAATCTCCCAACACTCAGGGGTCACCGAAGAGGCAGTGACTCGTCGAGCAGGTGGACGTCGATCTCACCGAGAATGAGAGCCCTCCCGCTGTGAAGTTTGTGCTCCCGCCTTGCCACTCGAGGCCGGATTTCTTTACGGGGAACAACTCCCTGTGTGTTGGTGCACCTGAAGTCCATACCATCTTGGGTGCTGACAGGGTCTCTCGGCGAAGAGCGTTGGTGGAGTATATGTCCGCGGTGATGCGGGTTTGCGCTGCTGCCTTGGTCCTGAACGATGAGACGTGCCCAACGGCCGAGCTGAGCAGGCTACAGGAAAATTTCAAGTATATAAGTGCTGAGATAGAGAAAGCGAGGGAGGAGTTGGGCGAGTGCAAAGAGAAGAATAAGGCACAGGCCGTTCTTCAAGAGCAGTTGGAGGAGAGGCTGAAGAATGTTGAGGAGGAGAGGAAAGGTTTCCTGGCGAGGATCACCGAGCTGGAGGAAGTTGTTCGCCCAGCCAAGGAGGAAACCGAGGAAAACAAGTTGTTGACCTCCCGGGAATCTCTGATAGCGAAGCTCAGGCAGACCGAGGAGGATATCCTCGCGGCAGCGGACGTGGGTTTTAACAACGCCATGTAGCAACTTCGGGTTATGAACCCCGATTTCGTCACTAAGGGGACTGGTCCCAACTATGAGGTGATTGACGGTCAGATCGTGCATCCGATTCAGGAGGATGAAGTCGACGGAGGGGTTACTGAGCACCAACGGCCAGAGGAGGACGTAGTCGACTAGGTGTTTACCTGTTCATTATGCGTGGCCAGCGAGCCACTTTCTTGTAGTGATTTTTGCCCGGCCTACGTGCCAGGGGCTTGTATTGATTTTTTCCTGGCCTACGTGCCAGGGGCTTGTATTGATTTTTGCCCGGCCTGCATGCCAGGGGATTTTTGACATGTTTGTAACATTTGTACAATGGGCTTTTACCCGATTTTAATACTTTTCTTTTTGCTTATCTGTGTGTGTGGTGCTTTTGTATTTGCTATACTTTACCTGTTCTTGTCTAAGTTATTTGGTGATTTTGGGAGTTTGCTCGACTTTGATGTTCCTCGACTGCGTGGAGAGCTGATCGAGTGGTCGGAGGTGTATTCCGACCTTTAACGAGGCTAAGAGCTCGGTCGAGGTCTTAACTTCGTGGCGTGAACTTCCCATCGCGAGCTGGGTGTTCTGCCTAATTGGTACGGCGACGACGGAGCTCGATCGAGGTATCCTCGCCGGATCAAAATTCCTCGCGCACACACAACGCAGCCTTTTATCATCGTTTTTGTATAGGGTGTCGCGCTTGTACCCTAGCGCGCCCCCGCAATCGCGACGTTGGTTTGTCGCGGGCAGTGTCTAACTGTAGTATTACTTAAGTTTCTCAGCGTTCCATGGTCGAGGAAGTTCATCCCCGTGTAGATTTTCGAGGTAGTAGGCTCCTGTCCCCGTTTTTGCTCGGACGCGATATGGGCCCTCCCAGTTCGCGGCGAGCTTGCACTCTCGCGAGTCTTTCTGGTTCCTTCGTAGGACGAGGTTACCAACCTGAAAATATCGTTTAATAACTTTGTCATTTTAACGTAGAGTTATTTTTTGCTTAAGTGAGGCCTCCGGGAGGGATGCGCCCTTCCTTATCTCCTCGACGAAGTCAAGCTCTTCCCTCAGAGCTTGATTGTTTGCGTCCTCGTCGAGGGGAGCCTCTGTCCTTCTCGAGGGTTCCCTGATCTCCACGGGGATCACCGCTTCCGTTCCATAGGTCATACTGAAGGGGGTCTCCCCGGCCGTGGAATGCGGGGTTGTTCGGTAGGCCTAGAGGACGCTGTATAGTTCCTCGACCCACCTTTGCTTAGCATCGCCCAGTCGTCGTTTCAATCCTCGGAGGATCACTATGTTTGCCGCTTCGGCCTGCCCGTTCGTTTGAGGATGCTCGACCGACGTGAAGTGCTGCTTCGTGCCCAGTTTGGTGACGAAGTCCTGGAAATTCCTGTCGGTGAACTGTGTCCCGTTGTCGGTGACGATTGCTTAGGGCACGCCGAATCGAGCGAGGATGTTCCTCTTATAGAAATGGAGTATGTTGAAGGCCGTGATTTTGGCCAAGGCTTCCGCCTCGATCCATTTCGTGAAATAATCCACGCCGACGATGAGGTACTTGTTTTGGTACGACCCCACGACGAATGGCCTGAGGATATCCATTCCCCACCACGCAAACGGCCACGGGGACGACAATGTTTTGAGCTCGTTTGGAGGGGCAAGGTGCATGTCCCCGTGTCGTTGGCATCGATCGCATTTCTTGACGTGCTCCTTGGCGTCCAGCTGCATGGTTGGCCAGTAATACCCTGCTCGGAGAGCCTTACGGGTTAAGGATCGCCCGCCGAGGTGTTGTGCATTGATTCCCTCGTGGATTTCCTGGAGTATACCAGGGACCCTGGTCTCCTCGACACACCTGAGAAGGGGGATAGAAAACCCACGGCGGTATAGCTTGTCCCCGACTATTGTGTACGGGCATGCTCG
The DNA here is from genome assembly GCA_022829125.1 of Lathyrus tuberosus. Taxonomy (NCBI): domain Eukaryota; kingdom Viridiplantae; phylum Streptophyta; class Magnoliopsida; order Fabales; family Fabaceae; genus Lathyrus; species Lathyrus tuberosus. The sequence continues at coordinate 3,458,026 of JALAZF010000540.1, forward strand.
CCCCTTAACCATCCCCGCTTCCTTGGGATCTTCGGGCAGTTTACCCGTCGTGAGGTACTCGTATACCGGGGTCATCCAGCAATTTCTATCCTCAATGGTGTTCACGTCCGCCGCCGGAACGGGTTTGTCGATGCTCTGGCGGGAAAGCACTTCTTGTATGACGGATTTGTTTCCGCATTTCTTCTTTGTGCTCGCCAATTTAGACAAGATATATGCTCGGGTATTGTGCTCGCGTGGGATGTGGGTTACTTCTGCGGAGGTGAATTTTTCATCTTTTCTTTCACCAAGGTTAGGTATTCGATGAGGCTGTCGTTCTTGGTCTGGTACTCTCCTCGGACTTGCGAGGCTACGAGCTAGGAGTCGGTGAAGATTTTGACCTCTTTGGCGGCAAGGTCCTCGGCCAATCGTAGCCCGGCGAGGAATGTCCCATACTCTGCCTGGTTGTTCGATGTCGGGAAGGATAACTCGAGGGAGACCTCGATCAGGATGCCTTCCTCGTTCTCGAGGATAATGCCTGCCCCACTCCCTTTCGTGTTGGATGCCCCGTCGACGTAGATTGTCCATTTTTAGGATCCGTTGGTCGAAGGTTCCGGGACGGTCATTTCAGCCACGAAGTCGGCCAGTACCTGAGCCTTCAGGACTTTCCTTCCCTCATACAGATGTCAAACTCGGCGAGTTTGAGCGACCATCTGAGCAACCTTCCTGCCATGTCTGGTCGGCCGAGGAGTTGCCTTATTGGTTGCTCGGTTCGTACAACGACCGTGTGGGCTAAGAAGTAATAGCGCAACCTTCTGGCTACGGTGACGAGGGCAAGGGAGACTTTCTCGATCTGCTGATACTTGAGCTCTGGGCCTTGGAGGGCCTTGCTCGTGAAGTAAATCGGCTTCTGCCTGTCTGGGGTTTCTGGGATAAGGACAGCGCTGACCGCTTCACTCGCAATTGCGAGTTATAAGAACAGTGTCTCCCCGTTCTCAGGCCGTGAAAGGACCGGAGGTTACTTTTTGTCGAACTCCTCGCTCGATTCAAATGTTACTTTTTGTCGAAGAAGTTTGAAAAACGGAAGTGCGTACTGTATAGATTTGGCGACGAAGCGGGAGAGAGCGGTCAGCATCCCGTTCAGTGATTATATTGACTTCTTCGAGTTCGGGGTTGGAATCTTGGAGAAAGCCCTACATTTGTCGGGGTTGGCCTTGTAACGCCCCAGTTTTGTGTGAGTTTTATTTAATTGAGTCGTTTGGATTATTTGATTATTATTTTATTATTATATTATTTTATTCTTGACTTTTATTTGAGAATATATTATTTTTCATCGTGATTATGTTTTATCGTGTTTTGAGAGCGTTTGCGAGATATTTGAGATGAGGGGTATTTTGGTCTTTTGCATGGGTAAGTTTTATGTTTTTATATAAATAGAAAGTTAGAGGTGAGAAAGAGAAAAAAATAGAATTTTGAGAGAAAAAGAGAAGAGAAGAGAAAAGAGAGGAAAGAAAAGGGAGAAGAGGAAAAGTGGAAAAATCGACATAACTCCGTTTCAAGCGCGAATAATCGGGTAAGGGTGTGAAATATTGTTATCCTAACTTTGTGTATGATTATGTAAGTGTTTTGTGGGGATGTTTTGGTTGGTTTTCCCATATGTTTCCGTTTATGCCGTATTGGACGAAATCGATAGAAATCGATGTTTTTACGGTCGAAAAGTCCTATAAATACATGTGTTGGTTGGTTATATGTATGTGAGCTGCTGTTTAAAGTTTCATGAAGTTTGGTTATTTTTTTGTTAGTTTTCGTTATGTTTCCGTTGTTTTTCCGTTTAGGTCGAATTGTAGGAAATCGATAGAAACCGATGTTTTCGCGGATGAAATTCGGAATAGATTGTGTAGATTAGTCGTATGATGTTAGGCCGTGATTATAGAAACTTGTTTGGTTGAAATCGGTTGAGTTTTGTAACTTTCGACATTTTGGATATTAGAGGGTTTGAGTTTTCGGGTGAAAATCGAACGTCGTAGAATTATCGTTTTATGGTCCTAAAACGTTGATATATATTTGGTAAGGATTACTGTGTATTTGTTTCGTATCATAGAATTGAATCGGTCGGGTTTCCGGAGGGTTTTGTGTTGGGGCAGCAGCTATTTTTTCTGGTTTTTAACAGGTGCAATCGATTGCAGCAGGATGCAAATCGATTGCACATATGTAAAGGGCGAAAAATTGCAAGTCTGGGACTGTGCAATCGATTGCATCAGGAGTGCAATCGATTGCACTCTGCTAGTTTTCCAAAAAATGTTTTCTTTAAAAGTCCGTAACTTTTTCGTCGTTTATCCGATTGAGCTGTTCTTTATATCAAACTGAAGCTAAAAATATGTTCTATTTGATGGTGATGAAAAATATTATTTTTAGCCGACTTTTAACCGACTTTTACGGTAAACCGTAAATTGATTTGTTTGGATAAATGTGTATGTTGTTATACAATTGATGTGAATGTAGATGGATTATATGTGATGAATGCATGACTATGTTGTGAATAAGTATGCATTGCATGAGTGTATTGGTTCATTTTGTTTGTGAAGCATCATGATATGCATTCTTGTGTTGTGGAATTCTAAGATGAATCTGTTGTAACGTCGTATGCCGATATGCGGTTGAAGCGATGATTACAAATGATTGTATGCCCAAGTGGGGTTGTAGCAATCGGATTGTATGCCGAGGTGCGGTTGTAGCAATCATATTGTATGCCGATGTGCGGTTGTAGCAATCGGATTGTATGCCGAGGTGCGGTTGTAGCAATCGGATTGTATACCGAGGTGCGGTTGTAGTAATCATATTGTATGCCGATGTGCGGTTGTAGCAATCGGATTGTATGCCGAGGTGCGGTTGTAGCAATCGGATTGTATGCCGAGGTGCGGTTGTAGCAATCGGATTGTATGCCGAGGTGCGGTTGTAGCAATCATATTGTATGCCGATGTGCGGTTGTAGCAATCGGATTGTATGCCGAGGTGCGGTTGTTGTTGGTTGCATGATAGGGCAAGCAAGCAAAAATATTTATTTTCGGAAGAATTCCCTCCGGGATTTATGTCGTGTCCACAGAGATCGGTTCGAGGGAAAGAATGTCGTTCGACAATCTCTCGCGTTTATGAGTTTGGATTAAAATGGTTTACAAGTAAAAACAAACAGAAAGTAAAGATGAACATAAAAAGAGTACATTCTTTGAAGAGAAGAAACCTATCAAGCATGAATATACACTACTCAGAACAAACGTAAACGTATCAATCGGTCGCATTCAACATACAATACTCATCAAAATCATCACGTATCGCTCACAACAAAGGTTATGTCTAACGCACAGTTGAGAGAGCAACCGTATTACTCTCGTCGACGCTCTCGCGCACGACGCCTCGAAACACGGAAGACATTAAGTTCCGACACCATAAAGATTATTATCTAAATCTATCTCTAGAGTCTAGACAATAGATATCCATCCTTAATCAAGATTCATGATGTTTATCTCTAACACAACACAAATCCAAACATAAATGCAAAAAGATCAAGGAAAACATCGATAATGATTTGTAAAGCATATATATTATACAACCATGATCAATACATGTACATAGGTTTAGAGTAACAATACAAACATAACCCACAAAATAGAGAAATACATAGAGAAGAAATGGAGAAAAACCAAACATCTCAAAAGTTGTCGGCTCCGATTCATGAAGGATTCAACTCTGGATCATCCTAATTCATGCTCCAATGTGTTTTCTAGCCTAATTCTGGTAAAAAAATGCTATTGGATGGATTTGGAACTAAAAATATCAAACCCATAACTAAAAAATGATGAAAAATGGCTTAAATGGACAATTCTGCTTTTCCAGGTTCGCCTAGCGAGTCCCCGTTCGCTAGGCGAACGTAAACCGCCTTTCTGTTGAGTTTTTTCACGATTCTGGAACTTTTCATTCACCCCGGTTCGCCTAGCGAACAAGCTAGCGAGTGCTCGCTACGGGGGCTCGCCTAGCGAGCATGACAGAAAACTAGAATTTGTTTTCTTCATAACTCTTGAACCGTAACTCCGATTGACGCACGGTTTGAAGCGTTGGAAAGCTTATTCAATGCTCTTTATGAATATGGAAATATCACATTTCTGGAACACCTACAAAAATAAATGAAAATCGATTAAACTCAATGATATTTACACGATAACGCACTATACACCGAAAACGTAAAGTAAACGTATTTACACACAAAGTGGGTTTTATTCGCACGATATTTACCAAAAAGAATCGATAAGTGCAACAAAACATATATACAAAAATAGGTACAATTTGCACTTATCAAACTCTCCCCAACTTACCTACTTGTTTGTCCACAAACAAAAATCAAACAAACTTGAAAATGCGCAAGAAATAACCAAAGAATGACGAATCAACAGGTTTTGAAAAACGGAAACGAATGAATGGTTCAAATGAAAAAGGTACACACAAAAAGTAAATACTTACCACTAAACTGCAAAGTACACAAGTCATGCCAAAAATTCTAAAACAACACAAGTTCAAATGTGAATCACACCTAGCAAAAACAATCATCGGTAGATGAAAAACACAAAATGACGTTCTTTCACTCACACAACAATCTTGCAAACAAAAGACTAAATTATGCATACATCCACAAATTCACATTGAAAATACAAAGGCAAGAATCACAAGGGCTTTTCAAGGTTGTAGCGTGGTCGGGTAAACAAACAAGGGGCGATTTCTCAAGGTAATTGAAAAAAAAACTTGCCTAAACCTAAGGGAGTGAAAACTCACAAAGATTCACACACACAATTTCAACCAACTTCTTCCAAAATCCCAAGTGCGACACAACACACAATGCTTATTTAGCACAATTATTGCAACTCTTTTTGTTTCCTTTTTCAAGGATTTTTCTTTTTTCTTTCTTTTTCACTTTTTTTTTTCTTTTTCATATTTTTCCCTTTTTTCTTTTCTTTTTCAATCCTCATAGAATCCAACCAATGAGTATACAATCATCCTCTCCCCAACTTGAATTCAACCGCACCATCATGTGAATACTCCCTACTTTCTAAGGCAAGGAAAAAATCCATATAACAACACAATATTGAGGTCCAAGAAAAAACAAAATCCATTCAAAAATAAATGAACTAAATACTCATAGACAAGCATTAAGTTCAAATAAAAACATGGATCAAAAAGCTCAAAGGGGTTACGAATTCTCACACACTCACAAGGTGAATTGACTATTTGGCTAAGGTAGTTGTGCTCAAAATGAAACAATTGCCTTGATCCTTTTCATGCATTCATATAATCAACACAAATAAAAGATTCAACATAATAAAATCCAGTTATAACAAGAATGTTGGTTCTCCGCGCATATATGAACAATAGAAGGCTACCTCACAAAAAGGTGGGAACTAAAGTGATTCACAATAAGAACAAGTATACAAAAGAATGGATGGCATGGAAGTTTGTAAAATGCCTAAGTATCATGAATATGCTAAAGTATAGAAAGCGATAAATACATACCTCGGACGTGTACAAAACTTAACAAGATCATTACCATACATCCGCAAGTTGAAACGAACCAACTTGGAAAATCACAAAAGCATCCTCAAATAAGTCAATCAAAATCTGTGAGCAAACAACAACCAAAATCTTAGTAGCCTTCGCCTAGCGAAGGAATCATTCGCGACGCGAGCCTTCGCTACATCCTTCGCCCCAGCGAAGTTTGGGCGTTTTCAAAAGTGAAAGTTTCTGCCATCCCCACGCTGGCACCTTCGCCTCGCGAACACATCAGCGAGTATTCGCTGGCTCCCTCGCCCAGCGAATTTACCCAGTTTTCCTACTGAAGGTTTTTGCATACTTTCTGCCACTCCCTCGCTGGCACCTTCGCCAACGTTCGCCAGGCGAACCTTCGCTGGTGACTTCGCCAGAACTCGCTTAGCGAGAACAAGAATTATTAATATAAACAAACGAAAAGAAAGGGAGAATTTTCATTAAACAAGTTGTAAAGTGAAGATTTGAGAAGTTTATGAAAAATCCGAGTACAACTTGTTTAATGAAAGTTCACCACACAACCAAAGAAAATAATACAACATGCTTGTTTTACGTCGTAAGCTCGACGCCTTTACATTGCTTAGCTAGCAAACTCACTTCCTTCATGCCATAGTGATGCCTCACCGCGCAAACCTAAAGTAAGTGTCCTAACCAAGCATACGAACAAACGGTTACGGGAACAAAATGTATACAACACTTGAACAAACATAATGGAAATAGACAATATATACGATATATACAAAACTCAAAAACAAAGAAACTATCGCAATGCGATTCAATATCAAAACCAATCCCCGGCAACGGTGCCATTTTATTGGTTGCATGATAGGGCAAGCAAGCAAAAATATTTATTTTCGGAAGAATTCCCTCCGGGATTTATGTCGTGTCCACAGAGATCGGTTCGAGGGAAAGAATGCCGTTCGACAATCTATCGCGTTTATGAGTTTGGATTAAAATGGTTTACAAGTAAAAACAAACAGAAAAGTAAAGATGAACATAAAAAGAGTACATTCTTTGAAGAGAAGAAACCTATCAAGCATGAATATACACTACTCAGAACAAACGTAAACCTATCAATCGGTCGCATTCAACATACAATACTCATCAAAATCATCACGTATCGCTCACAACAAAGGTTATGTCTAACGCACAGTTGAGAGAGCAACCGTATTACTCTCGTCGGCGCTCTCGCGCACGACGCCTCGAAACACGGAAGACATTAAGTTTCGACACCATAAAGATTATTATCCAAATCTATCTCTAAAGTCTAGACAATAGATATCCATCCTTAATCAAGATTCATGATGTTTATCTCTAACACAACACAAATCCAAACATAAATGCAAAAAGATCAAGGAAAACATCGATAATGATTTGTAAAGCATGTATATTATACAACCATGATCAATACATGTACATAGGTTTAGAGTAACAATACAAACATAACCCACAAAATAGAGAAATACATAGAGAAGAAATGGAGAAAAACCAAACATCTCAAAAGTTGTCGGCTCCGATTCGTGAAGGATTCAACTCCGGATCATCCTAATTCATGCTCCAATGTGTTTTCTAGCCTAATTCTGGTCAAAAAATGCTATTGGATGGATTTGGAACTAAAAATATCAAACCCATAACTAAAAAATGATGAAAAATGGCTTAAATGGGCAATTCTGCTTTTCCAGGTTCGCCTAGCGAGTCCCCGTTCGCTAGGCGAACGTAAACCGCCTTTCTGTTGAGTTTTTTCACGATTCTGGAACTTTTCGTTCGCCCCTGTTCGCCTAGCGAACAAGCTAGCGAGTTCTCGCTACGGGGGCTCGCCTAGCAAGCATGACAGAAAACCAGAATTTGTTTTCTTCATAACTCTTGAACCGTAACTCCGATTGACGCACGGTTTGAAGCGTTGGAAAGCTTATTCAATGCTCTTTATGAATATGGAAATATCCCATTGCTGAACACCTACAAAAATAAATGAAAATCGATTAAACTCAATGATATTTACACGATAACGCACTATACACCGAAAACGTAAAGTAAACGTATTTACACACAAAGTGGGTTTTATTCGCACGATATTTACCAAAAAGAATCGATAAGTGCAACAAAACATATATACAGAAATAGGTACAATTTGCACTTATCAGTTGTAGCAATCGGATTGTATGTCGAGGTGCGGTTGTAGCAATCATATTGTATGCCGATGTGCGGTTGTAGCAATCGGATTGTATGCCGAGGTGCGGTTGTAGCAATCGGATTGTATGCCGAGGTGCGGTTGTAGCAATCATATTGTATGCCGATGTGCGGTTGTAGCAATGGTTCCAATAAGTTCTTCAAATGAACTTGAGATGATGAGTCAGTACCGCATGCATCTGCATAGAGTCGTGAGTCGGTCTCTATGAGTTGCATTTGTCATCATTGTATTTGTGCATTAATGAATAAACATATATATGTATATGTTGATGTGGAATGAGTAGAATTGTGCAGGTGTGCATGGATGGATAAACATGAATATATGTGTTTATGTTGAATGATAAGCATTATGAGGAATATGCTTGGTTTTATATATATATGCCTTGCGATGTATAGGGAGTGAGATGTGATGATTGTGACATAGTAAACATAATATGTATGTTTATGTGGTATGATGGAATGGTGAGAATATGTGGTATATGTGTATTTTTATGTTGAGATATATAATTATATGCATTATTATTATGATAATATTTCTCACCCTTATGCTGTTTTATGATGCTCTATGAGGCATTGTAGATTAGGTATCTGGTGGTCTTTTATGAAGCGTGGCTTCATTTCCTTTTTGGTCGTCTGGCTCTGATATGTAACATCGGGTAGCTAGGATGTGTTTATGAGCTTTTGTGATACTTTTGTACATGTATCTAGCTGATGAATGTTTATGTAAACATGAATGATATTGGTGACTACTATTGGAGTATGATATATATATATATATATATATATATATATATATATATATATATATATATATATATATATGTATATATGTTTGTTAATCAATGTTTAAATGTTTCCGCTTTTATTCTAAATTTTGACATGTGGGTATAAGGACTGAGATCCTTTATTGTTGAAAGTTACCCCACTGTTGCATATCTTTTTTAGCAGGTGTTGTATGTGTTTAATTTCAAGTATAATGTGACATACCTTTTTATGCCATGTTGTTTTAATTATACTCTGATCAAATTTTGTATACATGCCTAATTGATTAATTGGGGGTATAGAAAGGGGTGTTACATTAAGTGGTATCAGAGCCAGTGTTGAGTCAGTTGTTGAGTCTGTTGGTGTGACAGTTAAATACTGTCGTTGTTGTTTGTCCCTTAGTACGTGATATGTGTGTGAAACACTGTCAGTGCTTTCTGGTTTTCTAATCCTTTATTTTCAGGAGTTAGAATGAGATAAGTGGGGGAGAAGCTGATACTTCTCCATGTTGCTTCAGGTGTGGAACGTTGGCTCAGTGTGTTGTGAATTGCAAGATGGTAAGTGTTGTTTGGACAGTGTTGTTCCCGATTCCGTAAGAAATGCGGAGGTAAGGTTTATGTCAACTAAGGATTTGTGCCTTAGGTAGTTTTGTGTATGGGATGCAAGAAAGGCTATTATAGTTTGGTAAAGACGGTTTATGCCCCATCATGATTATCGGCTGTCTATTGGCAAATTGAGGAACTGATCACCCTTAATCTCTTGTTGATAGCAGACGGAAATTATGTTGGATGGAATAGGCGGGTCTTTCCGGCTTTGATAGTGTGTGAAATGAGTTGTTTGGAATTTAAGGAGATGATTACAGATTGTTTTGATAAGTCGATGAAGATGCTAATATCGGAAGATGAAATGGATTAGAGGTTTTGGTATGTTAGTCCAGTTGGGAAGTCATTGAGAGAGAATAATTGGGTTTTATTTAAGGACTGCTTCACAGAGAGTAGAGATTCAACTTAATTGGACGAAGGTGAATAGTTGAGGTTTATATCTGCTAAGTAAGTAGGAAACTCTTAGTAGATGGGAATAAGATGTTTGTTTTGTCTGTGATGGTAGTGTTCTGGGAATTGGCAGGAAGTCGCAGTGATGGGCCGTCAGTTGGGCATAGTTTTCAGATGTGTTTTTGGATGGAACATTAAGGTGTTGTCTTAGAGAGCTCCAGTATTGTTGGTAACAAAAGGAAGGATGATGGAATGGAATAACAAGTATAATGGTATTGAGACTATGGACAGCAAACTTAGAGTTCTGGTGGGTTTGGAGTCTTTGGAGTTTTAAGGCATTAATGGAAATTGTGAGGAAACCCTTGTGGGTGGATGTAACATTGTGTTTGAGAATTCTTTTTGGTTGGTTGTTGATACATGTTGGAATTGCAGAATTGGACGGTCAGGAGAAGAAATTGGGTATGGATTACTAACAGTTGAATAAGGTAATGATTGAGAATAAGTGTCCACTTTCATGAACAGATGACTAGAATGGTTTGGTTGAGTTTGAGTGAATTACAATTGTTTGGAATGTTTGATAAGAGTGGTGAATTGTGTGAGTTGAGGCTTTGATCGATTTAATGTGACTGGTTAGGTTTATTATCCTCGGAATAGGTTGTTATTTACTCGGTTAAGCTTGTATGTGAGTAACCAGTTACCCAGTGAAAAGTTTTGCAAAAGCTTTAAGGATTTATATCTTTTGGATTTTGGTTGGGAATTGCAACGTACAGTGATGGTATTTGGTGTTAGTAACGCGTCTCTAATGTTTATGGAGTAGAGGAATCGTATCTTCCATATTTAATTGGATAAGTTAGTAGTGGTTTCGATTGAGGATATTTGGATTTGTTATAAACTCAGAGGAAGAATGAGTAAAGTGTTTGAGATTTGAATTACAAGTGTTGAAAAGAGACAAAGTTTTATGCTAAGTTATTCGAGTGGGAATTTTGGTTGAAAAGGGTTAGTTTCTTGGAAATGTTATTTCAGATGAGAGTATGGTTAATGGATCCATCGGAAGTAGATGTAGTTCTACATGAGAGGCTCCGAAGTTAGTTAAGGAGATTAGAAACTTTTGGACTCAGTTGGTTGTTATTACAGGTTATGGAAGACTTTGTTAAGTTCGTACTTATGGTATCTCAGTTGACTTGCAAAGGGTGAGTCGTTTGTTTGGATGTTCGTTGTGAGTAAGTTTTGGTGAGCTGGAGTAGAAGTTGTCTATGGTTTCAGCTTTGATTTTGTGTGATCCTAATAAACCGGTTGTGGGGTATTGTGATGTGTCTTTGATGAGTTTAGTCAACGTGGTAATGCAAGAGGGTAAAGTCGTGGCTTATGCTTTACGACAATTGAGGATTTATAACCGGATCTGTATTATTATGGATTTGGAATTGGTTGCGGTGGTATTGTGTTGGAATATTTGGAGGTATTATCTTTATGGTTCTAGGTTCGAAGTGTTTGGTAATCGCAAGGATATTGAGTACTTGTTTGGTCTAAAGGAATAGAGTATGAGACAACAAGGATGGTTAGAGTTCGTGATGAGTTATGAATTTGGCTTGGATTATCCTTCGGGGAAAAGCTGTTGTTGTGCCTGAAAAGTTAATTCGGAAATTTCTATGCATGTCTGTTTTGATGGTCAGGGAGTTAGAATTATTTGAGCAATTCCGAGACTTGTGTATGGTGTATGAGATAACACAGGAGAGTGTGAGGTTGGTAATATTAAAGTGAACAGTGATTTTTGGCAAATATGAGAAAGAGTTAGACTTTGGATGTGAAATTGATAGTTTTGATGGTTAAGAGTAATCAGAGTGTGCAACGGAAGCGTGAGGTGGCAGGATTCGTATATGCATGTCTGACTTGAAAGAGTTCATAGGTTGAACATTGGAAACATGTAGGAATGATGAGACCATTGGACGTTTCAGAATGGAAGTGTTAGGTGAAAGGTTTAAATATTATTCATGGGCTACTATGTAGATGGATGTTTTGGTTATATGTTCGATTGGGAATCATAGCATTGTTGTAATAAGGTTGTATGACAAGGATGTTGGTATTCTGGTTTTGTAGAGGTTGTGGAATCGATGTTGTGTCGTGGAACTTGTGTTCTTGTTTGTGTTGTTGCCTCGTTTCCATCGTGATGGTTCGAGTGTGTGTGGCTAATTCCTTGTGGTGAATTAGGGGAGTGTTATCTGTGGTAATGGTAACGATCTTGTTGTGTTTCGGTTCAAGAGTGAACCTGTGTGTTCGTAACTTGGGTATTCTTTGAGTTGTGAGTTGGTCGTCAAGTGCATTGTATGGGCATTGCATCTTGTCGTTCTAGCCGTCATCATCGTTGTGTCGTTGTTGTAGTTGTGGTTAGCAAGGTGATTTTCCAGTTTGTGTTATTCGTGGTGCGTCTTTGGTTGGCATGTCGGTTTGTTAGTCGGATGCGAGAGTCGTGTCCAGGGTTGTTCGTCTCAGTTATATTTTCGAGGACGAAAATTTCTAAGTGGGGGAGAGTTGTAACGCCCCAGTTTTGTGTGAGTTTTATTTAATCGAGTCGTTTTGATTATTTGATTATTATTTTATTATTATATTATTTTATTCTTGACTTTTATTTGAGAATATATTATTTTTCATCGTGATTATGTTTTATCGCGTTTTGAGAGCGTTTGCGAGATATTTGAGCTGAGGGGTATTTTGGTCTTTTGCTTGGGTAAGTTTTATGTTTTTATATAAATAGAAAGTTAGAGGTGAGAAAGAGAAAAAAATAGAATTTTGAGAGAAAAAGAGAAGAGAAGAGAAAAGAGAGGAAAGAAAAGGGAGAAGAGGAAAAGTGGAAAAATCGACATAACTCCGTTTCAAGCGCGAATAATCGGGTAAGGGTGTGAAATATTGTTATCCTAACTTTGTGTATGATTATGTATGTGTTTTGTGGGGATGTTTTGGTTGGTTTTCCCATATGTTTCCGTTTATGCCGTATTGGACGAAATCGATAGAAATCGATGTTTTTACGGTCGAAAAGTCGTATAAATACATGTGTTGGTTGGTTATATGTATGTGAGCTGCTGTTTAAAGTTTCATGAAGTTTGGTTATGTTTTGGTTAGTTTTCGTTATGTTTCCGTTGTTTTTCCGTTTAGGTCGAATTGTAGGAAATCGATAGAAACCGATGTTTTCGTAGATGAAATTTGGAATAGATTGTGTAGATTAGTCGTATGATGTTAGGACGTGATTATAGAAACTTGTTTGGTTGAAATCGGTTGAGTTTTGTAACTTTCGACATTTTGGATATTAGAGGGTTTGAGTTTTCGGGTGAAAATCGAACGTCGTAGAATTATCGTTTTATGGTCCTAAAACGTTGATATATATTTGGTAAGGATTACTGTGTATTTGTTTCGTATCATAGAATTGAATCGGTCGGGTTTCCGGAGGGTTTTGTGTTGGGGCAGCAGCTATTTTTTCTGGTTTTTAACAGGTGCAATCGATTGCAGCAGGATGCAAATGGATTGCACATATGTAAAGGGCGAAAAATTGCAAGTCTGGGACTGTGCAATCGATTGCATCAGGAGTGCAATCGATTGCACTCTGCTAGTTTTCCAAAAAATGTTTTCTTTAAAAGTCCGTAACTTTTTCGTCGTTTATCCGATTGAGCGTTCTTTATATCAAACTGAAGCTAAAAATATGTTCTATTTGATGGTGATGAAAAATATTATTTTTAGCCGACTTTTAACCGACTTTTACGGTAAACCGTAAATTGATTTGTTTGGATAAATGTGTATGTTGTTATACAATTGATGTGAATATAGATGGATTATATGTGATGAATGCATGACTATGTTGTGAATAAGTATGCATTGCATGAGTGTATTGGTTTATTTTGTATGTGAAGCATCATGATATGCATTCTTGTGTTGTGGGATTCTAAGATGAATCTGTTGTAACGTCGTATGCCGATATGCGGTTGAAGCGATGATTACAAATGATTGTATGCCCAAGTGGGGTTGTAGCAATCAGATTATATGCCGAGGTGCGGTTGTAGCAATCATATTGTATGTTGATGTGCGGTTGTAGCAATCGGATTGTATGCCGAGGTGCGGTTGTAGCAATCGGATTGTATGCCGAGGTGCGGTTGTAGCAATCATATTGTATGCCGATGTGCGGTTGTAGCAAACGGATTGTATGCTGAGGTGCGGTTGTAGCAATCGGATTGTATACCGAGGTGCGGTTGTAGCAATCGGATTGTATGCCGAGGTGCGGTTATAGCAATCATATTGTATGCCGATGTGCAGTTGTAGCAATCGAATTGTATGCCGAGGTGCGGTTGTAGCAATCGGATTGTATGCCGAGGTGCGGTTGTAGCAATCATATTGTATGCCGATGTGCGGTTGTAACAATGGTTCCAATAAGTTCTTCAAATGAACTTGAGATGATGAGTCGGTACCGCATGCATCTGCATAGAGTCGTGAGTCGGTCTCTATGAGTAGCATTTGTCATCATTGTATTTGTGCATTGATGAATAAACATATATATGTATATGTTGATGTGGAATGAGTAGAGTTGTACAGGTGTGCATGGATGGATAAACATGAATATGTTTGTTTATGTTGAATGATAAGCATTATGAGGAATATGCTTGGTTTTATATATATATGCCTTGCGATGTATAGGGAGTGAGATGTGATGATTGTGACATAGTAAACATAATATGTATGTTTATGTGGTATGATGGAATGGTGAGAATATGTGGTATATGTGTATTTTTATGTTGAGATATATAATTATATGCATTATTATTATGATAATATTTCTCACCCTTCTGCTGTTTTATGATGCTCTATGAGGCATTGCAGATTAGGTATCTGGTGGTCTTTTGTGAAGCGTGGCTTCATTTCCTTTTTGGTCGTCTGGCTCTGATATGTAGCACCGGGTAGCTAGGATGTGTTTATGAGCTTTTGTGATACTTTTGTACATGTATCTAGCTGATGAATGTTTATGTAAACATAAATGATATTGGTGACTACTATTGGAGTATGATATATATATATATATATATATATATATATATATATATATATATATATATATATATATGTATATATGTTTGTTAATCAATGTTTAGATGTTTCCGCTTTTATTCTAAATTTTGACATGTGGGTATAAGGACTGAGATCCTTTATTGTTGAAAGTTACCCCACTGTTGCATATCTTTTTGAGCAGGTGTTGTATGTGTTTAATTTCAAGTATAATGTGACATACCTTTTTATGCCATGTTGTTTTAATTATACTCTGATCAAATTTTGTATACGTGCCTAATTGATTAATTGGGGATATAGAAAGGGGTGTTACAGGCCTCGATCCCTCGCTCCGTGAGGTAGAAACCGAGGAACTTGCCCGCCCGAACGCCAAAGGTGCATTTGTCGGGATTGAACCGCATGCGACATCTCCTCGCCGTGTCGAATACCTTCTTGAGATGAGTGGCGTGGTCGACTTCTTCCGCGGATTTGACGATCATTTCGTCCATATAGACCTCGAGCATGTCTCCTATATCTCCCCAGAAGACTTTGTTCATCATCCGTTGGTAGGTCGCACCGACGTTCTTCAGGCTGAAGGGCATTACGTTGTAGTAGTAATTGCATGACTCGGTCATGAAGGCCGTATGCTGCTTGTCGGCCTTATCCTTGGGGATTTGGTTGTACCCCGAGTAGGCGTCCACGAAGGACAGTAGCTTGTAACCTGTAGAATTGTCGACCAGCTGGTCGATGTTAGGAAAAGGATAAGAGTCTTTTGGGGACGACCGGTTAAGATCGGTATAGTCAACACACATCCTCCATTTCCATTATTCTTTTTGACAAGTACAACGTTGGACAGCCAGGTTGTGTACCTAGCCTCCGAAATAAAATTTTCCTCTAGGAGGTCTTTTACAGCTTTTTCAGCAGCCTCCGCTTTTTCGGGGGACTGCCTACGCCTACGTTGAATTAAGGCCCTAACAGCCAGATCTACGGTAAGCTAATGGCAGGCCACCTCGGGGTCAAGGCCAGGCATCTCAAAGGCGCTCCATGCAAACAAACCAGCGTTCTCTCGGAGATATGCCTTCAGCTGCTACTTCGCCGGGTCGGGGAGTCTAGCGCCAATCTTCAGGCTTCGGTCTGGGTCGTCTCCGAGGGCGACGAGCTCGAAGTCTCAGTCTGGGATGGGGCGTGCTGGGTGGAGGGGTTGCCCGTTGTTTTCCTCCTGGAGGTCGAGGTCAGCTGCTCCGCTTTCTTCATGCTCTCCAAGGAACCTGCTGTTAAGGTCAACCGCGTTGACGCGCGGGAGAGGCTTCTGCACGGCGTCCGGGGATGACTTTGCTCCGGTCTTGGGCTTGGTGCCGATGGAACTCATGCCTTTGATTGCAGCGTCGAAGCATCTCCGGGCCGCATCTATGTCCCTGTGCATCATAACTACCCGTCCCCTGGCCGTGTAGTACTTCATCTTGAGGTGGACCGTTGATGGCACTGCTGTGTGTTCGGCCGAGGTGATTCTCCCGAGGATGCAGTTGTAGAGAGATGGACATTCGACCACCATGAAGCGGGTCTTGACTTGCTAGGAAGTGTCTTCGGCCCCGAACATGACCATCAGTTCAACGTAGCCCCACGGTCTGGTGGTGGTGTCGTTGAACCCCTGCAGATCTGAACCCACGTATGGGGTCAGATGTCTCTCGTCGAGCTGGAGAGTCTCGAACAGGTGAGCGTACATGATGTCGACCGAACTTCCCTGGTCGACAAGTATCCTACGAACTTCAAAATTCGCCATCTGTGCCCTGACCAAGAGGGGGATGGTGGCGTTGGGTGCTCCGCCTGGGAGCTCTTCAAGGTAGAAGGTGATGAGGTTTGATTTCCCTTGCACCTTCTCGAGAGTGGTGGTCTTCGCCGATGTTGCGGACTCCAGTTTGTCAAACTTCCGCTTGATCGACCCTACTGACACCTTCTCGTAACCACCTCCGAATATGACCATCGTCTTGGGGAAACCTTCCCACGTGCTGCGTGCAGCAACGGGGTCTTCGTGGGTGAAGTTTGCCCACATGCTGCGAACTACCTCTTGGCCCTCGATTCCTCCGGGGACGAAGAAGTCTTCAGGTCGAGTGACGCTGAGGGCGACCTGCAGCCAACTCTCGTCGGGAGGAGGCGTCGTCTCCTCGACGCTTTGGGCTTCCCGGGCACTGGGACGAAGGGCGTCGTTCTTCTGGGCATACTTCTTTAGGTGCCCTTCCTTGATCAGGATCTCAATTGCATCTTTGAGATGGATGCAATCCTCTGTGGCATGTCCGTGGTTACGGTGGAACCTGCAGTACTTGGACTTGTCTGTGTTTGATTTGGAGGGTGTTGGCATGGGGAAGCGGACGCCTCCTTTCTTAAATTCTGAGTTGGCGCACTCGGAGAGAATTCACGCGCGGGGAGCATTGTGCGGCGTGTATTCTGTGAACCGACCTGCAGGACCTCTCTGTTCGCGAGTGTAACGCCCAAATATTTAATTATTTATTTAATTGAATATTTAATTAATTGTTGTGAATTATTCGGTTGATTTTGGTGTTGCGGTGAATTTAGTCGTTAAGTCGGAATTATTAAGTTGGTAAGTCGTAGAAATATTATTAGAAATAATATTATAGTCGCGGAATAATATTCGTAGTAATATTATCGTAGTTGGAGTGTGTTCGATTAAGTGGGCTTAGATTCGGGTCAGAATTAGTAATTTAAGGGGTGAATGTTTAG
Organism: Lathyrus tuberosus; assembly: GCA_022829125.1. NCBI lineage: Eukaryota > Viridiplantae > Streptophyta > Magnoliopsida > Fabales > Fabaceae > Lathyrus > Lathyrus tuberosus. The sequence goes on from JALAZF010000540.1 coordinate 3,475,283, forward strand.
GCCCATTAGATACTATATTAGAATATTACTATTTTAATAAAATAAGAGAAATAGAAAATATAGTGAAGTTTTGTGGATATCAGTTAGAGGAGAAAAAAATTGAGAACGTGAGAGAAGAAGAAGTTGCGAGAGAGAAACCGCTGCCGGTGACGAATTCCCGGAACCCGATCGATCGTCAAGCTGCCTTCAATCCAAGGTAAGGGTGGGTTCGATTATTATAACTGGGTTATGATGATTGATATGTAGGGTTGGGGCTATATGGATTTCTACTATCTGTGTTGAACTTGTGGTGGATCCTGATAAACTTACAGTGGCCTTTGGTGAAATCGTGTTGAATATAAATTGTGTACATTACTGTTGTTGATATTGTGTTGCTTGGGATTTAATAGTTGGTGTATGGTGTGATTGGGTTATTGAATCGAGGCATGCATTTTTTTAGAAAGTGAAGTAATCTGGGTAGAAAAAAAAATATAGCAGGTATGAATGTATGAAGGAGGCTGGGACGGGCGTCCTATGTCTTGAAAAGAAAAATATATATATACATGCTTGAGGCGAGGGACTCCAATGAAGGGGGTGGGCGCCTCCAATGAAGGGGGTGGGCGCCTCCTAATGGGATTGGTTTTTGGTTTTACTTGAGTAGCAGTATTAGTAACTCACTTTAAATCCCAACACTGTAACTAAATACTTTCCAACTAAATCCATTAAATAACCACTTTCTTTTATTTAATATAATGTATTTCTAACCATACCTTATTAAATCAAGTGGTTGGTATTAGTTTATTAGCATAAAGATAATATGATAATTATTACCTAGCAGAAACTTAACATGAACTCTAATTAAGTAGCAGTGGTGAATTTTGACAGAAAACTGGAAAATGTAGTAGAAGCAGTGTTAACAGAAAATAGAACAAGTAGCAGGAGCAGAATTTTGGCAGAAGCTTGGAAATGATTTTAAGAAAATCGTAACAGAAAGTAGAATTTGGAAATAAACTGGCATTAAATGACAGAAGTTAAAATAGTGTTGTTTTAGTCGGTTTAGCCGGTTTAGGCGAAAAACTTAGTTGTCCGGAATTTAACGAAAATTGTTGGGGTAAGTCGGGTAATTTAGTAGATGACTTTTGCTGAATTGTTTTGTTGAAATAATGTCGAAAAAAGTCGAATTGCCGGTACAGCTGCGTTGTAATGTTGTTCCGGGTTACGGATGAATTGTAAGTTGTAGGCTTGATAAGCCAACGTTGATATAAGTTGTTACGTCGAAAAAGTTGCCATGTTGTTTAAGTTGATTATGTTGTGGATGTTGTTGAGTTGGTTATGTTGTCGAGTAGTGCATGTCATAAAACATACATTGCATTTTATGTCGGAGCGTTGCTCACACCACGTTGGCCTGGATTGGCATATGTTGAAAGTTGAAAGTTGAAGGCTTATGCCTTGATGCCTCGATAAACTGGCAATATTACGTTGGGAGTTTTACTCCGATGGTACCACATGCATAACATTGTCGAGTCTCATTAAAGTTGCATTCTCTTAAGTTGTTGTTGATTTCCGTTAGTTGTTATTGATTTGATTTTGTTTGTTGGTGGTTGATGTGAAGTGGTGAATGTTTGTATGATTCTTGTCTGAATATTATTTATCATACTCCGTTTATAATTTTCGGTAACTCACCCCTTCTGTTTGAATGTTGTCCCTATGTTGGCAACGTGCAGGTAACCAAGAAGAGTAGCCGGTTACCTTAGTTCGAGTCGGTGGTTGTTGTAACACCCCAATTCCCATCGCGAAATAAATAACACATAATAAATATCAGAGTAACTAAAATTTTATTTTTCCGACAGAAACAGGGATGCCACATTTAAAGAAATAAAATACAATCCCTGTTCAACATCTTTGATACATAACACAAAGGGAAACTTTTCCTTACAAAAGGATGGTCAATTATGGAATAAAGCGGAAAGATCCATAACTGACTTGTTTTACAAATAAATGGTTTTAGAACATCAAAATATAAATACAAAATATATTCAACAATTATATACATATAACAAAACGTTCCCCGACTCCCGTGCTACGTATCAGAGCAGACACCACGAACGACAACGGAACGGAGGACTAATCTCCACAAAAGCCTCCAAGCCTCTAAAGCTGACAATCTGCACTATGCCATAAAAAGCATATTCCAGCAGAAGGGTGAGAAATAACAACTATAACAAGTTTGCATAATAATATGCCACAACACAGATAATTCACATATGTAATATTTCTCACCGCATACATCACATACTAACACATATAGCATGGCACCAATACATAATATATCACACATAATAAATCGAATCATGATTTTCCACACATAACACATCCCTTCACAATTCACACCACCATTCATCACAACTCACTCATATACATCACAATGTATATATCTATACGAAACCAAGCATATAATCATGCATATTCCATTAATTCCATACTTCCACAAAGCATACTTTTCCATATTCATTCATCAATGCAAATATACAAAAGATGATCAATGCATACCATAGAGATCGACCAACGACTCTATATAGATGCAAATGCGGTACCGACTCAATTGGTGATACATTAGTCCCCCAGGAACTCTTGGAATCATCGCTCGTTACATAGAGTAACTCCCCGTCGGGCCTACGATGTTCCCCGTCGCTTCCTCTTATAAATAAGCACACGACGTTTATGGATTGCTTCCACCTATATGGATCAGGCACACAATCCGATCGCTTCCACTTATCATCAAGCACACGATCAGTTGTAACGTCGCTATCGTCCCATAGTGTGTAAGGCACACGAACGTACAACGGATTCATATAGAATCCAAATAGCAAGAGCGCATGGTATTATGCTTGACACATGCACGACTCATGCTAAATAAATGTTCATGCATATATAATAATCATGCATATCAATCACAACCAAAGTGATATATAACAATGCCCAACGGCCACAAACCATCAACAAAGTATTCCACAACAACCAATTATCATCAAAGAATCATCACACAAGTCATACACATCCATCATGTATATTCACATCATATAAACCACATAAAAGCTCCACGTTACATAACAAAAGCACAACACACGGTAAAACCTCAACCGTGCGCATTTAACGCGATGAAAACCCGACAACTCGACTATTTTTCCAAAAACACGAATTAATTAAATCATCCACTGACCTCCAACCTAATTTTAAAAGAAAGAACATTTCGTTAGCTTTCCAACGGTATAAAGAACGTCCCAATCCGAGTTACGGATCAAAAGATATGAATTTCCGAAGTTTCCCCGACAAACCAGATTTTCTGTTTCAGCACAGTAGGTATCGATCCCTAACTCGCATGTATCGATCCCTGCTGTAGTAAAAATTCCATTTTTCCCAATTTTCACAGTAGGGATCGATCCCTGGGATTATGTATCGATCCCTAACCCTGTTTTTCACAAAAAACCAGATTTTCTCCATTACACCTATGCTGTCCTTTTCCGAAACACCCAAAAACTCGACTAAATCGAACATTTTCACCGAAACAAACATATACTCATAAACACCAAATACATAAGAACAATTTAGAACACTTAAACGAAATTTCTACGACGTTCGATTTTTCGATTAAATTTCTATCGTTCAAAAACCAGAATTTTTAAACTTCACTAAATCGAATAAAAAGCACGACATACGACGACCTAACCTTCCTCGATACAACTACGTAATTTATTTCGAATTCTAACCGTGAAAACATCGTTTTCTATCAATTTCCTATAATTCGACCTAAACGGAAACAACAACGGAACCATACCGAAAACTAACCGAAACATAACCAAACTTAATGAAACTTCAAACAGCAGCTCACATACATATAACCAACCAACACATGTATTTATACGACTTTCCGACCGTAGAAACATCGGTTTCTATCGATTTCGTCAAATACGGCATAAACGGAAACATATGGAAAACAACCAAAACATTCACCACAAACAACACATATACATACACAAGCAAGATATAATTGAAACTTCTCACCCTTACCCGATTATTCGCGCTTTAAACGGAGTTTTCTCGACTTTTCCTCTCTTTTCCTCTTCTCCCTTCTTTCCTTCTCTTTTCTCTTCTCTTCTCTTTCTATTTTTCTGTTTTCTTTTCTCTCTATTTCTATCTTTCTATTCTATTTAAACAAAATATCTACCCAAATGACCAAAATACCCCTACACTCAAATATCTCGCAAACGCTCTCAAAATGCGATAAAACATAATAACGATGAAAAATAACATTTTTCTAAATAAAAGTCAAAAATAAAATAATATAATAATAAAATAATCAACTAAACTCGATTAAATAAAACTGACTAAAACTGGGGCGTTACAGTTGTCGCTCTGATACGTAGCACTCGGGGGGATGACACATGTCTTTTATTTAGTTGTCTACATGCTGAATTTTAATAAAATTGCTAGAAAATACTTCGTTGTTTAATTTGAAGTTGTTTTTATGTTGAATAAGGATGCTACTAAGTTGTTAATGAATCCACTGCGTTGTGTTTGCTTAAGTTGAATGAAGTCGAAGTTTATTGTTGGTTTATGTTCCCTTGAATCGTTTATGTATCTTTCATGAATAACTATTATGTTGTGATTTTAAAGTTGGAAATGTGATATCCCGTTTTATGTCGAAAATTTTATAACTCTGATTTTAATATAACTATTGGGTAGAAATGGGGTGTTACATTAGTGGTATCAGAGCAGGTCGGTCCGTCCGGCCAAGTGTCGAGTCGTAGTTGTTTAACAATCGAGTATTGTTATTTGGTTCTAACTTTGGTTTATGTTGTAGTGATAATTTGAGATGGCTGGAAGGAACGATGCTGCAATGGCCGCTGCAATGCAAGCAATGGCTGAGGCTGTGCAGAATTTACCGAATGCTGGCGAGAATGATGGATCTCGTAGTCTGGCGACTTTTCAGAGAGAGAATCCGCCTACCTTCAAGGGAAAGTATGATCCTGATGGAGCATTGGACTGGTTGAAAGAGATTGAGAGAATCTTCCGTGTGATGGACTGCACTCCAGTGCAGAAGGTTCGTTATGGGACTCATATGCTAGCAGTCGAAGCTGATGACTGGTGGCTAGAGACTCGTCAGAGGTTGGAGACTACAGGTGAAGTTATCACGTGGGATGTGTTCCGAAGAGAGTTTTTGAGAAAGTATTATCCAGAGGATGTCCATGGTAAGAAGCAGATTGAGTTTCTTGAGCTGAAGCAAGGAACTATGTCGGTTACTGATTATGCTGCGAAATTTGTTGAGCTGGCTAAGTTTTATCCGTACTATACCGGTGATGATGCGGAGTTTTCTAAATGCATCAAATTTGAGAGCGGGTTGCGTTCTGAAATCAAGAAAGCTATTGGGTATCAGAAGATCCGTGTCTTTTCTGATTTGGTTGATAGTTGCAGGATTTATGAAGAGGACAATAATGCTCACTACAAGATTGTTAGTGATAGAAGAGGCAAGCAACAACAGAACCGTGGTAAGTGTCATACCCCAAATTTGTCCTACCATTTTCATTTTTTTTTATTTTATTTTTTATTTTTTTTAATTTTTTAATTTTTTAATTTTTTAATTTTTTAATTTTTTAATTTTTTAATTTTTTAATTTTTTTTCTCGCATTCGATTTTATTTTCAGTTTTGCATCGCGTGCATAGCATCACGTCTTTTTCCATGAATAAACCCTAAAAAATTGATTAGCCAGAATGAATACTCAGACATATAGATAGACTTGTCAAATTGTTTCCCGAGGGTACCCGATCAATTTTCAAATGTGACCAAACGTTGTTTTTTTTTCAAGTCGTTTATTCCACACTAATCATTTCTATGCGGTCAAATTTTTTAGGGCACTTTGTCGCCCAATTTTATTCATTTTTCATTCGATTTATTTTTATCTTTTCATCAAAATATTTAGTAGAATTAATTAGAATTTTCCATATTAGCATTTCATTTTTATCATTTTTATTCAATAAATTGTTAATTTATATTAGTTTTTAATTGATTTAATTGTATTAAATTAATTAGAGCTTCTAGAAGGGGCAACTTTGGCATTTTAAATTTAGTGTGTTTCTTTGATTAAATATGGATCGTTAGATTTAAATTTAATCAAGGGTCCACATGTATTATCCTCTCTTTTCCTCATTATCCAATCATAATTTAGCATTTTTAATAAATCAAAAAAATCTAAAGATATAACAAGACCTCTCCACTCATTCTTTGGGGGGGGGGGGGGGGCAGCTCACCTTATCAATTCTCTCTCTCACTCAAAAAGAAAAAGAAAAAACGGAAAGGAAAGGACCCTCTCCTTCTTCCCTCACGCTCCAACCACACACCTATCAACTTCGTCCACATATTCTTCATCTTTCATTCAAAATCCCAGCGACCACCACTTCGCCCTGTTCCATCGCCACACAACCACCTATCCACCGTGAAACTCGCGTTCACCACCACCAAACCCATTGAGATCTCTTTCATCATTACCTTCATGATTTAATGTTATGTTGTTGAAATTTCAATTTGGGATTTCTGGCTTTTGTTGATTCGTTGACAGGTAGCTAACGGTGGCGGTTTCCTTCGAGATTTGGAGTCTGAAACATTGGCTTGATGAGCAAAGAGAAGTGTGTTGCTGCTGTATCAACCTTTCGAAGACAATAACAACGCGAACTCGCAAGTGCTCACAGATTCACACGCAGTTACAGCAGCAACAACATCTTGCGGTTCGTCGAAACTACGGCACGGGACAACAAATTTTGGATCGCTCATTTTCGGTTGGCTCCCTTTCTGATTACGATGTCGATTCGATACCATTTGTTTTTATGATTGATGAATCTGATGTTGTTTATGCTGCTCATATTTCGGTTTTGTTGGTTTCATAAGCTATTGCGTTTCGGTTTGTTCAGAGATTCATCTTGGTGTTTTTTTTTGTTTGAACAAAGTTTTAAGCAAGAAAATATGGTTGGATTTATATTGTGTTTTAAGGTAACGAGACATTGATAGGGATAATGTTAATTGGAGTTGTTTGAAGTGTATTTATATTGTAAGGTGTATAGTAGCTCTAGCTATCGATCCGCAATTTTCCGTTAGCCTCTAAGCTTGTTTTTCAAAATGCCTTATTTATTTCTACTTGCTAACTAATTGTTCCTGAATTTAATTATTTTTTTCTAAACTTATAGCTTTGTCACAGTGACAACTATTTTCTACTATACATGTTAATTAATCACTAATTACAGTAATGTTTCGTAACTTGTAAAATTTCACCACAGTGTTGGCTATTTTTTCTTTATTGTAAATAATCTGGGTTGATTTAATTTATTTTTTGTCAAGTTCAATGATTATTCTTTTGATTTTTTTTTTTTTTTTCCTTCTTCTTCGAGTCCATACGTTGCTGGAAGAGTCTACCTCCACTTCTCATCTATTAATCAACTTGTTTCTTGTAGGTATTAGTATTGATGTGTTAAAGAAATTTCATAACTCAAATCACTTTTTTTTTTATTCTAAGAAAAAACTAAATCTAGGTACAAATTTCAAACCTTATTAATTTACATTAAACCTTATTAAATCACGAAAGTATTGAATTCTTGAGGTCTAGCACTTCTTGGGTTCTTGAACGGTCGCTCATGAGACACACGCCTTGAGTTGTGCTTGTTTCGTCTTTTGTTTCTACAAAAACAATTAATTCACGCTAAGATTATCGAAACTCTTAAACACTTAATTTTCAATTAAAACACTCAACACACCTATTCAAATCATTTTGCAATTAAATCGCGAAAGAACTAAATTCTTGAGGTCTAGCACTTCTTGGGTTCTCGAGTGACCGCTATTGAGGCGCACGCCTTAGATGGTGATCATTCGACCTTTCGCTCCTAAAACACGCGCTTAATTATTTGAACAAAGGAATGCCACTAAAGTCTAGCATTCAATGTGGTACTTTTGTTGTTCATCAAACAATATTTTATAAATCAATCGAATGAAAAAGGTGTCGTTGGGATCTAGCATCCCAATAACGCCCCGATTAATTGGTTGCGAGGCCGATGTCTCGTTTATCGAATAATCGTCATTCTCCCTAAAACACCTAACAAATCAAACCATTTCCGAACTAATCCTCGACTCGTCGTCGAGCCACCCTTCAAAACATCCTCGTAAGTCGAGTGCCTTTTGACTCGTCGTCAAATGCACACTCGCACATCTCGTGGTTTCGTTACTAGGAGCACCCCTAGGGACTAGTATCGATCTTCACCTCTTTTCGTAACCTATCCAATTTGATCTTTTTCAAAGACTTTCTTAATCAACTAACGAAAGGAGGAGATTCTTGGAATCTAGCATTCCTTGGGTCTTCGAATGAATGGATCTTAAGGCACGCCCTTGGGTTGTTATTCATTCACCCTTTCGTCTTAAAACATTTAATCATTATTAAACATTTTCGCAATCAACTCACGAAAGAACTGAGTTCTTGGAGTCTAGCATTCCTTGAATTCTTGAGTGACTGCTCTCGAGGCACGCCCCTTGGGTTGTATGTCATTTAATCTTTCGTCTCCTAAAATTCAAACCCTAACCTTTCTTTTCGTGGGCGTACCACGAACTACGACTGCTCTGATTCTTTATTCTCGTCCGAATAAAGATACGTAGGCACAAGATTGCGATGATCTTGGCGAGCACACTACCATTTTTTTCCGTTAAACCCCGTAGCCGAACTACGATGCTCTGACTTTCCCATTGCACGAGGGAATACGTAGGCACGAGATTGCGATAATCTTGCCGAGCACCCTATCCTAAAACCACCATTTTCCCTTAATAATTGAAACCTTCTACTTTACCTTTTCGCATATATCGTTGAGAAGAAAACAAACAAGCTTAGATAACATTCCTCACAATTCGAACTAAGAGGTTCCCGTTGAGTACAACGGACGTGAGGGGGTGTGCGTACCTTCCCCTCACGTAACCGACTCCCGAACCCAGAATGTGGTTGCGACGACCACGTTCTTATCCCACTCCTCAAAGGTTTTCTCGATATTTTCCTTTCCCTCTTTTGGGATAAATAAAGTTCGGTGGCGACTCTGTTCGAACCGTTTTCCGCGCCTTTCGCGCAAGGGTCGTATTTTCGATGATTTTTTCGAGGTGCGACAGATGGCGACTCTGCTGGGGACATTTGCTCCATGCAAGAGAGAGTCGAGCCTATCTTAGAGCGATTTGTGAGGAGCGTTATCTTTGTTTGTTTTTTTTTCTTTCTTCTCGTTTACGTATTTGTTCTCTTATTGCTTTCACCTTTTGTTCTTGGCTGTTGGATCTTGGGATGATAGCATGAGTAAAGCTCTACACCCGAGCTTTGGTAAAAGCAGAGAGAACACATAGTTTAGAATTGGATGTCGAGTAGTGTTAGTCCCCAAGGACTCGCTCCTTGCATGCCTAGCATGAAAGCTCCTCTAGAGTAGACCTTTTCGTAGATCCTGTTGTAACACAGCTAGCCTGTCACACGACTTGATTCGTGAAGGGTCCGTGACTCTATGAACCACTCTTAGAACCAAGTTCTATATTGGTGGTCGTGTAGTGTTAGTCTCCAAGAACTCGCTCCTTGTGCGCCTAGAATAAAGACCCCGCTCAGGGGAGACCTTGTCGTCATTATCGTCGTAATGCAGCAAGCCTGTTGCTTGGCATTGATGCGATTTGTGTCCGTAATCCTGGGAACCTTATCCATCAACGTAGAAACTATCCTGTGAGCGGGTTTGTGGGTAAAGAACCTAGAACTTTCCTCATAGAGCCTACCTATAGGGTTTCTTTGATCAGAGACTTTGGTTATTTACCCGTGAACGGCCAACCTCAGAATCTGTTTGAACCTGCGATCTGCGATCCTGGATCTTGCATCTTGCATTGCATCTCATGTCATTGCATTGCATTGCATCAGTTATGCATCTTGCATTGCATTTTCAACCTCAGAATCTCACCTCAAATTCCTTCCTTCTCCAGTAAATCAAGCTGATTCCTCGACACCAGTACGCAACTCGAGCCAACATAAGAAGAACGATGGAGCAGATTCAGCAAGAGCAAGCTGCCTTCAGAGAAGAAATGGACTCTATGAAGGGAAAGATTGATCAGATTCTTGAAGCCATCATAGCGGCCAGAAGAGAAGAAGAACTGCGTGAAGCCGCTGCTGCCAACAATAATGCACAGGTTCAAGGGTCACCCTCAAGGCGCTCAGCTCCTGTTCCCAACCCCATCACTTATGGGATACCAATGAACTCCACTCCTGCCGCTGAAGGAGCCACCACTTAACCACATCCAACCCCTAGAGTTACTGTTGGAGCTATTCCGCAGGCTCAACCTGTTGTCACTCAGATTCCTATTCCTCATGCTGAAGAGAATCTGGTAGATCAGTATGATGAGGTTCAGAACTACCATGCTGTTATCCCAATTGTCAATCCTGCTGCTGCTCAGGATTCTGAAGCCATCAAGATGTGTCGTGATCTAGATGAGAAACTCCGAGTCATGGAGGGGCGCAACTCAAAATCGCTGAATGCTTTGGATATGTGCTTGGTGCCAGATGTTGTCATTCTTCCCAAGTTCAAGATACAAGACTTCCCAAAGTACAAAGGCCTCAGTTGTCCTCACATGCATCTAAGAATGTACTGCCGCAAGATGGCTGCCCATGCCAAAGATGAAAAGCTGATGATCCATTGCTTCCAAGACAGCTTGTCTGGGGCATCACTCGAATGGTACATGCAGCTGAAGCGTAGCAATGTGCGCACTTGAAATGATTTAGCCAATGCATTTGTCAAGCAATACAAGTACAACACCGACCTTGCTCCGAATCGTACTCAACTTCAGAGTATGGCTCAAAAGGACAACGAATCCTTTAAGGAGTACGCGCAACGCTGGAGAGAGTTAGCTGCAAGGGTGCATCCACCTCTAGTTGACCGTGAACTGATTGATATTTTCATGGGTACCTTGCAAGGCCAGTATTATGAGAAGCTGATTGGCAATGTTTCTGCCGGATTCTCTGATTTGGTGATTGTCGGTGAGAGAATCGAAGAAGGTCTGAAAAGCGGAAAGATCCAAGGAGGTTCTAGCAGCCAGTCTCAAGTCAAGAAGCCCTTCAATGGATTCAAAAAGAAAGAGGGCGAAACAAATGCTGTCCATGCTCAGAAAGGGCAAGCTCAACAAGCTCCCCCTCCAATGCCTTATCAAATGCCATACATCCAGTATCCGTATGTTGCTGCTGCGCAATATGCACCAATGCCTTATCAGCCGGCTGTTCAAGCTGTTCAAGCTCCAACTCCTCAGCAACAGACTCCTCAGCAACAATCATACAATCAGCAAGGGTATCAGTATCCTCCTCAACATCAATAACTGATAGCTGCTCAACAACGCCAGCCTAATCAACAGAGGACAAGGAGGTCTGATAGAGACTTTGATCGTCTGCCGATGACCTATGCTCAGATCTTTGCTCAATTGTTGAGAAGAGGAAAATCACTCCCAGGGACCTAGCTCCTCCAACTGTCATCCCCCCAGATTATGATGCTAATGCTCATTGCGAGTTTCATAAGGGTGCTCCAGGGCATACGATCTAGGACTGCAGAGCTTTCAAACACAAGGTTCAAGACATGATCGACTCAAAGTATCTCGTGTTCAATGGGAAGGCTCCAAACGTCATCAACAACCCTATGCTGCCGCCACGCTAGTGCTAGCATCAAGTCAAATCAAGTCAAGTTTATTCCCCGAAGAAGGCAGTCATGTCGCCATCCCATCATTTGCATTCTTGTATTTTCGTCTTTATTTGTTTAAGTACTGTATGCTTTGAACATTATCGTGTGTATTTGGTTTTCTTAATGTATTGACTATGCATGTTTTGAATCAGTTATGTCGTATTCACTCATTTCTTCCATTTACTGCAAATCACAGACATATTTATATCCACTTCACTCTCTTTATTAACTGTCGCTTAGCAATGATTGGAGGGAGGATGATGAAAACGAAATACCCATAATTGCAAAATGTATGCTTTTGGATAGAATCTCGCCGAGGATGTACAAGCATTATTTCAATCCCCCTAAACACTGGAGAGATAAGAAGTTAATCCCAAGTAAACCACTTCGGGCCTAGAAGTAGCAGTTTCCTTCGGATAATCAAACCCTTACACTTAACCTGGGGCAGGGTAGTGTTCAGTTAATCCTAACTACACGCTCAAATCACAAAGCAAAATCCAAAAGACATGACGGTTGTTCATCAATACCCATGACTTGACAGTCACAACCCTCCAACAAAAAACCAAAAAACAAAAAAAATCAAAAGCCTGCTAAGTCAAGCACCTCAAAGAGGACTTAGGCAAAAATCAAGGTTACCCTGATAGACTCGAAAAGCGAAATCAGTCCATGCAAAAGATAGGGATTAAAAGCAAAATCAAAAGAGGTCCTCAAATCCTCACCAAAAACAGAATAAGACTCAGTGACCACCAAATCAAAACCAAAGGGACACTGACATCCATAAAAAATGACTTTCATTTCAAGCATACCTTGAACCGTCAACCCTTTTGGAATACAAACACATGTGAATTTAACTGAACGTAGGACTGGAGTTCATCACGAAGAAGGGGTGGGTACAAATTATACTTTGAGCCTAATATCCTTTGTTTCCTAAACCGTAAACCAGACCACGTTACAACCCTCGAAAGACCTAATTGAGGCAAGGTTTATTCTGAAAAGCATACTGTTGCAAGGTTGCGTAAACCTGACTCCCCATATTTGCTAATCCTCAGTATTGGTGTCATTCTCCTTGCTATATCTTTCACACCATCAAAATCAGCACACGTTTGGGCTAACAGTCCATTCGTCTCACTATCACGACACTCCAATAAACGACACTTTTTCAAAACTTGCATGAGCATTGTATTAAGATTACCATTTGTGAATGTGCAATTTTAACTGCAAATCAGTGCTAGACATCAAAGCAACTCCAACAAGGGGCAATCAAAGAGGAATTTGAACTTTCAGTGGGGCCGACCCAAATCAAGACTCCCTCAAACCCTCAATCTGGGGAAAATCTTGCAGCACTTCAATCAGGGGCAAGACATCTCAAAGCACATCAAATCTCAACCTCCAAAGATCAGATCACTTCAGAACTAGTTAATCAGGGGAAGACCATTACCATGTTCAAACTGGGGCAAGCCTTGTTGCAGAAAGCAAGTTGGACAAGCAGATCCTTCCAAACGTTAGCAATCATCAAGTTCAGAGCAAGAGCACAATCTTCATGGGTCGACCACGTTGCTACGCTCATTTTTTTTTTTTTCAGGCAACCATCAAGCACAAAGTTGGTTCCCTCAGAACGAACACCATGACTCATCAACAAGTCATCAAACTCAGAGCTTCAAGAGCATCTTCGTCCGCTTCAATCATGGCGTCTTCATCTACTGAGTGTCGAGGAAATCAAACCCCTCCCACCGCCCAAAAGTCCAATCCTCATTGGCAACTACCAAAAGTCCACCACGCTGACACCTCCAAACATATCCAATCACCCGTCTGCAATCATACGCATCATAAGCATCCCATTCAACATCATTTACATCATATGCTTTCCAAAAACCTAATCATACTTCCCCAGCACTTGCATCTCCGCGCGTCAGCATTTGCATTGTACATCATTACAAAATCAAGCATTCATACATGTGTGAGATCCAGGATCAATCTCGAGACTGCAAGATGAGCTTCAGCCCAGGCAGGGGCATCTTCATCAAATCCGTGGACGTTCTTCACAAAGATATTCCAAGACGATCTTCAGCCCAGTCAGGGGTATCTCCTTCAAATCTTCAAACATTCCTTCGAGTCAGTGGGCGTTCCTCATTGAATCTTTTCTTCAAGTCGAACTACGACTGCCCTGATTCTTTATTCTCGTCCGAATAAAGATACGTAGGCACAAGATTGCATAGATCTTGGCGGGTTACCTCCTTTTTTTTCGCTGTTTACCTTCTCCATTTTTCACTATCTCCCTTTCCTTTTCGTGGGCTCTCCTCATTGATTTCTTTACTCCAACCTTTATGTGTGTGCCCTATTACCTCGTCGGTAATAGCAGGCTAGGTGTTTGTGCCCTATTATCTCGTCGGTAATGGCAGGCTGGGTGTGTGTGCCCTATTATCTCGTCGGTAATAGAAGGCTGGGTGGGTGTGCCCTATTACCTCGTCGGTAATAGCGGGTTGTGTGTGTGTGCCCTATTACTTCGTCGGTAATAGCAGGTTGTGTTGTGTGCCCTATTACTTCGTCAGTAATAGCAGGCTGTGTTGTGTGCCCTATTACTTCGTCGGTAATAGCAGGCTGTGTTGTGTGCCCTATTACTTCGTCGGTAATAGCAGGCTGTGTTGTGTGCCCTATTACTTCGTCGGTAATAGCAGGCTGTGTTGTGTGCCCTATTACTTCGTCGGTAATAGCAGGCTGTGTTGTGTGCCCTATTACTTCGTCAGTAATAGCAGGCTGTGTTGTGTGCCCTATTACTTCGTCAGTAATAGCAGGCTGTGTTGTGTGCCCTATTACTTCGTCGGTAATAGCAGGCTGTGTTGTGTGCCCTATTACTTCGTCAGTAATAGCAGGCTGTGTTGTGTGCCCTATTACTTCGTCGGTAATAGCGGGCTGTGTTGTGTGCCCTAGTACTTCGTCGGTAATAGCGGGCTGTGTTGTGTGCCCTATTACTTCGTCGGTAATAGCAGGTTGTGTTGTGTGCCCTATTACTTCGTCGGTAATAGCAGGCTGTGTTGTGTGCCCTATTATCTCGTCGGTAATAGCAGGCCGTGTTGTGTGCCCTATTACTTCGTCGGTAATAGCAGGCTGTGTTGTGTTCCCTATTACTTCGTCGGTAATAGCAGGTTGTGTTGTATGCCCTATTATCTCGTCGATAATAGCAGGCTGTGTTGTGTGCCCTATTATCTCGTCGATAGTAGTAGGCTGTGTTGTGTGCCCTATTATCTCGTCGATAGTAGCAGGCTGTGTTGTGTGCCCTATTATCTCGTCGATAATAACGGGCTGTGTTGTGTGCCCTATTATCTCGTCGGTAATAGCAGGCCGTGTTGTGTGCCCTATTATCTCGTCGGTAATAGCAGGCTGTGTGTGTGCCCTATTATCTCGTCGGTAATAACAGGCTGTGTGTGTGTGCCCTATTATCTCGTCGGTAATAGCTGGCTCTGTGTGTGTGCCCTATTATCTCGTCGGTAATAGCAGGCTGTGTGTGTGCCCTATTATCTCGTCGGTAATAGCAGGCTGTGTGTGTGTGCCCTATTATCTCGTCGGTAATAGCAGGCTGTGTGTGTGCCATATTATCTCGTCGGTAATAGCAGGTTGTGTGTGTGCCCTATTATCTTGTCGGTAATAGCAGGCTTTGACCTCATTTCCATCCTTTGGGTAGAAGGGTCTGTGTGTGTGTGTTCACTATCGTCCTCTTGGTGATAGGTCTGTCGTCCTTTTGACGTCAGATTTCCTGTATTTCAACTTCTCAATCCTTTTCTTTCTTTCGGACAAATTTGTGGTCTTTTCTATATCTAATTGACTTATACCTCCATAGAACGAACACCGTAGCAGTTCATCTCACTCGGTTTAAGCCAATTAGATATGGGCATCTGTCATACCCCAAATTTGTCCTACCATTTTCATTTTATTTTATTTTATTTTATTTTTTATTTTTTTTAATTTTTTAATTTTTTAATTTTTTTTCTCGCATTCGATTTTATTTTCAGTTTTGCATCGCGTGCATAGCATCACGTCTTTTTCCATGAATAAACCCTAAAAAATTGAATAGCCAGAATGAATACTCGGACATATAGATAGACTGGTCAAATTGTTTCCCGAGGGTACCCGATCAATTTTCAAATGTGACCAAACGTTGTTTTTTTTTCAAGTCGTTTATTCCACGCTAATCATTTCTATGCGGTCAAATTTTTTAGGGCACTTTGTCGCCCAATTTTATTCATTTTTCATTCGATTTATTTTTATCTTTTCATCAAAATATTTAGTAGAATTAATTAGAATTTTCCATATTAGCATTTCATTTTTATCATTTTTATTCAATAAATTGTTAATTTATATTAGTTTTTAATTGATTTAATTGTATTAAATTAATTAGAGCTTCTAGAAGGGGCAACTTTGGCATTTTAAATTTAGTGTGTTTCTTTGATTAAATATGGATCGTTAGATTTAAATTTAATCAAGGGTCCACATGTATTATCCTCTCTTTTTCTCATTATCCAATCATAATTTAGCATTTTTAATAAATCAAAAAAATCTAAAGATATAACAAGACCTCTCCACTCATTCTTTGGGGGGGGGCAGCTCACCTTATCAATTCTCTCTCTCACTCAAAAAGAAAAAGAAAAAACGGAAAGGAAAGGACCCTCTCCTTCTTCCCTCACGCTCCAACCACACACCCATCAACTTCGTCCACATATTCTTCATCTTTCATTCAAAATCCCAGCGACCACCACTTCGCCCTGTTCCATCGCCACACAACCACCTATCCACCGTGAAACTCGCGTTCACCACCACCAAACCCATTGAGATCTCTTTCATCATTACCTTCATGATTTAATGTTATGTTGTTGAAATTTCAATTTGGGATTTCTGGCTTTTGTTGATTCGTTGACAGGTAGCTAACGGTGGCGGTTTCCTTCGAGATTTGGAGTCTGAAACATTGGCTTGATGAGCAAAGAGAAGTGTGTTGCTGCTGTATCAACCTTTCGAAGACAATAACAACGCGAACTCGCAAGTGCTCACAGATTCACACGCAGTTACAGCAGCAACAACATCTTGCGGTTCGTCGAAACTACGGCACGGGACAACAAATTTTGGATCGCTCATTTTCGGTTGGCTCCCTTTCTGATTACGATGTCGATTCGATACCATTTGTTTTTATGATTGATGAATCTGATGTTGTTTATGCTGCTCATATTTCGGTTTTGTTGGTTTCATAAGCTATTGCGTTTCGGTTTGTTCAGAGATTCATCTTGGTGTTTTTTTTTGTTTGAACAAAGTTTTAAGCAAGAAAATATGGTTGGATTTATATTGTGTTTTAAGGTAACGAGACATTGATAGGGATAATGTTAATTGGAGTTGTTTGAAGTGTATTTATATTGTAAGGTGTATAGTAGCTCTAGCTATCGATCCGCAATTTTCCGTTAGCCTCTAAGCTTGTTTTTCAAAATGCCTTATTTATTTCTACTTGCTAACTAATTGTTCCTGAATTTAATTATTTTTTTCTAAACTTATAGCTTTGTCACAGTGACAACTATTTTCTACTATACATGTTAATTAATCACTAATTACAGTAATGTTTCGTAACTTGTAAAATTTCACCACAGTGTTGGCTATTTTTTCTTTATTGTAAATAATCTGGGTTGATTTAAATTATTTTTTGTCAAGTTCAATGATTATTCTTTTGATTTTTTTTTTTTTTTTTTTTCCTTCTTCTTCGAGTCCATACGTTGCTGGAAGAGTCTACCTCCACTTCTCATCTATTAATCAACTTGTTTCTTGTAGGTATTAGTATTGATGTGTTAAAGAAATTTCATAACTCAAATCACTTTTTTTTTTATTCTAAGAAAAAACTAAATCTAGGTACAAATTTCAAACCTTATTAATTTACATTAAACCTTATTAAATCACGAAAGTATTGAATTCTTGAGGTCTAGCACTTCTTGGGTTCTTGAACGGTCGCTCATGAGACACACGCCTTGAGTTGTGCTTGTTTCGTCTTTTGTTTCTACAAAAACAATTAATTCACGCTAAGATTATCGAAACTCTTAAACACTTAATTTTCAATTAAAACACTCAACACACCTATTCAAATCATTTTGCAATTAAATCGCGAAAGAACTAAATTCTTGAGGTCTAGCACTTCTTGGGTTCTCGAGTGACCGCTATTGAGGCGCACGCCTTAGATGGTGATCATTCGACCTTTCGCTCCTAAAACACGCGCTTAATTATTTGAACAAAGGAATGCCACTAAAGTCTAGCATTCCATGTGGTACTTTTGTTGTTCATCAAACAATATTTTATAAATCAATCGAATGAAAAAGGTGTCGTTGGGATCTAGCATCCCAATAACGCCCCGATTAATTGGTTGCGAGGCCGATGTCTCGTTTATCGAATAATCGTCATTCTCCCTAAAACACCTAACAAATCAAACCATTTCCGAACTAATCCTCGACTCGTCGTCGAGCCACCCTTCAAAACATCCTCGTAAGTCGAGTGCCTTTTGACTCGTCGTCAAATGCACACTCGCACATCTCGTGGTTTCGTTACTTGGAGCACCCCTAGGGACTAGTATCGATCTTCACCTCTTTTCATAACCTATCCAATTCGATCTTTTTCAAACACTTTCTTAATCAACTAACGAAAGGAGGAGATTCTTGGAATCTAGCATTCCTTGGGTCTTCGAATGAATGGCTCTTAAGGCACGCCCTTGGGTTGTTATTCATTCACCCTTTCGTCTTAAAACATTTAATCATTATTAAACATTTTCGCAATCAACTCACGAAAGAACTGAGTTCTTGGAGTCTAGCATTCCTTGAATTCTTGAGTGACTGCTCTCGAGGCACGCCCCTTGGGTTGTATGCCATTTAATCTTTCGCTCCTAAAATTCAAACCCTAACCTTTCTTTTCGTGGGCGTACCACGAACTACGACTGCTCTGATTCTTTATTCTCGTCCGAATAAAGATACGTAGGCACAAGATTGCGATGATCTTGGCGAGCACACTACCATCTTTTTCCGTCAAACCCCGTAGCCGAACTACGATGCTCTGACTTTCCCATTGCACGAGGGAATACGTAGGCACGAGATTGCGATAATCTTGCCGAGCACCCTATCCTAAAACCACCATTTTCCCTTAATAATCGAAACCTTCTACTTTACCTTTTCGCATATATCGTTGAGAAGAAAACAAACAAGCTTAGATAACATTCCTCACAATTCGAACTAAGAGGTTCCCGTTGAGTACAACGGACGTGAGGGGGTGTGCGTACGTAACCGACTCCCGAACCCAGAATGTGGTTGCGACGACCACGTTCTTATCCCACTCCTCAAAGGTTTTCTCGATATTTTCCTTTCCCTCTTTTGGGATAAATAAAGTTCGGTGGCGACTCTGTTCGAACCATTTTCCGCGCCTTTCACGCGAGGGTCGTATTTTCGATGATTTTTTCGAGGTGCGACAGTAAGCCCTATGATGCTCCAGCTGAAAAAGGTAAACAGAAAGCGACTGAAGGCAAGAAGACTAGTAGGGGAGATGCTCCTGCTGGCATAACTTGCTTCAAGTGTGGAAAAGCTGGACATAAGAGTACTGTGTGTACTGCTGAGGCGAAGAGATGTTTCCGATGTGGTAAGATCGGACATGCAATATCTGATTGCAAGTACAAGGAGATGATCTGTTTTAATTGTGGTGAAGAAGGACATACTAGTAATCAGTGTCCGAAGCCAAAGAATGCTCAGACCGGAAAAGTGTTCGCGTTAGCAGGGACTCAGACAGCTAATGAGGACAGACTCATCAGAGGTACATGTTTCATTAATAGTACTCCTTTAATTACTATTATTGATACTGGTGCTACGCATTGTTTTGTTTCTGCTGATTGTGTTCAAAGATTGGGTCTTAAGTTGTCTGCTATGAATGGAGAAATGGTCGTCGAGACTCCGGCTAAGGGATCGGTGACTACTTCTCTGGTGTGTTTAAAGTGTCCTTTATCGATCTTCGATAAAGACTTTTATGTTGATTTGGTTTGTTTGCCGCTGACCGGAATGGATGTAATCCTAGGTATGAACTGGTTAGAGTATAACTATGTTCATATAAATTGTTATCGTAAGTCGGTGAGGTTTTCCTCTCCGGAAGAGGAAGGGGTTGGATTGTTGTCTTTCAGAGAATTACAGCAATTGATGAAAGAAGAAGCTCAGATGTTTTCGTTGATGGCAACGTTGTCTATTGAGAGCAAAGCTAAGATTGAAGAATTGCAGGTGGTAAATGAATTTCCTGAAGTTTTCCCTGATGAAATTCCTGATGTGCAGCCAGAGAGAGAGGTTGAATTTGCAATTGATCTTGTACCTGGTACTAGACCTGTTTCGATGGCGCCATACAGAATGTCTGCATCCGAATTGTCTGAATTAAAGAAGCAGTTGGAAGAATTACTTGAGAAGAAGTTTATAAGACCAAGTGTATCGCCGTGGGGAGCTCCAGTGTTGTTAGTAAAGAAGAAAGATGGAAGTATGAGACTTTGTGTTGATTATAGACAGCTGAATAAAGTAACAATCAAGAACAAGTATCCACTCCCAAGAATAGATGATTTGATGGATCAATTGGTAGGTGCTCGCGTGTTTAGCAAGATTGATTTGAGATCGGGCTATCATCAGATTAAAGTGAAAGATGAGGATATTCAGAAGACAGCGTTCAGAACACGGTATGGACATTATGAGTATTCAGTGATGCCTTTCGGTGTTACTAATGCGCCGGGAGTATTCATGGAATACATGAACCGCATTTTTCATACTTATCTGGATCGTTTTGTGGTTGTATTCATTGATGATATTCTGATTTATTCTAAGTTAGAAGAAGAGCATAAGGAACATTTGAGGACAGTGTTGGAAGTTTTGAAAGATAAGCAGTTGTATGCGAAGCTGTCCAAGTGCGAGTTCTGGTTGAAAGAAGTTAGTTTTCTGGGTCATGTGATTTCAGGTAGTGGTATTGCCGTGGATCCTTCTAAAGTAGATGCTGTGTTGCAATGGGAAACTCCAAGGTCGGCTACTGAGATTAGAAGTTTTCTGGGACTAGCTGGTTATTATAGAAGGTTTATTGAAGGATTTTCTAAGTTGGCACTTCCGTTAACCAGATTGACTTGTAAGAGTAAAGCTTTTGTGTGGGATGTTCAGTGCGAAGAAAGTTTTACAGAATTGAAGAGGAGGTTGATGTCGGCTCCGATTTTGACATTACCGAATCCAGAAGAACCGTTTGTGGTCTATTGTGATGCTTCGTTGATGGGTTTAGGAGGTGTGCTTATGCAGAATAATAAAGTAATTGCTTATGCGTCTCGACAGTTGAGAACTCATGAAAGGAATTATCCTACGCATGATTTGGAGCTTGCTGCAGTGGTTTTTGTGCTGAAAATTTGGAGGTACTATCTCTATGGCTCTAGATTTGAAGTTTATAGTGATCATAAGAGCTTAAAGTATTTGTTTGACCAGAAGGAGTTGAATATGAGGCAGCGACGGTGGTTAGAATTGCTGAAAGATTATGATTTCGGTTTAAATTATCATCCGGGCAAAGCTAATGTTGTGGCTGATGCTTTAAGCCGAAAGACCTTGCATATGTCAGCGATGATGATTAAGGAATTGGAATTAATTGAGCAGTTTCGAGATATGAGTTTGGTTTACGAAGTGACACCGCAGAGTGTTATGCTGGGTATGTTGAAAATTAACAATGATTTTCTGGACAGTATTCGAGAGGCTCAGAAGCGGGATGTGAAACTAGTGGACATCATAAATAGTTATGGTCAATCGGATGAGAGTGACTATAAGATTGATGCACGAGGTGTGTTGAGACTGCATGATCGAATTTGTATACCAGATGATGCAGATATGAAAAAGAATATTCTTGAAGAGGGTCATAGAAGTAATCTGAGTATTAATCCGGGAGCTACTAAGATGTATCAAGACTTGAAGAAGATATTTTGGTGGCCCGGAATGAAGGAAGATGTGGCACGATTTGTGTATGCATGCTTGACTTGTCAGAAGTCGAAAGTTGAGCATCAGAAACCTGCTGGGTTGATGCAACCGTTAGAGATTCCAGAATGGAAATGGGATAGCATTTCTATGGACTTTGTGACAGGGTTGCCTATGACTTCAAGGGGACATGATTCAATTTGGGTGATTGTTGATAGGCTTACGAAGTCGGCTCATTTCCTACCTATTAACATCACCTATCCGATTGCGAAGTTGGCAGAGATTTATATCCGAGTGATTGTGAAGTTGCATGGTGTTCCTTTGTGTATTGTGTCGGATAGAGATCCGAGGTTCACGTCGGAGTTTTGGGAGAGCCTACAGGAGGCGTTGGGTTCTAAGTTGAGGTTGAGTTCGGCGTATCATCCTCAGACAGATGGTCAAACTGAGAGAACTATTCAGTCGTTGGAGGATTTATTGCGAGCATGTGTTCTCGAGCAGGGAGGTTCGTGGGACACTTATCTTCCATTGATCGAGTTCACTTATAATAATAGTCACCATTCTAGTATCGGAATGGCACCTTTTGAAGCGTTGTATGGTCGGAGGTGTAGAACTCCGTTGTGTTGGCATGAATCCGGTGAAAGTGTAGTACTTGGATCAGAATTAGTTCGAGAAACTACCGAGAAAGTGAAGTTGATCCGAGAGAAGATGAAAGCTTCTCAGAGTAGACAGAAAAGTTACCATGACAAGCTGAAGAAGGATTTGGAATTCCAAGCGGGCGATCATGTGTTTTTGAGAGTCACGCCTGTGACTGGTGTTGGGAGAGCTTTGAAGTCTAAGAAGCTCACTCCTCGTTTTATTGGTCCGTATCAAATTTTGGACAGAGTTGGGAAAGTTGCTTACCGAATGGCGTTACCGCCAAATCTTTCAAATTTGCATGATGTGTTTCATGTGTCGCAACTTCGGAAGTACATTTCAGATCTGTCTCATGTGGTTAATATGGATGATGTGCAAGTACGGGATAATCTCACGGTGGAGACGAAGCCTGTACGAATCGCGGATCGTGAAATGAAGGCTTTGCGAGGGAAAGAGATCGCGTTGGTGAAAGTGGTCTGGTTGGGAGCTACTGGAGAAAGTGTGATGTGGGAATTGGAGAGCAAGATGCGAGACTCCTATCCCGAGCTGTTTGAATCAGGTAAATTTTCGAGGACGAAAATATTCTAAGTGGGGGAGAGTTGTAACGCCCAAATATTTAATTATTTATTTAATTGAATATTTAATTAATTGTTGTGAATTATTCGGTTGATTTTGGTGTTGCGGTGAATTTAGTCGTTAAGTCGGAATTATTAAGTTGGTAAGTCATAGAAATATTATTAGAAATAATATTATAGTCGCAGAATAATATTCGTAGTAATATTATCGTAGTTGGAGTGTGTTCGATTAAGTGGGCTTAGATTCGGGTCGGAATTAGTAATATTATAGTCACTTCCTAGAAGTTCTTCTACTTACTTAGCAGATCCAAACCTCAAATCCTCGCCTTCGTCCAATTTGAGTTCACACTATACTTTCTGAGAACAACCATTAACGATACCCAATCATTCTCTCTCCATAACTTCCCAACTGGACAAACATATCCAAACCTCTAATCCATCTCATCTTCCGGTATTAGAACCTTCATCGACTCAACAAAACAATCTGTAAGCACTTCCTTAATTCCAAACAATTCATTGCACACACTATCGAAGCCGGAAAGACACGTCTATTCCATCCAACATAATTCCCGTCCACTATCAACAAGAGATTAAGGGTGATCAGTTCCTCAATTTGTCAATAAACAGCCGACAATCATGATGGGGCATAAACCGTCTTTACCAAACTATAATAGCATTACTTACATCTCATGCACAAAACTACCTAAGGCACAAATCCTTAGTTAACTTAAACCTTACTTCCGCATTCCCTCCGGAACCGGGAACCACTCTGTCCAAAGAGCACTTACAATCTTGCAATTCACAACACACGGAGCCAACGCTCCACACCTGAAGCAACTTGGAGAAGTACCAGCTTCTCCCCCACTTATCTCATTCCTAATCCTGAAAACAAAGGATTGGAAAACTAGAAAGTATTGACAGTGTTTCCCACACATATCACGTACTTAGGGACAAACAACATAGACAGAATTCAACTGTCACACCAACTGACTCAACAACTTGGGCGGACGGACCGACCTGCTCTGATACCACTAATGTAACATCCCATTTCCCATTGCGAATAAATAATACTAAATAAATCAGAGTAAATAAAAATTTATTTTTCTGACAGAATTAAGGATGCCACATTTGAAGAAAGAAAATACATTCCCTGCTCAAATTTTTGATACATAACACAAAATATACTCATCAAATGTATACGTATATAACTAAAGCGTTCCCCGACTCCCGTGCTACGTATCAGAGCAGACAGACAACGGATGGAGAACTAATCTTCACAAAAGCCTCCAAGACTACAAATCTGCAATTGCCTCATAGAGCAACAAACCACAGCAGAAGGGTGAGAAATAACAACTAAATCAAGATTGCATAATAATATGCAAAACATAAAAATTCACATACATAGTTATCCTCACCACAAGCATCACAGCACACTCACATACATCACAATGTACATATATGCAAAACCAAGCATATTCATCATGCATACTTTCACAATTCTCATCATTCCACATAAACATACATATTCATGTTTATTCATCAATACTCAATTATAAAGATGATAAATGCAAATAATTGAGACCGACTCACGACTCTATGCAAATGCAATGCGGTACCGACTCAATCATCTCAAGTTCACTCAGGAACTTATTGGAACCATCGCTCGTTACCAAAGTAACTCCCCGTCAGGCCTACGATGTTCACCCATTGCTCACACCTCACATAAGCACACAATGTTTATGGATCGTTCACACCCCACACGGGCACACGACCCGATCGCTCACACCCCACATGGGCACACGATCGTCTATAATCATCGCTCACACCCCACATGGGCACACGACGTTATAGCGGATTCCCTCTGGAACCAATCCGTCGCTCACATCCCACATGGGCACACGACATTACAAGATGCATATCATGATGCTTGACACCCAAGAACTCATGACAATCAAATGCATCTTCACACATATATGCAACCATAATCATGCATATATTTAAACTCATCATCATTATTCATGCATTAAAAACAATTCAAACAATGCATTTCAACCATAAAGGCCACCAACCACATACATTGGAATTTCACATAAACAATGCATATCATCACAAACCACAAGAATCATACAATCACAATTACTTCCACAAGGGATTCACACCACAAAGGTTACCCACAACACATCATAACAACATACATTGATATTCAATCAAACAATGTATTTTACCACACAACAACATCATTTATGGATCACTCACACCCCACATGGGCACACGACCCGATTGCTCACACCTCACCTAGGCACACAATCGTTTGTAATCATCGCTCACACCTCACATAGGCACACGACGTTACAATGGATTCTCATTAGAATCACACAAAACAAGAAAGTACATCATTATGCTTCACATACAAAATGACTCAAGACATTCTTGAAATGCATACATATTCACAATATACTCATGCATTCATTTCATACAATCACACACAATCTATATACATTCACATCATTGCACTATTGTATGATTCACATCCAAAACAATGCACATATTCGCCATAAAGCCATAAACCATCATCACAACGTACATTGAATTTCACATCGAACACAAACAACACAACAAAACCCACAAACCACCAAATCATCCCCTACCCAATATTCTTAGTTAAATCATGGTCTAACATCACCATTTAATAGCATATTAGGTTATCTATCTACTGCCTCAAGTCCCACATTAATCGGACTCGCGATTCGGGACTTATGGTAAAAACATAAACCGCACTTTTCACACATACATTACTTTTCCATATTTTTCTTATCAATCCAAAGCTTAAACACATGTTTATATTCCACTATCACAAAGAGCATTGAAAGAGCTTGCCAACGCATCCGATCGTGCCTCAATCCGATTTACGGATCAAAAGTTATGAAGGAAAGAAAATCGGAAATTCTGCTACGTTCGCAATGCGAACGGCTAGCGAACGTTCGCTGGTTCCTTTGCTGGGGCTCGCAGTGCGAACCTGCGAAAACCAGAATTTCCAGCAGCGATAACTTAGGTCATTTGGGGTCAAAATACACCATTTCTTCCACCCAAACACTTTCAAAACATACTATAACAACCAAAACATGATCCAAACCTAACGACAAGTATTCTACTCAGTTTTTATCGAATTTCATCTGTGAAAACATTGATTTCTATTAATCGCTCCTAATTCCAATCGATACGAAAAGTTGCGAAACATTCAAAACAATTACAACAAACAACACATATACATACACAAGCAAGATATAATCGAAACTTCTCACCCTTACCCGATTAATCGCGCTCGGAACGGAGTTATGTCGATTTTGCTCTTTCTCCCTTTTTCCTTCCTCTCCCTTTCTATCTTCTCTTTTCTTTCTCTCCTTTTTCTTTTCTTTTCTTTTCTCTCTTTTTCTTTCCACTTTCTATTTATATAAAATATCTAAACTCCCAAAAGACTATTTTACCCCTCAGCTCAAATATCTCGCAAACACTCTCAAAATGCGCTAAAATATAAACAACGATGAAAAATAATATATATCCAATAAAAGTCAAAAATAAAATAATATAATAATAAAAATAATCTAAACGACTCAATTAAATAAAACTAACAAAATTGGGGCGTTACAATTCTCCCCCACTTAGAAATTTTCGTCCTCGAAAATATACTTAGACGAACAACTCCGGACACGACTCTCGCCACCGACCAACAAACTGACATACCACCTCGCTAACAGCAACAACAACAACGACACGACAACGACCACAACGACAAGATGCAAAGCCCATACAATGCACTTGACGACCAACTCACAACTCAAAGAATACCCGAGTTACGAACACACACAGGTTCACTCTTAAACCAGAACACAACACTATCGTTTCAACAACCTCTACATAACCATAATACCAACGTCCTTATCACACAACATTATTTCAACAATACTACGATTCGCCAATTGAACATACGACCAAAACACCCAACTACATATTAGTACCTGATTAATATTAAAACCTTCCACTTATCACTTCCATTATAAAACATCCCACGGTCTCATCATTCCTACCGCTTCCCACTGTTCACTCTTTGAACTCTATCCAGTCACACATGCATATACGAAATGTGCCACATCTCGCTCCCGTTGCGCACTCTAATTACTCGAAACCATCAAGTCTATCAATCTCACGTCCAAAGTCTAACTCTTTCTCACATTATCCAAAAAATCACTGTTCACTTTAATATACCCAACATCACACGCTACGGTGTTATCTCACTCACCAGACACGAATCTCTGAACTATTCAAATAATTCTAATTCTCTGACCATCAAAACAAACTTACATAAAAACTTTCGGCTTAACTCGCCAGACACAACCTTAGCTTTACCAACAGGCTAATTCCAACTACAGTCATAACTCATCATAAATTCTAGCCATCTTCGTTGTTTCATACTCTATTCCTTCACACCCACCAAGTATTTTAAACTCTTGCGATTACCAAACACTTCGAACCTTAGAACCATAAAGATAACACCTCCAAATTTCCAACACCATACAACCGCAACCAATTCCAAATCCTGAATAGTATAAATCCTATTATGAATCCTCAATTGTAGTAAAGCATAAGCCATGACTTTAACCTATTGCATTAACACACTGACTAAACTCTTCAAAGACACATCACAATACCTCACAACCGGTTCATCAGGATCACGCAGACTCAAAACTGGAGCCTTAGACAACTTCTACTTCAGCTCACAAAAACTCACTCACAATGAACATCCAAAACAAACGACTCACCCTTTGCAAGTCAACTGAGATACCAGGAGTACGACCTCAACAAGGTCTTCCATAACCTGCAATAACAACCAACTGAGCCCAAAAGTTTCTAATCTCCTTAACCAACTTTGGAATCTCTCAATGTAGAACTACATCTACTTCCGATGAACCCTTTACCATACTCTCCTCTGAAATAACATATCCAAGAAAACTAACCTTTTTCAACCGAAATTCTCACTTGAATAACTTAGCATAACACTTCATCTCTTTTCAACACTTGTAGTTCAAATCTCAAACACTCTACCTGTTCTTCCTATGAGTTTTATAACAGATCCTAATATCCTCAATCGAAACCACTACAAAGTTATCCAATTAAATATGGAAGATACGATTCATCCACTCCACAAACACTCCGGACGCATGGCTTGAAGCTTTTAACGTTTTAACAGTTCTGTTTTACGTAATTCACGTAATTCTGATTAATCCCAATACTCGACCAAAAATCCATTCCATAAATAATATTTCCACTATCCAAAACATAGAGCTCTTTCATTGCTCCACAACGATACAAAGAACATTCAAATCGGATAAACGAAGCCAAAGTTATGAAAGAAACAATTTGGAAAGATCTGCCATGTTCGCAATGCGAACAACCCAGCGAATCCTTCGCTTCTCCATTCGCAGTGCGAACCATTCAGCGAATGCTCGCTGCCTAATTCGCATTGCGAGTCGCCCAGCGAATCAAGTCAAAAACTAGCGAGTCCTTCGCCACTCCATTCGCAGTGCGAACGCTCAGCGAACGCTCGCTACCCACTCGCTAGCCACTCACAGTGCGAACCTTCGTTTTCAAAAAAACCCAGCAGCGCACCAGTTCATCCAAAAATTGATATTTCTCCACCAAAACATTTTCTAACCATGATAACAAGTATTCTTCCACATTTACACTGATTTCCAACATGTAGCAACAACCAACCAAAAAGAACTCTCAAATATAACATCCACACCTAAGGGTTTTCTCAAGATTTCCATTAATGCCCTACAACTTTAAAAACTCCAAAACTCACCAAACCTCTAAGTTTACTTTCCATAGTCTCAATACCATTATACACAACATGCTTGTTATTCCCTTCAAACATCATTCCTTTTTGTTACTAACAATACTGGAGCTCTCTAAGACAACACCTTAACGTTCCATCCAAACACACATCTGAAAACCATGCCCAACTGACGGCCCATCACTGTGACTTCCTGATCATTTCCAGAACACTATTATCACAAACATGACAAACATCTGCGTCTCACTTCCTAGAAGTTCTTCTACTTACTTAGCAGATCCAAACATCAAATCCTCTCCTTCGTCCAATTTGAGTTCACACTCTACTTTCTGAGAACAACCATTAACGATACCCAATCAATCTCTCTCCATAACTTCCCAACTGGACCAACATATCCAAACCTCTAATCCATCTCATCTTCCAGTATTAGAACCTTCATCGACTCAACAAAACAATCCGTAAGCACTTCCTTAATAACAAACAATTCATTGCACACACTATCGAAGCCGGAAAGACACGTCTATTCCATCCAACATAATTCCCGTCCACTATCAACAAGAGATTAAGGGTGATCAGTTCCTCAATTTGTCAATAGACAGCCGACAATCATGATGGGGCATAAACCGTCTTTACCAAACTATAATAGCATTACTTACATCTCATGGACAAAACTACCTAAGGCACAAATCCTTAGTTAACATAAACCTTACTTCCGCATTCCCTCCGGAACCGGGAACCACTCTGTCCAAAGAGCACTTACAATTTTGCAATTCACAACACACGGAGCCAACGCTCCACACCTGAAGCAACTTGGAGAAGTACCAGCTTCTCCCCCACTTATCTCATTCTCAATCCTGAAAATAAAGGATTAGAAAACCAGAAAGTACTAAAAGTGTTTCCCACACATATCACATACTAAGGGACAAACAACATCGACAGTATTCAACTGTCACACCGACTGACTCAACAACTTGGCCGGACGGACCGACCTGCTCTGATACCACTAATGTAACATCCCATTTCCCTTCGCGAATAAATAATACATAAATAAATCAGAGTAAATAAAATTTTATTTTTCCGACAGAATTAAGGATGCCACATTTGAAGAAAGAAAATACATTCCCTGCTCAAATTTTTGATACATAACACAAAATATACTCATCAAATGTATACGTATATAACTAAAGCGTTCCCCGACTCCCGTGCTACGTATCAGAGCAGACAGACAACGGATGGAGAACTAATCTTCACAAAAGCCTCCAAGACTAAAAATCTGCAATTGCCTCATAGACCAACAAACCATAGCAGAAGGGATAGAAATAACAACTAAATCAAGATTGCATAATAATATGCAAAACATAAAAATTCACATACATAGTTATCCTCACCACAAGCATCACAGCACACTCACATACATCACAATGTACATATATGCAAAACCAAGCATATTCATCATGCATACTTTCACAATTCTCATCATTCCACATAAACATACATATTCATGTTTATTCATCAATACTCAATTATAAAGATGATAAATGCAAATCATAGAGACCGACTCACGACTCTATGCAAATGCAATGCGGGTACCGACTCAATCATCTCAAGTTCACTCAGGAACTTATTGGAACCATCGTTCGTTACCAAAGTAACTCCCTGTCGGGCCTACGATGTTCACCCATTGCTCACACCTCACATAGGCACACAAGGTTTATGGATCGCTCACACCCCACACGGGCACACGGCCCGATCGCTCACACTCCACATGGGCACACGATCGTCTATAATCATTGCTCACACCCCACATGGGCACACGACGTTATAGCGGATTCCCTCTGGAACCAATCCGTCGCTCACACCCCACATGGGAACACGACATTACAAGATGCATATCATGATGCTTGACACCCAAGAACTCATGACAATCAAATGCATCTTCACACATATATGCAACCATAATCATGCATATATTTAAACTCATCATCATTATTCATGCATTAAAAACAATTCAAACAATGCATTTCAACCATAAAGGCCACCAACCACATACATTGGAATTTCACATAAACAATGCATATCATCACAAACCACAACAATCATACAATCACAATTACTTCCATAAGGGATTCACACCACAAAGGTTACCCACAACACATCATAACAACATACATTGATATTCAATCAAACAATGTATTTTACCACACAACAACATCATTTATGGATCGCTCACACCCCACATGGGCACACGACCCGATTGCTCACACCTCACCTAGGCAGACAATCGTTTGTAATCATCGCTCACACCTCACATAGGCACACGACGTTACAACGGATTCTCATTAGAATCACACAACACAAGAAAGTACATCATTATGCTTCACATACAAAATGACTCAAGACATTCTTGAAATGCATACATATTCACAATATACTCATGCATTCATTTCATACAATCACATACAATCTATATACATTCACATCAATGCACTATTGTATGATTCACATCCAAAACAATGCACATATTCGCCATAAAGCCATAAACCATCATCACAACGTACATTGAATTTCACATCGAACACAAACAACACAACAAAACCCACAAACCACCAAATCATCCCCTACCCAATATTCTTAGTTGAATCATGGTCTAACATCACCATTTAATATCATATTAGGTTATCTATCTACTGCCTCAAGTCCCACATTAATCGGACTCGCGATTCGGGAGTTATGGTAAAAACATAAACCACACTTTTCACACATACATTACTTTTCCATATTTTTCTCATCAATCCAAAGCTTAAACACATGTTTCTATTCCACTATCACAAAGAGCATTGAAAGAGCTTTCCAACGCATCCGACCGTGCCTCAATCCGATTTACGGATCAAAAGTTATGAAGGAAACAAAATCGGAAATTCTGCTACGTTCGCAATGCGAACGGCTAGCGAACGTTCGCTGGTTCCTTCGCTGGGGCTCGCAGTGCGAACCTGCGAAAACCAGAATTTCCAGCAGCAATAACTTAGGTCATTTGGGGTCAAAATACACCATTTCTTCCACCCAAACACTTCCAAAACATACTATAACAACCAAAACATGATCCAAACCTAACGACAAGTATTCTACTCAGTTTTTATCGAATTTCATCCGTGAAAACATCGATTTCTATCAATCGCTCCTAATTCCAATCGATACGAAAAGTTGCGAAACAATCAAAACAATTACAACAAACAACACATATACATACACAAGCAAGATATAATTGAAACTTCTCACCCTTACCCGATTAATCGCGCTCGGAACGGAGTTATGTCGATTTTGCTTCTCTTTTCTTTCTCTCCTTTTTCTTTTCTTTTCTTTTCTCTCTTTTTCTTTCCACTTTCTATTTATATAAAATATCTAAACTCCCAAAAGACTATTTTACCCCTCAGCTCAAATATCTCGCAAACACTCTCAAAATGCGCTAAAACATAAACAACGATGAAAAATAATATATATCCAATAAAATTCAAAAATAAAATAATATAATAATAAAAATAATCCAAATGACTCAATTAAATAAAACTAACAAAATTGGGGCGTTACAATTCTCCCCCACTTAGAAATTTTCGTCCTCGAAAATATACTGAGACGAACAACTCCGGACACGACTCTCGCCACCGACCAACAAACTGACATACCACCTCGCTAACAGTAACAACAACAATGACACGACAACGACCACAACGACAAGATGCAAAGCCCATACAATGCACTTGACGACCAACTCACAACTCAAAGAATACCCGAGTTACGAACACACACAGGTTCACTCTTGAACCAGAACACAACACTATCGTTTCAACAACCTCTACATAACCATAATACCAACGTCCTTATCACACAACATTATTTCAACAATGTTACGATTCGCCAATTGAACATACGACCAAAACACCCAACTACATATTAGTACCTGATTAATATTAAAACCTTCCACTTATCACTTCCATTATAGAACATCCCACGGTCTCATCATTCCTACTGCTTCCCACTGTTCACTCTTTGAACTCTATCCAGTCACACACGCATATACGAAATGTGCCAATCACGCTCCCATTGCGCACTCTGATTACTCGAAACCATCAAGTTTATCAATCTCACGTCCCAAGTATAACTCTTTTTCACATTCTCCAAAAATCACTGTTCACTTTAATATACCCAACATCACACGCTACGGTGTTATCTCACACACCAGACACGAATCTCTGAACTGTTCAAATAATTCTAATTCTCTGACCATCAAAATAAACTTACATAAAAACTTTCGGCTTAACTCGTCAGACACAACCTTAGCTTTACCAACAGGCTAATTCCAACTACAGTCATAACTCATCATAAATTCTAGCCATCTTCGTTGTCTCATACTCTATTCCTTCAGACCCACCAAGTGCTCTAAACTCTTGCGATTACCAAACACTTCGAACCTTAGAACCATAAAGATAACACCTCCAAATTTCCAACACCATACAACCGCAACCAATTCCAAATCCTGAATAGTATAAATCCTTTTATGAATCCTCAATTGTAGTAAAGCATAAGCCACGACTTTAACCTCTTGCATTAACACATTGACTAAACTCTTCAAAGACACATCACAATACCTCACAACCGGTTCATCAGGATCACGCAGACTCAAAACTGGAGCCGTAGACAACTTCTACTCCAGCTCACAAAAACTCACTCACAACGAACATCCAAAACAAACGACTCACCCTTTGCAAGTCAACTGAGGTACCAGAAGTACGAACTCAACAAGGTCTTCCATAACCTGCAATAACAACCAACCGAGCCCAAAAGTTTCTAATCTCCTTAACCAACTTCGGAATCTCTCAATGTATAACTACATCTACTTCCGATGAACCCTTTACTATACTCTCCTCTGAAATAACATATCCAAGAAAACTAACATTTTTCAACCCAAATTCTCACTTGAATAACTTAGCATAACACTTCATCTCTTTCCAACACTTGTAGTTCAAATCTCAAACACTCTACCTGTTCTTCCTCTGAGTTTTATAACAGATCCTAATATCCTCAATCGAAACCACTACAAACTTATCCAATTAAATATGGAAGATACGATTCATCCACTCCACAAACACTCCGGACGCATGGCTTGAAGCTTTTAACGTTTTAACAGTTCTGTTTTACGTAATTCACGTAATTCTGATTAATCCCAATACTCGACCAAAAATCCATTCCATAAATAATATTTCCACTATCCAAAACATAGAGCTCTTTCATAGCTCCACAACGATACAAAGAACATTCAAATCGGATAAACGAAGCCAAAGTTATGAAAGAAACAATTTGGAAATATCTGCCTTGTTCGCAATGCGAACAACCCAGCGAATCCTTCGCTTCTCCATTCGCAGTGCAAACCATTCAGGAAATGCTCGCTGCCCAATTCGCATTGCGAGTCGCCCAGCGAATCAAGTCAAAAACTAGCGAGTCCTTCGCCACTCCATTCGCAGTGCGAACGCTCGCTACCCACTCGCTAGCCACTCGCATTGCGAACCTTCGTTTTCAGAAAAACCCAGCAGTGCACCAGTTCATCCAAAAATTGATATTTCTCCACCAAAACATTTTCCAACCATGATAACAAGTATTCTTCCACATTTACACCGATTTCCAACATGTAGCAACAACCAACCAAAATGAACTCTCAAATATTACATCCACGCCTAAGGGTTTTCTCAAGATTTCCATTAATGCCCTACAACTTTAAAAACTCCAAAACTCACCAAACCTCTAAGTTTACTTTCCATAGTCTCAATACCATTATACACAACATGCTTGTTATTCCCTTCAAACATCATTCCTTTTTGTTACTAACAATACTGGAGCTCTCTAAGACAACACCGTAACGTTCCATCCAAAAACACATCTGAAAACCATGCCCAACTGACGGCCCAACACTGTGACTTCCTGATCATTTCCAGAACACTATTATCACAAACATGACCAACATCTGCGTCTCACTTCCTAGAAGTTCTTCTACTTACTTAGCAGATCCAAACCTCAAATCCTCGCCTTCGTCCAATTTGAGTTCACACTCTACTTTCTGAGAACAACCATTAACGATACCCAATCATTCTCTCTCCATAACTTCCCAACTGGACCAACATATCCAAACCTCTAATCCATCTCATCTTCCGGTATTAGAACCTTCACCGACTCAACAAAACAATCCGTAAGCACTTCCTTAATTCCAAACAATTCATTGCACACACTATCGAAGCCGGAAAGACACGTCTATTCCATCCAACATAATTCCCGTCCACTATCAACAAGAGATTAAGGGTGATCAGTTCCTCAATTTGTCAATAGACAGCCGACAATCATGATGGGGCATAAACCGTCTTTACCAAACTATAATAGCATTACTTACATCTCATGCACAAAACTACCTAAGGCACAAATCCTTAGTTAACATAAACCTTACTTCCGCATTCCCTCCGGAACCGGGAACCACACTGTCCAAAGAGTACTTACAATCTGGCAATTCACAACACACGGAGCCAACGCTCCACACCTGAAGCAACTTGGAGAAGTACCAGCTTCTCCCCCACTTATCTCATTCTCAATCCTGAAAATAAAGGATTAGAAAATCAGAAAGTACTGACAGTGTTTCCCACACATATCACGTACTAAGGGACAAACAACATCGACAGTATTCAACTGTCACACCAACTGACTCAACAACTTGGCCGGACGGACCGACCTGCTCTGATACCACTAATGTAACATCCCATTTCCCATCGCGAATAAATAATACATAAATAAATCAGAGTAAATAAAAATTTATTTTTCCGACAGAATTAAGGATGCCACATTTGAAGAAAGAATATACATTCCCTGCTCAAAGTTTTGATACATAACACAAAATATATTCATCAAATGTATACGTATATAACTAAAGCGTTCCCCGACTCCCGTGCTACGTATCAGAGCAGACAGACAACGGATGGAGAACTAATCTTCACAAAAGCCTCCAAGATTACAAATCTGCAATTGCCTCATAGAGCAACAAACCACAGCAGAAGGGTGAGAAATAACAACTAAATCAAGATTGCATAATAATATGCAAGACATAAAAATTCACATACATAGTTATCCTCACCACAAGCATCACAGCACACTCACATACATCACAATGTACATATATGCAAAACCAAGCATATTCATCATGCATACTTTCACAATTCTCATCATTCCACATAAACATACATATTCATGTTTATTCATCAATACTCAATTATAAAGATGATAAATGCAAATTATAGAGACCGACTCACGACTCTATGCAAATGCAATGCGGTACCGACTCAATCATCTCAAGTTCACTCAGGAACTTATTGGAACCATCGTTCGTTACCAAAGTAACTCCCCGTCGGGCCTACGATGTTCACCCATTGCTCACACCTCACATAGGCACACAATGTTTATGGATCGCTCACACCCCACACGGGCACACGACCCGATCGTTCACACCCCACATGGGCACACGATCGTCTATAATCATCGCTCACACCCCACATGGGCACACGACATTATAGCGGATTCCCTCTGGAACCAATCCGTCGCTCACACCCCACATGGGCACACGCCATTACAAGATGCATATCATGATGCTTGACACCCAAGAACTCATGACAATCAAATGCATCTTCACACATATATGCAACCATAATCATGGATATATTTAAACTCATCATCATTATTCATGCATTAAAAACAATTCAAACAATGCATTTCAACCATAAAGGCCACCAACCACATACATTGGAATTTCACATAAACAATGCATATCATCACAAACCACAACAATCATACAATCACAATTACTTCCACAAGGGATTCACACCACAAAGGTTACCCACAACACATCATAACAACATACATTGATATTCAATCAAACAATGTATTTTACCACACAACAACATCATTTATGGATCGCTCACACCCCACATGGGCACACGACCCGATTGCTCACACCTCACCTAGGCAGACAATCGTTTGTAATCATCGCTCACACCTCACATAGGCACACGACGTTACAACGGATTCTCATTAGAATCACACAACACAAGAAAGTACATCATTATGCTTCACATACAAAATGACTCAAGACATTCTTGAAATGCATACATATTCACAATATACTCATGCATTCATTTCATACAATCACATACAATCTATATACATTCACATCAATGCACTATTGTATGATTCACATCCAAAACAATGCACATATTCGCCATAAAGCTATAAACCATCATCACAACGTACATTGAATTTCACATCGAACACAAACAACACAACAAAACCCACAAACCACCAAATCATCCCCTACCCAATATTCTTAGTTGAATCATGGTCTAACATCACCATTTAATAGCATATTAGGTTATCTATCTACTGCCTCAAGTCCCACATTAATCGGACTCGCGATTCGGGAGTTATGGTAAAAACATAAACCACACTTTTCACACATACATTACTTTTCCATATTTTTCTTATCAATCCAAAGCTTAAACACATGTTTCTATTCCACTATCACAAAAAGCATTGAACGAGCTTTCCAACGCATCCGACCGTGCCTCAATCCGATTTACGGATCAAAAGTTATGAAGGAAACAAAATCGGAAATTCTGCTACGTTCGCAATGCGAACGGCTAGCGAACGTTCGCTGGTTCCTTCGTTGGGGCTCGCAGTGCGAACTTGCGAAAACCAGAATTTCCAGCAGCGATAACTTAGGTCATTTGGGGTCAAAATACACCATTTATTCCACCCAAACACTTCCAAAACATACTATAACAACCAAAACATGATCCAAACCTAACGACAAGTATTCTACTCAGTTTTTATCGAATTTCATCCGTGAAAACATCGATTTCTATCAATCGCTCCTAATTCCAATCGATACAAAAAGTTGCGAAACAATCAAAACAATTACAACAAACAACACATATACATACACAAGCAAGATATAATTGAAACTTCTCACCCTTACCCGATTAATCGCGCTCGGAACGGAGTTATGTCGATTTTGCTCTTTTCTCCCTTTTTCCTTCCTCTCCCTTTCTATCTTCTCTTTTCTTTCTCTCCTTTTTCTTTTCTTTTCTTTTCTCTCTTTTTCTTTCCACTTTCTATTTATATAAAATATCTAAACTCCCAAAAGACTATTTTACCCCTCAGCTCAAATATCTCGCAAACACTCTCAAAATGCGCTAAAACATAAACAACGATGAAAAATAATATATATCCAATAAAAGTCAAAAATAAAATAATATAATAATAAAAATAATCAAAATGACTCAATTAAATAAAACTAACAAAATTGGGGCGTTACAATTCTCCCCCACTTAGAAATTTTCGTCCTCGAAAATATACTGAGACGAACAACTCCGGACACGACTCTCGCCACCGACCAACAAACTGACATACCACCTCGCTAACAGCAACAACAACAACGACACGACAACGACCACAACGACAAGATGCAAAGCCCATACAATGCACTTGACGACCAACTCACAACTCAAAGAATACCCGAGTTACGAACACACACAGGTTCACTCTTGAACCAGAACACAACACTATCGTTTCAACAACCTCTACATAACCATAATACCAACGTCCTTATCACACAACATTATTTCAACAATGTTACGATTCACCAATTGAACATACGACCAAAACACCCAACTACATATTAGTACCTGATTAATATTAAAACCTTCCACTTATCACTTCCATTATAGAACATCCCACGGTCTCATCATTCCTACCGCTTCCCACTGTTCACTCTTTGAACTCTATCCAGTCACACACGCATATACGAAATGTGCCACATCACGCTCCCGTTGCGCACTCTGATTACTCGAAACCATCAAGTCTATCAATCTCACGTCCAAAGTCTAACTCTTTCTCACATTCTCCAAAAATCACTGTTCACTTTAATATACCCAACATCACACGCTACGGTGTTATCTCACACACCAGACACGAATCTCTGAACTGTTCAAATAATTCTAATTCTCTGACCATCAAAATAAACTTACATAAAAACTTTCGGCTTAACTCGTCAGACACAACCTTAGCTTTACCAACAGGCTAATTCCAACTATAGTCATAACTCATCATAAATTTTATCCATCTTCGTTGTCTCATACTCTATTCTTTCAGACCCACCAAGTACTCTAAACTCTTGTGATTACCAAACACTTCGAACCTTAGAACCATAAAGATAACACCTCCAAATTTCCAACACCATACAACCGCAACCAATTCCAAATCCGGAATAGTATAAATCCTTTTATGAATCCTCAATTGTAGTAAAGCATAAGCCACGACTTTAACCTCTTGCATTAACACACTGACTAAACTCTTCAAAGACACATCACAATACCTCAAAACCGGTTCATCAGAATGATTATTTTTTATGATTTTTAAATGCATTAAAATGATTTTAGAAAATTAAAATGCAAATGTAACAATTAAGAAAAATAAAATGAAAGAAATAACAAGGAGGCGTGCAATCAGCAAAAAAATCACGTTGGAAATGATAAATGGGCTCAGACTGGGGGTGCAATTAACAAGGCCCAAGGTTAAAAAATCCATTAGCGAAGTCAAAGGAGAACAATGGAATCAGTCAAACATGCAGATTAAATATCAACCAAAGGATTAATCCTACGCATGCCAAAAGTCAATGCAATCAACAAGTACTCATGATCAGTGGACCAGATTCACATGCACACAATAGAAGAGTGGACACGCACACACACAAACATTCAGAATACCATAGGAAACCCACTTGAGCAGCACGTACCATCAGATGCATCAGATGTCTCACATTAAATCAACAATTCAAAACTTAAACAAGATCAAAGGCTGGGATGTGAGGAACACGTTAACAAACATGGGGTAACAAACACGCAAACATCAAAATAAAAACAAAATGAAAAGAAACGTGGCAAATCGTGAACCATAAGATCAAGCAACGGACGACTGAGATTGCGTCATCTTCGTTCAAACCT
Organism: Lathyrus tuberosus; assembly: GCA_022829125.1. Taxonomy (NCBI): domain Eukaryota; kingdom Viridiplantae; phylum Streptophyta; class Magnoliopsida; order Fabales; family Fabaceae; genus Lathyrus; species Lathyrus tuberosus. The sequence continues at coordinate 3,515,130 of JALAZF010000540.1, forward strand.
CTCGCCGGACTGAACCACCACCAGTCGCCGGAGCTAGGGCTCCGGTCACCCTCTCCGGTGAGCTATAACTCCAACTTCTCCAGAAATAACACATGAGTATATCATCTTGACCAGAAAAACACAAGGAACTCAAATATCCAATCCATTTCATCAGATAACAAACACACAATGCAAATCGAATGAAAACATTTTTAGATCCAAAACTTTAAATCCACAATACACACATGTTGCACGTCTAAAATCAAAATAAAATAGATCATCATGCTCAGTGAAGTTCACAGATCATTATGCACACTTAAAACTTGAGTTCTATGATGGTGAAAATCACACTAACCTGAAATCTGTAGAACTTGAAATCCTCCAAGAAATCCCTCCAAAAGCTGCAGATCTACTCCTTGGAACCTCTAGTTGCAAAATAAATGCAACTAAAGCTTGAAATCGTGCTAGATCTTGATATTTGAACTTGAATCCTCTTGAATGGAACTTGGTGAAATCCTCAGTATGAGCTCAAAATAGCAGTTGATTCTTGCTCTATTCTCTTCACTGATCAAGAATGTGAAGAGAAATCTCCAAGAAACTCCAAGGAAAGTTAGATTCGAAGAGAGAAAGTGTGAGAAAAAAAACTAAAACTGTGCAAATGAGAGTCTCTGACCTAGCTGTGAGGGTATGAGTAAACTTATATACTCTCCATTAGTCCACTGATTATGATTAACAAATGGTTAAACCCTTAATTAAGGAGATTAGAGTGGTTTTGCAAAAATGCATTTTGTGCTTATGCCACTAATCCACATGTGCACATCCCTTGCAACAAGTATGATTCACCTCCAATTTACTTATTGATCACCTCTGAATTCAAATTGGGCCTTGTACTTGCTTGGTTTGTGAGTTTTTGATCAATTTGCATAATTGTACTTTGTGAAAATAATGAGAAATAAGTCAAGGAATGAATTGATTCAAATGCCAAAAATGAACCTCTTGACTTGTATTTTGATGTTGTAATATGACATGAAGCAATAAAATCAAATACAAGTCCATTTGTGCAAAAATGCCAAAGGTGGAAAAGTGGAACCATATGAAAACCTCAAAATGCACCTTGCCATCTTGTGACCATAACTAGAGTTCCACAAATGATATGGAGATGTTATAGTACTTTTTGGAAATGGGAGAGAAATATCTTCAACTTTCATGTTGGAGGAAAATTCATTTGGAGCTTCCTTGATGATGAAAAGTCAAGTTGAATGTGGTGGAAAAATTGCCAAAAATGGAAAGTTCTCATTATAGGTCATTTTCCAAATTTAGTAACTTTTGCACAAACTCTTCATTTTTGATGAATGATGCCATCCGTGCCATTCCTTGACCAAATAAGGGTATATGGACTTGAGAATCATGATTTGAACCTTTGCAAACCCATGGTTGACTTTCCTTTTGAACTATTGACTTTCGCTTATTTCACAAGTAACTGATCCATTGAACATCTTCCCCAAAGAACCAATGACCAAGATTCTATCCATGAACACCTAAGAATATAAGGAATACCATGAGATCAAGTTTTGCCCAAGAAATCAGAAATAAACTGATTTTAGGTCAAACCCTAATTTTGGCACCCTCTGTTTAGGAGGAAATAACACATCATCCAAATCCAAATTCCTCTGAATATGATGTGTATCCTCTCAAACAATGATGAGATATGCCCTTTGGAGATGATAAAAATTCAAATAACTTGCCCATTTGGGGGTCAAATCCCAACTTTGACTGCCTTGTGTAGGAGATCATGCACTGTCCAATCTTCTTGATGAATTCTCCTCTTCCATGACTTGTGAGATCAAATAGAGATGATACATGATGTAAGAGATCCTTGAGGCTTGTGAGAAACACTTGGTCTTCTTCTTTAACTTTGGATGATCAACACCTTAGAGAATCACCTGATTACATGCCCTTATGCAAGATGCCATGCTAAATGCTTGAGGTTTATTTTTTCTATGCTTGAATGCAATGCAATGCAATGAAAGCTCATGCTAAAAGATATGAAGAAAAGAGAGGGCAAATTTTGGGGTATTACAGCTGCCCCTATTCAATCACTGTAGACCTGAACGGATGATAACGATTGCTGTCAGACTTTCAAGGTATGGAGCGATTGAATACCAGAAATAACCCAAAAATTTGCACTCTGCAGGGAAGAAGAAAAGGGATATAAATCCAACCAAACGAACTCTGCTTGAATAAAACTCTGGTGAGAAGAAAACCACTGGGAAGATGTCTTTTATACAACGCCACACGACTACTGGCCTGCCGCACTACGGGTGGACCTTAGCAACGTCTTTTGTACAACGCCAGACGACTACTGGCCTGCCACACTACGGGTGGGCTTTAGCAATGTCTTTTGTACAACGCCAGACGACTACTGGCCTGCCACACTACGGGTGGACTTTAGCAATGTATTTTGTACAACGCCAGACGACTACTGGCTTGCCACACTACGGGTGGACCCGGAAAATGTCTTTTAGAACAATGCCAGACGACTACTGGCTTGCACACTACGGGTGGACTTTCGCAACGTCTTTTGTACAATGCCAGATGACTACTAGCTTGCCACACTACGGGTGGACTTTCGCCAATCTACGGTTGGACTTTGCAGCTAAGATGCCACATAACAGGTGGACTTTTGCCAATCTACGGTTGGACTTTACCTTGCTTTGCCACACTACGGGGGACTTTTGCCAATCTACGGTTGGACTTTGCCTTGCTTTGCCACACTACGGGGGACTTTTGCCAATCTACGGTTGGACTTAGCTGCGGTCTTTTAAAGGGAGTCAGACGACTACTGACTTGCCACACTATGGGTGGACTTTTGCCAAGCTACGGTTGGACCTTGAGAATTTACCACCCTTGGATGGACCTTTCGCCAATCTACGGTTGGACTTTAAGAATTTACCACCCTTAGATGGATCTTTTGTCAATCTACAGTTGGACTTTAAGAATTTGCCACCCTTAGATGAACCTTTTGCCAATCTACGGTTGGACTTTAAGAATTTGCCACCCTTAGATGGACCTTTTGCCAATCTACGGTTGGACTTTAAGAATTCCAAAATTGGATTACTCTCTGCATCCGTGTCAGACATCTCTGCTGACTCTGCTGAGGAACAATGATCAATGATCTCAGAGACTTCTGAAAGGATAATATCTGTGCCGGAGAATGAATGAACAATCCGTCTGTTTCGAACTGACAAGTTTGCCAAAAATAAATTGGACTTGAAGAATACTGCCTCTACCAGGAATTACTTCATCTGTTTGGGGGATGAATTCTGGTCACAGCAACTCCGCTGGGGATGAGAATTTTTGCATGACGTCCTGCTAGGGAAGAAATGTCATTAAAACTCTGCTTGAGGATCTATCAAACTTGAGATCCTTTGCGGGGAGAATCAACCTGCTATCCGGCTGGGGAAAGCATGTACTAACGCTCTGCTGAGGAAGAGACTTTGTTGATCTGATAAACCTCTTGCGGGGAGAACAACAAATCCGCAGGGGAGTACTGCTGACAAGATTCAATGGTGAACTCTGTGGGGATACCATTACTAAAGATACGATCTTGCTGGGAATCAAGGCTACTCTGTCGGGGATATGCAAATCCTGGTTAGAAGACGTTCTGCTGCAACATGCTGGGAGAGAGTCCTTAGATCTGCTGGGGAAACCCAAAGCAACTCCACGGTAGTCTGCTGAGGCATAAAACTGTCAAGCTTAGAATAAGTATCACAATGCCCCATGTTAGGCAAACTTTCCGTTTGACGATTCCATTGGGGATGATGAGTTTATAACCAACTCTGCTGGAGAAAGCCGCCCTAAAGCGTCTCATGCTGGGGAATGCCTTTTGAGAGGATTTTACAGAAGACCAAATGTCCTCAAACTCTACTGGGGATAATAGATCTGGAACATCTAGGGAAAATCAAAATGCCCCATGCTTGGGAAGGTCGACAACTTGCTTCCTGCTCCATGGTACAAGACTTACCTGAAGAAACGTCATAAGAGGATTTTACAGGTGATTAGGCATCTTCAAACTCCTGACGACTTCACTGGGGATTAACCATCAACTTCGGTACCTGCGAAACAACTCTACTAGGGATTCGCAACCGTTATCGACACAGAAAAGCTTGTAACTGTTGGAAGTACTGAATTAGAGAATCGACTTAATAAGATACAACGATACCCAGCTGAACTCAATTCACTGATATCAAATCGTCGTGAGCGACCGTCGACAGAATAATGGACTCAATCAGTAAACGTTGTGACAAAAGGGTGACCAGTGAAGCCTTCCCTGAATATGATTGCCCCAGTCACCTGCGTGGGAATAAGTGATTACCTATTTTGTGCTTGAAATCATCTGCATCTGTTACCTGCAACAAAAGAATACTCTCACATGCCCCAGGATATGACTTCTACAACTGAGAAAATCTAACGCTGAACCACCACTTATTGGGAGAAAGGTTTGTGTACAATCTCTTGCTGGGAACATTATTAATGAAGCCTGCGGAAGACGGAGACCACATATGCCTTGGGTTGAAATGCCCTTTTGTTTCAAAACTTTTGGCTGATTGACTGCATATGCGTGACCAACAATTTTTCTTCACTTGCCCCAGACCAGCATGGTCCGCCAAAAGAAATTGTCTCAAGAGGATTTTACAGAAGACTTGACATCCAAAACGCCTCAATGTCTTCAAACTCTTGGAGAGATTCGTCAGATCTTGACGTAACTGCCCCAGACTGTATGGATTACTTAGAAGAAGTCATCTCAGGAGGATTTTACAGAAGACCTGGCATGCTCAATGCTTCAGTGTCTTCAAACTCTTGGAGGGATTCAATGTATCTCAAATTAGCTGCCTCAGATTGTATGGTCTACAGAGGAATTCTGAAGTAATTGCCCCAGTTTTCTGAACTCTGAAGAGATTTCTTGACGTGATTGGCTCAGATGAGGTACACCTTAAAGAGATGGTTCGACGTGACTGCTCCAGATCGACTACGTCTTAGCACAACTTGTTGGAAGAGACCCCGCTCAACAAAGTCTCTTGAGGAAGTACCATTGGATGTGGCTGCCCTTTTGGGAGTTTCCAGATTCTCAACTCGGCAAGATTAAGCTTCTGGACTGAATTTCCATATGTAAACTTCTTTTGATGTCCAACAAATGTATACAAGCAGAAAATGTTTTAATCTGAGAATGAAAATTCTAATGCAGCACACATGTTAATCTTGAAGTCTTTATCGAACAGATGTCACAAAGTTGTGAACGAGTCACTAGTTACAACATTGATTTTTGAATGGAATAATGCAATGCACATACAACACCCACAAAGATCTTTTAGCACAACTCATAGAAGTCAGGAACGCTATCTCTTGGTAGCGTGCTTTTGAAATAACCCCATTTCAATTAGGACTTTTGAGGGTTGTATCGTGGCCTGGTTCACGGTTTTGAGAAAACAGGATTATGGCTCAAAGTTTATTGGTGCCCACCCACTCTTCGTGATGTTCTCCATTCCTACGTTCAGCTAATTTGACACAAGCGCTCAACTCTCAAAAAGATTTTGTGATTTTAAAGGAACCCATGCATCTGATGGTTTGACACCCAATGAGGCTTTGGAGTGACAGTCACCCCTCTATCTTTTTGTTCGTAGTCACACGACTTTGTTATTTATCGAGGATTTTTCTTTTGATCATTTCTTTTTTCCATTTTTCGCTTCTTTATTTCCCTGATTTTTCCTGGACTGATTCTTTTTGAATCTTTCAATCTTGAAGTCCAGCGGGATGCCCTAACTTTTGCCTAAGTTGCTTGTTTTCAAGTTTCAACTTAGCGGGCTTTTTTCTTTTTTTTTTTTGGAACAAATCGTGTGACACTGGCTTGTCTTGACTTTGTTGAAAGGGTTGTGACTACCTCACTCTTTGATTGTTGATGGATAACCATTGTGGTTTCACATTTCTTGACCTCTTGACGGTGGAATAGAAGGTAATGGATCCTCAGATGCACACTCCTTTTGAAATTTGAACGCTCGGTCAAATTAACTGACACCTACCCTGCCCCAGGTTAAGATTGAGGGTTTTTCATTTTTAGAAAGAAACTCCTACTACTAGGCTCAATGGGGTTGACAAGGGATTATCTTCCTTATATCTCCGGTGTTTGAGGAATTGAAGCAATGCCTGTACATCATCAGCAGGGTTCTTGTTCAAAAGCACACAATTAGAGATTTTTGCGTTTTTACCTCATCATCCTCCCTCATAGAGTTTAAGCAAGAAAATTGGTATTGCAGTGCACATTAGCATTAAATGAGTGAACACAAATGAAATCATTCAAGAAAACATATCCATTGTATTAAAATCATCAAACCAAATACAAACAAGTTTTAACATGCAAACAATGTCTGAACAAACAAATAAAGACTACATATGAAAATGCAGTAAAGAAGCTAAATGATCATCCTTGTTGAGGAGGCTTGACTCCGTCTGGACTGGCTGCTTCTGATGATGTCTTTCCCTTTTTACGTGCTTGCTTGGGAAGCTTTAGTTAACATACAACCCATCTGCAGTGAAAATAATGATCCCAGCGTCAATCAAATCTTGCACTTTATGCTTGAACACCTTACAATCTTCAATGGCATGCCCCGATGCCCCTGAGTGGTACCCGCACCTAGCATTCTTGTCATAACCTGGCGGAAGAGGATACGGGACAGGAGCAACTTCCCTTAATTGAATCAAAGAGTCTTGAAGTAAACGGTCGAGCAGCTGACTGTGAGGAACAATAATGGGATCAAATTTTCTCTCAGGCCTTCTGGGTCTTTGATATCTCCTCTTGGAGGGTACTCCTCTTTTCCCAACACTTTTCTTTTCAAACTTGGCCTAAGATCGGGAACCAGTTGCTGATATGGGGATTTTGAGACCAAAGACTGCAAGATATGCCCTTGACTTGATGCCGCTTTAAGAGGGGATGCTAGGGAATTCGCATATCCTGCAGCAGTAGGAGTAGAATTACCCTGTATGCTTACGCTGCCCGGCGCAAAATTTATCGCCTTTGAATCAAGTAGATCTTGGACCACATTATGAAAGGCTTTACATTTTTCCACATTGTGCCCCGGCGCACCAGAGTGGAAGTCGCAATGGGCACTTGCATCATAATTGAGTGGGAGTTTTCCACTAGGACGATTTATTGTCCGAAGTTCAACCAATTGGAGTTGGAGTAGGTGCCTCAACAGCTGAGCATAGGGCATAGGAAGCGGATCAAAAATTCTGTCAGTTTTCTCCGACTTTGGTAGATACTTTCTAGCCTTGGAGCCGTCTGGGGAAACAAGAGGTAACTGCTGGTGAGTAAGTTTCAGAACTCCAGGTGGTGCAGAAAATCCGTGAGGCACATCACTCTTGGGGATAGGTTCCACAGGCAAGGGTGGAACGACAACTTCTGTTATAGCCTCAAGTGTGGGATTACCATCCTTTCTGAGCACATTTCTCACAACTTCCATAACAAAACTCATCTGGGTCTTCACTCGATTGCCCTCCTCCTTCAGCATTTTCTGGCCCTGAATCAAAGCTTGCATGTCCACCATAAAGTGCCCCAGTTGGGCTTTCATCTCAGTCACCTCCGCTCGGAGTTGTTCCATATCTGAACCTTGATCATGGTGAATGGAGTAGTTAGAAGAAGTCATGTTTGCCGTCCTGCAGAGAATACCCAGTCAGAATAAGAAATCCGCTCCGGAACACCTGTTATGCAAAAATGTTTATGATTATGAGGATGCAAATACAAAATGCAAACAATCATATATAAACATTTCCAGGCCGAATCTGCTTTGATTCCAGCTTTGGCCAAGGGATCGGACACAACATCGGAAAATAAATCCGAATCCAGAAATATTGCAGAATCAATCAAAAGATAACCCCTTTCAAACAACTGAGAGCTATTGAGACAAATGCGGCTGAACCAAATATTGCAATATCATAGCATAAGAAACCATACAAATGGGTTCAATACAATCAAAGGTGATTCCATCTACAATCCTGATGGTAATCACAGCGAAACAAGCAACAGAATTACTACAAGTCAACTTCAAATAAACTGGCTTCCATCTCCTCAAGAAGGTTCACAGTATCTGGATGAGTAGGTTTTTCTAGCAAACCCTTGATCAGCCTGTTTCTCTTTTCGACATCCTGATTCAGCCTAGCAATCTGCTCTTCAACATTGTTGCCTTCGCGCTTTGACTTCTTGATTCTCGCCTGCAGTTTGAGCTCTTCAATTTCTTTCTGCATTTCTTTCCACTTACCAGATAAGTGTTTCTTATCTTCCTTCACTCTTTGAAGTTCTTCTTGTAACTCCCCATTCTCAATCTTGAGCTCTCTTCACTAAGTACTCTAAGTAATAGCCTCAGGATTTTCCCTTCTTAGAAAAGTCAGCCTCTACTGTAGATCTGCTCAAATAAGGAGCCTCAGCCACTGCTTGGAAATCACAATCTCCTAGGGAACCACAGAAAGGAACACCTTTTTTGATAGGAATCCTCAAAATGTTGGAGTACTCCTCCAGGGTAGGAACCAACACATAATCTGGCATCACAAAGCACCTCAAGGAAGGATCATAAAACTGCATCAAGGTGTGTAGCCCATTGTATTCATATTCACTGAGACTCCGAACCAGGGATAAAATCCAACCATACTTCTCTTCAAAGGCTCCTAAAACTTCTGGACTAGCTATACTCTGCAAACTGTTCAACGGGCCCAGAGTGATCTTCGGGAACTTGTAGACGATGATGTGCTTCTTACCCCTCTTAGTGTCCATCCCTATGAATGCCCTCTGACTGGAATCAAAGACTAGATACTACCTGAAAATGCACAAACATGAATGTCAGAAAAAAGGAATGCAATGCAGAGCATGTGATCAAGGTGTCCACACAAACTGGCTGCACTGCGCTGACTGAACAAATCAAGGCTCTGTACCAAAACTCAGAACAAAAACCACCATAGTGATAGAACCAGAAAACCAGGTAGGTTGAAAGTCACGGTTACCTGCAAACCTGCAAACACCCATCCCTCTCACATGTGGGTACTAAGATCCTCAATATCCCGGGCTCTCAGGTCGAGAAATGATGATACGTTCACCATTTCTGGTTTGGCATCATCACCAGTCGAGGAGGCATCAACTGATTCACAAAAATGAAAGATCCTCATCTTCAGAGGTTTGAGAAGCAATAACACATTCAACCCGAAGGATACAATGCTATCGCCAATCAAAGAGGTCGTCCGCTGATTCACTTCAAAAGGGAATCCTATAGCAAGTTCCCAGCATTGGGTCCTCGGATCGAGAATGTGCAATGGGTTTGCCACAAAGTGTGATCTGCCACTGTCACAACTCGGGAGGAGTGCCGCAACTGAGTCCTCGGGAATGGTCTCCAGAGTCGACAATCCCTCAAGAGAATACCTACTGGCCTGTACCAACGCACAGTAGCAGGTAGCTCCTGATAGAACCTCGTCTGGTTGTGGGTCTCATGAACAACAATACATGGCCACCCCCATGCAAGCGTCACGACTATCCACTCTAAAACCTGTGTGTATGCTCGAGCCTGAGTAGTGGGCTCATCTCTCAGAACATCCCAACCCGCCAAATAGAAAACCGGCCAGCACAGCGCGGTAATATCCAGTATGATAGTAATGCAGTAAAAATGCGATAAAACAGTAAAGCGGTAAAGCAAAAATACAGTAAACAGCAATACAGTAATATACAACAAACAGCAAAACACAGCACCAAAAATAAACACCCAATGAAAGAAAACAAACAAGCGCTAGGATTGACTCGCTAAGGAAACCAGAGATTCTGGGTTCGGTCCCCAGCAGAGTCGCCAGCTGTCGCTCCCGGGATTTTCATCCAAGTACAAGCGCGAATGTGGCACCGAAACAGAGTCGCCAGCAATGTGTATTTATCCCACGAGAGGGAAAGGAAACACCGCATAAACCTGAAGGAAAAGGAAAGAGCATGGTCTTGCGACCAAGAGAACTGGGTTCGGGAGTCGGTTACACGAGAGGAAGGTACTAGCACCCCCACGCGTCCATCGTACCCGATGGGATCCACGCTTGCTAATCTCGATCAAAGGGTGCAGAAAACTGGAGCTTCGCTGCTACCAGAAAAAGAAAGGAACAGGAACGAAAATGAAAAGGAGAGAGAAAGAGAAACAAATGTAGGGAAAATAAAAGAAGTGCTCGAATGGGCCCTACCCCACTGCCTACGTATCTCATCGGGAACATGAGAATCAGAGCGACGTCGTTCCCCTCAACGAGGGTCGCTTTGTTTGTGTTTTTAGGGAACGACTAACGTTCTAGCTCAGGTGTTGCAGGCTCGCTGGTCCGAGTGCGTTACCATCTTGCAAGAGATCGAGTAGGAGCACGTTCGTACGCTGAGAGTGAGTGAGATGAGGAAAGAATTCCCGAAGGAAAGACGTTATTGTTGGTTTGAAGTTTTTTAAACAAGAAGTGTCTTTTACAATTATTTGTAACTTGCATTGAACCAAAGTCTTAAATACAGGAACGAATACTTCGCGCATCATCCCCAACAGGATGTACACTAGGTATCCTAGAAGAGTGAGAGGAAGCCCTTCATTCCCCACTTCCCACATAGAAGGCTAAAGCGCAATACACGTCAACCTTTATTAAGTGTCTTTTACTTTTATTTTGAGATGAGAAGAGAAATGACACAAGGGAAACTCTAAAGGGAAACTAAGAGTCCTAATGTTATCATGCATTTTAGGAGAAAAGACTACCTAAAACCTAATGCTAATCCTACTCCAAGCTTAATCAAAAATTAAGTTGGACTAGGTAGCTCTAAAGGGAAGGAATCCAAGACTTGAACAAGTCTTGAGATTCATGGGATGAGAAAGAGTGAAAGAAAAGAAAAGAGAAGAAGAAGAAGAAAGATGAGATACAATAAGTGGCAGCAAGCACATCATATCATAAATGACCAACTCAAATCAATCAACATGTTTCAAAGATCAATGCAAAACAATTCAAGTAAGCATGCAAAGATAAACATGAAAGAATGCAAGCATACTTGTATGGAATGCACAATTAAGCATACATGGACTTCATAACAAAATGAAATGAGAAAGGAAAGATGAAAATGAAGACAAGTCAGAACCAATATCATGTTATCATCAACAATTCATGTGTACAAAAGTGATTCAAAACATGAAGCATTATGGTTCAAAGAAGTTCACAAAAGGAAAGGTAATGATATTCATCATACAATTCAAACCAAATGCATTCAACTATGCTCAAGTAACATGAAAACCAATTATAGAACTCAAGAGGCAGTAGCATATGCATCAATATCATATCAAAACCAAACTCAAGTCATACAAGTTCAAACATCACTCAACAACTTTGAAACATGCACCAAAGCAAACTACAAAAAGAGGACAAAGTTCCAACACTTAGGCATACTCAAACATGATTCAAACATGATCCACAAATTGCAAGAATTAGTACCAAAGGACCTCAACCAGGGGTAAACATCATATCAAAAGCTCATTCAAAGAATCACAAAGGAAACCAATCAATTAAACATGGCTAAGCAACTTGTGTAAAGAGATGTCCATAGATGATCATGCATAAGTCACTTAAGCACAAATAAGCAAATATGCATCATATGACATTCAACAATTGTGAAATTTAAACTCAAATGACACAGGTCAGAAGACAATCACATGCTAAAAGATCTCACAAAAATTCACAAGTTAAACCATTCAAACAATTAAGCAAGGATCAAGTGAGAAACATGATTCATTATGCAAAAGAGGGGGACCAAAATGCAATATGAAAAAGTTTTAAAAATGAAACAAAAATGTTTTCATGCACTTCAGAATGTCATATAATAAATACAAAAATAATGAGTTGAAAATGTGTTATAGATGAAGAGAAATAAAATCTACAAGTAGAAGTTTGCATATGTGAAACAAACTACGGAGAAATTAAACAATTAATTAATTCATATGCCAAAAATAAAATAAAATAAGAAAATAAAATATGGAAAAATTTTATAAAACTAAAAAGAAGCTTCATGATTTTTTTTTATGATTTTTAGATGCATTAAAATGATTTTAGAAAATTAAAATGCAAATGTAACAATTAAGAAAAATAAAATGAAAGAAATAACAAGGAAGGGTGCAATCAGCAAAGAAATCACGTTGGAAATGATAAATGGGCTCAGACAGGGGGTGCAATTAACAAGGCCCAAGGTTAAAAAATCCATTAGCGAAGTCAAAGGGGAACAATGGAATCAGTCAAACATGCAGATTAAATATCAACCAAAGGATTAATCCTACGCATGCCAAAAGTCAATGCAATCAACAAGTACTCATGATCAGTGGACCAGATTCACATGCACACAATAGAAGAGTGGACACGCACACACACAAACATTCAGAATACCATAGGAAACCCACATGAGCAGCACGTGATTTTTTAATGCGTTGTCAATAATCCAACCATCAGATGCATCAGACGTCTCACATTAAATCAACAATTCAAAACTTAAACAAGATCAAAGGCTGGGATGTGAGGCACACGTTAACAAACATGGGGTAACAAACACGCAAACATCAAAATAAAAACAAAATGAAAAGAAACGTGGAAAATCGTGAACCATAAGATCAAGCAACGGACGGCTGAGATTGTGTCATCTTCGTTCAAACCTCTCGCCGGACTGAACCACCACCAGTCGCCGGAGCTAGGGCTCCGGTCACCCTCTCCGGTGAGCTGTAACTCCAACTTATCCAGAAATAACACATGAGTATATCATCTTGACCAGAAAAACACAAGGAACTCAAATATCCAATCCATTTCATCAGATAACAAACACACAATGCAAATCGAATGAAAACATTTTTAGATCCAAAACTTTAAATCCACAATACAGACATGCTGCACGTCTAAAATCAAAATAAAATAGATCATCATGCTCAGTGAAGTTCACAGATCATTATGCACACTTAAAACTTGAGTTCTATGATGGTGAAAATCACACTAACCTGAAATCTGTAGAACTTGAAATCCTCCAAGAATTCCCTCCAAAAGCTGCAGATCTACTCCTTGGAACCTCTAGTTGCAAAATAAATGCAACTAAAGCTTGAAATTGTGCTAGATCTTGAGATTTGAACTTGAATACTCTTGAATGGAACTTGGTGAAATCCTCAGTATGAGCTCAAAATAGCAGTTGATTCTTGCTCTATTCTCTTCACTGATCAAGAATGTGAAGAGAAATCTCCAAGAAACTCCAAGGAAAGTGAGATTCGAAGAGAGAAAGTGTGAGAGAAAAAAACCAAAACTGTGCAAATGAGAGTCTCTGACCTAGCTGTGAAGGTATGAGTAAACTTATATACTCTCCATTAGTCCACTGATTATGATTAACAAATGGTTAAACCCTTGATTAAGGAGATTGGAGTGGTTTTGCAAAAATGCATTTTGTGCTTATGCCACTAATCCACACGTGCACATCCCTTGCAACAAGAATGATTCACCTCCAATTTACTTATTGATCACCTCTGAATTCAAATTGGGCCTTGTACTTGCTTGGTTTGTGAGTTTTTGATCAATTTGCATAATTGTACTTTGTGAAAATAATGAGAAATAAGTCATGGAATGAATTGATTCAAATGCCAAGAATGATCCTCTTGACTTGTATTTTGATGTTGTAATATGACATGAAGCACTAAAATCAAATACAAATCCATTTGTGCCAAAATGCCAAAGGTGGAAAAGTGGACCCATATGAAAACCTCAAAATGCACCTTGCCATCTTTTGACCATAACTAGAGTTCCACAAATGATATGGAGATGTTCTAGTACTTTTTAGAAATGGGATAGAAAGATCTTAAACTTTCATGTTGGAGGAAAATTGATTTGGAGCTTCCTTGATGATGAAAAGTCAAGTTGAATGTGGTGGAAAAATTGCCAAAAATGGAAAGTTCTCATTATAGGTCATTTTCCAAATTTAGTAACTTTTGAACAAACTCTTGATTTTTGATGAATGATGCCATCCATGCCATTCCTTGACCAAATAAAGGTATATGGACTTGAGAATAATGATTTGAACCTTTGCAAACCCATGGTTGACTTTCCTTTTGAACTGTTGACTTTTGCTTATTTCACAAGTAACTGATCCATTGAACATCTTCCCCAAAGAACCAATGACCAAGATTCCATCCATGAACACTTAAGAACATAAGGAATACCATGAGATCAAGTCTTGCCCAAGAAATCAGAAATAAACTGATTTTAGGTCAAACCCTAATTTTGGCACCCTCTGGTTAGGAGGAAATAACACATCCTCCAAATCCAAATTCCTCTGAATATGATGTGTATCCTCTCAAACAATGATGAGATATGCCCTTTGGAGATGATAAAAATTCAAATAACTTGACCATTTGGGGGTCAGATCCCAACTTTGACTGTCGTGGTTCTGAATGATGTTAGAATTTGTATAAGTCATGTTGACCCCACGAATTCAGTGATCCTGGATCCAACCGAGATCCAACTGTTCCTGTAGAGCTGATTGCACCATAGAACATCCCTGATTGTCTTTCGAGCAGATATCATTATGGTGATAATTATGAGGTGGTACATGCCCATATCTGCTCTGTTTGCCATGCATCTTGACCAGATTGGCCCTTAATAAGAGTACATCATGAATTTGATAGTTGTGCTTAGACTCTTCCTCTATCAAATTGACTGCAGCTTTCTCGTGTTGTGGCAACGAGTTCATTTGAACATTTGGATTTGTTCCCTTGAAGGATAAGACCCCGCTCCTGACAAGCTTTTGCACATCAGATTTGAAACTGAGGCAGTTTTCTATATTATGCCCTGGTCCTCCTTGATGGTAAGGGCAAGTCTGATCCGCATTGAACCAAAAAGGCAGATTCTCCTGTATTGGAAGAGGAGACCTGGTCAGGACGTGCCCCTTGACTAGTAGTAACGGAAACAATTCTGCGTACAACATTGGTATAGGATCGAACCCTGGCAGTCGCGTTGTACGGTTGTTGTTGTACTGAGGACGAGCCTCCTGAAGAGGCTGTTGTGTCCTTTGCTGATATTGTTGTTGATTCGGTTGGCTCTGAGCAACCTGAGGTTGATACGTCGGAACATGCGCGGGGTTGATAGCAGGAGTTACAGCTACTACTGGTTGGTAACGTCGTTGTTGCTTTCTGAGAGAGATATTGCCAATATCTTGCTCTTTTTTCTTAGGGAAAGCACTACCGTATCTTTTGGTACTGCTTGATGGTCCACTATCTTTGACCAGACGTCCTTCTCGGACAACTTCCTCAAGACCAACTCCCATGCCCACCATCTAGGTGAAGTCACTAGGCGCACTGGCGACCATTCTGTCGTAGTAAAATGAGCTCAAGGTTTTCAAGAAGATCTTTGTCATCTCTTTTTCCTCAAGAGGTGGACAAATCTGAGCGGCAATTTCACACCATCTCTCAGCATATTCCTTAAAGGTTTCCTTATCCTTCTGCGACATGGTTCTGAGTTGATCTCTGTCCGGTGCCATGTCCAGATTATATTTATATTATTGAACAAAGGCAGCGCCAAGATCTCGGAAAGTGACGATCTTAGTACAGTTTAAACCCATGTACCATTTGAGTGCGGCACCGGTTAAACTATCTTGGAAATAGTGGATCAGTAGCTGTTGGTTCTCTGTATGTGTTGACATCCTTCGGGCGTACATCACCAA
Organism: Lathyrus tuberosus; assembly: GCA_022829125.1. NCBI lineage: Eukaryota > Viridiplantae > Streptophyta > Magnoliopsida > Fabales > Fabaceae > Lathyrus > Lathyrus tuberosus. Next base: position 3,530,866 of record JALAZF010000540.1, read on the forward strand.
GTGACTTTGAGGGCAAGAGTTACCCTTGTATTTTTCAAATTCGGGCACCTTGAATTTGTGCGAAACTTTCACATTAGGGACCAAACAAAAATCTGCGACGTTCTTTCCTAATAGATCCTAACCGCGAATGGCTTGCAATTCTTTCTGCATCTCCAGGAACTGTTCCTGGAATTCCTTCATTTTATCGTTCATACTTTCATTTCCACCAGAAGGTATCTGGGGAATCTGTCCTTCCGGGACAGTGTGTACCACGGGTGGTGGTATAGTCATTACGACAGTGACTCTTGGTGCTTCCCTATCCCGAAGTTTGTAACCTTCAGGAGTTGCTTTCATGCCCCTTGCATCTTCGTTTTCCCGAAGTTTGCAACCTTCAGGCCCAACGGCTCCTGCTGCAGTTTCTGGATCTTCCATGATCGGCAGAATATATCCTTTCGGGATATAGTTGGGTGGCATGCCCCAGGGACGATCCTTTGGCATGTTATACCGAGGATCATACTTTTCCACTATGGGTGTAAATGTGATCTTTGAGATCTCAGTCCTTTGTTGTTGCATCTGGGCTGCTGCCAGAGATTGCATGTCATTGTGAAGTTTCCTCAGATCTTCTTTCAGAGTGTCGATTTCTTCTCTCAACTCTTTGTTCCCTTCCTCGAAATCATCCATTTTCTTTTGTCGATTGTCCTGAGTATTGTACGAATGAGACAGTTTGACTCTAGAATCGAGACACAAACGTGAGATTCGTAGGGAAGAATAATGCGTTATGGGCGAACGATGAATGATATACAATGATTATGTTAATTAATTTTTTGGTTAATCAAAAGAAACTTCAACAATCGGATTGCAAATATCATACAGTGGGGAAACCCTATTTTATTGAATTCAAAGATTGCGGAAATGGAAATATAGTAATTTACAAAGTGCTGTAAAAGGAAATGTCTAAACTAATGCATCCTGAGTCCTCTCTAAGGAGGGCTCATGTCCTGGTTCTCGTACTTTCCTTTTCTTTGATCGGGGTTCTTGAGCCGTTGTCGGGTTGTCATTCCTTTGCCAAGTGAAAGGAGCGAGCAAATTCCTTTGGTCTTCTTGATTTTCTTCAGCATGTTGCTCTAAAATCTTAATCAGAGCATCTTTTTCTTTTAGCAGTTGCTATATTTTGTTACACTCCACGTTGAGAATATAATATTTGTTCCTCCAAGACCTCTTCTCCTGTTGAACGTTGTTGAGAGTAACCTGAAGTTTTTCCGTATCAGACATAAAATAAAGGACAAATTCCCTTAGTGGAAGAACTTCGTGACGAGGGTAACGCATCCTCAGTTTGAGAGCTCTAGTTTGTACCCAGCGGAGATAAGGCTCTACAGAGATACAGTCCAGTTTTCCTAGAGACTCTCTTCCTTTCCTGTGAACATGTTTCCAAGCATGCACTATTTCTATCTTTAGTGCCCTGTCATTTTCTCCTTCCTTGAAGAAAAGACCTTCCAGATGAGCATTACGCGGGACATGCCTCATCGGGTATCCGAATTGATGACGAACTAAAACTGGATGATAATTGATTCCTCCTTTAATTCCTATGAGGGGTACATTAGGGAAGTTTCCACAACGGTCAATGATCATGATCCCGTCATGGCTTCGATTGTACCAATCGATGTCAGAGTTGGTAAGAGACATGATTCTCTGCGACCAACGTAAAGTACTCTTTTAATCCCAAAAAGCAGCAGACATGGGTAAATAGGAAGTGAACCATTTGTATAGCAGAGGTACACAGCATGTCATCATTCCTCCGCTGTATAAATTCCTTAAGTGTACAGAATGATAAGCATCTGCGATCAAAGTTGGTACGAGGTTTCCAATCAGAAAAATCTTAATGGCATTGATATCAACGAAGCTATCAATGTTGGGAAACAAAAATAACCCGTATGAGAGCAAAGCAAACATGCTTTCGAAAGCAGGCACATTCCCTATACTAGCAAAGTACATGGCTTTCTTTATCAAAAACTGGGCTGGCAAACCTTGGATTCCACCCTTAGTGGTCATGTGAGTCCTGACTTCTGACTCGTCCAAATAAATTGCTCTTTCAATGGTTTGATCCTTTGGAATTTCTTCCAGTCCAAAAAAGGGAGATTGGTCAGTAATAGGTAAATCAGTCAGGTGAAAGTACTCCTCCAGTGTTGGTGCTAGTTGATAATCCGGGGTAGAACTGGATGAGTGTAGACAGGATTCCTTCAATTACATAGACCCTTAACAGAGACAGCAGTCCTCCATACTTAGCTCTGAAAGCATCAGGGTTGGTGATCATCCTCGCCAATCCTCTTAAATCCTCTAGTTTTGGAACCTTGAAGGTATACTTGTGAGTCCGTCTTCTACCGAAATCCATAACGCAATCTTTCTCTCTGACATTTGCAATCATTATCTCAGTTTATTTTGAAAAAGAGAGACTAGAAGAGAAAATTTTCTTTGTTTAAATATTTTTTAATGAAATGAATGCATGAATGCAGCACACAAAAACAGAGAAAAAATATGGGGTCAAAGGTTCGGTGTCATGAAGTCAAGGCTATACCCATCCCCAAAGGTTATACTGGTGATTTTTTGTACCTGTCCGTAAAATCATTGACCCCTCTTGGGATAACAATAGCAGGCTGGTTCACCCAAGCGAGCTGATGTATCTTAGAGTAATCTCAAATGAGGGTAGTATCGCGTAACAACTATTTCCGATAGCTTTCGCACTACAAAATACGAACATGGTCTTAGTCTACTAAAATCCTCAGTTTCATGGACAGCCCAATCGAACAACCTGCTTTCAACAACCGAAGTCGTATAGGCATTGAATCCGCAAAGGATATCTCCACTGATTCGATGGGCTACTGGGACCTCTTATTTGGGAGTCACTCCCTGTAAGATTACCTGTCTCGTGCCATCACCTATCTTAGGTGTAAACTCAATCTTTCCAGATGTGGCATCACCCACAGTCCCATTAGCAGAAAAATAAACACGGATGTAAATTAGGAAAAGAAATATATATATATATATATATTCATTCCTAAAGCTAACATCCTAGTCCTAAACAATAAAATGCGTCCCTAGTGAAGTCTCCATTTTACTGTACCGAGCGATTTTTGTCGGTGACGCGACCACCTTATCGTAGGGTTTTCCTCACCGCAATGGTAGGAGGGGGTGTTACTTTCTGATTTCTTATTTATCCCATGAAGCTAGAAGGGAAAGGGAAGGTATCTAAAACTAACCTTGCACGCGAATATCTAACAAGACAAACGCGTAAAGAGATTGGGGGGTCCGGGGTCAGGTTATACAATAGGCAGTTGTTAGTTACCCATCCTATATGTGGTTAGCCACAGAATATTAGCTTTAGGTTTTGCTTTGTACTTGATGGTGTTTATCCGTTAATGGGTTTGGGAAAGTTTCTTGGGAAATGAGACAGGGAGAGTGAGTTTTTGTTGATGTTTTCGGGAAGGTGCTGGACCTAAGTTTAGATTGATGTATGTAGGTATTGGACCTAGAGTTTTTTATTAGTATGCTCACTAAGATTTCACAATCTTATGCCTACGTATTCCCGTTTAAATGAAACAGGGAAATCAGAGCAATCGTAGTTCCTCCTATTCTAAGGGAGGAAGAAGATGTTTTGGTGTCTCGTTCAAATCCCAAGACAAAGGCTAAAAGGAGTATTTGTGTCTTGTTCAAAGCCCAAGATTGAAGCTAAAAGGTTGACTGAAAGAGAATTTGTCATCTCTAAAGAGGGATTGTTGATTTTTGTGTGCCTTGATCAAAGCCCAAGGTTGAAGCTAAGAGGTTGATTGACTCCACTGGGGAAGTCCTTATACAAAGCCTAAGAGGAGGCTGACAGTTTGACTTTTCCGGGGAAAGTGTTCTATCTGTCTTGTACGAAGCCCAAGATTGAGGCTAAAAGGGTTTGACTCAACAAGAGAGTGTCTCGTACGAATCCCGAGATTGAGGCTAAAAAAAGGGTTGACTCAACAAGAAAGTGTTTTTTATCTGTCTTGTACAAAGCCCGAGATTAAGGCTAAAAAGGGTTAACTCAACAAGAGAGTGTTTTTTATCTGTCTCGTACAAAGCCCGAGATTGAGGCTAAAAAGGGTTGACTCAATAAGAGAGTGTTTTTATCTGTCTCGTACAAAGCCCGAGATTGAGGCTAAAAGGGGTTGACTCAACAAGAGAATGTTTTCATTTGTCTCGTACAAAGCCCGAGATTGAGGCTAAAAGGGGTTGACTCAACAAGAGAGTGCAAAAAAAGGTGATTGACTCAACAAGAGATTCTATGAGAGTGATTGACTCAACAAGAGAGTCTGAAAAGGTGATCGACTCAACAAGAGAGTCTGAAAAGTAATTGACTCAACAAGAGAGTCTGAAAAGTAATTGACTCAACAAGAGAGTCTAAAAAGTGGTTGACTCAACAATAGAGTCTGAAAGGGTTAGCTACACTGGGGAGAATCATTGTACAAAGCCCAAGAGGAGGCTGACTTTCCTGAGGAAAAGATCATTATACAAAGCCTAAGAGGAGGATAACTTATGCTGGGGATTCTTGAGATCCCGAGGCATGTCCAAATAGGGAATCAACTCCTGCTGAGGATGCAGCAGAATTGATGGATCAGATACCTTGAGGTTCTGATTTGAGATAGTGTTACATGATGATAAATTGATCCTGGATATGGGATTTTAGCAGAGAGACTGGGTTTTTGAACCCACAAGTTTTAGCTCTGCTGGAGATTAATCCAGAATCCGGGGTTTCTTCCTATATTTGTAGGGAACTTGAGAATGTCTTTGAGACTCAAGTGGATTTAGACTGGCCAAGTCTATTGGAAAGGTCTATCTTTGTACAATGCCTAAGAGGAGGCCGACTCGTTTAAGGGATGAGTATCAACCCTAAAATTGGTCTGAGGGCTTTTGTGACTCTTTTAAGAAAGACAACTCTAGCAAAAGATGACTAAGTTTTGTCCTTGTAGTGCGATTTTTGTGGTCTTGAATCACGATCGCTTGGGTACTACAGCTCGATTCATTTTTTATCCTATTAAGCTGATTAAGGAAGGGAAATAGATGTCTCCAATTAACCCTGCTTGCATACTGAGTTTAAACAGCTGACTGTTAGTTTACAGATGCTATTAAGATGTGGGTCCCTCTTCGGTTATTTTGTTAAGATTAGAATGTCTGGATTATGGGCTAGGTTTATGGTAAGGGATTAGGTCGGATGCTTTTGATTGATATATGGGGATAATGGATTTTGGGTTTTTGATTAGTGTGCTCGCTAAGATTTTTGCAATCTTATGACTATGTATTCCCATTTAACGAAACAGGGAAATCAGAGCGATCGTAGTTCCTCCTATTCTATGGGAGGAAAAAGGTTGTTTTGGTGTCTTGCTCAAAGCCCAAGACATGAAGCTAAAGGTGGTCTGTATCTTGTTTAAAGCCCAAGATGTGACGCTAAAAGGGATTGGATGAGAGAGAATTTTTCATCTCTAAAGAGGAGTTGTTGATGTTTGTATGCTGTGAGCAAGGCACAGATTTGATGCTAAAAGGTTAATTGACTCAACCGAGGTTTCCTTATACAAAGCCTAAGAGGAGGCGATTGACCCAACAAGAGGGTGCCTTTTATTTGTTGTCTCGTACGAAGCCTGAGATAGAGGCTAAAAGGGTTGACTCAACAAGAGAGTACCAACAAGTGACTGACTCAACAAGAGAGTGTTTTTTATGTGTCTTGTACGAAGCCCAAGATGGAGGCTAAAAGGTTTAACTCAACAAGAGAGTACTTTTATTTGTCTTGTATAAAGCACAGGGCGGAGGCTAAAGAGGTTGACTCAACAAGAGAGTCTATTTGACAGGTGATTAACTCAACAAGAGAGTCTATTTTACTCAACAAGAGAGTGTTTTACTGTCTCGTACGAAGCCCGAGATAATGGCTAAAAGGAGATTGACTCAACAAGAGAGTCTTTTATACTCAACAAGAGAGTGTTTTATATGTGTCTTGTAAGAAGCCCAAGACGAAGGCTAAAAGTTGACTCAACAAGAGAATCTTTTATACTCAACAAGAGAGTGTGTCTTGTATGAAGCCCAAGACGGAGGCTAAAAGTTGACTCAACATGAGAATCTTTTATACTCAACAAGGGAGTGTGTCTTGTATGAAGCCCAAGACGGAGGCTAAAAGGGAGACTGACTCAACAAGAGAGTCTGAAAGGGTTAGCTCCGCTAGGGAGAGTCATTTGTACAAAGCCCAAGAGAAGGTTATCTTACTGCTGAGGATTAGATCCATAGGCAGGACCAAATGGGAGATTCCTCATGAGAGAGGCCAGGTTTCTAAGTGATCAGTGTTTTTTCCTATGTTTGGAAGGAACTTGAGAATGTCTTTTAGACTCAAGGGGTTTAGACTGTCCAAGTCTAGAGTTTTATCTATTGTACAATGCCCAAGAGGAGGCACGGGTATTAAGGGATGAGTATCAACCCTAAAAATGGCCAGAGGTTTGACACTGGAAAGACTGCTCTAGCAAAGGATGACTAAGTTCTGTCTTATACCTTTAAGAGGTCGTCAGGGTCCTTGTATTAAGCCCAGGAGAAGGCATGAGAACTTCTAAGAAGCCGAAGGGTCCTTGTACAATGCCCAAGAGGAGGTGGGGATGCTTTTAGGAAGCCTGTGGGTCCCCAAACCAAGAAAAGTTCAAGAAATGCAATTCACAGAGAAGAGATCCTTCCAGGAAAGTTTGAGAATTTGGAAGAAACTCAAGAGATGCTATTCACGGAGAATAGATCAACTCTGGGGAGTAGAGTTTCTTTGACAATTTCTAAGGGTGACAGTCTGAGAAAAGGTTCACCTAGAATACTGCCTTTCTCTTTGTTCCATATTGTTTAACCCCAAGAGAAGGGAAGACTGTATCTGGAATCCTACGGGGGATCTCGTTTTGTTTGTATTTAAGAGTGACCAACAAGGCTTTACTTAGTGCTAGACGTAGTTACTGGGAAAAACTCTAAATATCTATACTAGTATTACATAGTGGATATCTGACAAGAATATAAAGGATGTGAAATAAGACTTATAGTGAAGCAGCCCCACAATACAATTATATTTATATGAAAGCGGATATACACTTACCCGTTGTTGAGCTTCCATGCTGTTTTGTTAGTTGTTCAACAAAGAAATTTTTGATAACAATAGATATTTGAATTCAAAATCAAAGGAGAAAGTGCTTTGAAAAGATTGTTGGGGCTTACAACTCAAGGAGAGGCCCAAGTTTTAATGATGATTGTACCATTGTTTTGAAAACTGTACAAAGGGACTTCTACAATGACTGAGGTCCAAATTTATTTATGTACAAAGGGAGGTTGGGTCTTACACTCTATTAGAGGCCCAAAGATGGGTCTTATAGCTCAAGGAGAAGCCCAAGGTTTTGGTTAAAAAGGCGACAATCGTGCCGAACTTTTTGACTGTATCGGGACTTATCCAATACATTGAGGACCAAACTATTTTATTTACAAAAGGGTTGGGTCTTACACTCTATTAGAGGCCCAAGGTGTTTTAAAGAAAGGAAATGGGACTTATAACACGAGGGTAGGCCCAGATGATTTTTGTTTTGAAATGGCGATCGCGCCGAGATATTTGAAAACGCAGTGGGTCTTATACAATGACTGAGGCCCAAAAATGTTTTGGTTTTCCAAGTGGTTGGGTCTTACACTATATTATAGGCCCAATGTTTATTTTAAAAGAAAGATGGGACTTACAACAAGAAGGGAGGCCCAGATGATTTTGTTTGAAAACGACGATCGAGCCGAGGTTTTTGAAAACACAGTGGGTCTTATACAATGAATGAGGCCCAAATTATTTTGGTTTCAAAGGGGGTTTGGGTCTTACACTCTATTAGAGGCCCAAATTGTTTGAAAAAGTTTGATGAGTGTTGAATTAATCAAAACCCTAATTTGTTTTCAAAAATATATTTTAATTGAATAAAAATTCAATTAAAATGATCAAAATTGTTAAACATGTGTGAAAAACAAATTGTGATCTTGAATTAATGTTTCAAAAATCATGTTTTAGTCCACAAAATGATTGGAAACCAATTAAATTTGGAAAATCAAGGAGGAAAAACATTTTATATGTCAAAAAACATATAAAACATTAATTCTTTACAAAAATATCAAATATATGAAATAAATAATATTTTTGGGATTTTTTGGTAAAATAAAATATTTTAACATTTTTGTGAATTATTAACAAAAAGAATCAAGTCAAAATCATTAAAACTCAGAGAGAAATTAATTTTTGAATCAATTAAATAAAATCACAAAATTCAAATATTCAAATATTCAAAAAATGGTGCCAAGACACACGCGCCACCCTCTGTTTCTGCAGATTTGCGTTTTCTCTCCAATCTCACTAAATACTTGATGAAATCACACAAACCACATATCAATCTGCTCGTTTTTACCTCACATTCATGTCTATGGTCTTTAATTTCATTTATTTTAAGCATGGAATAAGAAATCAAAGAGAAACCTCAAGAACCCTAAAATTTGCATGAAGGCTCATAAATTTTATACACGATTCAAACAAAGCAATAGATTGAGGGTAAACACTCTATGCATGATTATGAACATATGGCCAAATTATTGTGCAGCAAAATATGCATGGATCATAGAGTTAGAAGAGCTCGGGCTTACCTCTTGCAGCTGGTGATCGTGTTTTGTGTTAGAGGTGTTGCAAGCTGGTTCCAATGATTTGCACAGCTTCCTTAGGTGCCAAGTGATGTGTCTGAATGCTTGGAGTGGTTTGAAACAAGCTGAAACTTGAGATGGTACCTCAACTGCACCTCTGTGAATAACTTGAGCAGTTGGCAAATGATTTTGTGATTTTGGTGTTACAGATGTTATGTGAGTGTTTGGATCACTTCCATATGATGTTTATGAGTTGTATGTGTGATTGGTTTGGTTGGAATATCTCTTAAAATCAAAACCCGATAGTGACTTGCCTTAGAAGGCAAAATTGGAAGTGATAGGGAGATTTTGAGGAAAGCATCTGTTTGATGGCTTTGGTGTACTCAAACTGATCATAATTAAGCTCTATTTATAGTAGATCAAGTTTTTTTAGGCTGCAATAGTGAATGGCAATTGCAGCAGAGGTTTGGCCAATGTTGATCAATGGGAATCCAAGTCTCCTCTAGCCATTGACTAGAGGTTAGAGCACAGAGCTGTGGTTCCCTAGTTCGGATCTTATCCTTGACTCATTCAGTTGGAAATGGTTCAGTACATGCCACCTTGGTGCATCCATTTAATGCTCCAAAAAAAAATTGGAGTCTTGTCGCCTTTTTAGGCATTTCTAGGTTTGACATGCTACTTTTGGTTCCAAAGACTTGGGAGGCTTATGGATCAGTGCTTGTCCCTCCTTGGTCTCCCCCTGAGGTGTTCAGATGGATAGACTTGTTTGTCATTTGCACAAATTTCCCAAATCGAGCAAAATGCACAAATCTGCCTTGCCATGACAGTTTGCAGCAAGGCATTTTGGCATTGTCCTATCTCATGGCTCAAGTGGAGTTTCATGGGGTTCTTGGCCATTTTGGAAAGCTCTGATATGATACAACATATGTGTGACCATAGATTGTCTTGATGCTTTTTGGATCCAAGTGAAAAATTCCCCTACATTTGGAAAAAAGTGAAACAGATTCTGACTTAGTGAAAATTTCACTAAATTGTTGGAAAAAAGTGACATTTTCACTTTTTGTCATTTTGGTCACTCCATAACTTAAAATCCATGAGGAACTGGAATGAGGTGTAGTTGACACTTTTAAAGTATGTCATGAGAGCTACAAATCCGTCTTTGGATCAGCCAAAATGGTTGCTTGGATCTCAAGTTATGATCCCTGGAAATTGGCACCCTGGCCACTTTGTTCCATAACTTAGAAAATTTCTAAGTTTTTTATGGTTACCCCTTTTACAAGTTATCTCACTTTTCTTGATTTTTCTTGATGAATGATGATTCCAATCACACATTAACATCATTTTAGGGTTAGGGAACCATAATTAATCAAAAAATCAAAAAGTCAAACTTTGAATTTTGGGCACAATTGACTTTTTATCAGATGAATTCCAAACGGTGCGATCCTCTATGAAATCAAGTCCTTGTCCTAAATCAAACTTGATGGATTAATTTCATATGTGTTATAGGGTGTATTGAATCATGTCCCAAGGTTTGGGAGCATGTCTTGGTCAAAAGTCAAAGGCACAGTTGACTTTTTCTGCGAAACCCTACTTGTGGTTCTGATGAACTTGAAACTTGGGAATCAAGCTTCCTGGATCGATCCATTGTTGCAAATGGATCAATCTGGTGTATTAGAGACCCTCAAATAATGTCTTGAGGTCTTGGCTCATGTTATGTCCCAAAACTCAACTTAGGGGTGAATTAGGTCAAGAAACCCTAATTCTTAATTTTTGATGAATACATCCCCTGAGGCAAAATTGACTTGGTGATTGGGTCCATGAGGTCCCATGGAGTATCTTAGGTTATGCTTTGAAGCATTGGCTCATGCCCAGAGGAAAATATCCATCTGGAGGCCCTGGTCGACCAAAACCCTAATTTGGTGACACTGTCGATCTTGAGGCTTAATCCACTTGGAAGGCTGCAGCCTTGTGCTTAATCCTTGATGTGGGAGTCCTATTGATCCTTTGTGGATGTTTGAGAGGTTAGACAAGTTAAAGACCATGTCATTTCTTGATTGATCTTTTGTCTAAATGCTCAGAGAGGGCTTGAAACCCTAATCTTTGATAGTAGTGAATGCTCACCCATCTTTTAGGAGATTGATGAGGTATGATGGTTCACCCATATTGTGATGATGATTTTCCCAATGATGGGAAGTCTTAGTGGTCAACATTTGGGGTATGACAGATTCCCCTATTTAATCTTCTTGGACCCGAAGGTATGAATGGCGAAGGTATTCGGGCATTCGGGGTGCAAGAGGATTAAATATCGGAATACCCAAAATTTTGATGGTGGTTAGGAATGGTAGTTCACGCCCATTCATATTCTTTTGCTAAGCATTGATACTTAGAAAAGATAAAACTTCCCCTCGATCCTGGTCTTCAGCCAAGGAACTGGTCTCAGTTTCTGATATAAACTTCCCATCGATCCTGGTTTCCTACCAAGGAACTTGTCTAAGTTTCTGAAATAAACTTCCCCTCGATCCTGGTTTCCTACCAAGGAACTGGTCTAAGTTTCTGATGTAAACTTCCCCTCGATCCTGGTTTCCTACCAAGGAACTGGTCTAAGTTTCTGAAATAAACTTCCCCTCGATCCTGGTTTCCTACCAAGGAACTGGTCTAAGTTTCTGATGTAAACTTCCCCTCGATCCTGGTTTCCTTCCAAGGAACTGGTCTAAGTTTCTTTTGTAAATAAACTTTCTTGAAAAGGGACACTATCCATAGCGGTTTTCCTCAAACTTCTCGCCGAATCTTCTTGGGGAAATGCCATTTGACGGAAAAAAATTTTGATGTCAGACTTGCTGGGGAACCCATCTGTCTGAGCTGTAGAGGGGTACAAACTTCTCGATTATGTAACACCCCAATTCCCATCGCGAATAAATAATACATAATTAAATCAGAGTAAGTAAAAATTTATTTTTCCGACAGAAACAAGGATGCCACAATTAAAGAAAGAAAATACAATGCCTGCTCATAAATTTTCGATACATAACACAAAATGGAATAACCTCAAAGGGAAACTTTTCCATATAAAAGGAAAGTTCAATTATGGAATAAAGCGGAAAGATCTATAACTGACTTGTTTTACAAAATAAATTGTTTTATAACATCAAAATATACATACAAAAGTAATACAAAATATCCCTGACTCCCGTGGTACGTATCAGAGCAGACAGACTGACAAACAGATGAAGAACTAATCTTCACAAAAGCCTCCAAGACTACTATTCTGCAATTGCCTCATAGAGCAACAAACCACAGCAGAAAGGTGAGAAATAACAACTAAATAAAGATTGCATAATAATATGCTAACACATATAATTCACATGCATAATTATTCTCACCACAAGCATCACATACTAATACACATAGCATATATCAATTACACCAATATAATCACATATCACACATAAGGCACACCAAAGTCATAACATATGGAAACACCCCACCACATCACATAGCATATGTCTATGCATAAAACATATTATCCACAACCAATGCATTTATCACATATGCACATCAATTCACCAATTCAAACATAAATCTCAACACATACTCAATCAATTCACAATTTTCCACACATAATTAATCCATTCATGATTTTCCACACATAATCAATCCATTCATGATTTATGCAAATGCAAAGATACTGACACAACGACTCTATGCAAATGCGGTACCATCCATCCATCATTCTCATCACTAGTTCACTCAGGAACTATTGGAATCATCGTTTGTTACTTAGTGTAACCCCCCGTCGGGCAAACGTGGTTCCCCGTCGCTCACACCTCTTTGTATAAGGCACACGACGTTTATGGATCGCTTTAGGTCCTCTTTGTATAAGGCACATGATCCGATCGCTTTAGGTCCTCTTTGTATAAGGCACATGATCCGATCGCTTTAGGCCCTCTTTGTATAAGGCACATGATCCGATCGCTTTAGGTCCTCTTTGTATAAGGCACATGATGTTATAGCAGATTCAATCTGGAACCGTTTCGTACCTCACACCCCACAAGGGCACACGACATCACAAGATACATATCATGATGCTTGGCATACAAGGACTCATGACAATCAAATGCATCTTCACATATACACCCATAATCATGCATATACAATCAAACACCACACAATGCATTTTCTTGCCCTAAGGACACAAACCATCATCACAACATTTCATCACATGCATTCCCATCATATAACATCACACAAGTCATACGATATACATCAAAGGCATATTGCATGATAACACATCAAATACACACCATTAAAACGGTAAAAGTCGACAAAACGACACATTTCCAAATTCCTGGCATAATTAAATCGGCCACAAATCTCAAAACCTTTTTAATAAGAAACAACATCTCAATAGCTTTCCAACGATACCAAGAATGTCTCAATCCGAGAAAGAAATCGGGAAAGAAATCGCGAAATGACAAAATTCTGCAATCGTGCTAGCCATACGCGTAATGCCCTGAGCCATACGTGTATTCCCTTGCTCACTCTCCCATCCATACGCATATTACCCAAAGTGATACGCGTATGGGCAGAGACTGATTTTTCCCCAAAAGTTCCACTAAAAATCCAATACGCGTATTGCCTCACTCCGTACGTGTATTGTCCACTCCCATACGCGTAATGCCTACAATCCTTCCTTGCCATACGCGTATTGCCCAACCCAATACGCGTATTGCCTTTCCTGATACGCGTATGGGCAGCGAAAATCCATAATTTTTCCTGCGAAAATCATCCAATTTCCTCTCCAATTCTCATCTAAACACTTCCAATTCACAATATATCGACCCAAACATGTTCCAACATAATCAACAAGTATCCTACGCCATTTATATCGAGTTTCAGCCGCGAAAACATCGATTTCTAACAATTATTCATCAATTTATCAATTAGAGAAAAAGTCGTGAAACAACCAAAACAATTACAACAAGCAACACATATACATACACAAGCAAGATATAATTGAAACTTCTCACCCTTACCCGATTAATCATGCTTGAAACGGATGAATTCTCGATTTTCCTCTTTCTCCTCTTCTCTTTTTCTTTCTTCTCCTTTTCTTTCTCTTTCTTTTCCTTTCTCTCTATTTTCTCTCTAATTCTATTTTATGAAAAGCAACCAAGCAAAAAGACCAAAATACCCCTACTCTCAAATATCTCGCAAACGCTCTCAAAATGCGATAAAACATAACAACAATGAAAAATAATATATTGTCAAATAAAAGTCAAGAATAAAATAATATAAAAACAAAAATAATTAAATCAACTCGATTAAATAAATAAGACAAAATGGTGCGTTACAACTCTCCCCTACTTAGAAATTTTCATCCTCGAAAATATAACCGAGATGAACGACTCCAGATACGACTCTCGCATCCGACTAACCAACCAACATGCCAACCAAGGCACACCACGGATAACACAAACTGACAAACCACCTTGCTAACAGCAACTACAACAACGACACGACAACGACGATAACTACAACGACAAGATGCAAAGCCCATACAATGCACTTGATGACCAACTCACGACTCAATGAATACCCAAGTTACAACCGTACACAGGAATTAGCTACTCGCACTCGGACCATCACAATGGAAACGAGGCAACAACACAAACAAGAACATAAAGTTCCACGACACAACATCGCTTCAACAACCTCTACGTAACCACAATACCAATATCCTTGTCACACCAAAATATTACAATAATGCTACGATTTACCAATCGAACATACAACCAAAACGTCTAATGGTCTCATCATTCCAACCTGTTTCCAATGTTCAACCTATGAACTCTTATAAGTCCCACACGCAATTACAAAATGTGTCACATCACGCTTCTGCTGCACACTCTGATTACTCGAAACCATCAAGTCTACCAATCTCACGTCCAAAGTCTAACTCTTCCTCATATTCACCAAAAATCATTGGTCACTATAATATTCCCAACCTCACACTCTCCTGTGTTATCTTACCTACCAGACACAAGTCTCTGAACTGCTCAAATAATTTTAATTCTCTGGCCATCAAAACAGACATGCATAAAAACTTTCGACTTAACTATTCAGGCACAACCTTAGCTTTTCTCGAAGGATAATCCAAGCCAAATTCATAACTCGTCACGAATTCCAACCCTCCTCGTTGTTTCATACTCTAATCCTTCAGAACAAACAAGTACTCAATATTCTTGTGATTACCAAACACTTCGAACCTAGAACCATAAAGATAATACCTCCAAATATTCCAACACAATACAACCGCAACCAATTCCAAATCCAAAATAATATAGATCCTTTTATGAATCCTCAATTGTCGTAAAGCATAAGCCACGACTTTACCCTCTTGCATTAACACACTGCCTAAACCCATCAAAGACGCATCCCAATAC
The DNA here is from genome assembly GCA_022829125.1 of Lathyrus tuberosus. NCBI lineage: Eukaryota > Viridiplantae > Streptophyta > Magnoliopsida > Fabales > Fabaceae > Lathyrus > Lathyrus tuberosus. The sequence goes on from JALAZF010000540.1 coordinate 3,545,967, forward strand.
CTCACAAACGGCTTATTAGGATCACATAGAATAAAAAATGGAGCCATAGACAACTTCTACTTTAGCTCTCTGAAACTTTCCTTACAACGAACATCCAAAACAAACGACTCACTCTTTGCAAGTCAACCGAAGTAACGAAAATGCTAACTTGGAAAAACCTTCCATAATTTCCGGTAATAATCAACTAAAATCCCAAAAAGATTTTAATCTCCTTAACCAACTTCGGAGCCTCTCAATGTAGAACTGCATCTACTTCCGATGGATCCATAACCATCCTCTTTAGAAATCACATATCCAAGAAAACTAACCTTTTTCAACCCAAATTCTCACTTGAATAACTTAGCATAAAACTTCACCCCTTTTCAACACTTGTAATTCGAATCTCAACCATTCTACCTGTTCTTCCTCTGAGTTTATAATAGATCCGACTATCCTCAATCAAAACCACCACGAACTTATCCAATTAAATATGGAAGATACGATTCATATAATCCACAAACATTACAGACACAATACTAACACCAAATAACATCACTGTACGTTGTAATGCCCAACCAAATTCCAAAAGATATAAATTCTTAAAGCTTTTGCAAAATTTTTTCACTGGGTAACTGGTTACTCACATGCAAGCTTAACCGAGTAAATAACAACATATCCCGATGATAACAAACATAACCAGTCACATGAAAACGATCAAAGCCTCAACTCACCCACTTCACCACTCTTATCAAACATTCCAAACAATTGTGATTTCACTCCAACTCAACCAAACCATTCCAGTTATCTATTCCTGAAAGTGGACACTTATTCTCAATCGTTACCTTATTCAACTGTCAGTAACCCATACACAATTTCTTCGCTTAACAGTCCAAATTTCATAAATCCCAACATGTAGCAACCACCAACCAAAAAGAACTCTCAAATATTACATCCACACCTAAGGATTTTCTCAAGATTTCCATTAATGCCCTAAAACTCCAAAGACTCCAAACCTCACCAGAACTCTAAGTTTTGCTTTCCATAGTCTCAATACCATCATACACATCATGCTTGTTATTTCGTTCAATCATCCATCTTTCTTGTCCCTAACACGACTGGAGCTCTCTAAGACGACACACTTGGTCTCACAAATCCCTTTTCCAGTAAATCTTCCAACCGCTCTTTCAATCTGAGTTTCACTTCCTAAAAGTTCTTCTTCTTACTTAGCAGATCCAAACCTCAAATCCTCCCCTTCGTCAAATTTGAGTTCACACTCTACTTTCTGAGAACAACCATTAACGATACCCAATCGTCCTCTCTCAATGACTTCCCAACTGGACCAACAAACCAAAACCCCTAATCCGTCTCATCTTCCGATATAAGAATCTTCATCAACTTGACAAAACAATCTGTAATCATTTTCTTAATTCCAAATAATTCATTGAACACACTATCAAAGCCGGAAAGACACGTCTATTCCATCCAACATAATTCCGTCTACTATCAACATGAGATTAAGGATTATCAGTTCCTCAATTTGTCAATAGACAGCCGATAATCATGATGGGGCATAAACCGTCTTCACCAAAATATAATAGCATTTCTTACACCTTGTACACAAAACTACCTAAGGCACAAATCCTTAGTTGACATAAACCTCACCTCCGCATTCCCTCTGGAATCGGGAACAACACTGTCCAAACAACACTTACACTCTTGCAATTCATAACACACTGAGCCAGCGCTCCACACCTGAAGCAACATGGAGAAGTACCAGCTTCTCCCCCACTTATCTAATTCTAACTCCTGCAGACAACGGAATAGAAAAACCAGAAAGTACTGACAGTGTCTCACACACATATCACGTACTAAGGGACAAACAACACCGACAGTATTCAACTGTCACACCAACCGACTCAACAACTTGGCCGGACGGACCGACCTGCTCTGATACCACTATTGTAACACCCCAATTCCCATCGCGAATAAATAATACATAATTAAATCAGAGTAAGTAAAAATTTATTTTTCCGACAGAAACAAGGATGCCACAATTAAAGAAAGAAAACACAATCCCTGCTCATAAATTTTCGATACATAACACAAAATGGAATAACCTCAAAGGGAAACTTTTACATATAAAAGGAAAGTTCAATTATGGAATAAAGCGGAAAGATCCATAACTGACTTGTTTTACAAAATAAATTATTTTATAACGTCAAAATATACATACAAAAGTAATACAAAATATCCCCGACTCCCGTGTTACGTATCAGAGCAGACAGACTGACAAACGGATGGAGAACTAATCTTCACAAAAGCCTCCAAGATTAATAATCTGCAATTCCCTCATAGAGCAACAAACCACAGCAGAAGGGTGAGAAATAACAACGAAATCAAGATTGCATAATAATATGCTAACACATATAGTTCACATGCATCATTTTTTTTCACCACAAGCATCACATACTAATACACATAGCATATATCAATTACACCAATATAATCTCATATCACACATAAGGCAGACCAAAGTCATAACATATGGAAACACCTCACCACATCACATAGCATATGTCTATGCATAAAACATATTATCCACAACCAATGCATTTATCACATATGCACATCAATTCACCAATTCAAACATAAATCTCAACACATACTCAATCAATTCACAATTTTCCACACATAATCAATCCATTCATGATTTTCCACACATAATCAATCCATTCATGATTTATGCAAATGCAAAGAGACCGACACAACGACTCTATGCAAATGCGGTACCATCCATCCATCATTCTCATCACTAGTTCACTCAGGAACTATTGGAATCATCGCTTGTTACTTAGTGTAACTCCCCGTCGGGCAAATGATGTTCCCCTTCGCTCACACCTCTTTGTATAAGGCACACGACGTTTATGGATCGCTTTAGGTCCTCTTTGTATAAGGTACATGATCCGATCGCTTTAGGTCCTCTTTGTATAAGGCACACGATTGTCTATAATCATCACTTTAGGTCCTCTTTGTATAAGGTACACGATGTTATAGCGGATTCCCTCTGGAACCGTTTCGTCACTCACACCCCACAAGGGCACACGACATCACAAGATGCATATCATGATGCTTGGCATACAAGGACTCATGACAATCAAATGCATCTTCACATATACACCCATAATCATGCATATACAATCAAACACCATACAATGCATTTTCTTGCCCTTAGGCCACAAACCATCATCACAACATTTCATCACATGAATTCCCATCATATAACATCACACAAGTCATACGATATATATCAAAAGCATATTGCATGATAACACATCAAATACACACCATTAAAACGGTAAAAGTCGACAAAACGACACATTTCCAAATTCCCGGCATAATTAAATGGCCACAAATCTCAAAACCTTTTTAATAAGAAAGAACATCTCAATAGCTTTCCAACGATACCAAGAATGTCTCAATCCGAGTTACGGATCAAATGTTACGGCATCAGACGCGAAATCGGGAATGAAATCACGAAATGACAAAATTCTGCAATCGTGCTGGCCATACGCGTAAGGCCCTGAGCCATACGCGTATTGCCTTGCTCACTCGCCCATCCATACGCGTATTGCCCAAAGTGATACGCGTATGGGCAGAGACTGATTTTTCCCCAAAAGTTCCACTAAAAATCCAATACGCGTATTGCCTCACTCCATACGCGTATTGCCCACTCCCATACGCGTAATGCCTACAATCCTTCCTTGCCATACGCGTATTGCCCAACCCTATACACGTATTGCATTGCCTGATACGCGTATAGGCAGCGAAAACCCAGAATTTTTCCTGCATAATTTTTCCTGCGAAAATCATCCAATTTCCTCTCCAATTCTCATCTAAACACTTCCAATTCACAATATATCGACCCAAACATGTTCCAACATAATTAACAAGTATCCTACGCCATTTATATCGAGTTTCTGCCGCAAAAACATCGATTTCTAACAATTATTCATCAATTTATCAATTAGAGAAAAAGTCGTGAAACAACCTGAAATTCTGGTACCAGATGTGTGATGTTAAGTGCGATGTCACGACAACACACTCTGCACAATGGACAAAATAAACAACGGGAAGAACACACCAAATTGTTCACCCAATTCAGTTCTAACAACCTAATCTGGGGGCTACCAAGCCAGGGATGAAATTCGCTACTTGTAGAATTAAATTACAGACTCAACAACCCAGTTGACAATCTCCTAATCTTAATTCCTACTAGTGACTTCCTACCTAAGAAACCACTTAGGTATGAGAACACTACTCAATTACTAAAACACTCAAAGACCACCCTCTTTGAGAAACCTTGATCCTGCTTCATAGCTTTGATCAAGTTACACAAACTCTCTTTGCTTCACAGCTTTAAGAGAGGACAGAACTTAACAATTCACTCTTGAATGGTGTACAAAAAAAACACGCACAAAGACTATGATTAACCTCCAGTTAATGCTCTCAATCTTCTGTCTACTTTCTGTCACTTCTTCCTTTGATCTATGCGCTTTATATAGCCACCTGAATTGGGCTTCGATCTCCTGCAATATCTGACTTGATTTGTTATTTAAAACTGAATCTTCAAAACAGATTTTCTCCTAAAATCTTTTCAAATCTTCAACCTTTTAAATCTCCTACAAATCTGCACCAGATCTCCTATGCAGCGAAGAATATCTAACCCAAGATATTCGCATCCAATGAGACAACTTGCTCTCCACAATTCCAGCTAAAACGCAAACCCTAACAACATCACTAAACCTGATGTTATTAATTATGCAGACCTGATGTCACAACATCGCATGTGACATCAGATATCACAACTTCAACAGCTTAACTTCTTAACAGAAACCAATGTTGAGACTCAATGTTAAGACATCACCCATGTGACATCAATATTGCACAACTTTGTTTTACCAAAATTCTAGCCAATCCAAAAAGCAACAATCCCCCCTTTGGCTAATTTTGGCTAAAACAATCTCTGCACCTTCAGAGACTTCAGCAGCGGAATAAACTTGAATATTTTTGAAAAAATCAATTTTTGAACCTTCAACAGCATCTTCAAAAGACTTCACTTCACACGAACCTCTGCTGCAACACTATCTTAAACAGCTACCATTTTCAATAATCAATTTTGGTGCTCCCCCTCAACACAAGAACCAGAAACTCCAGCAATTAATCCCCCTTAATTTCTACACTTCTGCATCACATCACTTTAGCAGCATTTGACATTTGTACTCTTTGATACACTTGGCTCACTTGGCTATTTCTCCCCCTTTTTAGCCACAATTTGACAACCTTCAACTAGAAGCCCTACTAACTACAGTTAGTACTACCCTAGCTCTCATTGTTAGTCTCACAGTTAGCAACCAGACATAATAAATCATAGAACAAAAAAAACATAAAGAGTGCATATACCGCACAATATTCAAATTACAACCCAAGCATAACAGTGCAGAATCAAAAACATTAAAAGCAAAAACAATAAAAACTACTGTCTAGCAGAAACAGCTAACGAAATTTAATCTTCATCTGAGTTAGACCCATCTTCACCATCAGTGCTAGGGCCACCTTCTTCAGAACCAGGTCCTTCAACATTATCATCATCTTTTTCTGCCAATCTTAGAGTCATGAGAAGTTTTACAAATTTTAGCTTTCTTTCAGTACTCACTCTGATGACTTCATCCAATTCCTTGCAAGCCTCCTCCAGTTCTGAAATTAACCCAGTTTTGGCTGTTGGCTGTTGTGATGTTGAAGCTGATGTCTTGACAATGTCAGGGACATGCTTCCCTTCAAACAGCTTATAGTGGATTGACAAGGAAGATTCTCTCTTACACACCACATTAGATTGATGAAGAATCTCGGGATGCTGTGACAGGATGATCCCACAAATGAGATAGGGAAAGGCAATAGGCATCTTCACTGCATTTGTAGCAGCATGCTTAACAGTCTGATCATACATATAAGTCCCATAGTCAAATAACCTCTTAGTTCCAACCGCATAAATAAATTTTCCCAATCCAACAGAGATAGTTGTCTTGTGATTGGTAGGGACCCAATTTGCTGCTCCTATTCTGTGCAGAATGGCATATTTGACACTTAACAAACCGACAGACAATTTTCCTTTCAGAGGCCAGACTTTCACTTGCCCTGCTGTGATTTCCTTGCACACAACATTGTCTGTTTCTTCTAACTCACTATGCTCCTGCACATCCCTTCCCAGGTAAGTGTTAATTACCTCTGGAGAAAAATTTACACATTGACCTCTCACATAAACCTTTCTAAAGTCCATATTTCTGCTGTCATTAATAGCCATAGGAATATTGACAATAAATTCCTTGACTAATCCATCATAGTACCTGGACAGTCTAGACACAGTCTTCATTAACCCAGCAAATCTAACCAATTCAATGATTTCCTTAAGATCCAAGGCATCTCCACCAAGTTCTCTCTCCAGTGCTAGACTCCTCTGACAGACAAATTTCCACATGGATGCACTATTCGCATAGTGGAATGAAATATTGTCAACAGGGATATCAGGGATCTTATCAGCAATTCTCTTTAATATAGACCTTCTCAGAGGTGTGATGTCTTGAACATCATCCTCATCATCAAATTCAGACTCTGAATCCTCCCTCACCTTTCTCTTTTTGGATTTCACAGCCACTTTACTCCATGACTTGGTTGGACCAACCACAGAAGCCTTTTTCTTCTTCCCTTCAGCTGACTTCTTAGGGGATGCTTCCACATTCTTTTCTTTCCTTTTTTCCATCTCTTGGCAATCCCAGGGACAACTCTTCCAATCACTTCATTATCAGACAGATCAATTACATCCACCTTATCAGTATTCTTCTTGCCTCTTGGACGAGGGGTAACATCTCTAGCCGGTGATGTTTCAACATCTTGTTCAACAACAACTTCCTCTTCAACATGTGTATCCCTTTCTCTTTCAGCCTCTGCTTCTTCTTCAATCTCAGCATCTTCAATAACTGACACAACCAATCGGTGAAGATTTGTAGTTGCACTCTGCATGTCACTCTTTTCCCTTTCATAATGTTCAGCAGGCATTTGCCTCAGTGGTCTAGATATACCTTTTATAGGAAGCCCTTTCTCAAAGACCTTATCGACAATCTGACTTAAGCTTTTGTCAACATCCACCTTTCTTCAACGGTTTGAGAGGTGGATGACCTAGGTGTTGTTTTATCACTAAATAGAACAGTAGTGACAAGTTTCTTTGTTTCATTATCTTTAAATATGGTCCCAGCCCTCTTTGAAACAAGTTTAGAAGGTCTAGATTTACCTGATTCTGGGAGCATCATAGAGATGGGTTCTACATTCAAAGCTTCTTCTGCAAATCCCTCTTCTGAGGAAACCCTAGCCATTCCTTTTGTAGAACTTTGACACGCAGATTTCATGGATGGAGAAGCCATGAATCCTTTGAGATAGGTAAGATTTAGTGAGGATTGATTCTTGAAGGCGAAGACGATGAACAATTGTGAGAACAGGGCTTTGACGAAGCGTGATGTTGCAACACTAGGAAATGATGGTCCAAGGAAGGGAGCTTGATTTTGAGTACCAGTTATTGACCAATCAATGACTTTCTCCCTCCATACAAACTTTCCTTTTAAATTTTTAAAAGGATTTATATCAGAATTCATTAATTCTGATTGCCCTTTCAGTATCCTTTCATGCTTGATGTTACCATCTGATGTTACAACATCCACCATAACATCACCATATGTGCTGACCTCTTTTGGTATCCATTGATAACAATTATCCTTGGATCTAGCACCCTTCAAAATAACCTGATTATGCTCATCAGTTACCACACACCCATCTTTGGTGTAGCTAACTTTATACCCGTCATCACACAGTTGGCTTATGCTGATCAAATTTGCATTTAAACCATTGGCAAACAGAACATTGTCAAGTTCAGGTCCACCATCACACTTTACTCTGCCAACTCTTTCTACTACTCCTTTTTCTCCATTGCCAAACACAACCTTATTTGCATGGCAAGGATTAAACTCCACCAAATGCTCCTTGGATCCTGTCATGTGCTTTGAACATCCACTGTCAAAGTACCATGCATCCATGGCAAAATGTCCATCCGAGGTATGAGCCAATAGACATGTGTCATGAGCTTTAGGAACCCATTGTTTCACCACCTTGGGCTTGTCCTCCTTCTGTCTGGGTTGAGGAGCAGAATTTGGATGACCATGAAGCTTGAAGCAAGAGGACTGCATATGTCCAAACCTGCCACAATAGAAGCATCTGACTCTATCATCTCTGAAGTGGTTATTTCTTCTGCCACTTTGATGATGATACTGTTGGTGCTGCCACCCAAACTGATGTCTCCTTCTACCATAGTTGGCCTGTCTTCTAGGGTGCGGTTGACTTCTCCTGTACTGAGGATGCTGTCTCCTAGGCTGTCTCCTATGGTGATGAGGCTTCCTTCTTCCATAGTAATGAGGCATAGCATTGTTGTATCCATACCCATACCCATACCAGTTTCCCTGATGTTGAGACATCTGATGAGTCATGTTCCGTTTGAACCTGGCAGCTTGCATGTTCTTGTGATATTGGGGAGGCATATACTGACAAGCTCCTTGGGGTTGCATCTTCCTCTGATGGGGACCATTCTTCTTCTCAACATTCTGAGGCTGTGGATGAGCAACCTGCTTAGGTTTAGGATCCTGTCTCTTAGTGTGAAGTTGAGACATAGGTTGAGACATCTCTTTCTTGGTTCCTGAAGTGCTTGTTTTAGCAGATACCTTTTCCTCAACCACAAATCCTAGTCCAGTCTTGTCTCCAGCTACCCTTTCTGTCTGAAGGATCTTATCAAGTGTGTCAGTACCACTGTTCAGCATCCTAACAGTCTTGGTCATATGATCAAGATGAGCTTTGACCAACAAGACTTCATTTTCCAACTTAGCTTTAGCAGTCTCAAGCTGAACAATCTGTTTCTTCTGTTTTTCACTTTCTTAACAGATTTCTGCACTCTTTAGACAAAGCTCATGATAGGTGGAAGCTAACTCCTCAAAAGTCAGTTCCTCATCACTAGAATCATCATCAGAAACAATAGTTCCTGTCAAAGTTCTGACATGCTTTGCTGACTCACTTTCACTTTCACTATCAGAGTCAGACCAGGAAACTGTCATGCCCTTCTTCTGCTTCTTCAAGAATGTGGGACACTCTTTCTTGACATGTCCATACCCTTCACATTCAAAGCACTGAACTCCTTTATCTTGGGCAGGATTTTCTTCATCCTTCTCTTTTGACTTGCTGTTATCAGAAGAGATGTTCTTGACATTAGGCCTGGAGTTATAGTTCATCCTCTTGAACACCTTGTTGAACTGTCTTCCCAACATAACAATGGCCTGAGATAGATCCTCCGGAGAATCATTATCTTTGACTTTCTTAGCTTCTGTAGGAGTGGAGACCAAAGCTATACTCTTGGGCTTCTTTTCTGGTTCTTCCTCATTCAAACCAAGCTCAAAAGTTTGAAGAGATCCAATGAGCTCATCTACCCTCATTTGGCAGATGTCATGTGATTCTTCAATGGCAGTTACCTTCATCTTGTACTTCTTAGGAAGGGACCTAAGGATCTTCCTTACAAGCTTTTCATCTGACATCTTTTCACCAAGAGCACTGGATGCATTAGCCAGCCCAAGAACACTCATGTGGAAGTCATGGATAGTCTCATCTTCCTTCATCTTCAGACTTTCAAACTTTGATGTTAGAATCTGAAGTCTTGACATCTTAACTCTAGATGTTCCTTCATGTGTAACCTTCAAGATATCCCATGCTTCCTTAGCAACTTTACAGGTATTGATCAACCTGAATATATTCTTCTCCACTCCATTGAAAATTGCATTTAAAGCTTTGGAATTACCAAGGGCAAGCTCATCTTCTTCCTTGGTCCATTCTTCTTCAGGCTTCGGCTTTGAGGTGTCCTCTTTATCTTTCCCTGCATCATCTTTTTCAAACACAACAGGTGCTTTCCATTCTTTAATGATAGCCTTCCAAGCCCTGCTGTCCAAGGATTTCAAAAAAGTGGTCATCCTTGGCTTCCAATAATCATAATTCGAGCCATCCAAAATAGGGGGTCTGTTGACAAATCCTCCAACCTCTTTGTCCATCTTTACACCAGAAAGTAACTTCCCTAGATCTCACCCAGAGCCAGACAGGATGCCTGCTCTGATATCAATTGAAATTCTGGTACCAGATGTGTGATGTTAAGTGCGATGTCACGACAACACACTCTGCACAATGGACAAAATAAACAACAGAAGAGCACACCAAATTGTTCACCTAGTTCAGTTCTAACAACCTAATCTGGGGGCTACCAAGCCAGGGATGAAAATCACTACTTGTAGAATTAAATTACAGACTCAACAACCCAGTTGACAATCTCCTAATCTATATTCCTACTAGTGACTTCGTACCTAAGAAACCACTTAGGTATGAGAACACTACTCAATCCCTAAAACACTCAAAGACCACCATCTTTGAGAAACCTTGATCTTGCTTCACATCTTTGATCAAGTTACACAAACTCTCTTTGCTTCACAGCTTTAAGAGAGGACAGAACTTAATCATTCACTCTTGAATGGTGTACAAAAAAAACACGCACAAATACTATGATTAACCTCCAATTAATGCTCTCAATCTTCTGTCTACTTTCTGTCGCTTCTTCCTTTGATCTATGCGTTTTATATAGCCACCTGAATTAGGCTTCAATCTCCTGCAATATCTGACTTGATTTGTTATTTAAAATTGAATCTTAAAAACAGATTTTCTCCTAAAATCTTTTCAAATCTTCAACCTTTTAAATCTCCTACAAATCTGTACCAGATCTCCTATGCAGCGAAGAATATCTTACCCTAGATATTCGCATCCAATGAGACAACTTGCTCTCCACAATTCCAGCTAAAACGCAAACCCTAACAACATCACTAAACCTGATGTTATTAATTATGCAGACCTGATGTCACAACATCGCATGTGACATCAGATATCACAACTTCAACAGCTTAACTTCTTAACAGAAACCGATGTTGAGACTCAATGTTAAGACATCACCCATGTGACATCAATGTTGCACAACTTTGTTTTACCAAAATTCTAGCCAATCCAAGAAGCAACACAACCAAAACAATTACAACAAGCAACAAATATACATACACAAGCAAGATATAATTGAAACTTCTCACCCTTACCCGATTAATCATGCTTGAAACGGATGAATTCTCGATTTTCCTCTTTCTCCTCTTCTATCTTTCTTTCTTCTCCTTTTCTTTCTCTTTCTTTTCCTTTCTCTCTATTTTGTCTCTAATTCTATTTTATGAAAAACAACCAAGCAAAAAGACCAAAATACCCCTACTCTCAAATATCTCGCAAACGCTCTTAAAATGCGATAAAACATAACAATAATGAAAAATAATATATTGTCAAATAAAAGTCAAGAATAAAATAATATAAAAACAAAAATAATTAAATCAACTGGATTAAATAAATAAGACAAAATGGGGCGTTACATGTTGGAGACGCCATTTGTCGATTCTACTTGGGAAAACGAGTCTCTTGAGAGACTGCTTTCCGCTTGGGGATATTACATCATACTTTTCTTCGAGATCTTTTCGAAGAAATGCCATGTGATGCGATCCAATTTTGAGGTGCCGATGACCTTTTTGTCGAATCTCTGATTAAGAGGTTTTCTCTGTGGATTTTCCTTAATCCAGGAAAGCAAAAATATCATCTTCAATGGCGAAGAGTGATGTTCGTCGACGGTCTTATTGTCTTTCAGAGGTTCAAGTTATCAAAGTAGTCAAGGGACCAACTTGTATCCAGAAATAAACTGGAGGCGAGATTGTTTCGATGGTTCACTTCCTGACGAGGAAAGGGCTGACAACTCGATTGAGAGGACTTCTATCACTAGGGGATAAGACCGACTAGAGTGATAGTGATACAATATGAATGTGAATGTAAATCAATAATGCATGATGTATGTATGTTTATGCTGACAAAACTGACGCGACATACAGACTAGTAGATGAACACGACTGGACACTCGGCCTCAGTGGGGGATGTAAAGTATCATTGGTTCACGATAGCAATTCTTCCTTGCTTAGGAGAGATAGTCCCTATGGGGAACAACCGTTGGTCGGGCTTAAGAGGTAAGAACTCTACCGGGGATGTTAGATGGAGTATCACATCTGATATAGTTGATCCTTCGTTCAGGCATACTGGTTTAGAAGAAGTACTTTGATTCTGCACTTTGAAGCTCAATCACCTTTGGAGAAGTGATCGATGTTCTTTTGATGTTCAACAGTCAAAAGAATTGTCATCTTTATTTTAAAAGCAACAGAAAAGTTTGACAAGTAAATTCATTTTGTTTTGTTTCAAGAATCGTTGACCGTATTAAAAAATGTCATTCTGTAAAGCTAAAACAAATAAGAATTGCAAACAAAAGCACAAGGGCTCAAGTTTTATTGATAGGATGGAAATCAGCCAAACGCGTGATTCCATGGAGTATTTACAATGTTTAGAAAACGGTAATTTTAAGGGAACAGGGCTACATTGAAACATAACTACCACTATCCATCTACCAACTTTGAATTCTGGGCATCCTGAGCTTCTGTCGAAGATGACCTTGACTGGAGTTTTTTGATGGCTGGCGTGACTGCTACTGAGGGATTTGCCTCTGTTGGACGTAGTTACTTGCCATTATCCCTAACTTTTGCCTGGATTGTACTTTGAGATTTCCAATCCATCGGGATGATTTTTGCTTATGTCTCTAACTTTTTCCTGGACCGCCCTTTCGGGTTTTCAATCCACCGAGACGTTTTTTTTTTAGTTTAGGCGAAGTATTTCTTGACTACATCAGCATTCGTGGGGTAGGCAAATTCTTCTCCATCCATGGTTGCAAGTCTCAAGGCACCACCTGAGAAAGCTTTCTTGACAACATAGGGACCGTCATAATTCGGAGTCCACTTGCCCCGAGAATCAGTAAGGAATGATTGTATCTTCTTGAGCACGAGGTCTCCTTTTGTGAAGACGTGAGGTCGAACCTTTTTGTCAAACTCCTTTTTCATTCTCTACTGATACAACTGACCATGACATAGTGTCGTTATTCTCTTTTCTTTGATCAGATTCAATTCGTCGTGCCGACTTTGACACCATTCAGCCTCTTTAAGCTTAGCTTCCATCAATACCCGGATTGATGGGATCTCCACTTCTATGGGGAACACTACTTCCATGCCATACACTAGAGAGAAGAGGGTTTCCCCTGCTGAAGTGCGCACAGATGTTCGATAACCGTGAAGAGCAAAGGGTAGCATCTCGTGCCAGTCTTTGTAGGTTACGACCATCTTCTGAACGATCCTCTTGATGTTCTTGTTAGCCGCTTCTACTGCTCTGTTCATCTTGGGTCGGTAGGGAGATGAGTTATGATGTTCGATCTTGAACTCAGCGCCCAACACTTTCATCATTTTATTATTCAAGTTAGATCCATTATCCGTAATGATATGGCTTGGAACACCATAACGACAGATGATATTGTTTTTGATAAATCGGACCACCACTTGTTGGGTTACATTGGCATATGACGCTGCTTCGACCCATTTGGTGAAGTAATCAATGGCTACCAGAATGAATCGATGTCCGTTTGAAGCCTTGGGTTCAATCCTGCCAATCATGTCGATTCCCCATATAGAAAAAGGCCATGGGGAAGAGATAACTTTGAGATGTGTAGGCGGTACATGGATTTTGTCGGAGTATATCTGACACTTGTGACACCTTCACATGTACTTGTAGCAGTCGGATTCCATGGTCGACCAATAGTACCCTGCTCTTAGAATTTTTCTCGCCATTGTGTGTCAGTTGGCATGAGTGCCAAAGGATCCTTCATTAATCTCTTTCATTAGCATGTTTGCTTTTGGTCTGTCTACGCATCGGAGCAAGACCATGTCAAAATTCCTCTTTTAGAGTGTATCACCGCTCAGGAAGAAGCTGTCTGCCAGTCTCCTGAGGGTCTTTCTGTCCTTTCTGGATGCCCCAGGTGGGTACTCTTGTTTCTGAAGGAAGTATTTGATATCATGATACCAAGGTTTGTCATCTATGACTGCTTCAATCGTGAAGATGTAAGCGGGCCTTTCAAGGCGTATTATGTCGATCTTAGGTAGGTTGTTCCATTGACCTATACTATTCATGGAAGAGAGAGTGGCTAATGCATCAGCCTTGTGATTCCCTTCACGAGGAATGTTATGAGACTCGATTCTGTTGAAGAAGGGTAGCAACCTTCTTGCATAATCTTTGTAAGGAATCAGTCCTGATTGGTATGTGTTCCAATCTCCTTTGATCTGATTGATAACCAGGGCTAATTTGCCATATACATCCAAGTTCTTGATCCTTAAGTCGATCGCTTCTTCGAGACCCATGATACAAGCTTCGTATTCGGCCTCGTTGTTTGTGCACTTGAACGTAATTCTGGCAGTGAAAGGAATGTGGGTACGCTGAGGGGTTATGGTGATTGCCCCAATTCCGTTTCCGTAATGATTGATGGCTCCGTCAAAGATTAGTCCCCATTGGGAACCTGGTTCTGGCCCTTCACTGTGTAGTGGTTCATCGCAATCTTTCATTTTCAAATACATGACATCTTCGTCTGGGAAGTCAAACCCGATTGATTCCTGGGCGTGGTATTCTATGTCATATTCCGATAACAACATCTGCCAATTGGCAATTCTTCCCGTGAGAGCATGTTTTTCAAATACATACTTGATTGGATCCATTTCAGAGACCAACCAAGTAGTGTGACGAATCATATACTGGCGAAGACATTTGGCTGCCCAAGCCAGAGCACAACAAGTTTTTTCAAGCATAGTGTACCGAGTCTCGCAGTCGGTGAATTTATTGCTCAAATAGTAGACGGCAGACTCTTTACTTTTCGTTTCGTCTTGTTGGACAAGTACACAACCCATGGAGTCTTCCAAGACAGTTAAGTATATGATCAGTGGTCTTCCCTCCACTTGAGGTGATAGAATTTGTGGGTTCAACAGGTATTCCTTAATACTGTTGATGGCGGTTTGGCAGTCTTCTGTCCAAACGCAATCCTGGTTCTTTTTGAGTAATTTGAAAATTGGTGCGCATGTCGCGTTCATGAGGAATATAAATCTGGAAATGTAGTTCAAACGTCCCAGGAATCCTCTGACTTGTTTTTTCAGTTTTCGGAGAAGGCATTTCTTGAATGGCCTTGACCTTGTCAGGATCAACCTCAATTCCTTTCTGGCTGACGATGAATCCTAGCAGTTTCCCTGAACGGACACCAAACGTGCACTTGTTGGGATTCAAGAGGAGTTTGTACTTTCTCAACCGCTCGAATAACTTAGACAGGTGGGTCACATGCTCCTCTTCTGTCTTAGATTTGGCAATCATATCATCGACATATACCTCAATTTCTTTGTGCATCATGTCATGAAACAGAGTAGTCATGGCCCGTTGATAGGTTTCCCCGGCATTCTTCAAACCGAACGGCATTACCTTGTAACAAAAGGTACCCCATGGGGTAATAAATGAAGTTTTCTCCATGTCAATGTGTGGTAAAGGAAAGTCGTCCTTCGGACTAGCCTTGTTTAGATCTCTGTAATCGACGCACATTCTGACCTTTCCGTCCTTTTTCAGAACTGGTACTATGTTGGCTAACCATTGAGGATATTCTGATGTAGCGAGGAAACCCGCGTCAATCTGTTTCTATACTTCCTCTTTGATTTCGATGGCCATATCCGGTTGAGTCCGTCTCAACCTCTGTTTTACTGGCGGACATTCCGATCTTAACGGTAGATGATGTTCCACGATGATGGTATCCAAACCTGGCATATCCTGATATGACCAAGCAAATACATCGGAAAACTCTTTAAGAAGCTTTAACAAACTTTCTTTGATAGTTGGATTGAACAGTGCCCCAATCCTGACCTCTTTTCTTTCCTCCTCTGAGCCTAAATTGACAGTTTCCAATGGCTCTTTGTGAGGTTCAATGGACCTTTCCTCTTGTATGAGTAATCGGGAGATCTCTTCTGGAATTTCGTCGTCAACTTCTTCTTCTGCCCCAATTACCGGGAATTCAAAGTTGGGAGAAGGCATCAGATCGTATGTTTCAACGTGGTTTAAAACAAGCAATATGCATGACGTGATGATTGTTTTTTAAAAGAGATAGAGAGAATGCAAGAGTGTGTGCAGTGTATTTTTTGATAACTGCTTGTTTTTATTATTTGAATTGTTTTTTAAGGATTACCATTTTCTGGAAAAGCAAAAAGAGAAAACATCAATTAATGTAGAAATTACAGAACGATGTTATTTTATTTATGAACTTGTCGATTCTTGAAACTACAGCCCTATAAAATAAAACTCTGTCGCTTTGGGCGAAGCGAAGAGGGATTTTTATAGAAAGTGAGCCCTATCAAAACATCCGTTTCACCTGGGCAGGGTGAAAGGTTAAAGACGACAATTACTTTGACTTATGAACAATCTTCGGAACATCGACAACAACCCATTGGCGGCGAACTCCTCGGTGAATCACAAAGTCTGGTACTTTCCTTGATTTGTCTTCAGAAATAACGTTGATTTCTGGTGGAGCAGGATCATTGGAATCTGTCTTCCAGGAAGAGTTGTCGTAGGAGGATTCTTTTGTTGTATTTTGCATAGGATTTGTGCTCTCAGGTAAATCTCCCCATCCAGTTAGCTGGATTTCTTCGAACCTGATACGAGAGCATTCGGGAGCAGTGTACTTGACCAAGAAGTCGAACTTGCCACTCGGTTGTCCCAGGGTATCCTACACTTCTTTGGAACTGGAGGAGTCATCTCTCTCGATGACGTTGACCTCTGGAAAAGCATAGTTGATGAATTCTAGTCCGACAAACTTTGCCAATTCATTTTTGTACTGGATATTTTTTGAATTCCCTGAGTAATGATCCCATGACATGGTTGGGACGCAGGTATTCTGTTCAATGATGCTCAGCTGATTTTCATTGGTTGGCTGATTTTCTTGCCCCGAGTTTCCTGGGTACGGTTGCCAGATAGGCAGGCCATCCATCAGGCTATAATAGTCATGGCATCCTTCCGGATCACAATCTCCGTATATCGTTCTAACATCTGACCTTGGTATAAATCTCAGACTTTGTGTCGGATAGCAAAATGGCATAGGCACCTCTTCCTGAGAGATATAACCGTCCTCATTAAGATAGGACTTCCACTCCTCATCTGTATCGGAGGAATCTCCCTCATTGATGGTATGGACTTCCTGAGACATTGAGTGAAGGAAACCTCCACCATGGAAGAAGTCCTGAATGGGATGAAGACTTTCATCATTAGTAGCAATCTAGGTACAGTTTGAAGAAAAACCATGACCCTTCTTTGTTTTGTTATCAGTAGGAATAACAAGTTGTCCCCATCCTTTTGCGTTGTTACTTTTGATCACTTCGAGAGCATCTCTGTACGAGGATATTGAGGTTCCTTTCTCTGATTGATTCTCATAGCTCACCGAAAGTGCCTGGAACTGAGTTCCAACAACCTCCTTGGGTTCTACACAAGTGGATAATGAAAGGTTACTCACGATCAAGGCTTGTTCTCCATAGACCGTGACAAGTTGATCGTTCTTGACGAACTTCAGTTTCTGGTGCAGTGTTGAAGTGACTGTCCCAGCCTGGTGTATCCAAGGTCTTTCTAATAAACAGTTGTATGCTGCCCGGACGTCCATGACCTGGAAAGTGACTTGGAAAGTGTGAGGACCTATAGTTATGGGAAGGTCGACTTCATCGATAACTGCTTTCCGAGACCCGTCAAATGCTTTGACGATGACCTCGTTGTCCCACATCGGGGATCCTTTGAATGATAGTCGTATTAAAGTGGACTTCGGCATAACATTGAGAGCCGATCCGGTGTCTACCAGTACGCTGGCTAAAGCATCGTCCTGGCAGTTAACTGTGATATTGAGCGCCATGTTGTGACTTTTTCCTTCCTCTGGCAATTCCTCATCACTGAACCCTAAGTTGTTGCAGGAAGTGATGTTAGAGACGATGCTATCGAACTGTCGTATTGACGCATCCTGTTCCACAAAGGCCTGCTCTAAGACTTTCTGTAGAGCCTCTCTGTGGGCTTCAGAACTGAGCAAAAGAGATAACACAGAGATCTTTGAAGGAGTTTGCAACAGTTGATCAACAATGTTGTATTCACTCCTTTGGATGAGCTTCAGCATCTCATCATCGTTCTTTGAAAGGTCGGGACCATTGGATTGACCGACTGGTGGATTGAGAACTTCTGACTGAGGTTCCTTTTCTCTGTTAGGTTCCCCAACTCCTCTGTTGAAGATTCAACCGCTCCGTGTTACTCGACTGATGTCTGCAATATTCACGACGGAGGGTAATGGAATTTCCTTTCCATTCTAAATTGTTGTTGCACCGTATTTGTAAGGGATCGCATTAGCTTATTCATATGGTACTGATCCTGGTAGATAGATAACTACAAGAGCCTTTTGATTTCTCTGACTGTCATAGGTAACTTCAATCAGTTCCTGGTTAAGAACTTTTGATTCATCAAGTAGAGGGATGATGGCACAAACATCTTTGGTCTCCTCGCGATCAGAGATTACAACGACGTCTTTGATTTGATCAGCGAAGTAATCGGGCATCAAGTTGATGGGCCCCAAAACTGGACATGGTTGAATCTCTTTGCGGTCCAACTGACCTTGAAGGGCTGCTCGCACGAGGTAACATCCTTGGTTATTTTCGGAGCAAACTCTACAGTGTTCGTAGTTATGTGGTGGCACCTGGCCACGTCCGCTTTGAATGCAGTGTAGCCTCACTAGGTCTGTTTCCATTGATCGAACATCCTGACTATAACGCCTAGTAGGGTTCCGGTCGATCATACTGACTTGTTGGGTGTCTTCATCTAGATAGATTGAAAGCCACCAATGATTTAACAAGTGTTGCAAAGTTCTTTGAACGAGAGCACATCCCTGGTCACCCTCACAACATCCTTTACAGCTCTGGTAATTATGCGAAGTCAAAAAACCAAGCTGGACTTGCTTAGCGTGTAATTCTACCAAGCTGATATTCATCAAGAAAATATCGAAGATTTGAATCATGTTGATCTGATAAGGATTTTTATCATGGTAGTCCTGTATCCACCCAAGATCCATCTGACGCTGGAGGGCCTCTTGTAAGAAAGAGCATCCCTATTTGTTTACCTTGCAAATCAGACAAGAATTGTAATCGTGCCTTGGCAGAATATGATACTGGCTTTGCTTGAGTGCATTGCCACCAAGTTGACATTCATCGCACGGATTTCGTGGCTCTGAATGATGTTGGAATTCGTATAAGTCATGTTGACCGCCTGAACTTGGTGTTCTTGGATCCACCCGAGATCCAATTGTTCCTGTAGAGCTGATTGTACCACAGAACATCCTTGATTGTCTTTAGAGCAGATATCACACTGCTGATAATTATGAGGTGGTATATGCCCATACCCGCTATGTCTGCGATGCATCTTGACCAGATTGGTCCTCAATAAGAGTACATCATGAATTTGATAGCTGTCGTTAGACTCTCCCTCTATCAAATTGACCGTAGCTCTCTCGTGTTGAGGCAACGGGTTCGTGAGAACATTCAGATTCGTATCTTTGAAAGATAAGACCCCGCTCCTATCAAGTTTTTGTACGTCGGATTTGAAACTGAGACAGTTTTCTATGTTATGCCCTGGTCCTCCTTGATGGTAAGGACAAGTCTGATCCGCTTTGAACCAAAAAGCCAGATTTTCCGGTACTGTAAGAGGAGACCTGGTTTGGACATGCCCTATTGACCAGTAGTAACGGAAACAATTATGCGTACAACATTGGTATAGGGTCAAACTCTGGCGGTCGCGTTGTACAGTTGTTGTTGTACGGAGGACGAGCCTGCTGAAGAGGTTGTTGTGTCCTTTGCTGATATTGCTGTTGATTCGGTTGGCTCTACGTAACCTGAGGTTGATATGTAGGAACAGGCGCAGGGTTGATAGCAGGAGTTACAGCTGCTACTGGTTGGTAGCGTCGCCTTTGCTTTCCGTGAGAGATATTCCCAATATCCTGCTCTTTTTTCTTAGGGAGAGCACTACTGTATCGGTTTGTACTACTTGATGATCCAGTCTTTAACTAAACATCCTTCTCGGACGGCTTCCTCAAGACGAACTCACATGCCCACCATCTTGGTGAAGTCACTGGGCGCACTGGCAACCATTCTGTCGTAGTAAAATGAGCTTAAGGTTTTCAAGAAGATCTTTGTCATCTCTTTTTCTTCAAGAGGTGGACAAATCTGAGTGGCTATTTCACGCCATCTCTGAGCGTACTCCTTAAAGTTTTCCTTGTACTTTTGTGACATTGATCTGAGTTTATCTCTGTCTGGTGCCATGTCCAAGTTATACTTATACTGCTGAACGAAGGCAGCGCCAAGATCTCTGAAAGTAGCGATCTTAGTGCAGTTTAAACCCATGTACTGTAACGCCCCGATTTAATTAAAATATTTATTTAATTAGTTTTATTATAGAATTGTGTCAATACTATGATTTTGGATGGCCTTGATGAAAATTATAATCTATGTGGAGTTTGGAAATATTTGGAGAATTGTGGAGCAATAATTAATTAGGACTGTTTAATTAGAAAAATAGAGTAGAAATTGAGTTGGATGAGAGTAAGGGTAATTTGGTCAAATGTGGAGGTTTAGTGAGGGCAATAGAGGAAAATCATAAAAGAGGTTTAAGGGTTTATACGGAGGAATAAGGGTTTGGAGTTTCACTGTTGCATTGCGTTTGAAAAAAAAAGGCAGAGAGAAGAGAGAAGCAGTTAGGCTTGGAGATTTTGCAGAGGAAAGATTGAAGAACACGAAGAGGATTCAAGGCTAAGGAATCATATCAGGTATGGGGTGTATGATCATTGTTATTATAATTGATTTAAGCAATAGATAATTGTAGGCTGTTGGATTTTAATCGAAGATGAAAGACCCTGAGGAAATTTATAAGATTAGATAGAAAATTAAGACATTGAATCATAGATTAATTGTGCCAATAGAATAGAACATATTAATGACAGATGAATCATAATAATACTTGTTGGAAATAAGGATCTGAACGGGTATTATGCCGAAAAGAAAAAAAAAGAAGAGAAGGAAAAAAAAAAGAGATTGTGGAAAGTGGCGCCAACCACTTACTTTATATGTGGCGCCAGCCACAGGGTGTGTGTGTGAAGGGGATGGCGCAAGCCACCATAGGAGGGTAGGGTGGCACAAGCCACCATTTAAGTGGGGAGGAAAAATAATTGTATTTTCAGTTTTTCTTCTAAAAATCATAACTTTTGTTTTATGAATCAGTTTTTGATGCCGTTTGAAGCTATGGAAAGGTAATGGAGCAAGTTATAACATGGTAAAATAAAATAAATCATATAGTGTAATCCTATAATGAAAACTGATAGGTTAAAATGATGAGTATCCTGTGTTGATATACCTGTAAGTTACGTGTCTGCGTGAAATTGCAGAATTTTATCTAGCAGTGATTTAGTTGATATTAGTGATAATGAAATGATAATATTATGATGATGATGGAGAGATTATGAGGTTTGAATATGATATCATAATGTATTGATGTTTTGTGATGAAATTGTCAGTGGGTGTGTTGTGTGTGAAATCTCTGATTTATGCCTGGAAGTGACTTTTGGTGTGGATTATATTAACATGCTACTGTTTGATCATGATATGTGTGTTATGATATATGTGAAGAGTATATGATAGTTCTGATGATAATGATACTGTGTTGACTGTGACGATGATGTTCTGCTGTGTGTGATGAATTTTGGTGATTGATTATATGAATGATGATGCGTTTGACTAGCAGTGGTCATGTTTTTGTGAATTATTACGCATCATGCATTCATAGCATATTTTTAGGACGAATTGTCCAGTGAAGTTTGCAGGATGATATCCAGTGAAGTGGTAGGACTTATAGTCCAATGATGGCCTTAATCCCATAGTGTGGATTAAGTGAAAATTATGATGTACTCTGGTTCCAAGTGGGAACCGATCCTATTGGTGGGGATCCTTGGAGTTTGAAGATGACTAAGTCATCAGTGAAGTTTCGGTACCGCATGCATATTGCATCTCATGACTGGTGGCATTACATCATGTTTGTTTCCGTGATGACTTTTGGGTTGATTTTGACTTATGCTATTATGACAGATAAATGTGAATTTCTGTTGTACTACATTTTATGATTATACGCTATTATGAATTATATGCTATCATGAATACCTGCTGCTATGTTATTGTTGTTTCAATAGTTATAACTACTATATCTCTTACTTATATCTTTTATAATGATTACGATTTACTCACCCTGCCTGTTAAATGTTTCCCCTATCTGGGCAACGCGCAGGTGATCCGGAGTCGTATTTAGATGCATTGAAGATTTAGCTTCGGAGTCAATTATTTTTATTTCGGTGGATTAGAAGGTGTCTTGCTCTGATATATGTAACATCGGGGTTTGGGATCGTCTGATCGGAACAACTGCGTTATTTTCCTTCTGTTTG
Source organism: Lathyrus tuberosus (assembly GCA_022829125.1). Classification (NCBI taxonomy): domain Eukaryota; kingdom Viridiplantae; phylum Streptophyta; class Magnoliopsida; order Fabales; family Fabaceae; genus Lathyrus; species Lathyrus tuberosus. The sequence continues at coordinate 3,568,588 of JALAZF010000540.1, forward strand.
GTTATTATTGGAGATTTATGTATTGTTTCCATGAATTTTATTTAAATGCTGAATTTTGAGTTACTGTTTTATGAAGTTATGAGGAAGTATTTTAATAAAGGACTTGAGACTAAGTTTTTCCGCTGGGAGTTTTAAATGCTAAAGTTTCTTGGAAAATAATAATTATGAAATTTTTGAGAACCCATGTTACGGAGCAGGAACATATTTACGATGTGATTTTATGAAATGAAATGTGACACCCTTTTTATGAAGATACTCTTATTATTTATTTAAATTATTGTGTGAAAATGTCGTGGGGTAGAAGGGTGTTACATGTACCACTTGACTGCGGCACCGGTTAAACTATCGTGAAAGTGGTGAATCAGTAGCTCCTGGTTCTTTGTCTAAGTTGACATTCGCCGAGCATACATCACCAAATGGCTTTCAGGGCAAGAGTTGCCCTTGTACTTTTCAAATTCGGGCACTTTGAACTTGTGCGGAACTTTCACATTGGGGACCAAACAAAGGTCTGCGGCGTCCTTTCCAAATAGATCCTGACTGCGAATGGCTTGCAGTTCTTTCTGCATTTCCAGGAATTGTTCTTGGAACTCATTCATTCTGTCGAACATACTTTCGTTTCCACCAGAAGGTATCTGTGGAATCTCTCCTTCCGAGACAGTGTGCACCACAGGTGGTGGTATAGTCATCATGGGAGTGACTCTAGGTGTCTCTCGAAGTTTGTAACCTTCAGGAGTTGTTGTCATGCCCCTGGCATCTTCGCTTTCCTGAAGTTTGTAATCTTCAGGCCCAGCAGTTCCTGCTGCATTTTTCGGATCTTCCATGATCGGCGGAATATATCTTTCTGGGATATAGTTGAGTGGCATGCCCTAGGGACGATCTTTCGGAATTTTGTACCTAGGATCAGACTTCTCCATTATGGACATTGATGTTGTCTCTGAGATCACAGTCCATTGTTGTTTCATCTGGGCTGCTGCCAGAGCTTGCATGTCATTATGAAGCTTTCTCAGATCCTCTTTCAGAGTGTTGATCTCTTCTCTCAACTCTTTGTTCTCTTCCTCGAGATCATCCATTTTCTTTTGTCGATTGGCCTGAGTATTGTATGAATGAGACACTTTGACTCTCTCTAGAACCGAGACATAAACGTGAGATTCGTAGGGAAGAAGAATGCGTTTATGCGAGAATGGTGAATGATATGCAATGATTACAATAATTATTTTTTTGTTATTCAAAGTAAACTTCGACAATAGGATTGAAATTATCAACAGTGGGGAAGACCCCGTTTTATTGAATTCAAGGATTGCGGAAATGGAAATACAGTAGATTACAAAGTGCTGAAAAAGGAAATGTCTAAACTAATGGATCCTGAGTCCTTTCTGAAGAGAGCTCAGGTGCTGGTTCTGGTACTTTCCCTTTCTTTGACCGGGGCTCTTGAGCCGTTGTCGGGTTGTCATTCCTTTGCCAGGCGAAAGGAGCGAGCAAATTCCTCTGGTCATCCTGATTCTCTACAACATGTTGCTCTAAAATCTCAATCAGAGCATCTTTATCTTTCAACAGCTGCTGTATTTTCTTACACTCCACATTGAGAATACGATACTTGTTCCTCCAAGACCTCCTCTCCTGTTGAACTTTGTTAAGAGTCACCTGAAGTTTTTTCGTATCAGACATAAAGGACAGAGTCCCTTAATGGAAGAACATCCTGACGAGGGTAAGGCATCCTCAGCTTGAGAGCTCTAGTTTGTACCCAGTGGAGATAAGGCTCCACCGAGACACAATCTGGTTTCCCCAGAGACTCTCTTCCTTTCCTATGAATGTGTTTCCAAGCATGCACTATTTTTGTCTTTAGTGCTCTGTCATTTTCTCCTTCCTCGAAGAAAAGACCTTCCAGATGAGCATTACGCGGAATATACCTCATTGGGTATCCAAATTGAGACGAACTAACACCAGATGATAGTTGATTCCCCCCTTAGTTCCTATAAGGGGTACATTTGGGAAATTTCCACAACGGTCAATGATTCTGATCTAGTCATAGATTCGATTGTACCAATCGATGTCAGAGTTGGTAAGAGACATGATTCTCTGCGACCAACGTACAGTATTCTTTTGATCCCAAAATGCAGCAGACTTGGGCAAATGGGAAATGAACCATTTGTAAAGCAGGGGTACACAGCACGTGATCATTCCTCCACTGTATAAATTCCTTAAGTGTACATAATGATACGCATTTGCGAGTAAGGTTGGTACATGATTTCCAATCAGAAATATCTTAATGGCATTGATATCAACAAAGTTATCGATGTTAGGAAACAAAAATAACCCGTAGGTGAGCAAAACAAAGATTCTCTCGAAAGCAGGCACATTGCCTATACTAGCAAAGTACAGGGCTTTATTTATCAGAAACTGGGCTGGCAAACCCTGGATTCCACCCTTAGTGATCAAGTCAGTCCTGACATCTGACTCGTCCAAATAAATTGCTCTTGCAATGGTTTGATCTTTTGGAATTTCTTCCAGTCCAGAAAAGGGAGCTTGATCAGTGATATACAGATCAGTCAGGTGAGAATACTCCTCCAGTGTTGGTTCTAGCTGATAATCCGGGAATGTGAAAGAGTGATAAACTGGATCGTAGAACTGAATGAGTGTGGACATGATTCCCTCAATTACATGGACCCTGAATATAGACACCAGTCCTCCATACTTGGCTCTGAAAGCCTCAGGGTTGGCGATCATCCTAGCCAAACCTCTTAAATCCTCTAACTTTGGAACCTTGAAGGTGTACTTGTGAGTTTTTCTTCTACCGAAATCCATTAGCAATCTCTCTCTCTGACATTTGCAAACATTGTCTTAGTTTAATTTGAAAAAGAGATACTAGAAGAGAAAATTTTTCTTTGTTTTAATGTTTTTTAAATGAATGTATGAATGCAGCACACAAAAACATAGAAAAAGATATGGGGTCAAAGGGTCGGTGTCATGAATTCAAGGCTCTACCCATCCCCCAAAGGTTTATACTAGTGATTTTTTTGTACCTGTCCGCAAAATCATTGACACCCCTTGGGATAACAACAGCAAGCGGATCGCCAGCGAGCTGGTGTATCTTAGAGTGATCTCAAATGAGGGTAGTATCACCTGACAACTATTTCCGATAGCTTCCGCACTACAAAATGGTTTTAGTCTACTAAAAACCTCAGTTTCTCAGATAACCCAATCGACCACACTACTTTCAACAACCGAAGTCGTATAGGCAATGCATCTGCAAAGGAAGTCTCCACTGAGTTTGGTGGTCGACCGGGGACTCTTAACTGGGATTCACTCCCTGTAAGATTACCCGTATAATGCCATCACCTATCTTAGGTGTATACTCAATCTTTCCACATGCGGCATCACACACATTCCCATTAGCAGAAAAATAAACACAGATATCAAATAGGAAAAGCAGTATATATATTTGTCTTAATCATCCTAGACCTCTAGCCTTATGATCCTACACAGACAATGATTCCCCAGTAGAGTCGTCATTTCTATAGTATTTTGTGATATTAAGGTTTTCCCCTTAAAAGAGGCTAGAAAGAATGCCTCCCACTATGGTCGCCACTTTTCTGTGGCATTTTCTAAACTTAAGGTTTCTACCGAAGATTGTAAGAAAGAGAAGGGCCCCACGGCGGGCGCCATTTTTCTGTAGCGCAATTTTTATGGTCTTGAATCAGGATCGCTTGGGTACTACAGTTCGATTCATTTTTATCCATTGAGCTGATTAAGGAAGGGAAATAGATGTCTCCAATTAACCCAGCTTGCATACTGAGTTTAAACAGCCGACTGTTAGTTTACAGATGCTATTAAGATGTGGGCCCCTCTTCGGTTATTTTGTTAAGATTAGAATGTCTGGATTATGGGCTAGGTTTCTGGTAAGGGATTAGGTCGGATGCTTTTGATTGATATATGGGGATACTGGATTTTGCATTTTTGATTAGTGTGCTCACTAAGCTTTTTGCAATCTTATGCCTACGTATTCCCGTTTAACGAAACAGGGAAATCAGAGTGATCGTAGTTCCTCCTATTCTATGGGAGGAAAAAGGTTGTTTTGGTGTCTTGTTCAAAGCCCAAGACATGAAGCTAAAGGTGGTCTGCATCTTGTTTAAAGCCCAAGATGTGAAGCTAAAAGAGATTGGATGAGAGAGAATTTGTCATCTCTAAAGAGGAGTTGTTTATGTTTGTATGCTGTGAGCAAGGCACAGATTTGATGCTAAAAGGTTAATTGACTCAACCGAGGTTTCCTTATACAAACCCTAAGAGGAGGCGATTGACCCAACAAGAGGGTGCCTTTTATTTGTTGTCTCGTACGAAGCCCGAGATAGAGGCTAAAAGGGTTGACTCAACAAGAGAGTTCTAACAAGTGACTGACTCAACAAGAGAGTGCTTTTTATGTGTCTTGTACGAAGCCCAAGACGGAGGCTAAAAGGTTTAACTCAACAAGAGAGTACTTTTATTTGTCCTGTATAAAGCACAGGGCGGAGGCTAAAGAGGCTGACTCAACAAGAGAGTCTATTTGACAGGTGATTGACTCAACAAGAGAGTCTTTTATACTCAACAAGAGAGTGTTTTGTTGTCTCGTACGAAGCCCGAGATAGAGGCTAAAAGGAGACCGACTCAACAAGAGAGTCTTTTATACTCAACAAGAGAGTGTTTTACTGTCTCGTACGAAGCCCGAGATAAAGGCTAAAAGGGGATTGACTCAATAAGAGAGTCTTTTATACTCAACAAGAGAGTGTTTTATATGTGTCTTGTATGAAGCCCAGGACGGAGGCTAAAAGTTGATTCAACAAGAGAATCTTTTATACTCAACAAGAAAGTGTGTCTTGTATGAAGCCCAAGACGGAGGCTAAAAGTTGACTCAACAAGAGAATCTTTTATACTCAACAAGAGAGTGTGTCTTGTATAAAGCCCAAGACGGAGGCTAAAAGGGAGACTAACTCAACAAGAGAGTCTGAAAAGGTTAGCTCCGCTGGGGAGAGTCATTTGTACAAAGTCCAAGAGGAGGCTATCTTACTGCTGAGGATTAGATCCATAGGCAGGACCAAATGGGAGAGCCCTCATGAGAGAGGTCGGGTTTCTGAATGATCAGTGTTTTTTCCTATGTTTGGAAGGAACTTGAGAATGTCTTTGATACTTAAGGGGTTTAGACTGTCCAAGTCTAGAGTTTTATTTATTGTACAATGCCCAAGAGGAGGCACGGTCATTAAGGGATGAGTATCAACCCTAAAAATGGCCAGAGGTTTGACACTGGAAAGACTGCTCTAGCAAAGGATGACTAAGTTATGTCTTATACCTTTAAGAGGTCGTCAGGGTCCATATATTAAGCCAAAGAGAAGGCATGAGAACTTCTAAAATGTCGAAGGGTCCTTGTACAATGCCCAATAGGAGGCGGGGATGCTTTTTGGAAGCCTGTGGATCCCCAAACAAAGAGAATTTCAAGAAATGCAATTCACAGAGAAGAGATCATTCCAGGAAAGTTTGAGAATTTGGAAGAAACTCAAGAGATGCTATTCACGGAGAATGGATCAACTCTGGGGAGTAGAGTTTCTTTGACAATTTCTAAGGGTGACAGTCTGAGAAAAGGTTCACCGAGAATACTGCCTTTTTCTTTGCTCCATATTGTTTAACCCCAAGAGAAGGGGAGACTGTATCTGGAATCCTACGGGGGATCTAGTTTTGTTTGTATTTAAGAGTGACCAACAAGGCTTTACTTAGTGCTAGACGTAGTTGTCGGGGAAAACTCTAAATATCTATACTAGTATTACATAGTGGATATCTGACAAGTATATAAAGGATGTGAAAGAAGACTTACAGTGAAGCAGCCCCACAATACAATTATATTTATATGAAGGCGATAAATGAAAGCTGATAAACACTTACCCGTTGTAGAGCTTCCATGCTGTTTTGTTAGTTGTTCAACAAAGAAAGTTTTGATAACAATAGATATTTGAATTCAAAATCAAAGGAGAAAGTGCTTTGAAAAGATTGTTGGGGCTTACAGCTCAAGGAGAGGCCCGAGTTTTAACAATGATTGTACCGTTGTTTTGAAAACTGTACAGAGGGACTTATACAATGACTGAGGCCCAAATTTATTAATGTACAAAGGGGGGTTAGGTCTTACACTCTATTAGAGGCCCAAAGATGGGTCTTGTAGCTCAAGGAGAAGCCCAGGATTTTTGTTAAAAGGGCGACGATCGTGCCGAACTTTTTGACTGTATCGGGACTTATACAATACACTGAGGCCCAAACTATTTTATTTACAAAAGGGTTGGGTCTTACACTCTATTAGAGGCCCAAAGTGTTTTAAAGAAAGGAAATGAGACTTATAACATGAGGGTAGGCCCAGATGATTTTCGTTTTGAAATGGCGATCGCGCCGAGATTTTTGAAAATGCAGTGGGTCTTATACAATGACTGAGGGCCAAAAATGTTTTGGTTTTCAAAGGGGTTGGGTCTTACACTCTATAAGAGGCCCAATGTTTATTTTAAAATAAATATGGGACTTACAACACGAGGGGAGGCCCGGATGATTTTGTTTGAAAATGGCGATCGCGCCGAGGTTTTTGAAAACACAGTGGGTCTTATACAATGTATGAGGCCCAAATTATTTTGGTTTCAAAGGGGGTTTGGGTCTTACACTCTATTAGAGGCCCAAAGTGTTTGAAAAAGTTTGATGAGGGTTGAATTAATCAAAACCCTAATTTGTTTTCAAAAATATATTTTAATTGAATAAAAATTCAATAAAAATGATCAAAATTGTTAAACATGTGTGAAAAACAAATTGTGATCTTGGATTAATGTTTCAAAAATTATGTTTTAGTCCACAAAATGATTGGAAACCAATTAAATTTGGAAAATCAAGGAGGAAAAAACATTTTATATGTCAAAAAACAAATAAAACTTTAATTCTTTGCAAAAATATCAAATATATGAAATAAGTAATATTTTTGGGATTTTTTGGTAAAATAAAATTTTTTAACATTTTTGTGAATTATTAAAAAAAGAATCAACTCAAAATCATTAAAACTCAGAGAGAAATTAATTTTTGAATCAATTAAATAAAATCACAAAATTCAAATATTCAAATATTTAAAAAAATGGGGCCATGAACATGCCAAGAACACGTGCCACCCTCTGTTTCTGCAGATTTGCATTTTCTCTCCAATTTCACTGAATACTTGATGAAATCACACAAATTACATATCAATCTGCTCGTTTTTACCTCACGATAATGTCTATGGACTTTAATTTCATTTATTTTAAGCATGGAATAAGAAATCAAAGAGAAACCTCGAGAACCCTAAAATTTACATGAAGGCTCAGCAATTCTATACACGATTCAAACAAGGCAATTGATTAAGGGTAAACACTCTAGCATGATTATGAACATATGGCCAAATTATTGTGCAGCAAAATATGCATGGATCATAAAGTTAGAAGAGCTCAGGCTTACCTCTTGCAGCTAGTGATCGTGTTTTGTGTTAGAGATGTTGCAAGCTGATTCCAATGATTTACACAACTTCCTTAGGTGCCAAGTGATGTGTCTGAATGCTTGGAGTGGCTTGAAACAAGCTGAAACTTGAGATGGTACCTCAACTGCACCTCTGTGAATAACTTGAGCAGTTGGCAAGTGATTTTGTGATTTTGGTGTTACAGATGTTATGTGAGTGTTTGGATCACTTCCATATGATGTTTATGAGGTGTAAGTGTGATTGGTTTGGTTGGAATAACTCTCAAACTCAAAACCCGATAGTGACTTTCCTTAGAAGGAAAAATTGGAAGTGAGAGGGAGATTTTGAGGAAAGCATCTGTTTGATGGCTTTGGTGTACTCAAACTGATCACAATTGAGCTCTATTTATAGTAGAGCAAGTTTGTTTTGGCTGGAATAGTGAATGGCAACTGCAGCTGAGGTTTGGCCAATGTTGATCAATGGGAATCCAAGTCTCCTCTATCCATTGACTAGAGGTTAGAGCACAGAGTTGTGGTTCCCTAGTTTAGATCTTATCCTTGAATCATTCAGTTGGAAATGGTTCAATCCATGCCACCTTGGTGCATCCATTGAATGCTCCAAAATAAAATTGGAGTCTTGTCTCCTTTTTAGGCATTTCTAGGTTTGGCATGCTACTTTTGGTTCCAAAGACTTGGGAGGCTTAGGGATCAGCGCTTGTCCCTCCCTGGTCTCCCCCTGAGGTGTTCATATGGATAGACTTATTTGTCATTTGCACAAATTGCTCAAATCGAGCAAAATGCACAAATCTGTCGTGCCATGACAGTTTGCAGCAGGGCCTATTGCAATTATCATATCTCATCACTCAAGTGGAGTTTCATGGGGTTCTTGGCCATTTTGGAAAGCTCTCATATGATACAACATATGTTTGATCATAGTTTGTCTTGATGATTTTTGGATCCAAGTGAAAAATGCTCCTACATTTGGAAAAAAGTGAAACAGATTCTGACTTAGTGAAAATTTCACTAAGTGTTGGAAAAAAGTGACATTTTCACTTTTTGTCATTTTGGTCACTCCATAACTTAAAATCCATGAGGAACTGGAATGAGGTGTAGTTAACACTTTTAAAGTATGCCATGAGAGATACAAATCCATCTTTGGATCAGCCAAAATGGTTGCTTGGATCTCAAGTTATGATCCTTGGAAGTTGGGACCCTAGCCACTTTGTTCCATAACTTAGAAAATTTCTAAGTTTTTTATGGTTACCCCTTTTACAAGTTATCTCACTTTTCTTGTTTTTTCTTGATGAATGGTGATTCCAATCACACATTAACATCATTTTAGGGTTAGGGAACCATAATTGATCAAAAAATCAAAAAGTCAAACTTTGACTTTTGGGCACAGTTGACTTTTTATCAAATGAATTCCAAACGGTGTGATCCTCTATGAAATCAAGTCCTTGTCCAAAATCAAACTTGATGGATTGATTTCATAGGTGTTATAGGGTGTATTGAATCATGTCCCAAGGTTTGGGAGCATGTCCGGGTCAAAAGTCAAAGGCACAGTTAACTTTTTTCGCGAAACTCTAACTGTGGTTCTGATGAACTTGAAACTTGGGAATCAAGCTTCCTGGATCAATCCATTGTTGAAAATGGATAAATATGGTGTATTAGAGACCCTCAAATCATATCTTGAGGTCTTGGCTCATGTTATGTCCCAAAAGTCAACTTAGGGGTGAATTAGGTCAAGAAACCCTAATTCCTGATTTTTGATGAATGCGTCCCCTGAGGCAAAATTGACTTGGTGATTGGGTCCATGAGCTCCCATGGAGTATCTTAGGTTATTATTTGAAGCATTGGCCCATGCCCAGAGGAAAATTTCCATCTGGAGGCCCTGGTCGACCAAAACCCTAATTTGGCTACACTATCGATCTTGAGGCTTAATCCACTTGGAAGGCTGCAGCCTTGTGCTTAATCCTTGATGTGGGAGTCCTCTTGATCCTTTGTGGATGTTTGAGAGGTTAGACAAGTTGAAGATCATGTAATTTATTGATTGATCTTTTGTCTAAATTCTCAGAGAGGGCTTGAAACCCTAATCTTTGATAGTAGTGAATGCTCACCCATCTTTGGGGACTCTGATGAGGTATGATGGTTCACCTATATTGTGATGATGATTTGCCAAATGATGGGAAATCTTAGTGGTAAAAATTTGGGGTATGACAGTCCTATACCTCTAAGAGGTCGTGAGGGTCCTTGTGTGAAGCCCAAGAGAAGGCATGAGAACTTGTAAGAAGCCGAAGGGTCCTTGTACAAAGCCCAAGAGGAGGCGGTGATGCTTTTAGGAAGCCTGTGGGTCCCAAACCAAGAAAAGTTCATGAAATTCTATTCACAAAGAATAGATCATTTAGTGAATGTTCTGAGTTTTGAAGAAATTCAAGAGATGCTATTCACCGAGAATAGATCAACTCCGGGGAGTAGAATTTCTTTGACAATTTCTAGGGGTGACAGTCTGAGAAAAGGTTCACCGAGAATACTGCCTTTCTCTTTGTTCCATATTGTTTAACCCTAAGAGAAGGTAAGACTGTATCTGGAAATCCTATGGGGATCTAGTTTTGTTTGTATTTAAGAGTGACCAAACGGGCTTTACCTAGTTCTAGACCTAGTTGCCGGGGAAAATTCTAAATAACTATACTAGTATATATATAGTTAATATATGACAAGTATTTAAAGGAGTATGAAAAAAGACTAACCATGCGCAACTTCCCACAATGCAGTTATATATATTTGACATGTATTTAAAAGAATGAAAGAAAACTAACCACGCGCAGCTTCCTACAATACAATTATATATATTAAAGCGAGTAAATGAAAGCGGATAAAACTTATAGGCAACCAAGCTTCCATGTTGTATTGTTAGTTGTTCAAAGAAATTAAAGAAAGTTTTGATAACAACTATATATTTGAATCTAGGTGAAAAGGGAAGTTGTTTTGAAAAGTTTGTACTGGGACTTATACAACGCCTGAGGCCCAAAAGGTTTTCTGTAGAAAGGTATGGGTCTTACAACTCAAGGAGAGGCCCAAAGATTATTTTGAAAAAGAGAGATGCGACTTACAACACAAGGGTAGGCCCAGATGGTTTATTTGAAAACGGCGATCGCGCCGAGGTTTTTGAAAACACAATGGATCTTATACAATGTCTGAGGCCCAACAAGGTATCCTATTTACAAGGAATGGGTCTTACACTCTATTAGAGGCCCAAGGTTGTTTTAAAGAAATAGAATGGGGCTTACAACTCAAAGATAGGCCCAAGTGGTTTTATTTTAAACTGGCGACCGCGCCGAGATTTTTGAAAATGTATTGGGACTTATACAATGACTGAGGCCCAAACTATTTTGGTTTCAAAGAGGGACTGGGTCTTACACTCTATTAGAGGCCCATGAGTGTTTGAAAAAAGTTTGTTAGGGTGAAAATCAAAGAAACCCTAATTTCATCATTTTAAAAAAGTAATCCTTTTAATAAAATGAATAAAATGACAAAAATACCAAATAAGTCTAAATAAACTACTTGTGATTTTTGGTTAAGGCTTGAAAAATGAAGTTTTAATCACAAGATGATTTAGAACTCATTTGGTTTTGTTTTTTCAAGATGAATATTCATTTTTAAAAGGTTTAAAAACAATAAAAAATGAATTTATTTACAAAAATATCAACTATATTAAATAATTTATATATATCTGATTTTTTTGTGGAATAAAATATTTCAACATTTTTGTGATTTTTTGCAAAAAGAATCAATCAAAAATCATTAAAATTGAAGGAGAAATTAATTTTCCAAATCATTTAAAATATAACAAAATATGTATAAAAAAATAGGAAAAAGTGGTAAAAAGAGGATCTGGGCCGAGGGGGATTCGAACCCCAGACCTCTAGGGTGCAGCGCGTGCCTTCTACCACTGGGGTGGTGATACATCCGTGTATCAAAACCACCCCATGAATACATGAGGCATGCCTTATTTTTGGCCTAACCAAGGCAAGGCAAGGCAAGACAAGGTTTTGGCCAAAAACGTGAAGCTTGTAACTTTCTCATTTCTCTATGGATTAGGACAAAATTTAGGTCTATCTTGCCTAGAATTTCACAAGGAATCCAATGGTGGTGGTGGTTTTTTCAGATGAGGCTCCTATTTCAAAACCTGATGGTGTTTTATATGCTACCTCTTGTTACAGGAATAAATTACATGATGAATTGGTTCAAACACGACATATATAACATGTATGAGACGTGCATGATCAGTGGACTTCAAAGTAATGCATATTTCAAAGAGTTCAAGTTGTGATGCTTACCTCTTTAGGAGCTTTTTATGCTATCTGCCAAGTTTCTTGTGCCAGAAGTAATTTGATGCTTTAGACACTCTCAATTGATCCCTTAGAAGCTTTTAGAATGGTTGGAACCAGCTGGAATCCTCAGGAACAAGTTTGAGCTCTTTCTTGCAAAAAGGGAAAAAATGACCAATATGGCAACTCTCTCAAATGGTGTTCCAGATGTGGGGAACCATTTGGGACAGTTCAAGGGTGATATTTGGAGTGTGTTTGAGGTTTTATCTAGTTTTGAAAGTGACTGAATCAAGACATGGCTTGAAACATGCAAAAGAGTCCAATTTTGAGGTTTTGAGAGTGGACTTTGAGATTTTGGTGTTACAGGTCACATGTGAGAGTTTGGACAGGTTAGATATGACATATTGGATGTGTTTGGATCATGAGCTGTGATGGAAATGCTCTCTAACTCAAAAACTCAGAGTTACCTTGCAAAAGAAGGCATTTTGGCCTAGAGAAAGGGATTTTGAGGAAAACATCAGTTTGGTTGCTTTGGTGTACTCAAACTGAGCACAAATGAGCTCTATTTATAATAGAGCAAGTTTGTTTTGCAAGAAATAGTGTGTGGCAACTACAGCAGGCCTTTGGCCAATGTTATACAAAAGGAATCTCAAGTCTCCTCTAGCCATTGACTTGAGATTAGAGCACAGACTTTGTAGCTTTGGTTCAGAGATAAGTCTTGACTGAATTCAGTTGGAATAGGCTCAGCTCATGCCACCTTGGTGCATCCATTGAATGCTTGAAAACAAAATTGGATATTTGGCATCTTTGTAGCCTTTTAGGTTTGGCATGCTACTTGTAGATTTATGGACTTGTGAGGCTTGGAGATCAGATCATCCCCCTTGGATTTGATCCTCAGATGTGTCCAAAATGATGACAAGGCTTGGATTTGTCAAATTTGATCAAATCGAGCAAAATGCATCAAATCTGCCAAATCTGTCTTGGAAATATCAGTTCTTGAGACCATATTTCAAGGGTTGTATCTCCTTGCTGAAATGGAATTTGGAGATGATCTGGTACTTGTTAGAAAGCCCTCATGGCATACTTCAACTTTGATGTCAAACCCAAGACCTGGTTTGACTTGGATCAAAGTGAAATATGTCCATACATTTTGGAAAAAGTAAGGCAAATTTTTACTTAGTGAAAATTTCACTAAGTGTTGGAAAAATGTGATTTTCATGTTTTCTGTCATTTTGATCATTCCATAACTAAAAATCCATGAAGAATTGGAATGAGATGTAGTTGAAACTTTTAAAGTATGCTATGAGAGCTACAAATCCATCTTTGAACCATCCAAAATGGTTGCTTGGATCTCAAGTTATGATCCTTGGAAGTTGGTACCCTAGCCATTTTGTTTCATAACATAGAAAATTTCTAAATTTTTTATGGTTACCCCTTTTACAAGTTATCTCCCTTTCTTTGGTTTTTCTTGATGAATGATGATTCTAATCACACATTAACATCATTTTAGGGTTAAGGAACCTTGGTTGACCAAAAAATAAAAAAGTCAAACTTTGACTTTTTGTACAGTTGACTTTTTCAGCAGATGAAATCTAAACTGCGCGATCCCCTATGAAATCAAGTCTTTGACCTAAATTAAACTTAATAGATGGATTCCATAGGTGATATAGGGTGTATTGAATCATGTCCCAAGATTTGGGAGCATGTCTTGGTCAAAAAGTCAAAGGTACAGTTAACTTTTTCTTCAAAACCCTAATTGTGGTTCAGATGAAATTGAAACTTGTGAATCAAGCTTCTTGGATCAATCCATTTTTGCAAATGGATCAATATGGTGTATTGGAGACCCTCAACTCATGCCTTGAGGTCTTGGCTCATGTTTTGTCCCAAAAGTCAACTTAGGGGTGAATTAGGTCAAGAAACCCTAATTCCAGATTTTTTGTGAATGCATCCCCTGAGGCTAAATTGACTTTATGATAGGGTTCATGAGGTCCCTTGGAGTATCTTAGGTTATGCTTTGAAGCATTGGCTCATACCTAGAGGAACATTCCACCTGGGGGGCCCTGGTCGATCAAAACCCTAATTTGGTGACACTGGCGATCTTGAGGCTTAATCCACTTGGAATGTAGCAACTTTGTGCTTGGTTCTTAATGTGGGAGTCCTCTTGATCCTTTATGGGTGTTTGAGAGGTTAGACAAGTTGAAGATCATGTCAATTCTTGATTGATCCTTTGTCTAAGTGCTCAGAGAGGGCTTGAAACCCTAATTCTTGTTGTAGTGAATACTCAAGCATCTTTGAGGAGATTGATGAGGCATGATGGTTCATCCATATTGTGGTAATGATTTACACAATGATGGGAATCATAGTGGTCAAAATTTGGGGTATGACAGACACACTGATGACGAAGAAACTCAGAAGTTTTGAGATCATAAATGAAGCACCTTTTTGTTCCTTTTTACGACTTCTCCCCCTATTTTCAATGACAAGTACCTCGGGTTGAGATGAAGAACCTTGTACCTTCCTTCTCATCTCCTCATTAAGAATACCACCCTTAGCCATTTCCAAAGAAACAACACCTCTAGGAGCAAAACTTTTGATAGAAACCCGAAATGTCTCCCAAGACTCTAGTAAAGATAGCAATAGAAATAGTCCCAAAAGTTCATCATCAAATGTGATACTCATTCCTGACATCTGATCAAGGAGGCCTTGAAAATCCACTCAAGTGATCTGAAATATAAGTCCCCTCTTTATACTTCAAACTTATGAAGCTATTCAATAAGAACAATTTATTTTTCCCTAATTTAGAGGCATACAAGGACTCTATCTTCTCCCACAAAGTTTTTGCATGTGTCTCATTAGCAATATGATTATAAACATTATCTTCTACATATTGTCGAATAAAACCACATACCTGTTGATGCTCAAACTCCCACTCTATATCAGACACAGAATCCGGCTTTGCAGAACTAAAATCCAGTAAATGGAATTTCTTCACAAATAGTAAGTCTTTCATATTTCCCTTCCAGAAATGATAATTAGAACCATTCAACAAAACCATCTTCATCTTTGTATTTGAATCCATCATTCAAACAAGTAAAATAGCCCTTAACCAAGAGCTCTGATACCGCTCTGTTGAGAAATTAAGACACAATAATAGACCAATACACAGTGGATATAAAACTCCCCCAAAATTGTAGGAATCTTGGCGATCAAAAACAAATATAAGACGACAAATCGAACAAACTAAAGGCACGAAAGACACCGATTTTTTAACGTGGAAAGCCCCTCAATATGAGAGTAAACACCACGAGTCGTCCAGACCAAAGAAATAACTCCAATATAATCAATTTAGGGTACAAGAGAGTCTTAAAGTGATTCACAAACTAGTGCTAACAACCGCAAATCACAAAGCAAACTACCTTACAAAACAAATAACTTCAGTGCAAAACAAATAACTTTCACCTCAGACTTTGTTTTGAAAATCTGAACGGTCAAAATTATATATATGTGTTAGAACCTGCCCATCAAAATTGAGCTCGATCCAACGGTTAATGAATCGGGGATCGTCGATTCAGTGAGACTCGTTGCAGAAAAACGGGAATGAGTTTATCTTCTCTTTTCTCTCTTTTTGAATCCTTATTTTTCTCTATCTCTTTCAACCCTAAATTGATCCTCTCCACTTAAATAAGTGATATCAATGGGATATTCATATTTGGGCCTTTCTCCACATAGGAAGGGAGCCCAAACCCAACATCCACTCCCCCGATATTAATGGTTTTTAGCTGTGTTTTTCGATAAGAATGCGGGTATCGTTGAATAACTTATTCATGAGAGCCCTCCTACAGTGGCAACAATGTTCATTCTTGTGTTATAAAGTAGACCATTGTAGAAAGTATGAATTATAAGCTAGTTCTCTAATTTGTGGTGCGGGAAAGATCTCATTAACTTCTTATATCGCTCCCACGTTTTGAAGAGTGATTCCCCGTCTATCTGTTTGAAACATGTAATCTGGTTCCTAAGTTATTTCGTTTTGCTCGGCGGGAAATATATAGAGAGGTATGTTTTCTTAAGTTCATTCCATGTTGTAATGAAATTAGACTATAGGGATTATAGCCATGCTTTGGCTCTGTTCCTCAGGGAGAAATAAAATAAATGCATTTGGATGGCTTCGGGATTGACTCCATTGTGTTTGAGCGTATATGTGAATTGTACAAATGAAAGGTGTAAGTTTGGATCCCCCGTTGGGTTTTTGGATAATTGGTTTTGCTCCATTATTTGAAGCAGAGAGTGTTTAAGTTCAAAATTATTCGTTGCAATTGTAGGGCGAACAATACCTGAATGTGGCACTTCATCAGAGGGCACTGCGAAATCCTTCAGTGGAAGGTTCTCATTTTCTGCCAGTTCTCGGTGGATTTGTTGTAATCGACGTCTAACATGCAGGTAGCATTCAATTTCTTCAATCAATTAGGCTAGATTCCCGATGCTCGGGGTTCATCACATACAACCGAAAGTGAGGAAAATTAATTTAAAACAGAAAAATACCTTAGTCTATACAACAAAACAACAAAATAACAATATTGCAAAATTTGATTCGCGACAATGATGCCAAAAATATGATATGCAACAAGTATATAACTATATCAGCGTAGTATAAAAGGTTTGTCAAATCCACATAGACCAGTTACAACTATCTCTATCTATCGTTCCTATATTTAGATAAGGCTACTCAAATGGATGGTTTTATGCAAAAAGTGAAAATAAAAGGTTCAAATCAATATTGATAATGAGAGATCAAAATTTTGATTTCCATCTACCTATGTTACGCATACAAATTACATCATTTATTCATAATGCGAAAATTATCTTGTAGAAAAAACTAAATCAGAGATACAGTCCGCTTTCGTGTGTCTGTTACCGTATTTTAAACTTGTAATTGCCTACGTGCGTAACTACAATTTAAAAATTCCCTTTTCAAATACAATAACTACTTAATTAATTAAAAAATAATTTCATCATTTACTAATTAAAAATCTGAATTTTCTAAGTCCAATACCGTTTTCACTCTTTCGACGTGTACATGGTATTTCAATGTTTCTACATTCGTAGTAAAGCTTTAAATTAAAATAGAATTTTCAAAACATAAAATTTATTCTCTTCATAATTAATTAAGAATTTAATTTATGTGAGTTTCGTTGGAATAACGGTCCTCACGTTTCAGACTCAATTAAACAACTCACACATACCGAATAAACATAATAATGATACTGTTTGTGAAGACATAATAAAAAAACACATCAAAATAAAGAACAATCAAATTTATTTAAAAGCGGAATCTTGCATAAAAAATTTCTCCGAAGGGAGACTTTTGATCTGGTACACCGGTAGAATTGAAACAACAATGCATAAATAACAAACAACGGTGCAGAAGTAACACAAGTACAAAGTAAATGCTCCAAGTGTGCATAAAATAATTTTCATAAACACCCCAATTTGTGGTCTTTATGCTCTAATCTAGTAATTATAATGCTCTACAAAATCTTGGATCCTTTGTTTCCGGTGTTACAATGCTATTTGTAGGAAAATTTAGGTTCCGAAAGTGCCTTTAAATGTGCAGAATTCGTGTGAAATCGGTTTGGAATCGTGGAGGTAACAATTACTAAAATTATGGAAAATTGAGTCTCGGTGTCTGGGTGCATGACGCCCAACCCGTCATGATGTGCTAATGATGGATCTTGATCGTGGGTCCATGACGGGCATCAACGTATCTAACGACCTTCCCATCATGGTCTTCATACATGCGTTATTCTCTTTCCTTCTTTTTGGCTGACAGGGTGTCTGATGAGAATGCATGACGTGCGTCATACCATATGTACCCGTCACAATAGTCAGAAACTTGCCTTTTGTGCCATTTTCTCTGTTTTGCATTGTTTTTCATCGTACGCGTTTCTGTAGGGTGCGATTTTTGTCGGTGACGCAACCACCTTACCGCAATGGTTGGAATTGGGTGCTACTTTCCGATTTCTTATTTTTCCTATGAAGCTGGAAAGGAAAGGGAAGATATCTAAACTTAACCTTGCACGCCAATCTTTTCTTTAACCAATGCTAAGAGATTGGGGGGCCCAGGGTCATGTCAAACAAAGGGAAGTTGTCAATTACCCAGCGTATATATGGTTATCCATAGATTCTTTGGCATGTTCTTCTATCATCTACTTACTGGTGTTTATCTATCATAAATTGGGAAAGTTTCTCCTTTGGGAATGTTGAGAGAGTATTTTTGTTGTTTTCGGGTTTTTCGATGTTTTTGGTAAGGTACTGGACCTAAAGTTTTTGATTTGTGTGCTCGCTAAGATTTCGCAATCTGATGCCTACGTATTCCCGTAACGATAACAGGGAAATCAGAGCAATCGTAGTTCCTCCTATTCTATGGGAGGAAAAAGATGTTTGGTGTCTTTTTCAAAGCCCAAGATTGAAGCTATTTGAGTATTTTTGTCTTGTTCAAAGCCCAAGATTGAAGCTAATTGAGTATTTTGTGTCTTGTTCAAAGCCCAAGATTGAAGCTAATTGAGTATTTTGTGTCTTGTTCAAAGCCCAAGATTGAAGTTAGATGGTTTGATTGAGAGATAATTTGTCATCTGTAAAGGGAGATATCTCATCTATTTATCACAGTTATTGGGTAACTGATTATAGAGGAGAATTACTTTAACTAGAATGTAAGGGATCCAGCAATGCCATAATTTCCTTTATAAGAGATTTGTCCTGAAGGAGAAAACTTTAACTCAATGTAGAGCAATGCCATTTTTTCCTTAGGAATCTTTACATGCTAAGAGAGGGACATGGGTTTGGATGTAAATAATCCAGAGGCTTGCCACTTATAGCAATTATATGAAAGAGGAAGTTTACCAGGATAAAAGAGGGACCAAAACTTGGATTTTTTAATCAACAAGTGTGCCACTTACAACAATTATCTGGGATTAGGGTTTTTTGATTGTCTGTTTTGATGTGTGATGTACAGAGAAATGTCTTCCTACAGAGAGAGATTTTGACTTACTTTGAGGGGATGATGGTTTTTATGTGCCTTGATCAAAGCCCAAGGTTGACTATACTAGGGAGTTCTATATCTGTCTTGTACAAAGCCCAAGATTAAGGCTGAAAAGAGTTGACTTTTTTTAGAGAAAGTTTTGTCTGTCTTGTACAAAGCCCAAGATTAAGGCTAAAAGAATTGACTCCATTGGGGAGGGGTTTTATCTGTCTTGTACAAAGCCCAAGATTGAGGCTAACAGTTATTGACTCAGCTGGAGAATATTTTACCTATCTTGTACAAAGCCCAAGATTGAGGCTAAAACTGCTGAGGGAAAATCATTATACAAAGCCTAAGAGGAGGCTGGTAGGGGAATTTCTTATATGAAGCCTAAGAGGATGCTAAATTCTGCTGAGGATTATTGAGATCGAGAGACAGGTCCAAATCGGGGAAATAACTCTTGCTGATGAATGGAGAAGAGTTGAAATATCAGATGCCTTGAGGTTCTGATTGAGGGTTAATTGATAGTAAATTGAGCCTAGCTGGGGAATTTAGAATGAAAGTTTAAAGATTGAGTTTTAATCTATGGAGGTTTCAAACTCTGGTGGTGATTGATGAAATGATCAGGGTTTTTTTTGTGGTTTTAGGAAACTTGAGGGTTTCCCTGAGATCCAAGGGGCGATGAGACTTTCCAAGTCTACTGGTATGAAAAGGTTTATCTTTGTATGATGCCCAAGAGGAGGCTGATGTTTTAAGGGATGAGAATCAACCCTAAACTGGTCTGATGTTTTGACTCTTTGGAAGATTGAACTAGGAAAAGATGACTAAGTTATGTCTTATACCTGTAGGAGGTCTTTGGGTCCTTGTACTAAGCCCAAGAGGAGGCTGAGAACTTCTAAGAAGCATGTGGGTCCTTGTACAAAGCCCAAGAGGAGGTTGGGGATGCTTTTAGGAAGCTTGTGGGTCCAAACCTGAGGAAAGTTCAAGAAAGGTTTCACCGAGAATAATCCTTTGTTTAGTGAACAGTTCCAGGGTTTGAAGAAATTCAAAAGAGGTTTCACCGAGAATTAATCCTCTTTGGGGAAATGAATTTCTTGTACAAATTTCTAAGTAGTGACAGCCTTGAGAAAAGTTTCACCAGGAATAATGCCTTTCTCTGTTCCATATTGTATAAACCCAAGAGGAGGCAAAATTGTATCCGGAATTTCCTATGGGGGAACTAGTTTTGACTGTGTTAAAAGAGTAACCACTGGTTTGATCTAAAACTAGACCTAATTGCTAGGGAAAACTCTAAGCAAGTATATACAGGCATATATATATACAGATGAAATATATAAACCAGTATGTAAAAAAAATAGTAGAACTTATAGGTGTGCAAGCTCCAATATTGTAACCACAGCTGTATGGTTAGTTATTCAAGAAATTGAAGAAAGTATTGATAACACTTTGAATTTGAATCGAAATAAAAAAAAAAGAAAGTTGTTTTAAAAGGAAGTTTGGGGCTTATACTATATTAGAGGCCCAGATGAATTCTTTTGAAAAGGCGACGATCGCGTCATGGTTTTGAAAACCACATAGGGACTTATATAATGACTGAGGCCCAAATTTATTGTATTTTACAAGAAGGATGGGTCTTACACTCTATTAGAGGCCCAAATTTTTTTTTTGAAGAAAGAAATATGGGACTTACAACACAAGGGAGAGGCCCAAATGATTTTTGTATTGAAAACGGCGATCGCGCCGAGATTTTTTTAAAATCGTATCGGGACATATACAATAACTGAGGCCCAAAAAAGTTTGTTTACAAAGGGATGGGACTTACACTCTATCAAGAGGCCTAAGAGTTTTCAAAAGAAGAGAGAATGAGACTTATAGCTCAGGGAGAGGCCCAGATGAAAAACAGTGACGCGTCATCGTTTTGAAAATCGTATCGGGTCTTAAACAATGATTGAGGCCCGAAAAAGTTTGTATGTGACAATGGATGGGTCTTACACTCTATTAGAGGCCCAAAAGTGTTTTGAAAAATGTTTGTGAGGGTGAATATAATCAAAACCCTAATTTGATTGAAAAATGCATCATAAAACATGTGTGAGAAATAAGTTGTGATCTTGGATAAATGTTCGAAAAATCATGTTTTATCCATTTTAAAATCATTTGAATTTTGACAACTCAAGAGAAAAATTTATTTTAAAATGTTTAAAAATAATTAAAAAGGAATTCTTTTTAAAAATTAAAAATATATTAAATAAATAATATATTTTTGATTTTTTTTGTAGAATAAAATACTTTAACATTTTTATGACTTTTTAAAAAAAACCAATAAAAAATGATAAAAAATGAGAGACAAATTAATTTTTCAAATCATTTAAGAAAATAATATGAAAAAAAAATGAAATTGGACAAGTGATAAAAATTTTTCATGGGTGGGGATTGAACCCACGACCTCTCACCCACACACAAGCAAAACACGCCCTTGCCAACTAAGCCAGCGTGTGCTGGTGATATTGAAATGCAACCAACACATAATAAATGATACATGCGTGGTAAATTCAAAAATTCGCGTGAAGAACTTCATCTTCAACCTCTAGTCGGATTTGCAAAATCCATGCTATCTCACTCAATACGTAATGATATGGGATGATGTGAACATGAAAATCACTCGTTTTTAAACAAGGAACATGATGGTGGTAATTAATTTCGTTTATTTTAATTATAGGGGAAGTTATTATGTGATGATCATATGAACCCTAAAAAATGCAAAAAAACTATATGAAATCCTATAGACATAAGATAAACAGCAATTGTTTGAGGGTTAATGATCTATGAACATCCAGAAACATGTTGGTAACTTGAAACAACATTTATGATGCATGTAGCATGGAGTTTGAAAGTTCAAGGCTTACCTCTGCAAGAAGGAATCGAATTCTATTGTAGAGGTGTTACAGAAGTGAAACAATGATCTGGATAGCTTCCTTAGGCCTCAAGGATTATGTTGCAACCTTTAGAATGTTTTGAAACTCTTTGGATAAGGTGGCTCAAATCTGACTGCAGTTGGACCAAGTGAGAAATGGAGATGGTGATCCTGATGTTTTAGAAGTGTGAGGAGTGTTTGATCAGCTCATATATGATGTATGGGATGTGTTAGAACAATTGGTTATGATGGAATGGCTCTCTAATGAAAAATTCGATAGTGACTTGCAAATGAAGGCATTTCTGGGGTGAGAGAGAGAGATTTTGAGTAAGGCCAATGTTCTGAGGCTTTGGTGTACTCAAACTGATCACTATTGATGTCTATTTATAGTGCAACAAGTTTGTTTTGGCATCAATAGTGAATGGAGGCTCGGACAGTCCCTTGGCCAATGGTGATCAAATGGAATCTCAAGTCTCCTCTTGCCATTGACTTGAGGTTAGGGCACAGGCTATGAGTCCTTTGATTCAGATATAAGGCTTGACTCATCTTGGATAACATTGTCTTGATGCATGCCAACTCTATACACTCATTCAATGCTTCTTGACAAATTTGAATATTTTTAGTGAGAATCTTGAATGTCCACATGCCTAAATGATAGCTCTTGGACTTGTGTGGCTTGTGGATCAGAGATACTTGCTTGGATGAGGTTCTCATATGTTTTCAGAAGTGTGAGAAGGCTTAAGTTTGCACAATTTGGCCAGCTCGAGCAAAAATGCACAAAAATGCCTTGAACAAGACA
This sequence comes from Lathyrus tuberosus, assembly GCA_022829125.1. NCBI lineage: Eukaryota > Viridiplantae > Streptophyta > Magnoliopsida > Fabales > Fabaceae > Lathyrus > Lathyrus tuberosus. The sequence continues at coordinate 3,591,114 of JALAZF010000540.1, forward strand.
GTTTGAAAGTGTCTTTTTGGGATGATCATATCTCCTTGCTCAGATCGATTTATGGAAAGCTCATGTACTTTTTAGAAAGCCCTCATATGGTACAATTCATGTGTGGTTATAGTTTATTTTGAAACTATTTGAATCCAATTGAAAAATCCTCATGAACATTGATGTTCAATGCTGAAATTAAGACAATTTTTTACTAAGTGTTAAATCTTTGATTTTTCACCACGTTGATCCATCCACAACCAAAAATCCATGAAGAATTAGAGTTTTATGTAGTTGAAGCTTTTGTAGAATGTAGGAAGACCTACAAATCAGGCTTTGGATCACTCAAAATGGCTAGTTGGATCAAAAGTTACGGTCCTTGGAAGTTGGTACCAAAACCATCCAAATTTAGTAACTTGGAAAAATTCTAAAATTTTTTAAGGTTACCCCTTTTACAAGTTTTCATACCCCAAATTTTGACCACCAGGATTTCCCATCATTATGCAAATCATCATAACAATATGGATGAACCATCATGCCTTATCAATCTCCTCAAAGATGGTTGAGCATTCAGTACAATCAAAGATTAGGGCTTTGAGCCCTCTTAGAGCATTTAGACAAGGATCAATCAAGAATTGACATGATATTCAACTTGTCTAACCTCTCAAACACTCACAATGGATCAAGAGGACTACCACATCAAGAATGAAGCACCAGATTGCAGCATTCCAAATGGATCAAGCCTCAGGATCGCCAGTGTTACCAAATTAGGTTTTTCGTCAACCAAGGCCTCCAGATGAAAAATTTTATCTAGACATCAGCCAATGCCTCAATGTATGGCCCTATAAGCTTAAAAGGATCTCAAGAGCACACCCACAATGGAAAAATCACCTTGACGGTCCATCTATCAAAAAATCAGGAATTAGGGTTTTGACCTAATTCAACCCTTTGAGTTAACTTGTGAAGTGAGGTCTTGAAGCTTCAAAATGGACTTCAAAGACCTCAAATTCATCATATTGAAATATTTACAAGATTTGATTGACTCAAAGAGCTCAAATCATAAGACACAAGAAATCAAGACCATCTGATCACAAATTAGGGTTTCTGATGAAAAAAGTCAACCCTACCCTTGACTGTTGACCTACCCTTGATCCCAAACCTTGGGGAGGGGTCCAAGACATTCTAAAATACCCTTGGAGGTCATCGATGAAGTTTAATTGAGCCCAAGGATTGATTTCACAACGGGATCACAAAGTCAAAATTTCATCTATTGAAAAAGTCAACTGTACAAAAATCCAAGTTTGACTTTTTGGATTTTTTGTCAACCAAGGTTCCTTAACCCTAAAACAATGTTAATATGTGATTTGAATCATCATTCATCAAGAAAAACCAAAGAAAATGAGTTAACTTGTTAAAAGGGTAACCATAAAAAACTTAGAATTTTTCTAAGTTATGGAACAAAGTGGCTAGGGTACCAGTTTCCAAGGACCATAACTTGAGATCCAAGTAACCATTTTGGATGGTCCAAAGCTGGAATTGTAGCTCTCATTACATACTTCAAAAGTGTTAACTACATCTCATTCCAATTCTTCATGGATTTTTAGTTATGGAGTGATCAAAATGGCTAAAAAACATGAAAATGACATTTTTCCAACACTTAGTGAAATTTTCACTAAGTCAGAATCTGCCTTACTTTTTCCAAAATGTAGGGACATTTTTCACCTTGATCCAAGTCAAACCAATCCTAGGGGTGAACCTTAAAGTTAAAGTATGCCATAAGGGCTTTCCAACAAGTACTAGATAATCTCCAAACTCAATTTGAGCAGGGAGATACAACCCTTGAAACATGGCGTCATGAACTGGTTTTACAAGGCAGAATTGTGCATATTTGCTCGATTTGTCCAAATCTAATAACTCCAAGCCTTGTCATCAATTTGGACACATCATAGGATCAAATCCAAGGGGAATGAAATTATCTCCAAGCCTCCCAAGTCCAAGAATCTACAAGTAGCCCTAACAAACCTAAAAAGGCTAAAAAGTGGCAAGACTCCAATTTTGTTTCCAAGCCTATAAAGGATGCACCAAGGTGGCATGAACTGAGCCTATTCCAACTGAATTCAGTCAAGACTTATCCATGAACTAAGAGACCATAGGCCTGTGCTCTAACCTCATAATCATGTATGGAGTGATAACCCTCAATCAATTGCCATGAATCAATTGTGTATGGAATTTCATGGTGTTCATGCTGAAATTAGGGTTCTTGAGGTTTTCTTCTGATTTCTCACTCAATACTCAAAATAAATGCAATTAATCTATATGGTTATGATCCTTGTTCAAAAACAAACAAGATTGGTACTTGAATCGTGCAAAACCATTGAGGAATCATGGAGAAAAGTGAGAAAATGCAACTCTGCAGAATAAGGGCACGCGGGCAAGAACTTGGTGTTCTTGGCGCCCTTTTTCAAATTTTTGAATATTTGAATATTTTGATATTTTTGTTAATTGATTCAAAAATTAATTTCTCTCTGAATATTTATGTTTTTGAATTGATTCTTTTTCTCAAAATTCACTAAAATGTTTAACTATTTTATTTTACAAAAAAAATCCAATTTATATTATTTATTTAATATAGTAAGAATTTTTGTAATTAATTTCATTTTAATTGTTTTTAAACATTTTAAAATGGAATTCCCACTTTGATTTTTCAAAACCAATTGAATTCCAAACTCTCATGTAATTGAACATGATTTTTCAAAATATTTTTCAAAGTGTACAACTTATTTTTGAATATATTTGGTATTTTATATCATTTTTTTCATTTAATATCCTTTGAAAAATAACATTTTTATTTAAAATTAGGGTTTTCTCTTGATTTTAAATTTTCAAACACTTTTGGGCCTCTAATAGAGTGTAAGACCCAATCCCTTTTTAACCAAAACCATTTTGGGCCGAAGACATTGTATAAGTCCCACTGTATTTTCAAAAAACTCTCAGCGCGATCGCCAGTTCAAAATCAAATCACCTAGGCCTCCCCTCGTAATGTAAGTCCCATCTATCTTTTTCAAAACAACCTTGTGCCTCTCCTTGAGTTGTAAGACCCAACCCTTTTGTAAGTAAACCTTTTTGGACCTCAATCGTTGTATAAGTCCCGATACGATCTTCAAAACAACGGTGCGATCACTGTTAAACGTTGGGCCTCTCTTTGAGTATAAGCCCCAACAATCATTTCAAAAACAACTTCTCTTTTGATTTAGATTCAAATATACAGTTGTTATCAAAACTTTCTTTAATTTCTTTAAACAACTAACAATACAGCATGGAAGCTTGCTCACCTGTAAGTTTTTATCAGATTTCATTTAATTTCTTTCATATATATATATATATAACTGTATTGTGGGAAGCTGCTCCTCTGTAAGTCCTTCTTTCATATCCTTTTAAATACTCATCATATATCAACTGTATATATACAAGTATAGTTATTTAGAGTTTTCCCCGACAACTAGGTCTAGAACTATGTAAAGCCAGTTGGTCACTCTTTAAATACAGTCAAAACTAGATCCCCGTAAGATTTCCAGATATAGTCTTGCCTTCTCTTGGGCTTAAACAATATGGAACAAAGTGAAAGGCAGTATTCTTGGTGAACCTTTTCTCAGGCTGTCACTATTAGAACTTTTCAAAGAAATTCAGTTTCCCCAGAGAGGATTAATTCCCGGTGAAACTTCTCTTGAATTTCTTCAAACCCTAGAACTGTTCATTAAAGAAATGATTATTCTCGGTGAAACTTTTCTTGAACTCTTCTTAAGTTTGGGACCCACAGGCTTCCTAAAAGCATCCTCGCCTCCTCTTGGGCTTTGTACAAGGGCCCTTCGGCTTCTTAGAAGTTCTCATGCCTTCTCTTGGGCTTAATACAAGGACCCTGAAGACCTCTTAAAGGTATAAGACAGAACTTAGTCATCTTTTGCTAGAGCAGTCTTTCCAGTGTCAAATCTCAGACCAATTTAGGGTTAATTCTCATCCCTTAAAAAATACCTGCCTCCTCTTGGGCATAATACAAAGATAAACTCTTCCACACCAGTATACTTGGACAGTCTAAATCTTTTCTTGAGTCTCTAAGATATTCTCAAGTTCCCTACAAACATAGGAGAAACCCTGATCATTCTGGATCAATCTCCAGTAGATCTAAAACCCAGTCTCTCTCCTAAAAATCCCCCAACCAGGGTCAGTTTATCCTCAGTATAACACTATCAGAACCTCAAGGCAACTGATATCTCAACTCTTCTGTAACCCTTGGCAAGAGTTGATTCCCCATTTGGATCTGCCTCGGGATCTCAATAATCCCCAGCAGAAGATATCCTCCTCTTAGGCTTTGTATAATGATCCTTCCTCAGCAAAGCTAGCATCCTCTTGGGCTTTGTACAATGATTCTCCCCAGTGGAGCTAACCTTTTCAGACTCTCTTGTTGAGTCAATCACCTTTTTCAGACTCTCTTGTTGAGTCAATCACTCTCTTGTTGAGTTCACCATTTTAGCCTCAATCATGGGCTTTGTACAGGACATATAAAAAAACTCTCTTGTTGAGTCAATCTTTTCCAGCCTCCTTGTAGGCTCGGTATAAGGATTTCCCCTAGCAGAAGTTAGCCTCCTCTTAGGCTTTGTAAAATGATTTCTCCAGCTTGTTCAGCCACAATCCTGGGCCACGTACAAGATAGATAAAAGCACTATCTTGTTGTGTCAAACCCTTTTTTTCCTCAATATCGGGCATTGTACAAGACATAAATCTTCTTAACCTTCTCTTAAGCTCGAGACAAATTTCTTCCCCAGCGGAGTCAAATCCTCCCAGCCTTCCTTTAGGCTTTGAGAATTAAATTTCCTAAGCTGAGTCAAAGTTATTTCAGCCTCAATCTTGGGCTTTGTACAAGACATATAATACTCTCCCGTAGAGTCAAACTCATTTCATCCTCTATCTTGGGCTTTTTACGAGATACCTAAAATAGCCTTAACCGAGTCAGTAAAGTCTTCGTTCAGCCTCAAATCTTGGGCATTGTACAAGACAGATAAAGATTTCTTTCCCACTGAATCAGTTTCTTTTCAGCCTCAATCTTGGGTTTTGTACAAGACACATACAAACCCTCCCCGGCGAAGTCAAACTTTTAGCCTCCTCTTAAGCTTTGTATAATGATATCCCCAAAAGAGTCAGTCTCTTTTAGCCTCAATCTTGGGCTTTGTATAAGACATATAGAAAGACTCTCTTGTTGAGTCAGTCTTTTCCAGCCTCCTCTTAGGCTTTGTATAGGGACTTCCCTAGTGGAGTCAATCAACCTCTTAGCTTCAACCTTAGGCTTTGATCAAGGCACACAAAAATCAACATCCCCTCAGAGGAAATCAAAATCTCTCTGTAGGAAGTCACTTCTCTGTTTATCACTCATCAAAACAGACATTCAAAACAAACCCTAATCCGAAATAACTGCTATAAGTGGCACAATTGTTGATTCAAATATCCAGGCTGTCGTCCATCTTTTATCCTGGTAAACCCTTTCTTTCATCAAATTGCTGTAAGTGGCAAGCCTCTAGATTATTTACATCCATGCCAATGTCCCTCTCTTAGCATGAGAAATTCCTAACGAAAAATGGCATGGCTCTAAACTGAGTTAAAGTTTTCCCCTTTAGGACAAATCCCCTATAAAGGAAATTATGGCATTGCTGGATTCACATATACCAGTTAAAGTAACCCTCCTTTATAAAAAGTCACCCAATCGTTGTGATAAACAGACAAGATGTCTGCCCATTAATATGACAAGTTCTCTCTCAGTTAAACCTTTTAGCTTCAATCTTGGGCTTCGAACAAGACACAAATACTCAACCTTTTAGCTTCAATCTTGGGCTTTGAACAAGACACCAAAATATCTTTTTTCCTCCAATAGATTAGGAGGAACTACGATTGCTCTGATTTCCATGTTTTTTTTAAACGGGAATACGTAGGCATAAGATTGTGAAATCTTACCGAGCATACTAATAAAAAACTCTAGATCCAGTACCTTCATATCAATCAAAACTTAGGTCCAGTACCTTACCAAAAACATCAGCAAAACCCGAACATCAACAAAAACTCACTCTCTCTATCATACTTTCCCAAGAAACTTTCCCAACCCATTAACGGATAAACACCATCAATTACAAAGCAGAACCTAAAGCTAACATCCAGTGGATAACCACATATAAGATGGGTAATTGAAAACTCCCCATTGTATAACCTGACCCCGAACTCCCCAAATCTCTTTAAGCATTTGTTCAGTTAAACATTCGCGTGCAAGGTTAGTTTTAGATAGCCTCCCTTTCCCTTCTAGCTTCATGGGATAAATAAGAAATCAGAAAGTAGCAACCCCCTCCTCTTCATTGAGGAGAAAACCCAAATTCCGCGATAAGGTGGTCGTGTCACCGACAAAAATCTGCTGGGGAGTCACATAAATATTTGTTTTACCTTATTCATCATCGTCCCCATTTTCCACAGTAAAATGGCGACTCTTCTGGGGACGTCTTTGATCTGTTTAAGACTATAGACTAGGATTCTTAAGAGAAAAGTCAATGGTACCTTTGACTTTTGACCAGGACATGCTCCCAAACCTTGGGACATGATTCAATACACCCTACAACACCTATGGAATACATCTATTAAGTTTGATTTAGGTCAAGGACTTGATTTCATAGAGGACCGCGCAGTTTAAAATTCATCTGAAAAAAGTCAACTGTACAAAAAGTCAAAGTTTGACATTTGGATTTTTTTTGGTCAAACAAGGTTCCTTAACCCTAAAACAATGTTAATATGTGATTTGAATCATCATTCATCGCGAAAAACCAAAGAAAATGAGTTAACTTGCAAAAGAGGTAACCATAAAAAACTTAGAATTTTTCTAAGTTATGAGACAAAGTGGTTAGGGTACCAACTTCCAAGGATCATAACTTGAGAACCAAGCAACCATTTTGGATGATCCAAAGATGGATTTTTAGCTCTCATGGCATAATTTAAAAGTATCAACTACACCTCATTCCAATTCCAACACTTAGTGAAATTTTCACTAAGTCAGAATCTGTCTTGGCTTTTTTCAAAATGTAGGGGCATTTTTCACTTGGATCCAAAAACTTTCAAGACAAACTATGATCACACATGTGTTGTATCATATGAGAGCTTTCCAAAATGACCAAGAACTCCATCAAACTCCACTTGAGCTAGGAGTTATGACAGCTGCAACATGCCTTGCTGCAAACTGTCTTGGCAAGGTAGATTTGTGCACAAGGGCTCGATTTGTCTAAATTGTGCAATAACAAGCATGGTTATCCATCTGCATACCTCAAGGGGGAACAACCAAGGGACAAACACTGATTCATCAGCCTCCAAAGTCCCAAAATCTACAAGTAGCATGCCAAACCTAAAAAGGCTAAAGATGCTTCAAGACTCCAATTTTGTTTTGGAACATTTAATGGATGCTTAGAGGTGGCATGTATCAGAGCAAGAATGAACACTTCAGTCAAGCCTTATCCTTGAATCAAAGAACCATAAGCCTGTGCTCTAATCTCAAGTCAATGGCTAGAGGAGACTTGAGATTCCATTTGATCACAATTGGCCACTGGCTTGTACTAGTTGCCATTCCCTATTCCTTGCAAAAAAAACTTGTTCTACTATAAATAGACCTCAATTGTGATCAGTTTGAGTACACCAAAGCACCCAAACTGATGCTTTCCTCAAACTCTCCTCTTTGACTCCAAATTTTCCTTCTAAAGCAAGTCACTATCGGGTTTTGAGTTTGAGAGCAATTCCAACCAAACCAATCACACACACACACACACCTCACATATAACATATAGAAGTGATCCAAACTCTCACATAACATCTGGAACATCAGAATCACAAAATCACCAGCCATATGCACAAGCTTTTGACAAATTTGCAGTTGAGGTGCCAAATCCAGTTCCATCTCAATTCAATCCATTCCAAGCATTCAGACACACTCCATAGCACCTAGGGAAGTTGTCCACATCATTGGAACTAAGCAGTAACACCTCCAACTTAAAACACGATCACTAACTGCAAGAGGTAAGCCTCAACTTGGTCATCTCATGATTCAAGCATATTTCCTCGCACAATAATGTTGCCATATGTTCATAATCATGTATGGAGTGTTTCCCCTCAATTCATTGCTTTGTTTGGACCGTGTATCAAATTTCTGAGCCTTCATGCAGAAATTAGGGTTCTTGAGGTTTCTCTTTGATTTCTTATTCCATGCTTAAAATAAATGAAATTAAAGACCATAGACATGACCGTGAGGTGAAAACGAGTAGATTGATATGTAGTTTGTGTGATTTCATCAAGTATTCAGTGTGATTGATGAGAAAATGCAAAATCAGCCAAGAACAGGGACGCGGGCAAAACCAAGGTGTTCTTGGCGCCTTTTTTCAAATATTTGAATATTTGAATTTTGTGATTTTATTTAATTGATTCAAAAATTAATTTCACTCTGAATTTAAATGATTTTGAGTTGGTTCTTTTTTTAATAATTCACAAAAATGTTAAATATTTTATTTTACAAAAATTTCCCAAAAATATTATTTATTTCATATACTTAATATTTTTGCAAAGAATTAATTTTTATTTTTTTTTAACATTTAAAATATTTTTTCCTTCTTGATTTTCTAAATTTAAATGATTTTCAATCATTTTGTGGGTAGAAACATGATTTTTGAAACATTGATCCAAGATCACCACTCATTTTTCACATGTTTTCAATAATTTTAATTAATTTTTAAACAAAATTAATTCCATTTTAGACAAAATTAGGGTTTTGATTAATTCCACCCTAACAAATCTTTTTCAAACACTCTTGGGCCTCTAATAGAGTGTAAGACCCAATCCCTATTTGAAACCAAAATAGTTTGGGCCTCATCCATTGTATATGACCCACTGAGTTTTCAAAAATCTCGGCGCGATCACCAGTTTAAAATAAATCCACTTGGGCCTCTCCTTGAGTTGTAAGCCCCATTCTTTTTCTTAAAATCACTCTTGGGCCTCTAATAGAGTTTAAGACCCAATCCTTTGTACATAACCCCTTGTGGGCCTCACTTATTGTATAAGTCCCTCTGTACATTTTCAAAGCAGCGGTGCAATCGTCGCCCTTTTTTTACGAAATAATATGGGCCTACCCTCGTGTTGTAAGTCCCATTTCTTTTCTTTTAAAACATCCTTAGGCCTCTAATAGAGTGTAAGACCCATTCCTTGTAAATAAGATACCTTGTTGGGCCTCAGATATTGTATAAGACCCACTGTGTTTTCCAAAACCTCGGCGCGATCGCCGTTTTCAAACAAACCATCTGGGCCTACCCTCGTGTTGTATGTCCCATCTTTCTTTTTCAAAATAGTCTTTGGGCCTCTAATAGAGTGTAAGACCCAACCCCTTTGTACAGAAACTTTTGGGCCTCAGACGTTGTATAAGTCCCAGTACAATCTTTTCAAAACAACTTCCCTTTTGATTTAGATTCAAATATACAGTTGTTATCAAAACTTTCTTTAATTTCTTTGAAAAACAAACAAGACAGCATGGAAGCTTGCTCACCTGTAAGTTTTATCCGCTTTCATTTACTTTCTTTGATATATATAATTGTATTGTGGGAAGCTGCGCATCGTTAGTTTTCTTTCATTCTTTTAAATGCATGTTAAATATATATAACTGTATTGTGGGAAGCTGCGCATGGTCAGTCTTCTTTCATACTCCTTTACATACTTGTCATATATCAACTGTATATATACTAGTACAGTTATTTAGAGTTTTCCCCGGTAACTAGGTCTAGAACTAGGTAAAGCCCATTTGGTCACTCTTAAATACTGTCAAAACTAGATCCCCATAGGATTTACAAATATAGTCTTCCCTTCTCTTGGGGTTAAACAATATGGAACAAAGAGAAAGGCAGTATTCCTCGTGAACCTTTTCTCAGGCTGTCACCCCTAGAAATTGTCAAAGAAGTTCTACTCCCCAGAGTAGATCTATTCTCGGTGAATAGAATCTCTTGAGCTTCTTCAAACTTCAGAACTTTCACTAAATGATCTATTCTCAGTGATTAGAATTTCTTGAACTTTTCTTGGTTTGGGACCCACAGGCTTTCAAAAAGCATCCCCGCCTCCTCTTGGGCTTTGTACAAGGACCCGTCGGCTTCTTAAAAGTTCTCATGCCTTCTCTTGGGCTTCGTACAAGGACCCTCACGACCTCTTAGAGGTATAGGACAGAACTTAGTCATCCTTTGCTAGAGTTGTCTTTCTAAAAGGTGACACAAAAACCCTCAGACCAATTTTAGGGTTGATACTCATCCCTTAAACGAATCGGCCTCCTCTTGGGCGTTGTACAAAGATAGACCACACTAATAGACTTGGACAGTCTAAATCCCCTCTTGAGTCTCAAAGACATTCTCAAGTTCCCTACAAATATAGGGAGAAACCCCGGATTCTGGATTAATCTCCAGCAGAGTTAAAACATGTAGTTTCTAAAACCAAGTCTCTCTCCTAAAATTCACCAGCCAGGGTCAGTTTATCATTAGATAACATTATCTCAAATCAGAACCTCAAGGTGTCTGATCCATCAACTCTTCTGTAACCCTCAGCAAGAGTTGATTCCCCATTTAGACCTGCCTAGGGATCTCAATAAATCCTTGTAGAAGATAGCCTCCTCTTAGGCTTTGTATAATTATCCTTTCCTCAGGAAAATCAGCCTCCTCTTAGGCTTTGTATAATGATTCTCCCCAACGGAGCTAACCTTTTCAGACTCTTTTGTTGAGTCAACCACTTTTTAGACTCTCTTGTTGAGTCAATTACTTTTCAGACTCTCTTGTTGAGTCAATTACTTTTCAGACTCTCTTATTGAGTCAATCACCTTTTCAAACACTCTTGCTGAGTCAATCACTCTCATAGAATGTCTTGTTGAGTCCATCACCTTTTTGTACTCTCTTGTTAAGTCAACCCTTCTTAGCCTCAATCTCGGGCTTCGTACGAGACAGATAAAAAACACTCTCTTGTTGAGTCAACCATTTTTTAGCCTCAATCTTGGGCTTTGTACGAGACAGATAAAATCACTCTCTTCTTGAGTCAAACCCTTTTAGCCTCAATCTCGGGCTTTGTACAAGACACATAGAACACTTTCCCCAGAAAAGTCAAACTTATAGCCTCCTCTTAGGCTTCAAATAATGATATCCCCAAAGAGTCAGTCTATTTTAGCCTCCGTCTTGGGCTTTGTACAAGACACCAATATATCCATTCTCTTGTTGAGTTGGTCTCATACAACCTCCTCTTAGGCTTTGTATAAGGACTTCCCTAGTGGAGTCAATCAACCTCTTAGCTTCAACCTTAGGTTTTGATCAAGGCACACAAAAATCAACAATCCCTCTTTAGAGATGACAAATTCTCTTTCAGTCAACCTTTTAGCTTCAATCTTGGGCTTTGAACAAGACACAAATACTCCTTTTAGCCTCTGTCTTGGGCTTTGAACAAGACACCAAAACATCTTTTTCCTCCCTTAGAATAGGGGGAATTACGATTACTCTGATTTCCCCGTTTCGTTTAAACGGGAATACATAGGCATAAAATTGCGAAATCTTAGCGAGCATACTAATCAAAAACTCTAGGTCCAATACCTTCATATATCAATCAAAACTTAGGTCCAGCACCTTCCTAAAAACATCAACAAAAACTCACTCACTCATACTTCCCAAGAAACTTTCCCCAACCCATTAACAGATAAACACCACCAAGTACAAAGCAAAACCTAAAGCTAATATCCTGTGGATAACCACATATAGGATGGGTGTAACACCTCAAAATTTGCCCTCATGTTTTAGCTTCAGATGACTTATGTTTCATTGCATTCTTTGCATTATCATCTTTGCATATCATTGGCCTTAGCATGTGATCAAGGTATCTAAATCCAATCCAATGAGCCTTGAGCCTCAAGAGATCTTAAGAGATTCATCACTCTATCATATGATCAAGCTTGACAAGAAATTTCAAGTGAATCACATTCTCCTAACCAGTGCTAAATTAGGGTTTTGGGATTCTTGAGTATAACACCCCAATGGGCAAGATCTTTGAGCTTTTATCATCTCCAAATGGAATATCTCATCATTGTTTGAGAGGATACACATCGTACTCAGAGGAATATAGATTTGGTTGATGTGTTAATTCTTCCTAGACTGAATTTTGTGATTTTATTTAATTGATTCAAAAATTAATTTCACTCTGAATATAAATGATTTTGAGTTGGTTCTTTTTTTAATAATTCACAAAAATGTTAAATATTTTATTTTACAAAAATTTCCCAAAAATATTATTTATTTCATATACTTAATATTTTTGCAAAGAATTAAGTTTTATTTTTTTTTAACATTTAAAATATTTTTTCCTTCTTGATTTTCTAAATTTAAATGATTTTCAATCATTTTGTGGGTAGAAACATGATTTTTGAAACATTGATCCAAGATCACCACTCATTTTTCACATGTTTTCAATAATTTTAATTAATTTTTAAACAAAATTAATTCCATTTTAGACAAAATTAGGGTTTTGATTAATTCCACCCTAACAAATCTTTTTCAAACACTCTTGGGCCTCTAATAGAGTGTAAGACCCAATCCCTCTTTGAAACCAAAATAGTTTGGGCCTCATCCATTGTATATGACACACTGAGTTTTCAAAAATCTCGGCGCGATCACCAGTTTAAAATAAATCCACTTGGGCCTCTCCTTGAGTTGTAAGCCCCATTCTTTTTCTTAAAATCACTCTTGGGCCTCTAATAGAGTTTAAGACCCAATCCTTTGTACATAACCCCTTGTGGGCCTCACTTATTGTATAAGTCCCTCTGTACATTTTCAAAGCAGCGCTGCAATCGTCGCCCTTTTTTTACGAAATAATGTGGGCCTACCCTCGTGTTGTAAGTCCCATTTCTTTTCTTTTAAAACATCCTTAGGCCTCTAATAGAGTGTAAGACCCATTCCTTGTAAATAAGATACCTTGTTGGGCCTCAGATATTGTATAAGACCCACTGTGTTTTCCAAAACCTCGGCGCGATCGCCGTTTTCAAACAAACCATCTGGGCCTACCCTCGTGTTGTATGTCCCATCTTTCTTTTTCAAAATAGTCTTTGGGCCTCTAATAGAGTGTAAGACCCAACCCCTTTGTACAGAAACTTTTGGGCCTCAGACGTTGTATAAGTCCCAGTACAATCTTTTCAAAACAACTTCCCTTTTGATTTAGATTCAAATATACAGTTGTTATCAAAACTTTCTTTAATTTCTTTGAAAAACAAACAAGACAGCATGGAAGCTTGCTCACCTGTAAGTTTTATCCGCTTTCATTTACTTTCTTAGATATATATAATTGTATTGTGGGAAGCTGCGCATCGTTAGTTTTCTTTCATTCTTTTAAATGCATGTTAAATATATATAACTGTATTGTGGGAAGCTGCGCATGGTCAGTCTTCTTTCATACTCCTTTACATACTTGTCATATATCAACTGTATATATACTAGTACAGTTATTTAGAGTTTTCCCCGGTAACTAGGTCTAGAACTAGGTAAAGCCCATTTGGTCACTCTTAAATACTGTCAAAACTAGATCCCCATAGGATTTACAAATATAGTCTTCCCTTCTCTTGGGGTTAAACAATATGGATCAAAGAGAAAGGCAGTATTCCTCGTGAACCTTTTCTCAGGCTGTCACCCCTAGAAATTGTCAAAGAAGTTCTACTCCCCAGAGTTGATCTATTCTCGGTGAATAGAATCTCTTGAGCTTCTTCAAACTTCAGAACTTTCACTAAATGATCTTTTCTCAGTGATTAGAATTTCTTGAACTTTTCTTGGTTTGGGACCCACAGGCTTTCAAAAAGCATCCCCGCCTCCTCTTGGGCTTTGTACAAGGACCCGTCGGCTTCTTAAAAGTTCTCATGCCTTCTCTTGGGCTTCGTACAAGGACCCTCGCGACCTCTTAGAGGTATAGGACAGAACTTAGTCATCCTTTGCTAGAGTTGTCTTTCTAAAAGGTGACACAAAAACCCTCAAACCAATTTTAGGGTTGATACTCATCCCTTAAACGAATCGGCCTCCTCTTGGGCGTTGTACAAAGATAGACCACACTAATAGACTTGGACAGTCTAAATCCCCTCTTGAGTCTCAAAGACATTCTCAAGTTCCCTACAAATATAGGGAGAAACCCCGGATTCTGGATTAATCTCCAGCAGAGTTAAAACATGTAGTTTCTAAAACCAAGTCTCTCTCCTAAAATTCACCAGCCAGGGTCAGTTTATCATTAGATAACATTATCTCAAATCAGAACCTCAAGGTGTCTGATCCATCAACTCTTCTGTAACCCTCAGCAAGAGTTGATTCCCCATTTGGACCTGCCTAGGGATCTCAATAAATCCTTGTAGAAGATAGCCTCCTCTTAGGCTTTGTATAATGATCCTTTCCTCAGGAAAGTCAGCCTCCTCTTAGGCTTTGTATAATGATTCTCCCCAACGGAGCTAACCTTTTCAGACTCTTTTGTTGAGTCAACCACTTTTTAGACTCTCTTGTTGAGTCAATTACTTTTCAGACTCTCTTGTTGAGTCAATTACTTTTCAGACTCTCTTATTGAGTCAATCACCTTTTCAAACACTCTTGCTGAGTCAATCACTCTCATAGAATGTCTTGTTGAGTCCATCACCTTTTTGTACTCTCTTGTTAAGTCAACCCTTCTTAGCCTCAATCTCGGGCTTCGTACGAGACAGATAAAAAACACTCTCTTGTTGAGTCAACCATTTTTTAGCCTCAATCTTGGGCTTTGTACGAGACAGATAAAATCACTCTCTTCTTGAGTCAAACCCTTTTAGCCTCAATCTCGGGCTTTGTACAAGACACATAGAACACTTTCCCCAGAAAAGTCAAACTTATAGCCTCCTCTTAGGCTTCAAATAATGATATCCCCAAAGAGTCAGTCTATTTTAGCCTCCGTCTTGGGCTTTGTACAAGACACCAATATATCCATTCTCTTGTTGAGTTGGTCTCATACAACCTCCTCTTAGGCTTTGTATAAGGACTTCCCTAGTGGAGTCAATCAACCTCTTAGCTTCAACCTTAGGTTTTGATCAAGGCACACAAAAATCAACAATCCCTCTTTAGAGATGACAAATTCTCTTTCAGTCAACCTTTTAGCTTCAATCTTGGGCTTTGAACAAGACACAAATACTCCTTTTAGCCTCTGTCTTGGGCTTTGAACAAGACACCAAAACATCTTTTTCCTCCCTTAGAATAGGGGGAATTACGATTACTCTGATTTCCCCGTTTCGTTTAAACGGGAATACATAGGCATAAAATTGCGAAATCTTAGCGAGCATACTAATCAAAAACTCTAGGTCCAATACCTTCATATATCAATCAAAACTTAGGTCCAGCACCTTCCTAAAAACATCAACAAAAACTCACTCACTCATACTTCCCAAGAAACTTTCCCCAACCCATTAACAGATAAACACCACCAAGTACAAAGCAAAACCTAAAGCTAATATCCTGTGGATAACCACATATAGGATGGGTGTAACACCTCAAAATTTGCCCTCATGTTTTAGCTTCAGATGACTTATGTTTCATTGCATTCTTTGCATTATCATCTTTGCATATCATTGGCCTTAGCATGTGATCAAGGTATCTAAATCCAATCCAATGAGCCTTGAGCCTCAAGAGATCTTAAGAGATTCATCACTCTATCATATGATCAAGCTTGACAAGAAATTTCAAGTGAATCACATTCTCCTAACCAGTGCTAAATTAGGGTTTTGGGATTCTTGAGTATAACACCCCAATGGGCAAGATCTTTGAGCTTTTATCATCTCCAAATGGAATATCTCATCATTGTTTGAGAGGATACACATCGTACTCAGAGGAATATAGATTTGGTTGATGTGTTAATTCTTCCTAGACTGAATTTTGTGATTTTATTTAATTGATTCAAAAATTAATATCACTCTGAATATAAATGATTTTGAGTTGGTTCTTTTTTTAATAATTCACAAAAATGTTAAATATTTTATTTTACAAAAATTTCCCAAAAATATTATTTATTTCATATACTTAATATTTTTGCAAAGAATTAATTTTTATTTTTTTTTAACATTTAAAATATTTTTTCCTTCTTGATTTTCTAAATTTAAATGATTTTCAATCATTTTGTGGGTAGAAACATGATTTTTGAAACATTGATCCAAGATCACCACTCATTTTTCACATGTTTTCTATAATTTTAATTAATTTTTAAACAAAATTAATTCCATTTTAGACAAAATTAGGGTTTTGATTAATTCCACCCTAACAAATCTTTTTCAAACACTCTTGGGCCTCTAATAGAGTGTAAGACCCAATCCCTCTTTGAAACCAAAATAGTTTGGGCCTCATCCATTGTATATGACACACTGAGTTTTCAAAAATCTCGGCGCGATCGCCAGTTTAAAATAAATCCACTTGGGCCTCTCCTTGAGTTGTAAGCCCCATTCTTTTTCTTAAAATCACTCTTGGGCCTCTAATAGAGTTTAAGACCCAATCCTTTGTACATAACCCCTTGTGGGCCTCACTTATTGTATAAGTCCCTCTGTACATTTTCAAAGCAGCGGTGCAATCGTCGCCCTTTTTTTACGAAATAATGTGGGCCTACCCTCGTGTTGTAAGTCCCATTTCTTTTCTTTTAAAACATCCTTAGGCCTCTAATAGAGTGTAAGACCCATTCCTTGTAAATAAGATACCTTGTTGGGCCTCAGATATTGTATAAGACCCACTGTGTTTTCCAAAACCTCGGCGCGATCGCCGTTTTCAAACAAACCATCTGGGCCTACCCTCGTGTTGTATGTCCCATCTTTCTTTTTCAAAATAGTCTTTGGGCCTCTAATAGAGTGTAAGACCCAACCCCTTTGTACAGAAACTTTTGGGCCTCAGACGTTGTATAAGTCCCAGTACAATCTTTTCAAAACAACTTCCCTTTTGATTTAGATTCAAATATACAGTTGTTATCAAAACTTTCTTTAATTTCTTTGAAAAACAAACAAGACAGCATGGAAGCTTGCTCACCTGTAAGTTTTATCCGCTTTCATTTACTTTCTTTGATATATATAATTGTATTGTGGGAAGCTGCGCATCGTTAGTTTTCTTTCATTCTTTTAAATGCATGTTAAATATATATAACTGTATTGTGGGAAGCTGCGCATGGTCAGTCTTCTTTCATACTCCTTTACATACTTGTCATATATCAACTGTATATATACTAGTACAGTTATTTAGAGTTTTCCCCGGTAACTAGGTCTAGAACTAGGTAAAGCCCATTTGGTCACTCTTAAATACTGTCAAAACTAGATCCCCATAGGATTTACAAATATAGTCTTCCCTTCTCTTGGGGTTAAACAATATGGAACAAAGAGAAAGGCAGTATTCCTCGTGAACCTTTTCTCAGGCTGTCACCCCTAGAAATTGTCAAAGAAGTTCTACTCCCCAGAGTTGATCTATTCTCGGTGAATAGAATCTCTTGAGCTTCTTCAAACTTCAGAACTTTCACTAAATGATCTTTTCTCAGTGATTAGAATTTCTTGAACTTTTCTTGGTTTGGGACCCACAGGCTTTCAAAAAGCATCCCCGCCTCCTCTTGGGCTTTGTACAAGGACCCGTCGGCTTCTTAAAAGTTCTCATGCCTTCTCTTGGGCTTCGTACAAGGACCCTCGCGACCTCTTAGAGGTTTAGGACAGAACTTAGTCATCCTTTGCTAGAGTTGTCTTTCTAAAAGGTGACACAAAAACCCTCAAACCAATTTTAGGGTTGATACTCATCCCTTAAACGAATCGGCCTCCTCTTGGGCGTTGTACAAAGATAGACCACACTAATAGACTTGGACAGTCTAAATCCCCTCTTGAGTCTCAAAGACATTCTCAAGTTCCCTACAAATATAGGGAGAAACCCCGGATTCTGGATTAATCTCCAGCAGAGTTAAAACATGTAGTTTCTAAAACCAAGTCTCTCTCCTAAAATTCACCAGCCAGGGTCAGTTTATCATTAGATAACATTATCTCAAATCAGAACCTCAAGGTGTCTGATCCATCAACTCTTCTGTAACCCTCAGCAAGAGTTGATTCCCCATTTGGACCTGCCTAGGGATCTCAATAAATCCTTGTAGAAGATAGCCTCCTCTTAGGCTTTGTATAATGATCCTTTCCTCAGGAAAGTCAGCCTCCTCTTAGGCTTTGTATAATGATTCTCCCCAACGGAGCTAACCTTTTCAGACTCTTTTGTTGAGTCAACCACTTTTTAGACTCTCTTGTTGAGTCAATTACTTTTCAGACTCTCTTGTTGAGTCAATTACTTTTCAGACTCTCTTATTGAGTCAATCACCTTTTCAAACACTCTTGCTGAGTCAATCACTCTCATAGAATGTCTTGTTGAGTCCATCACCTTTTTGTACTCTCTTGTTAAGTCAACCCTTCTTAGCCTCAATCTCGGGCTTCGTACGAGACAGATAAAAAACACTCTCTTGTTGAGTCAGCCATTTTTTAGCCTCAATCTTGGGCTTTGTACGAGACAGATAAAATCACTCTCTTCTTGAGTCAAACCCTTTTAGCCTCAATCTCGGGCTTTGTACAAGACACATAGAACACTTTCCCCAGAAAAGTCAAACTTATAGCCTCCTCTTAGGCTTCAAATAATGATATCCCCAAAGAGTCAGTCTATTTTAGCCTCCGTCTTGGGCTTTGTACAAGACACCAATATATCCATTCTCTTGTTGAGTTGGTCTCATACAACCTCCTCTTAGGCTTTGTATAAGGACTTCCCTAGTGGAGTCAATCAACCTCTTAGCTTCAACCTTAGGTTTTGATCAAGGCACACAAAAATCAACAATCCCTCTTTAGAGATGACAAATTCTCTTTCAGTCAACCTTTTAGCTTCAATCTTGGGCTTTGAACAAGACACAAATACTCCTTTTAGCCTCTGTCTTGGGCTTTGAACAAGACACCAAAACATCTTTTTCCTCCCTTAGAATAGGGGGAATTACGATTACTCTGATTTCCCCGTTTCGTTTAAACGGGAATACATAGGCATAAAATTGCGAAATCTTAGCGAGCATACTAATCAAAAACTCTAGGTCCAATACCTTCATATATCAATCAAAACTTAGGTCCAGCACCTTCCTAAAAACATCAACAAAAACTCACTCACTCATACTTCCCAAGAAACTTTCCCCAACCCATTAATAGATAAACACCACCAAGTACAAAGCAAAACCTAAAGCTAATATCCTGTGGATAACCACATATAGGATGGGTGTAACACCTCAAAATTTGCCCTCATGTTTTAGCTTCAGATGACTTATGTTTCATTGCATTCTTTGCATTATCATCTTTGCATATCATTGGCCTTAGCATGTGATCAAGGTATCTAAATCCAATCCAATGAGCCTTGAGCCTCAAGAGATCTTAAGAGATTCATCACTCTATCATATGATCAAGCTTGACAAGAAATTTCAAGTGAATCACATTCTCCTAACCAGTGCTAAATTAGGGTTTTGGGATTCTTGAGTATAACACCCCAATGGGCAAGATCTTTGAGCTTTTATCATCTCCAAATGGAATATCTCATCATTGTTTGAGAGGATACACATCGTACTCAGAGGAATATAGATTTGGTTGATGTGTTAATTCTTCCTAGACTGAATTTTGTGATTTTATTTAATTGATTCAAAAATTAATTTCACTCTGAATATAAATGATTTTGAGTTGGTTCTTTTTTTAATAATTCACAAAAATGTTAAATATTTTATTTTACAAAAATTTCCCAAAAATATTATTTATTTCATATACTTAATATTTTTGCAAAGAATTAATTTTTATTTTTTTTTAACATTTAAAATATTTTTTCCTTCTTGATTTTCTAAATTTAAATGATTTTCAATCATTTTGTGGGTAGAAACATGATTTTTGAAACATTGATCCAAGATCACCACTCATTTTTCACATGTTTTCAATAATTTTAATTAATTTTTCAACAAAATTAATTCCATTTTAGACAAAATTAGGGTTTTGATTAATTCCACCCTAACAAATCTTTTTCAAACACTCTTGGGCCTCTAATAGAGTGTAAGACCCAATCCCTCTTTGAAACCAAAATAGTTTGGGCCTCATCCATTGTATATGACCCACTGAGTTTTCAAAAATCTCGGCGCGATCGCCAGTTTAAAATAAATCCACTTGGGCCTCTCCTTGAGTTGTAAGCCCCATTCTTTTTCTTAAAATCACTCTTGGGCCTCTAATAGAGTTTAAGACCCAATCCTTTGTACATAACCCCTTGTGGGCCTCACTTATTGTATAAGTCCCTCTGTACATTTTCAAAGCAGCGCTGCAATCGTCGCCCTTTTTTTACGAAATAATGTGGGCCTACCCTCGTGTTGTAAGTCCCATTTCTTTTCTTTTAAAACATCCTTAGGCCTCTAATAGAGTGTAAGACCCATTCCTTGTAAATAAGATACCTTGTTGGGCCTCAGATATTGTATAAGACCCACTGTGTTTTCCAAAACCTCGGCGCGATCGCCGTTTTCAAACAAACCATCTGGGCCTACCCTCGTGTTGTATGTCCCATCTTTCTTTTTCAAAATAGTCTTTGGGCCTCTAATAGAGTGTAAGACCCAACCCCTTTGTACAGAAACTTTTGGGCCTCAGACGTTGTATAAGTCCCAGTACAATCTTTTCAAAACAACTTCCCTTTTGATTTAGATTCAAATATACAGTTGTTATCAAAACTTTCTTTAATTTCTTTGAAAAACTAACAAGACAGCATGGAAGCTTGCTCACCTGTAAGTTTTATCCGCTTTCATTTACTTTCTTTGATATATATAATTGTATTGTGGGAAGCTGCGCATCGTTAGTTTTCTTTCATTCTTTTAAATGCATGTTAAATATATATAACTGTATTGTGGGAAGCTGCGCATGGTCAGTCTTCTTTCATACTCCTTTACATACTTGTCATATATCAACTGTATATATACTAGTACAGTTATTTAGAGTTTTCCCCAGTAACTAGGTCTAGAACTAGGTAAAGCCCATTTGGTCACTCTTAAATACTGTCAAAACTAGATCCCCATAGGATTTACAAATATAGTCTTCCCTTCTCTTGGGGTTAAACAATATGGAACAAAGAGAAAGGCGGTATTCCTCGTGAACCTTTTCTCAGGCTGTCACCCCTAGAAATTGTCAAAGAAGTTCTACTCCCCAGAGTTGATCTATTCTCGGTGAATAGAATCTCTTGAGCTTCTTCAAACTTCAGAACTTTCACTAAATGATCTATTCTCAGTGATTAGAATTTCTTGAACTTTTCTTGGTTTGGGACCCACAGGCTTTCAAAAAGCATCCCCGCCTCCTCTTGGGCTTTGTACAAGGACCCGTCGGCTTCTTAAAAGTTCTCATGCCTTCTCTTGGGCTTCGTACAAGGACCCTCGCGACCTCTTAGAGGTATAGGACAGAACTTAGTCATCCTTTGCTAGAGTTGTCTTTCTAAAAGGTGACACAAAAACCCTCAGACCAATTTTAGGGTTGATACTCATCCCTTAAACGAATCGGCCTCCTCTTGGGCGTTGTACAAAGATAGACCACACTAATAGACTTGGACAGTCTAAATCCCCTCTTGAGTCTCAAAGACATTCTCAAGTTCCCTACAAATATAGGGAGAAACCCCGGATTCTGGATTAATCTCCAGCAGAGTTAAAACATGTAGGTTCTAAAACCAAGTCTCTCTCCTAAAATTCACCAGCCAGGGTCAGTTTATCATTAGATAACATTATCTCAAATCAGAACCTCAAGGTGTCTGATCCATCAACTCTTCTGTAACCCTCTGCAAGAGTTGATTCCCCATTTGGACCTGCCTAGGGATCTCAATAAATCCTTGTAGAAGATAGCCTCCTCTTAGGCTTTGTATAATGATCCTTTCCTCAGGAAAGTCAGCCTCCTCTTAGGCTTTGTATAATGATTCTCCCCAACGGAGCTAACCTTTTCAGACTCTTTTGTTGAGTCAACCACTTTTTAGACTCTCTTGTTGAGTCAATTACTTTTCAGACTCTCTTGTTGAGTCAATTACTTTTCAGACTCTCTTATTGAGTCAATCACCTTTTCAAACACTCTTGCTGAGTCAATCACTCTCATAGAATGTCTTGTTGAGTCCATCGCCTTTTTGTACTCTCTTGTTAAGTCAACCCTTCTTAGCCTCAATCTCGGGCTTCGTACGAGACAGATAAAAAACACTCTCTTGTTGAGTCAACCATTTTTTAGCCTCAATCTTGGGCTTTGTACGAGACAGATAAAATCACTCTCTTCTTGAGTCAAACCCTTTTAGCCTCAATCTTGGGCTTTGTACAAGACAGATAGAACACTTTCCCCAGAAAAGTCAAACTTATAGCCTCCTCTTAGGCTTCAAATAATGATATCCCCAAAGAGTCAGTCTATTTTAGCCTCCGTCTTGGGCTTTGTACAAGACACCAATATATCCATTCTCTTGTTGAGTTGGTCTCATACAACCTCCTCTTAGGCTTTGTATAAGGACTTCCCTAGTGGAGTCAATCAACCTCTTAGCTTCAACCTTAGGTTTTGATCAAGGCACACAAAAATCAACAATCCCTCTTTAGAGATGACAAATTCTCTTTCAGTCAACCTTTTAGCTTCAATCTTGGGCTTTGAACAAGACACAAATACTCCTTTTAGCCTCTGTCTTGGGCTTTGAACAAGACACCAAAACATCTTTTTCCTCCCTTAGAATAGGGGGAATTACGATTACTCTGATTTCCCCGTTTCGTTTAAACGGGAATACATAGGCATAAAATTGCGAAATCTTAGCGAGCATACTAATCAAAAACTCTAGGTCCAATACCTTCATATATCAATCAAAACTTAGGTCCAGCACCTTCCTAAAAACATCAACAAAAACTCACTCACTCATACTTCCCAAGAAACTTTCCCCAACCCATTAACAGATAAACACCACCAAGTACAAAGCAAAACCTAAAGCTAATATCCTGTGGATAACCACATATAGGATGGGTGTAACACCTCAAAATTTGCCCTCATGTTTTAGCTTCAGATGACTTATGTTTCATTGCATTCTTTGCATTATCATCTTTGCATATCATTGGCCTTAGCATGTGATCAAGGTATCTAAATCCAATCCAATGAGCCTTGAGCCTCAAGAGATCTTAAGAGATTCATCACTCTATCATATGATCAAGCTTGACAAGAAATTTCAAGTGAATCACATTCTCCTAACCAGTGCTAAATTAGGGTTTTGGGATTCTTGAGTATAACACCCCAATGGGCAAGATCTTTGAGCTTTTATCATCTCCAAATGGAATATCTCATCATTGTTTGAGAGGATACACATCGTACTCAGAGGAATATAGATTTGGTTGATGTGTTAATTCTTCCTAGACTGAATTTTGTGATTTTATTTAATTGATTCAAAAATTAATTTCACTCTGAATATAAATGATTTTGAGTTGGTTCTTTTTTTAATAATTCACAAAAATGTTAAATATTTTATTTTACAAAAATTTCCCAAAAATATTATTTATTTCATATACTTAATATTTTTGCAAAGAATTAATTTTTATTTTTTTTTAACATTTAAAATATTTTTTCCTTCTTGATTTTCTAAATTTAAATGATTTTCAATCATTTTGTGGGTAGAAACATGATTTTTGAAACATTGATCCAAGATCACCACTCATTTTTCACATGTTTTCAATAATTTTAATTAATTTTTCAACAAAATTAATTCCATTTTAGACAAAATTAGGGTTTTGATTAATTCCACCCTAACAAATCTTTTTCAAACACTCTTGGGCCTCTAATAGAGTGTAAGACCCAATCCCTCTTTGAAACCAAAATAGTTTGGGCCTCATCCATTGTATATGACCCACTGAGTTTTCAAAAATCTCGGCGCGATCGCCAGTTTAAAATAAATCCACTTGGGCCTCTCCTTGAGTTGTAAGCCCCATTCTTTTTCTTAAAATCACTCTTGGGCCTCTAATAGAGTTTAAGACCCAATCCTTTGTACATAACCCCTTGTGGGCCTCACTTATTGTATAAGTCCCTCTGTACATTTTCAAAGCAGCGCTGCAATCGTCGCCCTTTTTTTACGAAATAATGTGGGCCTACCCTCGTGTTGTAAGTCCCATTTCTTTTCTTTTAAAACATCCTTAGGCCTCTAATAGAGTGTAAGACCCATTCCTTGTAAATAAGATACCTTGTTGGGCCTCAGATATTGTATAAGACCCACTGTGTTTTCCAAAACCTCGGCGCGATCGCCGTTTTCAAACAAACCATCTGGGCCTACCCTCGTGTTGTATGTCCCATCTTTCTTTTTCAAAATAGTCTTTGGGCCTCTAATAGAGTGTAAGACCCAACCCCTTTGTACAGAAACTTTTGGGCCTCAGACGTTGTATAAGTCCCAGTACAATCTTTTCAAAACAACTTCCCTTTTGATTTAGATTCAAATATACAGTTGTTATCAAAACTTTCTTTAATTTCTTTGAAAAACTAACAAGACAGCATGGAAGCTTGCTCACCTGTAAGTTTTATCCGCTTTCATTTACTTTCTTTGATATATATAATTGTATTGTGGGAAGCTGCGCATCGTTAGTTTTCTTTCATTCTTTTAAATGCATGTTAAATATATATAACTGTATTGTGGGAAGCTGCGCATGGTCAGTCTTCTTTCATACTCCTTTACATACTTGTCATATATCAACTGTATATATACTAGTACAGTTATTTAGAGTTTTCCCCAGTAACTAGGTCTAGAACTAGGTAAAGCCCATTTGGTCACTCTTAAATACTGTCAAAACTAGATCCCCATAGGATTTACAAATATAGTCTTCCCTTCTCTTGGGGTTAAACAATATGGAACAAAGAGAAAGGCGGTATTCCTCGTGAACCTTTTCTCAGGCTGTCACCCCTAGAAATTGTCAAAGAAGTTCTACTCCCCAGAGTTGATCTATTCTCGGTGAATAGAATCTCTTGAGCTTCTTCAAACTTCAGAACTTTCACTAAATGATCTATTCTCAGTGATTAGAATTTCTTGAACTTTTCTTGGTTTGGGACCCACAGGCTTTCAAAAAGCATCCCCGCCTCCTCTTGGGCTTTGTACAAGGACCCGTCGGCTTCTTAAAAGTTCTCATGCCTTCTCTTGGGCTTCGTACAAGGACCCTCGCGACCTCTTAGAGGTATAGGACAGAACTTAGTCATCCTTTGCTAGAGTTGTCTTTCTAAAAGGTGACACAAAAACCCTCAGACCAATTTTAGGGTTGATACTCATCCCTTAAACGAATCGGCCTCCTCTTGGGCGTTGTACAAAGATAGACCACACTAATAGACTTGGACAGTCTAAATCCCCTCTTGAGTCTCAAAGACATTCTCAAGTTCCCTACAAATATAGGGAGAAACCCCGGATTCTGGATTAATCTCCAGCAGAGTTAAAACATGTAGGTTCTAAAACCAAGTCTCTCTCCTAAAATTCACCAGCCAGGGTCAGTTTATCATTAGATAACATTATCTCAAATCAGAACCTCAAGGTGTCTGATCCATCAACTCTTCTGTAACCCTCTGCAAGAGTTGATTCCCCATTTGGACCTGCCTAGGGATCTCAATAAATCCTTGTAGAAGATAGCCTCCTCTTAGGCTTTGTATAATGATCCTTTCCTCAGGAAAGTCAGCCTCCTCTTAGGCTTTGTATAATGATTCTCCCCAACGGAGCTAACCTTTTCAGACTCTTTTGTTGAGTCAACCACTTTTTAGACTCTCTTGTTGAGTCAATTACTTTTCAGACTCTCTTGTTGAGTCAATTACTTTTCAGACTCTCTTATTGAGTCAATCACCTTTTCAAACACTCTTGCTGAGTCAATCACTCTCATAGAATGTCTTGTTGAGTCCATCGCCTTTTTGTACTCTCTTGTTAAGTCAACCCTTCTTAGCCTCAATCTCGGGCTTCGTACGAGACAGATAAAAAACACTCTCTTGTTGAGTCAACCATTTTTTAGCCTCAATCTTGGGCTTTGTACGAGACAGATAAAATCACTCTCTTCTTGAGTCAAACCCTTTTAGCCTCAATCTTGGGCTTTGTACAAGACAGATAGAACACTTTCCCCAGAAAAGTCAAACTTATAGCCTCCTCTTAGGCTTCAAATAATGATATCCCCAAAGAGTCAGTCTATTTTAGCCTCCGTCTTGGGCTTTGTACAAGACACCAATATATCCATTCTCTTGTTGAGTTGGTCTCATACAACCTCCTCTTAGGCTTTGTATAAGGACTTCCCTAGTGGAGTCAATCAACCTCTTAGCTTCAACCTTAGGTTTTGATCAAGGCACACAAAAATCAACAATCCCTCTTTAGAGATGACAAATTCTCTTTCAGTCAACCTTTTAGCTTCAATCTTGGGCTTTGAACAAGACACAAATACTCCTTTTAGCCTCTGTCTTGGGCTTTGAACAAGACACCAAAACATCTTTTTCCTCCCTTAGAATAGGGGGAATTACGATTACTCTGATTTCCCCGTTTCGTTTAAACGGGAATACATAGGCATAAAATTGCGAAATCTTAGCGAGCATACTAATCAAAAACTCTAGGTCCAATACCTTCATATATCAATCAAAACTTAGGTCCAGCACCTTCCTAAAAACATCAACAAAAACTCACTCACTCATACTTCCCAAGAAACTTTCCCCAACCCATTAACAGATAAACACCACCAAGTACAAAGCAAAACCTAAAGCTAATATCCTGTGGATAACCACATATAGGATGGGTGTAACACCTCAAAATTTGCCCTCATGTTTTAGCTTCAGATGACTTATGTTTCATTGCATTCTTTGCATTATCATCTTTGCATATCATTGGCCTTAGCATGTGATCAAGGTATCTAAATCCAATCCAATGAGCCTTGAGCCTCAAGAGATCTTAAGAGATTCATCACTCTATCATATGATCAAGCTTGACAAGAAATTTCAAGTGAATCACATTCTCCTAACCAGTGCTAAATTAGGGTTTTGGGATTCTTGAGTATAACACCCCAATGGGCAAGATCTTTGAGCTTTTATCATCTCCAAATGGAATATCTCATCATTGTTTGAGAGGATACACATCGTACTCAGAGGAATATAGATTTGGTTGATGTGTTAATTCTTCCTAGACTGAATTTTGTGATTTTATTTAATTGATTCAAAAATTAATTTCACTCTGAATATAAATGATTTTGAGTTGGTTCTTTTTTTAATAATTCACAAAAATGTTAAATATTTTATTTTACAAAAATTTCCCAAAAATATTATTTATTTCATATACTTAATATTTTTGCAAAGAATTAATTTTTATTTTTTTTTAACATTTAAAATATTTTTTCCTTCTTGATTTTCTAAATTTAAATGATTTTCAATCATTTTGTGGGTAGAAACATGATTTTTGAAACATTGATCCAAGATCACCACTCATTTTTCACATGTTTTCAATAATTTTAATTAATTTTTCAACAAAATTAATTCCATTTTAGACAAAATTAGGGTTTTGATTAATTCCACCCTAACAAATCTTTTTCAAACACTCTTGGGCCTCTAATAGAGTGTAAGACCCAATCCCTCTTTGAAACCAAAATAGTTTGGGCCTCATCCATTGTATATGACCCACTGAGTTTTCAAAAATCTCGGCGCGATCGCCAGTTTAAAATAAATCCACTTGGGCCTCTCCTTGAGTTGTAAGCCCCATTCTTTTTCTTAAAATCACTCTTGGGCCTCTAATAGAGTTTAAGACCCAATCCTTTGTACATAACCCCTTGTGGGCCTCACTTATTGTATAAGTCCCTCTGTACATTTTCAAAGCAGCGCTGCAATCGTCGCCCTTTTTTTACGAAATAATGTGGGCCTACCCTCGTGTTGTAAGTCCCATTTCTTTTCTTTTAAAACATCCTTAGGCCTCTAATAGAGTGTAAGACCCATTCCTTGTAAATAAGATACCTTGTTGGGCCTCAGATATTGTATAAGACCCACTGTGTTTTCCAAAACCTCGGCGCGATCGCCGTTTTCAAACAAACCATCTGGGCCTACCCTCGTGTTGTATGTCCCATCTTTCTTTTTCAAAATAGTCTTTGGGCCTCTAATAGAGTGTAAGACCCAACCCCTTTGTACAGAAACTTTTGGGCCTCAGACGTTGTATAAGTCCCAGTACAATCTTTTCAAAACAACTTCCCTTTTGATTTAGATTCAAATATACAGTTGTTATCAAAACTTTCTTTAATTTCTTTGAAAAACTAACAAGACAGCATGGAAGCTTGCTCACCTGTAAGTTTTATCCGCTTTCATTTACTTTCTTTGATATATATAATTGTATTGTGGGAAGCTGCGCATCGTTAGTTTTCTTTCATTCTTTTAAATGCATGTTAAATATATATAACTGTATTGTGGGAAGCTGCGCATGGTCAGTCTTCTTTCATACTCCTTTACATACTTGTCATATATCAACTGTATATATACTAGTACAGTTATTTAGAGTTTTCCCCGGTAACTAGGTCTAGAACTAGGTAAAGCCCATTTGGTCACTCTTAAATACTGTCAAAACTAGATCCCCATAGGATTTACAAATATAGTCTTCCCTTCTCTTGGGGTTAAACAATATGGAACAAAGAGAAAGGCAGTATTCCTCGTGAACCTTTTCTCAGGCTGTCACCCCTAGAAATTGTCAAAGAAGTTCTACTCCCCAGAGTTGATCTATTCTCGGTGAATAGAATCTCTTGAGCTTCTTCAAACTTCAGAACTTTCACTAAATGATCTATTCTCAGTGATTAGAATTTCTTGAACTTTTCTTGGTTTAGGACCCACAGGCTTTCAAAAAGCATCCCCGCCTCCTCTTGGGCTTTATACAAGGACCCGTCGGCTTCTTAAAAGTTCTCATGCCTTCTCTTGGGCTTCGTACAAGGACCCTCGCGACCTCTTAGAGGTATAGGACAGAACTTAGTCATCCTTTGCTAGAGTTGTCTTTCTAAAAGGTGACACAAAAACCCTCAGACCAATTTTAGGGTTGATACTCATCCCTTAAACGAATCGGCCTCCTCTTGGGCGTTGTACAAAGATAGACCACACTAATAGACTTGGACAGTCTAAATCCCCTCTTGAGTCTCAAAGACATTCTCAAGTTCCCTACAAATATAGGGAGAAACCCCGGATTCTGGATTAATCTCCAGCAGAGTTAAAACATGTAGGTTCTAAAACCAAGTCTCTCTCCTAAAATTCACCAGCCAGGGTCAGTTTATCATTAGATAACATTATCTCAAATCAGAACCTCAAGGTGTCTGATCCATCAACTCTTCTGTAACCCTCAACAAGAGTTGATTCCCCATTTGGACCTGCCTAGGGATCTCAATAAATCCTTGTAGAAGATAGCCTCCTCTTAGGCTTTGTATA
This sequence comes from Lathyrus tuberosus, assembly GCA_022829125.1. Lineage (NCBI taxonomy): Eukaryota > Viridiplantae > Streptophyta > Magnoliopsida > Fabales > Fabaceae > Lathyrus > Lathyrus tuberosus. Next base: position 3,620,605 of record JALAZF010000540.1, read on the forward strand.
ATGATCCTTTCCTCAGGAAAGTCAGCCTCCTCTTAGGCTTTGTATAATGATTCTCCCCAACGGAGCTAACCTTTTCAGACTCTTTTGTTGAGTCAACCACTTTTTAGACTCTCTTGTTGAGTCAATTACTTTTCAGACTCTCTTGTTGAGTCAATTACTTTTCAGACTCTCTTATTGAGTCAATCACCTTTTCAAACACTCTTGCTGAGTCAATCACTCTCATAGAATGTCTTGTTGAGTCCATCGCCTTTTTGTACTCTCTTGTTAAGTCAACCCTTCTTAGCCTCAATCTCGGGCTTCGTACGAGACAGATAAAAAACACTCTCTTGTTGAGTCAACCATTTTTTAGCCTCAATCTTGGGCTTTGTACGAGACAGATAAAATCACTCTCTTCTTGAGTCAAACCCTTTTAGCCTCAATCTTGGGCTTTGTACAAGACAGATAGAACACTTTCCCCAGAAAAGTCAAACTTATAGCCTCCTCTTAGGCTTCAAATAATGATATCCCCAAAGAGTCAGTCTATTTTAGCCTCCGTCTTGGGCTTTGTACAAGACACCAATATATCCATTCTCTTGTTGAGTTGGTCTCATACAACCTCCTCTTAGGCTTTGTATAAGGACTTCCCTAGTGGAGTCAATCAACCTCTTAGCTTCAACCTTAGGTTTTGATCAAGGCACACAAAAATCAACAATCCCTCTTTAGAGATGACAAATTCTCTTTCAGTCAACCTTTTAGCTTCAATCTTGGGCTTTGAACAAGACACAAATACTCCTTTTAGCCTCTGTCTTGGGCTTTGAACAAGACACCAAAACATCTTTTTCCTCCCTTAGAATAGGGGGAATTACGATTACTCTGATTTCCCCGTTTCGTTTAAACGGGAATACATAGGCATAAAATTGCGAAATCTTAGCGAGCATACTAATCAAAAACTCTAGGTCCAATACCTTCATATATCAATCAAAACTTAGGTCCAGCACCTTCCTAAAAACATCAACAAAAACTCACTCACTCATACTTCCCAAGAAACTTTCCCCAACCCATTAACAGATAAACACCACCAAGTACAAAGCAAAACCTAAAGCTAATATCCTGTGGATAACCACATATAGGATGGGTGTAACACCTCAAAATTTGCCCTCATGTTTTAGCTTTAGATGACTTATGTTTCATTGCATTCTTTGCATTATCATCTTTGCATATCATTGGCCTTAGCATGTGATCAAGGTATCTAAATCCAATCCAATGAGCCTTGAGCCTCAAGAGATCTTAAGAGATTCATCACTCTATCATATGATCAAGCTTGACAAGAAATTTCAAGTGAATCACATTCTCCTAACCAGTGCTAAATTAGGGTTTTGGGATTCTTGAGTATAACACCCCAATGGGCAAGATCTTTGAGCTTTTATCATCTCCAAATGGAATATCTCATCATTGTTTGAGAGGATACACATCGTACTCAGAGGAATATAGATTTGGTTGATGTGTTAATTCTTCCTAGACTGAAGGCCCCAAAATTAGGGTTTGCCATAAAATAAGTTTATTTATGATTTTTTGGGAAAGACTTGATTTCATGGTATTCCTCATGTCCTTAAGTGTCTAAGATTGAAGGATTGCCCATCAATTTGGTTTAGAGCGGCTTCAATTGATCAATTGATTGAAAAATCAGAAGAATTGGCGAAAAGTCAACTGTACAGAGGAAAAAGTCAACTCCTGACTATTCGAGGTCAATTTCATGTTCCTCAAGTTCATTATGATCATTGGTGAAGATTTGATCAAGGAATGTCTAGGGTTTCATCAAAAAATCAAGAAAGATTCAAAGTTGCCAAATTTAGAAACTTAAGGTTTCCATTTATGGCAAGTTTTATCAAGTTGAAGGGCCAACTTTAGGGCATTCTTTTTCTATGTTCCAAGCTCCAAATTGAAAGTTGATGGAGGCCTATCAAAAGTTCACATTCTAAGCTTCAAAACCATACCAAAAACATCTCCATTGGAATAAGAATGTGTGAGATATGATGCTTTAAAGTGGAGGGTTCACAAGGCATTTTGACTGGTCAGGCAAGGCAAATGCACGTGTAACTCGGAGTAATTTCAGCAAACACTTGGTATGCATGACATGTCAAAGTTCCAAGGCAAATTTCTCCAAGATAGAAGCTTCAAATGAAAAAATGTTCAACATGGTTTTTGTTCCTCTTGATCTCCTCTCCAACTTTGATGTTGGAAGATTTTTCATTTGATCAGTCATTGGGGAGATATAGTAGCTCAACGTGGGGACTTTAAACTGATCCATTTCATAGGCCATGGGCCAGGCACGAGTAGGGCAAGTCTTGTCCAAATTGCAGCGTTGTTCTAGTGACTTTGTAATCAAATTTAAGCATCTTGTGGACTTCATTTCCATTCTTTATGAACACCAACATTACTCTACTTCATATCCTCTTTCCAAAAAGCCAAAAAACTTGACAATTCATCCATTATTCTTAGGGATAATCCTTGCCAAAGTTGCTACCATGAATTGGTGCATAAACTCTTGGCTGTTTCATTTTTCTTGTTGTTATTACTTAACATGCGCATCAGCTATCATCCAAACCTTGCCATATAAAGCCGTGCACTCCTTTACATTTATGCACATGCTCATGTACGTTTTTGCCATATATGTCCAAACAAAAGAATCAGAAACTTGCACAAGAAGCTTACATAGCAAGCTGCTACAAACTCAGTGCACATCATCACCACCTCTCATCATTAATCCACACCATGATATCATGCTCCTTCTCCACATTGAATCAAACCCGTGCACACTTCATTCTTCACCATTTCACTCACTCTCCATTTTTAATTCATTTTCATTTTCATTTTAACTCCAAAAAACTTAACCAAACTTCTAACTGTTAACCACAGTGGCTAACATTTAACTCACCATATATAAACCATTCCTAACAGAATTTGCAAAAATCTTTGGATCATTTCTTTGTTCTCCTTCACTTCATACTCTTCTCTCTCTCTGAATCTTCTCTCTCAAGCTTGCTCTAGTTGAAGTTTCTTGAAGATTCTTATTCCACATTCATCATCATCGTCAACAGATCCTTGAATTGGTAGCATTGAATCTTCAATTTCATCTTCTTCTACAAGCTTTCTCACTCAAATTCCACTGATTCAAAGCATTGCTTAAGCCTTTATTTGGCTCAGTCTCAAGTTCAAGTGCATAAGGAGTCTCCTCTCTGGTATTCTTTGGAGCTAAAGATTCATCAAGAGTACAGGTTTCGGTTCAAATTTCTTGCTCTTTTTATTCTCTGATTTAGCTTGTTTTTGCATGATTGGAGCTCAATAGGAGCCATGTGAACATCTGGCTAGTTGATAGGCACCTTAGGTGCTTAGTTGAAATTTCTAGGGCAAAATGTTTCTCTTTGATTTGCTCTGTGTGTGAACTTTTTATGGATTTGGAACCTAGATTCATGATCAACGTAACCTGAGGATCATTTTGGTGTATCGTTTGCCAATTTCTAATGGCCTGTAACTTGAACCACGGTGGTGAGTGGCCGGAGAAGATGACCGGAGTCTTCTCCGACCGGTGGTGTTCGTCCACCTTCAAACCCTAGGGCAAATCCTCAGTTAATGTCCCAGCCACATGGTTGTTTTGATCTGATGAATTAAGCATGCCAACGCATTAATGAACCTCATCCATGGCACGTGCTTCAATTTCTGAAGTAATTTGAATTTTGTGATTTCACGTGGCTGTAGTATGGTTGCTTATCATGCACGTGTGTTCTGATCTGTTGGATTGAACTATTTTGATGGCTCAGGATAAGTCAAGGATTTGACTAACATCCATGGTATGGACCTCTTCAGACCACGCGCCCTGGGCCTTGTGTTTTTGATATTCACACTGTAACACCCCAATTCCCATCGCGAAATAAATAACACATAATAAATATCAGAGTAACTAAAATTTTATTTTTCCGACAGAAACAGGGATGCCACATTTAAAGAAATAAAATACAATCCCTGTTCAACATCTTTGATACATAACACAAAGGGAAACTTTTCCTTACAAAAGGATGGTCAATTATGGAATAAAGCGGAAAGATCCATAACTGACTTGTTTTACAAATAAATGGTTTTAGAACATCAAAATATAAATACAAAATATATTCAACAATTATATACATATAACAAAACGTTCCCCGACTCCCGTGCTACGTATCAGAGCAGACACCACGAACGACAACGGAACGGAGGACTAATCTCCACAAAAGCCTCCAAGCCTCTAAAGCTGACAATCTGCACTATGCCATAAAAAGCATATTCCAGCAGAAGGGTGAGAAATAACAACTATAACAAGTTTGCATAATAATATGCCACAACACAGATAATTCACATATGTAATATTTCTCACCGCATACATCACATACTAACACATATAGCATGGCACCAATACATAATATATCACACATAATAAATCGAATCATGATTTTCCACACATAACACATCCCTTCACAATTCACACCGCCATTCATCACAACTCACTCATATACATCACAATGTATATATCTATATGAAACCAAGCATATAATCATGCATATTCCATTAATTCCATACTTCCACAAAGCATACTTTTCCATATTCATTCATCAATGCAAATATACAAAAGATGATCAATGCATACCATAGAGATCGACCAACGACTCTATATAGATGCAAATGCGGTACCGACTCAATTGGTGATACATTAGTCCCCCAGGAACTCTTGGAATCATCGCTCGTTACATAGAGTAACTCCCCGTCGGGCCTACGATGTTCCCCGTCGCTTCCTCTTATAAATAAGCACACGACGTTTATGGATTGCTTCCACCTATATGGATCAGGCACACAATCCGATCGCTTCCACTTATCATCAAGCACACGATCAGTTGTAACGTCGCTATCGTCCCATAGTGTGTAAGGCACACGAACGTACAACGGATTCATATAGAATCCAAATAGCAAGAGCGCATGGTATTATGCTTGACACATGCACGACTCATGCTAAATAAATGTTCATGCATATATAATAATCATGCATATCAATCACAACCAAAGTGATATATAACAATGCCCAACGGCCACAAACCATCAACAAAGTATTCCACAACAACCAATTATCATCAAAGAATCATCACACAAGTCATACACATCCATCATGTATATTCACATCATATAAACCACATAAAAGCTCCACGTTACATAACAAAAGCACAACACACGGTAAAACCTCAACCGTGCGCATTTAACGCGATGAAAACCCGACAACTCGACTATTTTTCCAAAAACACGAATTAATTAAATCATCCACTGACCTCCAACCTAATTTTAAAAGAAAGAACATTTCGTTAGCTTTCCAACGGTATAAAGAACGTCCCAATCCGAGTTACGGATCAAAAGATATGAATTTCCGAAGTTTCCCCGACAAACCAGATTTTCTGTTTCAGCACAGTAGGTATCGATCCCTAACTCGCATGTATCGATCCCTGCTGTAGTAAAAATTCCATTTTTCCCAATTTTCACAGTAGGGATCGATCCCTGGGATTATGTATCGATCCCTAACCCTGTTTTTCACAAAAAAACCAGATTTTCTCCATTACACCTATGCTGTCCTTTTCCGAAACACCCAAAAACTCGACTAAATCGAACATTTTCACCGAAACAAACATATACTCATAAACACCAAATACATAAGAACAATTTAGAACACTTAAACGAAATTTCTACGACGTTCGATTTTTCGATTAAATTTCTATCGTTCAAAAACCAGAATTTTTAAACTTCACTAAATCGAATAAAAAGCACGACATACGACGACCTAACCTTCCTCGATACAACTACGTAATTTATTTCGAATTCTAACCGTGAAAACATCGTTTTCTATCAATTTCCTATAATTCGACCTAAACGGAAACAACAACGGAACCATACCGAAAACTAACCGAAACATAACCAAACTTAATGAAACTTCAAACAGCAGCTCACATACATATAACCAACCAACACATGTATTTATACGACTTTCCGACCGTAGAAACATCGGTTTCTATCGATTTCGTCAAATACGGCATAAACGGAAACATATGGAAAACAACCAAAACATTCACCACAAACAACACATATACATACACAAGCAAGATATAATTGAAACTTCTCACCCTTACCCGATTATTCGCGCTTTAAACGGAGTTTTCTCGACTTTTCCTCTCTTTTCCTCTTCTCCCTTCTTTCCTTCTCTTTTCTCTTCTCTTCTCTTTCTATTTTTCTGTTTTCTTTTCTCTCTATTTCTATCTTTCTATTCTATTTAAACAAAATATCTACCCAAATGACCAAAATACCCCTACACTCAAATATCTCGCAAACGCTCTCAAAATGCGATAAAACATAATAACGATGAAAAATAACATTTTTCTAAATAAAAGTCAAAAATAAAATAATATAATAATAAAATAATCAACTAAACTCGATTAAATAAAACTGACTAAAACTGGGGCGTTACAATTCTCCCCCACTTAGACATTTTCGTCCTCGAAAATATAACCGAGATGAACAACTCCGGACACGACTCTCGCATCCGACGAACGAACCAACATGCCAACAAAAGGCACACCACGAATAACACAACAGACAAACACCTTGCTAACCGTAATTACAACAACACGATACGACGACAACTACAACGACAAGATGCAAAGCCCATACAATGCACTTGACGACCAACTCACAACTCAAGGAAAACCGCGATACCAACACACAGGTTCACTCTAGAACCGAAACACAACAAGATCGTTACCATAACCGTTGGTAACACTCCCCTAATCCCCCACACAGGAATTAGCTACCCGTACTCGAACCAACACAATGGAAACGAGGCAACAACACAAACAAGAACATAAAGTTCCACGACACAGCAAGATCTCAACAACATCAACAAAACCAGAATACCAACATCCTTGTCACACACCCATGCTACCACAATGCTACGATTCACCAATCGAACATATAACCGAAACATCCATCTACATAGTAGCCCATGGATAACATTTAAACCTTTCACTTATCACTTCCATTTTGAAACGTCCAATAGTCTCACCATTCCTACATGTTCCCAATGTTCAACCTATGAACTCTTACCAGTCACACACACGCAAATACAAATTGTGCAACACCACGCATCCGCTGCGCACTCTGATTACTCGCAACCATCAAAACTACCAATTTCACGTCCAAGGTCTAACTCTTTCTCATAATCACCAAAAATCATTGTTCACTTTTAATTTATCCAACTTCACACTCTACTGTGTTATCTCACACACCAGACACCAGTCTCTGAACTGCTCAAATAATTCTCATCCATACGAACAGACATGCATAACAACTTCCGACTTAACTCATCAGGCACGACATTAACCTCACCAATGGGATAATTCCAACTAAAGTCATAACTCGTCACAAATTCCAACCATCCTCTCTGTCTCATACCCTATTCCTTCTGACCAAACAGGTACTCAATATTCTTGTGATTACTAAACACTTCGAACCCAAAACCATAAAGATAATACCTCCAAATTTTCCAACACAATACAACCGTAACCAATTCCAAATCCTGAATAGTATAGATCCTTCTATGAATCCTCAAAGGTCGTAAAGTATAAGCCACAAATTTACTTTCTTGCACTAACACACTGCCTAAACTCATCAAAACACATCCTCATACCTCACAAACGGTTGAACAGGATCACACAGACTCAAAACTGCAGCCGTAGACAAATTCTACTTCAGCTTTCTGAAACTTTCCTCACAACGAACATCCAAAACAAATGACTCGTCCTTTGCAAGCCAACTGAAATAACAGAAGTACGAACTTAGCAAAGTCTTCCATAACCTTTCGTAACAACCAACTGAGCCCAAAAGTTTCTAATCTCCTTAACCAACTTCGGAACCTCTCATTGTAAAACCAGATCTACTTCCGATGGATCCATAACAATACCATTACCTGAAATAACATATCCAAGAAGACTAACCTTTTTCCAACCCAAATTCTCACTTGAATAACTTAGCATAAAACTTCGTCTCTTTCCAACACTTGTGATTCAAATCTCAAACACTCTACCTGTTCTTCTTCCGAGTTTATAACAGATTCGAATATCCTCAATTAAAACCACTACAACTTATCCAATTAAATATGGAAGATACGATTCATATACTTCACAAACATTACGGACACATTACTAACACCAAGCAACATCACCGTACTTTGTAATGTCCAACCAAATTCCAAAAGATATAAATTCTTAAAGCTTTTGCAAAACCTTGCACTGGGTAACTGGCTACTCCCACACAAGCTTAACCGAGTAATTACCAGTCTATTCCGATGATAACAACATAACCAGTCACATCAAATCGATCAAAGTCTTAACTCGCACAATTCACCACTCTTATCAAACATTCCAAACAATCGCAAGTTCACTCAAACTCAGCCAAACCATTACAGTCATCTATTCCTGAAAGCGGACACTTATTCTCCACCATTACCTTATTCAACTGTCAGTAATCCATACACAATTTCTTCTCTTAACCGTCCAAATTCCATAAATCCCAACATGTAGCAACAACCAATCCAAAAGAACTCTCAAATAGTACATCCACACTTAAGGTTTTCTCAAAATTTCCATTAATGCTCTAAAATTCCAAAAACTCCAAACCTCTTCGGAACTCTAAGTTTGGCTTTCCATAGTCTCAATACCATTATTCACATCATGCTTGTTATTTCGGTCAATCCTCCTTCCTTTTTGTTACTAACAACACTGAAGCTCTCCAAGACGACACACTTGGCCTCACAATTCTCCTTTCCAGTAAATCTTCCAACTGCTCTATCAGTCCGGGTACCTCTAACGCTAACATCCAATATTCCATCCGGGAATACATCTGAAAATCACGCACAACCGGTAGCTCATCACTGTGTCCTTCTTGCCAATTTCTAGAAAACTATCATCACGAACATAACAACATCTTAGTTTCACTTCCTAAAAGTTCTCCTGCTTACTTAGCAGATCCAAACCTCAAATCCTTACCTTCGTACAATTTGAGTTCACACTTTTCTCTCTGAGAACCACCATTAACGATGCCCAATCATTCTCTCCCAATGACTTCCCAACTGGACCAACATACCAAAACCTCTAATCCATTTCATCTTCCGATATTAGCATCTTCATCGACTCATCAAAACAATCCGTAATCATTTTCCTTAAATTCCAAACACTCATTTCACACGCTATCAAAGCCGGAAAGACCCGTCTATTCCATCCAACATAATTCCCGTCTGCTATCAACAAGAGATTAAGGGTGATCAGTTCCTCAATTTGTCAATAGACAGCCGACAATCATGATGGGGCATAAACCGTCCTTACCAAACTATAATAGCATTTCTTACATCCTGTACACAAAACTACCTAAGGCACAAATCCTTAGTTGACATAAACCTTACCTCCGCATCCCCTTCGGAACTGAGAACAACACTGTCCGAACAACACTTACAATCTTGCAACCAACGGTACACTGAGCCAACGCTCCACACCTGAAACAACATGGAGAAGTACCAGCTTCTCCCCCACTTATCTCAAACTCAATCCTGAAAACAAAGGATTAGAAAAACCAGAAAGCACTGACAGTGTTCCGCACACCTATCACGTACTAAGGGACAAACAACAACGACAGTATTCAACTGCCACACCAACTAACTCAACAACTTGGCCGGACGGACCGACCTGCTCTGATACCACTAATGTAACACCCCAATTCCCATCGCGAAATAAATAACACATAATAAATATCAGAGTAACTAAAATTTTATTTTTCCGACAGAAACAGGGATGCCACATTTAAAGAAATAAAATACAATCCCTGTTCAACATCTTTGATACATAACACAAAGGGAAACTTTTCCTTACAAAAGGATGGTCAATTATGGAATAAAGCGGAAAGATCCATAACTGACTTGTTTTACAAATAAATGGTTTTAGAACATCAAAATATAAATACAAAATATATTCAACAATTATATACATATAACAAAACGTTCCCCGACTCCCGTGCTACGTATCAGAGCAGACACCACGAACGACAACGGAACGGAGGACTAATCTCCACAAAAGCCTCCAAGCCTCTAAAGCTGACAATCTGCACTATGCCATAAAAAGCATATTCCAGCAGAAGGGTGAGAAATAACAACTATAACAAGTTTGCATAATAATATGCCACAACACAGATAATTCACATATGTAATATTTCTCACCGCATACATCACATACTAACACATATAGCATGGCACCAATACATAATATATCACACATAATAAATCGAATCATGATTTTCCACACATAACACATCCCTTCATAATTCACACCACCATTCATCACAACTCACTCATATACATCACAATGTATATATCTATACGAAACCAAGCATATAATCATGCATATTCCATTAATTCCATACTTCCACAAAGCATACTTTTCCATATTCATTCATCAATGCAAATATACAAAAGATGATCAATGCATACCATAGAGATCGACCAACGACTCTATATAGATGCAAATGCGGTACCGACTCAATTGGTGATACATTAGTCCCCCAGGAACTCTTGGAATCATCGCTCGTTACATAGAGTAACTCCCCGTCGGGCCTACGATGTTCCCCGTCGCTTCCTCTTATAAATAAGCACACGACGTTTATGGATTGCTTCCACCTATATGGATCAGGCACACAATCCGATCGCTTCCACTTATCATCAAGCACACGATCAGTTGTAACGTCGCTATCGTCCCATAGTGTGTAAGGCACACGAACGTACAACGGATTCATATAGAATCCAAATAGCAAGAGCGCATGGTATTATGCTTGACACATGCACGACTCATGCTAAATAAATGTTCATGCATATATAATAATCATGCATATCAATCACAACCAAAGTGATATATAACAATGCCCAACGGCCACAAACCATCAACAAAGTATTCCACAACAACCAATTATCATCAAAGAATCATCACACAAGTCATACACATCCATCATGTATATTCACATCATATAAACCACATAAAAGCTCCACGTTACATAACAAAAGCACAACACACGGTAAAACCTCAACCGTGCGCATTTAACGCGATGAAAACCCGACAACTCGACTATTTTTCCAAAAACACGAATTAATTAAATCATCCACTGACCTCCAACCTAATTTTAAAAGAAAGAACATTTCGTTAGCTTTCCAACGGTATAAAGAACGTCCCAATCCGAGTTACGGATCAAAAGATATGAATTTCCGAAGTTTCCCCGACAAACCAGATTTTCTGTTTCAGCACAGTAGGTATCGATCCCTAACTCGCATGTATCGATCCCTGCTGTAGTAAAAATTCCATTTTTCCCAATTTTCACAGTAGGGATCGATCCCTGGGATTATGTATCGATCCCTAACCCTGTTTTTCACAAAAAAACCAGATTTTCTCCATTACACCTATGCTGTCCTTTTCCGAAACACCCAAAAACTCGACTAAATCGAACATTTTCACCGAAACAAACATATACTCATAAACACCAAATACATAAGAACAATTTAGAACACTTAAACGAAATTTCTACGACGTTCGATTTTTCGATTAAATTTCTATCGTTCAAAAACCAGAATTTTTAAACTTCACTAAATCGAATAAAAAGCACGACATACGACGACCTAACCTTCCTCGATACAACTACGTAATTTATTTCGAATTCTAACTGTGAAAACATCGTTTTCTATCAATTTCCTATAATTCGACCTAAACGGAAACAACAACGGAACCATACCGAAAACTAACCGAAACATAACCAAACTTAATGAAACTTCAAACAGCAGCTCACATACATATAACCAACCAACACATGTATTTATACGACTTTCCGACCGTAGAAACATCGGTTTCTATCGATTTCGTCAAATACGGCATAAACGGAAACATATGGAAAACAACCAAAACATTCACCACAAACAACACATATACATACACAAGCAAGATATAATTGAAACTTCTCACCCTTACCCGATTATTCGCGCTTTAAACGGAGTTTTCTCGACTTTTCCTCTCTTTTCCTCTTCTCCCTTCTTTCCTTCTCTTTTCTCTTCTCTTCTCTTTCTATTTTTCTGTTTTCTTTTCTCTCTATTTCTATCTTTCTATTCTATTTAAACAAAATATCTACCCAAATGACCAAAATACCCCTACACTCAAATATCTCGCAAACGCTCTCAAAATGCGATAAAACATAATAACGATGAAAAATAACATTTTTCTAAATAAAAGTCAAAAATAAAATAATATAATAATAAAATAATCAACTAAACTCGATTAAATAAAACTGACTAAAACTGGGGCGTTACACACACCCCTTCATCATTGAGCCCAATGCGCCTTTAACTGGACTTTTGCTTGTGTGACACCCCCTGCTCTATTTCTTTGTTTTTTTCATTTTTATTTTCATACTTGTTTGGTTTTTAATTTTTAAAATTACTTTTAAGCATGATAAAATTGCCAAAAAATTCATGAAGTATCATAATGCATTTAAATAATATTTGCATATTTTATTTTATGATTTTAGCATATTTTGCTATTTTTCCATGAATTCCCATTTAATTTCTTTTGTATGAACCTCCATTCATGATACATGTTCCATTTTTTATTTGTTTGACATAGATTTGTGTTGAATTTTCACATGATAATTGATACATGCTTCTATGATACATCAATGCATCTCATGCTTCTATGAGATCTTTGAGCCATTTGTTTGTGTGACTTGTATGAGATTGTGAAGCATCTTTGAGCATGTTTAGTAATGAATTTTGAGCCATCCTTTTGAGACATGTTTGCACACTGTTTTCACTTCATAATAATTGTATCTTTCAATTTTATCATCCTTCTAACATGACTTTTGATTCATCTTAAAAGCATGTTTGTTTGTGTGAATGTTAGGGATAATATGTTAAGGTTTCAATGTGCATTGTATGCAACCATCTTTGACAATTAATGAGGCCTCTTGATACATGTTGTATGAACCTTATAGGTCATTTTTCTCATGTTATAGGGTAGTCATAGTTCATCTTTACATGATTTGTATGCACTTATTTGAACTTAAAATGTTTGGTGAACTTGTGCATCCTTACTTGTTCTTCTTTGATCAATTGTTTGCATCAACACTTACATGATCTTGTACATTCATGAAAACATGATTCCACTTCTGTTTGTGATCATTTTCAATCATATGCCATGACTTTTAACATCATCTCACATGTCTCTTAACTTCACGAACACATAAGAACTTGTTTGACCTAACTTGAACATGCTTACTTCTAATCTTCAATGTGCTTCAACATGACACTTGTATGAATTTTGCATGTCCATTCTTGCATCTTAAATGTCATCTTAAATGTCATATACTACTGACTTGCGTTCATTTCCATGCTTGTTCATCTTGCATCTCCATTCCTTACTTGCATTACAAGTATGCTTCATTGTTGAACTTAAATGATGTTTGTTCTCACTTCTTCTTACTTAATCAATGCTTGCATTCATGAATTACGTGCTATCTTAATGACATCTCCATTCCTTATTAAATGTCATTCACTTCTGACTTTGATGTTTACATATGCATTTATACATGTTTATGATTCATATGCTTTCATCTTGCATAGTTATTGCTTAACTTGCATTTGAATGATCTTTTGATCCATGTTTCAACCTAGTTTGACTTTGTTTGATACCTTAACCTTAGTAGGATACATTGGTATATACCTACTGACCTTGGATGTTCCTTAACCCTTAGGACCCTTCCCTTTTGGTTTAACCTTTGGTTGCTTCTTAAGTTGTTTTCCTAAGACAACTAGCATTGTTTGGTTTACTTTCTAGCACTTGTATGCAATACTTGTGTTCAGTTGATACTAACCTTTTATGTAAGGGCAGAGGTAAGGCATTTGAACATGTGGATGCTTATCCATTTTCATCCCTTCTTTCATCTCTCATCTATCTTACTTCTCTTTCTCTTTTCTAGATTACATGATATAATGCTTTGTGTAGAACTCTCTCACATCCCTTTGGGATCCTAGCTCATCCTTAATTTTTGATTAAGGTGAGGTAGGATAAGCATTAGGTAGTGCTATGCCTCTCTCTTCTTTAGAGTTAGGTTGTTCTTCAACCTCAACCTTAGGGCCACCTTTGCTTGATAACATTAGGATGGAATTCCCCTTAGTGTTTTCTTTTCCTTTGAGTCTTCTCTTCTCATCTCATAACCTTTCTAAAATACTTAATAAAGGTTAACGGGTATTGCGCATGAGCCTTATATATGGGAAGTGAGGTATGAGGGGTCTCCCTTCATTCTTCTAGGGTACTTAGTGTACGTCCTGTTGGGGACGATACGCGACGTATTCTTTCCTATGTTGTAGACTTGAGTGCAATGCAAGTTACAAACTAACTTCAATCCATTTCTGTCTAAAAAACACAAAACAAATTCAAAAACCTTTTTCATCCTTCGGGATCGTTAAGTTTCAAACCTTTTTTAAGAAAAGAGCACGTTATTTTTAGTTTTGTCGCAAACAGGCATCGACCCTAACTGTCGGACGCGAACTTAACGTCGCTCATAAAAAAACACTAAAACCTCGTTAGGTCGAACTACGACTGCTCTGATTTCCTCTCTCTAGTCCGATTGAGGATACGTAGGCACAAGACAACGATGTCTTGGCGAGCAACCTCCCTCCTTAGTTCGTGTCCGAACAACACTGACTCTGACTTTCCCATTGCACGAGGGAATACGTAGGCATAGGACGACGATGTCCTATCGGGTCACTTCTTTTTCTTTTCTTCCTCGTTTCTTCGTTCTCCTCCGTTCCCGTTTCTTCTCTTTTCCAGTAGCAGTGGAACTCCAGATGACGACACCCTTTGATCAAGACAACAAGCATGGATCCCATCGAGTTTGATGGACGCGTGGGGCTGCTAATACCTTCCCCTCGCGTAACCGACTCCCTTACCCATTTCTCTTGGTCGCGATAACCATGCTTTTTCCTTCCCTTCAGGTTTACGCAATGTTTCCTTTCCCTCTCTTGGAATAAATACACATTTCTGGCAACTCTGTTTCTATGCCACTTTCACGTTTGTACTTGGATAAAAATCCCGGGAGCGACAACTGGCGATTCTGCTGGGGACCGATTGACCTATTGCTGGTCCATCCCTTTTACGAGTTAATCCTAGCGCTTGGTTGTTTATTTTCATTGGGTGTTTATTGTGGTGCCTTATTTTGTTGTATATTACTGTTTTACTGTTTTACTATTTTACTGTATTTACCGCATTTATGGCATTACATTTCATTATTATGCTGGACTGTGTTGTGCTGTACTGGATTTTCTGTTTGGTAGGTTGGTATTTCTGAGAGATAAGCCCACTACCCAGGCTTGAGCATACACATAGGTATTAGCGTGGGCAGGCGTGATGCTCCCATGGTGTTGGCCACGTGCGGGTGTTCACGAGACCTACAGCCAGACGAGGTTCTATCGGGAGATATCTGCTACTGTATGTTAATACAGGCCAGTAGTTATTCTCTTGAGGAACTGTCGACTCTGGTGACCATCCCCTAGGATTCAGTTGTGGCACTCCTCCCGAGATGTGATAATGGCAGACCATAAATGGCAAACCCATTACGCATTCTTGATCCGAGGACCCAATGCTGGAGACTTGCTATAGGATATCCTTTTTTAGAGGAATCAGTTGAGGCCTCCTCGATTGATGATGATGCCAAACCAGAAATGGTGAACGTATCATCATTTCTCGACCTGAGAGTCCGTGATATTGAGGATCCTCGCCTTTCTAGTACCCACATGTGAGAGGGGTTGGGTGTTTGCAGGTTTGCAGGTAACCTTGACTTTCAGCATACCCGATACTTTGGATTTCTTATTAGTATGAACTTATCAGTGTGGTTACTCTGGTGTTCTGGGTATTTGGGCAGAAGCCTTGAGATTATTCAGTCAGTTCAGTGCAGCTAGCTTGTGTGGATACCTTGATCCAATGCTTTGCATTGCATTTCATTTTTCTGACATTCATATTTTTGCATTTCCAGGTAGTATCTGATCTTTTGATTCCAGTCAACGGGCAGTCATCGGGATGGACACTAAGAAGAGTAAGAAGAATATCATTATTTACAAGTTCTCGAAGCTCACTCTTGGTCAGATTGGCATCTTACAAGAAATGGTCAGTCCGGAAGTGTTGGGAATGTTCAAAGAGAAATATGGTTGGATCTTATCCTTCGTTCGTAACATTAGTGACTATGAATACAAAGGCTTGCACACCTTGATACTATTCTAGGATCCTTCCCTGAGATGCTTCGTGTTACCATAATATGTATTGGTCCCTACTCTACTCTGGAGGAGTACTCAAACATCCTGGGGATTTCCATTAAAGAAGGGGCTCCATTCTGTGCTTCCAAGGCAGACCCTGACTTCAAAGTTGTGGTTGAGGCTCTTTATTTGAGCAAATCAACTTTGGAAGCTGACATCACCAACAAGGGAAAGTCCCGTGGCTATCACTTGGCATACTTGGTAAAGAAGGCTCAAGAAGCGGCTAAGGAGAAGAGATGGACAGCTTTCAATGCAATACTGGCTCTCTGTGTATATGGCATTGTCCTTTTTCCCAATGAATATGAGTTTGTTAATACGGATGCTATCCGGATCTTTACAACCCAAAATCCAGTACCGACCTTGTTAGGAGATCTTCACTATGCCTTGTACAACAGGAATGAGAAGAGACGAGGCGAGATAGTTCATTGTTTGGCATCTCTATTCTATAAGTGGTTTGCAAACCGTCTACCCCGGTCAGGCGCTTTTGTGGATACTAGGACTTCTCTGGATTGGAGTAAACGTCTGATGGGTCTAGCTGCTAAGGATATTGTTTGGGTGGATCAAGGATTGATTGGCAAAGACATTTTGCACAGCTGTGGTGAGTACCCTAACGTACCATTGATAGGGAGAAAAGGGGGTATTAATTACAATCTTTCTTTGGCTATCAGGCAGTTTGGATATTCTCTGAAAGATCCTTCGGTTGAAAAAGATTTGAAAGAGTCTTTGTATTTTCATGTAGTCGATGGTTTAGCTGTGGCGCAGAAGGCTTCCAAAGCATGGCTCAGTAGACAAAAGAAAGGAAAAGCCGTCTTGGGCAAATCCAACAATCAAGCTTTCTCTCCGTATGTAGACTGGGTAAAGAAGAGAGTGGAAGAGTTCTACTTGCCTTTTGATTGGGCGCCTCCCTTGTATCCTAAGACTGTGGAGGAGAGGCTCACTGTACCCATTGAAGAATTTGACAAGCAACGAGACTTAGTGTATGAGTTGAGGATGGAGAACGCTGGTATGAGTAGTCAGCTGCAAGGTGCTTTACATGACAACCGGGAGTTGAAATGGAAAGTTCAAGATGTGACAGAGCGCCTGGAAGAGAAGGAGAAGGATGTCACTGACAGAGCTCAGCACTTCAGAAAAGTCAGTATGGCTGCTGAATCCTCTGGCAAGGCCTACAGGAAAAACAAGAAGCTCTTGACCGAGACTGAAGCCAAGCGTGCCAAGTATCAGAAAATGTGGGAAGAGCTCAAGATTGAGAATGGGGAGTTGAAAGAAGAACTTCAAAGGATGAAAGCTAGAAAAAAGCATTTCTCTGGCAAGTGGAGAAAAGCTCAGAAGGAAATTGAGGAGCTCAAGTTGCAAGCCGAAGTCAAGAAATCAAGGCGCGAAGACAACAATGTTGAAGAACAGATTGTTAGGCTGAACCAAGATATTGAAAAGAGAAACAGACTGATCAAAGGGCTGATAGAGCGACCTACACATCCAGACACTGTGGATCTTCTTGAGGAAGTTGAAGCCAACTTGTTTGGAATTAATTTGTAGTGATCTTGTTGTTATATTTTGTTGTGATTACCATCAGGATTGTTGATGGAATCGCCTTTGATTGTATAAGACCCGTCTGTATAAATCCTTATGACATGATATAAAATGCTTGGTTTAATCATGTATGTATCAACAACTCTCAGTTTTTGAAAGGATGTGCTTCCTTTATGTTGATTCTACAGTATTTCTAGGTTCAGATTTATTTTCCGATGATGTGTCTAATCCCTGGCCCGGTTTCAAAGACTGGAATCAAAGTAGATACGACTTGAGAGTGTTTAAATGTGATGTTTGCATTTGCATTTGCATAACCATAATCATTTTTCATTTTTCATAGCAGGTACTTTGTCTCTGGTTTTCTTATCGTGTTCTTTCTTCAGACAGGATTGCTGACCAGCAGATTCATCAGTATTCTACTAGACTCAATCAAAAGAGAGCTATGGAACAGATGCAGGCTAAGATGGCTGCCATGCAGACTCGCATGGCCCAGTTTATGGAATTAATGCAAGGCGTTGCACAAGGGCAAGAACAGCTGAGGACCCTTGTCCAACCCTTGGTGGCAAGAGTTGACGAGGATGGTGTTCTCCATGGCGGCCTTCATAACGATGTCATTCCTCCGGGCGGAGGTGTTGGGGGTAATGGTATTCCTATTGGTCCTCCGGGCGGGGGTGTTCATGTCCCTTCTGTTGTGATCCCTCCGGGTGGAGGAGAACGGGTTGTGATTCCTTCTGTTGTAGGAGGAGTAAATAGTGTGTGTGTTGTTCACGACCGTCGATATGATGACCAACAGGATGACATATTTTCTGTACAAGGCGGGGATGCTGTTCCCCAGGTTGATAGTGATCATAGAATCAGGTTGATTGAAGAACAGCTAAAAGGGGTTTTGAATCAGAACTCTGTGGGTATGGATTTGGATGATCTAGGGTTGGTCCCCGGTGTCAGGATTCCGCACAAGTTCCAGGTTCCCACCTTTGAGCAATACAATGGTACCACTTGCCCAAAGACTCATGTCCGGGCATACACAAGGAAAATGGCTGCGTACTCTAGTGATGAGAAATTACTGATGCATTTCTTCCAGGATAGCCTGTCTGGGGCATCTTTGGAGTGGTATATGCAATTGGAGAGATGTCAAGTCCACATTTGGAGAGAGCTGGTAGAGGCTTTTGTCAAGCACTACCAATATAATATTGATATGGCTCCCAATAGGACTCAGCTGCAAAGTATGTCTCAGAGGAATAATGAGAGTTTCAAAGAATATGCCCAGAGGTGGCGAGAACTGGCAGCGAGGGTGCAGTCTCCCATGTTAGAACGGGAGATGTTGAATATGTTTATGGCTCCCTTGCCAGGTCATTATTACGAGAAGCTGATACCTTGCATGTCCAGCAAATTTGCTGATTTGATTTTGGTTGGGGAAATGTTAGAAAGTGGAATCAAAGCCGGAAAGATATCGGGTAGTGATGGGTCGTCTTCAGGAGGAGGGAAGAAACCTTATGTAAATTACAAGAAAAAGAGGGAGTGAATTCTGTTTCTTCATACCGCGGTAAGAGAAAGCAGCGTCAGAATTATAATCAGTAGGTGGCCTCGGTAACTATTCCTGCAGCACTTCCGCCACAAGCAGCACAACAACAAAATACTGCTCCCCGTCAGTACCCAGCTAGACCGAGAATGGCTGATAGGCATTTTGCAACACCACCTATGCCTTACTCTCAATTGTTCCAGCATTTGCTACAACTACAGTTGGTCCAGAAGAGGACTCTGGCCCCTCTTACCAGTAATCCACCTCCCGATTATGACGCCAATGCTCATTGCGACTTCCATGCTGGAGCACTGGGATATCACATTGATAATTGTAAAGCATTTAAACACAAGGTTCAGGATCTGTTGGACTCGAAGGCCATCAATTTTTCCAATGAGACGCCAAATGTCATTCAAAACCCAATGCCGAACCACGGTGGGCCGAGGGTTAATGCTGTTATAGAAGATAGTGAATCTTTGAATTTGGTTCTAGACGTGAATGAATTGAGGACTCCTTTGTTGGTAGTGAAGGAGAGATTACTGAAGGGTGGGGTATCCCCTGGTTGTGATAAAAGCTGTTCAGAGTGTATGTTGCAGACAAATGGATGTGATCTGTTCAAATCAGGTATTCAAAAGCTGATTAATGAAGGTCGGTTACAGTTTTATAGGTGCGATCAGAAGAAGGAAGTTACTGGAAGAAGGAATGATATTTCCACTGTCAGTATCCCTTTCAGGACGGTAACTATTTCAGCGCTGACAAGACCAGCGCCGGTCATTATCACCACTCCCGGGCCTGTTCCGTATGAGAGCACCAATGTTATTCCTTGGAATTATGGTGCTGAAGTGTTTGTTAACGGGAAGAAGCAAGAGTTGATAGGAGCATCAGTGGTGAACTCCAGTTCTGAAGGTAATGATAAGGCAAGAGCTATCACGAGAAGTGGTAGGGTCTTTATCCCATCTGATGATCAGGCTGGTGATTCTAGGCCAGACAAAGGAAAGCAGGTTATGGATAATTCTGTGCAGACGCCGGTAGTGAATGATTCCACAACAAAGCCAGTTGATAATTCTTTTTCAGAGAATGTAGCAGAGTTTATGAGGCTGATTCAGAAAAGCGACTACAAAATCCTTGACCAACTACACTAAACACCGTCTAAGATATCCATTTTATCTCTGTTATTATGCTCTGAGGCGCATCGAAACACATTGTTGAAGGTATTGAATACAGCGTATGTACCCCAGGAGATCTCAGTTAATTAACTGGAGGGAGTAGTGGCCCATGTAAATGCAGGAAATGGCTTGGGATTTACAGATGTAGATTTGACTCCAGCTGGGAGAAATCATAATAATGCTTTGTACATTTCAGTTGAGTGCCGAGGATCGTTAATGTCGCATGTTCTTGTTGACACTGGGTCATCTTTGAATGTGTTACCGAAGAAAGCACTGATGAAGTTGGACACTCGTGGGTTAATCTGCACGCCAAGTGATTTGGTGGTGCGTGCTTTCGATGGTTCCAAGAGATCTGTTTTCGGGGAAATTGTGCTGCCGATTAAGGTTGGTCCAGAGGTTTTTGATGTTACCTTCTATATCATGGACATCCAACCTGCTTACAGTTGTCTACTGGGCTATCCATGGATCCATAGTTCTGGGGCTGTGACGTCCACTCTGCACCAGAAGTTGAAGTACATGGCAGACGGACATGTAGTGAGGGTTTGCGGTGAAGAAGATATCATGATAAGTCACCTGTCTACCTTCAAATATGTTGAAGTAGATGGCAAAATACATGAAACTTTATGTCAGGCTTTTGAAGCAGTGAAGATCCCTGAGGAATCTCCCAAGGAAGTCAGCCAATCTGAAGTGGTAAGGCAGCCTGCAGTGGTATATCAGCCAGAGGTCTCCATGTCTTCCTTCAAGGATGCACGGGCTGTGGTTGAAGCCGACAGTTCACAGAAATGGGGTCAAGTTATCGAGGTCCAGAAAAAGCAGAATACTTACGGGCTAGGATATAAGCCGCCCAGGCGTCTTGAGGATCCTCCCAAGTTTTATGGTTCGGTTCGTTTCACCAATGATGGTGTGTTCTTTGACAGAGTTAATGCTGTTGATGAGGAAGGGGATAACGATTGCGATATGGATAATTGGATCCGCCCCTAAATTCCAGATCAAAGTCTTTGTAACTGGTCATCAGGGAAATCCATTCAAGTGACCGGCCCAGTGTAATTGCCTTTGTTTTCCTGTTATGACAATCCTACGTTCTGCCCAAGACGTAGTGATTTTTGTTTGTAGGGGTTGAATATTTTGTGTGTTTTCTTTATCATTAATAAAGGAGGTTTTTCACATTCAAATATTTTGATCCCCGTCTTTCTGTTTTACTTTTTTGCATTAAATCTCAGCAAAATGGCAATGTGTTTTTGTTTGTAGCATACATAATAAACATAAATCATTAACCATGCAGGTTTTCTTGTTAAGATACCACCAATCATGATTCAGCTATGGCTCGGTATGATTTCGACAATCCCATTTATCAGGCTGAAGAAGAGACTGATGAAGATTTTGACTTACCCGAGGAATTGGCCAGACTGGTGAAACAGGAGGAAAGGATCATTATACCTCATCAGGAGGAGATTAAGATTGTCAACTTAGGTACCGAGGACGCAAAGAAAGAAGTAAAGATTGGGGCTGCTTTGGAAGATAGTGTAAAGGGAAGATTGATTGAAATGCTTCAAAAGTATGTGGATATCTTCGCCTGGTCTTACTAAGACATGCCTGGGCTTGACACTGACATTGTGGTACACCGGCTGCCGCTTAAAGAAGGATGTACTCCGGTTAAGCAGAAACTGAGAAGGACGAAATCGGATTTGTCTGTCAAGATTAAAGAAGAGGTTAAGAAACAGATAAATGCTGGATTTCTGGCTGTGACAAGTTATCCTCCATGGGTTGCTAACATTGTGCCTGTACCTAAGAAGGACGGAAAGGTCAGGATGTGTGTTGACTACAGGGATCTGAATAGAGCAAGCCCAAAAGACGATTTCCCGCTTCCTCACATTGACGTGTTAGTGGACAATATTGCTCAATACTCTGTATTTTCCGTCATGGATGGCTTCTCTGGGTATAACCATATCAAAATGGCCCTAGAAGACATGGAGAAGACGATGTTCATAACACCGTGGGGAACATTCTGTTACAAGGTGATGCCCTTTGGATTGAAAAATGCTGGGGCAACCTATCAGCGGGCAATGGTGTCTCTCTTTCATGATATGATTCACAAAGAGATCGAGTACTATGTTGATGACATGATTGCGAAGTCACAAACGGAGGAAGAGCATCTGGTGAATCTTCTGAAGCTGTTTGAAAGGTTGATAAAGTTCTGACTGAGGTTGAATCCGAACAAGTGCATCTTCGGGGCGAGGTCCAGAAAATTACTGGGGTTTATTGTTAGCAAAAAAGGTATTGAGGTTGATCCTGGTAAAGTAAAAGCCATACAAGAAATGCCTGAGCCGAGTACAGAAAAAGAGGTTCGTGGTTTCTTAGGGAGGTTGAACTACATTGCTAGATTCATCTCTCATCTTACAGCCACGTGTGAACCAATATTCAAGTTGTTAAGAAAAGATCAAGAGGTCAGGTGAAATGAAAATTGTCAAAAGGCGTTTGAAAAAATAAAAGAATATTTGCAGGAACCTCCGATCCTTATGCCACCAGTGCCAGGAAGGCCATTGATTATGTATCTTACGGTTCTTGAGAATTCAATGGGGTGTGTTCTCGGTCAACACGACGAGTCAGGTAGAAAAGAGCATGACATATACTACCTGAGTAAAAAGTTCACTGATTGTGAATCGAGGTACTCGATGTTGGAAAAAACATGTTGTGCACTCGCTTGGGCAGCCAAGCGTTTAAGGCAGTATATGTTAAACCATACAACCCTTTTGATTTCGAAGATGGATCCGATCAAGTATGTGTTTGAAAAGCAGGCGCTTTTTGGAAGAATAGCCCGTTGGCAGATGGTTCTGACAGAATACGATATTCAATATGTTTCCCAAAAGGCCATCAAGGGAAGTGTTTTGTCGAAATATCTTGCTGAACAACCAATTGAGGATTATCAACCGATGAAGTTTGAATTTCCAGATGAACATATCATGTTTCTAAAGATGAAAAACTGTGAAGAACCGCTACCTGATGAAGGACCCGAAATTGGATCCCAATGGAAGCTGGTCATTGATGGGGTTGTTAATTTATACGGTAACGGAATTGGGGCAATCATTACGACTCAAAAGGGTTCTCATATACCCTTCACTTCCCGGTTAGCATTCATATGCACCAACAACTAGGCGGAGTATGAAGCATGCATCATGGGGTTAGAAGAAGCAATTGATTTGAGAATCAAGAACCTCGATGTTTATGGTGATTCCGCGTTGGTAGTTAATCAGATTACAGGTGAATGGGAACCTCGTCAAGCGAATTTGGTGTCTTATAACAACTATGCCAGAAGGTTGTTATCTTTCTTTGATAGAGTTGATTTCCATCATATACCCGGTTGGAGTATCAGATGGCAGATACGTTGGCAACATTGTCTTTGATGTATCAGGTGAATCGTTGGAATGAAACTCCCTCGATCAGAATCAGGCTTTTGGATAGACCAGCTTTTGTGTTTACGGTTGCAGATGTGTCAGATGGAAAACCTTGGTATCATGATATTAAGGTTTTTCTGAAGAGTCAAGAGTATCCAGAGGGTGCATCCGCCAAGGACAAGAAAACTTTTGGTTAGTGTATTTCATTCCAACTATTGGTTGGTATTTTTTGTTGTGAGTACGCCTTTGGACGGCGTCCTCGTTATCCTAACTTTTGGTTAGTATATTTCATCCCAACTATTGGTTGGTCTCCTTGGTTGTCCTAACTTTTGGTTAGTGTATTTTGTCCCGACATTTGGTTGGTCTCTCTTGTTGTGAGTTCGCCTTTGGTCAGCGTCCTCGTCGTCCCAACTATTGGTTAGTCCACCTTGTCATCCCGACTAATGGTTGGTCTCTGTTGTTTGTCCCCGACTATTGGCTGGTCTCTGTTGTTTGTCCCGACTATTGGTTGGTCTCTGTTGTTTGTCCCAACTATTGGTTGGTCCCCTTCGTTTGTCCCAACTATTGGTCGGCACCTTTTATCCCCACTTTTGGTTGGTATTCTCCTCGATATTCCAACTATTGGTCGGTATCCTTCCTTTACCCCAACTGTTGGTTGGTCTCTTTTGTTGTAAGCATGCCATTGGTCGGCATCCTCATTGTCCCAACTATTGGTTGGTATCCATTGTTTCTAACTCCACCTTCGGATGGCAAAAACTTTATTTTGTATCCCCCCACAGGTTGCAAATTTCCCGGTTATTTTTGTATTCAAATCTCGTGTATCCTGATTGTCTGAAAGTCGTTGCTATCATACCCTCGGATCCAAGAAGTTTGAATAGGGGCAGCTGTAACACCTCAAAATTTGCCATCATGTTTTAGCTTCAGATGGCTTATGTTTCATTGCATTCTTTGCATTATCATCTTTGCATATCATTGGCCTTAGCATGGGATCAAGGTAACTAAATCAAATTCAAGGAGCCTTGAGCCTCAAGAGATCTTAAGAGATTCATCACTCTATCATATGATCAAGCTTGACAAGAAATTTCAAGTGAATCACATTCTCCTAACCAGTGCTAAATTAGGGTTTTGGGATTCTTGAGTATAACACCCCAATGGGCAAGATCTTTGAGCTTTATCATCTCCAAATGGCATATCTCATCATTGTTTGAGAGGATACACATCATACTTAGAGGAATTCGGATTTGGATGATGTGTTGATTCTTCCTAGACCGAAGGCCCCAAAATTAGCCATAAAATCAGTTTATTTCTGATTTTTTGGGCAAGACTTGATTTCATGGTTTTCCTCATGTCCTTAAGTGTCTAAGATTCAAGGATTGTCCATCAATTTGGTTTAGAGCGGCTTCAATTGATCAATTGATTAAAAAATCAGGAGAATTGGGGAAAAGTCAACTGTGCAGAGGAAAAATGTGGGGACCTCAAACTGATCCATTTCATAGGCCATGGGCCAGGCACGAGTAGGGCAAGACTTGTCCAAATTGCAGCGTTGTTCTAGTGACTTTGTGATTAAATTTGAGCATCTTGTGGACTTCATTTCCATTCATTATGAACACCAACATTACTCTATTTTATATCCTCTTTCCAAAAAGCCAAAAAACTTGACAATTCATCCATTATTCATAGAGATAATCCTTGCCAAAGTTGCTACCATGAATTGGTGCATAAACTCTTGGCTGTTTCATTTTTCTTGTTGTTATTACTTAACATGCACATCACCTATCATGCAAACCTTGCCATATAAAGTCATGCACTCCCTTACATTCATGCACATGCTCATGTACCTTTTTTCCATATATGTCCAAACAAAAGAATGAGAAACTTGCACAAGAAGCTTACATAGCAAGCTGCTACAAACTCAGTGCACATCATCACCACCTCTCATCATTAATCCACACCATGATATCATGCTCCCTCTCCACATTGAATCAAACCCGTGCACACTTCATTCTTCATCATTTCAATCACTCTCCATTTTTAATTCATTTTCATTTTCATTTCAACTCCAACAAACTTAACCAAACTTCTAACTGTTAACCACAGTGGTTAACATTTAACTCACCATATATAAACCATTCCTAACAGAATTTGCAAAAAACTTTGGATCATTTCTTCTTTCTCCTTCACTTCATACTCTTCTCTCTCTCTAAATCTTCTCTCTCAAGCTTTCTCTAACTGAAGTTTCTTGAAGATTCTTCTTCCACATTCATCATCATCATCAACAGATCCTTGAATTGGTAGCATTGAATCTTCAATTTCATCTTCTTTTCCAAGCTTTCTCACTTAAATTCCACTGATTTAAAGCATTGCTTAAGCCTTTATTTGGCTCAGTCTCAAGTTCAAGTGCATAAGGAGTCTCCTCTCTGGTATTCTTTGGAGCTAAAGATTCATCAAAAGTACATGTTTCGGTTCAAATTTCTTCCTCTCTTTATTCTCTGATTTAGCTTTTTTTTGCATGATTGGAGCTCAATAGGAGCCATGTGAACATCCGGCTAGTTGATAGGCACCTTAGGTGCTTAGTTGAAATTTCTAGGGCAAAATGTTTCTCTTCGATTTGCTCTGGGTGTGAACTTTTTGTGGATTTGGAACCTGGATTCATGATCTACGTAACCTGAGGATCATTTTGGTGTATCGTTTGCCAATTTCTGGTGGCCTGTAACTTGAACCACGGTGATGAGTGGCCAGAGAAGATGACTGGAGTCTTTTCCGGCTGGTGGTGTTCATCAACCTTCAAACCCTAGGGCAAATCCTTAGTTTAAGTCCCAGCCACATGGTTGTTTTGATCTGATGGATATAAGCATGCCAACGCATTAATGAACCTCATCCACGGCACGTGCTTCTATTTTTGAAGTAATTTGAATTTTGTGATTCCACGTGGCTGTAGTATAGTTGCTTATCATGCACGTGTGTTTTGATCCGTTGGATTGAACTATTTTGATTGATCATCCATCTTGACTTGATCTGATTGCTCAGGATGAGTCAATGATTTGACTAACATCCATGGTATGTACCTCTTCAGACCAAGTGCCCTGGGCCTTGTGTTTTTGATATTCACACCCCCTCATCATTGAGCCCAATGCGCCTTGAACTGGACTTTTGCTTATGTGACACCCCCTGATGTATTTCTTTGTTTTTTTCATTTTTATTTTCATACTTGTTTGGTTTTTAATTTTTAAAATTACTTTTAAGCATGATAAAATTCCCAAAAAATTCATGAAGTATCATAATGCATTTAAATAATATTTGCATATTTTATTTTCTGATTTTACCATATTTTGCTATTTTTCCATGAATTCCCATTTAATTTCCTATGTATGAACTTCCATTCATGATATATGTTCCATTTTTTATTTGTTTGACATAGTGTTGTGTTGAATTTTCACATGATAATTGATACATGCTTCTATGATACATCAAGGCATCTCATACCCATTTTTGTAGATTTTTTAGGTCATTTCTTATTGACTTTTAAATGAGATCTTTGAGCCATTTGTTTGTGTGACTTGTATGAGATTGTGAAGCATCTTTGAGCATGTTTAGTAATGAATTTTGAGCCATCCTTTTGAGACATGTTTGCAAACTGTTTGCACTTCATAATTATTGTATCTTTCAATTTTCTCATCCTTCTAACTTGACTTTTGATTCATCTTAAAAGCATGCTTGTTTGTGTGACTGTTAGGGATAATATGCTAGGATTTAAATATGCATTGTATGTGTCGCTCCCGAGGATTTGCATCCATGGTACAAACGCGAAAGTGGTGCGGAAACAGAGGTGCCAACAATGTGTATTTATCCCAAGAGAGGGAAAGGAAACACTGCGTAAACCTGAGGGAAGGGAAAGAGCATGGTCTCTCGACCAAGAGAAACGGGTAAGGGAGTCGGTTACGCGAGGGGAAGGTATTAGCACCCCCACGCGTCCATCGTACTCGATAGGGTCCACGCCTACTGTCTCGATCAAAGGGTGTCGTCATCTGGAGCTCCACTGCTACTGGAAAGATGAAGGAACGGGAACGGAAAAGAACGAAGAAACGAGGAAGAAAAGAAAAAAGAAGTGACTCGATAGGACATCATCGTTGTCCTATGCCTACGTATTCCCTCGTGCAATGGGAAAGTCAGAGTTAACGTAGTTCGGACATGAACTAAGGGGGAAGGTTACTCGCCAAGACATCACCGTCTTGTACCTACGTATCCTCAATCAGACGAGAAAGAGGAAATCAGAGCAGTCGTAGTTCGACCTAACAAGGGCGGTAGTTTTTTTTATGAGCGACGTTAAGTTCGCGTCCGGCAGTTAGGGTCGATGCCTGTTTACGACGAGACGGAAAATGACGTGCCCTTTTCTGAAAATGAAGGTTTGAGCTTAACGATCCCGAAGGATGAAAAAGGTTTGAGTTGGCTTTGCGTTTTTTAGTCAGAAGTGGATTGAAGTTAGTTTGTAACTTACATTGCACTAAAGTCTACCATGCGAGAACGAGTGAATCGCATGGTCGCCCCCAAATGGGACGTATGCTAAACACTCTAGAAGAGGAGGGGAGACCCCTCGTTCTTCATTTCCTACACTTAAGGCTCGAGCACAGTATTCGTTATATTTATTAAGTGTTTTAGGAGTGTTAGGAGATGAGAAGAGAAGACTCAAAGGAAAATAAAACACTAAAGGGAAACTAAATGTTCCTAATGTTGTCATGCAAAGGTGGCCCTATAGTCGAGGTTGAAATGGAAACGTCTACCTAAGTTAGCATGCAATGGGAAGCCTAATGCTAATCCTACTCCAAGCTTAATCGAAAATTAAGTTGGACTAGGTAGCTCTAAGGGATTAAATCCAAGACTTAAACAAGTCTTGAGATTCAAGGGAAGAGAAAGAGTGAAAGGGGAAAAAACAAACAGCGGCTACAATAGCACTCCCGCACCTGCACAGCAGTTAAAGACAGCACACAAGCAAGACAACTTTTAACAGCATAAACATTCAGCACAAAATAGGTGTAAAAGGCAGTAGGCAGCAAGTGTCAACAATAGACAGCACGTGTACAAACTTAGAACAACAGCTGTGAAAACAGGGCAGTATGCATCCAAACAAGAGATGATTGCAAATGAACATGCATAGCGAGGCAAATCAATCATAGAGGTTGCAAACATCAAGGATGAACAAGCATGATCATGTTAACCACTCAAGAACAAGCACACTCAACATAATTATATGATTTACACATTGATCAAAACAAATTACGCACAAACGACCATGGAGACAAACATCAATCATGCATTATATGTCCAGCAAGTTGAGCATTAACCAAGAATTAACATGATTCAAATGTGTGAGCAACGTGTTCATCACATCAAAAATGCAACAACGCAAACATGTTCATAAACGATACAAGTCCAAGAATCGCGTGTCGAAAAATTGTTTTCATGCAATAGTGTGAGGTGCAACAGCTCAAGAATGATCCACAAATCATCATCATATCAATCCATAAAGTTTAGGCATGAAAAGGATCTCAAACAACCAAGAAAATGCAAGAAAATCAAGTTCTGCTTCAGTGGTAACCGGTTACAGCATAACTGATAACCGGTTACACAGTTCAAAATTGCACAAATTACGCTGAAAATACACTGTGTAACCGGTTACAACATAACTGCTAACCGGTTACTCTGGGACAGTGGTGAAAAAAAATCAGTTTCAAAAGCACTTTTCAGCAGCAAATCACTTATGTAATCATATCCAATGATCATGTAATCAACAATGCACGAAAATTAAGTTCAAACACAGTGTTCAAACATCATTTAGATCCAGCAATCACCAACATCCACAATCAAAATCAAACAAAATGATCAAAACACAACAAAAATCATGGATCTACATTGTATAAGTTGAAATTAAGCTTAATCAAGTATGGATCTGAAATTAACCAACCTACAAATCTGAGATTTGCATTGGTAAGTGTTGTAAACAGAATTTGATGAATCCAAGTAGAGAAATCCAAGATCCACAAGCTCCTTGCACTCAAAACTTGAAGATCCAAGCAATAAGCAACCAAAACTCCAAAATCACTTCCAAAAATCACTTCTGAAAATTCAGAACCAGATCCAAACGAAAATCCAAATTGAAAAGCAAAAATATAGTGATGATGAGAGGCTTTAGCTCAAGAATTAACAAGTTCCAATGAAGAACTTGTTAATCTTTGAAAAAGAACTTTGAGTGTGGTAGAAAATGGAGGTTGAAAAAGAACCTTGAGAATATGCTAAAAATGAATGAGTAACCGGTTAACACATATGTTGTAACCGGTTACACAGTTGAAATTTTGAATTTTGGCGCCTTTTGGAGGGAAACTTGGAAAAGTGACTTCTGATAACTGTCTTTGAACCCGTTAAACCTCCGAAACTCAAAACTTGATATTTCTACTGAGTAACACCTGAAAAGAACACAAATTCTTGCTGACACCTCAAAATATCCTGCTGAATTAATAATGTCCGATACCGGATCGCTTGATCAAAATGACTGCCGGAGCATCTGATTATCAAAACATCTAATGAGTTAAATAAAAGCCCAAAAAGACTTTGAAAGCTATTTGCTTGGCTCTGAATATTGCTGAAAATCAAACTGGGACCGATAACGCCATGAGCTGCTGATAGATACCTTGATCCCATGCTCAAAGGAAACATGCAAAAATGCAAAAAAGAACGATGCTAATGAAATGAAGCATAAGCGAAAAAGAGTTAGAATCAAGGGGGAAAATTTTGAGGTGTTACAGCTGCCCCTATTCAAACTTCTTGGATCCGAGGGTTGGGAAGCCAAAGGCTTCCAGACAATCGGGATACATGGAGATTCAATACCAAAATAACCGCACAAATTTGCGTCCTGCAAAAGGATAGACGACTCCGCTGGGGAACAAGTAATAAAAGATGCAGGATCATAACACGGACGAGTGTCAGAAATCAATACGGACGAAGTATTGAATATGTATTGAAACAAACACGGACGAGTGTTAACTATGCTGGGGATAAACACGGACGAGTGCCAAAAGTTCACACACGGACGGGTGCTGAAATAACATGGACGGGTGTCAAAAGGTTCAAACACGGACGGGTGTCTAAAAGATTCAAATACGGACGGGTGCTGAAAGAACACGGATGAGTGTCCAAGGGTTAATACGGACGAGTATTGGCTAAAAGAGGTTCAAACCCGGACGGGTGCTGAAAGGACACAGACAGGTGTCTAAAAGGCCAATACGGACGGGTACTTGAAAAAGTTCAAACACGGACGGGTGATGAAATAACACGGACGGGTGTTTAAGGGTCAATACGGACGAGTATTGGCTTAAAGAGGTTCAAACACGGATGGGTGCTAAAAGGACACGAACGAGTGTCTAAAAGGTCAATACGGATGGGTATTTGAAAAAGTTCAAACACAGACGGGTGATGAAAGGACACGGACAGGTGTTAAAGGTCAATACGGACGGGTATTGAAGTAAAAGGTTCACACACGGACGGGTGCTGAAAGGACACGGACGGGTGTCGCAAAGGTCAACACGGACGGGTATTGGTTTAAAAGTTCAAACACGGACGGGTGCTGAAAGGACACGGACGGGTGTCAAAGGTCAATACGGACAGGTATTGAAAGAAAAGTTCAAACACGGACGGGTGTCCACGGTCAATACGTACGGGTATTGAAATAAAAGTTTACACACGGACGGGTATTGAAAGAAAAGTTCAAACACGGACGGGTGTCAAAGGTCAATACGTACGGGTATTGAAATAAAAGTTCAAACACGGACTGGTGCTGAAAGCACACGGACGGGTGTCTAAAAGGTCAATACGGACGGGTATTGGCTAAAAAGGTTCAAACACGGACGGGTGCTGAAAGGACACAGACGGGTGTCAAAAGGTCAATACAGACGGGTATTGAAAACAAAGGTTCAACCACGGACGGGTACTGAAAGGACACGAACGGGTGTCAAAGGTCAATACAGACGGGTATTGAAAACAAAGGTTTAAACACGGGCGAGTGCTGAAAGGACACGGACGGGTGTCAAAGGTCAATACGGACGGGTATTGAAAAAAGTTCAAACACGGACGGGTGATGAAAGAGCATGGACGGGTGTCTAAGGTCAATACGGACGGGTATTGGCTAAGAAGTTCAAACACGGACGGGTGATGAAAGAGCACGAACGGGTGTCTTGGGTCAATACGGACGGGTATTGGCTAAGAAGTTCAAACACGGACGGGTGTTGAAAGAGCACGGACGGGTGTCTAAGGTCAATACGGACGGGTATTGGCTAAGAAGTTCAAACATGGACAGGTGATGAAAGAGCATGGACGGGTGTCTAAGATCAATACGGACGGGTATTGAAAACAAAGGTTCAAACACGGACGGTGTCTAAAAGGTCAATACGGACGGGTATTTGAAAAAGTTCAAACACGGACGGGTGCTGAAAGGATACAGACGGGTGTCTAAAAGGTCAATACGGACATGAATTTGAAAAAGTTCAAACACGGACGAGTGCTGAAAGGACACGGACGAGTGTCAAAGGTTAATACGGACGGGTATTGAAAAAGTTCAGACACGGACGGGTGTCTAAGGGTCAATACAGACGAGTATTGAAAAAGTTCAAACACGGACGGGTGTCTAAGGGTCAATACGGACGGGTATTGAAAAAGTTCAAACACGGACGGGTGTCTAAGGGTCAATACGAACGGGTATTGAAAAAGTTCAGACACGGACGGGTGTCTAAGAGCCAATACGAACGGGTATTGAAAAAGTTCAAACACGAACGGGTGTCTAAGGGTCAATACGGACGGGTATTGAAAAACTTCAAACACGGACGAGTGTCTAAGGGTCAATACGAGCGGGTATTGAAAATTTTCAAACACGGACGGGTGTCTACGGGTCAATACAGACGGGTATTGAAAAAGTTCAAACACGGACGGGTGCTGAAAGGACACGGACGGGTGTCTAAGGTCAATAAGGACGGGTATTGAAAAAAGGTCAAATGGCAACTTTACTAGGGATTGAAATGCTAAACTGAACACGGACGAGTGTTTTAAAAATCAATACGGACGAGGTATTGGGGAAACGAAAAAGAACACGGACGAGTGTCAAAAGAACACGGACGGGTGTTGAAGAATCAATACGGACGAAGTATTGAGGAAATGAAAAAGAACACGGATGAGTGCCTGAAGAACACGGACGGGTGTTTGAGAGAACACGGACGAGTGTCTAACGGTAAAAAAGTCTGAGGGGATAAACCAAATAGTCTCTCCAAATTACCAAATCCACGACTTGGGGTATAAAGTTGGACGATATCTCCTAATTTACTATCCTTCCTGTTGGGGGAACGCCTGGCAAACGAGAACTTAAACCTGGCTTATGCTTCGAATGCATATGTTTGAATTTTTCTATGGCGTAATGCTCCATACGAAAATGGAAATGCTACACGTTTGGGAGGATGCCATGCAAGAATGCTTATGCAATGCAAAAGAAACGTCTCAGTAAAATAAATGTTGAAGACAAAGGCAACTCCACCGGGGATGACAAACTAAATTGTCCTCTAAAATAAGAGACTCTGTTGAGAAAGACTTCACACTGCTGAGAAAGATCTCGATCAAAAATTCTGCTAGATATGAAAACTCCGAGAGAAGATCCACTCTGTTGGGGATAGATAAAAACGAATATTGAAGATGGAACCCGAAGAGAAATTTCCTCCGCTGGGGATTACTAATGACTTCCATCGAAGACAGAACTCAACACCTGGATTTGAAATATGCCAATAACCATTGGACTTAAGACCTGCTGGGGATTTCAACTGCTGTTGAACAAACCACTGTGAAGATCATCACCAAACTCTACTTGGGGAGACAAGTCAATAATTCCGAACCTGCTTGGGGATATTACCGAACTCAACCTGCTGTTGGGAGATGCTCTTACCTTTACCCTGCTGGGGAATATCATCCAATACGAGCAAATCTGCTTGGGGAACGGTAGATGATGACATCAACTCTACTAGAAGATAACATCAAGCTTACTCATCTGAGGGGATTAACTCATATCGTTGCTGATGAGAAAAACATTTCCTGACTAGCTGAGGAAAATGGGTGTTCAAACTCTGTGGGGAATTAAGATCTTTGTCCAAAGAAGATATTCCATCAGTCTCTTGCTGGGGATGCGGAAGCATCAACTTCTGGTTGCTTACTAAGTGAGTAATAAATCAATCACAACTCTAGCCGGGGAAATAATCCTCTGTATTCTGGCTGGGGAATGTAACAACCTGATGATGAGGATAAGATTTCAATGCTGAGGAGAGTAGCTCTACTGGGGAGAAACAAGCTTGTTACTCTGCAAACATACGGTAAAATGAACCGTTTCTATGTTCATAGACTTTGCTCAAAAATCCAGCCAAAACATTTGCTGAAAATGCCCCAGGGATCTGCTGAAGAGAAATACCAATGGCAGTTGGCCTCTGACCCGTTGAGGAGATCTGACCACCGCCCATAAATCTGTCAGGGGACATCTTTCTACCCTTACTCCATTAGGGAGACGGGAACCACTTCACCGCAAGCTTGATAAACATCAACACACTTGACTTGTATGGAGAATACGAATTTGTGCTGACAAGCAATAAGTCTCACAAACCTCATGCTGGGGAATGACCTTTGTTTTCAGCTTCTGAGCCAATCAAACTACCCACTGATTATCATGAGTGAACAACAGTTCCTTCTTTAATTCTCGACTCGCCCCTAGACTGCAAGGTCTATGAAAGAATTTCGTCTCGAGAGGAATTTACAGAAGACGTAACATCCCAAATGCACCAGTGTCTTCAAACTCTTTGAGAGGTGTATCAGATCTCGACATAACTGCCCCAGACTGCATACCCTATAAGATAACTTCCCTTGAGAGGATCTGTAATAACTGGCAATATTCTGCCCCAGTATGTTAAACTTTGAAGAGGTACTTTCAACTGACCGTCTTCAGGTTTGGATAACTTCTCGTGCTCTTGAGGTGGACTGCCCCAGTACGGTCCTTGAAGTGAATTTTCCCCTGACTGACTGGTCTTACAGAGATTTGTCAAATCGACCTGATTGCCCCATATTGGCTACTTCTTATCACCATTTATCGGGAACCCCCAGGCTGCGCACAGTCTCTTAGCCACATACCCCTTGACATGACTGTCCTTCGGAGTTTTCACCATCTCAACTTGGCGTGATCGAGCTTCTCGACTGACGTTCCTTGTGTAGGCTTCTTTGACGTCAAACACATGCAAGCAGGAAATGTTTATTGTGAGAATGACAATTCTAATGCAACACTCGTGTTAACCTTGAAGTTTTATTGAAAATGCGTTGCCGAACCTTGTGAACGAATCACTAGATGGAATGCGACATTGATTTTTGAATGGAAAACAATACGCACATGCAATACCAACAAAAATCTTATTAGCACAACCCATATGAGTCAGGAACGCTATCTCACTGAAGTGCACTTCTGGAATAAACCCTGCTTCAATTAGGATTTTTTATGGGTTGTAACGTGGCCTGGTTCACGGTTTTGAGAAAGAAGGATTTAAGGCTCAAAATTTAATGGTGCCCACCCACTCTTCGTGAAGTTCTCTAGTCCTACGTTCAGCTAGTTTGACACAAGCGCTCATCTCTCAAAAGGTTTTATGATCTTTTAAGGAACCCACGCAATTGATGGTCCGACACCTAATGAGGTTTTGGAGCGACAGTCATCCCTTTTTGTCTTTTGTTCGCAGTCACACGACTTTGTTCTTGCTCGAGGATTTTCTTTTGTAATCCTTTTTTCTTTTCGCTTTTTCGTTCTTTTGCTTTTTTGATCCCTGATTTTTGCCTGGACTGACTCTTTTGACTTTTTCGATTTTGAAGTCCAGCGGGATGCCCTAACTTTTGCCTAAGTCGCTTGTTTTCAAGTTTCGACTTAGCGAGCTTTCTTTCTTTATTCTTTTTTTTTCAATAAATCGTGTGACACTGGATTGTCTTACTTCCTTGGAAGGGTTGTGACTTCCTTTCTCCTTGATTGTTGATGGATAACCATTGTGGTTTCACATCTCTTGACCTCCTGATGTGTGAGGGAATAAAGGTAATGGATCCTCTGATGCACATTCCTTTTGAAATTTGAACGCTCAGTCAAATTAACTGACGCCTACCCTACCCCTGGGTTAAGTGTGAGGGTTTTTTTGTACGAAAGAAACGCTTACTTCAAGGCTCAAAGGGGTTAACGAGGGTCTATCTCCCTTATATCTCCAGTGTTTAGGGATTCGAAACAATGCCTGTACATCCTCAATAGGGTTTTATCCAAAGCATACCATCCAAAGATTTTGCGTTTTTACCTCATCATCCTCCCTCAAAGAGTTTAAGCAAGAAAGTTTATATTGCAGTGCATATAAACATGATATAAGTGCATAAAAGCAAAATACTTCAAGGACAACACATTCATTTAAAAGTATCATTCAACACACAAACAAGTTTTTACATGTAGACAGTGTTTAAACAAACAAATGAAAGCTACATATGAAAATGCAGTAAAGAATCCAAAGATTGCCATTGATGAGGAGGCTTGGCTCCGACCGGATTGATTGCTTTTGATAACATCCTTGCAGTCCCAAGTGCCCACTTGGGAAGCTTCAGTTGAACTGCATACCATCCGTAGTGAAAGTGATGACCCCCGCATCAGTTAGATCTTGCACCTTATGTTGGAACGCATTACAGTTATCAAGCGTGTGCCCAAACGTTCCTGAATGAAACTCACAGCTAGCGTTCATGTCATAGTCCAGAGGAATAGGATATGGCACTGGCATGGCATTCCTCAGCTGAATCAGAGAGCTTTTGAGCAAGCGAGCAAACAACTGACTTTAAGGAATAGGAATAGGATCAAATATCCTCTTGGGCCTTCTTGGTCTGAGTTGCCTCTGCTGCTGATAGTTCTGCTACTGATGCTGATTTGGACGCCCCATCTGCCCTTGAATTTTCCTTTCCACACGAGGCCCAAACAAGTGTTGCGCACGTATAGCTTCTGCAACATAAGGTTTTGGAAGAGATTCCTGACGCGAGGTGGATCCTTTGGAAAAGGAAGGAGTCCCCAATTCCTTTGCAGCAATGGGAGTAAAATCACCTTGTTTACTATAACACCCCATTTCTACCTGGTAATTATCGATAAAATCAGAGTTACGAAATTCAACATAATCAAATGGGATGCCGCATTTCCGATTAAAAGCATGCTCATTTAATTTCATATAATGTTGATACATAACACATTTACTCGGATGAAACCATAACAACATCATTTATTCTTTGAAACAAAACACTTTCATAAATAAGCAGCGGATTCACAATTTTCAACTTAATATAGTATAACATCTTGTTCAATTTAAAACAACTTTAAGACACTAAGTCTTTTAACCAAAACAACTTGAAACAACAGCAACATAATCAAATTCAACAATAAGGAAAACAAGTGTTCACCCCCCCCCCCCCCCCCGAGTGTTACGTATCAGAGCATCGACACCGACTCGAACTAATGAAGATAAACGACCTTCATCCTTGCTAACCTGCACGTTACCAACATAGGGGTAACATTCAAACAGAAGGGGTGAGATATCAAACAATATAATCGGATATATGATAAATAATATATTAGATCAGATTATATAAAATCACCACTTCACAATATTACCATCAACTTTAATTAACAACACAACAACAATTTATGCATCATGGAATGCGACTCATAAAAATGCACATGCATGTGGTACCATTTGGAGCAGAACTCCCAACATAAAATACGGAGCAAAACTCCCAACGTAAAATATACCAATCCAGGCCAACGTAAAAATTTGCCAATACTGGCCAACGAAAAAATTCGCCAATCCAGGCCAACATAAAAATTTGCCAATCCAGGCCAACTTACCGAGCATAAGCTCCAACTTGATATGCTATGTATGCAACTCAACATGAACATCATAATAACAAAAATAATAGTTATGTAACCACACAACAACAAATCAACGTTGGCCATATGCCTACAACTTAACAGCAACAACAAATCAACATTGGCCATAGGCCTACAACTTAACAGCAGCAACAAATCAACATTGGCCATAGGCCTACAACTTAACAGCAACAACAAATCAACCTTGGCCATAGGCCTACAACTTAACAGCAACAACAAATCAACATTGGCCATAGGCCTACAACTTAACAGCAACAACAAATCAACATTGGCCATAGGTCTACAACTTATTCTTGCCAATAATTTAGAGGCACTTCGACAAGACACAACATCACCTGCAACTCGCAATTCACAACCAAAAGCACAACACAACGAGGCAACCAACATATACTACAATTTAACACGAAATCATTCGGCAGCCTTTAATTTACAAGGTTAATCAATCTTCTACTATATTACTATCTGCTTTAATCTACTAATTCACTGCTACTTCTATATTATTACCAACATATCGTTAATATTCCTTAATATTTCTTACTAACCTAATCATGTCATTACTAATGTTTCTGGTCATTATTAATAATTCAAACATATAAACTAGTGGCACTGGCCACCTAAAACGTTACTAGTGGCGCAAGCCACCTCACTTAGTGGCTCCTGCCACATTAATCCTTCAAAGTGGCACAAGCCACATGCCTTGTGGCTCCAGCCACCTCAATTCTAATGGTGGCGCAAGCCACCCCCTTTAGTGGCTCCTGCCACATCAACTTCTCATAGTGGCGCAAGCCACATGCCCTAGTGGCCGCCGCCACCTTCTCAAAAACAAAACGGGTGGCACTCGTCACCCTTCCTAAGGTGGTTCCTATTCTCGTTCCCCAATTACCGTTTCAGACTAATCATCCAACAAGTACAACATAAATAAGATAAAATTATACCATGAGCAACTTAGACTAAATTCCTACAATCAATTCATCAACAACAAACGTATTTTGACATCCACGACAACCATTACAGCACAGACAGAGGAAATAATTTTACAAACCCAACCCCACATATCATTTATCAAATACCCCATTATAGAGTCAGAACCCCACCCTTACCTTGGATTGTAGGTCGCTCTAAAACTCCGATTGGGTTCTCCCGCTTGCAGCCTCTACGTATGGTTTCCAACCCTTGCTCCTCTTCTTCTTCTCCGTAACTGCTACTACTAACTCCCCACAATTCTAATTACCTAATTTAATAAAACTAATATGCTATTTCTTTTTATTGGGCCTCAATACTACACCCCCACTAATACTACTTCTAACCACAAGTAAGCCCACTAATGATTTTATAATTCTAATCTACCAACAGTATATTATTTCTACAACTTAAATTAACTTAATTAAAATAATTCGACTAAAGCCAACACAACTTAAATTAATTAATTTAACTAAACCGGCATAGCAACTCAACACAACATTTCGACAGCCAACACAATCAAACAAATAATACGAAGATAGTTAATTAAATAATTAATTAAATAACTGGGCGTTACAACTCTCCCTCACTTAGGATATTTTCGTCCTCGAAAATTTACCTTGTTCAAACAGCTCGGGATAGGATTCCCGTATCTTGCTTCCAACTCCCACGTCATACTTTCTCCGGCAGCTCCTACCCAAACTACTTTTACCAACGCAATCTCCTTGCCTCTTAGAGTCTTTACTTCACGATCTGCGATCCGTACAGGCATCGTTTCCACCTTAAGATTATCCCATACTTGCACATCATCCATATGGATTACATGAGATGGATCTGGAACATACTTCCGGAGTTGTGACACATGAAACACGTCATGTAAATTCGACATATTAGGCGGTAAAGCCACTCTATAAGCAACATTTCCAACTCTGTCCGAAATCTGATACGGAGCAATAAAATGAGGAGTGAGCTTCTTAGACTTCAATGCACACCCAACACCTGTCACAGGTGTAACCCTTAAAAACACATGGAACCTGCTTGAAATTCTAAGTCTTTCCTTCGCTTGTCATGATAACTCTTCTGCCTACTTTAGGAAGATTTCATCTTTTCTCGGATCAACTTCACCTTTTTAGTAGTCTCTCGAACGATTTTAGGTCCAAGCACTACACTTTCTCCAGATTCATGCCAACATAAAGGAGTCCTACATCTCCGACCATATAATGCTTCAAAAGGGGCCATTCCAATACTAGAATGGTAACTGTTATTATAAGTGAACTCGATCAATGGAAGATAAGTATCCCACGAACCTCCTTGTTCAAGAACACAAGCTCTCAACAAATCCTCTAACGACTGAATAGTCCTCTTGAAGTATTAGGTAATCCCGTCACAAAGTCCATTGAAATGCTATCCCATTTCCATTCTGGAACTTCTAACGGTTGCATCAACCCTGCAGGCTTCTGATGTTTAACTTCCTACTTCTGACAAGTTAAACATGCATACACAAAACGAGCTACATCATGCTTCATTCCAGGCCACCAAACAATTTCTTCAAGTCCTGATACATCTTTGTGGCCCCCGGATGATTACTCAATTTACTTCTATGATTTTCCTCAAGAATTGCTTTCTTCATCCTCGCATCATCAGGAATACAAATTCGATTTCGGAATCTCAACACACCTTGCGCATCTAACTTGAAATCATTATTCTCAGATTGATCGATTCCAACCATCGAATCTACTAGTTTCACGTCTAACTTCTGAGCTTCCTTGATACTACCCAAAAAATCATTGTTAATCTTCAGCATCCCCAACATCACACTCTGTGGTGTCACTTCGCAAACTAAGCTCATATCTCTAAACTGCTCAATCAATTCTAATTCTTTAACCATCATCGCCGACATATGCAAAGTTTTCCGACTTGGGCGTCAGCCACGACATTAGCTTTACCTGGATGATAGTTCAAACAGAAATCATAATCTTTTAATAATTCCAACCATCTTCGTTGTCTCATATTCAATTCCTTCTGATCAAACAAATACTTTAAGCTCTTATGGTCACTAAACACTTCAAATCTCGGACCATAAAGATAATGCCTCCAAATCTTCCGCACAAAAACAACTGCAACACGTTCCAAATCATGCGTAGGAAGTTCTTTTCATGAGTTCTCAACTGCTTCGACGCATAAGCAACTACCTTATCATTATGCATAAGCACACCTCCTACACCCATCTTAGAAGCATCACAATATACCACAAAAGGTTCTCCTGGATTAGGTACTGTCAAAACCGGAGCCGATGTCAATCTCTTCTTCACTTCCGTGAAACTTTCTTCGCATTGAATGTCCCACACAAAAGCTTTACCTTTACAAGTCAACTTAGTCAACGG
This sequence comes from Lathyrus tuberosus, assembly GCA_022829125.1. NCBI lineage: Eukaryota > Viridiplantae > Streptophyta > Magnoliopsida > Fabales > Fabaceae > Lathyrus > Lathyrus tuberosus. Next base: position 3,661,984 of record JALAZF010000540.1, read on the forward strand.
AAGAGCTAACTTAGAAAATCCTTCGATACACCTTCGGTAATAACCGGCTAGTCCCAAAAAGCTTCTAATCTCGGTAGCCGACTTTGGAGTTTCCCATTGCAACACAACATCTACTTTAGATGGATCCACAGCAATGCCACTACCTGAAATGACATGATCGAGAAAACTAACCTCCTTTAACCAAAATTCACATTTAGACATTCTTGCATATAACTTCTTCTCTTTCGGTTCTTGGAACACGGTGCTTAAATGCTCAGCAAGCTCTTCTTCAGATTTAGATTCTATCAGAAGATCGTCAATAAAACCCACTACAAACTTATCCAAATACTCAAGAAAATCCGATTCATATACTCCATGAATACCAGGTGCATTAGACACACCAAAAGACATCACAATATACTCATTGTCACCATCCCTCGTCCTGACTGTCTTCGGAATATCATCCGGCTTAACACAAATCTGATGATAATCCAGACCTTAAATCAATCTTGTTAAGCACACAGGCATCTATTAACTGATCCAGCAAATTCTCAATCCTCGGAATCAGACACTTATTCCAGATCGTCACTTTTATTCAACTACTGATAGTCAACACACAACCCCATACTTCTATCTTTCTTCCTCACTAACAGTACAGGAGCACCCCACGGAGAAACACTTGGTCGAACAACCTCTTCTCAAACAACTCTTCCAACTGTTTCTCCAATTCACTCATTCAGAAACATACATTCTGTATGCAACCATCGACATCAAGCTTGCATCGAGTACCAGTCGATAGCAAGTTACACTCCACACTATAGTGGTACATCACTGATATCTCATGGGAGCGCCTCCAAATAATTACCCACCAAAGGTAGCTCACATGCCACCGCATCCTCTTAAGCTTCAAGGAATCCAACATCATAAACACCTTTGCACCCTCTTCCACAGATTCATTCACTTGCTTAACAGAATAACAACCTTTTCACCCTCATCGAAATTAGATTCCGGTGAACATCAGGAATTACACACCACGGGCATATCACTAGCCATCACACTGTTCTCTATCAGTCAAAAGCAGACGTCAACAATACCTGATCGTTCTCCTCAGGATATTCCAACTTGACCGACAGGCAAGAACTCTAATTCGCCTCATCTTCAAATCTAATAGTCTGCATCGATTCATCAAAACAATCCGCAAGCACTCATCTTAACCTCGACAATTCACTGTGCACACTACTCAAGCTCGCAAGACACGTTTATCCCATCCAACAGGATCCCGTCCATTATCAACAAGAGATTAAGGGTGATCAGTTCCTTAATTTGTCAAAAACAGGAGATATCATGAGGCGGTACAAACTATCTTCACCAACTATCGCAGCGTCCAACACTACCTTAGGCAACGCTCCAAACTCGAAGCACCTTGGAGAAGCACCACCTTCTCCCCCACTTGTTTCATTCCCAACCTGCAAATGGAAAACAAAACATGCATCGACAGTGTTTTTACACACATGTCGCACACTAGGGAAACAAACAACATTAGACAACCTGGTCGGACGGACCGACCTGCTCTGGTACCACTAATGAAACACCCCATTTCTACCCGGTAATTATCGATAAAATCAGTGTTACGAAATTCAACATAATCAAATAGGATGCCACATTTCCGATTAAAAGCATGCTCATTTAATTTCATATAACGTTGATACATAACACATTGACTCGGATGAAACCATAACAACATCATTTATTCTTTGAAACAAAACACTTTCATAAATAAGCAGCGGATTCACAATTTTCAACTTAATATAGTATAACATCTTGTTCAATTTAAAACAACTTTAAGACACCAAGTCTTTTAACCAAATCAACTTGAAACAACAGCAACATAATCAAATTCAACAATAAGGAAAACAAGTGTTCATGCCCCCCGAGTGTTACGTATCAGAGCATCGACACCGACTCGAATTAATGAAGATAAACGACCTTCATCCTTGCTAACCTGCACGTTACCAACATAGGGGTAACATTCAAACAGAAGGGGTGAGATATCAAACAATATAATCGGATATATGATAAATAATATATTAGATCAGATTATATAAAATCACCACTTCACAACATTACCATCAACTTTAATCAACAACACAACAACAATTTATGCAACATGGAATGCGACTCATAAAAATGCACATGCATGTGGTACCATTTGGAGCAGAACTCCCAACATAAAATACGGAGCAAAACTCCCAAAGTAAAATGTGCCAATCCAGGCCAACGTAAAAATTTGCCAATCCGGGCCAACGAAAAATTCGCCAATCCAGGCCAACGTAAAAATTTGCCAATCCAGACCAACTTACCGAGCATCAGCTCCAACTTGATATGCTATGTATGCAACTCAACATGGACATCATAATAACAACAATAATAGTTATGTAACCACACAACAACAAATCAACGTTGGCCATATGCCTACAACTTAACAGCAACAACAAATCAACATTGGCCATAGGCCTGCAACTTAACAGCAACAACAAATCAACATTGGCCATAGGCCTACAACTTAACAGCAACAACAAATCAACCTTGGCCATAGGCCTACAACTTAACAGCAACAACAAATCAACATTGGCCATAGGCCTACAACTTAACAGCAACAACAAATCAACATTGGCCATAGGCCTACAACTTATTCTTGCCAATAATTTAGAGGCACTTCGACAAGACACAACATCACCTACAACTCGCAATTCACAACCAAAAGCACAACACAACGAGGCAACCAACATATACTACAATTTAACACGAAATCATTCGGCAGTCTTTGATTTACACGATTAATCAATCTTCTGCTATATTACTATCTGCTTTAATCTACTAATTCACTGCTACTGCTATATTATTACCCTACTGATTTTTCACTACTACTGTCATATTACAATTCCCGCTATGATCACTCACTACTGCCAGATTATTTTTCTACTGATTATCCCTATTACTGCTACTAAAATACTATCAGCTATTTCATGTCTTTGCTGTCATTTTCCATAACCTGAGGCTACTTTATTTTTTCTGCTAATTCACTATATCACCCTATTATTTTTCAATTACCAACATATCGTTAATATTCCTTAATATTTCTTACTAACCTAATCATGTCATTACTAATGTTTCTGGTCATTATTAATAATTCAAACAAAAAAACTAGTGGCACTGGCCACCTAAAACATTACTAGTGGCGCAAGCCACCTCACTTAGTGGCTCCTGCCACATTAATCCTTCAAAGTGGCGCAAGCCACATGCCTAGTGGCTCCAGCCACCTCAATTCCAATGGTGGCGCAAGCCACCCCCTTTTGTGGCTCCTGCCACATCAACTTCTCATAGTGGCGCAAGCCACATGCCCTAGTGGCCGCCGCCACCTTCTCAAAAACAAAATGGGTGGCACTCGTCACCCTTTCTAAGGTGGTTGCTATTCCCGTTCCCCAATTACCGTTTCAGACTAATCATCCAACACAGTACAACATAAACAAGATAAAATTATTCCATGAAGCAACTTAGACTAAATTCCTACAATCAATTCATCAACAACAAACGTATTTTGACATCCACGACAACCATTACAACTCCACCATTACAGCATAGACAGAGGCAATAATTCTACAAACCCAACGCCATATATCATTTATCAAATACCCCATTATAGAGTCAGAACCCCACCCTTACCTTGGATTGTAGGTCGCTCTAAAACTCCGATTGGGTTCTCCCGCTTGCAGCCTCTACATATGGTTTCCAACCCTTGCTCCTCTTCTTCTTCTCCGTAACTGCTACTACTAACTCCCCACAATTCTAATTACCTAATTTAATAAAACTAATATGCTATTTGTTTTTATTGGGCCTCAATACTACACCCCACTAATACTACTTCTAACCACAAGTAAGCCCACTAATGATTTTATAATTCTAATCTACCAACATTATATTATTTCTACAACTTAAATGAACTTAATTAAATTAATTCGACTAAAGCCAACACAACTTAAATTAATTAATTTAACTAAACCGGCATAGCAACTCAACACAACATTTTGACAGCCAACACAATCAAACAAATAATACGAAGATATTTAATTAAATAATTAATTAAATAACCGGGCGTTAAATTTACCAGTGCCAACTGATGTAAACTTGATTGCCTCTGAATCAATGAGCTCTTGAACTTTATGCTTGAACCTTGTACAATTCTCAACATTGTGACCAGGTGCCCCAGAGTGGAACTCGCATCTAGCATTAGCATTAGGTCCCAGAGGAAGCTTCGTGGGAAGAGGTCCTAAACTAGCACGTTCAACCAGTTTGAGCTCGAGCAAATATGAAAGCAACTGCGCATACGGCATTGGAATGGGATCAAACTTCCTATTAGGCCCCTCTGACTTAGGATCCTCTTGGGGAGCAGGAAATGATTGCTGATGAGAAAGCTCTGAAACTTCAGTTTGTGGAGGGGATTCATGAGGCAATCCATGATCTAGAGCAAACCCCAAAGAGATGGAAGGAGTAAGGACCTCTGTTGTGGAAGCAAGCACATGATTGTTTTCCTTCTTTAACACCTTATTCAGGATTTCCATAACCAGGCCCATCTGAGTCCTCATCTGATTGATTTTCTCTCTTAGCAGCTTCTGACCCTGGGACATAGCTTGCATATCTTCCCCAAACTACCTCGTATGGATCTTCATTTCATTCACTTCTGCACGGAGTTGTTCCATGGCTATCATCTGATTATCACAAGCTAGAGATAATACCAAGTCAGAATGAGATATCAGCTCCTGAGCACCTGCTATGCATATGCGTATGCGAATGCAAATGCCATGCTCGAATATTTCCAAGGAATCATTCTGCTTTGATTCAAGGTTTTGACAAAAGAACCACAAGAAATAGACAAAAATGCTCAACAACGAGTCTCAAAGCTAATATCCTTTGGAAATACAAGAACATGTATGCAAAAATGATGATGCTGATGCAACAGACATGGGATCAAGGCTTCCATGATGCTCAAAACTGCTGTTGTTCTGTTGACTAAATAAGACCCCAAATATCAGAAACCCAGAAACCCATAATAACGGCCCATTCAAACTGCTAGAATATCAGGATGATAACAGTACACTGATGATAAATCCAGAAAACCAGATAGGTTGAAGGTCAAAGTCACTTGCAAACCTGCAAACACCCATCCCCTCTCACATGTGGGTTCTAGAAAACCGAGGATCCTCGATATCACGAGCTCTCAGGTCGAGAAATGATGATACGTTCACCATTTCTAGTTTGGCATCATCATCAATCGAGGAGGCCTCAATTGATTCCCCTAGAAAATAAGGTTATCCTATGCAAGTTCCCAGCATTGGGTCCTCGGATAGACAAGTGTAATGGGTTTTCCATTTCTGGTGTTCCATTAACACATGTCGGGAGGAGAGGCGTTGCTGAGTCCTCGAGAGACGGTCGCTAGAGTCAACAGTTTTCCAGGTTATATTCCATCGTCTGCCTCAAATGAGCAGGATAGAATATTACCAAGGAAACCTCGTCTGGATGTGGAGTTTTCATGTATACTAAGTCTGGCCAAATGCCACACAAGTGACACTACTTTCCACGCTAATCATAGGTGTATGCTCAACCCTGGGTATTGGGCTTTTCTCTCATGAATCCAACCCACCCTACAAACAGAAAATCCAGCAGCAGAACAGTACAGCATAATAATGAAATGCAAGGCAATAAATGCGGTAAAAATAGTAAAACAGTAATACAGTAATATACAGCAAAATAAAGCACAACAGTAAACACCCAATGAAAACAAACAAACATGCGCCAGCAGAGTCGCCAGCTGTCGGTCTCGAGGATTTGCATCCATGGTACAAACGCGAAAGTGGCGCGGAAACAGAGTCTCCAGCAATGTGTATTTATCCCAAGAGAGGGAAAGGAAACATTGCGTAAACCTGAGGGAAGGGAAAGAGCATGGTCTCGCGACCAAGAGAAACGGGTAAGGGAGTCGGTTACACGAGGGGAAGGTATTAGCACCCCTGCGCGTCCATCGTACTCGATGGGATCCACGTCTGCTGTCTCGATCAAAGGATGTCGTCATCTGGAGCTCCACTGCTACTGGAAAGAAGAAGGAACGGGAACGGAAAAGAATGAAGAAACGAGGAAGAAAAGAAAAAAGAATTGACTCGATAGGACATCATCGTTGTCCTATGCCTACATATTCCCTCGTGCAATGGGAAAGTCAGAGTCAACGTAGTTCGGACACGAACTAAGGGGGAAGGTTGCTCGCCAAGACATCGCTGTCTTGTGCCTACGTATCCTCAATCAGATGAGAAAGAGGAAATCAGAGCAGTCGTAGTTTGACCTAACAAGGTCGGTTGTTTTTTTTTATGAGCGACGTTAAGTTCGCGTCCGACAGTTAGGGTCGATGCCTGTATGCGACGAGACGGAAAATAACGTGCCCTTTTCTAAAAATGAAGGTTTGAGCTTAACGATCCCCAAGGATGAAAAAGGTTTGAGTTGGCTTTGTGTTTTTAAGACAGAAGTGGATTGAAGTTAGTTTGTAACTTACATTGCACTAAAGTCTACCATGCGGGAACGAGTGAATCGCATGGTCGCCCCCAAATGGGACGTATGCTAAACACTCTAGAAGAGGAGGGGTGACCCCTCGTTCTTCATTTCCTACACTTAAGGCTCGAGCGAAATATTCGTTATATTTATTAAGTGTTTTAGGAGTGTTAGCAGATGAGAAGACAAGACTCAAAGGAAAATAAAACACTAAAGGGAAACTAAATGTTCCTAATGTTGTCATGCAAAGGTGGCCCTATAGTCGAGGTTGAAAGGGAAGCATCTACCTAAGTTAGCATGCAAAGGGAAACCTAATGCTAATCCTACTCCAAGCTTAATTGAAAATTAAGTTGGACTAGGTAGCTCTAAGGGAGTAAATCGAAGACTTAAACAAGTCTTGAGATTCAAGGGAAGAGAAAGACTGAAAGGGGAAAAAACAAACAGCAGCTACAACAGCGCTTCCGCACCTGCACAGCAGTTAAAGACAGCACACAAGCAAGACATGTTTTGACAGCACACACATTCAGCGCAAAATAGGTGTAAAAGGCAGCAGGCAGCAAGTGTGAACAATAGACAACACGTGAACAAACTTAGAACGACAGCTGTGAAAACAGGGCAGTATGCATCCAAACAAGAAATGATTGCAAATGAACATGCATAGCGAGGCAAATCAATCATAGAGGTTGCAAACATCAAGGATGAACAAGCATGATCATGTTAACCACTCAAGAACAAGCACACTTAACATAATTGTATGATTTACACATTGATCAAAACAAATCACGCACAAACGACCATGGAGACAAACATCAATCATGCATCATATGTCCAGCAAGTTGAGCATTAACCAAGAGTTAACATGATTCGAATGTGTGTGCAACGTGTTCATCGCATCCAAAATGCAACAACGCAAACATGTTCATAAACGATACAAGTCCAAGAATCGCGTGTCAGAAAATTGTGTTCATGCAATAGTGTCAGGTGCAACAGCTCAAGAATGAGCCACAAATCATCATCATATCAATCCATAAAGTTTTGACATGAAAAGGATCTCAAACAACCAAGAAAATGCAAGAAAATCAAGTTTTGCTTCAATGGTAACCGGTTACAGCATAACTGATAACCGGTTACACAGTTCAAAATTGCACAAATTACGCTGAAAATACACAGTGTAACCGGTTACAGCATAACTGCTAACCGGTTACTCTGGGACAGTGGTGAAAAAAAATCAATTTCAAAAGCACTTTTCAACAGCAAATCACTTATGTAATCATATCCAATGATCATGTAATCAACAATGCACGAAAATTAAGTTCAAATACAGTGTTCAAACATCATTTAGATCCAGCAATCACCAACATCCATAATCAAAATCAAACAAAATGATCAAAACACAACAAAAATCATGGATCTACATTGCATAAGTTGAAATTAAGCTTAATCAAGTATGGATCTGAAATTAACCAACCTACAAAGCTGAGATTTGCTTTGGTAAGTGTTGTAAATAGAATTTGATGAATCCAAGTAGAGAAATCCAAGATCCACAAGCTCCTTGCACTCAAAAGTTGAAGATCCAAGCAATAAGCAACCAAAACTCCAAAATCACTTCTGAAAATTCAGAACCAGATCCAAACGAAAATCCAAATTGAAAAGCAAAAATATAGTGATGATGAGAGGCTTTAGCTAAAGAATTAACAAGTTCCAATGAAGAACTTGTTAATCTTTGAAAAAGAGCTTTGAGTGTGGTTGAAAATGGAGGTTGAGAATGAAAAAGTGAGAGAGAATTGAGAGCAAAATTCTGAAAAATGAGAGTGAAAAATGATCTAGGTTTTTAGAGGTTTGGAATGAATTGGTTTAAATAACCCCTAGGTTAGGAATTAAGTTTGGGTTTGGAGTGAGGTTAAGTGGGTGGAAATTGGGGTGAAAAATCGATTAGGAAAAGAAAATGAGGAATTTGAGTAGAAGAATGATGGAGAGATTTTGAATTTTGGATGGAAAATGATGAAATTGGATCAATTCTAGATCGTTCCCACACATGCACAAGCCAAGCACATGATCACTAATAATGCAAACTTATTTTTTTTCAAACTGCGCCCAGAGTAACCAGTTACAGCATATCTGCTAACCGGTTACACAGTTCAAAAACCTTGAGAATATGCTAAAAATGAATGAGTAACCGGTTAGCACATATGCTGTAATCTGTTACACAGTTCAAATTTTGAATTTTTGCACCTTTTGGAGGGAAACTTGGAAAAGTGACTTCTGATAGCTGTCTTTGAACCCGTTAAACCTCCGAAACTCAAAACTTGATATTTCTACTGAGTAACACCTGAAAAGAACACAAATTCTTGCTGACACCTCAAAATATCCTGCTGAATTAATAATGTCCGATACCGGATCGCTTGATCAAAATGACTGCCGGAGCTTCTGATTATCAAAACATCTAATGAGTTAAATAAAAGCTCAAAAAGACCTTGAAAGCTATTTGCTTGGCTCTGAATATTGCTAAAAATCAAACTAGGACCGATAACACCATGAGCTGCTGATAGATACCTTGATCCCATGCTCAAAGGAAACATGCAAAAATGCAAAAAAGAACGATGCTAATGAAATGAAGCATAAGCCAAAAAGAGTTAGAATCAAGGGGGAAAATTTTGAGGTGTTACAGTATGCAACCATCTTTGACAATTAATGAGGCCCCTTGATACATGTTGTATGAACTTTATAGGTCACTTAACTTAAAATGTTTGGTGAACTTGTGCATCCTTACTTGTTCTTCTTTGATCAATTGTTTGCATCAACACTTGCGTGATCTTGTACATTCATGAAAACATGATTCCACTTCTGTTTGTGATCATTTTCAATCATATGCGATGACTTCTAACATCATCTCACATGTCTCTTAACTTCATGAACACATAAGAACTTGTTTGACCTAACTTGAAAATGCTTACTTCTAATCTTCAATGTGCTTCAACATGACACTTGAATGAATTTTGCATGTCCATTCTTGCATCTTAAATGTCATATGCTACTGACTTGCATTCATTTTCATGCTTGTTCATCTGGCATCTCCATTCCTTACTTGCATTACAAGTATGCTTCATTGTTGAACTTAAATGATGTTTGTTCTCACTTCTTCTTACTTAATCAATGCTTGCATTCATGAATTACATGCTATCTTAATGACATCTCCGTGCCTTATTAAATGTCATTCACTTCTGACTTTGATGTTTACATATGCATTTATACATGTTTATGATTCGTATGCTTTCATCTTGCATAGTTATTGCTTAACTTGCATTTGAATGATCTTTTGATGCATGTTTCAACCTAGTTTGACTTTGTTTGATACCTTAACCTTAGTAGGATACATTGGCATATACCTACTGACCTTGGATGTTCCTTAACCCTTAGGACCTTCCCTTTTGGTTTAACCTTTGGTTGGTTCTTAAGTTGTTTTCCTAAGACAACTAGCATTGTTTTGTTTACTTTCTAGCACTTGTATGCAATACTTGTGTTCATTTGATACTAACCTTTTATGTAGGGGCAAAGGTAAGCCTTGTGTTCCCCTTAGTGTTTTCTTTTCCTTTGAGTCTTCTCTTCTCATCTCACAACCTTTCTAAAATACTTAATAAAGGTTAACGGGTATTGTGCACGAGCCTTATATATGGGAAGTGAGGTATGAGGGGTCTCCCTTCATTCTTCTAGGGTACTTAGTGTACGTCCTGTTGGGGACAATACGCGACGTATTTGTTCCTATGTTGTAGACTTGGGTGCAATGCAAGTTACAAACTAACTTCAATCCATTTCTATCTAAAAAACACAAAACAAATTCAAAAACCTTTTTCATCCTTCGGGATCGTTAAGTTTCAAACCTTTTTTCAGAATAGAGCACGTTATTTTCCGTTTTGTCGCAAACAGGCATCGACCCTAACTTCCGGACGCGAACTTAATGTCGCTCATAAAAAAACACTAAGACCTTGTTAGGTCGAACTACGACTGCTCTAATTTCCTCTCTCTAGTCCGATTGAGGATACGTAGGCACAAGACTACGATGTCTTGGCGAGCAACCTCCCTTCTTAGTTTGTGTCCGAACTACGTGACTCTGACTTTCCCATTGCACGAGGGAATACGTAGGCATAGGACGACGATGTCCTATCGAGTCACTTCTTTGTCTTTTATTCCTCATTTCTTCGTTCTCCTTCGTTCCTGTTTCTTCTCCTTTCCAGTAGCAGTGGAGCTCCAGATGAAGACACCCTTTGATCGAGACAACAAGCATGGATCCCATCGAGTACGATGGACATGTGGGGGTGCTAATACCTTCCCCTCACGTAACCGACTCCCTTACCCATTTCTCTTGGTCGTGATGACAATGCTTTTTCCTTCCCTTCAGGTTTACGCAGTGTTTCCTTTCCCTCTCTTGGGATAAATACACATTGCTGGCGACTCTGTTTCTGCGCCACTTTCGCGTTTGTACTTGGATTAAAATCCCGGGAGCGACAATGGGTAACTGACAACTGGCCATTGTATAACTTGACCCCGGACCCCCCAATCTCTTTAAGCGTTTGTTGAGTTAAACATTCACGTGCAACGTTAGTTTTAGATAGCTTCCCTTTCCCTTCCAGCTTCATGGGATAAATAAGAAATCAGAAAGTAACACCCCTTTCTCCTCGAGGAGGAAAACCCAAACTTCATCTATAAGGTGGTCGCGTCACCGACAAAAATCGCTCGCTACACTAAAATGGCGACTTCACCCGGGAAAATGCATTTTATTGTTTAGGACTAGGATTATTATAGCTCCTAAGATGTCTAGGATGTTAGCTTTAAGAATGACTATATATATATATATATATATATATATATATATATATATATATATATATATTGCTTTTCCTACTTGATATCCGTGTTTATTTTTCTATTAATAGGACTGCGGGTGATGCCGCATCTGGAAAGATTGAGTATACACCTAAGATAAGTGATGGCACGAGACGAGTAATCTTACAGGGAGTGACTCCCAAATAAGAGGTCCCGGTAGCCCATCGAATCAGTGGAGATACCCTTTGCGGATTCAATGCCTATACGACTTCGGTTGTTGAAAGTAGATTGTTCGATTGGGCTGTCCATGAAACTCAGGATTTTTGTAGACTAAGACCATGTTACTATTTTGTAATGCGGAAGATATCGAAAATAGTTGTCACGCGATACTACCTTCATTTGAGAGCAGTCTAAGATACATCAGCTCGCTCGGGTGAACCAGCCTGATGTTGTTATCCTAAGAGGGGTCAATGATTTTGCGGACAGGTACAAAAAATCACCAGTATAACCTTTGGGGATGGGTAGAGCCTTGACTCCATGACACCGAACCTTTGACCCCATGTTTTTTCTATGTTTTTGTGTGATGCATTCATGCATTCATTTCATTAAAAAACTTAAAACAAAGAAAATTTTCTCTTCTAGTCTCTCTTTTTCAAATTAAACTGAGACAATGATTGCAAATGTCAGAGAAAAAGATTGCGTTATGGATTTCGGTAGAAGGATGACTCACAAGTACACCTTCAAGGTTCCAAAATTAGATGATTTAAGAGGATTGGCGAGGATGATCACCAACCCGATGCTATCAGAGCTAAGTATGAAGGACTGTTGTCTCTGTTAAGGGTCCATGTAAGTGAAGGAATCCTGTCTACACTAATCCAGTTCTACGATCCGGTCTATCACTGTTTCACATTCCCGCTGTAATACCCTAATTTTTTACCCCTAAGATCCCACATGTTTTTTTTTGTATTTCATGCCACAAACAAGATCACACATTGGTTTCCTCTTTTGTAGGATTGTGCCTTGCAGGGATCTTTGATTATGTGTGTGTTTGTTAGTTGTTTTTTTTTTGCTTAATTTGTTTATGTTTACTAACCATTAGTTAAAATCCAAAAATATTTTGTTTTCTTTCACTAACATTTTCAGGGGAAGAACGGGTTAAAAATACGAAGACAACATCCCCGCAGCTCGAATGAATTTCATCTGAACAAAGTCAAAGTTGATCTGCAATTAATTCAAAAATTATCTGATCAATAGTTTCCAAGTTCTAATTGATTATTATTCAAGAGACTCCAAGTTTCATGTGTTTATTTCCATGTCTTCTTTGACGAGTAAAAGAATCGAGCCAAACCACAGCAGTGCACTTAAAAAGGGCATTTTTTCAAAATTTACACTAAGTAACCGGTTACCCTGTGGTGAGTAACCGGTTACCCTCGTGAAAATTTGAAAAATGACAGCAAATTCAAATTCAGCAATTTGGCACCAATTTTCATCATTTTGATCACATGTGGAATATTCTAGACCATCTCATTTTAATTTCCTACATCATCATAATTAATTCCTACCATGTACCTCCACTAGTCACCACTCTTTTGATAATTCCCTCCAAATTTGAATTCCAATCCTAATCTTGATCTTCCAAGCCTAATTCCAAACCACCAAATTCCTAAGCCTAAATTCTATAAATAGAGGCTTCATTTCATTCATTTCACAAGCTCTTGATAGCCAACAAACCTCTTGCGAATTCTATCCCCAACCAAAAATTTCACTAAAGCTCACGTTTCTTCTTTTGAAAGTTAACAAGAATTCACATTGAATATTGTTCAACTTTGAGCTAAACCTTCATCCAAGCTTTTTTTCTTCATCAATTCTCATAGATCAAGGCTTTGGTTTTTGGATCTTGAAGCAATTCGAAGGAATTTTCAGATTTGAAGTGGTAATTCATCTTTCACCATTGTTGAAGCTTCATCTTCATCTTCCATAATGTAGATCTTTGGAGATCTTTGTTACTTGTTCCTTTGGATCTTGTAATTTTGTTTAATTGCTAGTTTTTTCTTTTATTTTACTTTAAATTTTGTGCAATTTCAGTTCCATGATCATAAGGTGTTTGTAAAAAGTTTTGAAAGTGGATCATGCTGAATTTTGCACAATTTTCTGCATTCTGGTGCAGAGTAACCGGTTAACATCTGGTGAGTAACCAATTACTCTGTGTTAATTTTGAAAAACTGCACTTATTTTGAACTGAGTAACCGGTTAGCCTGTGATGAGTAACCGGTTACTTCGAAACAGAATGCATATTTTGCCTTGTTTTTGGGGCTGTTTTGGTTTTTCTTCCTCCTTCTTCCCCTTTCTTCTTATTTTAGCCTTGAAACACATTGTTGAGATTAACTTCTCTTCAATTTCAATGGACTTTGGATATGGTTAGAGTAATTAAACATTCATTAGTTCAAATCTATCTTTTAATGAATTTTTGAATTCATTTGAGGTGCTTTGAATTAGTGATATGTTTTCACACTTAAACCTATCAATTAAAGGTGATTGAACTTGAAGATGAAAGGTTCTTGACTTTGTAATTCAATTTGGCTTTCTCTTCATCTATTTCTTTTTATTTTGATCGATGAAAGTCTGATGGATCTTAGAATTTCTTTGTTGAATTCTTGATCAAGACTAGATTGTTACCTATTTTCTTTTCATGCAGTATTGCTTTCGGATGACGATCTACATATCGTTCATCTAATGCATTAGCACAAAGACCTATTGACCGGCCTCATTGTAGGGTAATTACTCCGTAAATTACTCGGCGATTGCTTAACATAGCGCAACATTTATCCCTCTTTATCCAATTCAGAACTTGAACTTTCGTGGTCCGGACCTTGATTGGTCGCGTCAACCCAATGTTGGTTAATCTTTTGTATTAGGTTCAAAATCTTTGAAGCTTGTTATTGTAGAGGCTTTGATTCTATCAATCTTCTAACAAGTCTTCATTAACCTTGACCTAAGTACATTATTTAATCATTATAGTTCAAACGCGAAAAGGAATAATCAGTGAAGGCTTATGGCACTAGAGCCTTGTGCTACTAATTACTAACTTCTAACTTTTTTTTATGTTTCCTTCTCGTTCCTATCTTTCTTTATTTTTTATGCTAAATGTCATTATATCATATCATATCATTGTTTATGCTTCCGCAATTTTTCTTTTGTCCACTTGGACCATATTACCTTGTGCTTTGTTTTTTTCTTTTGTCCATTTGGACTCAAAAACATTAATAAAGGATTAAACCACTAAAAAAACTTGTGCTTCTAATCTTGGACTATGGTTACTATCCTTTGCAATGGACATGGAATTTTGCACCTAGTCCTTGGACTTCAATGTTATTCTTGGATCTTTGGACTTAGAACTAGGACCTTTTCCCTATGCTTTGGAATTATGGTTTGAAGACTTTGAAGCCTCGTGCTTTTGCATGGTTTATGATGAAGAGTTCCTCCATGTGGTAAGATATTTCTTACCCTGACTTTTATTTTATGCACTAGGAAAGTCTCTTCTTCTCCACCACTTCTTCAATTTTCAAAACTTCCTCTCTTTTTCAAAACTTTCTTGTTTTCAAACTTAAAACCGCTTTCATAATAAAACCTTGACTTCGGTCAAGCGATTTTTTAAACTTTCTTCATTTTCTTTAATAAATGTCAATCAATATTAATCATATTTTGACATTTCAAAAAGACATAAAAAATACAAAACTCATCAAACTCTTTTTGTGCTTTGTGCACCTTTTCCTTTTAAACTTTTTCATAAGTTTAGACATGATTCATCTCTTTAAGAGAAATTATTCGCTTGGAAATGACAACTTGTCTTTACACTTAAAATCAACCAAAACAAACAAATTTCATTCTTAGTACCACGAACTACGGGGTTTTGATCCTACATTGCACATCGTGGGTACGTAGGCATGAGACGATAAGTCTCTCCAAACACAAAAATCTTAAAAAAAATATTTCTCTTCTCATCTCTCCAATCTCTTTTTCAAGCAAACCTTTTCAAACCAAAAGCGATAGATATTTCAAAGGGTTCCTATAGGGTACTATAGATGTTTTGGGTGCTAATACCTTCCCATTGCGTAACCAATCCCCCCTTACCCAGTCTCTGTTCATTGGTTCTTGTTTTAGAACTACTTTAGGTTTTGTTCGCTCTTTTTCCTTTCCTTTTGGATAAAATAAAAGTGCGGTGGCGACTCTTGTTTTTTTTAGTTAAGTTAATCAATAGCTTATACTCACAAATTTCCCCGCTACACCCGGATTATCAGCTAGCACCAACACTAGAGGAGTACTCTCACCTAACTGATTTACCTATCACTGACCAAGCTCCCTTTTCTGGACTGGAAGAAATTCCAAAAGATCAAACCATTGCAAGAGTAATCCATTTGGATGAATCAGAAGTCAGGACTCACATGATCATTAAGGGTGGAATCCAAGGTTTTCCAGCCCAGTTCTTGATAAAAAATGCTCTGTACTTTGCTAGTATAGGGAATGTGCCTGCTTTCGAAAGCATCCTTGCTTTCCTCTCTTACGGGTTATTTTTGTTTCCTAACATTGATAGCTTCGTTGATATCAATGCCATTAAGATATTTTTGATTGGAAACCCCGTACTAACCTTGATCGCAGATGCTTATCATTCTGTACACTTAAGGAATTTGTACAGCGGAGGAATGATCACATGCTGTGTACCCCTGCTGTACAAACGGTTCACTTCCCATTTACCTAAGTCTGCTGCTCTCTAGGATCATAAGAGTACTTTGCGTTGGTCGCAGAGAATTATGTATCTTACCAACTCTGACATCGATTGGTACAATCGAATTTATGATGGGATCAGGATCATTGACCGTTGTGGAAACTTCCATAATGTACCCCTCATAGGAATTAAAGGAGGAATCAACTATCATCCAGTTTTAGTTCGTCGTCAACTCGGATACCCGATGAGACATATCCCGCGTAATGTTCATATGGAAGGTCTTTTCTTCAAGGAAGGAGAAAATGACAGGGCACTAAAGACAGAAATAGTGCATGCCTGGAAACATGTTCACAGGAAAGGAAGAGAGTCTCTAGGAAAACCAGACTGTATCTCTGTAGAGCCTTATCTCCACTGGGTACAAACTAGAGCTCTCCAGCTGAGGATGCCTTACCCTCGTCAAGAAGTTCTTCCGTTAAAGGAATCTGTCCTTTATTTTATGTCTGATACGGAAAAACTTTAGGTTACTCTCAGCAAAGTTCAACAGGAGAAGAGGTCTTGGAAGAACAAGTATCGTATTCTCAATGTGGAGTAGAATAAAATACAGCAACTGTTAAAAGAAAAAGATGCTTTGATTGAAATTTTAGAGCAACATGCTACAGAGAATCAGGACGACCAAAGGAATTTACTCGCTCGTTTCACTTGGCAAAGGAATGGCAACCCAAAAAATGACTCAAGAGCCCCGGTCAAAGAAAAGGAAAATACCAGAACCAGCACATGAGCCCTCCTCAGAGAGGACTCAGGATCCATTAGTTTAGACATTTCCTTTTACAAAACTTTTTAAACTATTGTATTTCCATTTCCGCAATCTTTGAATTCAATAAAACGGGGTTTCCCCACTGTAAGATACTTGCAATCCAATTGTCAAAGTTTCTTTTGATTATATAACAAAAAAAAATTATTAATATAATCATTGCATATCATTCATCATTCTCACCTAACGCATTATTCTTCCCTGTGAATCTCACGTTGGTGTCTCGATTCTAGAGTCAAATTGTCAGATTCGTACAATACTCGGGCCAATCGACGAAAGAAAATGGATGATCTCGAGGAAGAGAACAGAGAGTTGAGAGAAGAATTTGACACTCTGAAAGAAGATCTGAGGAAACTTCACAATGACATGCAATCTCTGGCAGCAGCCCAGATGCAACAATAAAGGACTATGATCTCAGAGATCACATCTACTCCCATAGTGGAAAAGTATGATCCTAGGTATAACATGCCAAAAGATCGTCCCTGGGGCATGCCACCAAACTATATCCCGGAAGGATATATTTCGCCGATCATGGAAGATCCAGAAACTGCAGCTTGAGCCGCTGGGCATGAAGGTTACAAACTTTGGGAAAGCAAAGATACAAGGGGCATGACGGCAACTCCTGAAGAGTCACTGCCTTAATGACTATACCGCCACCCGTGGTACACACTGTCTCGGAAGGACAGATTCCACAAATACCTTCTGGTGGAAATGAAAGTATGTATGACAAAATGAAGGAATTCTAGGAACAGTTCCTGGAGATGCAAAAGGAACTGCAGGCTATTCGCGGTCAGGATCTATTTGGAAAAGACGCCGCAGACCTTTGTTTGGTCCCCAATGTGAAAGTTCCGCACAAATTCAAGGTGCCCGAATTTGAAAAATACAAGGGTAACTCTTGCCCTCAAAGTCACTTGGTGATGTACGCTCGGAGGATGTCAACACAGACAGAGAACCAACAGTTACTGATCCATTACTTATTGGATAGTTTAACCGGTCCCGCACGCAAATGGTACATGGGATTAAACTGCACTAAAATCGTCACTTTCAGAGATCTTGGCGCTCCCTTTGTTCAACAATATAAATATAATCTGGACATGGCACCGGACCGAGATCAACTCAGAGCCATGTCGCAGAAGGATAGGGAAACCTTTAAGGAATATGCTCAGAGATGGCGTGAAATTGCCTCCCAGATTTGTCCACCTCTTGAGGAAAAAGAGATGAGAAAGATCTTCTTGAAAACCTTGAGCTCATTTTACTACGACAGAATGGCCGCCAGTGTGCCCAGTGACTTCACCGAGATGGTGGGCATGGGAGTTCATTTTGAGGAAGTTGTCCAAGAAGGACGATTGGTCAAAGATACTGGACCATCAAGCAGTACCAAAAGATACGGTAGTGCTTTCCCTAAGAAAAAAGAGCAAGATATTGGCAATATCTCTCTCGGAAAGCAAAGGTGACGGTACCAACCAGTAGCAGTTGTAACTCCTGCTATCAACCCTGCGCCCGTTCCAACGTATCGACCTCAGGTTGCTGAGAGCCAACCGAATCAACAACCATATCAGCAAAGGACACAACAGCCTCTTCAGCAGGCTCGTCCTCAGTACAACCACAACCGTACAACGCAACCACCAGGGTTCGACCCTATACCAATGTTGTATGCAGAATTGTTTCCGTTACTACTGGTCAAGGGGCACGTCCAAACCAGGTCTCCTCTTACAGTACCGAAAAATCTGCCTTTTTGGTTCAAGGCGGATCAGACTTGCCCTTACTACCATCAAAGACGACCAGGGCATAACATAGAAAATTGTCTCAGTTTCAAATCCGATGTGAAAAAGCTCGTCAGGAGCGGGGTCTTATCCTTCAAGGATACAAATCCAAATGTTCAGAAGAACTCGTTGCCTCAACACGAGAAAGTTGCAGTAAATTTGATAGAGGGAAAGTCTAACCACAACTATCAAATTCATGATGTACTCTTATTAAGGGCTAACCTGGTCAGGATGCATCGCAGACAGAGCGGATATGGGCAAGTACTACCTCATAATTATCACCAGTGTGATATCTGCTCTAAAGAAAATCAAGCATGATCTGTGGTGCAATCAGCTCTACAGGAACAGTTGGATCTCGGTTGGATTCAGGATCACCGAATTCGTGAGGTCAACATGACTTATACGAATTCCAATATCATTCAAAACCACGACATCCGTGCGATGAATGTTAACTTGGTGGCAATGCACTCAAGGCAAAGCCAACATCATAATCTGCCACGGCATTATTATGATTCTTGTCTGATTTGCTCGATAAACAATCAGGGATGCTCTTTTGTACAAGAGGCCCTCCAACGTCAGATGGATCTCGGATGGATACAGGACTACCGTGATAGAAATCCCTATTAGGTCAACATGATTCAAAATTTTCATATTTGCTTGATAAATACCAGCTTGGTGGAGTTACACGCTAAGCAAGTCCAGCATGGTTTTTTGACTTCGCATGAGTATCAGAACTATTAAGTGTGTCATGAGAGTGACCAAGGATGTGCTCTCGTTTAAAGGACACTTCAACACTAGTTAAACCACTGGTGTCTTCCGATCTATCTAGATGAATACACACAACAAGTCAGTATGATCGATGGAAACCCTACTAGGCATCATAATCAGGATGTTCGATCAATGGAAACAGACCTAGTGGGGTTACACTGCATACAAAGCGGACTTGGCCGGGTGCCACCACACAACTACGAGCGCTGTAGAGTTTGTTCAGAGAATAATCAAGGGTGCTACCTCGTGCGAGAAGCCCTTTAAAGTCACTTAGACCATAAGGAAATTCAACCATGGTCAAGCTCTGGTTCAATGTCAAACTATCTTCCTGATCAAAGTGGCGATGTTGTCTTAATCCCTAAACGAGAAGTGGCTAAAGATGTGTACGCCATAATCCCTTTACTCCGTGAATCAAGAGTTCCTCTCGATGGTGGAAAGGTTCTCAATCTTGAACCAATTGAGTCCGGTTATGATTGTCAGAAAAGTCAGAAGGCTCCTGTAGTTATATATCTGCCGGGACCAGTACCGTACAAATACGATAAGGCAATCCCTTACAAGTACGGTGCAACAACAGTTAAGAATGGAAAACAAGTTCCATTACCCTCTGTCGTGAATATTGCAGTCATCAGTCGAGTAACACGGAGCGGTCGAATCTTTAACCGAGGAGTTAGAGAACCTACTAGAGAAAAGGAACTTCAAACAGAAGGTCCAGTTCAACCAGTGGGTCAGTCCAGTGATCCTGACCTTTCAAAGAATGACGATGAGATGCTGAAGCTCATCCAAAAGACTGAGTACAACATTGTTGATCAACTGTTGTAAACTCCTTCAAAAATCTCCGTGTTATCTCTATTACTCAGTTACGAAGCTCACAGAGAGGCTCTACAGGAAGTCTTAGAGCAAGCCTTTGTGTAACAAGATGTGACGATAGGACAATTCGATAGCATCATCTCCAACATCACTTCCTGCAACAACTCGGGGTTTAGTGATGAAGAACTACCGGAAGAAGGCCAGAATCATAATATGGCACTCAACATTACAGTCAACTGCCAGGACCATGCTTTAGCCAATGTACTGGTAGACACCGGATGACCTCTGAATGTTATGCTGAAGTCCACTTTAATGCGACTATCATTTAAAGGATCTCCGATGAGAGGCAGTGAGGTCATCGTCAAAGCATTTGACGGATCCTGGAAAGTAGTTATCGGCGAAATCGATCTTCCCATAACTATTGGTCCTCACATTTTCCAAGTCACTTTCCAGGTCATGGACGTCCGGGCAGCATACAACTGTTTATTAGGAAGACCTTGGATACACCAGGCTGGGGCAGTCACTTTGACTCTGCACCAGAAGCTGAAGTTCGTCAAGAACGACTAACTAGTCACAGTCTGTGGGGATCAAACCTTGATCGTGACTAACTTATCATCGTCCACTTGTGTAGAACCAGAGGAGTTTATTGGAACTCAGTTCCAAGCACTGTCGATGAGCAATGAGAATCAATCAGAAAGAGGAACGTCGATTTTCTCGTATAGAGATGCTCTCAAAGTAATCAAAAGTAACAATGCAAAAGGATGGGGACAACTTGTCATTCCTACTGATAACAAAGCAAAGAAAGGTCTTGGTTTTTCTTCAACCTGTACCCAGACTGCTACTAACGATGAAAGTCTTCATCCCATTCAGGACTTCTTCCACAGTGGAGGTTTCCTTCACCCAGTGCCTCAGGAAGTGCATACCATCAACGAGGGAGATCCCTCCGATACAGACAAAGAATGAAAATCCTATCTTAACAAGGACAGTTATATGTCTCCGGAAGAGGTGCCTACGCCATTTTGCTATCCTGCACAGAGTCCGAGATATATACCAAGATCAGATGTCAAAATGATATACGGAGATTGTGATCTAGAAGGACGCCGTGCTCCACCAAACTCATTAGAGGAAGACACTCTGATGAAAGACAACTTTGACCACAACTATTATGGCCCAATGGATGGCCTACCTATCTGGCAGTCGTACCGAGGAAACTTGGGGCAAAAGAGTCAACCGAACGACGCTTATCAACTGAGCATTATTGAAAAGAATACATGTGTCCCCACCGAATCGTGGGATCATTAGAAAACATCCAGCACGATGATAAATCTGCAAAGCTTGCAGGACTAGAATTCATCAACTATGCTTTTCCTGAGGTCAACGTCATCGACAGAGATGACTACTCCAGTTCCAAAGAAGTGTGGGACACCTTAGGACAACCAAGCGGCAAGTTTGACTACTTGGTCAAGTACACCCTCAAGAGAGATCTCGTATCAGGCTCGAAGATATCCAGCCAACTGGAAGAGGAGATTTACCTGAGATTACAAATACTATGCAAGATACAATAGAAGAGTTTGTCTACGACAACTCTGCTTGGGAAACAAATTCCAATGATCCTGCTCCGCCAAAAATCAACGTCATTTCTGAGGACAAACCAAGAAAGAAGGTGCCAGACTTTGTGATTCACCGAGGAGTTCGCCGTCAATGGGTTGCTGTCGACGTTCTGAAAGTCGTTCATAAGTCTAAGTAATTGTTGTCTTTATCTTAACCTTTCACCCTGCCCAGGTGAACAGATGTTTTTATAGGGCTCACTTTCTGTAAATATACCTCTTCGCTTTGCCCAAAGCGACTGAGCTTTTGTTTTATAGGAGTGTAGTTTCAAGAATCGACCAAATCATAAATAAAATAATGTCATTCTGTAATTTCCGCATTTATTGTTGTTTTCTCTTTTCTCTTTTTTTCAGAAAATGGTAATCCTAAAAAACAACTCAAATAATAAAAACAAGCAGTTTCCCAAAGAAAATACACTGCACACACTCTTGAATTCTCTCTATCTCTTCTAAAACAAATCATCACGTCATGCAGATTACTTGTTTTAAACCCCATTGAAACATACGATCCAATGCCTTCTCCCAACTTTGAATTCCCGGTATTTGAGGCTGAAGAAGAAGATGACGAAGAAATTCCAGAAGAGATCTCTCGACTACTCAGACAAGAGGAAAGGTCCATTGAACCTCACAAAGAGCCGTTGGAAACAGTAAACTTGGGTTCAGAAGAAGAGAGAAAAGAAATCAAGATTGGGGCACTGCTCAGTTCAACAAGTCAAAGAAGATTTGATAAAGTTTCTCAAAGAATTCCCCGATGTATTCGCTTGGTCCAATCAGGACATGCCAGGGTTGGATACCTGCATCGTGGAACATCATCTACCGTTAAGATCGGAATGTCCGCCAGTAAAATAGAGGTTGAGAAGGACTCACCCCGACATGGCCATCAAAATCAAAGAGGAAGTACATAAACAGATTGACGTGGGTTTCCTCGCCACATCAGAATATCCTCAATGGCTAGCCAACATAGTGCCAGTTCCAAAAAAGGACGGAAGGGTCAGAATGTGTGTGGATTATAGAGATCAAAACAAAGTCAGTCCAAAGGATGACTTTCCCTTACCACACATAGACATGCTGGTAGACAGTACAACAAAATTCAAAGTATTCTCCTTTATGGATGGATTCTCGGGCTATAATCAGGTAAAAATGGCGCCAAAGGATATGGAGAAAACATCGTTCATTACCCCTTGGGGTACTTTTTGTTACAAGGTAATGTCGTTCGGTTTGAAGAATGTCGGGCCAACCTATCAAAGGGCCATGACTACTCTGTTTCATGACATGATACACAAAGAAATCGAGGTATATGTCGATGATATGATTGCCAAATCCAAAACGGAGGAGGAGCATGTGACCCACCTGTCAAAGCTATTCGAGCGGCTGAGAAAGTACAAACTCCACTTGAATCCTAACAAGTGCACTTTCGGTGTCCGTTCAGGGAAACTTTTAGGGTTCATCGTCAGCCAAAAAGGAATTAAGGTTGATCCTAAAAAGGTCAAGGCCATTCAAGAAATACCTTCTCCAAAGACTGAAAAACAAGTCAGGGGTTTCCTGGGACGTCTAAACTACATTTCCAAATTTATATTTCTCATGACCGCGACATGTGCGCCGATTTTCAAATTACTTAAAAAGAATCAGGACTGCGTTTGGACAAAAGATTGCCAAACCGCCTTCGACAGTATTAAGGAATACCTGTTGAATCCACTGATTCTATCACCTCCAATGTAAGGAAGACCACTGATCATCTACCTAACAGTCTTGGAAGACTCGATGGGTTGTGTGCTTGGTCAACAAGACGAAACCAAAAGGAAAGAGTTTGCCATCTACTATTTAAGCAAGAAATTCACCGACTGCGTGACTCGGTACACTATGCTTGAGAAAACTTATTGTGCACTAGCTTGAGCAGCCAAACGTCTTTGCCAGTATATGATCCGTCACACTACTTGGTAAATCTCAGAAATGGATCCAATCAAGTACATCTTTGAAAAATCTGCTCTCACGGGAAGGATCGCCCGTTGACAGATGTTGTTATCAGAATATGACATAGAATACCACGCCCAGAAAGTCGTTAAAGGAAGTATTTTAGCTGATCATTTGGCTCATCAACCGATTGATGATCAGGAATCAATCGGGTTTGACTTCCCAGAAGAAGATGTCATGTACTTGAAAATGAAAGATTGCGATGAACCACTACCCAGTGAAGGGCCAGAACCAGGTTCCCAATGGGGACTAATCTTTGACGGAAATGTCAATCATTACGGAAACAAAATTGGGGCAATCATCATAACACCTCAGGGTGCCCATATTCCTTTTACCGCCCGAATAACATTCAAGTGTACAAACAACGAGGCTGAATACGAAGCTTGTATTATGGGTCTCGAAGAATCGATCGACTTAAGGATCAAGAACTTGGATGTATATGGTGACTCAGCCCTGGTTATCAATCAGATGAAAGGAGATTGGAACACATACCAATCAGGACTAATTCCTTACAAAGACTATGCGAGAAGGTTGTTACCATTCTTCAACAGAATCGAGTTTCATCATATCCCTCGTGAAGAGAATCACATGGCTGATGCATTAGCCACTCTCTCCTCCATGATTAGTGTAGGTCAATGGAATTAAATACCTAAGATCGACCTACATCTTCACTTACATCTTCACAATTGAAGCAGTCATAGACGACAAACCTTGGTATCACAATATCAAATGCTTCCTTAAGAAAAAAGAGTACCCACCTGGGGCATCCAGAAAGGACAGAAAAACCCTCAGAAGGCTGGCAGGCTATTTCTTCCTGAGCGGTGATACACTCTATAAGAGAAATTTCGACATGGTCTTGCTCCGATGCGTAGACAGACCAGAAACAGATTTGCTGATAAAAGAAATTCACGAAGGATCTTTTGGCACTCATGCCAACGGACACACAATGGCAAGAAAAATTCTAAGAGCCGAGTACTATTGGTTGACCATGGAATCTGATTGCTACAAGTACATGAGGAGATGTCATAAGTGTCAGATATACTCAGAAAAAATCCATGTACCGCCAACGCATCTCAAAGTTCTTTCTTCCCCATGGCCTTTTTCCATATGGGGAATTGACATGATTGGCATGATTGAACCCAAAGCTTCGAACGGACATCGGTTCATCTTTGTAGCCATTGACTACTTCACCAAGTGGGTCGAAGCAGCGTCATACGCCAATGTGACCCGACAAGTCGTGGTCCATTTTATAAAAAACAATCTCATCTGCCATTATGGTGTTCTGAGCCAGATCATTACTGATAATGGATCTAACTTGAATAATAAGATGATGAAAGAGTTGTGGGCAAAGTTCAAGATCGAACACCATAACTCATCTCCCTACCGACCTAAGATGAACGGAGCGGTAGAAGCGACTAACAAGAACATCAAAAAGATCGTTCAAAATATGGTTGTAACCTACAAAGATTGGCATGAAATGCTGCCTTTTGCTCTTCACGGTTATCGCACATCTGTCCGCACTTCAACAGGGGCAACCCCTTTCTCTCTAGTATATGGCATGGAGGCAGTGCTCCCCATAGAAGTAGAGATCCCATCAATCCAGGTATTGATGGAATCTAAGCTAACAGAAGCTGAATGGTGTCAAAGTCGACACGATGAATTAAACCTGATCGAAGAAAAGAGAATAAAGGTACTATGCCACGGTCAGTTGTATCAGCAGAGAATGAAGAAGGCGTTTGACAACAAGGTCCGACCTCGCGTCTTCAGAAAAGGAGACCTCGTGCTCAAGAAGATACAATCATTCCTCACTGATTCTAGGGGCAAGTGGACTCCGAATTATGACGGCCCTTTTGTGGTCAAGAAAGCTTTCTCAGGCGGCGCCTTGAGACTTGCAACCATGGATGGAGAAGAATTTGCCTACCCCATAATGTTGACGTAGTCAAGAAATAGTTCGCCTAAAAAAAAACGTCTCGGTGGATTGAAAACCCGTAAGGGCGGTCCAGACAAAATTTAGAGACATAATCAAAAATCATCCCGGTGGATTGGAAATCTCAAAGTACAATCTAGGAAAAAGTTAGGGATAATGGCAAGTAACTACGTCCAACGAAGGGGCAAATCCCCCAGTAGCAGTCATGCCATCCATCAGGAAAACACCAGTCAAGGTCATCCTCGACAGAAGCTCTGGATGCCCGGAATTCAAAGTTGGTATAAGGATAGCGGTTGTTATGTTTCAATGTAGCCCTTTTTCCATAAATTACCATTTTCTAACTTTGTAAATACTCTATGGAATCATGCGCTTGGCTGATTTCCATCCTATCAATAAAATTTGAGCCTTAGTGCTTTTGTTTGCAATTCTTATTTGTTTTAGCTTTATAGAACGACGTTTTAACATGATTAACGATTCTTGAAATAAATAAAAAATGAATTTACTTGTCAAATTTTCTACTTTTAAAATAAAGATGGCAATTCTTTTGACTGTTGAACATCGAAAGAACATCGATCGCCTCTCCCAAAGGCGATTAAGCTTCAAAGTGCATAATCAAAGTACTCCTTCTAAACCTGTGCGCCTGAATGAAGGATCAATTGTGTCAGATGCGAATATTCCATTTGACATCCCCGACAGAGTTCTTACCTCCTAAGCCCTACCACGGTTGTTCCCCACAGGGAGTATCTCTCCTAAGCAAGGCAGAATTGCTATCTTGAACTAGTGATGCTTTTCATCCCCTGCACTGGCCGAGTATCCAGTCGTGTTCATCCGTCAGTTTATATGTCGTGTCAGTTTTGTCAGCATATACATACATGCATCATGCATTATTGATTTACATTCATATTCATATTGCATAACTATCACTCTAGTCGGTCTTGTCCCCTGGTGATAAAAGTCCTCTCAATCGAGTTGTTAGTTATTTCCTCGTCAGGAAGCGAATCATATAAGCAATCTCTCCCTAGTTTATTTCTGGGATGAAGTTGGTCCTCGACCACTCTGATAAGTTGAACCTCTAAAAAACAAGAAAACCATCGACAAACGTCACTCTTCACCATTGAAGATGATATCTTCGCTTTCCCGGATTAAGGAAAATCCTCAAAGAAAGCCTCTTAATCAAAGATTCGGCAGTATAGCAGTTTTTCTCCGAAAAATTCGCTGACAATGAGGTCATCAGCACCTCAAAATTGGATTACATAACATGGCATTTCTCCGAAAAGATCTCGAAGAAAAGTATGATGTAATATCCCCAAGCGGAAAGCAGTTTCTCAAGATACTCGTTTTCCCCAGTAGAGTCGACAAATGGCGTCTCCAAACAGAGAAGTTTGTGCACCTCTACAACTCAGACGAATGGGTTCCCCAGCAAGTCTCACATCAAAAGTTTTTCCCATCAAATGGCATCTCCCCAGGAAAATTCAGCGAGAAGTTTGAGGAAAACCGCTACGAATAGCGTCCCTTGTCAAGAAAGTTTATTGACAAAAGAAACTAAAACCAGATCCTTGGTAGGAAACCAGGATCGAGGGGAAATTTATTTCAGAAACTTAGACCAAGTTCATTTCAGAAACTTAGACCAGTTCCTTGGTATGAAACCAGGATCGAGGGGAAGTTTATACAAGAAACTTAGACCAGTTCCTTGGTAGGAAACCAGGATCGAGGGGAAGTTCATTTCAAAAGAAAACTGATACCAGTTCCTTGGATGAAGACCAGGATCGAGAGGAAGTTTACCTTTTCTAAGCATCATTGCTTAGCGAAAGAAGATGGATGAGCAAACTGCCATTCATAACCACCATCAAAATTTCGGGTATTCCGATATTTAATCCTCTTGCACCCCGAATGCCCGAATACCTTCGCCATTCACACCTTCGGGTCCAAGAAGATTAAATAGGGGCATCTGTTATACCCCAAATTTTGACCACCAAGATTCCCCATCATTGTGTAAATCATCATCATAATATGGATGAACCATCATGCCTCATCATTCTCCCCAAAGATGGGTGAGCATTCGCTACAAACAAGAATTAGGGTCTTGAGCCCTATCAGAGCACTTAGACAAAGGATCAATCAAGGAATGACATGATCTTCAACTTGTCTAAACTCTCCAACACCTATAAAGGATCAAGAGGACTCCCACATCAAGAATCAAGCCCAAGAGTGCAACATTCCAAGTAGATCAAGCCTCAAGATCGACAGTGTCACCAAATTAGGGTTTTGGTCGACCAAGGCCTCCAGATGAAAATTTTCATCTGGGCATAGGCCAATGCTTCAAAGCATAACCTAAGATACTCCATGGTACCTCATGGACCCAATCATCAAGTCAATTTAACCTCAGGGGATGTATTTATCAAAAATCAGGAATTAGGGTTTCTTGACCTAATTCACCCCTAAGTTGACTTTTGGGACAAAACATGAGCCAAGACATCAAGACATGATTTGAGGGTCTCCAATACACTACATTGATCCATTTGCAATAATGGATTGATCCAAAAGGCTTGGTCTACAAATAGGATCTATGACGGGATAAGAATCATTGACAAATGTGGAAACTTCCCTAATATCCCCCTCATAGGAACCAAAGGAGGTATCAACTATCACCAGTTTTAGTTCGTCGTCAATTTGGATACCCGATGAGACATGTCCCGCATAATGTTCATCTAGGAGGTCTTTTCTTCAAAGAAGGATAAAATGACAGGGCACTAAAGACAGAAATAGTGCATCCCTGGAAACATGTTCACAGGAAAGGAAGAGAGTCTCTTGGAAAACCAGACAGTGTCTCGGTGGAACCTTATCTCCACTGGGTACAAACTAGAGCCCTCAAACTGAGGATGCCTTACCCTCGTCAAGAGGTTCTTTCGTTAAAGGAATATGTCCTTTATTTTATGTCTGATACAGAAAAACTCCAGGTCACTCTCAACAAAGTTCAACGGGAAAAGAAATTTTGGAAGAACAAGTACCGCATTTTCAATGTGGAGTGTGCCAAAATACAACAACTGTTAAAAGAAAAAGATGCTCTGATCGAGATTTTAGAGCAACATGCGGTAGAAAATCAAGAAGACCGAAGGAATTTGCTCGCTCTTTTCACTTGGCAAAAGGATGACAACCCGACAAAGGCCCAAGGGCCCCGGTCAAAGAAAAGGAAAATACCAGAACCAGCACCCGAGCTCTCCTCAGAGAGGACTCAGGATCCATAAGTTTAGACATTTCCTTTTACAGCACTTTGTAAAATACTATATTTCCATTTCCGCAATCTTTGAATTCAATAAAACGGGGTCTCCCCACTGTATGATATTTGCAATCCAATTGTTGAAGTTTCTTTTGATTAAAAAATTATTAATATATAATCATTGCATATCATTTATCATACTCACATAACGCATTTTTCTTCCCTACGAATCTCACGTTTGTGTTTCGATTCTATAGTCAAACTGTCTCATTCGTTCAATACTCGGGCCAATCGACAAAAGAAAATGGATGATCTCGAGGAAGAGAACATATAATTGAGAGAAGAAATCGACACTCTGAAAGAAGATCCGAGGAAACTTCACAATGACATGCAACCTCTGGCAACAGCTCAGATACAACAACAAAGGACTGTGATCTCAGAGATCACATCTACACCCATAGTGGAGATGTATGATCCTCAGTATAACATGCCTAAAGATCATCCCTGGGGCATGCCACTCAACTATATCCTAGAAGGATATATTCTGCCGATCACGGAAGATCCAAAAACTACAGCAGGAACCGCTGGGCCTGAAGGTTACAAACTTCGAGAAAGCGAAGATGCCAGGGGCATGACAGCAACTCCTGAAGGTTACTAACTTCGGGATAAGGAAGCACCAAGAGTCACTGCCATAATGACTATACCACCATCCGTGGTACACACTGTCCCGAAAGGACAGATTCCACAGATACCTTCTGGTGGAAATGAAAGTATGTACGATAGATGGAATGAGTTCCAGGAATAATTCCTTGAGATGCAGAAGGAACTGCATGCCATTCGCAGTCATGATCTATTCGGAAAGGATGCCGCAGACCTTTGTTTGGTCCCCAATGTGAAAATTCCGTACAAATTCAAGGTGCCCGAATTTGGGAAATACAAGGGCGAGTCTTGCCCTCAAAGTCATTTGGTGATGTACACTCCGAAGATGTCAACTCAAACAGAGAACCAACTGCTACTGATCCACTACTTCCAAGATAGTTTAACCAGTGCTGCACTCAAATGGTACATGGGTTTGAACCGCACTAAGATTGTCACTTTCAGAGATCTTGGCGCTGCCTTCGTTCAGCAGTATAAGTATAACCTGGACATGGCACCGGACATAGATCAACTCAGAGCCATGTCGCAGAAGGATAAGGAAACCTTTAAGGAATATGCTCAGAGATGGCGTGAAATTGCCGCCCAGATTTGTCCACCTTTTCAGGAAAAAGAGATGACAAAAATCATCTTGAAAACCTTGAGCTCATTCTACTACGACCGAATGGTCGCCAGTGCACCCATCGACTTTACTGAAACGGTGAGCATGGGAGTTCGTCTTGAAGAAGCAGTTCAAGAAGGACGTCTGATCAAAGATACTGGACCGTCAAGCAGTACCAAAAGATATGGTAGTGTTTTCCCAAAGAAAAAAAAAGCAAGATATTGGTGATATCTCTCTCGGAAAGCAAAGGCGACGGTACCAACCTGTAGCAACTGTGACTCCTGCTATCAACCCTGCGCCTGTTCCAACGTATCAACCTCAGGTTGCTCAGATCTAACCGAATCAACAACAATATCAGCAAAGGACAGAACAACCTCTTCAGTAGGCTCGTCCTCAGTACAATAACAACCGTACAGCGCGACCACCAGGGTTTGACCCTATACCAATGTTGTATGCATAACTGTTTCCATAACTACTGGTCAAGGGGCGTGTCCAAACTAGGTCTCCTCTTACAATACCAAAAAATCCTCCTTTTTGGTTCAAGGAGGATCAGACTTGCCCTTACCATCAAGGAGGGCCAGGGCATAACATAGAAAACTGTCTCAGATTCAAATCCGATGTGCAGAAGCTTGTCAAAAACGGGGTCTGATCCTTCAAGGATATAAATCCAAATGTTCAGACGAACCCGTTGCCTCAACACAAGAAAGCTGCAGTCAATTTGATAGAGGAAGAGTCTAACCACAACTATCAAATTCATGATGTACTCTTATTGGGAACCAACCTGGTCAATATGCATTGCAGACAGAGAGGATACGGTCATGTACCGTCTCATAATTATCACCAGTGTGATATCTGTTCTAAAGATAATCAAGGATGTTCTGTGGTGCAATCATCTCTACAGGAACAGATGGATCTCGGTTGGATTCAGGATCACCGAATTCGTGAGGTCAACATGACTTATACAAATTCCAACATCATCCAAAACCACGACATCCGTGCAATGAATGTCAACTTGGTGGCAATGCACTCAAGGAAAAACCAACATCATAATCTGCCACGGCACGATTACGATTCCTGTCTGGTCTGCTCGGTAAACAATCAGGGATGCTCTTTTGTACAAGAGGCCCTCCAGCGTCAGATGGATCTTGGATGGATTCAAGACTACCGTGATAGAAGTCATTATCATATTAATATGATTCAAATCTTTTATATTCGCTTGATGAATACTAGTCTGGTGGAATTACAAGCTAAGCGAGTCCAGCTCGATTTTCTGACTTCGCACGATTAACAGAACTGTAAGGTATGTTCTGAGAGTAACCAAGGATGTGCACTTGTTCAAAGAACGCTTCAACACATGTTGAACCACTGGTGGCTTCCGATATTTAACAGGTCAGTATGACTGACAGGAACCCTACTAGGAATTAAAGTCAGGATGTTCGATCAATGGAAACAGATCTAGTGAGGTTACACTGCATACAAAGCAGACGTGGCCAGGTGCCACCACACAACTATGAGCGTCGTAGAGTTCGCTTAGATAATAACCAAGGATGCTACCTCGTGCGATCAGCCCTTCAGAGTCAGTTGGACCACAAAAAGGTTCAACCATGTTCAAGCTCTGGTCCAAGTAACATAATGTCAGACTATCTTGCCAATCGAATCAAAGGTGTTGTCTTAATCCCTGAACGAGAAGTGGCCAAAGATGTATGCGCCATAATCCCTCTACTCCATGAATCAAGAGTTCCTCTTGATAGTGGAAACATTCTCAATCTTGAACCAATTGAGGCCGGCTACGACGGTCAGAAAAATCAAAAGGCTCCTATAGTCATCTATCTGCCGGGACTAGTACCGTACAAATCCGATAAGGATATCCCTTACATATACGGTGCAACAACAATTGAGAACGGAAAGGAAACTCCATTACTCTTTGTCGTTAATATTGCAGACAACAGTGGAGTAACACGGAGCGGTCGGATCTTCAACCGAGGAGTTGGAGAACCCACCAGAGAAAAGGAACCTCAAACAGAAGTTCCTAATCAACCAGCCGGTCAATCCAGTGATCCTGACCTTTCAAAGATCAACGATGAGATGCTGAAGCTCATCCAGAAGAGTGAATACAACATTATTGATCAACTGTTGCAAACTCCTTCAAGAATCTCTGTGCTATCTCTTTTACTCAGTTCCGAAGCTCATAGGGAGGCTCTACAGAAAGTTTTAGAGCAAGCCTTTGTGGAGCAAGATGTGACAATAAGACAATTCGACAGCATCATCTCCAACATCACTTCCTGCAACAACTCGGGGTTTAGTGATGAAGAACTACCGAAAGAAGGCCAGAATCATAATATGGCACTCAACATTACAGTCAACTGCCAGGATGATGCTTTAGCCAACGTACTGGTAGACACCGGATCAGCTCTAAATGTTATGCCAAAATCTACTCTGATGCGGCTATCATTTCAAGAATATTCGATGAGAGGTAGCGAGGTTATTGTCTAAGCATTTGACGGATCGCGAAAAACAGTTCTCGGCGAAGTCGACCTTCCCATAACTATCGGTCCTCACACTTTCCTGGTCACTTTCCAGGTCATGGACATCCGGGCAGCATACAACTATTTGTTGGGAAGACCTTGGATACACGAGTCTGGGTAAATCACTTCGACACTTCACCAGAAGCTGAAGTTCGTCAAGAATGACCAACTAGTCACAGTCTGCGGAGAGCAAGCCTTGATCGTAAGCAACTTATCATCGTCCACTTGTGTAGAACGAGAGGAGGTTGTTGGAACCCAGTTCCAAGCACTTTCGGTGAGGAATGAAAATCAACCAGAAAAGGAAACATCGATTTCCTCGTACAAAGATGCTCTCGAAGTAATTAAAAGTAACGATGCAAAAGGATGGGGACAACTCATCATTCCTACGGATAACAATACAAAAAAAGGTCATGGTTTTTCCTCCACTTGTACCCAGACTGCTACTAACAATGAAAGTTTTCATCCCATTCATGACTTCTTCCACAGTAGAGGTTTCCTTAACCTAGTGTCTAAAGAAGTCCATACCAACAACGAGGGTAATTCCTCCGATACAAATAAAGAATGGAAGTCCTATCTTAATGAGGAAGGTTATATATGGGTGTTACATTGATTACCATAATGAAGAATGGAATTAGAATTAGAAAACAAAGAATTAGAAAACCAGAAAGCACTGACAGTGTTTCACACACATATCACGTACTATGGGACAAACAACAACGACAGTATTCAACTGTCACACCAACAGACTCAACAAC
This sequence comes from Lathyrus tuberosus, assembly GCA_022829125.1. Classification (NCBI taxonomy): domain Eukaryota; kingdom Viridiplantae; phylum Streptophyta; class Magnoliopsida; order Fabales; family Fabaceae; genus Lathyrus; species Lathyrus tuberosus. The sequence continues at coordinate 3,695,504 of JALAZF010000540.1, forward strand.
TGACTCAACACTGGCTCTGATACCACTTAATGTAACACCCCTTTCTATACCCCCAATTAATCAATTAGGCACGTATACAAAATTTGATTAGAGTATAATTAAAACAACATGGCATAAAAAGGTATGTCACATTATACTTGAAATTAAACACATACAACACCTGCTCAAAAAGATATGCAACAGTGGGGTAACTTTCAACAATAAAGGATCTCAGTCCTTATACCCACATGTCAACATTTAGAATAAAAGCGGAAACATCTAAACATTGATTCACAAACATATATATACATATATATATATATATATATATATATATATATATATATCATACTCCAATAGTAGTCACCAATATCATTCATGTTTACATAAACATTCATCAGCTAGATACATGTACAAAAGTATCACAAAAGCTCATAAACACATCCTAGCTACCCGGTGCTACATATCAGAGCCAGACGACCAAAAAGGAAATGAAGCCACGCTTCACAAAAGACCACCAGATACCTAATCTGCAATGCCTCATAGAGCATCATAAAACAGCAGAAGGGTGAGAAATATTATCATAACAATAATGCATATAATTATATATCTCAACATAAAAATACACATATACCACATATTCTCACCATTCCATCATACCACATAAACATACATATTATGTTTACTATGTCACAATCATCACATCTCACTCCCTATACATCGCAAGGCATATATATATATAACCAAGCATATTCCTCATAATGCTTATCATTCAACATAAACACACATATTCATGTTTATCCATCCATGCACACCTGCACAATTCTACTCATTCCACATCAACATATACATATATATGTTTATTTATCAATGCACAAATACAATGATGACAAATGCAACTCATAGAGACCGACTCACGACTCTATGCAGATGCATGCGGTACCGACTCATCATCTCAAGTTCATTTGAAGAACTTATTGGAACCATTGCTACAACCGCACATCGGCATACAATATGATTGCTACAACCGCACCTCGGCATACAATCTGATTGCTACAACCGCACCTCGGCATACAATCCGATTGCTACAACCGCACCTCGGCATACAATCCGATTGCTATAACCGCACATCGGCATACAATATGATTGCTACAACCGCACCTCGGCATACAATCCGATTGCTACAACCGCACATCGGCATACAATATGATTGCTACAACCGCACCTCGGCATACAATCCGATTGCTACAACCGCACCTCGGCATACAATCCGATTGCTACAACCGCACCTCGGCATACAATCCGATTGCTACAACCGCACCTCGGCATATAATCCGATTGCTACAACCGCACCTCGGCATACAATCCGATTGCTACAACCGCACATCGGCATACAATATGATTGCTACAACCGCACCTCGGCATACAATCTGATTGCTACAACCCCACTTGGGCATACAATCATTTGTAATCATCGCTTCAACCGCTTATCGGCATACGACGTTACAACAGATTCATCTTAGAATCCCACAACACTAGAATTCATATCATGATGCTTCACATACAAAATGAACCAATACACTCATGCAATGCATACTTATTCACAACATAGTCATGCATTCATCACATATAATCCATCTACATTCACATCAATTGTATAACAACATACACATTTATCCAAACAAATCAATTTACGGTTTACCGTAAAAGTCAGTTAAAAGTCGGCTAAAAATAATATTTTTCATCACCATCAAATAGAACATATTTTTAGCTTCAGTTTGATATAAAGAACAGCTCAATCGGATAAACGGCGAAAAAGTTACGGACTTTTAAAGAAAACATTTTTCGGAAAACTAGCAGAGTGCAATCGATTGCACTCCTGATGCAATCGATTGCACAGTCCCAGACTTGCAATTTTTCGCCCTTTACATATGTGCAATCGATTTGCATCCTGCTGCAATCGATTGCACCTGTTAAAAACCATAAAAAATAGCTGCTGCCGCAACACAAAACCCTCCGGAAACCCGACCGATTCAATTCTATGATACGAAACAAATACACAGTAATCCTTACCAAATATATATCAACGTTTTAGGACCATAAAACGATAATTCTACGACGTTCGATTTTCACCCGAAAACTCAAACCCTCTAATATCCAAAATGTCGAAAGTTACAAAACTCAACCGATTTCAACCAAACAAGTTTCTATAATCACGGCCTAACATCATACGACTAATCTACACAATCTATTCTGAATTTCATCCGCGAAAACATCGGTTTCTATCGATTTCCTACAATTCGACCTAAACGGAAAAACAACGGAAACATAACGAAAACTAACCAAAACATAACCAAACTTCATGAAACTTTAAACAGCAGCTCACATACATATAACCAACCAACACATGTATTTATACGACTTTTCGACCGTAAAAACATCGATTTCTATCGATTTCGTCCAATACGTCATAAACGGAAACATATGGGAAAACCAACCAAAACATCCCCACAAAACACATACATAATCATACACAAAGTTAGGATAACAATATTTCACACCCTTACCCGATTATTCGCGCTTGAAACGGAGTTATGTCGATTTTTCCACTTTTCCTCTTCTCCCTTTTCTTTCCTCTCTTTTCTCTTCTCTTCTCTTTTTCTCTCAAAATTCTGTTTTTTTCTCTTTCTCACCTCTAACTTTCTATTTATATAAAAACATAAAACTTACCCAAGCAAAAGACCAAAATACCCCTCAGCTCAAATATCTCGCAAACGCTCTCAAAACGCGATAAAACATAATCACGATGAAAAATAATATATTCTCAAATAAAAGTCAAGAATAAAATAATATAATAATAAAATAATAATCAAATAATCAAAACGACTCGATTAAATAAAACTCACACAAAACTGGGGCGTTACAACATTTGCATTACAAAAGTTGCTGTCAAACAATACAAAAGTTGTTGTCAAACATTAAGACTATGCTGCCAAACATTACAATATAAAGTAGCACCAAAAGTGTGCATAATTCAAACATTACAAAAGAAACTAGCACCAAAAGTGTGCATAATTCAAACATTAGAAACTTGCACCAAAAGTGTGCATAATTCAAACATTACAAGACACTATGCTGTCATAAACATTACAAAAGTTCTGCATATCAGAAAACATTATAGATCATAAATTGATTTTTTCTTTAGAGCCTTCTTAGGAGTACTCTTTGAACCCTTTTTTGGAGTAGTCTTTGGAGCCTTTTTTGGAGTATTCTTTGGAGCCTTTTTTTGGAGTATTCTTTGGAGCCTTCCTTGTAGCTTGTGAGACATTACCTTCTTCTTCTTCAGTCAAGCATAAAGGTTGGTTTGGGTCAGAACCAGGACCTGTGTAAGGTTTTGGTTTTTTAAACCAATCTTCCTTAATTCTCTCGCTTGATCTCTTTCTCAATGGTTTGAATTCTTGTTTGACCTTAGTCTTGCCTTTGTTTTTGGTACATGTCGATCTGATACTTGTTGTTGTTTGCACACTTGAATTTATGTCGGGTAGGCTTGAAATTATATCATCAGTGATGTCCCCAAACAATGAAGCCTCACTTTGTGTTGCAGCAGATGGATCACTTACATTCACAGTAGCTTGAGTTGTATCACTTGCATCATTTGTGACATTTGCACCAGTTGTGGCATTTGCACCAATGGTGGCATTTGCACCTGATCTCATCCTTTTCTGCACATAACATACTAGTTACATTAACAACCAATAAACAATTATCAATACATCAATATACACATAGTATACTAGTCACATACCTTTCTTTTCAAGGCATTTGGATCTTGCCTTTTGCTCTTGCATGACTTTACATTATGTCCAATCTTGTCACACTTAGTGCATCTATAAGATACACCAGGCAGCCTCCTTCTAGCACCTTCCTCACCAGTCTCCCTTATTCTTAATTTTCTTGGTTTACCAGGGCCCTTTTTGTAGTTAGGAGGTACGAGCTCTTTACTTTCAACCTCAGGCCACATGTCTTGTCCATTTATAGGGCTGTGATTTTGGTCCATAGCCTGTACGACCCTACTAAGTAACCCCACCCATTTACTATGTTTTCAATGTGAGCCATAGTCCACTTATCTATGTGTTCCCCAGAAATCAAAGTAGAAACACCACCCCTGTAAATCGTCTCTCCATCACTTAGCATTACGAACTCTCCTCCATGGCGAAAAACGGTGCTAAACAGTTCAATGTTCTTTTGAAATTACATACTTAATGTAAGGAAAAAGATTATCATTAATGTTAGATTCAAGTAACAAAGCAATACATTATAACTTACATGAGACGAATCGGCGGTAGCTTCGCATTTACCAGCCATGGCTTCGTCTTCTCCCTTGACTTCGTCTTCCTCCAATCAGGTTTCCAACACTGAACCCTAATTTCACCGGGGGGGGGGGGGGGGGGGGGGGGGGGGTAGGTAAACAAGAATGTATATTGTCACATGGATTGGTCAATGAACATAGACAAAGGGTGTGGTAAAACTCTATTATTTGTTTTATAAGGGGCCGTTCAAAAAAAAATACTTGAGGGGGGCAAAAACAAATCTCGCCCTAATGTCTGGGGGGTCGTATAATTAACCCTAATAGTTGTGAGTGTGGTTTGGTCACATACCTCTTGTACCCCAACCTAACTATTTGCCTTGTAATTTTTGCTCGTTTTTAATTTTGTATATTAACCTTAAGATTCATTTTAATCCATTAATTTAGAAAAGTTCATATTAATCTCTTAACTATTCAAAACGTATTTTATTAATCATTTTCGTTTAACTAATTACGGAAAAAGATTTAAAAAATGAATTATTAAATTCTTGGCTAATTAAACAAAAATAATTAACCTAATACGTTTTGAAAAGGTAAGAAATTAATATAATCATTTTTTAAAGGTAAAAGACTAAATTGAATCCGGAGCTAAGCATACTAAATCAAAAAATATTAAACCGTATAAATATTACTAGTACTAAATAAATATCATTAATAGCACTATAGCTACTACTACCTATAATTGTCCTTCATGCAATGACAAATAATCTTGCACTATAAAAAAAAACTGCATCTGTCCTTTGTTTACACATACATATTTATTTATTACCTTTTCCCTTCACATAAAACTTGGCAGTATCATTTTCAAGTTTCTTTTTAACATTAACTTAGAAATTTCTTCTTTTGGTCAAGTTGAATATGATTTTAGCAAAACAAGCAAATTATGAGGTTTCAATACTTTCATACAAAAAAATTATTTGTTTGTTAATATTGTGGGGTAGCAAGATGGGATAAGGTTGATTAATTAGGAAATGTAGCTCTCTGTGTTTGCTCTCACTCGTAGCTCTTATTTATATGTATTACTACTTTTGGGGATGCATTGTTTCTTCTTTCTTTTGACTCCTATGCTCATATTTATATTTAACCATCTTTTCCTTTTTTAGACTCAACACTTTATTCCTATCTCTTCTCTCCTTCATTTTCATTTTTGAAGTTGCTTTTCTTGCTGGTAAGTTAGGAAAAATCACTTATTTTCAATGAGATATAAATCTTTCATTTTCTCACCATTTAATTTTCTCATCAAAATACTTTGACAATTATCTCACTTTTTTAGTTGAAAACATTATAATAGAACTTTATTTTCTATTTTTTCATCCATAAGAAATCAATTTAACCTTAAAATTTTGATTTCATTGGTTGGTAAGCGCTTCTAGTAATCTTAAATTATTTTCATCTCCCACAATTTTTCTAGATCTTAAAAGCTATTATATTTTCACCCCCTTTTTCTTTTAAGGTTTGAAATTTGTGCTTTGCCTTCTTGATGAGGGTTCTCTTGTTATATATTGACCATGAAATTCCATTTTCTTTCATATCTTTTTGTTGTTTGTTGTAATTTCAGCAAAGATGATGAGGGGAAAGACAGAAATGAAGGGTATAGAGAACGCAACAAGCAGACAAGTAACATTCTCAAAGAGAAGAAATGGTTTAATGAAGAAAGCTTTTGAGTTATCAATTTTGTGTGATGCTGAGGTTGCTCTTATTGTTTTCTCACCAAGAGGGAGAATTTATGAATTTGCAAGCTCAAGGTATGTATGTCATGTAGTTGTTTTAGATGTAATATGATTTAAGTGTGCCGATAAAAAGAGCTTATAACTTGTTTGTGAATCCTAATTCAATTTGAAAAAAAAAATGATATTTTTATGTTAGACACCAAAACCAGAGTTCAAATTCTGAATTTCGCAATTATATTAAAGAGTTTATAGTAGTTATTATCACTTCATAAAAAAAGAGTTTATAATTTCTCGCAGCTTTTAATTCCATTAAGCATTATGTTTTTTCTATGTTACCGTGGAATCATAGATTTTTCAAACCTATAAAAACGGGAATCATAGGGATTCAACAACATCAATAAAAAAAAGATGTATCTAAAGCTACTAATTTTAACCTAAATCCATAACCAAAATTAAAAAAAAAATTAACAAAAAAACCTAATAACACTAACATAAAATATATAATCAAAACTATCATATGTCAGGAAATCATTTTAATTTCATAAATAGCTTAATGCTCAATCTCACCCAAAATTAAGATTTGATTTCTCTCCTCCAATATCTCATGATTAATAATAAAAATATCATAATTTGATTTATGCTAAGGGTCGTATGCTAGTACTTTTCTTTCATCATTTCTGATATTAATGTGCAGTATTAATTAAAAAAAAAAGAAAATGCAGTGCGATCACAACATTGTTTAGCATGTAAATAACACTTCAGGTCACCAAAACATTAACATCCCAAGAATGTTAAGTAATATATACGTTTTTGTTATCATTCATATGATTATTATTATCTTTTGTTGTTATCTCTTGCTTTGTTGGGTCTGTGTACTCGTACTAGATGTAACTTTTTATTCTCTGTGTTAATTGTTAGACATATATAACTAATATATTAATAGTTATTAGTTATTTTTCAACTATTTATTTTATTGTTGGCTTTGTTTCGATAATTCTCTCCTTATTTGTTACTTAAGAACCATATATGTTTGGAGCAGCTTATGTAATTTTAACATTTGGTTATAAAGTTCAATGATATTTTTGGAGTTAGTTGATCATCTCTTTGTGTTATGCGAGGTTGCTTCAGCTATCTAGTATAAGTTGTTTAGGTTGGTAGGATGGTTTGGTCCTTTGCCGCGGGTCTTTGAGATGTTTTAGGGTTTAGGTCATGGTAAGACGGTGTCGTTAAGCTTGGTCTCGATCTGACATTTTTTGGTCTGAACAATTTGAAAATTACAGAACACAATTATTTAGTCGAGAACACTTGATGGTTAATCATTTGATGTCTTCTTTTATCAATTTGTCGTGGAAGTGACTCCATGTCCATACTCGAAGTTTTGTCGTTTCTCTGTTAGATTATGAGTGTGACCCGCGTTCAAGTGGCTAGATATTTAAGGATGTGTTAGGAGTCAAGCAGACCTCTTCTTGTTTTTGCAGGTGGTTATGTCCTCTACCTTCCAGGTTGCTCTTTTTTCAGAGATCTGTTGCTCTTATGGTTTTAGTATAGATCGGGCGACTGGTTGGTTGGTTTGCTTTTCTTTTGTAGATCGGTCTGGTGTTTGTAGGCTTGTTAATTTTTTATTCTTTGGCTTTTTTTTGACTTGGCTTTTTCCTTAGTTTTTTTTGTTCTTGCGTGCCGCTTGTGCTCTTTGTTTCTATTTAAGTCTAGGGTGACCCATATGCTGATGTGTAGGGCTTTGAGAAGCAATGGAAGCACATGTCACTAGTGGAGATAAATGATATAATCCTCCAGACTCACCCCTCCTCCAATCACCCGTGTTGTACGTCGATCATGAACATAAACAAAATTATAAATAAAAAGATGTGAATAATCAAGAGCACAAGTGAGTTTGTTGATAAATATTAGATTAAAAGGAGAACAAGGAATATAGAGCACAAAATCTAAAGACAAGTTTGGAAGTGGGTGTTCCTGACCAATGTCATGAACTTTGATTTTAGAGTCATCCGCCATAGTGAGTGAAGGCAAAGATTCAGAATAAGACAAGTGAAATGAAAGAGATTTATTACCAGTCATATGATCAGAGGCACCAGAGTGAATGACCTAAGGATTTAGAGATAGAGGCTACATGATTACCAGACTGAACAATGGCAACTGAAGATGATGGTTGATGGATTGATTTGAACTTGAGGAATTCATTGTAATTAGAAGCCGAAATAGTAACATCTTTAGTAATAGTCGGTTGAGCAACAACATCAATCTTTGGTTGTCGTTGTTGTTCTCTTGTCTTTGTAAGGAATTCAGCTTCAATATGACCGTAACGATTATAATTGTTACAATGAATATCATGGCACTGGACACCACGTCCTCCACTTCGTCCATCACGACCATGGTAATGGGAATTAAAAGCAGATGATTTAGTGGGAGATAGTGTAGAGACGTGTCTAAAAGCATGCGGAGTAGCCAAGCGTAACACTTGTTCACTAACTAATTTATAGTCAGGAACAGTGGATCCCAATAAAATCTAGTTACATACGAAATCGAGTTATGGTGGCAATTCGATAAGTGTCATCATCACGAAAAACTTGATGCGTTGTTTTTCTTAAGCTATTGTATCATTTGTAAACGACATTAGGGTTGAAATATTAGCATTTAACGAATCAAGCTTCAAATAGTTTAGATTAAGGATGACACTGTAGAGACCATGCACATTGTTCGAGAAAACTTTCTTAGCCTTCTCCCAAACTTCATAGCAAGTGGTAAAGGCTTGACATTTTGAAGAATAAGCGCCATGGAAAACCACAATACAGTGCAAAGAAACACATCAGTTTGCTTCCATTTAGTGATGAACGACAACAATATCTTTCGATTGTTTAGCCAAGTGATCTTCAATTCTTTGACCATGAAACCATAACTTGACGACGTCGGCCCATATGTTATAGTTGACTGTTCCAGTTAGTTTCTCGCATGAGATGATCATATTTTTTATAATAGTGACTGAAACGGTTGCATATGGATCTCCAATGATAGTTGATAGTTGAAAACCGTGAAAACAAGATTACTTAGTGGTAAGGAGGACAGTGATGGTCGGATCGAACAGTAAAACAGGGCGAAAATGCATTGTGAAAATAGATCTAATGCAATGCGAATGGGGCTCACGCGTCCGGGTTGTGGTTGACGTGAGAGCGTGTGTGACGTTGGCCAGAGGTGGGTGTTACGGTGCTGGGTTTTTTGGAGAGTTGTGAACCTAGTGGTGGCAATGCATCAGTGATCATATGCGCAGTGACGGAGAACAGAGACCTGCAGTGTTGCTGTGTAGTGTAGGCGGAGAGGTTTCTCGGGCACAAATGAATGGATCTGAAACCCTTAATTTCCGATACCATATTGAAAGAGTAATTTTCTATATAATATTGTTTGTCTATTGAGGTCACATTAGGGTATATTTATATTCGTATGAGTTGTATACAATAAGGTAATACAATAATTATCGATTTTAATTGATACACATTGATGATGATTGATTCTTAACAAGAGTAATTATACAAAGATTGAAAACCTCAAACTACAAATGAGCATTGAGTTTAACATGAATGGCCTAGGAGCTTTGAGGTACTTTTTTGGTCAAGATCTTGAAGTACATCATTGATTTTCTAAAAAATATTTAACATGTTGAACTGCAACACATTATGCACTCTTACTGAAGCAAACTCAAAATTAGGGAAATATGAAGATGAAAAGGAACTTAAATACACAAAAAGATTGTGGAATACTTGAGATATGCATACAGTTATTAACCTAATATATGTCACAGTCTAATTGTGGTAAACAAATTTATGCAGAACCTAAAATGTCATATGCAAGCAGAAACTACTCGGTGACATAAATCTCTTACCATAACTCATGAAGTGTATAAGTATTCACAATGTAATCAAGAATAAGAAATACAAAATGCATAATCAAATTCAAAACATGTTTTGCTTATTAAAAAAAATGAAGAAATAGTCATTTTCCTAATTTGTAAGGGAAAGAGTCATTACTTGCTATTCAAGTAACTAAATTAGTAACAAACTAATTGTAGCTTGTTACGCACGCAAGACAGTTAATTTATTATTTCTAACTACATAACTGAATTAGAGCATTAATCATTTCTTTCAATAAATTACCAAAAATTTGATTGTGTGTAGTGCATATGAAATTAAAGAAAGGCAATGAGTGAGTTTTTTACTTTTTAAATTTTTTCTTCTTTTTACATATCCTATTGAGATTTCATTTTCTCTCTTTTTGCAAATGCTATTGATATTTCATTTTCTCTCCTTTTGCAAATGCTATTTTTTTTTTTTAATAAGCAAGATTAGTAGAATAAATTATCGAATCTCAAGGGGAGATCCAACCCCATGTACAAAATAGGCCTAACTTGTAAAATTCAAGACCTACAAAATTCTAAAGGGATATTTACCCAAGAATAATAATTACAGCTTAGTGCTTTCGTATGATTTTTTCCAATCCACCACCAAGAATACATAACTATACGATTGGTAATCGTATCTACATCCCAAAACTCATCTCTGAACATAATATTGTTCCTTGATGACCATATAGCCCAACATACTATTAGCCAAAATCCCATAGCCGTTCCTACTTCAAGGAAATTTTTTAGACACCCGTTTATCCAACATAGCATATGATTCGAAACATCTCCGACCCAAAATTCCTCAACTTGTAACCAACGGAATATGAATTTCCAAACTAGATTGGACTTTGAACATTGGAAAAGTAAATGCTCGGCGTTTTCATCCATTAAGAAGCAGAAAGGGCAAACCTTTTCATTGACATTGTTTATTAAACCTCTTCGAACCAAATTGTCACGTGTAGGTATTCTATTGAGGATCAATCTCCAACCAAATACTTTCAGTTTAAGTGGGGCGATAGCCAACCAATTCAATCTCAACGCTGATTTAACGTCCTCTGCAATAACCGGAACTAAATTGTTCTCTTTAACCTGCAAAAAATGATATAACGACGAAACAGAAAATACTGGATTATGGCCGAGTACCCAGACAACGGAATCCTGCACATCATCAACCAACCTGTAATCCTGCAGAACTTGGAGTAGTTTTTCGTATTGAACAGTGATGTCTTCCAGCAACTTTTGCAAATGCTATTGATATTTCATTTTCTCACATCTATCCTTGTGAGTTTTCTCTTTTTCTAACCAATTATTACGAAATACCTACTTATATATTTGGACCTTGAATTAATCAGTAACATTTGTTTTATTGTTACAGCATTCTAGAAACAATTGAACGATACCCTAGTCATACAAGGATTAATAACACTCCAACAACATCTGAATCTGTTGAATATACTCAGGTTAACTTAATTGAATATACTGTTTTCCTATTCATTTTTCTAGACTCTCAATTTCAACATAATACAGCATTTGAAGGAAGAAACAGAAAACATGATGAAAAAGATTGATCTTCTTGAGACTTCAAAACGGTTAAACATCTTCAATTTCTATTCATCTTCACAATTATTATTACAATACTCAATGTCTAAGATGAAAATATGTCGCATTTGCAGAAAACTCTTAGGAGAAGGTTTAGGGACTTGTTCCATTGATGAACTACAAAGGATAGAGCAACAGTTGGAGAGGAGCATAACCAAAATTCGAGTTGAAAAGGTTATAATGAAAGAAAAAAAAATCTGATAAATTATAGAAGTGTAAAGAATTTTTTTCACTTATGAAATTTCTAGTTTTCAAGCCGAGGTCTTCCGGGAACAGATTGATCAGCTAAAAGAAAAGGTAATCTGTCTTCATATTATGTATATATAAAAAACTCCAAACTAGCATTACATGAAAATGATTCTGATCTTGAAGAAATTATTTTGAATACAATTCAGGAAAAAACCCTAGTTGCTGAAAATACCAGACTCTCTGAGAAGGTGAGTTCATTTTCTATTTGGAATTAATTCTAGTCCTACCCTAATGGAAATTTTGGAAATATCAAAATTGAAACATTCTCCCTGCAGTATGGTAGTTATTCATCACAGCAAACAAAAAAAGACGAGAGGGAAAATATAGCTGAGGCTGAACCTTTTGTGGATCGAAGTAGTCCAAGTTCAGATGTTGAAACTGAATTATTCATTGGACTTCCAGAAACAAGAAGAAGGTGAATTTCTCCAAACATGAGGAGAAATTAATCCCTTTGACTATGCTCTCATCATTCAGATGATAAATAATAATTCTGAGTGTAATGATTTTCTTGATAATATTCTCAAACCTATATAAGGATGAAATTCAAGAGATGGTGTCATAATGGATAGATTTGATAAGTTTAAATTTAATGTCATTGAATCAGTCAAATAACTCAGTTAATGTTTTTTATAAATTCCATCAAATTCATTCACTAAACATATCTTACATATAAGAGTATGAATGACTTTAAAAAAAATTATTTTAATGAAGGAATATTTTGTAAGTAAACACTATGATAGCTTAGAATTTGATTAACCATTGTGTGTCATATCATTTTTATATTAATTTATTAATATATAAATTTTAATTTTAAATTAATTTTGTTTAGACAACATGATACTCAACCTAACCACAAGTGTACTAAACAACTTACAAAATTATATATTTTTTTTTTATGGGAAATGCTCTTTCCACCTTTACGGGTACTCTAACACTATGTAAAGTAAAAAATGCTCTTAGTACCGGTAGATACATCTCTAACGCACCTTTTTCACACACACCTTAATTGAATTTGTTGAGAAACCCTTATTCTGTTAAAATTGGTTTAAAGATGCATCTCCGTATGTATAAAGGATTTATTCGAAGATGCATCCTCGTAAAATAAATTATTTCAATTTTCAGAGATTTTTAGAAATGCATCTCTAAAAAATGTTGTGTTTATTCAATCCACTAACCGTTAAGAACAAATGCAGCATAATATAAAAACAATATAATTTAACTTCAAAATAAACATTACATAGATAAAAGGTAATATTAACATAACTTTAATATTATAGTTAATTATAAATCGGTGGTTCTGAATGTTGCAACATCGTTACACTACTACAAAAAAGTCATTTAACTTCGGACACGAAGTCGATTTAACCTCGGTTATAGAGACTAAGTAACAAAGGGCGTCATGAAAACTCTCCACTATACCCCTCAGTGTTAAAATAATCGAGGGAATAGTTTAAATGATCATTGGTTTGATCCTCAGCAATAACTTTTTTTATATTTTCAAAACTTGTGCCACATACCTCTCGGTATATGGACAAATTCGAGGGGAAAGATAATTTTTTAAATACCCATTACATTATTTACACATAATATTACATTGTGTGCACAAAATATTATATTGTTTACACAAAATATATAAATAAAAATATATAAAAAAATTTGAATCCAATTCATTGTCAATGCTCTCAGTGAACAATGAATGATGGATATCTAGGGGAAGAACAAATGTTGGAGATCCTCATTTCATTAATCTTGGGGAAGATCAAATGTTGGATGCAATATATTATCTATGGCTTTTGCATTTATTTGTTTCTGATATAAAACGGAAAAAAAAAAGTTACATAAATAAAATAAATATTCACGTATATGATAATTTCAAAACACAAACCTTGAACCCAAATAATTTCATGCTCTTTCAATCCATCCTAGAGAACTTTTCCCAAATAAAATAAACGTTTCTTTAAGTTTCAAAGTTTTCATGTCAAATGTTTCATTATTCATTTTTAATATTCAAATTGTTTTTATAATGTCTTTTAGGTTTCACGCGTATCACTAATGATAGTGTCTTGATGTTTGATACTAATTAAATGGACAACAAATATTTGTTTAAGGACGGTGAATAAACTCAATAAACATGCATATATTTTCCCTCAGTTATTACTCAGAACCGAGGTAGAATGTGTTTCTTCTTAAATAAAAAATATAATAATATATGTTTCATCCCAAGAGCCGTATACCTCTCGGTTTCCGTAAAATATCGAAGAAGTAAGTGTTTTTTTTAAATTACATTGTTTACGTAAAATATTAAAATAAATTGTTTAAACTAATTCAGATTCTGACAATGGATTTTTAGAGAATAAAAAATATTTTCAAGTTAGTCTTGGAGAACAACAAATCTTTGTTGTTATACAGATTTTGTTGTATACCATTTGTGCGCATTCTTTTCAAGTTCAATGGATTGCATGCATTGAATTTCTGATAAGTTATTTGTTCTTACCAAAGAATTTTTTTTCTGCACTTGCAATCCATCCTAGAGATCTATTCAAGGTTAAACTCTTAGCCTCTACCATCTTACATTAACTTTGGATGTACTCACATCACACATCCAAATGCTACCCCCGAGATGTATACTTTTTACAAATGACGTAATCCTACTTGGAAAGTCGAAGAAGGATTTATATGAGAGTTTGATATTTGCACAATATGATATATAACTGTTTCGTTCAGCCCTGTTTTATTCGGGCTTCTGCAGGTACAAACATTAATAAGAATTTTCGTAGATTTAAGCCTTTAGGGATGTAAGGCTTGCGAGCCTGTTCAGCCGTCCCTCTTTTTCTCAGCATCAACAATTGTCTATATTTTTTTTACAAAAAAGGGCTTGTCCTTATATTTTATCACGTTTCATATTATCAACAATGGTATAAAGTGTTAATACTTCATCATGGATCTTATAATCAACCGTAATGAAAGATATATATATATATATATATATCACTACGCCAAAAATGAGTTTTCGCAACGCAATAAAGACAGCGCTTTCTGGCAGAAGCGCTGCTACATGTTTCGCTAAAAACAAAAATAAAAAACGAAAGAAAAAAGCGCTGCTAAATGGGGGACATAAGACAGCACTTTTGAAAAGCGTTGCTAAAACCCTAAGGCATGTGAACTTTAGAAAGCGTTTATATATATATATATATATATATCACTACGCCAAAAATGAGTTTTCGCAACGCAATAAAGACAGCGCTTTCTGGCAGAAGCGCTGCTACATGTTTCGCTAAAAACAAAAATAAAAAACGAAAGAAAAAAGCGCTGCTAAAGGGGTAACATAAGGCAGCGCTTTTGAAAAGCGCTGCTAAAGGGCTTTCGTACAACACGCTTTAGGCAACGCTTTTGGAAAGCGCTGCTAAAGGCCTTTCATTAATCCCACATAAGAAAACGCTTTTACCCCAAAAGCGCTGCTAAAGGATTAACATAAGAAAGCGCTTTCTAAAAGCGCTGCTAAAGGTCTTTTAAAATATTAAAATTAAAACAGATTCTGATCTCCCTCTATTTTCATTACGACCGTTTCTATTTCGCCCTAATCTCTCGCGACACTGTATCTTCGTCTTCTTCTTCTGCAAACGAAACTCCCTCCGTCCTCCGTCGTTCGTCGTTCGTGACTTTATTCCGTTCGAGGCTACCCTCACAGCTACCGTCGTCCTCCGTTCGTGACTTCAATCCGTGCTAACGTCGTCCGCCGTTTGAGGTTTTTACTCTCCTTTTTTCTAGTTTTCTCTCCAATAATGGAAATACCTAATATTCTCCATTGTTGATTGTTTCTCTGCTGTTTCTGTGATCTAAATTTGTTGTATTATTAGTTGTTGATGTTAGATTTTGATTTTTTGGCTTGTAGAAGTTTGTTAGTGTTTAATTGAAAATGTGATTAGTTGTTGATATTTGATTTGATTTGATTTAAAATGATATTAGTTGTATTGTTAGTTGAAAATGATATTAGTTGTATTGTTAGTTGATTTTTTATATTAGTTTTTGATTTAATTGAAAATGATATTAGTTTTTGATATTTAGTTGATTGATTTTTGATTTAATTGAAAATGATATTAGTTGTATTGTTAGTTGATTTATGATTTGATTTTTGATTGCCTATCCGTTTGCGTATCTGTATCGATTTCACTCACAGTTTCATTGTTTATAATTGTGTCTAAAATGACTTTGAACTTAATCCCTCTAAGTTTGTTTAGTTTTATAAGTTTTTTAATATAATTGTGTCATTTTATATTGATGTTTTTCTTAATTACAGGTGAAATGGCTAGTAAAGTGGAAAATTCACTTGATACTTCAAAAAATGATGGACATGAAACAATTCAAGAAGCGGAAGGAGATATTACGCGAGGAGTAACTATCATGAAGAACATCATTCGTGCTAGAGATAAAGGAATAAACTATGACGTTTATTGGAATGATACGAACCAACTTGTTGAGCCTAACGGAGCAATGTTGACAAGTTACATTGGTACACTTGTTTGTTCATATATTCTAATTACTTGTGATAATTGGAGAAATGCATCGTTGAAACCCGCCAAAGAAAAGATATGGAGTGAGATACAGGTACCATATTGACGTTATTTGTTTTTGTTGCCGATTATGTCTTTAAATTACTAATTATGTTATTTGTTTTTGTAGAGGTCTTTTAATATTAGTGATGACCGAAAGAAGTATTGTATTCAATTAGCCAGAAAAAGACACAGAGGGTTTCGAGCATTTCTATCAAACAAGTATCTTAGGGATGCCGAACGAAATTTTATTGAAGCAGAGCGTCCAGTGAAGTATGTGGAATTGATTTCACCTGAAGAATGGGCAACTTTTGTCGCCAAAAGAAGAACCGAAGTATTCCAGGAGTTGAGTGGCGTAAATCGCCAAAGAGCATTAAAACCCACGTATCCATACAGGAAGGGGCATTTGGGATATGCACACTTACAGCAAAAAATAGTAAGTATATATAAATGCTTTGATTTACTTTTTTCTTTCCCATGTGTTATAATTGATTTTATTATTTGCCTTAATGTGTAGTTAGAAGAAGAGAAAAGTGAAGAAACATGTGTTCCGGAACATGTTTTGAGGAAGGCTGCTCGTGTGGGCAAGGATGGAGTTGTTGCGGAAAATGTTCAACAAGTTTTTGAGCAATGTGTAAGTACAACGTTATGCGTTTTATATCCCACTTATTGACATATATATAATATTTATGTTTTTTAATCCCCGCTAATATTTTTCGATATTCATGCATATGAATTCCAGGAGACTCTGTCTCAGTCCGCAACTCTAGGTGAAGACCAGGATTGCAGCAGCATACTTACTCGAGTGTTAAATGTTCCTGAGTATTCTGGTCGTGTGCGGGGTAAGGGTTTTGGGGTCACTCCATCATCCTTTTATAATCGTTCAAAAAGCCAAAATCCTAGCCATAAACAAGTGATGGAAGCCATGGAATAATTAAGAGCTCAAGTCCGTGAATTACAAATGGCAAGGAAAAATATATGTCAGAAAGGCGTGGTTCAGAGTTTAATGATACTAGTGACAAATGTAGTATCAATTGTCAACAGAAACTTGCCGAGGTAATTATATATGCTTATTATGAAATTAATTTAGCACAAATTTTTCAATATATACACATTAGAAGTGTTAATTCAATATTCAAATGTTTTACTAACTTATATGATTTTTAGTTTCATGCCCAAGAGTTGCAAATAATAGAAAGTCAGAATAGGCAGCCAGAATTAGGCAACACGTCCAACCAAAAAAAGACTCTTGCAAGGACGGGGAAAAAAGCAATTGTATCCCGATTTAGGTCATCTCTTGAAACACTTGTAGAAACATCGAATTTGATGGACGGAGGTATTCGTGCAGTACCTATGGAGGAAGGTATTTTCGGTTATTCCTATTCAGAAACAATTTCTAAAGAGGATTTGGATCAAATTTTTAATCATTCTGAATTAGGCATCGGTGTTATGCACGCATACATCACGTATTCCGATTAACTCTCTTTAATTCTTTAAACAATTTATTTACTCATTTCAACGAATAATCTAATGTTTATTATGTTTTTATTTAAGGTTATTGTATGAGAAATTGATGCGGCCGCATCAATTGTCAGAAAGATTCGGTTTCTTATCTGCCAACTGTATCAATGCACCGTTAATTGCGATGAATCCAACTTCAGTACAATCTCATTTATTCGAAAGATTTATGGCCAGCATAGATACAGAAAAGTTGTATTTTTTACCATATAATACTGGCAATGGGTTAGATTTGCATTCCTACTTCATTTATCATCATTTTTCGTTTTTTGATGTTGCGTATAAAATTACTATATTGATACTTTTGTTTTATTTTACAGTGGACACTGGTTGTTGGTTGCGATAAATCCGATAAGAGAAATACTGTATTATGTGGATTCGTTAGGTGGTGATGTAGATAAATACCCGGATATGAAGACGACGATTGATACGTAAGTGAAATTGTTCTAAATATTCATGTGTATTTGTTTATTAATTTATTTAAGTGAGTTTGTTCTAAATATTCGTTTATATTATGTTAGAGCTATACAAATATTTCGATCACAAAGAGGAGCCCAAGTATCAAAGAGTAAGTCAACCAACATTACATGGATCAGAGTGGAGGTATATTTTCACAATTTTTCTTATAATAGTGATGCTACTTGGTAAAACAAGTTAGACTATATATCCTGATATATATTATTATATTTTTTCACTGTGTAGTGTCCTCGTCAAAAAAATGGTATAGATTGCGGTTATTTCGTTTTGAGGCTTATGAAAGAAATCATTCATTTGGATCAAATAGAGATTCCAATCATGGTATGGATTTATAACTTATGAGTTATTTTAATATTTATCGGATATTTGATATAATTAATTACTTTTAACTAAATCATGCATATTATGTTATATTATGTAGTATTTTGATGAATTCAAGTGTGCTACTTACTCCAAAGTACAATTGGAAGAAATTAAGGAGGATTGGTGTCATTACCTTATTGAGCAAAGAATCATATAAGGTATGGAAGTTGGAAGTTGTTGTATATACTTTGTATAGTTTTGGAAGTTGTTGTATATGGTTATTAGAATGGTTATTTTATTTTGGAAGTGGAATGGTTATTAGAATGGTTATTTGGTGTATGAATAGTTGTTATTAGAATGGTTAATTAATTTGAAAGTTGCCGACCATAAGTTGAATATTAGAATCGCTAATTGATAAAGTCTTGTGTATAATTATGAAATATAAGGCCTATATATGGTGATTGCAGTATATAATTATGTAGGCCTATGTTGAATAAAGGCTTGTGAATTGAAGTATATAATTATGATAAGTTTTGATAAAAAATTATGTTATACAGGTTTGTTAATATACAGGTCTATTATGAGGTTTTTTATAAAAAAAGTTTTCTTAAAAAAAAGAATTTTAGCAGCGCTTTTGACAAAAAACGCATGAAAAACAAATAATTTTTAAAACAATTTACGTGTACAAAAGACAACGCTTTTACTAAGAAAGCGCTGCCAAAAGTGGAACTAAAGAAAGCGTTTTAAAAAGCGCTGCCTAAGGGGGGGAAAAACCAGCGCTTTTTCCAAAAAAAAACGCTGCCTAAAGTTGGAAAATAATACACATTAGGCAGCGCTTTAAAAAGCGCTGGGTAAAGGGGAACAAAAGACAACGCTTTTAGTGGAAAAGCGCTGCCTAAAGGGGACCTAAGGCAACGCTTTTGCAGGAAAAAAAGCGTTGTCTTTACCTTTAGCAGCGCCACCTTTGCAGTGCTTTTAAGCGCTGCTAAAAGTCTTTTTTGGCATTGTGTGTGTATGTGTATATATATATATATATAGGAAACGTATCATATGAGAATGTCATTTTTATGTGATAACATGAGAATGAATCTGAACCATTGGATTTTAAAGTAAATGGTGGAGATTATGTGTCAGTTTTTTTTCTCTCGCCTCCATCATTTATTTTAATAATGGAGGAGAGAGAAAAACAAAAACCACACATAATCTTCACCATTTATTTTAAAATCTAATGATACAGATTCATTCTCATGTTCTTACATAAAAATGACATTCTCATAGGATATGAACCCTATATATATATATATATATATATATATATATATATATAGGCACACGCACACACACACTAGCGAAGTTATCTTGCTTTAGTACATAACAACTGTCTCTCTCAAAACAAAACTCTAACATCTCTCTCCTCTCTCTAGTATATTCTAATCTCCAATAACGTTTTGACAACATTTCTTCACAAAAATGCAAAATGGAACCACAAAACTCATGCAACAAACTCGTCTTCTTCAAATGGTTACTTTTGTTGCATCAAAGCTTAAGGAATGTGATTTAACTCCCTAAAATTTTTTAAAATGGTTACCTTACAAGTTATTCTTTTACAATATATAATATAAGTCCTTACGTGGTTCAATAGTTTATGTTTCCAAATCTATTTAGAAGTTAACTTAATATGAGTGAACGTATAACCTAAGAAGTGAACTATGTTGTATATGTATCATTGTTTATGTTTCAATAGCTTTTTTTTGTAGGATGATATGACATGTATAACTTAAGATGAGTGAACTTTCTGCTGGTTTATCGATTATAGAAGTGTATGGATTATATAAGTGAACTTTTTGTATTGTTATAGTTTCAATGTCATGCTAACTTATTTTTACTTGTAGTTAGTGAAGGTGAATGAAAAAAAGCTAACTCAGGAAACCCCAAATATGGGCGAGGATCACAAATTGTAAGAAAAAATATTTTGCAAAATGAACTATAAATGAAGGAATGGGAGGTTGAATAACTATGAGCATTGAAGAGTGTAACTCATTCTTCTAATATATATCAGATTGAAAAGTTATATGTTTTGTGAGCATTGAGGAAATAAAAGTTTCCCATTATCTATTATCTATTATAATATATTAAAACCAAAGCACTCATTCTTATGCTTACAATTCTACTCCATTTGTGTCACATCATTCCATAGTCCTATGTGGTGTAACACCCCAAATTCCCATCGCGAATAAATAATACATAAATAAAATCAGAGTAACTAAAAATTTATTTTTCCGACAGAAACAAGGATGCCACATTTAAATAAACAAAACATTATCCCTGCTCATAAATTTGATACATAGCATAAAATAGAATACCCTCAAGGGGAAACTTTTTCCATATTAATGGAAATGTCAATTATGGAATAAAGCGAAAGATCCATAACCGACTTGTTTTACAAAATAAATGGTTTATAACGTCAAAGTACACATACACGAGTAATACAAAAATATATTCCACAATTATATACATATATAACATAATCGTTCCCCGACTCCCGTGCTACGTATCAGAGCAGACAGACGACAAAGGACGGAGGACTAATCTCCACAAAAGCCTCCAAGACACTAATCTGCAATTGCCTCATAGAGCAATAAACCACAGCAGAAGGGTGAGAAATAACAACTAAATCAAGATTGCATAATAATATGCAAACACACATTCAAACACATGTATAAATTATCTCACCCATACCATCACATACTAACACATATAGCATGCCACAAATACAAAACATATCACACATAATAAATCAAATCACGATTTTCCACACATAACGCATCCATTTACAATTCTCACCACAATTCATCACAACTCACTCATATACATCACAATGTATATATATACAAAACCAAACATATTCATCATGCATACTTCCACAATTCTTATCATTCCACATAAACATACATATTCATGTTTATTCATCAATGCACAATTATAAAGATGATAAATGCAAATCATAGAGACCGACTTACGACTCTATGTAAATGCAATGTGGTACCGACTCAATCATCTCAAGTTCACTCAGGAACTTATTGGAACCATCGCTCGTTACCAATATAACTCCCCGTCGGGCCTACGATGTTCACCCATTGCTCACACCTCACATAGGCACATAATGTTTATGGATCGCTCACACCCCACATGGGCACACGACCCAATCGCTCACACCCCACCTAGGCACACGATCGTCTATAATCATCGCTCACACCCCACATGGGCACACGACGTTATAGCGGATTCCCTCTGGAACCAATCCGTCGCTCACACCTCACATTGGTACACGACGTTACAACGGATTCTCATTAGAATCACTCAACACAAGAATGTACATCATTATGCTTCACATGCAAAATGACTCAAGACATTCTTGAAATGCATACATATTCACAATATATTCATGCATTCATCTCATACAATCACATACAATCTATATACATTCACATCAATGCACTATCGTATGATTCACATCCAAAACAATGCACATATTTGTCATAAAGCCATAAATCATCGTCACAACATTCCATCATGTATATTCACGCCATATAACAGCACACAAGCTATACGTTACATATCAAAAGCATATAGAATGATAACACGTCATTCGCACACCAATACGACGGTAAAAATCCGACAAACCAACACTTTTCCAAAACCACGACCTAAATAAATCATCTACTGCCCTCCAAACTATTTTCAATAGAAAGAATATTTTACTAGCTTTCCAACGCTTCGAACGGGGACCAAAACCAACTTACGGTTCAAAAGTTGTGAATTTTTGAAAATAATATTTTTTTTTTCTGAAACTTACAGTGTTAATCGGTTAACGCCTATGGTTAACCGGTTAACCATCACGAAACAGCAGCAAAAACCCCATTTTTATGACACAAAATCCCTCCAAACTTGTCCATAAACCCCCCAATCACCCCGACAAGTAATCCCGACTAAATCCTATCATTTCCCGACTATTCTACGCGAACTATTCCGCATTCTAATCGTGAAAACATCGATTTCTATCAATTGCTCACAAATTCAACCAAATAGAAAACATATATTTTTTATCCAAACATTCAAACAAAACATACATATACATATACAAGCATGATATAATCGAAACTTCTCACCCTTACCCGATTATTCGCGCTTGAAACTGATGAATCTTCACTTTTCCTCTTCTCCATTTTCTTTCTTCTCTTTTCTCTTCTCTTCTCTTTCTTTCTCTTTTCCTTTTCTTTTCTCTCTTTTTCTTTCCACTTTCTATTTATAAAATATCTACTACCCAAATGACCAAAATACCCCTCAGCTCAAATATCTCCCAAACGCTCTCAAAATGCGATAAAACATAAACAACGATGAAAAATAATATATTGCCAAATAAAAGTCAAGAATAAACTAATATAATAATAAAATAATCCAATAGACACGATTAAATAAAACTGACAAAAACTGGGGTGTTACAACTCTCCCCCACTTAGACATTTTCGTACTCGAAAATATAACCGATACGAACAACTCCGGATACGACTCTCGCATCCAACTAACAAACTAACATGTCAACCAAAGGCACACCACGAATAACACAATTGACAAACCACCTTGCTAACTACAACAACGACACGACAACGACGACAACTACAACGACAAGATGCAAAGCCCATACAATGCACTTGACGACAAACTCACGACTCAAAGAAAAACCAAGATACCAACACACAGGTTCACTCTAGAACCGAAACACAACAAGATCGTTACCCTACCCTAGGTAACACTCCCCTAATTCCCCACACAGGAATTAGCTACACACACTCGAACCATCACCATGGAAACGAGGCAACAACACAAACAAGAACATAAAGTTCCACGACACCACAAGGTCTCAACAACATCAACAGAACCAGAACACCAACCTCCTTGTCACACAACCATACTAAAGCAATGCTACGATTCACCAATCGAACATACAACCAAACATCCATCTACATAGTAGCCCATGGATAACATTTAAACCTTTCACCTAACACTTCCATTCTGAAACGTCCAATAGTCTCACCATTCCTACATATTCCCAATGTTCAACCTATGAATTCTTACAAGTCCCACACGCAAATACAAAATGCGCCACATCACGCTTCCGCTGCGCACTCTGATTACTCGAAACCATCAAGTCTGCCCATCTCATGACCAAAGTCTAACTCTTTCTCACCTCTGCCAAAAAAATCACTGTGCACTTTTAATATACCCAACCTCGCTCTCTGTATGTTAGCTTACACACCAGACACAAGTCTCTGAACTGCTCAAATAATTCTAACTCCCTGACCATCAAAATAGACATGTATAAAACCTTCGACTTAACTCATCAGGCACGACATTAACTTCACCAATGGGATAATTCCAACTAAAGTCATAACTCATCACAAATTCCAACCATCCTCGTGGTCTCATACTATATCCCTTCCGACCAAACAGGTACTCAACATTCTTGTGATTACTAAACACTTCGAACCCAGAACCATAAAGATAATACCTCCAAATTTTCCAACGCAATATAACCGCAACCAATTTCAAATCTTGAATAGTATAGATCCTTCTATGAATCCTCAATGGTCGTAAAACATAAGCCATGAATTTACTTTCTTGCATTAACACACTGCCTAAACTCATCAAAAACACATCACAATACCTCACAATGAACATCCAAAGCAAACGACTTACCCTTTGCAAGTCAACCGAAGTAACGAAAATGCTAACTTGGAAAAACCTTCCATAACCTCCGGTAATAACCAACTAAAGTCCAAAAAGCTTCTAGTCACCTTAACCAACTTCGGAGCCTCTCATTGTAGAACTGCATCTACTTCCGATGGATCCACAACAATACCATTACCTGAATTAACATATCCAAGAAACTAACCTTTTTCAACTGAAATTCTCACTTGAATAACTTAGCATAACACTTTGTCTCTTTTTAACACTTGTGATTCAATTCATAAACACTCTACTTGTTCTTCCTCTGAGTTTATAACAGATCCCAATATCCTCAATCAAAACCACTACAAACTTATCCAAATTCACGACACAATCAAATCGGCCACTGGCAGCAAAACCATTTTTATAAGAAAGAACATCTCATTAGCTTCCTATCACTTCGAACGGAGGCCAAAATGGACTTACGATTCGAAAGATATGAATTTTTAAAGTTTTGGATTTTTCAAATTTTTGCCTTGGTTAATCGGTTAACGTATTTGGTTAACCGGTTAACAGTATGAAACTCACGAAAAACACACAAATTTTTCACGTGTTAATCGGTTAACACATTTGGTTAATCGATTAACACTGCTACAGAACCACCAAAAACTCTGTTTTAATGACAGAAAAACCAACCAAAACCCGATTAAATCCCGTAGACTCATTCCAACAATTCCACCCGATTAAATACCTGCCAATAACAATAATACCATACCTATCCAAACATCATTCAATCAATCTCAACCAGACCATTCCAGTCATCTATTCTCGAAAGTGGGCACTTATTCTCAATCGTTACCTTATTCAACTGTTAGTAATTCGTACGCAGTTTCTTCTCTTGACCGTCCAATTCCACAAGTTCCAACATGTATCAACGGCCAACCAAAAAGAACTCTTAAATATTACATCCACACCTAAGGGTTCTCTCAAAATTTCCCTTAATGCTCTACAATTCCAAAGACTCCAAACCTCACCTTCGTCAAATTTGAGTTCACACTTTACTCTCTGAGAACAACCATTAACGATACCCAATCGTTCTCTCTCAATGACTTCTCACTGGACCAGCATACGAAAACCTCTAATCCGTCTCATCTTCCAATATAGTAATCTTCATCGACTCATCAAAACAATCCGTAATCATTTTCTTAAATTCCAAACAATTCATTGCACATACTATCAAAGCCGGAAAAACCCATCTATTCCATCCAACATAATTCCCGTCTACTATCAACAAGAGATTAAGGGTGATCAGTTCCTCAATTTAGCAATAGACAGCCGACAATCATGATGGGGCATAAACCATCTTTACCAAACTATAGTAGCATTTCTTGCATCCTGTGCACAAAACTACGTAAGACACAAATCCTTTGTTGACATAAACCTTACCTCTGCCTTCCTTCCAGAACCGGGAACAACGCTGTCTAAACCACACTTATAATCTTGCAATCAACGGCACACTGAGCCCACGCTCCACAACCGAAGCAACTTGGAGAAGTTCCAGCTTCTCCCCCACTTATCTCAATCTCACCCCTGAAGACAAAGGATTACCAAAAACCAGAAGGCACTGACAGTGTTCCATACACATATCACGTACTAAGGGACAAACAACAACAACAATATTCAACTGTCACACCAACTGACTCAACAACATGGCCGGACGGACCGACCTGCTCTGATACCACTAATGTAACACCCCAAATTCCCATCGCGAATAAATAATACATAAATAAAATCAGAGTAACTAAAAATTTATTTTTCCGACAGAAACAAGGATGCCACATTTAAATAAACAAAACATTATCCCTGCTCATAAATTTGATACATAGCATAAAATAGAATACCCTCAAGGGGAAACTTTTTCCATATTAAAGGAAATGTCAATTATGGAATAAAGCAAAAGATCCATAACCGACTTGTTTTACAAAATAAATTGTTTATAACGTCAAAGTACACATACACGAGTAATACAAAAATATATTCCACAATTATATACATATATAACATAATCATTCCCCGACTCCCGTGCTACGTATCAGAGCAGACAGACGACAAAGGACGGAGGACTAATCTCCACAAAAGCCTCCAAGACACTAATCTGCAATTGCCTCATAGAGCAATAAACCATAGCAGAAGGGTGAGAAATAACAACTAAATCAAGATTGCATAATAATATGCAAACACACATTCAAACACATGTATAAATCATCTCACCCATACCATCACATACTAACACATATAGCATGCCACAAATACAAAACATATCACACATAATAAATCAAATCACGATTTTCCACACATAACGCATCCATTCACAATTCTCACCACAATTCATCACAACTCACTCATATACATCACAATATATATATATACAAAACCAAACATATTCATCATGCATACTTCCACAATTCTTATCATTCCACATAAACATACATATTCATGTTTATTCATCAATGCACAATTATAAAGATGATAAATGCAAATCATAGAGACCGACTTACGACTCTATGCAAATGCAATGCGGGTACCGACTCAATCATCTCAAGTTCACTCAGGAACTTATTGGAACCATCACTCGTTACCAATATAACTCCCCGTCGGGCCTACGATGTTCACTCATTGCTCACACCTCACATAGGCACACAATGTTTATGGATCGCTCACACCCCACATGGGCACACGACCCAATCGCTCACACCCCACCTGGGCACACGATCGTCTATAATCATCGTTCACACCCCACATGGGCACACGACGTTATAGCGGATTCCCTCTGGAACCAATCCGTCGCTCACACCTCACATAGGCACACGACGTTACAACGGATTCTCATCAGAATCACTCAACACAAGAATGTACATCATTATGATTCACATGCAAAATGACTCAAGACATTCTTGAAATGCATACATATTCACAATATATTCATGCATTCATCTCATACAATCACATACAATCTATATACATTTACATCAATGCACTATCGTATGATTCACATCCAAAACAATGCACATATTTGTCATAAAGCCATAAATCATCGTCACAACATTCCATCATGTATATTCACGCCATATAACAGCACACAAGCTATACGTTACATATCAAAAGCATATAGAATGATAACACGTCATTCGCACACCAATACGACGGTAAAAATCCGACAAACCAACACTTTTCCAAAACCACGACCTAAATAAATCATCTACTGCCCTCCAAACTATTTTCAATAGAAAGAATATTTTACTAGCTTTCCAACGCTTCGAACGGGGACCAAAACCGACTTACGGTTCAAAAGTTGTGAATTTTTGAAAATAATATTTTTTTTCTGAAACTTACAGTGTTAATCGGTTAACACCTATGGTTAACCGGTTAACCATCACGAAACAGCAGCAAAAACCCCATTTTTATGACACAAAATCCCTCCAAACTTGTCCATAAACCCCCCAATCACCCCGACAAGTAATCCCGACTAAATCCTATCATTTCCCGACTATTCTACGCGAACTATTCCGCATTCTAACCGTGAAAACATCGATTTCTATCAATTGCTCACAAATTCAACCAAATAGAAAACATATATTTTTTATCCAAACATTCAAACAAAACATACATATACATATACAAGCATGATATAATCGAAACTTCTCACCCTTACCCGATTATTCGCGCTTGAAACTGATGAATCTTCACTTTTCCTCTTCTCCATTTTCTTTCCTCTCTTTTCTCTTCTCTTCTCTTTCTTTCTCTTTTCCTTTTCTTTTCTCTCTTTTTCTTTCCACTTTCTATTTATAAAATATCTACTACCCAAATGACCAAAATACCCCTCAGCTCAAATATCTCCCAAACGCTCTCAAAATGCGATAAAACATAAACAACGATGAAAAATAATATATTGCCAAATAAAAGTCAAGAATAAAATAATATAATAATAAAATAATCCAATAGACTCGATTAAATAAAACTGACAAAAACTGGGGCGTTACAACTCTCCCCCACTTAGACATTTTCGTCCTCGAAAATATAACCGATACGAACAACTCCGGATACGACTCTCGCATCCAACTAACAAACTAACATGTCAACCAAAGGCACACCACGAATAACACAATTGACAAACCACCTTGCTAACTACAACAACGACACGACGACAACTACAACGACAAGATGCAAAGCCCATACAATGCACTTGACGACAAACTCACGACTCAAAGAAAAACCAAGATACCAACACACAGGTTCACTCTAGAACTGAAACACAACAAGATCGTTACCCTACCCTAGGTAACACTCCCCTAATTCCCCACACAGGAATTAGCTACACACACTCGAACCATCACCATGGAAACGAGGCAACAACACAAACAAGAACATAAAGTTCCACGACACCACAAGGTCTCAACAACATCAACAGAACCAGAACACCAACCTCCTTGTCACACAACCATACTAAAACAATGCTACGATTCACCAATCGAACATACAACCAAACATCCATCTACATAGTAGCCCATGGATAACATTTAAACCTTTCACCTAACACTTCCATTCTGAAACGTCCAATAGTCTCACCATTCCTACATATTCCCAATGTTCAGCCTATGAATTCTTACAAGTCCCACACGCAAATACAAAATGCGCCACATCACGCTTCCGCTGCGCACTCTGATTACTCGAAACCATCAAGTCTGCCCATCTCATGACCAAAGTCTAACTCTTTCTCACCTCTGCCAAAAAAATCACTGTGCACTTTTAATATACCCAACCTCGCTCTCTATATGTTAGCTTACACACCAGACACAAGTCTCTGAACTGCTCAAATAATTCCAACTCCCTGACCATCAAAATAGACATGTATAAAACCTTCGACTTAACTCATCAGGCACGACATTAACTTCACCAATGGGATAATTCCAACTAAAGTCATAACTCATCACAAATTCCAACCATCCTCGCGGTCTCATACTATATTCCTTCCGACCAAACAGGTACTCAACATTCTTGTGATTACTAAACACTTCGAACCCAGAACCATAAAGATAATACCTCCAAATTTTCCAACGCAATATAACCGCAACCAATTTCAAATCTTGAATAGTATAGATCCTTCTATGAATCCTCAATGGTCGTAAAGCATAAGCCATGAATTTACTTTCTTGCATTAACACACTGCCTAAACTCATAAAAAACACATCACAATACCTCACAATGAACATCCAAAGCAAACGACTTACCCTTTGCAAGTCAACCGAAGTAACAAAAATGCTAACTTGGAAAAACCTTCCATAACCTCCGGTAATAACCAACTAAAGTCCAAAAAGCTTCTAGTCACCTTAACCAACTTCGGAGCCTCTCATTGTAGAACTGCATCTACTTCCGATGGATCCACAACAATACCATTACCTGAAATAACATATCCAAGAAACTAACCTTTTTCAACCGAAATTCTCACTTGAATAACTTAGCATAACACTTTGTCTCTTTTCAACACTTGTGATTCAATTCACAAACACTCTACTTGTTCTTCCTCTGAGTTTATAACAGATCCCAATATCCTCAATCAAAACCACTACAAACTTATCCAAATTCACGACACAATCAAATCGGCCACTGGCAGCAAAACCATTTTTATAAGAAAGAACATCTCATTAGCTTCCTATCACTTCGAACGACGACCAAAATGGACTTACGATTCGAAAGATATGAATTTTTAAAGTTTTGGATTTTTCAAATTTTTGCCTTGGTTAATCGGTTAACGCATTTGGTTAACCGGTTAACAGTATGAAACTCACGAAAAACACACAAATTTTTCACGTGTTAATCGGTTAACACATTTGGTTAATCGATTAACACTGCTGCAGAACCACCAAAAACTCTGTTTTAATGACAGAAAAACCAACCAAAACCCGATTAAATCCCGTAGACTCATTCCAACAATTCCACCCGATTAAATACCTGCCAATAACAATAATACCAGACCTATCCAAACATCATTCAATCAATCTCAACCCGACCATTCCAGTCATCAATTCTCGAAAGTGGGCATTTATTCTCAATCGTTACCTTATTCAACTGTTAGTAATCCGTACGCAGTTTCTTCTCTTGACCGTCCAATTCCACAAGTTCCAACATGTATCAACGGCCAACCAAAAAGAACTCTTAAATATTACATCCACACCTAAGGGTTCTCTCAAAATTTCCCTTAATTCTCTACAATTCCAAAGACTCCAAACCTCACCTTTGTCAAATTTGAGTTCACACTTTACTCTCTGAGAACAACCATTAACGATACCCAATCGTTCTCTCTCAATGACTTCTCACTGGACCAACATACGAAAACCTCTAATCCGTCTCATCTTCCAATATAGTAATCTTCATCGACTCATCAAAACAATCCGTAATCATTTTCTTAAATTCCAAACAATTCATTGCACATACTATCAAAGCCAGAAAAACCCATCTATTCCATCCAACATAATTCCCGTCTACTATCAACAAGAGATTAAGGGTGATCAGTTCCTCAATTTGTCAATAGACAGCCGACAATCATGATGGGGCATAAACCATCTTTACCAAACTATAGTAGCATTTCTTGCATCCTGTGCACAAAACTACCTAAGACACAAATCCTTTGTTGACATAAACCTTACCTCTGCCTTCCTTCCAGAATCGGGAACAACGTTGTCCAAACCACACTTATAATCTTGCAATCAACGGCACACTGAGCCTACGCTCCACAACCGAAGCAACTTTTAGAAGTTCCAGCTTCTCCCCCACTTATCTCAATCTCACCCCTGAAGACAAAGGATTACCAAAAACCAGAAGGCACTGACAGTGTTCCACACACATATTACGTACTAAGGGACAAACAACAACAACAATATTCAACTGTCACACCAACTGACTCGACAACATGGCCGGACGGACCGACCTGCTCTGATACCATTAATGTAACACCCCAAATTCCCATCGCCAATAAATAATACATAAATAAAATCAGAGTAACTAAAAATTTATTTTTCCGACAGAAACAAGGATGCCACATTTAAATAAACAAAACATTATCCCTGCTCATAAATTTGATACATAGCATAAAATAGAATACCCTAAAGGGGAAACTTTTTAAATATTAAAGGAAATGTCAATTATGGAATAAAGCGAAAGATCCATAACCGACTTGTTTTACAAAATATATTGTTTATAACGTCAAAGTACACATACACGAGTAATACAAAAATATATTCCACAATTATATACATATATAACATAATCGTTCCCCGACTCCCTTGCTACGTATCAGAGCAGACAGACGACAAAGGACGGAGGACTAATCTCCACAAAAGCCTCCAAGACACTAATCTGCAATTGCCTCATAGAGCAATAAACCACAGCAGAAGGGTGAGAAATAACAACTAAATCAAGATTGCATAATAATATGCAAACACACATTCAAACACATGTATAAATCATCTCACCCATACCATCACATACTAACACATATAGCATGCCACAAATACAAAACATATCACACATAATAAATCAAATCACGATTTTCCACACATAACGCATCCATTCACAATTCTCACCACAATTCATCACAACTCACTCATATACATCACAATGTATATATATACAAAACCAAACATATTCATCATGCATACTTCCACAATTCTTATCATTCCACATAAACATACATATTCATGTTTATTCATCAATGCACAATTATAAAGATGATAAATGCAAATCATAGAGACCGACTTACGACTCTATGAAAATGCAATGCGGGTACCGACTCAATCATCTCAAGTTCACTCAGGAACTTATTGGAACCATCGCTCGTTACCAATATAACTCCCCGTCGGGCCTACGATGTTCACCCATTGCTCACACCTCACATAGGCACACAATGTTTATGGATCGCTCACACCCCACACGGGCACACGACCCAATCGCTCACACCCCACCTGGGCACACGATCGTCTATAATCATCGTTCACACCCCACATGGGCACACGACGTTATAGCGGATTCCCTCTGGAACCAATCCATCGCTCACACCTCACATTGGCACACGACGTTACAACGAATTCTCATTAGAATCACTCAACACAAGAATCTACATCATTATGCTTCACATGCAAAATGACTCAAGACATTCTTGAAATGCATACATATTCACAATATATTCATGCATTCATCTCATACAATCACATACAATCTATATACATTTACATCAATGCACTATCGTATGATTCACATCCAAAACAATGCACATATTTGTCATAAAGCCATAAATCATCGTCACAACATTCCATCATGTATATTCACGCCATATAACAGCACACAAGCTATACGTTACATATCAAAAGCATATAGAATGATAACACGTCATTCGCACACCAATACGACGGTAAAAATCCGACAAACCAACACTTTTCCAAAACCACGACCTAAATAAATCATCTACTGCCCTCCAAACTATTTTCAATAGAAAGAATATTTTACTAGCTTTCCAACGCTTCGAACGGGGACCAAAACCGACTTACGGTTCAAAAGTTGTGAATTTTTGAAAATAATATTTTTTTTTCTGAAACTTACAGTGTTAATCGGTTAACACCTATGGTTAACCGGTTAACCATCACGAAACAGCAGCAAAAACCCCATTTTTATGACACAAAATCCCTCCAAACTTGTCCATAAACCCCCCAATCACCCCGACAAGTAATCCCGACTAAATCCTATCATTTCCCGACTATTCTACGCGAACTATTCCGCATTCTAACCGTGAAAACATCGATTTCTATCAATTGCTCACAAATTCAACCAAATAGAAAACATATATTTTTTATCCAAACATTCAAACAAAACATACATATACATATACAAGCATGATATAATCGAAACTTCTCACCCTTACCCGATTATTCGCGCTTGAAACTGATGAATCTTCACTTTTCTTCTTCTCCATTTTCTTTCCTCTCTTTTCTCTTCTCTTCTCTTTCTTTCTCTTTTCCTTTTCTTTTCTCTCTTTTTCTTTCCACTTTCTATTTATAAAATATCTACTACCCAAATGACCAAAATACCCCTCAGCTCAAATATCTCCCAAACGCTCTCAAAATGCGATAAAACATAAACAACGATGAAAAATAATATATTGCCAAATAAAAGTCAAGAATAAAATAATATAATAATAAAATAATCCAATAGACTCGATTAAATAAAATTGACAAAAACTGGGGCGTTACAACTCTCCCCCACTTAGACATTTTCGTCCTCGAAAATATAACCGATACGAACAACTCCGGATACGACTCTCGCATCCAACTAACAAACTAACATGTCAACCAAAGGCACACCACGAATAACACAATTGACAAACCACCTTGCTAACTACAACAACGACACGACAACGACGACAACTACAACGACAAGATGCAAAGCCCATACAATGCACTTGACGACAAACTCACGACTCAAAGAAAAACCAAGATACCAACACACAGGTTCACTCTAGAACCGAAACACAACAAGATCGTTACCCTACCCTAGGTAACACTTCCCTAATTCCCCACACAGGAATTAGCTACACACACTCGAACCATCACCATGGAAACGAGGCAACAACACAAACAAGAACATAAAGTTCCACGACACCACAAGGTCTCAACAACATCAACAGAACCAGAACACCAACCTCCTTGTCACACAACCATACTAAAACAATGCTACGATTCACCAATCGAACATACAACCAAACATCCATCTACATAGTAGCCCATGGATAACATTTAAACCTTTCACCTAACACTTCCATTCTGAAACGTCCAATAGTCTCACCATTCCTACATATTCCCAATGTTCAGCCTATGAATTCTTACAAGTCCCACACGCAAATACAAAATGCGCCACATCACGCTTCCGCTGCGCACTCTGATTACTCGAAACCATCAAGTCTGCCCATCTCATGACCAAAGTCTAACTCTTTCTCACCTCTGCCAAAAAAATCACTGTGCACTTTTAATATACCCAACCTCGCTCTCTGTATGTTAGCTTACACACCAGACACAAGTCTCTGAACTGCTCAAATAATTCTAACTCCCTGACCATCAAAATAGACATGTATAAAACCTTCGACTTAACTCATCAGGCACGACATTAACTTCACCAATGGGATAATTCCAACTAAAGTCATAACTCATCACAAATTCCAACCATCCTCGCGGTCTCATACTATATTCCTTCCGACCAAACAGGTACTCAACATTCTTGTGATTACTAAACACTTCGAACCCAGAACCATAAAGATAATACCTCCAAATTTTCCAACGCAATATAACTGCAACCAATTTCAAATCTTGAATAGTATAGATCCTTCTATGAATCCTCAATGGTCGTAAAGCATAAGCCATGAATTTACTTTCTTGCATTAACACACTGCCTAAACTCATCAAAAACACATCACAATACCTCACAATGAACATCCAAAGCAAACGACTTACCCTTTGCAAGTCAACCGAAGTAACGAAAATGCTAACTTGGAAAAACCTTCCATAACCTCCGGTAATAACCAACTAAAGTCCAAAAAGCTTCTAGTCACCTTAACCAACTTCGGAGCCTCTCATTGTAGAACTGCATCTACTTCCGATGGATCCACAACAATACCATTACCTGAAATAACATATCCAAGAAACTAACCTTTTTCAACCGAAATTCTCACTTGAATAACTTAGCATAACACTTTGTCTCTTTTCAACACTTGTGATTCAATTCACAAACACTCTACTTGTTCTTCCTCTGAGTTTATAACAGATCCCAATATCCTCAATCAAAACCACTACAAACTTATCCAAATTCACGACACAATCAAATCGGCCACTGGCAGCAAAACCATTTTTATAAGAAAGAACATCTCATTAGCTTCCTATCACTTCGAACGACGGCCAAAATGGACTTACGACTCGAAAGATATGAATTTTTAAAGTTTTGGATTTTTCAAATTTTTGTCTTGGTTATTCGGTTAACGCATTTGGTTAACCGGTTAACAGTATGAAACTCACGAAAAACACACAAATTTTTCACGTGTTAATCGGTTAACACATTTGGTTAATCGATTAACACTGCTGCAGAACCACCAAAAACTCTGTTTTAATGACAGAAAAACCAACCAAAACCCGATTAAATCCCGTAGACTCATTCCAACAATTCCAGCCGATTAAATACCAGCCAATAACAATAATACCAGACCTATCCAAACATCATTCAATCAATCTCAACCAGACCATTCCAGTCATCTATTCTCGAAAGTGGGCACTTATTCTCAATCGTTACCTTATTCAACTGTTAGTAATCCGTACGCAGTTTCTTCTCTTGACCGTCCAATTCCACAAGTTCCAACATGTATCAACGGCCAACCAAAAAGAACTCTTAAATATTACATCCACACCTAAGGGTTCTCTCAAAATTTCCCTTAATGCTCTACAATTCCAAAGACTCCAAACCTCACCTTCGTCAAATTTGAGTTCACACTTTACTCTATGAGAACAACCATTAACGATACCCAATCGTTCTCTCTCAATGACTTCTCACTGGACCAACATACGAAAACCTCTAATCCGTCCCATCTTCCAATATAGTAATCTTCATCGACTCATCAAAACAATCCGTAATCATTTTCTTAAATTCCAAACAATTCATTGCACATACTATCAAAGCCGGAAAAACCCATCTATTCCATCCAACATAATTCCCGTCTACTATCAACAAGAGATTAAGGGTGATCAGTTCCTCAATTTGTCAATAGACAGCCGACAATCATGATGGGGCATAAACCATCTTTACCAAACTATAGTAGCATTTCTTGCATCCTGTGCACAAAACTACCTAAGACACAAATCCTTTGTTGACATAAACCTTACCTCTGCCTTCCTTCCAGAACCGGGAACAACGCTGTCCAAACCACAATTATAATCTTGCAATCAACGGCACACTGAGCCCACGCTCCACAACCGAAGCAACTTGGAGAAGTTCCAGCTTCTCCCCCACTTATCTCAATCTCACCCCTGAAGACAAAGGATTACCAAAAACCAGAAGGCACTGACAGTGTTCCACACACATATCATGTACTAAGGGACAAACAACAACAACAATATTCAACTGTCACACCAACTGACTCAACAACATGGCCGGACGGACCGACCTGCTCTGATACCACTAATGTAACACCCCAAATTCCCATCGCGAATAAATAATACATAAATAAAATCAGAGTAACTAAAAATTTATTTTTCCGACAGAAACAAGGATGCCACATTTAAATAAACAAAACATTATCCCTGCTCATAAATTTGATACATAGCATAAAATAGAATACCCTCAAGGGGAAACTTTTTCCATATTAAAGGAAATGTCAATTATGGAATAAAGCGAAAGATCCATAACCGACTTGTTTTACAAAATAAATTGTTTATAACGTCAAAGTACACATACACGAGTAATACAAAAATATATTCCACAATTATATACATATATAACATAATCGTTCCCCGACTCCCGTGCTACGTATCAGAGCAGACAGACGACAAAGTACGGAGGACTAATCTCCACAAAAGCCTCCAAGACACTAATCTGCAATTGCCTCATAGAGCAATAAACCACAGCAGAAGGGTGAGAAATAACAACTAAATCAAGATTGCATAATAATATGCAAACACACATTCAAACACATGTATAAATCATCTCACCCATACCATCACATACTAACACATATAGCATGCCACAAATACAAAACATATCACACATAATAAATCAAATCACGATTTTCCACACATAACGCATCCATTCACAATTCTCACCACAATTCATCACAACTCACTCATATACATCACAATGTATATATATACAAAACCAAACATATTCATCATGCATACTTCCACAATTCTTATCATTCCACATAAACATACATATTCATGTTTATTCATCAATGCACAATTATAAAGATGATAAATGCAAATCATAGAGACCGACTTACGACTCTATGCAAATGCAATGCGGGTACCGACTCAATCATCTCAAGTTCACTCAGGAACTTATTGGAACCATCACTCGTTACCAATATAACTCCCCGTCGGGCCTACGATGTTCACCCATTGCTCACACCTCACATAGGCACACAATGTTTATGGATCGCTCACACCCCACATGGGCACACGACCCAATCGCTCACACCCCACCTGGGCACACGATCATCTATAATCATCGTTCACACCCCAGATGGGCACACGACGTTATAGCGGATTCCCTCTGGAACCAATCCGTCGCTCACACCTCACATAGGCACACGACGTTACAACGGATTCTCATTAGAATCACTCAACACAAGAATGTACATCATTATGCTTCACATGAAAAATGACTCAAGACATTCTTGAAATGCATACATATTCACAATATATTCATGCATTCATCTCATACAATCACATACAATCTATATACATTTACATCAATGCACTATCGTATGATTCACATCCAAAACAATGCACATATTTGTCATAAAGCCATAAATCATCGTCACAACAATCCATCATGTATATTCACGCCATATAACAGCACACATGCCATACGTTACATATCAAAAGCATATAGAATGATAACACGTCATTCGCACACCAATACGACGGTAAAAATCCGACAAATCAACACTTTTCCAAAACCACGACCTAAATAAATCATCTACTGCCCTCCAAACTATTTTCAATAGAAAGAATATTTTACTAGCTTTCCAACGCTTCGAACGGGGACCAAAACCGACTTACGGTTCAAAAGTTGTGAATTTTTGAAAATAATATTTTTTTTTTCTGAAACTTACAGTGTTAATCGGTTAACACCTATGGTTAACCGGTTAACCATCACGAAACAGCAGCAAAAACCCCATTTTTATGACACAAAATCCCTCCAAACTTGTCCATAAACCCCCCAATCACCCCGACAAGTAATCCCGACTAAATCCTATCATTTCCCGACTATTCTACGCGAACTATTCCGCATTCTAACCGTGAAAACAACGATTTCTATCAATTGCTCACAAATTCAACCAAATAGAAAACATATATTTTTTATCCAAACATTCAAACAAAACATACATATACATATACAAGCATGATATAATCGAAACTTCTCACCCTTACCCGATTATTCGCGCTTGAAACTGATGAATCTTCACTTTTCCTCTTCTCCATTTTTTTCCTCTCTTTTCTCTTCTCTCCTCTTTCTTTCTCTTTTCCTTTTCTTTTCTCTCTTTTTCTTTCCACTTTCTATTTATAAAATATCTACTACCCAAATGACCAAAATACCCCTCAGCTCAAATATCTCCCAAACGCTCTCAAAATGCGATAAAACATAAACAACGATGAAAAATAATATATTGCCAAATAAAAGTCAAGAATAAAATAATATAATAATAAAATAATCCAATAGACTCGATTAAATAAAACTGACAAAAACTGGGGCGTTACAACTCTCCCCCACTTAGACATTTTCGTCCTCGAAAATATAACCGATACGAACAACTCCGGATACGACTCTCGCATCCAACTAACAAACTAACATGTCAACCAAAGGCACACCACGAATAACACAATTGACAAACCACCTTGCTAACTACAACAACGACACGACAACGACGACAACTACAACGACAAGATGCAAAGCCCATACAATGCACTTGACGACAAACTCACGACTCAAAGAAAAACCAAGATACCAACACACAGGTTCACTCTAGAACCGAAACACAACAAGATCGTTACCCTACCCTAGGTAACACTCCCCTAATTCCCCACACAGGAATTAGCTACACACACTCGAACCATCACCATGGAAACGAGGCAACAACACAAACAAGAACATAAAGTTCCACGACACCACAAGGTCTCAACAACATCAACAGAACCAGAACACCAACCTCCTTGTCACACAACCATACTAAAACAATGCTACGATTCACCAATCGAACATACAACCATACATCCATCTACATAGTAGCCCATGGATAACATTTAAACCTTTCACCTAACACTTCCATTCTGAAACGTCCAATAGTCTCACCATTCCTACATATTCCCAATGTTCAGCCTATGAATTCTTACAAGTCCAACACGCAAATACAAAATGCGCCACATCACGCTTCCGCTGCGCACTCTGATTACTCGAAACCATCAAGTTTGCCCATCTCATGACCAAAGTCTAACTCTTTCTCACCTCTGCCAAAAAAATCACTGTGCACTTTTAATATACCCAACCTCGCTCTCTGTATGTTAGCTTACACACCAGACACAAGTCTCTGAACTGCTCAAATAATTCTAACTCCCTGACCATCAAAATAGACATGTATAAAACCTTCGACTTAACTCATCAGGCACGACATTAACTTCACCAATGGGATAATTCCAACTAAAGTCATAACTCATCACAAATTCCAACCATCCTCGCGGTCTCATACTATATTCCTTCCGACCAAACAGGTACTCAACATTCTTGTGATTACTAAACACTTCGAACCCAGAACCATAAAGATAATACCTCCAAATTTTCCAACGCAATATAACTGCAACCAATTTCAAATCTTGAATAGTATAGATCCTTCTATGAATCCTAAATGGTCGTAAAGCATAAGCCATGAATTTACTTTCTTGCATTAACACACTGCCTAAACTCATCAAAAACACATCACAATACCTCACAATGAACATCCAAAGCAAACGACTTACCCTTTGCAAGTCAACCGAAGTAACGAAAATGCTAACTTGGAAAAACCTTCCATAACCTCCGGTAATAACCAACTAAAGTCCAAAAAGCTTCTAGTCACCTTAACCAACTTCGGAGCCTCTCATTGTAGAACTGCATCTACTTCCGATGGATCCACAACAATACCATTACCTGAAATAACATATCCAAGAAACTAACCTTTTTCAACCGAAATTCTCACTTGAATAACTTAGCATAACACTTTGTCTCTTTTCAACACTTGTGATTCAATTCACAAACACTCTACTTGTTCTTCCTCTGAGTTTATAACAGATCCCAATATCCTCAATCAAAACCACTACAAACTTATCCAAATTCACGACACAATCAAATCGGCCACTGGCAGCAAAACCATTTTTATAAGAAAGAACATCTCATTAGCTTCCTATCACTTCGAACGACGGCCAAAATGGACTTACGATTCGAAAGATATGAATTTTTAAAGTTTTGGATTTTTCAAATTTTTGCCTTGGTTAATCGGTTAACGCATTTGGTTAACCGGTTAACAGTATGAAACTCACGAAAAACACACAAATTTTTCACGTGTTAATCGGTTAACACATTTGGTTAATCGATTAACACTGCTGCAGAACCACCAAAAACTCTATTTTAATGACAGAAAAACCAACCAAAACCCGATTAAATCCCGTAGACTCATTCCAACAATTCCAGCCGATTAAATACCAGCCAATAACAATAATACCAGACCTATCCAAACATCATTCAATCAATCTCAACCAGACCATTATAGTCATCTATTCTCGAAAGTGGGCACTTATTCTCAATCGTTACCTTATTCAACTGTTAGTAATCCGTACGCAGTTTCTTCTCTTGACCGTCCAATTCCACAAGTTCCAACATGTATCAACGGCCAACCAAAAAGAACTCTTAAATATTACATCCACACCTAAGGGTTCTCTCAAAATTTCCCTTAATGCTCTACAATTCCAAAGACTCCAAACCTCACCTTCGTCAAATTTGAGTTCACACTTTACTCTCTGAGAACAACCATTAACGATACCCAATCGTTCTCTCTCAATGACTTCTCACTGGACCAACATACGAAAACCTCTAATCCGTCTCATCTTCCAATATAGTAATCTTCATCGACTCATCAAAACAATCCGTAATCATTTTCTTAAATTCCAAACAATTCATTGCACATACTATCAAAGCCGGAAAAACCCATCTATTCCATCCAACATAATTCCCGTCTACTATCAACAAGAGATTAAGGGTGATCAGTTCCTCAATTTGTCAATAGACAGCCGACAATCATGATGGGGTATAAACCATCTTTACCAAACTATAGTAGCATTTCTTCCATCCTGTGCACAAAACTACCTAAGGCACAAATCCTTAGTTGACATAAACCTTGCCTTTGCCTTCCTTCCAGAACCGGGAACAACGCTGTCCAAACCACACTTATAATCTTGCAATTAACGGCACACTAAGCCCACGCTCCACAACCGAAGCAACTTGGAGAAGTTCCAGCTTCTCCCCCACTTATCTCAATCTCACCCCTGAAGACAAAGGATTACCAAAAACCAGAAGGCACTGACAGTGTTCCACACACATATCACGTACTAAGGGACAAACAACAACAACAGTATTCAACTGTCACACCAACTGACTCAACAACATGGCCGGACGGACCGACCTGCTCTGATACCACTAATGTAACACCCCAAATTCCCATCGCGAATAAATAATACATAAATAAAATCAGAGTAACTAAAAATTTATTTTTCCGACAGAAACAAGGATGCCACATTTAAATAAACAAAACATTATCCCTGCTCATAAATTTGATACATAGCATAAAATAGAATACCCTCAAGGGGAAACTTTTTCCATATTAAAGGAAATGTCAATTATGGAATAAAGCGAAAGATCTATAACCGACTTGTTTTACAAAATAAATTGTTTATAACGTCAAAGTACACATACACGAGTAATACAAAAATATATTCCACAATTATATACATATATAACATAATCGTTCCCCGACTCCCGTGCTACGTATCAGAGCAGACAGACGACAAAGGACGGAGGACTAATCTCCACAAAAGCCTCCAAGACACTAATCTGCAATTGCCTCATAGAGCAATAAACCACAGCAGAAGGGTGAGAAATAACAACTAAATCAAGATTGCATAATAATATGCAAACACACATTCAAACACATGTATAAATCATCTCACCCATACCATCAGATACTAACACATATAGCATGCCACAAATACAAAACATATCACACATAATAAATCAAATCATGATTTTCCACACATAACGCATCCATTCACAATTCTCACCACAATTCATCATGACTCACTCATATACATCACAATGTATATATTTACAAAACCAAACATATTCATCATGCATACTTCCACAATTCTTATCAGTCCACATAAACATACATATTCATGTTTATTCATCAATGCACAATTATAAAGATGATAAATGCAAATCATAGAGACCGACTTATGACTCTATGCAAATGCAATGCGGTACCGACTCAATCATCTCAAGTTCACTCAGGAACTTATTGGAACCATCGCTCGTTACCAATATAACTCCCCGTCGGGCCTACGATGTTCACCCATTGCTCACACCTCACATAGGCACACAATGTTTATGGATCGCTCACACCCCACACGGGCACACGACCCGATCTCTCACACCCCACTTGGGCACACGATCGTCTATAATCATCGCTCACACCCCACATGGGCACACGACGTTATAGCGGATTCCCTCTGGAACCAATCCGTCGCTCACACCTCACATAGGCACACGACGTTACAACGGATTCTCATTAGAATCACTCAACACAAGAATGTACATCATTATGCTTTACATGTAAAATGACTCAAGACATTCTTGAAATGCATACATATTCACAATATATTCATGCATTGATCTCATACAATCACATACAATCTATATACATTCACATCAATGCACTATCGTATGATTCACATCCAAAACAATGCCCATATTTGTCATAAAGCCATAAATCATCATCACAACATTCCATCATGTATATTCACGCCATATAACAGCACACAAACTATACGTTACATATCAAAAGCATATAGAATGATAACACGTCATTCGCACACCAATACGACGGTAAAAATCCGACAAACCAACACTTTTCCAAAACCACGACCTAAATAAATCATCTACTGCCCTCCAAACCATTTTCAATAGAAAGAATATTTTACTAGCTTTCCAACGCTTCGAACGGGGACCAAAACCGACTTACGGTTCAATTGCTCCGAACTATTCCGAATTCTAACCGTGAAAACATCGATTTCTATCAATTGCTCACAAATTCAACCAAATAGAAAACATATATTTTTCATCCAAACATTCAAACAAAACATACATATACATATACAAGCATGATATAATCGAAACTTCTCACCCTTACCCGATTATTCGCGCTTGAAACGGATGAATCTTCACTTTTCCTCTTCTCCCTTTTCTTTCCTCTCTTTTCTCTTCTCTTCTCTTTCTTTCTCTTTTCCTTTTCTTTTCTCTCTTTTTCTTTCCACTTTCTATTTATAAAATATCTACTACCCAAATGACCAAAATACCCCTTAGCTCAAATATCTCTCAAACGCTCTCAAAATGCGATAAAACGTAAACAACGATGAAAAATAATATATTGCAAAATAAAAGTCAAGAATAAAATAATATAATAATAAAATAATCCAATAGACTCGATTAAATAAAACTGACAAAAACTGGGGCGTTACATGTGGCACATTCCCATACTCATTTTCACTATTCAAAAAGCCAAATATAATACTTCTACTATACTTTAGGTCTCGGGTTCGAATCCTCGCAAAGACGGAAAAAAATTATCATTTTGAAGAAAATGGTCTAACTATTATAATATATTAAAATAGAAGTGCGCATTCTTATGCTTACAATTCTACTCCATTTGTGTCACATCATTCTATAGTCCTATGTGGCACATTCAAATACTCATTTTCACTATTCAAAAAGCCAAATATAATACTTCTACTATATTAGTCTCGGGTTCGAATCCTCCCGAAGACGGAAAAAAAAATCTCATTTTAAACAAAATGGTTTAACAAACCAACTATTACTATAAGTATGTTTATTCCCCTCATATTTACTTCAACAATGAAATTTATTTCAAATTTCAAAAACTAAAAAATCTT
This sequence comes from Lathyrus tuberosus, assembly GCA_022829125.1. Classification (NCBI taxonomy): domain Eukaryota; kingdom Viridiplantae; phylum Streptophyta; class Magnoliopsida; order Fabales; family Fabaceae; genus Lathyrus; species Lathyrus tuberosus. The sequence goes on from JALAZF010000540.1 coordinate 3,739,909, forward strand.
TTGTTTTCCCTATAGCAATAAAAATAACACTTGAGACAAATGTTTTTAATATAAAGTAATTCTTAGACAATTCTTAGACAATTCTTGATCTTAAACAACAATGTTTTTATCATTTCTATATATTTTACTACTACATTTTACTAATAATACCAAATAATAAACTAAAGACAAACAAAAAGATTCTCGATTTCTCACATATGTGAATATAGAGTTTTTCCAAAAGTGAATTATAGTTTACTATTTTCTTTTACAATAAAGACCATATACAGTCTTAATTCTGAGCTGTGTGTTAGTCTATCGACAACTCATCATCTTAAAACTAAAGCGCGCATTCTTATGCATTCATTTCTACTCCATTTGTACCATATAATTCCATAGTCCTATGTGGCACATTCCAATACTCATTTTCATTGTACAAAAAGCCAAATATAATACTTCTGCGCATTCTTATGTTTACTATTCTACTCCATTTGTGTCACATCATTCCATAATCCTTTACTCATTTTCACTACCCAAAAACCCAAATTTACCATTTCTATTATATTGGAGGTCTCGGGTTTGAATCTTCCCGAAGGCGAAAAACAATTCTCATTTTGAACAAAATAGTCTAACAAACCAACTATCACTATAACATGTTTTTATTTCCCTAATAGCTTCTTCAACTAAGAAATTTATTTAAAATTTAAAAAACAAAAGAGATATAAGAATCCAAACACAATAAAAATAAAAAATTTAGGCAAATATTTTTAATATTAAAGTAATTCTTAGACAATTTTTTGAGAAAAGACACTATAAGTTGACACTAAACAACAATGTTTTATCATTTCTATATACTTTACTACTACATTTTCTAATAATACTACATAATAAACTAAAGACAAAAAAATGATTTTTGATTCTCGCATATGTGAATATAGAGTTTTTCCAAAAGTATATTATAGTTTACTATTTTCTTTTACAATTGTGACTATATAGAATATTAATTCTAAGCCGCATGTCATTTTATCGACAACTCATCATCTTATATGCCTCATAAATTAAAACTTGATGTGCATTCTTCAAAACATCACAATTTAAAATTTATAAGATTCAATTCTCCATAAAATGTAACATTTTTACAATGTTCTTAAAAACACTTCTCTATTTATATATTCCCTCATTCCTGATATATTATTTTACTCCATAAAATATATATAAATTTTTTAATTAAAAATTGCATTCAAATATCAGAAAAAATGAAAAATGAATCGTAAAAAATTTAAATGTGACACTATTATAATGTTTCACATTCCATTCAAAACTTTCAAAAAAATCATTTATTTTTATATATTTCCCATATCATTTCTCAATTTTATTTTCCATATAATATTTAATACTATTATTTTTCTTATGCTTAGAACTTAAAACCCAGTATATCACATTTTACTTCGAAAAAAGTATATATAAATATTTTTTTTCATGAAATCACTGTATTACAATTTTTAAAATAAAAGGGTCAAATAATACTTTTTTATTGTTTGTATAATCCAAAATAATTTATATATATATATATATATATATATATATATATATATATATATATATATATATATATATATATATATATATATATATATATATATATATATATATATATATAAACTAAACAAATAGACCTTTCAATTTTTTTATAAAATATAATTGTTAATATTTTAATTCTATTTACATGTTACAAAACTAAAGTACAAATATAAAATTATACAATTAGTTTTCAACTACAATTTGTAATCCATTATATATAATGTTGTAGTTTTAAATCATAATTAATTTAGATAAAATTCAATTGTGTAAGTTGAAAATTAATTATAAAGCGAAAGGCAAAACACACAAAAACAATATTACTCAATCCAAAGAAATATATTTAACAATCAGATTTACCACCTTCTCAAACTATCAATGCATCTCAAAATAAAGAGTTTCATTTAAAATGTTAATGTCAACTAGACTGATTGATTACATAATATCTGAATGGTTCGAATTTAAAATGTCTTCAATCCATAAAATGATGAAGAAATATTTTTAGAGATGTTGGAAAAATGGAAAGTGATGCATAAAAAAAGTAGCGAAATTTTATATGCTTATTTCAAATTTTTAATTTTAATTTTTGATGTCTTATATTGCATATCTATTATTCAAATTAAATCATTTTTTAATTATAATTTCACTACCTTTTTTATCATCCTCATCCTATTATCTTAATTACAAAGGTTTTTGTTCTAAAAAACCTAAAATTTATTTAATCAAATACTACTTAAATAACTCATCTCAACTCGCGCATCGCACGAGTCTTAATCTAGTTTATAATAAATTCTGGTGTATATATCACAACAGTTTCTTAGCACAATTGTTATTAAATGTCGAGCGTTAAGAATTTCACTACGGTTGTTTAATGTAACACTTGTGAGATGTAGCATGCTACCTAATTTATAATTACGGTCACATGATCTTGATGGAAAGCATCTTATTTACAACCACTTCATACCTCACCATGGTTGGTCAAGCAAGCGTGATGGTATCATTTTCCCAACCGTGGTGAAATGACTTTTCCGTAGTTGTGGAGTCAATATTTTAGGTTCACAAACTCAATTATAACTGTCATGCTCCACCATATTTTTTTGTGGACTTTTGCAAAGCATGATCTAAGCAGTGTCCTACGTCTGTTTGTCACCCATATAATTAATAAATATTAATTTTATAAAACCCTTAATAAAAAAATAATAACTACATTTCTTAATACGTGTAAAATAGTTCAAATAATTTATGATTAAAATACAAAAATAATTCTCTATCTATAATATAAGAAGATCATTTGTTCTGGTTTATACTAACATAACCTTTGCTTAAATGGCTCAACATCACTAATTGAGGGGCATTTTGTGTCTAAAATAAACTAATTTGAACTAAATACATCCATAGTTAGATACCAATAAGTACTTGGATGGAAAAAGAACTATTTGTATGTGGAAAAAGAAACCGGTTGAGGTTAAAAAGTTCAAATAGTGTGTAAAAGCAAAACAAATTACAAAGGCAGGGCATTGGTTGGTAGTGGCAGAAAGTTGAGACTGATGGGTTGGTTTGTTTACCGAGGTCTACGCAGCAGGTATATAACAGCTGTGCTAATGTAGTGTCTTGGAACCTGATGAAAAAAAATTCAAAAAATTGTCTGAAAACAAAACCCTACCAAAACTTTGAGCAGTTGTATTCCTTCACAAAACCTTTCTCTTTCATCCAAAACTCCCCCCTAAGATAACGCAAGGTTTGGCGTACATCAAAAACATCCAATGGAAAGACCGTATACAATGGTTAAGGACATCAACAATAGTAAGGAGCTTTGGAAGATTGCAGTGAGAATCCATCACAAATGGAGTGTTCTTTCAAAGAATAAACAACATTTTCAGATGATTGTTGTTGATAATGAGGTAAGACATGTGCATCCATTGTAACCTGGTTTTGTATTAGTGTTTTTTTGTCATGACAAAACCATAGAACAAGCCATTCTGAGATCAGTGGAACATGTTTAACAATTTAATGTTTTGGATGATTTTAATTTTTTTGTATGTTTCATGTTTCATGTTTCCATTTTTTTGTATGTTTGATTTTCATGTTTCATTTGTTCGTAAGTTTCATTATTTAGAACATGTTTTTTGTCTGATTGGTTTAACATATATTTTGTATGTTTCATCTTTTTATGAAATCTACTTTAACAATGGATACTATGAACCTTGTAGGGGACAGATATTCACGTGAAAGTCTCAACCATGTATAAACAACTATTTGATGTTGTGTTAACCGTGGATAACACCTACATTATTGCTAATTTTCAAGTGTTGTTGAATGACCTATTGTTCAAGTCATCCGACCACAGGTTTCTGTTGGTGTTTACTGGCGGTACTTTCCTAATCGACAAGAATAAGCATGTAATACCGTCAAAGAACCTGAAATTTACGCATTTCACAGATATCATTTGTGGCAAGTGGAAAAAGGATGTTTTAATAGGTTTGTAGAAATAAATTTATTTGATACATATTCAACGAATATTCCATGAAATGTTCTGATATTGTTCTGTAACTTATGATTTGTTTCGGTTTGTTTAATGTTGTAGACGTAATCAGTATGTTTACAGAAATTGGGTACACCCAACTACAGAGTGGGAGCAAAAAACAGCAAACTAACTTGGTTTTTAAGGACTTGGGATATGTATACAAAATGATTTCAGGTATACTTAAAATATGGTTAAGTGTTTTCATAATCCCTTTGTAAGTCACAAATTTTGGGTTTGACATGTCTTTAGAAACAATACTATGCATTGTACTCTTTGGGAAGAGTATGCGTTGCAGGTCCATGACTACTGCCAACAGAGGAATGACAATTATGTCCCAACTATCATCATTATCCAATTTGCTAAAGTAAAAGAAAAGGTAAACTTACTCTACGTCTTTGACAATAATTTGCACTTGCATTGTTGTTTGTTATATACACTGATCATTTGTTGTTTCTTTACTGTGTAGGGAAGTATCCTTTGGTTGTTTCGAACACTTTCAACGTAACGAAGCTGCACATTAATGATGAGTCACCCTACATTGTGAATTTGCTTAAAAGGTCCTGCATTGATGCCTGCATTAAAATTTCGTTTTGATCTCAATTTATATTTTATATTATATTCTTTACCCAATGTTGTTTCTGTTTAACTTGAAATTCACCTTAGGATACCAAAAATGGAAGGCACTTAGGTGTCATGTCGAAGTTTAACAACACATTCACATAATTGGTCTCAGAGTTCATCAAGTTCTCAACTAACACCTTACGACAAATTCATGTATAAAGTTGTCGTACTACCACTGGACCAAATTTTGCAACTTAAGGATGTAAGTACTATACAAGTTACGACTATTCTATTGTTTATATTGTGTCTGACAATGTAACACACCTTCTTTCATAAAAGATCACTCAATGTGTTACCGTCGCAACCACTGACAAGCTGAAGGCATCCCAAGGGGTTGGTATTACCAGGCATGCCATGAATGTCCAAGGGTTGCCAAGGGGGATAACCCACCTTACATATGTGGTTCTGGCCATAATACAGAAGCTCAGATTTTCAGGTCGTTATCCGTTTAGATTTATGATTTTTTTCTTCCTTTTTTACCGTGCTATATGGACCAAATGTACTACCATGTATAGGTATAAGGTAATGATTGAAGTGATCAGTGATGGATATCGTGCGACATTTATATGATGGGACCGGGAATGCACACAACTGTTAGAACTATCTGCGGAATAGATGCGCAATAACATGCTTCAGGTAGCACTACCTCCTGCATATGTGACATGTATTAATTTGTTGCAATGTCCTCATAGTTTTAAAATACCTTCCCCTTTTCAATTAGGATGGAGTCACAGACCCTCTTGAGTATCCCTTAGCACTTGATGCTTTGGTTGGTTTGAATTTGGCATTCAAAGTGAAGTGGCAGCCATCTTGGGCAAATGCATCAGTTGTTTGTATATATAACGATGAAAAAGTTGTGAAACAACATGCAGGGTCAATTGCTCCACCTAAGATATGAAATGTTAATTGGTTTCCCTCAATTCTGCATCGCTACAAATTGAACCTGAACCTGACTTCTGGTTTTTCTGTTTGTTGGGTAGACAACCACATTGTTTCCCGTGACCGAAGACGTCCTGCAGGTATTTTAAAGTTTTGTAAAATATTGTGTTGGCTTCAATTTTGTATATATCTGCTGGTTTTTTTTACTGTTTTACTTCTTTGTAGATTTGTGAAAGCTTTAATGAGGCCAACCCATTGGAGAATTGGGAATTAGTAGTCGTAACGTTACAAATCATTTTCTTATATTATAGATGTTGTTATTTGGTTTTCTCTTTCTTTACCAAATTCTGTATTCATGCCCTAAAATATGAATTTCAGGAGATTTATGTTATGTCGAATCATCCAGTAGAGGTCACACATGTTACCGCGTCCAAGAGGGTGGCTAAATTTGGTTCAACTGCTGCTACTTCCTCAAACGAATTAGAAGAGGGCGACCAATCGTCCACCAAAATGAAGAAGTTGATCATATTGGAGAAGTGAAGTTTTCATGACGTCGATATCGTTGAAATGAAGTCAGTCTGTGGAGTTTTGTTAAGCGCAACCATTATTTTGTAGATGTTATGGCTCTTATTTTGGCATGGCGTAGTAACAATGAACAAACACTTATCAATGGGTACTTTATAATGGCTGATGTAAAAACTATGAATTTGTGTATCCAATATGTATGGATTATTTAGATTAATTATATATTGTATTTTTGCGTAAAATTTTGTTGTCCATATACTTCTGTTATATACATATCATAGATATGCAACTAAAACACCAGGCTGAAATTGTTTGCATCATTCCAGCTCAATAATTTTTTTTACTAAAACTGTTTTAAGATATGTATATACACCGTTCCTGTGAGTGGTTTGTTACACTGTTGTGAAGAGGAAATACACTGATGTTGTTCCCACATTTGTGGCTGGGTTTATGGTGGGGCCCCACACATTAATGGTTACAATAGGTAGAACTTGACACCCTTCCTACCATCTGTCCTTTACCACTATTTAACTGCAGAACACATCACCTCACCAGCATTTTTAAACAATACTTTATAATCTCAACATTTTTTAAATATGATTTACTCTTCCTAATACAGATTGAGACTCACTTTAGTGATTTCTCTTTGTCAACCCAAATCTCTTTTATTTTTAGTTAGTATTATATTTCTTTAATCAATTTCCAGCAATCCAACTTATTTCATTGCTTTTAATTAACTATTTCATAGGATTTGAACAAATGCATTGGGATTCTATCTTTATTATACTATTACTTAACACAACCACACGCATTCATCATCTCATAATGTAGGAACATCCTGTTAAAAGCTCTAAACATACAAAATAACCTCCGATAAGTGCAAATTGTACCTATTTTTGTATATAAGTTTTGTTGCACTTATCGTTACTTTGTGTTAAAATTGGTTCAATAAACCCCACTTTATGTGTAAATACGTTAACTTTACGTTTTCGTGTATATATTGCGTATCGTGTAAATATCAATGTGTTTAATTGATTTTCTCTCATTTTTGCAGGTATTCAATCAAGGATATCTTTCCATTGTTGTATAGAGCATTGAATAAGCTTTCCAACGCTTCGAACTGGGCGAAAAACGAAATTACGGTTCAAAAGTTACGAATAAAACAGTGCAGAATTTTTCTGATGTTCTGGTGTGATGCGGCCCTGTAGCGCCGGGCGGTGCAGGGGCGGTAGAAAAAATTGAAAAATGAATTTCCAGTAGCTTTCTAAGATTTTTGGCTAGTGTCGGGCGCCCAAAACACCGTCGGGCAGTACTGGACGGAAAAAAAACACCATATAAGGTCCAAAAACTCATTTTTTAGGTTATGGTTTTGGGGTTTTGTGATCCCAACTCCATCAAACTTCATTTTTCAGTAGATTAGCTTGAAAACAACATTGAAGCTTGCATGTGGATGATCCGGAGTGGATTTCTCATCAATCGGCTCTGACAATCCGCGAGAAAATTGGTTTATTCCTCTTCTTTTTTATGTATTCTTTTGTGTTGGGTGTTTGTATAGTTACTCTGAACATATGTATCTTTGTTGATCATAATATTGTATAAAATCTACTTTACAAATCATTATCGATGTCTTCCTTGATCTTTTTGCATTTATGTTTGGATTTGTGTTGTGTTAGAGATAAACATCACGAATCTTGATTAGGGATGGATATCTATTGTCTAGATGATAGAGATAGATTTAGAGAATAATCTTTTTGGTGTTGGAACTTAATGCCTTCCGTGTTTCGAGGCTTCGTGCGCGAGAGTGACGAAGAGATTGATACGGTTGCTTTCTCAACTCAGTGTGCCAGAGATGGACACTGTTGTGAGCGATACTGGATGATTTTGACGAGTATTGTAGTAGAGTGAAAATGATTGATAAATTTATGTTTGTGACGAGTGGATTATATGTATGCCTGATAAGTTTATTTTCATTGAAGAATGAATTCTTTTTATGTTGATATTTACTTTTCTGTTTCTATGTTTAAACCATTTTAATCCAAACTCATTAACGCGAGAGATTGTCGAACGACATTCTTTCCCTCGAACTTTTCTCTGTGGACACGACATAAATCCCAGAGGGAATTCTTTCTGAAAATAAATATTTTTTCTTGCTTCCCCTATTCTGCATTCAACAAAATGGCGTCGTTTCCGGGGATCGGTTTTGATATTGAATCGCACTGCGATAGTTTCTTTGTTTTTGAGTTTTGTAGATATCGTATATATTGTATATTTTCACTTGTTATACGGATACTTGTAGATTAATGTTTGGTTAAGTGTTTAGTTAGGACGCTTGCTTTTGGTTTGCGCGGTGAGGCATCACCATGGCATGAAGAGAGGAAGTTTCTAGCTTAAGCACCGTAAAGGCGTCGAGCTTACGACGTAAAACAAGCATGTTTTATTTTCTTTTCTTGTTGTTATGTTTAGTAGATAGTATGGTGCTATTGTCTAAACAAATTTAGATCGGACCAGTTCTTAAATTTCAAATCTTCACTTTTAAATTTGTTTAGATAAGTTTTGCCGGTTTTTTAGTTTGTTTATATTAATACTTTTTGTGTTTACCTTTGAGCTTGTTTTGAGTAGCTTGAGGAACTTTTGGTGATGTTCCAAGTTTGATCGTTTCAACTTGCGGATGTATGGTAATGATCTTGTTAAGTTTTGTACACGTCCGAGGTATGTATTTATCGCTTTCTTGACTTTAGCATATTCATGATACTTAGGCTTTTTACAACTTCTATGCCATTCATTCTTTCGTATACTTGTTCGTATGTGAATCACTTTAGTTCCCACCCTTTTTGTGAGGAAGCCTTCTATTGTTCATATATGCACGGAGTACCAACATTCTTGTTTTAACTGGATTTTATTATGCTTAATCTTTTGTTTGTGTTGATTATATGAATGCATGAAAAGGATCAAGGAAATTTTGTTTCATTTTGAGCACAACTACCTTAGCCAAATAGTCATTCACCTTGTGAGCGTGTGATCATTTGTAACCCCTTTGAGCTTTTTGATCCATGTTTTATTTGAACTTAATGCTTGTCTATGAGTATTTAGTTCACTTATTTTTGAATGGATTTTGTTTTTACTGGAACCCTCAACTTTTTGTGTTGTTGTATGAATTTTTAGCTTGCCTTAGAAAGTAGGGAGTATTCACATGATGATGTGGTTGAATTCAAGTTGGGGAGAGAATGTTTGTTCATTTATGTGGTTGGTGTCTATGAGGAAGAAAAAGAAAAGAAAAAGGAGAAAAATATGACAAAGAAAAGAAAAAGAAAAAAAAAGAAAGAAAAAGAAAATCCTTGTGAAAGAAACAAAAAGAGTTCAAATAATTGTGCTAAATAAGTATTGTGTTTTCTGTAACACTTGAGATTTTGGATGAAGTTTGATTGAAATTTTGGTGTTTGAGTCTTTGTGAGTTGATCACTCCCTTAAGTTTAGGCAAGTTTTTGTTTCAGTGACCTTTAGAAATTTCCCCTTGTTTGTTTACCCGACCACGCTACAACCTTGAGAAGTCCTTGTGATTCTTGCCTTTGTATGTTCAATATGATTTTTGGATGGTTGCATAATTTAGTCTATTGTTTGCATGATTGTTGTGTGAGAGATAAATCCCTCATTTTGTATTTTTCATCTACCGATGATTATTTTTGCTAGGTGTGATTCACATTTGAACTTGTGTTGTTTTAGGATGTTTGGCTTGATTTTTGTATTTTGTATTTGTTTCGTGACTATGTTGTCGTTGTAGTTTAGTGGTAAGTATTTACTTTGTGTGTACCGTTTTCATTTGAACCATTCATTTGTCCGATTTTCAAAACCTGTTGATTCGTGATTCTTTGGTTTTCACTCTATTTCTTTGAGTTGTTTGATTTTTGTTTGAGGACAAACAATTATGTAAGTTGGGGAGAGTTTGATAAGTGCCAATTGTACCTATTTCTGTATATAAGTTTTGTTGCACTTATCGTTACTTTGTGTTAAAATTGGTTGAATAAACCCCACTTTATGTGTAAATACGTTTACTTTACTTTTTCGTGTATATATTGCGTATCGTGTCAATATTAATGTGTTTAATTGATTTTATCTCATTTTTACGGGTATTCAATCAAGGATATCTTGCCGTTGTTGTATAGAGCATTGAATAAGCTTTCCAACGCTTCGAATCGGGCGAAAAACTGAGTTACTATTCAAAAGTTACGAATAAAACAGTGCATAATTTTTCTGCTGTTCTGGTGTGTTGCGCCCCTGCAGAGCCGGGCCGTGCAGGGGCGGTAGAAAAATTTGAAAAATGTATTTCCAGTAGCTTTCTATTATTTTTGGCTAGCGTCGGGCACCCAAAACACCGTCGGGCGGTACTGGACGAAAAAAAACACCATATAAGGTCCAAAAACTCATTTTTTATGTTATGGTTTTGGGGTTTTGTGATCCCAACTCCATCAAACTTCATTTTTCCATAGATTAGTTTGAAAACAACATTGAAGCTTGTATATGGATGATCCGGAGTGGATTTCTCATCAACCAGCTTTGACAATCCGTGAGATGTTTGGTTTATTCCTCTTCTTCTTTATGTATTCTTTTGTGTTGGGTGTTTGTATAGTTACTCTGAACATATGTATCTTTGTTGATCATAATATTGTATAAAATCTGCTTTACAAATCATTATCGATGTATTCCTTGATCTTTTTGCATTTATGTTTGGATTTGTGTTGTGTTAGAGATAAACATCACGAATCTTGATTAGGGATGGATATCTATTGTCTAGATGCTAGAGATAGATTTAAAGAATAATCTTTTTGGTGTCGGAACTTAATGCCTTCCGTGTTTCGAGGCTTCGTGGGCGAGAGTGACGAAGAGAGTGATACAATAGCTTTCTCAACTCAGTGTGCCAGAGATGGACACTATTGTGAGTGATACTGGATGATTTTGACGAGTATTATAGTAGAGTGAAAATGATCGATAAATTTATGTTTGTGACGAGTGGATTATATGTATGCCTGATAAGTTTATTTTCTCTGAAGAATGAATTCTTTTTATGTTGATATTTACTTTTCTATTTCTATGTTTAAACCATTTTAATCTAAACTCATTAACGTGAGAGATTGTTGAACGCCATTCTTTCCCTCGAACCGATCTCTGTGGACACGACATAAATCCCGGAGGGAATTCTTTCCGAAAATAAATATTTTTGCTTGCTTGCCCTATTCTGCATTCAACAACCTCCCGCTTGGTGGTTATAAATATCCATTAGTCACACACCATTTCCATGTTTCCTAATATTTAGAAAACAACCCGGGTTATGTGATCATGGTGTTTCTACTGCACATGAACGTGAAACTGAAACATTGAAATACAAACTATAAAAGCCATCATATCAGTCAAATTAATATTTTCTGAAAGGGTTGAAATGGATGAATCAATATCTAACAACATAGCTGCTGTAGCTACTGCAGCAAGAAAAAAAAGAAAGCTTTGTCTACTTACCAAAAGAAACATTACACAACCTTCCAACAAGGAATATGTTAACCCAAACGGTACATCATCAATTTTTTTCACACCTGGCTCATCCATCCGTCCTCCACTGCCAACACAAATGTGCAACACCATATCAAATACACTTTATAATAAATTATCTGATCGTCATAACTGCGAAAGAACCACTTTTAAACGGGCAAGATTTCCAATTCCTTAAGGAGTCAACCTTATCAACGTCTTCAACATTGTCACACCTCCTCATACATCTGGTATAATTCCACCAGCATGGAGAACTCCGCAAACACCATCTTATATTTTGGAAGGACTACAACCTGCTCAGTAATCAAACTTTGTGACAGCTTCTTCATCTGATATCGACGAGTCCCTGAACTCCGACGCAGGGAATGACTTTGAAAACAGCTCAGATAACGACGACAATCTTAACTCATTCCCATTAGGCACTTCTTACGATCAAGGTATACACTTCATACCTCAATTGACATTTTTGATACCATGATGAATATACTAAGGTTATATAGTGTAAACTGCCATGCATGAATGTCGTTGATATATAACTTATACTATTTTCTTCATAAACAGTTTATTATGACATTGGGGGCCCTGTATGGGAATGCCAACATTGTCGCACCCGTATGTGGTATCAAGAACGAACTGGCAGGACACGACACTCAACTATTCCAAAGTTCACACTTTATTGCAAGGTAGGAAAATTGTGCTTCCTCTGCTTCAGCCGCCTCCGCCTCAATTACAAAAACTTCTCTTTGATCGTTCCAGGCAGCATGCAAAAAATTACCAAAACAACATTCAGACATATAACACAATGTTTTCGTTCACATCCCCTGGCATGAAATTTGATACGGCCAATATGGTGGGAGGACGGGGTCCACCTACTCTGCGGCTACATGGTCAGACTTGCCACCGAATAGGGGCAATGTTGCCAGAATTAGGACAATCGCCAAAGTATGCAAAATTGTATATCCACGACACTGACAACGAAATTGACAAGAAAATGGAATGTTTCAAGTAACCTGCTTATCCATTGTTCCTACTATTGCACCTTTTCCGTATATTTTATTCATGTCAATTCACATTTTCACCTTTTTTACAGGGACAATAAACACATTGACAAGTCTATAGTTAATACTCTAAAGGTCATGTTAGATGAGAATAACCCTCATGCTAAAGCTTTCCGCATGGCAAGGGACATGTCGCGTGTATAACTATCCCACCGTGTCTGAAGTTGCAGCTCTGATAGTCAAGGATATAGATTCTGGCTCTAAAAGAGACATAATAGTACAACAACGTGATGGTTAGCTACAGCGGATTAACGAATTCCATGCAAGTTACTTGGCGTATCAATACGCCTTGATATTTCCTTATGGTGAAGATGGATACATGCTTAACATTCTCCACAGATTTATACACCAAAAGGTTGTTACGAAACAAAACCGTCAAACAATCAAAGATTGGCTCTGTTTCCGTTTGCACGAAAGAGCGAATGAGGCGAAAACCCTCCTCCATTCAAGAAGACTATTCCAACAAATTTTGGTGGATGGTTACACCATGATGGAAACTGAACTTCTCAATTGGTCGAGGAAAAACCAATCTAAACTACATGTCGGAAAGTATAAAACGCTTACGGACGTCCGTGGTCGTTCACAGCAGGGTCCAGCGGACAAAGCCGGCAGAAGAGTTGTATTGTCGTCGTCGTTTATAGGTGGTAAGTGTTACATGGATCAGTTGTACTTTGACAGCATGGCTATCTCCAGTGCAATTGGCTTCCCTGATTTATTTATAACGTTTACATGCAATTCGAACTGGCCTGAGATTACACGGCTGTTGTCCAAAGATAATCTTAAACCACATGACAGACCTGATATTGTTTCTAAGGTTTTCAAAATCAAATTCAACGAACTCATGATAGACCTAACAAAACGCCATGTGCTTGGTAAATTTTTGGCATGTAAGTCATGTTTATTGCACACTGCCTTTAATATTGATATGTAGTTACTGTTTCAATTAACACTTTCTATTTATGTTATGCAGTCATGTATATAATAAAATTCCAAAAAAAGGGATTGCCACACGCACACATTCTAATATTCTTGCATCCTCAAATTAAGTATCCAACACCGCTAGACATTGCCAACATTATATCTGCAGAAATTCCAAGTTCGGTTCAACATCCAAAATTGTATCAATTGGTAAAATCACACATGATGCACGACCCTTCCGGTTTAGCCAAGCTCACTTACCCTTGCATGAAGAATAGAAGATGATCCAAATTTTTACCAAAGAAATTCAATGAAGAAATCATTGTTGACAGCGAAGGTTATCCACTTTACAAACGAAGCTCTACAAATCATATAATAATAAAATCAAGAATTTCGTTGGACAACAGGCACGTCGTTCCGTATAACCCAAGATTTCTCCTTAAATACGAGGCACACATCAACATGGAATGGTGTAACCAGAGTACCTCCATTACGTACCTTTTCAAGTACATTCACAATGGATACAACCGAATTACGACTGTTGTTGTCCCAGAAACAAATGCATCATCCGGTGCACAGAATGGAGTCGATGAGATTAAGGAGTATCTGGACTGTAGGTACGTTTCTCCAAGTGAGGTGTGTTGGAGAATCTTTTCTTACAACATCCATGGACGAAAGCATGCAGTAGAACGCATGTTTTACCATCTCATAGGTGAGAAACCTGTCTACTACACTAATTTTGAAAGGATGGAAAATATTTTGGAAAAGGAAAGCGTGACGGAATCTATGTTCACTTCATGGTTGATTGTAAATTCACAATTTCCTGAGGCGCAGTGCTCAGTTTGTAAGAAAATTTGTCTATGTCAAAAGGAGTAGAACATGGAAGCCACATAAAAAGGGTTTCACAATTGGCCGCTTGATTTGGGTTCCTCCAACAACGGGAGAACTGTTTTATCTTAGGATGATGCTCACTGTTGTCAAAGGGCCAAAGAGTTATGAAGACATTCGTAAGGTGGGGGAAGTACAATACGACTTTTTTCGGGATGCATGCTTTGCAATGGGTTTCTTGGAGGATGACAGGGAATACATTGGAGCTATTAGAGATGCAAGTCTGTGGGGATGTGGACATTTTCTAAGGAAATTATTTGTCGTGATGCTGCTGTCTGGGACTATAAACAGACCTGATCATGTTTGGAATGAAACGTGGTCCTTCTTATTGGATGGTATCTTGCAAAAACAGAGGGAACTCGCAAACAACCCAGGTTTGTCAACTACTCTTACCCCCCATGCCTTCATATTTATTTTCAACCACTTTATAAATGTGACCAGAATTACTTATGTTTTATTTTAACATTTCATTGCATGCTTTCACAGAACTTCAGTTGTAGGAGGAAGAGTTGAAAAATTTAACATTACATGACATTGAGGCCATGCTGCAAGCAAACCGTAGGAGTCTTTCGGACTTCAAGCTAATTACGTATCCTGATGGCTATGTTCTTCAACAAGTTGGTAACAGACTGATATATGAAGAGAGAAGTTATAATATCGACGTTATGAAGACAGAGTTCAAAGGTCTTTTCAATGCACTAACCGGTAACAAATTAGTAACCCTTATAATTTTTTTGTTTACACTGCATACCCTTTTATATATAATCTTGGATATTATTGTCTTTTAGATGAGCAGCGAAGCATCTATGACACAATCATGCTGGTTGTTACACAACAAAAAGGTGGTGTGTTCTTCCTGCATGGTTATGGAGGAACCGGGAAAACATATATGTGGAAAACACTTGCAACAACATTAAGATCGAAGCATGAAATTGTATTGACGGTTGCATCAAGTGGGATTGCTTCTCTTTTATTGCCTGGCAGAAGAACCGCCCATTCTAAGTTTAAAACACCCGTCCCTACAGTTTAAAATTCTACGTGTAAGATTGACTTTGGTGATGACCACGCGGAACTGCTCTGCCAAATAAAATTGATAATTTGGGATGACGCCCCCATGGCAATCAAATTCTGTTTTGAGTCACTTGACAAAACTTTAAGGGATGTCATGAGTAAGCATTTGAATTCAAAGGTCGTTTTCGGAGGTAAAGTCGTAGTTTTTGGTGGGGACTTCAGGCAAATTTTGCCCATTGTTCCAAGAGGGAGTCGATCAGATATTGTTCACGCAACCATCAACGCTTCATACATTTGGGATTGATGTCAGGTTTTAACGTTGACACAAAACATGAGATTGGGGTGTGGACGATCTATTCAAGAATCCCTCAAAATTGCTGAATTTTCAAAATGGCTATTAAAATTGGGGGAAGGTAGGATATCAGAACCTAATGATGGATATGCCGATATTAAAATTCCACCGAAGATCCTTATTCAACGTTTTGATGACCCCATTGTTGAAGTTGTTGAAACCACTTATCCTTCATTCTTGGAATCATATACCTCTTATGATTACTTGAAAAGCCGCGCAATATTGGCATCAACCATTGAAGTCATCGACAAAATTAATAATCATGTTCTGGATATGATGTCAACTACTTTTAAAATTAGGTAACTACATTATGTTACATCATTGCATTATTTTTCCAGCATTATTAACAATTGTTTTTGGGAGTGTATTTGTTGGTTTTTTCTTGACATTAAATAGGTGATAGCAAGGATTATCATAGCTTTAGCTCGGTTGATCGATCTGAAATTAACGATAACAGCATTATGGAAGTCCTGACTCCGGAATTCCTAAGCTCTCTTAAGACGTATGGCTTGCCGAACCACCACATTAGGTTAAAGATAGGGACCCCAATGATGCTTATCAGAAACATCGATCAAGCTGAAGGTTTGTGCAATGCAACAAGGCTAATTGCAATGAAAATGGCTAACCACGTTCTCGAGGCTAAAATTATGGGCGGGAAAGGCCATGTAAAATTCATATACATTCCACGAATAGATATATCCCCATCCCAATCACCTTGGCCTTTCAAACTCAACAGGAGACAATTTCCAATCATTGTGTCCTACGCCATTACAATTAAAAAAATCCCAAAGGCAATCTTTGGATTGGGTAGGCCTCTATATCCCAAAAGATCTCTTCAGCCATGGACAACTATACGTCGCAATATCAAGGGTAACTAGCAAAAAGGGTATCAAAATCTTGATTCATGACGAAAACAATAAACCTAAGTCTTCTACTACCAACGTCGTCTACAAAGAAGTTTTCGGCAACATATAAATCGTACTTCCACTCACCTATCCACGTCATGCGACAAGTTTTTCATTACTGAAACACTCCCCATTTCCATATCCATGTATTTGTTATAGTTATTATTATATTGTTATTTTACAATTACTTTTTTTATGAGTTCTATATCCCTTTTTATTCTTTGTAACAAGATTCCTCATTCAAGGAAATTTTTCTTTTCCTGTTCCTTTTTCACCATTACCATATATAGGAATTGCTTGCAATACATTTTTCTTCATTATTCTCCACTAGGCTAACTCTCATGTGCTGTTATTATTTTGCACTTAAATGTATATATCATATTATTAGCTAAACATATAGTAATTGCTACAATTTAATTTGATAATTAACTATTAATAGTTTAATATAATTTTATTTCTAACATAATTATTTGCTACAGTAAATATTTAATTTAGTATTTATTTTTAATAAGTTTTAATTAGTTTAATTTAGTATTTATTTCTAATAATTTTTATTTAGTTTAGTTTTGTTAATGCAACAATATATTTAATTTTTAGTTTTAATTTTAGTTTAGTTTTAGTCTTATTTTTGTTTATTTAGTTTAGTAATTTTAGTAATTATTAACTTTTCAAAATAGTTTATTAATACAAGTTTTATTTAGTTTACTAATTTTATATTAATATTAGTTTACTAATTTTATATTATTCTATAAATGTTATTAATAATTCCAGTTTATTAATTTATATTAATAATTTTTAATTTAGTTTAATTTAATTTATATTAAAACGTAAATATTATTGTAATTTAATTTATTAATTTAATTTATTAATAATTTATTAATAACATAATAATTTAAAACGTATATATTAAAACATAATAATTTAATTTAGTAATAATTTTAATAATTTAATTTATTAATTTATACTAATTATTTACTGTAAATATTATTTAAATAGTTATAATAAATTATAAAAGCTATAGTAATAACAACGTTAATAATTTGATTTAGTAATAATGTAAATAATTTAATTTATTAATTAGAACGTTTAAATGCTTAATTTAAATGTTATTGTATTTAAAATCTACTGTATTTAAATGCTACGTTCAAATTAGTTATACTAAATTATATACTAAATAAAAGTTCTTAAATACTAAATATTAAATAAAAGAGAAATAAATACTACATACTAAATATATACATTTGAAAAGCAATACATATCATAAAAATACAAGTGGCCTCTTGGTAAAGACATTTGCATGTGGAGGCGAGGCTATGGGTTCAATACCCACCTCAAATAAAATTTTTGAATGTTTATTTGTTTAATAACATAAACCAAAAATAAATAAAAAACAAAATGCCACGTGACAATAAAAATAATTCAAAAATAAATATAAAATGTCACCTCGTCATTCACATAAGAAACAAAAAATTAAAAAAAAAACTGCCACATTAGCTTTTTTTGGTGACTGGATGTGTTGAAGGTCAAAATTGAGAGAATCTTCAAATGTTAGAGGAATTCTTGCATGTTTTTTTTTTACAGGTTTGGCATTTCTTATTGTATTCCTACACCGTTCCAACACATTACATTTTCCTTCTATTTTCTTCATAGAAAACAACCCTCAATTATTTTTTTATAAACTTTAATACAAATACCAAGTACCCCGCCTTTTATCCTTCACGTTGCATTTATATCGTTATCCTTGGATAAATGCATTATATTGCTGTTTTAACATTTATATTTTATCCTGTTTCACTTTTGATCACAACATATTACTTTCTACATTCCTGGGCATTACTCATAACTAATAAACAAACCAACAACACTTAACTTCACACCATAATTAAAATTCTACTTAATCATTGCCATAAACAAACATCACATGTCATTGTGCTTAGATTACATACTGAGTCATGGTTACTTATACACAAGTTCTACAACCGATAATTAACTAAACATCAAACTGCCACTGAGTTTCAAACTTATCACCAAAACACACATTCAACCATTATCATTAACTAATACCAAAACAAACATTCATCGTCCTAACAACTAACACCCTTCAATCAACGATTCACAACGGCAACGTAAAGGTGATGAGACGGAATTGTTATGCTAAACCGGAGCATGTCACCCCTCCTAAGCTTCCTGTGTTTGGCAAACTGGTACCAATCGGCTCCAATGAACCTCTCCGTGTGGACGACCTTTTGGTTGCGCTTTGCTGAATGCACCTTCGCATGGTAAAGCCTCCCAGTTTCTGCATCAACAAGCTCTATCTCCTTCTGCTTTGGTCCTACAATATTCTTTGCAACATCCCTTGGAAAGTGCTGAAAAATGGTAACCAATGTCATGACGGTTACCATACTGCATGTCAATAACCCAATATTTCATTACTATTATTAAACATAAAACTTACCATAACATTTCTCATCGCTTTGTAACCATATGTTATGTGCCTGACCCAGGAAAATTGTTCCTCATCTTCTTCCTCCTCTGATTCTTCTTCTTCTTCTGGAACAACATCTTTCGCAGTTGAATGACCCTTTCCCCGAACATTGCCTTCATCAACATTACCGTCTGTCTTCTTAGGTTTGTTGTCACCCTCTGCACATGGTCCCCCATGAACGTCCCCCATACATATAGTCCTGATATTGCAAGAAGAAATTGTGTCAAACACATAGCAGTCAACATAACTGTCATGATCCCTGTGCAGAATAGAACATGTCGGAATGTCTAAAACTTCATAATTCAACCTTCATGTTAGTTTCTTGGATTGGCTAGAATTTCGGTAAAACAAAGGTTGTTCAATGTTTGATGTCAAGGTGGTGATGTCACAACATTGAGTCTTAACACTGGGCTGTGTTAAATGTTTAAGTTACTGAAGTTTGGATGTCTGATGTCACAGGCGATGTTGTGACATTAGATCTGCAGAATTAATAACATCAGGTTTTGTGATGTTGTTAGGGTTTGCGTGTTAGATGGAATTATGGAGAGCTGTTAGTCTCATTGGATGAGAATATCTTGGGATAGATATTTTCGCTCCATAGGTGATCAGGTGCAGATTTGTAGGAGATTTAAAAGGTTGAAGATTTGAAAAGATTTTAGGAGAAAATCTGTTTTGAATATTCAATTTTAAATAACAAATCAGGTCAGATATTGTAGCAGGTCCAAGTCCAATTCAAAGAGCTATATAAAGCGCATCAGTACTGAAGAAAAATTAACGAAGAAAGTGAGCTAAAGACTGAGTGTCGTTTGTGTCTTCGTGTATGTTTTGTAAACCATTCGAGTGTGAATTGGTATTGTTGATTTGAGTTGTTCTTGATCAAAGCTGTGAAGCAGAATCAAGTAGAGCTGTTCAAAGTGTGTGATCTTTGAATCAGATCATTGAAGTGTTTTAGGGATTGAGTAGTGTTCTCATATCTAAGCGGCTTCTTAGGTAGAAAGTCACTAGTAGGAATTAAGATTAGGAGATTGTCAACTGGGTTGTTGAGTCTGTAATTTAATTCTACAAGTAGTGAATTTCATCCCTGGCTTGGTAGCCCCCAGACGTTGGTAGTTAGACCGAACTGGGTGAACAATTCATTGTGTTGATTTATTGCTGTTATTGCACTGTCCATTGTTCAGAGTGTGTTGTTGTGAGATCGCACCTTAACATCACACATCTGGTACCAGAATTTCAATTGGTATCAAAGCAGGCATCCTGTCTGTCTCTAGTGAGATCTAGGGAAGTTACTTTCTGGTGAAAGATGGACAAAGAAGTTGGAGGATTTGTCAACAGACCCCTTATTTTGGATGGATCCAATTATGACTATTGGAAGCCAAGGATGACTACTTTCTTAAAATCCTTGGACAGCAGGGCATGGAAGGCCATTATTAAAGAGTGGAAAGCACCCGTTGTGTGTGAGAAAGATGATGCTGGCAAAGATAAAGAAGGTACCTTAAAGCCAAAGCCTGAAGAAGAATGGACCAATGAAGAAGATGAGCTTGCCCTTGGTAATTCCAAAGCTTTAAATACAATTTTCAATGGAGTATATAAGAATATATTCAGGTTGATCAATACCTGTGAAGTTGCTAAGGAAGCTTGGGATATTTTGAAGGCTACACATGAAGGAACATCTAGAGTTAAGATGTCAAGACTTCAGCTTCTAACATCGAAGTTTGAAAGTATGAAGATGAAGGAAGATGAGATAATTCATGAATTCCACATGAGTGTTCTTGAGCTGGCTAATGCATCTAGTGCCCTTGGAGAGAAAATGTCAGAAGAAAAGCTTGTAAGTAAGATTCTTAGGTCCCTTCCTAGGAGGTACAAGATGAAGGTGACTGCTATTGAAGAAGCTCAAGACATCAGCAAGATGAGAGTTGATGAGCTCATTGGATCTCATCAAACGTTCGAGCTTGGGTTAAATGAAGAAGAGCCTGAAAAGAAGCCAAAAAGTATAGCCTTGACTTCAAATGCTCAAGAAGAGGAAGGGAAGAGTACTGAATCCCAGGAGGACTTATCTCAGGCCATTGTTATGTTGGGAAGGCAGTTCAACAAAGTGTTCAAAAGAATGAACAAGAACTTCAAGCCTAATGACAAGAACATCGCTTCTGACATCAGCAAGTCTAAGGAGAAGGATGAGGAGAAGACTGCTCAAGACAAGGGTGTTCAGTGTTTTGAGTGTGAAGGTCATGGACATGTCAAGAAAGAATGTCCCACATTCTTGAAGAAGCAGAAGAAGGGCATGTCAGTTTCCTGGTCTGACTCTGATAGTGAAAGTGAAGGTGAGTCAGCAAAGCATGTTAGAGCTTTGACAGGAACTGTTGTTTCTGATGATGATTCTAGTGATGGGGAAATAACTTTTGAGGAGTTAGCTTCTACTTATCAAGAGCTGTGTCTGAAGAGTGCTGAAATCTGTCAAGAAAACAAGAGTCAAAAGAAACAGATTGCTCAGCTTGAGAATGCTAAAGCTGATTTGGAAAATGAAGTCTCACTGGTCAAAGCTCATCTTGATCATATGACTAAATCTGTTAGGATGCTGAACAGTGGTACAGACACTCTTGAAAAGGTTCTACAGTTAGAGAAAGTTACTGGTGATAAGTCAGGTATAAGATTTGTGGCTGAGAAAAAGATTTCTGCTACAAAGAAGGAGATGTCCCAACCAATGCCTCAACATCAAACAAAGAGACAGGATCCTACACCTAAGGAGGTTGCTCAGCATCAGAGTGTTGAGAAGAAGAATGGTCCTCATCAGAGGAAGATGCAGCCCCAATGAGCTAGTCAGTATATGCCTCCTCAATATCACAAGAGCATGGAGGCTGTGAGGTCCAATCAGAACAGGTTTCATCAGATGTCTCAACATCAGGATAACTGGTATGGATATGGATATGAGTACAACAATGTTGTGCCTCATTACTATGGAAGAAGGAAGCCTCATCATCATAGGAGACAGCCTAGAAGACAGCATCCTCAGTACAGGAGAAGACAACTGCACCATAGAAGACAAGCCAACTATGGTAGAAGGAGACATCACCAACAGTATCATCATCAAAGAGATGCTTCTATTGTGGAAGATTTGGACATATGCAGTCCTCTTGCTTCAAGCTTCATGGTTATCCAAATTCTGCTCCTCAACCCAGACAGAAGGAAGTCAGGCCCAAGGTGGTGAAACAATGGGTCCCTAAAACTCAGGTCACATGTCTATTGGCTCATACCTCAGATGGACATTTTGGCATAGATGCATGGTACTTTGACAGTGGATGTTCAAAGCACATGACTGGATCCAAGGAGCAGTTGGTGGAGTTCAATCCTTGCCATGCAAATAAGGTTGTATTTGGCAATGGAGAAAAAGGAATAGTAGAAGGAGTTGGAAGAGTGAAGAATCATGATGGTCTTACTCTTGATAGTGTGATTCTTGTCCAAGGTTTGAATGCTAATCTGATTAGCATAAGTCAGTTATACGATGAAGGTTACAGAGTTAACTACACCAACGATGAGTGTGTGGTATCTGATGAGCATAATCAGGTTGTTATGAAGGGTGCCAGATCCAAAGATCAATGCTATCAGTGGATTCCTCTTGAAGATGATGTTATAACATCAGACTATGACATCAAGGGTGAAAGGATGCTGAAAGGCCACTCAGAGTTAATGAGTTCTGATCCTTTTAAAGTTTTAAAAGGAAAGTCTTTATGGAGGGAGAAAAGTAGTGATTGGTCTTTAAGAGGTACTCAAAACCAGGTGCCTTACCATATTGATTTTATATCAAGATTCATCAAAGCGGTCTCTTCTCAATGGTTCATCTCCCTTAATCTCAACAGAATAGAAAAATCTTCTCTAAACCTAGTCTGTTACAAAGGAACGATGTCTTCCCCATCCAAGAACTCTGATTCTCAAAGACCTGCGCATGTACGAACTAGGGTTTCTTCGGAAAAAGAACTTGCTGAGAAAGAACATATTCCTTTGGCATTCTCAGATTCAGGTATCTCTAAACCTTCAACCAAGTTGATTAAAACTGAAACTAGGTCATCATCCTCTCAATCTATTGAGGAGAAGTATGATGTGGACATGCATTTGGAGCAGATTGCCGCCAAAATTCTTGAGAAGGGAATACGTGTGAAAGGGATTTCTGTCCCATTAAGGCAAATGCATGCTGAACAGGTGGACTCTCAAAGTGAAGACACAAATTTTCACAGACTGGCCTTGTCTTTGATTCAAGACGCTGAAGGTGGTGGTAAAGAAGAAGATCTTGAAGATACTGATGTCATCCCTGATGTCAGAACATCGTCCCCTAGGGATGATAGTCACAGTTATAAAGGGAAGGATCAGGTTGAGGTTATAGATGTCAAGGACTCATCTGAGAGCGATATCGTTGGTAATGCGAGAGCAAAAAATATGGTCAAGGATAAGAAAAGGACTTCAGTTGCAGACTCTCCCAAGTCATGGAACAAAGTTGTCATGTCTGGCAAGAAGAGGAGAATCAGGGAAGAATCAGTTTCAGAGTGTGATGTTCAAGACATCAACCCTGTGAGGAACAGAACCGCTGATCAAGGGCCTGATAACATCTCATTTCACTGTGCTAGAAGTGCATCCATGTGGAAGTGTGTGAGCCAAAGAAGGATAGCTCTAGAAAGAGAGCTAGTTACAGATGACTTAGAGTCTACTGGAATTGTAGATCTAATTAAGTTTGCTGGTCTCATAAGGACTGTGTTAAGATTGACCAGTTGCTATGATAGATTGGTCAGAGAATTTGTAGTGAATATCCCTGAGTCTATTGATGACAACAAAAGCCTAACTTTCAGAAGAGTTACCGTCAGGGGTAAGTGTGCCTGGTTCTCTCCTAAGGTGATCAATGCCTACTTAGGAAGAAGTGAGGAAGATTATGGAGAATTATCAGTTTCTAATAATGTTATCTGCAAAGAAATCACAGCTGGTCAGGTAGATGTTTGGCCTTTAAAAGGGAAGTTATCAGTAAGTTTATTAAATGTGAAATATGCACTTCTTCATAGAATAGGTGCTGTTAACTGGGTTCCTACTAACCACAAGACCTCTGTTTCTGCTGGTTTGGGCAAATTAGTTTATGCCATTGGAACAAAGAAACTAATTGATTATGGCTCTTACATTTATAATCAGACTATCAAGCATGCTGCAACAAGAGCTGTGAAATTGCCTATTGCATTTCCATCCCTCATTTGTGGGATAATTCTGTCTCAGCATCCTGGGATTCTTCACTAGTATGATATTGTGTGTAGAAGGAAGCCTGACTTGTCTTTTCATCAAAAGTTGTTTGAAGGAAAACATGTTGCTGATCATGTCAAGGCATCTGCCTCAACATCTACTCATCATACTCATGTCAAGACTGATATGATTTCTGAACTAGAGGAAGCCTGTAAAGAATTGGATGAAGCGATCAGAGTAAGCACTGAAAGAAAGGAGAAGTTTAAAAGATTACTTCTGACTCTGAAGATGACAGAAAAAGAAGTTAATGATAAGAAAGTTGAGTATGATAATGACAGCTCAAAAGAAGATGAAGAAGATAATGATGAACTCAGCTCAGATGATTAAAGCTTTTAATGTTTCTCTTAGGTGGTAGTTTTAGTTTTGATTCTGTTGTTTTTGCACTGTTGTGCATGGTTTGTATTTTGAATATTGTGCTGTTATATGCACCCTTTATATTTTTGTTCTATGATTTGTTATGTCTTTTTGCTGACTGTGAGACTGACAATGAGAGCTAGGGGAGTACTAACTGTAGTTAGTCTAACTTGATGAGTTTGTCAAATTGTGGCTAAAAAGGGGGAGAAGTAGCCAAGAGAGAGCCTAGAGTATCAAAGAGGATGTTGCTAAGTTTATGAGCTGATATAGTGCAGAAATTGAGGGGGAGTATTTGCTGAACAACTACTATGTTGGTTGTTACATTGAGGGGGAGTGCTTATTGCTGCTAACGTTGAAATATGTGCAGCTGTTTGAAGAGAGTGTTGTTGTAGATGGTGCTGCAGCAGAGTGAAGTCTTTATGTATTGAAAATGCTGCTGCTTAGTTTTAAAAAGTTTTTGAAGTTTTTTTCCGCTGCTGAATTCTCTGAAGGTACAGAGATTGTTTTAGCCAAAATTAGCCAAAGGGGGAGATTGTTAGTTTCTTGGATTGGCTAGAATTTTGGTAAAACAAAGGTTGTTCAATGTTTGATGTCAAGGTGGTGATGTCACAACATTGAGTCTTAACACTGGGTTGTGTTAAGTGTTTAAGTTACTGAAGTTTGGATGTCTGATGTCACAGGCGATGTTGTGACATTAGATCTGCAGAATTAATAACATCAGGTTTTGTGATGTTGTTAGGGTTTGCGTGTTAGCTGGAATTATGGAGAGTTGTTAGTCTCATTGGATGAGAATATCTTGGGATAGATATTTTCGCCGCATAGGAGATCTGGTGCATATTTGTAGGAGATTTAAAAGGTTGAAGATTTGAAAAGATTTTAGGAGAAAATCTGTTTTGAATATTCAGTTTTAAATAACAAATCAGGTCAGATATTGTAGCAGGTCCAAGTCCAATTCAAAGAGCTATATAAAGCGCATCAGTACTGAAGAAAAAGTAATGAAGAAAGTGAGCTAAAGACTGAGTGTCGTTTGTGTCTTCATGTATATTTTGTAAACCATTCGAGTGTGAATTGGTATTGTTGATTTGAGTTGTTCTTGATCAAAGCTGTGAAGCAGAATCAAGTAGAGTTGTTCAAAGTGTGTGATCTTTGAATCAGATCATTGAAGTGTTTTAGGGATTGAGTAGTGTTCTCATATCTAAGTGGTTTCTTAGGTAGAAAGTCACTAGTAGGAATTAAGATTAGGAGATTGTCAACTGGTTTGTTGAGTCTGTAATTTAATTCTACAAGTAGTGAATTTCATCCCTGGCTTGGTAGCCCCCAGACGTAGGTAGTTAGACCGAACTGGGTGAACAATTCATTGTGTTGATTTATTGCTGTTATTGCACTGTCCATTGTTCAGAGTGTGTTGTTGTGACATCGCACCTTAACATCACACATCTGATAACAGAATTTCACTTCATGTTAAACATACTGCGATGCATAATGATTTACAACAATGAATAAAACTTACATCATGTTATACAAAATACTTCTAAGATACTACCCTGCAAAATTGTAACAACCAATAACACAAAGTTCCTAAATTCTACAACTTACTTCGTTCTTCCTGAATTATTCAATTAGTTATAATGCTTTACCAACTACAAATAACATTAACTCACTCGATTTTCACCAAACAATACATAACTCTATACGCCAATTTGATATCTCAAAAACATATACACATCTTACATGACATCCCACCTATACACTATTAAACCTAACTATTTGCTAAATTAGTTTCTGCCACCGGTCAATCAACATCATAACTTTTCTACTCACTTCGTATACTTTGCATTACTTTAAATAACTTATACTCAAATCCTACTGCCAGAATCATACAACATAAACATCACGTTAAACCTACTACAACTTCATTGTAAAATTGATGTAACATAAACAACACAATCAGTTCACTCATATGATTAACACACCATCCAAACATCATTACTACCTACCTTTTTTATACATAATTTTAAATTATTTACAGTTTAAACGTAATGCCTACACAAATTTTTCACATAACCAACCAAATCATTTCACCCTACTGCCAAATCATTCTTAAAGATATGTAGCAAAAAAATATTTCACATTTGACTCAAATGCTAAACATAAACGATACCTTTCACATGAAGGGACAGACTTTTGAACATCTCCCGCTACTGATGCCTTGCATGGCCTAAATGCCACAGGACGTGTCCTATAGGTCGGCTTCGGAATGGATCTGCAAGTCATTTAACCATAGATCGGTATTAGTGCATCTGTCAACATTAAAATTGGTTTACAACACTTTTTTTAAACAAAATCACATGAACTTCATATATCTACAAATTATCATTAAGGGTTCCAATTTCTTTGCATGCCCAATAATACAAAAAACGTACCGAACCATAACATTGGGTGGACCTTCCCGTTCCTTTCCATGGCCGCCTTCAATCGCCGTGATCATTTTTACAACTGCTTATTTGTTCCCCACTCCCTTTCCTTTTGGGAGATCCTCTTTGCTGCCTGACGGAGCCACCTCTGGTACGACACTACGCCAAAAATGACTTTTAGTAGCGCACCTTGGACAGCGTTTTTATGAAAAAGCGCTGCTATAAGTTAAATAAAAAATAAAACACGGAAACTGTACACGAAAAAGAGTTAAAGCGCTGTCTAAAGGGCCTACCTTAGACAGCGCTTTTTGTAAAGCGCTGGTAAAGGACAACATTAGCCAGCGCTTTTCAAAAGCGCTGCTAAAGGCCTATATTAGCCAGCGCTTTTTATCAAAAGCGTTGTCTAAGGTATTATTAATTAAAATAAAAAATGGAATAGTATCAGTTTTCTATTATTTCCCTCTCTGCTGCGAAGTACGAACGACGAGAACGAACGAAGAACAGCTCTCGCTACCGTCATCCACCTTCCTGCACCGTCTCGGTTACAGTCTCGCCGTCTTCCTTCCTCCATTGTCCTCCACCGTCCTCCACCGTACTCCACCGTTCTCCACCGTTTAGGTATGTTTTCTTCTTTTCTGTTATGGTTAACGTTAGAGATGATAAATAGTGGTTCTTCTTTTCTTGTAAAACAGTGTAACTGGTTGTACTCAAGTTTATGCTTGTAGCGTTTTTATTTGACTTGGATTTATGGCTGGCCTAAGCATTATGTTTCAATATTTTGACGTTGTCATTCATGATAGGCTTTTCTCCAACTCTGGTACCATTCCTACTATCCATGCCACCTTTATAAGGTACTAGCAAATAAGGAACAGTACTTAAATAATTATGAGATCATATCTGTTCGATTAAAATTTATTCCGAATCGCCCAAGTAGGTCATTTAGTAGGTCAATAATTTGTGAGTATGAAGTTTGTGCATATATCATTTTCCCCTGCATACTTCTTGACAGACACACAAATACAAGTGTCACAGATGTTATGGTGACTTTTACTGAAAATAATGGGGCTTACTAGTCGGTTTAGGACTTGTATAATAGGTTCTTCGTATAAGTTATAACCAATCCGCATCTATATAAACCATTTTTGTCTGGTTATAACTTAAACAGACTAATTTCTATGAACACTCTATGACCCCTCAATTTTATTGGGTACCAATTTGTGAGATGTGTGATTTGGATAGATATACAACTTTATTCTACATCATTAGTATTAATTTTATGGTTTTCTATTTATCGCATTTAGTTTTCAATTCGATTTCATAATGTTGTTAATCCTTGTTTTCTTTATTACAAGTTAGATGGCTACTAATGAGGATCACCCACATGATGATTCTATTCATGATGGAGGTAAGAACGTAGCTAATGCGGAAGAGGAAATTAAAAGAGGAATAACAGTTATGAAGAAAGTGATTCATGATAGAGATCGAGGCATCATATTAGATGTGCATTGGAACCCACAAGGCCAACTTATTGAGCCTAACGGTTATACGTTGACAAGTTTATTGGTGCACTTGTAAGGAATGAGGTTCCAATTACTTGTGATGATTGGAGAAATAAAGAGTTGAAGAAAGCCACAGAAAAAATTTGGAGTGAGATAAAGGTACCATAATTATGTCTTTAATTATGCCAACTAATTATGTCTTTTAAATTACTTGTACTAACGCACAATGTGTATATTTTTCTTAGAGGTGTTTCAACATTGATGATGATAGAAGACCTTTTTGTCTCAAATTGGCCGGAAAACTACTAAGAGGGTTTAGAACATTTTTATCAACCAAGTTTCTTAGGGATGCAGAAGGTAATTTTGTTGATGCAGAGCTTCCATCTAAATATGGAGCTTTGATTTCACAAAAAGAATGGGGAACGTTTAAAGCCAAACGAATAACCCCAAAATTTCAAAGTGTAAGTGAAACAAATCGGGAAAGAGCATCAAGTCCCGCCTATCCATATAGAAAATGACGTGTTGGATATGGACGCTTAGAACAGTCTATAGTAAGTATCTATAAATTTCAATGATATACTTGTTCATCATGAGTTATGTTTGATCATATTATTTGGCTTAATGTGTAGTTACAAAAGGAGAATAGTTCTGAAACATCTCTTCCGGCACATGTTTTGTGGAAGGAAGCCCGTGTGGGCAAGGATGGAGTTGTTAAAGAAGGTGTTCAACAAGTATTTGAGAAATGTGTAAGTTTAACATTATTTCTTTAATTAAATCAAAACTTTATTAACAAATATTTGACTAATATTTGATATTCATCTGATTTTCAGAAGACTCTATCTCAGTCTTTATCTCCAGATTAAGCCAATGATCCCAGGAGCATACTTAGTCGAGCATTAGATGTCCGTGACTATTCTGGTCGGGTGAGGGGTAAGGGTTTTGGGATCACTCCGACATCCTTGAATATTAAAAAACAAAAGGCTCCTAGTAATAAAGAACTTCAGCAAAAATTGGAAGCACTGCAAGCTGAAGTTCGTGAATTAAGAAAGGAAAAAGAAAGAGATAGCGCTTCGGACAAAGATAGTATCAATTGTAACTTTCAACCGAATATTCCAGAGGTAATTATATATATTTTTATGAAATTAAATTATTAGCTTAAATTATTTAATTGACATATATATTATTGGTTTTAGGGCATATCCCCTTGTCACCTCTACTTATCGTCACCAACTTATCGGATGGTTGACAAGGGAAAAGTGTATAATACTTTGGGAGAATTACTTCACACTAAACCGCTCCCTACTGGATGTTTGAAAGTCTCGGTTGATATTGCTTTAGAGATGGATGCATTATTACCATATCGTGACGATGTTTCGGATGCAACATTGGTGGGAGATGCAATAGGTTCGTTTGTTGCATGGCCGTCAGGCCTCATTAGCGTAGGATATGAGGTATGCTTAAAACCATTATGAACCTTTGAGTATTCAAAGTTTTTACGCGCATTTTATGTACATTTTTTACATGGTAATGTTAATTAGACTCCAACAACATCTAAAGCAAAAGATAAGAGGATTCTGCAGCATACCGAGTCCGTTGTTTCAAAAAAAGAGGTACATCACAATTATATGATATTCATGCATGGAAAATGTTAAATTCGTGACCTTATACTTCATCTAACTAATTATATGATATATAGCTTCATGGTAAAGAGATTAGCAACGTTTCCACACAAAAAAAGTTTGTTGCTAAGAAGACCGCGCCTAGAAAAAAACCTACTTCCAAGTATAGGTCGTGCCTTCAGACATTTCTAGAAATGACAGATATTCCGAATGGAGGTATTCGTCTTGTACCTATGGAGGAAGGTATTTATGGCTTTCAATATGAACAATCAATTGGTAATGAGGAATTTGAGCAAGTTTTTCGTCATGAAGAATTAGGCGTCAGTGTTGTCAATGCATACGTGAGGTATATCCGATCTACTTTGTTATATTAATTGAACAACTTATTTACTTTATGTTTCAAATGAATAGTCTAATGTTAATGATGTTTTTATTTAAGGTTTCTGTATGACAAATTGATGCGCCCACGTGGATTGGAGCAAAGATTCGCATTCTTAAGTCCAGCGAGTATCAACTTAGGGTTAATCATAAATAAACCAGATGATGTCATGGTGTATGTACTCAACCGCTTTATGGCCGACAAAGATACAGAAAAGTTGTTCTTTTTACCGTTTAATACTGGGTTAGATTTTCATTCTAAATTCATCTATTATAATTTTTTTGTATTTTGACGTCGTGTAGAAAGTTTCCATCTAACATTTGTTTAATCTTACAGTGGACATTGGTTGTTGATCGCGATTAATCCTATCAGAGAAGTTGTGTATTATCTGGATTCGTTAGGAAATGATTGGACAACATACCCGGATATGAAGAAAATGATTGATACGTAAACTAATGGATTGGAGTGAAGGTATATTAATTATCACATTTTTTATTATATTAGTGATGATACTTGATAAAACAAAGGATTTATCCATATTTTCTTTTCATGTGTAGTGTCCTCGGCAACGTAACGGTATAGATTAGGGATGGCAATGGGCAGGGTATGGGTAGGGTACTATAGTACCCGTCCCCATACCCGCAGTTGAAAAAAATCCCCGTACCCGAGCCCATACTCGCTTGGGTATCAAAATTGGCACCCGTCCCCGTACCCTATGGGTATATAAGTTTCCGTACCCGTACCTGTTACCCGCATTTCTAATAAAAATAAATTTATCAAGTATAAAATATCATAATATTTTAAGTTTTTAAAAATATTAAAAAGTTTTAAAAAAATTTTTATTGTTGAATTGTGAAATAAATGATCACTTATATTAAATATGTATTAGTTTAAAATTGATTTTTTTTATAAATTTTATAAACATTTATTTTTATATAATAATATAAATTAAAATATATAAATATATATTGTGCGGGTATGGGGCGGGCTGGGTACTAAGGTGCCCATACCCGTACCCATCCCCGCTTATTTAAGTGGGTAATTACCCGTACCCGTACCCATTTTTGCGGGTTTTTACCCTACCCGTTGTGGGTAATTTTGTGGGTACCCACTGGGGATGGGCCAAATTGCCATCCTTAGTATAGATTGCGGTTATTTAATGTTGAGGTTTATGAGAGAAACTCTTTTTTGGATCGAATAGAGATTCCATCCGATGTATGTATTTCTAACTTATGAGTTATTTTAATATTTAACACATATTTCTCATATAATTAAATAGTTGAAACTAAATCAAACTATGTTATATTATTATGTAGTACTTTGATGAATTCAAGTGTGCGTATTACTCAAGAGATCATTTGGATGAAATTAAAGAGGATTGGTGTCAATTCATTATTGAGCTCGGAGTTTTATAAGGTATATTGTACTCTTACTTATTGATGAGAATTTTGAGTATGTATAACTTTGTAACTATAGACATTGTTTATTATTGTTTTAATTGAATTACAATCTTTTTGTATTGTTTCAGGTTATATGTGCAAAGTAGAAGATAGAGTTATCTTGATGTGCATTGCTTTTTGCTTAGCATTTCTATAAGTAATATGTAGATTTGAATCAAACTTTTTGTTGAATGAAAATTGTATATATAAATAGGCAAAATTTGTGAGTATATATTGGTTTAAAGCTCCAATTTATGATATTTTGGTGCAAAAATGTGGTTGAAAAACAGGTGCAAATTGTGGTTGAAAACCTGGTGCAAATTGTGGTTCAAAAACAGGTGCATATTAACTGTATAAAACAAACAGCGCTTTTTTTCAGTAATTTGAATAAAAAGCGATAAAGTAGGGTTTAGACATCGCTTAGTCCAAAAAGCGTTGTCTAAGGTATACCAAAAAAAGCAAAAGCGCTGTCTAAGGTATACTAAAAAGAAGGCAAAAAGCGCTGTCTAATGTTAGTCTAAAAAACAAAAAGCGCTGTCTAAAGCACCATTTAGACAGCGCTTTTTACATTAACCAAAGCGCTGTTTAATCTTTTAGCAGCGCCAGTTTAGACAGCGCTTTTAAGCGCTGTGTAATGCCAAAAAAAGCGCTGTCTAAATGCTTTTATGGCATAGTGCGATCTGCATGCAAACAACTCGCAATAAAATGGTTTATTCTATTCAAAGCAACAATAACGTTGACATGCAAAGAGTTTTCATTCCCTTACTCGGCCCGTTTCTTTACAATAGCTGCTGGATCCATTTTCTTCACACTTGCACCGTTGATTGTTTTCTTCTCTATCTTGGATAAAGTGACCCAAATGAAGTCCACGAGATACCCACAACGACGAGTCTGGCTTTTATAATGCCCAAGTCTCTTTTAATAGTCACTTTTAGATACTACCTCACTCAACATTTTTACAAACACCTATTCTGTATAAACTGCCAACAATATCTTTTCCCCATTCTGTTCCCAATGTGTGTAACTTAATTCTTATACGTTACCTTTTGGGATTCACACGTTTTGCAATCTAAATATTCTTTTGGCAGTTTAAAAAACACTTACGTCACATGCCTTATGACTTTTGCAATGCACAAGTCTTTGCCCTTTCTATTAACATAACTTTTTAAAAAAAATTTTTTTTTGTCGTTTCACTTTGGGGATATAATACTAATTAAGTTGCTTTCTATTAACATTTCAACTACACGTTTTCTTTCCACACTTATTTTTATTAACTTATTTATTAATCTTTTTCATTCCTAATATTAACTTCTATTTTTTCATTTCAATTTATTCTATTTAACATTTCTCTGATTTTTAACATTTTTTCTTCTTTTTTTAATACACTCAATTATATGTCAAGACTGGTACCCATGCGAATGCACGGATATCCTACTAGTTTCAAAATGATCGTGGTTTTAACAAATAAAATTTATTTCAAAATGAATATCACTCTTACTTTTAAATATAGGAATTAATTTTTTCATTTGTATCAATTAATTATTACTTTCCTAATACATTACATTCAACACATTTATAAATTTAATTTAATAAAATTATAATATTTTATGACAATATCAGTTATAAAAACTTTAAACGATAATCTTTTAAAACGAAAAAATATTAAATAATAGGTGTCAAGATAATACAGGAGTATTTTTTTTCTATAAATAGACCATCCTCTCTTTGTTTCATCATTGCACTCTCCAAGATATGCCGATTATTCCAATTTGAAAAACATGTGTCTGAGAAGACACTATAAAAGTAATGGGGAAAAATATTCCAAAAGTAATACTCCCCAAAGCCTAAAGAAGAAAAAGTGTGTGCACGAATAAAAGGTATTACGGCAGGTTTGGAATCCAACTATATGATCTGATAACTGATTGATCTAACCTTTTCAAAGGCAGCATTTGTGTGGATACCAATAAAATTGCATCGAAACTACTCAGCACGCCAAGTGGTCCCTTCTTTCTACACGTTTCGATCATAGAAGAAACCTTAGTACTTCGACGTGGCATTCACTGCTCTGGCCATTCCAACTCTATGACTGTAAAACTAATATTGGAGTTCAGTTTGTTGTTTTTGTGATATGTTGATATAATGATGTTCTTATGCAGATGAATTGATTAAATATAGACAAAGTGATATTATACTTACGAACACAACTAATGTATTATGTGTAAGAATAATACTTTGTATTTTTTATTTGTTGATTTTATTGTTATACTACTAGTGTATTTCTGAGTTGTTTTTGATTATTCTCATTTTAATGTGTCTCATATTGTTTTGCATTATCACTAAATTTTAAATTATTTTTTTACTTATTTAAAGTACTAATTTTAAATTATTATTTTTACTTATTTAAAGTACTCTTTCAGGTTTTGAAATTTTTTACCTAAATAACTCATTTTTTCAAAATAATTTCCAAAATATCCCATGCATATTTCAAAATATTTCTCAAACTACCTCAGTTAGAGTTTCTGATTGCATCTAGGTGCCATACCAATTGGCGACCCTTTGTTAGAGCATGAGTGGAGTCGCCAATTGGATTGGAGACACCTCATGCAGTCTCCAATAAAATTGGCGATTGGGTATTATACACATAGAGGAGTCGCGAACTCATCTAGAGACTGCTTAGTGTAGCGAGCGATTTTGGACGCGGTTCTTAAGTGCTGGTCGCTCTCTGCGGTTTAAGCTTTAAACTACAGGTCGATTCATTTTTTATCCTATTGTGAGCTGAATAAGGAAGGGAAATAGATGTCTCCAATTAACCCTGGTTGCATACTGAGTTTAAACAGCGGTCTGTTAGGTTACAGATGTTATCAATGTGGGGGGGCTTTTGTACTGGTTATTCGTATTTCGCCAATACGGTTCTCTTTCTT
Organism: Lathyrus tuberosus; assembly: GCA_022829125.1. Taxonomy (NCBI): domain Eukaryota; kingdom Viridiplantae; phylum Streptophyta; class Magnoliopsida; order Fabales; family Fabaceae; genus Lathyrus; species Lathyrus tuberosus. The sequence continues at coordinate 3,775,063 of JALAZF010000540.1, forward strand.
TTTTCTAGGCAAAGGGTTTCTGGTGGGGAATAAGGATTAGGATGTTAGGACTGGTGCTTTTGAATTACCGCTTTTGGTTGACGAAGGTATGGGATTTGGGTTTTTTGTTGATTGCGCTCGCTAAGATCTTTTCTTTCGATCTTATGCCTACGTATTCCCGTTTACCGAAACAGGGAAATCAGAGTGTTCGTAGTTCCTCCTATTCTATGGGAGGAAATGGTGTTTATGTGTCTTGTTCAAAGCCCAAGATGTGAAGCGAAAGGTGATTTGTATCTTGATCAAAGCCCAAGATGTGAAGCTGAAAGGTCTATTTGTGTCTTGTTCAAAGCCCAAGACGTGAAGCTGAAAGACCTCGACTTTAGAGAGAATTTGTCATCTCTAAAGAGGGGAGAAGGAGAATTACTTTAACTGGGATACGCGGATCCGAGCAATGCGATAATTTCCGAAGAAAGGGTTTTAACCTGAAGGAGAAGACTTTAACTCAGTGTAGAGCAATGCCATCTTTCCTTAGGAATTTCTCATGCTAAAAGAGGGACAGTAGCATGGATGTAGATGATCCAGAGGCTTGCCGCTTACAGCGATTAGATGGGGGAAAGAGTTGTTGATGTTTGTGTACTGTGAACGAGGCACAACTTTGATGCTAAAAGGTCGATTGGATCAACCAGTGGTTTTCTTATACAAAGCCTAAGAGGAGGCTAATTTCCGATAGGAAAATCATTATACAAAGCCTAAGAGGAGGCTATTTTGTGTCTCGTACAAAGCCCGAGAGAGAGGCTAAAAGTTTTTGACCCAGTGGGGCATATCGTTATACAAAGCCTAAGAGGAGGCTAGCAAAGAGTTGACTCAGTTGGAGAATCTTTTATACTCAGTAATAGAGTGTTTTTGTATCTCGTACAAAGCCCGAGAGAGAGGCGAAAAGGTTATTTTGACTCCACTGGGGAGAATTTTGGTATCTCGTGTGAAGCCCGAGATGGAGGCTATTGTAACTGTTTCAGTTGAGTGACAGATCCAATATACTGATTTAAAAAGAGAAAATCAGTTCTTATATGAGCAATACTGTACTCAGGGATTTAATTTGAGGATCAGGGATATTTCCTTCTCTTTGAGGAAACGGGAAATCCAAAGGGTATTGAGACTGTCCGAGTCTGCGGGTTTCCTTCCTATTTAACGAAGGGTGCTTGAGAATGTCTTTGAGACTCAAGGAAGTTAGACTGTCCGAGTCTAGAGTTTTATCTTTTGTACTATGCTTCGAGAAACAGTAGTAGACTCTATGAAATGACTGTTCTATGAGGATGACTCGGTTCTGTTCCTATACCTCTAGGAGGTCGTCGGGACAATTTGTACGAAGCCCAAGAGGAGGCTGGAAACTTTTAAGAAGCCGACGGGTCCTTGTACGAAGCCCAAGAGGAGGATATCATTCTCGGAGGAAGAGATCATTATACGAAGCCTAAGAGGAGGCTGTGAATACTTCTACGAAGCCGCAGGGTCCTTGAATAATGCCCAAGAGGAGGCCGATGGTTTTAAGAAACCCGTGGGTCTATCATCTCCTTTCCATTAGGAGAGATAACTCTTTTAAAGATGAAAACCACTGGTAAACATACGAGGTTTACTATCCAGTGACTTTTAGCTTTTAAAGAGGGTTCCTTAGTTAAGGTCCAAGATTATGACCGTAGTGGGTACCCAAACCCCGAGACATTCAAGGCAAGCTATCCACAAGGAATAGATTAAGTCAGGAAAGTTTGAGAATTTGGAAGAAACTCAAAGATGCCATTCACGGAGAATACATTCATCTTTGGGAGTAGAGTTTCTTGACAGTTCCTAAGGAGGACAGCCGAAGAGAAGACCGTATCTGGTGCTCCTATTGGGGATCTAGGCGTCTATTTCTACGAATAAATGAAACGGCGTCACCTAGTTCTAGACGTAGTTGCCGGGGAAACTCGAAATATCTATACTATTATTACACAGTAGATATGAGTTTATGAAAGGAGACTTACAGTGAGCAGCCCCACAATACAGTTTATAATATGAAAGCAGTAAATGAAAGCGATAACCACTTACTCGGTTGTAGTGCTTCCATGCTGTTTAGTTAGTTGTTCAACAAATAAAGATTGAAAACAATAGTATATTCAAAATCAAAGGAGAAAGTGCTTTGAAAAAGAAAGATTTGGGGCTTACAGCTCAAGGAGAGACCCAGGGTTTTATCAGTGAGCGCACTGTTTGAATTTGTACAAAGGGACTTATACAAGTGACTGGGGCCCAAAAAGGTTTTCTGTACAAAGGGATGGATCTTACACTCTCTCAAGAGGCCCAAAGTGTTTTAAAGAAAAAGAAATGGGTCTTACTACTCGAGGGTAGGCCCACATGGTTTTTATTTTTAAACGGGCGACGATCGCGCCGTTTACTTGTACAAAGGGACTTATACAATGACTGAGGCCCACAAATTTTTTGTACAAGGGGGGATGGGTCTTACACTGTCTCAAGAGGCCCAAAAAGGTTTAAAGAAAAGAGTGGGGCTTATAACACGAGGGTAGGCCCGGATGATTTTTGAAAAGGCGACGATCGCGCCGTTTGTTTTTTGACGGTATCGGAACTTATACAATAAGTGAGGCCCAAAGATAATTTGGTCAAAAAAAGGATTGGGTCTTACACTCTAATAGAGGCCCAAAGTGTTTTGGAAATGATTTATGAGGGTTGAATTAATCCAAAACCCTAATTTGTTTTCAAAAATGTATTTAATTGAATAAAAATTCAATTAAAATGATCAAAAATTGTTTAACACATGGAAAACAAATTGCGATCTTGGATTAATGCTTCAAAAATTAAGTATTGACCTACAAAATAATTAGAAAGCATTAAAAGTTGCAAAATCAATGTAGAAAAAATATTTAAAATGCCAAAATCAATCAAAATATTAATTCTTTACAAAAATATTAATTATATGAAATAAATAATATTTTTGGGATTTTTTGATAAAATAAAATAGTTTAACATTTTTGTGAATTATTAAAAAAAGAATCAACTCAAAATCATTAAAACTCAGAGAGAAATTAATTTTTGAATCAATTAAACAAAATCACAAAATTCAAATATTTGAATTATTCAAAAATGGCGCCAAGAACAGCTGAAGAACACGCGCGTGTTCTTGGTTTCTCAGATTTGCGTTTTCTATCCAATCTCCATGAATACGTAATTATATCATGCAATCCACATATCATTATGCTCGTCTCAACCTCACGATCATGTCTATGTACTTTAATTTCATTTAAATTAAACATACAACAAGAAATCACGAAGAGACCTCAAGAACCCTAATTTCTGCATAAAGGCTAGGATTTTTGATACACGATTCAAACAATGCAATTAATTGAGGGAAAACATTCCATGCATGATTATGAACATATGGCCAAATTATTGTGCGAGGAAATATGCATTGATTGAGAGATGACCAAGTATGTGCTTACCTCCAAGTCGTGACAGCAAGAGCAGATGTGATTTTGAGTTGGAGGTGTTACAGACAAGTTGTGATGATCTGGACAGCTTCCCTACACCATATGGAGTGTGTTTGAACACTTGGATTGAATTGAAATGGACTGGATCAATTTATGGCATCTCAGCTGCAACTTCACTTCAAACTTGTGTGGATGGCAAGTGATTTTGTGAAATTGATGTTTCAGAAGTTATGTGAGTGTTTGATCAGCTCATATGTGATGTATGTGAGGTGTGTGAGTGATTGGTTTGTGCAGAATTGCTCTCAAACTCAAAACCCGATAGCTACCTTGCTAAGAAAGGCATTTTTGCCAAGAGAAAGAGATTTTGAGGAAAGCATCTGTTAGATGGCTTTGGTGTACTCAAACTGATCACAATTGAGCTCTATTTATAGTAGAGCAAGTTTGTTTTGCAAGGAATAGTGCATGGCAGCTGGTAAGTAGGTTTCCTCAATGTTGGCCAATGGAAATGAAAGTCTCCTCAGCCATTGACTAGAGGTTAGGGCACAGAGCTTTGGTCCCCTTGGTCTTGGATAAGTCTTGACTGATTTCAGATGAGAATGGCTCAGTCCATGCCACCTTGATGGTTCCATTGAATGCCTCATTCCAAATTTGAAGTCTTGTCCCTATTTTGGCCATTCTAGGTTCAACATGTTGTTCTTTGTTCCTTGGACCTTGGAGGCTTGGCTCAGTGATTGTCCCCTTTGGATTCAATCCTCTAAGGTGTCCAAGTGGATTGGAGCAATTGATATTGGCTGATTTTGGAAAATCGACCCAAAATGCAAACTCTGCCTTGCTTTGACAGATTTCAGCAAGGTAACTTGACAATGTTGTATCTCATGATGTAGGTTGAATTTGGCAATGTTCTTGGCCATTTTGGAAAGCTCTTACACGATACAACAACTGTTTGAACAAGTTTGGTTTTGATCTCTTTTGATTCCAAGTGAAAAATCCCCCTACATTTGGCAAAAAGTGAGGCAAAATCTGACTTAGTGAAAATTTCACTAAGTGTTGGAAAAAGTGACTTTTTCACTTTTCAGCCACTTTGATCATTCCATAACTCAAAATCCTTAATGAATTGGAATGACTTGTAGTTGAAGTTTTTGTAGGTGATAATGAGGGCTACAAATCCATCTTTGGATGAGAAAAAATGGCCTTGTGGTTTAGGAGTTATGGTCCTCCAAAGTTGGTACCTTTGCCACTTTATTTTTAACTTAGAAAAATTTCTAAGTTTTATGGTTACCCCTTTTACAAGTTATCTCACTTTTCTTGATTTTTCTTGATGAATGATGATTCAAATCATACATTAACATCATTTTAGGGTTAAAAATCCATTTTGGTGAAAAATCTCAAAAAGTCAAAGTTGACTTTTGTGCACAGTTGACTTTTTATCAAATGAATTCCAAACTGTGCAATTCTTCAGGAAATCATGTCCTTGACCTAAATCAAACTTGATGGACATGTTCCATGGGTGTCATAGGGTATATTCAATCATGTATTAGGGTTTGGGAACATGTCTTGGTCAAAAGTCAAAGTTACAGTTGACTTTTCCCTTAAAACCCTAATTGTGGTGCAGATGAAAATGAGACTTGTTGCTCAAGCTTCTTGGATCAATCCATTGTTCCAAATGGATCAATATGGTATATTAGAGACCCTCAAATCATCTCTTGAGGTCTTGGCTCATGGTTTGTCCCAAAAGTCAACTTAGGGGTGAATTAGGTCAAGAAACCCTAATTCCTGATTTTTGATGAATGCATCCCCTGAGGCAAAATTGACTTGATGCATGGGTTCATGAGGTTCCATGAAGTATATTAGGTTATTTTTTGGATCATTGCCTTGTGCCCAGATTAAAATTTCCATCTGGAGGCCCTGGTCGACCAAAACCCTAATTTGGTGACACTATCGATCTTGAGACTTGATCCACCTAGAAGGGAGCAGCCTTGTGCTTAATCCTTGAAGTGGGAGTCCTTTTTGATCCATTGTGGATGTTTGAGAGATTAGACAAGTTGAAGATCATGTCATTTCTTGATTGATCCTTTGTCTAAGCACTCAGAGAGGGCTTGAAACCCTAATTTTGATTGTATTGGATGCTCACCCATCTTTGGGGAGACTGATGAAGCATGATGGTTCATCCATATTGTGATGATGATTTTCACAATGATGGGAAATCTAAGTGGTCAAAATTTGGGGTATTACACTTAGAAACTAATTTTTTTTTTATAAAATAGGTGTTCTGATCATTTAGTTCCACAACTCATCTCATATCTTTGTTCCACTGATAACATGTATCGTCGCCGGTGGGGAAAAGTCGTCTATTCGAGAGAGAAGCCTCCGATGGACATGCTGTTTTGGAACATACAAAGTTTCAATCAACTTAAGATGGTGCTGAATCGGTGGTTAGAAGGAGACATTGGTGAAGGGGGAAAATTCGAAGTATCGAGAGACTTGATCGGCTGCGTGGATGGGTTCGTGTTAAGACTGACAACGATGCGAGGGAAGTCTTGTTTGGATCGAATAAAATTAGTTTGATTGTTGTAATCAGTTAGTAATGTTTTATGTTTCTTTTTCGTTAGTTGTTTTATATGTTGTATGTGTTATGTGTTGTTAATTCGCGGTATGTGTTATTTGTTGTTAACATTATTGTAACAAAGACTCATCAATATATTAAAATATTAGGTTACAACAACTGAAACAATAAGTTAAATCATGATGCAGATGTTGCTCCGACATTGGGACAATTTTTTTCGGTTATGTCCGGGCTGACGACATATACTGTATAATTTTATCATTTTATCAGTTGTATCCATTTCGGTTCTTATACGCTTGCTGTTTGGGCGTCCATTTTTCTATCTTCGCATCTCATCGTTGTGCCAAACTATGTCACCTTGGTATGGAGGCCAATATTCCTCCATTGGTAGCACTGTGAAGCCTTCATTGTAGACATTCATAACATTAATCGCCTTGTAAACATCAGATAGATGGCTATATGCATCCTGAAGAGCATGTGGGCATGCCACAATGACATGTGAGCAAGGTACACGGAAGGTCTGGTACTTGCCACAGTCACACCAACATCTGTTTAGTCTGACAACATAGGATAAATTGGGGTTCTCCTCATTATGGTCCATTGTTTCTTGTACACTGAATGTTTGCATATGACGGTCAAAGATTGTAACTGCATGTGTGCTGGCTTTGATAGTATCCTCTTTCCTCACTTTCATTATGTTTTCACTGAATACTTGACCCGACATTAACATTGCACTCCATCTTTTGCCTCTTGTTGCCAAAAGTGATGCCAACCTATAATAGGTTGATCTCACAAAAGTGGTGATTGGAAGGTTTCTAAATCCTTTAAATACCCCGTTCATGGACTCCACAGGGTTTGTCGTCATGTGGCCCCAACGAAATCCACCATCAAAAGCCGTTGTCCACTTTTAAAGTGGAATGTTATCCAACCAGCTTCTTGCATCTGCATTTCACATCCTAATTTTGTTAAGGCAGTATTGAAATGTTGGTTGAGTTAGAGCATACCCGACATTCACAACTTTTTTGCGAAGGTTCTTGTCTTTGATTGTACGCATGAAGTTTTGTGCAATATATCTAGTGCAATATACATAGGTAGAAGGAGGATTATGCCACCTGTTATCATGGTTATTGTAAGCACTCTCTATAACAGCATGCCTGTCTGAAATCAAACAGAGATTGGCTTGTGGAGCGACATGTGTTTTGAGATTCTTAAGGAAAAAACTCCAAGCAGAAGCGGTCTTACCCTCAACCAGAGCAAAGGCTATGGGAAAGACATTATTTTTGTCGTCTTGTGCAACAACCATAAGCAAGGTGCCCTTGTATTTTCCGTAGAGCCATGTTCCATCAATTTGAATAACAGGTTTGCAGAATGCAAAACCTTTTATGCATGATTGAAACGACCAAAAGAGACGGTGAAAGATGATATTTTCATCAACAATAGTTCCATCTGGCCTACATGTCGGTATTGTCTGCATGATTGCAACAATTTTTGGTGTGTATGTCTTTAGTGCTACCAAAAATCACGGTAATTTCTTGTATGAATCCTCCTAGTTGCCAAATACATGTTCAACAGCCTTTGTCCTTGCAATCCACGCCTTAGCTGAAGGGTCCTTGTTAACAAGCGAAAAAATTTCAGGACATATCAATTCTATGGTTAGCTTTCGATGATCCTAAATAATATTTGTGACAGTGCAACTGTGAGGTGGCTTCATGGAAGTTATCTTCCAAGAATCGCTTCTCTTTCTAAAAGACGCAGCAAGACGAAACTTGCAAGGTGGATTACGAAAAATAATGACACACCTTCCCGAATCAGTTCGGTGTACACTATAATCAACAGAGTTATCCATGTAATATTTTTTAATGGCTCGTACACAATCTTCCTTGGTACGAAACTTGTCACCCACTTTTAATTCATTCTCTGACCGCATATACAGGTTGTGAAACATATCTGCGGATCTCTCATCGTCTTGCAAGTCAAAGTCTGTCATATGTTGAGGCGGACAGTATACATGACCTGGAAGTATTGGCACTTGTTCGTCATCTTCAACATTGTTGTTCAACAGCTGATCGACCAGCGTCTCACTTCCTTCTTCTTCTTCATCAACGACGTTGACCTTCGGTTCAGTTTTATCTGAATATTCTATTTCGGTTTCATCTGAGTCTACACCTGTTGATTGATCGATGATCTGAGACTGTTGAGATGGAATATTTGGTTGGAGGAACGTATACAACTCAATATAATTGAAACTAGAATGTTCGTGACTAACGAACATATTTTCAACATCTTCATCTTCTCGCACTTTAAGTGGATAAAATTTAACGTGGTTGGTTTAAAAACTCTGGGCTTTGATATATTATTTGTGATATAGGACCAAACCCTAATTTCGAATCCAATTTTTCTCTGAAATGCAAGAAACTTGTGATTCTATTGATAGTGAATCGGACAATATCGGTGTTTTGAAAACAAAACCCAGTGTCATCGGAGACATATGTCTCTCCGTTGTAGTGGGCGTTAACAAAGTATCTCGGTGCAGATGACATAGTAAAAACACTTGTTAGAGACTTACTAATTTTGATTATTTTGGTTTCTATCTATGTTTGCATGCATGGGAACATATAACTATGCATGTGACACTTAACGAGCTCGCCACATGAATTGGAGACATGGTACAATGTGGGAAAGGGAGTTGCCAACTCACATGGAGACAAGGTGCAGTCTGAGCACACTGTGTCGCCATGTGGGTGTCAGCATGTTATGCATGCATGAAACATGATCAGCTACGTGCACGGCTAGGTTACAGGTTCCTAGGTGTCACCAATTGGACTTGCGACTCTTTGTAATGGATGAGTGCAGTCGCCAATTCATGTGGCGACATCATCTGATTCATATTAGTTGCAGAGAAATAATATCAAGTTTAGAGTGTCAGTAGTACTAGTTATATGATTCATTTAATCAGTTATAGTGGCTTTGTTGACAATGGGTGAAACGCATAGAGGCACTGTCGCAAATATCGAGAATTATGTTAGTGTTAATTTTTAATGTCTCTGTTAATTTTTAATATCTCTATTAATTTTGTTTTTAAATTGACAATTATGTAGGATGTCTCTAAGTTTCTTCCTCGTTCCCATGAATACGTTGCACCCGACGAACTAATTAAACCATATATTGAGCTCTCAAGTTTCGGACATGTAAGCAAAATTATGTTTTACTCGGTTGATGCAAAGTTTATACTAGCTTTGCAAGAGAGATGGCGCCCAGAGACACACACCTTCTTTTTTCCAACCGGTGAATGTACCGTGACCTTAGAGAGTGTGTACATGTTACTCGGTTTGCGTATTAATGGTAAGGCGGTCAATGGACCAACAAACCTTGATGGTTTAATTTGTGATGAACTTTTGGGTGCCGACTTGCTAGATGAGAACTCAAGAGGCCAAGCTATCTTACTTTCGCGCCTAAAATCATGGTACACCGGTTTTATATTAGATCAGGATTCTATAGAAGAAATGAAAATAATAAAAACCAGGTGTTATCCTATGCTTTTAATTGGTTAATTTTTATTTCCCGAAGGCACCAGTTCTTCTATGCACATTATGTATTTACCCTAATTGAGAAACCTAGATAAAACAAGAGAGTATAGTTGGGGTTCTGCTAGTCTCTCTTATTAGTATAGCTATTTGTGTAAGTGCGCCAAAAAAAACACAAACTTTTTCTGGATGTGCCGTTTTGCTCCAAGCATGAGGTTGGTCTAGATTTTCATCCCTAGCGCCCGTCAACCACAACAACTTCTCCTTCCCGTATGCATAAAAATAAGTTAATAACTTAATATTAGTTTATTTCACCTTGCCAATTATTATGTCTAACTAATTGAATTTGGACTTCTTGTTGTTTAGATGGTCAGCTAAGGGTATGAGTTACAATAGATGTCCTAGACATTGTATCATTCAATACCGCAATTTGTTGGATCATCTAACACTTGTAGATGTAAGGCCTCTAAACAAATCAATTTATTTTTTATATCAACTATTTTATGATCTAATATTTTTCTCTTGTTTAGTTCATTTGGCGTCCGTATCTAAACATGGAACACCTACATGAATTCAGAGAGGAAGATGCTGCCGTTTGGAGTGCATGTGTGCCGATCATCAGAATCACAACTATGGAGATGCACAACAGTTACCATGTCAAACTACAATTTGTAATGCATCAAAACATCCCAGATCTTCCTGTTGACCTCGGTAAATGGAATCTAAAAAGAGTTAATGATCAATGGGACTTTACCGACTAGAAGGATTTTGCAAAATCTGAGCGTCGTAATGGATGAATCGTAGCCCCCATGCCTTACGTGACCCGATGATGGCAACCCCGTCTATACCAAATAATAATTATATGGCTTGGTACAGATCGATTGCAACCGGGGTTGTCTCCAAAGAGAGGTATTTATACGACCCACGCCAAGCCACCTACCCAAGAGGAGCTTCAGCGTCTAACCCATTAACCATCCAAACATGCCAAACACCCAACCACAATACCAAGAGCGTTCCCCATACCTTCTCCAACAAAATGATTACAATCAAGAAACCCAATATGGCTATGCCCCATACACAACATCAGGATATAGCCAAAATGAGGGTACATCATGCCATAGCCATAACGCCCAAACATCTTTCCATAGCCAAAACGCTCAGACATCATACCCTAGCCTACACACTCAAATATCTCAACAACCTTATGGCTTTCAAACACCACTACCATTTAAACCTTTCACCAACTAATCCTTCACACCAATGTCCCCCTTCAATCGTCCAGGCTGCACACCAATGACCCCTTCATCACATCCGAACTACTCTGCCATGGGTCGCACGCTCAGTTTCAACACGCAAGACCTCATGGAAATGCAAGAAATTCTTAGGGAACCATATGGGAATGTTCCTGAGACTTCAACTCCTCAAACACCTGGCGTGAATCAACAACGAGGGGAACGAGTGCAACGAGGGGAACAAGTGCAACGAGTGAGGGTGCCTAGGGAATGTGGAACCGGTGGCCAGTATAACCAACCCGGTCGCCAAAATTAATTTATGTAATAGTAATTTTAATTAATTATAATGTTATTTATTTTTGGTAAAAAAATGTACGGAATTCACCCTATCTCCAGATGAGTTGGCGACTCTTCTATGTGTATAATACCCAGTCGCCAATTGAATTGGAGACTGCATGAGGCGTCTCTAATCCAAATAGAGACTCCACTAATGCCCTAACAAAGAGTCACTAATTGGTATGGCGCCTACTGTAACGCCCCAGTTTCGTCTTATTTAATTAATCGAGTCGATTTAATTATTTTTATTATTATATTATTTTATTCTTGACTTTTATTTGAGAATATATTATTTTTCATCGTGATTATGTTTTATCGCGTTTTGAGAGCGTTTGCGAGATATTTGAGTGTAGGGGTATTTTGGTCTTTTTGTTGGGATAGATATTTGTTTTATTAAAATAGAAAGTTAGAGGTGAGAAAGAGAGAAAAACAGAATTTTGAGAGAAAAAGAGAAGGAAAAGAGAAAGAAAAGAAGAAAAAGGGAGAAAACATGGAGAGAAAGAAATTGATTCAACCGACTTTTCAAACACGATTTAATCGGGTAAGGGTGTGAAATATTATTATCTTATCCATGTGTATGATTATGTATGTGAGTGTTTGAATTGTTTGGTTGTTTTAGAGATATTTGTGGTTAGGTTGAATTTGAACATAATCGATAGAAACCGATGTTTTCGCGGATGAAATTCGGAATAGATTGTGTAGATTAGTCGTATGATGTTAGACCGTGATTATAGAAACTTGTTTGGTTGAAATCGGTTGAGTTTTGTAACTTTCGACATTTTGGATATTAGAGGGTTTGAGTTTTCGGGTGAAAATCGAACGTCGTAGAATTATCGTTTTATGGTCCTAAAACGTTGATATATATTTGGTAAGGATTACTGTGTATTTGTTTCGTATCATAGAATTGAATCGGTCGGGTTTCTGGAGGGTTTTGTGTTGGGACAACAGCTATTTTTTCTGGTTTTTAACAGGTGCAATCGATTGCACCAGGATGCAAATCGATTGCACATATGTAAAGGGCGAAAAATTGCAAGTCTGGGACTGTGCAATCGATTGCATCAGGAGTGCAATCGATTGCACTCTGCTAGTTTTCCGAAAAATGTTTTCTTTAAAAGTCCGTAACTTTTTCGTCGTTTATCCGATTGAGCTGTTCTTTATATCAAACTGAAGCTAAAAATATGTTCTATTTGATGGTGATGAAAAATATTATCTTTAGCCGACTTTTAGCTGACTTTTACGGTGAACCGTAAATTGAATTGTTTGGATAATTGTGTATGTTGTTATACAATTGATGTGAATGTATGTGGATTATATGTGATGAATGCATGACTATATTGTGAAATATATGTGCATTGCATGAGTGTATGTGGTCATTTTGTATGAGAAACATCATGACATGCATTCATGTGTCGCGATTCGTGGAGTCGGTCTCTATGATTTGCATTGGTCATCCTTGTATTTGTGCATGGATGAATGAACATGAATATATGTGTTTATGTTGAATGATAAGCATTGTGATGAATATGCTTGGTTTTGAATATATATATATATATATATATATATATATATATATATATATATATATATATATATATATATGCCTTGCGATGTATATTGAATGAGATGTGATGAATTGTGATAAGAATTGTATCGTTGTAATGATGCATTGAAGAATGAATATAATATGTATGTTTATGTGGAACGGTAGAATGGCGAGAATGTGTTATGTGTATACTTTTGTGTTGAGATATATGATTATATGCATTGTTATTATGATAATATTTCTCACCCTTCTGCTGTTTTATGATTCTCTATGAGGCATTGCAGATTAGGTATCTGGCGGTCTTTTTGTGAAGCGTGTCTTCATTTTCCTTGTTGGTCGGTTGGCTCTGATATGTAGCACCGGGTAGCTAGGACGTTTTGATCTTTTTGTGATACATTTGCATATGTATCTTGCTGATGAATTTGTGTATAAAAACATGATGTTGCTTGTGATTCATACTGGATGATGTATATATATGTCGATGTATATATGTGGTTGTTATTCAATATTTTAGATGTTTCCGCTTTTATTCTAAATATTGAGATGTGGGTATAAGGACTGAGATCCTTTGTTGTTTGAAAGTTACCCCACTGTTGCATATCTTTGTGAGCAGGTGTTGTATGTGTTTTAATTTCAAGTATAATGTGACATACCTTTTTATGCCATGTTGTTTTAATTATACTCTGATCAAATTGTGTATACGTGCCTAATTGATTAATTGGGGGCATAGAAAGGGGTGTTACATTAAGTGGTATCAGAGCCAGTGTTGAGTCAGTTGTTGAGTCTGTTGGTGTGACAGTTGAATACTGTCGTTGTTGTTTGTCCCTTAGTACGTGATATGTGTGTGAAACACTGTCAGTGCTTTCTGGTTTTCTAATCCTTTGTTTTCGGGAGTTAGAATGAGATAAGTGGGGGAGAAGCTGGTACTTCTCAATGTTGCTTCAGGTGTGGAGCGCTGGCTCAGTGTGTTGTGAATTGCAAGATTGTAAGTGTTGTTTGGACAGTGTTGTTCCCGATTCCGTAAGAAATACGGAGGTAAGGTTTATGTCAACTAAGGATTTCTGCCTTAGGTAGTTTTGTGTATGGGATGCAAGAAAGGCTATTATAGTTTGGTAAAGACGGTTTATGCCCCATCATGATTGTCGACTGTCTATTGGCAAATTGAGGAACTGATCACCCTTAATCTCTTGTTGATAGCAGACGGAAATTATGTTGGATGGAATAGGCTGGTCTTTCCGGCTTTGATAGTGTGTGAAATGAATTGTTTGGAATTTAAGGAGATGATTACAGATTGTTTTGATGAGTCGATGAAGATGCTAATATCGGAAGCTGAAATGGATTAGAGGTTTTGGTATGTTAGTCTAGTTGGGAAGTCATTGAGAGAGAATGATTGGGTTTTATTTAAGGACTGCTTCACAGAGAGTAGAGATTGAACTTAATTGGACGAAGGTGAATAGTTGAGGTTTATATCTGCTAAGTAAGTAGGAAACTCTTAGTAGATGGGAATAAGATGTTTGTTTTGTCTGTGATGGTAGTGTTCTGGGAATTGGCAGGAAGTCGCAGTGATGGGCCGTCAGTTGGGCATAGTCTTCAGATGTGTTTTTGGATGGAACATTAAGGTGTTGTCTTAGAGAGCTCCAGTATGGTTGGTAACAAAAGGAAGGATGATGGAATGGAATAACAAGTATAATGGTATTGAGACTATGGACAGCAAACTTAGAGTTCTGGTGGGTTTGGAGTCTTTGGAGTTTTAAGGCATTAATGGAAATTGCGAGGAAACCCTTGTGGGTGGATGTAACATTGTGTTTGAGAATTATTTTTGGTTGGTTGTTGATACATGTTGGAATTGCGGAATTGGACGGTCAGGAGAAGAAATTGGGTATGGATTACTAACAGTTGAATAAGGTAATGATTGAGAATAAGTGTCCACTTTCATGAACAGATGACTAGAATGGTTTGGTTGAGTTTGAGTGAATTACAATTGTTTGGAATGTTTGATAAGAGTGGTGAATTATGTGAGTTGAGGCTTTGATCGATTTAATGTGACTGGTTAGGTTTGTTATCCTCGGAATAGGTTGTTATTTACTCGGTTAAGCTTGTATGTGAGTAACCAGTTACCCAGTGAAAAGTTTTGCAAAAGCTTTAAGGATTTATATCTTTTGGATTTTGGTTGGGAATTGCAACGTACAGTGATGGTATTTGGTGTTAGTAACGCGTCTCTAATGTTTATGGAGTAGAGGAATCGTATCTTCCATATTTAATTGGATAAGTTCGTAGTGGTTTCGATTGAGGATATTTGGATTTGTTATAAACTCAGAGGAAGAATGAGTAAAGTGTTTGAGATTTGAATTACAAGTGTTGAAAAGAGACGAAGTTTTATGCTAAGTTATTCGAGTGAGAATTTTGGTTGAAAAGGGTCAGTTCCTTGGAAATGTTATTTCAGATGAGAGTATGGTTAATGGATCCATTGGAAGTAGATGTAGTTCTACATGAGAGGCTCCGAAGTTAGTTAAGGAGATTAGAAACTTTTGGACTCAGTTGGTTGTTATTACAGGTTATGGAAGACTTTGTTAAGTTCGTACTTCTGGTATCTCAGTTGACTTGCAAAGGGTGAGTCGTTTGTTTGGATGTTCGTTGTGAGTAAGTTTTGGTGAGCTGGAGTAGAAGTTGTCTACGGTTTCAGCTTTGATTTTGTGTGATCCTAATAAACCGGTTGTGGGGTATTGTGATGTGTCTTTGATGAGTTTAGTCAACGTGGTAATGCAAGAGGGTAAAGTCGTGGCTTATGCTTTACGACAATTGAGGATTTATAAAAGGATCTGTATTATTATGGATTTGGAATTGGTTGCGGTGGTATTGTGTTGGAATATTTGGAGGTATTATCTTTATGGTTCTAGGTTCGAAGTGTTTGGTAATCGCAAGGATATTGAGTACTTGTTTGGTCTAAAGGAATAGAGTATAAGACAACAAGGATGGTTAGAGTTCGTGATGAGTTATGAATTTGGCTTGGATTATCCTTCGGGGAAAAGCTGTTGTTGTGCCTGAAAAGTTAAGTCGGAAGTTTCTATGCATGTCTGTTTTGATGCTCAGGGAGTTAAAATTATTTGAGCAATTCCGAGACTTGTGTATGGTGTATGAGATAACACAGGAGAGTGTGAGGTTGGTAATATTAAAGTGAACAGTGATTTTTGGCGAATATGAGAAAGAGTTAGACTTTGGACGTGAAATTGATAGTTTTGATGGTTGCGAGTAATCAGAGTGCGCAGCGGAAGCGTGAGGTGGCACATTTTGTATTTGCGTGTGGGACTTGTAAGAGTTCATAGGTTGAACATTGAGAACATGTAGGAATGATGAGACCATTGGACGTTTCAGAATGGAAGTGTTAGGTGAAAGGTTTAAATATTATTCATGGGCTACTATGTAGATGGATGTTTTGGTTATATGTTCGATTGGGAATCGTAGCATTGTTGTAATAAGGTTGTGTGACAAGGATGTTGGTATTCTGGTTTTGTAGAGGTTGTGGAATCGATGTTGTGTCGTGGAACTTGTGTTCTTGTTTGTGTTGTTGCCTCGTTTCCATCGTGATGGTTCGAGTGTGTGTGGCTAATTCCTATGATGGGGAATTAGGGGAGTGTTATCTACGGTGATGGTAACGATCTTGTTGTGTTTCGGTTCTAGAGTGAACCTGTGTGTTGGTATCGTGGTTTTCCTTGAGTTGTGAGTTGGTCGTCAAGTGCATTGTATGGGCTTTGCATCTTATCGTTGTTGTTGTCATCGTTGTCGTGCCGTTGTTGTATCTGCTGTTAGCACGGTGGTTTGTCAGTTGTGTTATTTGTGGTGTGCCTTTTGTTGGCATGTTGGTTTATTAGTCGGATGCGAGAGTCGTGTCCGGAGTTGTTCGTCTCAGTATATTTTCCAGGACGAAAATGTCTAAGTAGGGGAGAGTTGTAACGCCCCGGTTTCGTCTTATTTAATTAATTGAGTCGATTTAATTATTTTTATTATTATATTATTTTATTCTTTACTTTTATTTGAGAATATATTATTTTTCATCGTGATTATGTTTTATCGCGTTTTGAGAGCGTTTGCGAGATATTTGAGTGTAGGGGTATTTTGGTCTTTTTGTTGGGATAGATATTTGTTTTATTAAAATAGAAATTTAGAGGTGAGAAAGAGAGAAAAACATAATTTTGAGAGAAAAAGAGAAGAAGAAGGAAAAGAGAAAGAAAAGAAGAAAAAGGGAGAAAACATGGAGAGAAAGAAATTGATTCAACCGACTTTTCAAACACGATTTAATCGGGTAAGGGTGTGAAATATTATTATCTTATCCATGTGTATGATTATGTATGTGAGTGTTTGAATTGTTTGGTTGTTTTAGAGATATTTGTGGTTAGGTTGAATTTGAACATAATCGATAGAAACCGATGTTTTCGCGGATGAAATTCGGAATAGATTGTGTAGATTAGTCGTATGATGTTAGGCCGTGATTATAGAAACTTGTTTGGTTGAAATCGGTTGAGTTTTGTAACTTTCGACATTTTGGATATTAGAGGGTTTGAGTTTTCGGGTGAAAATCGAACGTCGTAGAATTATCGTTTTATGGTCCTAAAACGTTGATATATATTTGGTAAGGATTACTGTGTATTTGTTTCGTATCATAGAATTGAATCGGTCGGGTTTCCGGAGGGTTTTGTGTTGGGACAACAGGTATTTTTTCTGGTTTTTAACAGGTGCAATCGATTGCAGCAGGATGCAAATCGATTGCACATATGTAAAGGGCGAAAAATTGCAAGTCTGGGACTGTGCAATCGATTGCATCAGGAGTGCAATCGATTGCACTCTGCTAGTTTTCCGAAAAATGTTTTCTTTAAAAGTCTGTAACTTTTTCGTCGTTTATCCGATTGAGCTGTTCTTTATATCAAATTGAAGCTAAAAATATGTTCTATTTGATGGTGATGAAAAATATTATCTTTAGCCGACTTTTAGCCGACTTTTACGGTGAACCATAAATTGAATTGTTTGGATAATTGTGTATGTTGTTATACAATTGATGTGAATGTATGTGGATTATATGTGATGAATGCATGACTATATTGTGAAATATATGTGCATTGCATGAGTGTATGTGGTCATTTTGTATGAGAAACATCATGACATGCATTCATGTGTCGCGATTCGTGGAGAATCGGGTGTAATATCGCGTCCCTGTTGGGTGTGAGTGATTGATTACACAAATGATCATTTGAGGATCCTCTGAACATTGCGTAGTCAATGGGTGTAATCGTTGCGATGAGTTACACTTGATTCCGTGGGAATCTTCAGAATGATTGTGTGCCCTTGTGGGGTTTGAGCAATCAGATTGTGTCTGCGTGAACAATCCAGAAACATCGGATGCCATGATGGTATGAGCGATGGGGAAATATCGTAGGCCCGACAGGGAGGATATTTCCATTGAGTTCTTCAATTGAGCTCGGGTGATGAGTCGGTACCGCATTGCATTTGCATAGAGTCGTGAGTCGGTCTCTATGATTTGCATTGGTCATCCTTGTATTTGTGCATGGATGAATGAACATGAATATATGTGTTTATGTTGAATGATAAGCATTGTGATGAATATGCTTGGTTTTGTATATATATATATATATATATATATATATATGCCTTGCGATGTATATTGAATGAGATGTGATGAATTGTGATAAGAATTGTATCGTTGTAATGATGCATTGAAGAATGAATATAATATGTATGTTTATGTGGAACGGTAGAATGGCGAGAATGTGTTATGTGTATACTTTTGTGTTGAGATATATGATTATATGCATTGTTATTATGATAATATTTCTCACCCTTCTGCTGTTTTATGATTCTCTATGAGGCATTGCAGATTAGGTATCTGGCGGTCTTTTTGTGAAGCGTGTCTTCATTTTCCTTGTTGGTCGGTTGGCTCTGATATGTAGCACCGGGTAGCTAGGACGTTTTGATCTTTTTGTGATACATTTGCATATGTATCTTGCTGATGAATTTGTGTATAAAAACATGATGTTGCTTGTGATTCATACTGGATGATGTATATATATGTCGATGTATATATGTGGTTGTTATTCAATATTTTAGATGTTTCCGCTTTTATTCTAAATATTGAGATGTGGGTATAAGGACTGAGATCCTTTGTTGTTTGAAAGTTACCCCACTGTTGCATATCTTTGTGAGCAGGTGTTGTATGTGTTTTAATTTCAAGTATAATGTGACATACCTTTTTATGCCATGTTGTTTTAATTATACTCTGATCAAATTTTGTATACGTGCCTAATTGATTAATTGGGGGTATAGAAAGGGGTGTTACACCTACATGCAATCAGTACCCCAAACTGGGGTAGTTTGGGAAATATTTTGAAATGTGGGGTATTTTGGGATTTTTTTTAAAAGGTGGGTTATTTTAGTAAAAAAGTCCAGGTTTTGATTAAAATTTTTTTATTTCTTTTAAATATAATAAATAATTAATATATTTGATTTATATTGGATTAAAGATAAGTGCATCAGTTACTGTATTTCTTTTATAAATGTTTTAGTAATAAATAGTAGTCGGGTGTCTTTTATACTTATAATTAGTTTAGTATTTAGATTAGGCGCTTTTAAGTTATGTTCAGTATTAGATTTAGAACTGGTGTTGATTGATCATGTATGTTTCTAGAATTGATGACGTTGGTCTCCAGTAAGGTGGTGCAATGTAGACCTAAAATATTAACACTCTAACACTTAAGTCAGTTACAGAGTGCAAGATGAATATAGTGAAAAGTGGAGATTAAAAAAGTGTACATAGAACGTCACATGTGGTGACTATATTATCTCGATTGTGCTTATGTATGAATGGGCTTTCGCCTTGGGTCTTTGGTCGACACAAAACAGTTGCCCTCAAGGTTTATCCGACGTATACTATCTGATAAGTCTTTCAAATTCATGGTCGGTCCAAAGCATCGTGTCCGACCACAATGAGAAGTAGGAAGGACATGGAATTATTTACCCCATAAATTTGGTAAACAAGCGCTAGTCTCTTTGAAAAAGTTTATTTGAATGATCGACTAGTGAATCCTAGGACATAGTGATTAACTTTAACTTTTCTATAAAAGATATTGTATTGTGTTGTAATGGTAAAGACCTTGTAAATTAGCAGAAGGGTAGTAATTGAACCTGTAAAAAGTAAAGAAGTAAACGGAATTCGACAAGATCAAATTCCTTGCAAAAAGTGATAACGAAAAGTAAAATAACTCTCTAAGCAATAAAGATAAAGAACAAGAAATATGAGAAATTACATCAAATGTATAAATAATGGTTTGTAAGATCATACATTCTCTCAGTAACTGGTTTCTCTCTATCGCTTGGGTACTTTGAGTGTTTGACTAGTTGTATAATGAAATTGCCACCCTGAATCCTAATATTAGAACCCTTATTTATAGTAATACATGAATAATTGCATATAACGACTTTAATTCTACTAATTAACACATATCAATTTGCTTGCTTTCAACCTCATTGGCATGTTACCACGTGTCTTCGCTGCATGGATAAGATCTTCGTACAGTCACACGATCGAGTCGCAACGCTTCGCTCCAAACTTCCTTCGTCGAACCCCTTAAGAACTAACTTCTAAAATTTGTTCTAAGTCTAAATCTTTCAACTAATATAGACATTTCAAAGCCTTTAGACCAAAGAATCCTTATTGTTGAAATGCTCATGTTTGGCTCCATTTCTTTAAGTATTTTACTGGATCTTGTGTGTTGTATCCATGATGTTGAAATTCCACACCAATATGAATAGTTACAAAAGTAATAGGGAACATGTGAGTAAAATGCTCCCCGTTCATTGAGACATCTCACAAGTTTTTTTTAGACGTGCGCCTTTAGGTTTGCAGGTTATGGTATGGCATTTTTCTATAGGGAATTCGAGTTCACTTTAGTTTGTTTGCATTTCCTAGGTGAAATTTGACCATTAATTTTTAACTTATTGTTTTCAATTGATCTGGTTTGTTGCCCGCCTTCTTCTTTATATAAAATCCCCTTGACTTTCGGGAGATCTTTGGTCATATGATGACACTTTGTCATTACATGTTTTTCACAAGTATTTGGAGTGATTTCAATAAGACGTCAAGTTAAAGCGAAGCAAAAGTGCCAAGAAATAACCAATATTGACCAAGTGAAGAGATTTGGAGAAATTAGGCACAAAATGACAAAAATCACATGGGAAGAATCGTGGTCGCGATTCGCTCATCATGGTCGTGATGATGTCACATTATGGTCGAGATACGGTGTGGCGTAATCGCGATATGCCACTTTTTTGGGCTTTTTTTTACGCATTCTGATGCTCTGTTTTTGCTATAAATAGGATTTTTTGGTACAAAATTAAAGGTTTTGCATTTTTTACTCTAAAGTGAAGAAGCACAATATGAAGATTTCCATAAATGAGATTTGTGATTTCTGCGAAGAAGGTCATGCAAATGGGATGTGTGTTCCAAACGGGACAAGTGAAGAAGCGCAATAGGGAAGTTTCCAAAAAAAGCAATCCCTACTCTAACACCTACAATCCAAGTTTGAAATATCATCCCAACTTCAAATGGAGCAATAATCAAACCATTGAATGCTAATCAAGGTACTCGACAAGAACAACAAGTTCTATTCTAGAGAAAGAAATCATCACTCAAAGAAACCCTTGATAAATTCATGGCAATAACAGAAGTGGTTTTGATAAGGTCAAAAAACAATAGGAAACAATGAGTAAGAATGCATCAATTAAAAATTTAGAGATGTAGATTGGACAGTTCTATCGACAAGTAGGAACGATATCAAGCTCTAGTGGAGGATTTATGGATAACATTGGTGACAACCCAAAGAATGAAACTTGTAAGGTCATTGAGTTGGGAAAGGATGTAGCGATTTTTGAGCGTAGTCCTAACCTTGTGAGAAAAAAGCAATCATAAAAAAGATTGAGGAAGTAGATGAGACTTTAGATGTGAAAGAAGAGATAATGGTTGAAAAGGAAAAAAAGGTGAGTGAAAAAATGAGTGAATACTTTGTGCGGAATGATACACTTGATAAATTGTTAGATAGAAATTCACCTATGAAGATATCCAAGAAACAAATTCTCCATGACCCTAGTCCCAAACTACCCTACTGTGTAAATCCACCTTACCTAATCATCTGGAAAAAGAAGAAGTTGTTTCAAATCAATTTAGTAATACTATAAGAAAGTGACTAACGCAATTAAAAATAGATTAGATGATGGTATATTGTTAGCCCATGAGGAGGAGCATCAATATTGGCCAAGAGCAACACATAAGTGAGCGAGACATCACATATTCATCTAAAACCTTAATGTGATAAGTGTGTGGGTTCTCTCATTTATAAATGCTCAAGTCTCCACTTTTATCACTCACACTTGACTTTATTATTCTTACACTACTACGGGAAACCCATTTTATAACGTTGGGAAAGAAATATAATCACGCGGGCGCAAGCGTTGTTATGTAGAGTGTGGTTGTATATATGATACTTACAATCACGACCCAGTAACCGTTGTAGTAAACTGGAAAGCACGCACCCTATCACAACGGGTTTTCCAAAAGACCGGTGTGATAAACATAGCGCGCGAGATATTATAATGGTTATGATGTATAACCGTTGTTACATTTTCTACAGAATTAACAAATATTATCGTGCTTTTATAATTAATCCCATTTTTTAACCTCTATTATTGTTCACCGTATCACAGCAGAAAATACAACTCACATTTGTGATAAAGTTATCATAATAATATTAATTGTATCATATTCATAATATCACATAATTGTATCATATTCAATACACCATCAGTCAACATACAAACCTAATCAACTATAACCTATTAAGTCATTGTTGTTACAACAAATGCAATGAACACTACAAATAAAAAAAATCCAGGTAATCTTCAACTGTTTCTTCAGGATCTTCATCTTCAACTTTAATTCGCCCCCCTTGGCTTTGTAGGTGTTAACCATCCCATTCTCCTCATTCAATTTCTTTACCAGTGAAGAAATTATTTGTTTTGACCTAGGATCGATCGCCTCCTCCAACCAAGCAAAGTGAGAGCATTTTCTGTATCCTTCAATCTTATACATCCCACAGCCATGGAAACGGAGGCCTGGGTTCGAATCGGTCCATGTCGTCATCAATGGAGCGTCGTGACCACACTTGCATACGTACTTTAAACGACTTGAGGACCTGCTTACATGGCTACAACCGGAGTGCTGAGACATTTTAAAGGAAGGATTTGATGGAAACATGAAGAAACTGGGTGAGAAGAAGATGAACAGTGACTGGGGGAAAAGAAGACGAAAAACAATTCAAAAGGATTTGATGGAAATTATAACTTTTATCTAGTTTATGAAGTTGTGAAGAAAATGTAACTACTACGGAAAGCCCATTTAACAACGGTTGGGAAAGATGTATAATCACACGGGCGCAGGCGTTGTTATGTAGAGTGTCGTTGTAAAATGATACTTACTATGACCGCCCATTAACCGTTGTAATAACCTGGAAACAGCGCGCCCTATCACAACGGTTTTGTAAACGAACCGTTGTGATAAATATAATGGTCCTTGGTACGATTCCCAGCTGTGCCGTTTTGATATTTATTTTTTGCTGGACAACGCGTGGGATATTATAATAGTTATGATGTATAATCGTTGTTATATATTCTGCAGGATTAACAAATATCATCTTGTTTTTATATATAATCCCATTTTTAACCTATATTATTGTTCATCATATCACATCATAAAATACAACGAACATTTGTGATAAACTTTTCATTCAAGTACTTTTAATAAGAATTGTGTGCCATATCGAAGACAACAAAATGTTTCACAAGTGCAAGTTTCATATTTAATACATCTAAAACTCCAGAGTATTGAAGACAACAAAGACACTTTTATGTTTTAATTATCACATAGAACATTTTGGTTCAAAAGATTCTCCATTCTCTCTAGAGGAATTGGGTTTTTGAAGAACAATCAACACCTCCTATCTCTTGATCATAAAATTAGGGTTTTGTGTAAAATCGGTTTATTTCTGATTTTTTGGGCAATAATTGATTCCATGGTGTAGCGTGCGATTTTTTTCGGTGACGCGACCAACTTACCGCAGTGGTTGGAATTGGGTGCTACTTTCTGATTTCTTATTTATTCTATGAAGCTGGAAAGGAAAGGGAAGCTATCTAAAACTAACCTTGCACGCAAATGTTTTCTTTAACAAATGCTAAGAGATTGGGGGTCCGGGGTCAGGTGATACAAAAGGAAGTTGTTAATTACCCTGTGTATCTATGGTTATCCATAGATCGTTTAGCATGTTCTATTGTTATCTACTTACTGCTGTTTATCTATTATAAAATGGGAAAGTTTCTCCTTTGGGAGAGTTGAGAGAGTATTTTTCGTTGTTTTTGGGTTTTTCGATGTTTTTATAAGGTACTGGACCTAAAGTTTTTGTTATGTGTGCTTGCTAAGATTTTGCAATCTTATGCCTACGTATTCCCGTAAAGATAACAGAGAAATCAGAGCAATCGTAGTTCCTCCTATTTTATGAGGAAAAAGATGTTTGGTGTCTTGTTCAAAGCCCAAGATTGAAGCTAAAGGGTATTTGTGTCTTGTTCAAAACCCAAGATTGAAGCTAATGGTTTGATTGAGAGAAAATTTGTCATCTCTAAAGGGAGATATCTCACCTGTTCATCACAATTGTTGGGGTATTTGGTTATAAAGGGGAATTACTTTAACTAGGATACGAGAATCCAACAATGCCATAATTTACTTTATAAAGGATTTGTCTTGAAGGAGGAAACTTTAACTCAGTATTAAGCAACGCCATTTTTCCTTAGGAACCTTTCATGTTAAGAGAGGGTCATGGGCTTGGATGTAAATAATCCAGAGGCTTGCCGCTTACAGTTGTTAGATGAAAGAGGAAGTTTACCAGGATAAAAGAGGGATCACAGCTTGAATTTTTTAATCAACAAGTGTACCACTTACAGCAGTTATCTGGAATTCGGTTTGTTTAATTTGTCTGTTTTGATGTGGGATGTACAGAGAAATGTCTTCCTACAGAGAGAAATCTTGATTTCCTCTGAGGGGATTTTGGTTTTATGTGCCTTGATTAAAGACCAAGGTTGAAGCTAAAAGGTTGACTCTACTAGGGAGTTTTATATCAGTCTTGTACAAAGCCCAAGATTGAGGATGAAAAGATATTGACTCTGCTTAGGGAGATCATTATACAAAGCCTAAGAGGAGGCTAGAAGGAATTGACTCTTCCGGGGAATATTTTGTCTGTCTTGTACAAAGCCCAAGCTTGAGGCTAAAAGGGATTGACTCTACTGGTGAGAGGTTTTATCTGTCTTGTACAAAGCACAAGATTGAGGATAAAAGGATTGATTGACTTAGCTGGAGAATATTTTATCTGTCTTATACAAAGCCCAAGATTGAGGCTAAAACTGTTGAGGGAAAATCATTATACAAAGCCTAAGAGGAGGTTGGTTGAGAAATTACTTAAATAAAGCCTAAGAGGAGGCTAGCTTCTGCTGAGGATTATTGAGATCCAGAGACAGGTCAAAATTAGGGAATAAACTCTTGCTGAGGATTACAGAAGAGTTGAGATATCAGATGCCTTGAGGTTCTGATTCTGTTGGTGTTGTATTGATAGTAAGTTGACCTTAGCTGGGGAACTTAGGATGAAAAGTTTGAAGATTGAGTTTTAAAACCTATGGAGGTTTCAACTCTGCTGGAGATTGATTAAGTCATCAAGTTTTTTCCTGTGCTTTAAGGATACTTGAAGGTTTCTTTGAGATCCAAGAGGAGATGAGACTTTCGAAGTCTACTGGTATGAAGAGATTGATCTCTTAACTGGATAATGATATTTGTATGAAGCCTAAGAGGAGGCTGATGTTTTAAGGGATGAGAATCAACCCTAAACTAATCTGATGTTATGACTTACTGGAGGATTGAACTAGCAAAAGATGACTAAGTTATGTCATATACTTGTAGAAGGTCTTTAGGTCCTTGTACTAAGCCCAAGAGGAGGCTGAGAACTTCTAAGAAGCTTGAGGGTCCTTGTACAAAGCCCAAGAGGAGGTTGGGGATGCTTTTAGGAAGCCTGTGGGTCCAAGCCAAAGAAAAGTTCAAGAAAGATTTCACCCGGAATAATCCTTTCTTTGGTGAACAATTCTAGGGTTTGAAGAAATTCAAGAAAGGTTTCACCGGGAATAATCCTCTTTGGGGAAATGAATTTCTTGGACAGATATTTCTAAGTTGTGACAGTCTTGAGAAAAGTTTCACCGGGAATAATGCTTTTCTCTGTTCCATATTGTAGTGAGCGATTTTGGACGTGGTTCTTAAGCACTATCGCTCTTGGGGGGACTACAGGTCGATTCATTTTTTATCCTATTGAAGCTAATGAAGGAAGGGAAATAGATGTCTCCAACTAACCTTGCTTGCATACTGAGTTTAAACAGCGGTCTGTTAGGTTACAGATGCTATATGGTAATGGGGCCTCTTTCTTCTTACTTTGTTCAGAATGAAATACTGGGACTGTTCATGGGGAATTTTGTTAGGATACTGCGCCAGATTGGGTGAAGGTAGGGGATTTTGGGTTTTGGATTAGTGTGCTCGCTAAGATCTTTTTTTCAATCTTAGGCCTACGTATTCCAGTTTACCGAAACAGGGAAATCAGAGCGATCATAGTTCCTCCTATTCTATGGGAGGAAAAATATGTTTGGTGTCTTGTTCAAAGCCCAAGACGTGAAGCTAAAGGTGGTTTGTATCTTGTTCAAAGCCCAAGATGTGAAGCTGAAGGGTCTATTTGTATCTTGTTTGAAGCCTAAGATGTGAAGCTAAAAGGTTTATTTGTATCTTGTTTGAAGCCCAAGTTGTGAAGCTAAAAGGTTTTGACTTCAGAGAGAATTTGTCATCTCTAAAGGGGATCTATCTGTTACAACAGTTGGGTGACTGGTTATAAAGGAGAATTACTTTAACTGGGATATGTGAATCAAGCAATATCATAATTTCCTTTATAGGGGATTTTTAACCTGAAGGAGAAGACTTTAACTCAGTGTAGAGCAATGCTATCTTTCCTTAGGAATTTCTCATGCTAAAAGAGGGATAGTGGCGTGGATGTAAATGATCCAGAGGCTTGCCACTTATAGTGACGTTTGTATACTGTGAGCAAGGCACGGATTGATGCTAAAAGGTTGATTGACTCAACAGGGGTTTTCCTTATACAAAGCCTAAGAGGAGGCTATTGGCCCAACAAGAGTGTGTTTTTATGTGTCTCGTAAGAAGCCCGAGAGAGAGGCTAAAAGGGATTGACTTAACAAGAGAGTCTTTTATACTCAACAAGAGTGTGTTTTTGTATTTCGTACAAAGCCCGAGATGGAGGCTGAAAGGTGTGACTCAACAAGAGAGTCTTTTATGTTTTTGTATCTCGTACAAAGCCCGAGATGGAGGCTAAAAGGGGGTTGACTCAACAAGAGAGTCTTTTATACTCAACAAGAGAGTGTTTTATATCCCGTACGAAGCCCGAGATGGAGGCTAAAAATGGATTGACTCAACAAGAGAGTCTGAAAAGGTTAGCTCCGCTGGGGAGAATCATTTGTACAAAGCCCAAGGGGAGGCTAGTGTAGCTGTTTGAGTTGAGTGACAGGTCCAACATGCTGATTAAAAGAGAAAATCAGTTCTTATATGGGCAATGATGTACTTATGGCTTTGATCTGAGGATCTGGATTATTTCCTGTTCTCTAAGGAAACGGGGAATCCAAAGGAGCTTTAGACTGTCTGAGTCTGTGGGTTTTATCTTTTGTACTATGCTTAAGGAATAGCAGGAGTAAGATCTAGACTCTTTGAAAGACTGTTATATTAAGATGACTAATTTCTGTTCCTATACCTCTAGGAGGTCGTCAGGACAATTTGTACGAAGCCCAAGAGGATGCGAGAGTAACGTTTAAGAAGCCGAGGGACAATTTGTATGAAGCCCAAGAGGAGGCCATCTTCCCGGAGGAAGAATCATTATACGAAGCCTAAGAGGAGACTGTGAAAACTTCTAAGAAGCCGACGGGTCCTTGTACAATGCCCAAGAGGAGGCGGGGATGCTTCTACGAAGCCTGTGGGTCCCCAAACCCCGAGAAGTTCAAGACATGCCATTCACCGAGAATGGATCAAGCCAGGAAAGTCTGAGAATTTGGAAGAAACTCAAGAGATGCCATTCACGGAGAAAAGATCATCTCTGGGGAGTAGAGTCTCTTTGACAACTTCTAAAGGTGACAGTCTGAGAAAGGGTTCAAAAAGAATCTGCCTTTCACATCTCCATATTGTTTAACCCCAAGAGGAGGGAAGACTGTATCTGGTAATCCTATGGGGATCTAGTTTTGACTGTATTTAAGAGCGATCAACGGGGCTTTTCCTAGTGCTAGACTTAGTTGCCGGGGAAACTCTAAATATCTATACAATTATTACACAGTCGATCTTTGACAGGTATATAAAAGTTTGTGAAAGAAGACTTACAGTGAGCAGCCCCACAATACAGTTATATATATGAAAGCGGATAAAGAAAGCGGGTATACACTTACTCGGTTGTAGAGCTTCCATGCTGTGTGGTTAGTTGTTCAACAAATAAAGCTTTGATAACAATACTATATTCAAAATCAAAGGAGAAAGTACCTTGAAAAAGATTATTGGGGCTTACAGCTCAAGGAGAGGCCCAAGGTTTTATCAGTGATTGCACTGTTGTTTTGAATTTGTACAGAGGGATGGGTCTTACACTCTCTCAAGAGGCCCATAGAGGTTTAAAGAAAAGGAATGAGGCTTATAACACGAGGGTAGGCCCAAACGATTTGACTTTTGAACCGGCAATCGCGCCGGGGTTTTCTTTTAACGCAGAGGGACTTATACAATATCTGAGGCCCAAAATTGTTTTGGTTAAAAGGGGATTGGGTCTTACATTCTATTAGAGGCCCAAAAGTGTTTTTGAATGGGTCTTATAGCTCGAGGAGAGGCCCAAGTGATTTATTTTAAACGGGCGATGATCGCGCCGAACTTTTTGAAATACAACGGGACTTATACAACATTTGAGGCCCAAAATGGTTTGTATTTACAAAGGATTGTTGGGGCTTACAGCTCAAGGAGAGGCCCAAGTGATTGAAAATGATTTGTTTGAGTGAAAATAAAAGAAACCCTAAATTTGTGTTTCTTTAAAAGTAAATATTTAAAGAAAATCAAATAAAATGATAAAAATACCAAATAAGTTTGAATAAACCACTTGTGATTTTTGTTTAAGGTTTGAAAAATGAGGTTTTAATCACAAGATGAATTAAAACTCATTTGGTTTTGATTTTCAAAGTAAATATTCATTTTTAAAATGATTAAAAAATAATTAAAAAGGAATTTATTCACAAAAATACTAATTATATTAAATAAATAATATAAACTTAATTTTTTTGTGGAATAAAATATTTCAACATTTTTGTGATTTTTTGCAAAAAGAACCAATAAAAAATAATTAAAATTGAAGGAATTATTAATTTTTCAAATCATTTAAAATAAATATGAAAAATAACAAAAAATAAGAAAAAGTGGTAAAAAAGAGATCTGGGGCGAGGGGGATTCGAACCCCAGACCTCTCGCTTGCCAATACACACAAAACTAGCTGATCAACCACTGGGACGCAATGTGTAGAGAGCGATTTTGGACGCGGTTCTTAAGCGTTGGTCGCTCTCTGCGGTTTGAGCTTTGACTACAGGTCGATTCATTTTTTATCCTATTGAAGCTAATGAAGGAAGGGAAATAGATGTCTCCAATTAACCCTGCTTTGCATACTGAGTTTAAACAGCGGTCTGTTAAGTTACGAATGCTACAATGTGGGGGGCCTTTGTACTGGTTATTTGTATTTTCGCCAATACGGGTTTCTTTCTTTTTATCTAGGCAAAGGTTTTTCTGATGGGGAACAAGGATTATGATGTTAGGACTGGTGCTTTTGAATTACTGCTTTTAATTGATGGAGATATGGGATTTGGGTTTTTTGTTGATTGCGCTCGCTAAGATCTTTTCTTTCCATCTTATGCCTACGTATTCCCGTTTACCGAAACAGGGAAATCAGAGCGTTCGTAGTTCCTCCTATTCTATGGGAGGAAATGGGTGTTTTTGGTGTTTTGGTGTCTTGTTTAAAGCCCAAGACGTGAAGCGAAAGGTGGTTTGTATCTTGTTCAAAGCCCAAGATGTGAAGCTGAAAGGTCTATTTGTGTCTTGTTCAAAGCCCAAGACGTGAAGCTGAAAGACCTCGACTTTAGAGAGAATTTGTCATCTCTAAAGAGGGGGAAGGAGAATTACTTTAACTGGGATACGCGGATCCGAGCAATGCCATAATTTCCGAAGAAATGGTTTTAACCTGAAGGAGAAGACTTTAACTCAGTGTAGAGCAATGCCATCTTTCCTTAGGAATTTCTCATGCTAAAAGAGGGACAGTGGCATGGATATAGATGATCCAGAGGCTTGCCGCTTACAGCGATTAGATAAAAGGAAATGAGTTGTTGATGTTTGTGTACTGTGAACGAGGCACAGCTTTGATGCTAAAAGGTTGATTGGATCAACCAGTGGTTTTCTTATACAAAAGCCTAAGAGGAGGCTAATTTCCGCTAGGAAAATCATTATACAAAGCTTAAGAGGAGGCTATTTTGTGTCTCGTACAAAGCCCGAGAGAGAGGCTAAAAGTTTTTGACCCGACGATAGAGTCTTTGAGTCTCGTACAAAGCCCGAGATAGAGGCTATTGTTTGTTTGACTCTACGAGAGAGTCTTTGTGTCTCGTACGAAGCCCGAGATAGAGGCTAAAGGTTTGACTCAACAAGAGAGTCTTTGATACTCAACAAGAGAGTGTTTTTGTATCTCGTACGAAGCCCGAGATGGAGGCTAAAGGTTTGTTTCAATTGAGTGACAGATCCAATATACTGATTTTAAAAGAGAAAATCAGTTCTTATATGAGCAACACTGTACTCAGGGATTTGATTTGAGGATCAGGGATATTTCCTTCTCTTTGAGGAAACGGGAAATCCAAAGGGTATTGAGACTGTCCGAGTCTGCGGGTTTCCTTCCTATTTAACGAAGGGGTCACTTGAGAATGTCTTTGAGACTCAAGGAAGTTAGACTGTCCAAGTCTAGAGTTTTTTTCTTTTGTACTATGCTTTGAGAAACAGTAGTAGACTCTATGAAAGGACTGTTCTATGAGGATGACTAGGTTCTGTTCCTATACCTCTAGGAGGTCGTCGGTGTAGTTTGTACGAAGCCCAAGAGGAGGCTGGAAACTTTTAAGAAGCCTACGGGTCCTTGTACTAAGCCCAAGAGGAGGTTATCATTCCCTAAGGAAGAGATCATTATACGAAGCCTAAGAGGAGGCTGTGAATACTTCTAAGAAGCCGTAGTGTCCTTGAATAATGCCCAAGAGGAGGCCGATGCTTTTAAGAAGCCCGTGGGTCTATCATCTCCTTTCCATTAGGAGAGATAACTCTTTTAGAGATAAAAACCACTGGTAAACGTGCGAGGTTTACTATCCAGCGACTTTTAACTTTTAAAGAGGGTTCCTTAGTTAAGGTCCAAGATTATGACCGTAGCGGGTACCCAAAATCCTTAATGAATTGGAATGACTTGTAGTTGAAGTTTTTGTAGGTGATAATGAGGGCTACAAATCCATCTTTGGATGAGAAAAAATGGCCTTGTGGTTTAGGAGTTATGGTCCTCCAAAGTTGGTACCTTTGCCACTTTATTTTTAACTTAGAAAAATTTCTAAGTTTTATGGTTACCCCTTTTACAAGTTATCTCACTTTTCTTGATTTTTCTTGATGAATGATGATCCAAATCATACATTAACATCATTTTAGGGTTAAAAATCCATTTTGGTGAAAAATCTCAAAAAGTCAAAGTTTACTTTTGTGCACAGTTGACTTTTTATCAGATGAATTCCAAACTGTGCAATTCTTCAGGAAATCATGTCCTTGACCTAAATCAAACTTGATGGACATGTTCCATGGGTGTCATAGGGTATATTCAATCATGTATTAGGGTTTGGGAGCATGTCTCGGTCAAAAGTCAAAGTTATAGTTGACTTTTCTCTTAAAACCCTAATTGTGGTGCAGATGAAATTGAGACTTGTTGCTCAAGCTTCTTGGATCAATCCATTGTTCCAAATGGATCAATATGGTGTATTAGAGACCCTCAAATCATGTCTTGAGTTCTTGGCTCATGGTTTGTCCCAAAAGTCAACTTAGGGGTGAATTAGGTCAAGAAACCCTAATTCCTGATTTTTGATGAATGCATCCCCTGAGGCAAAATTGACTTGATGCATGGGTTCATGAGGTTCCATGAAGTATATTAGGTCATGTTTTGGATCATTGCCTTGTGCCCAGATGAAAATTTCCATCTGGAGGCCCTGGTCGACCAAAACCCTAATTTGGTGACACTGTCGATCTTGAGACTTGATCCACCTAGAAGGGAGCAGCCTTGTGCTTAATCCTTGAAGTGGGAGTCCTTTTTGATCCATTGTGGATATTTAAGAGATTAGACAAGTTGAAGATCATGTCATTTCTTGATTGATCCTTTGTCTAAGCACTCAGAGAGGGCTTGAAACCCTAATTTTGATTGTATTGGATGCTCACCCATCTTTGGGGAGACTGATGAAGCATGATGGTTCATCCATATTGTGATGATGATTTTCACAATGATGGGAAATCTAAGTGGTCAAAATTTGGGGTATTACACAATGCCAATTCATTAAACATATGGCAAGTGAAAAATATATAGAGAACTTGGTTGGAAAACCTGAAGAATGGCGCCATGGCCATCTTCTTCCTCGAGCTCGTGCATGAAGCACCCTATCTCACTCATCTCTCAACCATTTGACGTGATTCAAACACCAAACTCGTGCATTTTTTCACAAGGAACAAGATGGCAATACTTGATTTTATTCATTTTCAGTGTATAGCAAGTTATATCATCACAACCGTATAAACCCTAATTTTGCAAAAGCAGTCGTGCAGACATGGTTATGAGGGCTATGATCCAATTTTTTGAGGGAAAACACTCAACATATGATGGCAAGCAATTGGCAAAAATATAATGCGAGGAAATATGCATGGATCATGAAGATGGAGTTTTGAGGCTTACCTTGATGCAAGCTGAAATGGAACTCTGCACAAATGGTGTTCCAGATGCGATTTGATGATCCCTAGAGCTTCAATGGATGTTGTGGAGTGTGTTGCAAGCTTTGGAACATTCTGCAAACCTTTGGATCAAGTTGGAGAACTCCAACTGCATAATTGAGGCATAATGGCTTGGTTGAAGGGTGATTTTGAGCTAGGGGTGTTACAATTGGTGTTTAAGTATTTGGACACCTCAAATACATCATATGTGATGTGTCTGAGTAATTGGAATGGATTGCTTAGGGATGCAACTCAAAACCCGATGGTGGTTGCTCAAAAACAAAGAAAATTGGCACTTAAGAGAGAATGAGAGAAAGCAGTGCTATCAGGTGCTTTGGTGTGCCTTGAATGATCCATTGGAACCTCTATTTATAGGTGATCAACTCTTGTCTTGGAGGAATAGTGAATGGCTGCTGGATCAGATCACCTTCAAAGGGATTGGTTGGACATAAATGCCTTTTGCATTAGGTGTAACAGCTGCACCAAATAGATCAGTTATGCCTTGAATGAAATCAAATTCCTCAATCATTTTAATTGTTATTTAATCAGAGAACTTGACTGAGGAGAGTGAGAATCTTGACAATGCACTAGTCCACATTAATGCCCTTTGAGTTCAAGGCAAAATGTGCCAAAATACATGAACTTCAAGTTGGAAGATTCCTTGGCTTTGTGACTCAGCTTTGTAGGTTGGATCAGATGCATTGTGATTGGTTTGAGTACATGTGGCATAATGATCCTTGGTTTTGATTCAGAAATCGTGTGTGGCAAGCAAACATGCAAACTGATTTTTCCAAAACAGCTTGCAGCAGCATGACTTTGGGCATAGATTCCTCTTGGATCAAGTTGAATCAATTCATGTTGAGAGGTTCTTTGGATTCTTAGAAACATATGCTACAACATTGATGTTTACCTTTACACTTGATTCAGCTTGCAACTATCTGAAAAGATCTCACAAGTTTTGGTGTTTCCAACAAAATCTGCCTTGGCCAGAATTTTTCTAAGTGTTGGAAAATGATGTATTTTCATGTTTTAGTCATTTTGATCATTCCATAACTCAAAATCCATAATGAATTGGAATGAGGTGTAGTTGACACTTTTGTAGAGGGCCATGAGGGCTATAAATCCAGCTTTGGATGGGGAAAAATGGCCTTGTGGTTTAGGAGTTATGATCCTCCAAAGTTGGTACCCTTGCCACTTTGTTCCATAACTTAGAAAATTTTCTTAAGTTTTTATGGTTACCCCTTTTACAAGTTATCCCACTTTTATTGATTTTTCTTGATGAATGATGATTCAAATCATACATTAACATCATTTTAGGGTTAAAAAACCATTTTTGTGAAAAATCTCAAAAAGTCAAAGTTGATTTTTGTGCACAATTGACTTTTTGTCAGATGAATTCCAAACTGTGCAATCCTCTATGAAATCAAGTCCTTGACCTAAATCAAACTTGATGGATTGATTTCATAGGTGTTATAGGATGTATTGAATCATGTCCTAGGGTTAGGGAGCATATCCTTATCAATAGTCAATGCCACAGTTGACTTTTTCCGCGAAACCCTAATTGTGGTTCAGATGAAATTGAGACTTGTTGCTCAAGCTTCTTGGATTAATCCATTGGTGAAAATGGATCAATGTGGTTTATTAGAGATCCTCAAATCCTCTCTTGAGTTCTTGGCTCATGATGTGTCCCAAAAGTCAACTTAGGGGTGAATTAGGTCAAGAAACCCTAATTCCTGATTTTTGATGAATGCATCCCCTGAGGCCAAATTGACTTGATGATTGGGTCCATGAGGTTCCATGGAGCATTTTAGGTTATAATTTGAAGCATTGGCTCATGCCCAGAAGAAGATTTCCATCTGGAGGCCCTGGTCGACCAAAACCCTAATTTGGTGACACTGGCGATCTTGAGGACTGATCCACCTAGAAGGGAGCAGCCTTATGCTTAATCCTTGAAGTGGGACTCCTCTTGATCCATTGTGGATGTTTGAGAGTTTTAGACAAGTTGATGATCATGTCATTCCTTGATTGATCCTTTGTCTAAAGCTCAGAGAGGGCTTGAAACCCTAATTTTGATAGTAGTGGATGCTCACCCATCTTTGGGGGAGACTAATGAGGTATGATGGTTCATCGATATTGTGATGATGATTTGCACAATGATGGGAAATCTTAGTGGTCAAAATTTGGGGTATGACAGATGCCCCTATTTAATCTTCTTGGACCCGAAGGTGTGAATGACGAAGGCATTCGGGGTGCAAGAGGATTAAATATCGGAATACCCAAAATTTTGATGGTGATTAAGAATGGTAGTCATGCATCCTTCTTCTTTTGCTAAGCAATGATGCTTAGAAAAGGTAAACTTCCCCTCGATCCTGGTTTCCTACCAAGGATCTGGTCTTAGTTCTGATGTAAACTTCCCCTCGATCCTGGTTTCCTACCAAGAAACTGGTCTCAGTTTCTGATGTAAACTTCCCCTCGATCCTAGTTTCCTACCAAGGAACTGGTCACTGTTTCTGATGTAAACTTCCCCTCGATCCTGGTTTCCTACCAAGGAACTGGTCTCAGTTTCTGATGTAAACTTCCCCTCGATCCTGGTTTCCTACCAAGGAACTGGTCTTAGTTTCTTTTGTCAATAAACTTTTTGACAAGTGACGTTATGCGTAGTGATTTTCCTTAAACTTCTCGCCGAATTTTCCTGGGGAGATTCCATTTGGTAGAAAAATATTTTGATGTCAGAGTTGCTGGGAAACCCAGTCGTCTGAGTTGTAGAGGTGCACAAACTTCTCTGTTGGAGACGCCATTCGTCGACTCTACTGGGGAAAACGAGTCTCTTGAGAGACTGTTTCTGCTTGGGTATTACATCATACTTTTCTCGGGATCTTCCCGGAGAAATGCCATATGATGTGATCTAATTT
This sequence comes from Lathyrus tuberosus, assembly GCA_022829125.1. Taxonomy (NCBI): domain Eukaryota; kingdom Viridiplantae; phylum Streptophyta; class Magnoliopsida; order Fabales; family Fabaceae; genus Lathyrus; species Lathyrus tuberosus. The sequence continues at coordinate 3,810,870 of JALAZF010000540.1, forward strand.
TAAGGTGCTGATGACCTTTTCATCAGCGGATTTTTTTCGGAGAAAAAAAATTGCTGCATTGTCGAATCTCTGATTGAGAGGCTTTCTCTGGAGTTTTCCCTTAATTTGGGAAAGCGGGTATATCATCTTCACTGGCGAAGAGTGATGTTTGTCGAGGGTTCTCTAGTTCTTCAGAGGTTCAAGTTATCAATGTGACCAAGGGCCAATTCTAATCCAGAAATAAATTGGAGGAGAGAGATTGTTCAGACGCGACATTTCCTGACAAGGAAAGAACTGACAACTCGATTGAGAGGACTATTATTACTAGGGGATAAGACCAGCTAGAGTGATAGTGATGCAATATGAATGTAAATACAAATCAATAATGCATGATGTATGTATGTTTATGCTGACAAAACTGACGTGACATACAGACTAATGGATGAACACGATGGGATACTCCGCCACTGCGGGGGACGAAGAGGTATCGCTGGTCCAAAAGTAGCAATTCTGCCTTGCTTAGGAGGGATATCCCCCGTGGGGAGCTATGTTGGTCGGGCTTAGGAGGTAAGAACTTTGCCGAGGTGTGTCAGACGAAACCAGGTCTCGACACAGTTGATCCTTTGTTCAGGCGTACTGGTTTAGAAGGAATACTTTGATTCTACACTTTGAGGTTCGCTTACTTCTGGAGAAGCGATCGATGTTCTTTCGATGTTTAACAGTCAAAAGAAATTGCCATCTTTATTTTAAAAGCAGAAACGTTTTACAAGTAAATTCATTTTGTTTCGTTTTAAGAATCGTTGATCATATTAAAATGTCGTTCTATAAGGCTAAAACAAATAAGAATTGCAAACAAAAGCACAAGGGCTCAAATTTTATTGATAGGATGGAGACCAGCCAAGCGCGTGATTCCATAGAGTATCTACAAAGTTTAGAAAATGGTAATTTACGGGAAGAGGGATACATTGAGACATAACGACCGCTATCCTTCTACCAACTTTGAATTCGAGACATCGTGAGCTTCTGTCGAAGATGACCTTGACTGGAGTTTTTCTCTGATGGATGGCATTACTGCTGCTGAGGGATTTGCCCCAGTTGAACATAGTTACTTGCCCTTATCCCTAATTTTTTCCTGGATTGTACTTTGAGGTTTCCAATCCACCGGGATGATTTTTGATTAGGTCTCTAATTTTTTCCTGGACCGGCCTTTCGGGTTTTCAATCCACCGAGACTTTTTTTTTTTAGTTTAGGCAAAGTATTTCTTGACTACATCAACATTTGTGGGGTAGGGAAATTCCTCTCCATCCATGGTTGCAAGTCTCAAGGCGCCGCCTGAGAAAGCTTTCTTGACAACATAGGGGCCGTCATAATTCGGAGTCCATTTGCCCTGAGAATTAGTGAGAAAAGATTATTTCTTTTTTAGCACAAGGTCTCCTTTTCTGAAAACGCGAGGTCGAACCTTTTTGTCAAACGCCTTCTTCATTCTTTGCTGATACAACTGACCATGGCATAGAGCCATTATTCGCTTCTCTTCGATCAGGTTCAGTTCGTCGTGTCGATTCTGACACCATTCAGCTTCTGTTAGCTTAGCTTCCATCAATACCCGGATTGATGGGATCTCTACTTCGATGGGGAGCACTGCTTCCATGCCATAAACTAGAGAGAAAGGGGTTGCCCCTGTTGAAGTGCGGACATATGTACGATAACCATGAAGAGCAAAGGGTAGCATCTCGTGCCAACCTTTGTAGGTTACAACCATCTTCTGAACAATTTTCTTGATGTTCTTGTTAGCCGCTTCTACCGCTCCGTTCATCTTGGGTCGGTAGGGAGATGAGTTATGGTGTTCGATTTTGAACTCTGCGCACAACTCTTTCATCATCTTGCTATTCAAGTTAGATCCATTATCAGTAATGATCTGGCTTGGAACACCATAACAGCAGATGAGATTGTTTTTAATAAATCGGACCACCACTTGTCGGGTTACATTGGCGTATGACGCTGCTTCGACCCACTTGGTGAAGTAATCAATGGCTATTAGGATGAACCGATGTCCGTTTGAAGCCTTAGGTTCAATCATGCAAATCATGTCGATTCCCCATATGGAATAGGGCCACGGGGAAGAGAGAACTTTGAGATGTGTTGGCGGTACATGGATTTTGTCGGAGTATATCTGACACTTGTGACACTTCCTCATGTACTTGTAGCAGTCGGATTACATGGTCAACCAGTAGTACCCTGCTCTTAGAATTTTTCATGCCATTGTATATCCATTGGCATGCGTGCCAAAGGATCCTTCGTGAATTTCTTTTATCAGCATGTCTGGTTCTGGTCTGTCTACGCATCGGAGCAAGGCCATGTCAAAATTCCGCTTATAGAGTGTATCACCACTCAGGAAGAAGGTGCCAGCCAGTCTTCTGAGGGTTTTTCTATCCTTCCTTAGTGCCCCAGGTGGGTACTCTTGTTTCTGAAGGAAGCATTTGATATCGTAATACCATGGTTTGTCGTTTATGACTGCTTCAATCGCGAAGATGTAAGCGGGCCGTTCAAGGCGCATTATGTTGATCTTAGGTAGGTCGCTCCATTGACCTACACTAATCATGGAAGAGTGAGTGGCTAGTGCATCAGCCATGTGATTCTCATCACGAGGGATATGATGAAACTCAATTCTGTTGAAGAAGGGTAACAACCTTCTTGCATAATCTTTGTAAGGAATCAATCCTGATTGGTATGTGTTCCAATCTCCTTTGATTTGATTGACGACCAAAGCTGAGTCGCCATATACGTCCAAGTTTTTTATCCTTAAATCGATCGCTTCTTCGAGACCCATAATACAGGCTTCATATTCGGCCTCGTTGTTTGTACACTTGAACGTAAGTCTGGCGGTGAAAGGAATGTGGGTACCCTGAGGGGTTATGATGATTGCCCCAATCCAGTTTCCATAATGGTTGACAGCTCCGTCAAAGATTAGTCCCCATTGGGAACCTGGTTCTGGCCCTTCACTGGGTAGCGGTTCATCGCGGTCTTTCATTTTTAGATACATGACATCTTCATCTGGGAAGTCAAACCCGATTGATTCTTGATCGCCAATCGGTTGATGAACCAAATGATCGGCTAAAATACTCCCCTTAACGGCTTTTTAAGGGTGGTACTCTATGTCATATTCTGATAGCAACATCTGCCAACAGGTAATCCTTCCCGTGAGAGCAGGCTTTTCAAATACATACTTGATTGGATCCATTTCGGATACCAACCAAGTAGTGTGACGAATCATGTACTGGCGAAGACGTTTGGCTGCCCAAGCCAAAGCACAGCAAGTTTTCTCAAGCATAGTGTACCGAGTCTCGCAGTCGGTGAATTTCTTGCTTAGATAGTAAATGGCAGACTCTTTCCTTTTGGTTTCGTCTTGTTGGCCAAGTACACATCCCATTGAGTCCTCTAGGACTGTGAGGTAGATGATCAGTGGTCTTCCTTCCACTGCAGGTGATAGAATCGGTGGGTTCAACAGATATTCCTTAATGCTGTCGAAGGCAGTCTGGCAGTCTTATGTCCAAACCCAGTCCTGGTTCTTTTTCAGTAATTTGAAAATCGGCGCACAGATCACGGTCATGAGGAATATGAATCTGGAGATGTAGTTCAAACGTCCCAAGAATCCTCTGACTTGTTTTCCAGTTTTCAGAGAAGGCATTTCTTGAATGGCCTTGACCTTGTCAGGATCAACCTCAATTCCTTTCTGGCTGACGATGAACCCCAAGAGTTTCCCTGAACGGACACCGAAGGTGCATTTATTGGGATTCAAGCGGAGTTTGTACTTTCTTAAACGCTTGAATAGTTTTGACAGGTGGGTTACATGCTCCTCCTCTTTCTTAGATTTTGCAATCATATCATCGACATATACCTCTATCTCTTTGTGTATCATGTCATGAAACAGAGTAGTCATGGCCCTTTGATAGGTTGCCCCAATGTTCTTCAAACCGAACGACATTACCTTATAACAAAAGGTACCCCATGGGGTAATGAATGAAGTTTTCTCCATGTCTTTCGGCGCCATTTTAATCTGATTATAGCCCGAGAATCCATCCATGAAGGAGAAAACTTTGAACTTTGTTGTACTGTCTACAAGCATGTCAATGTGTGGTAAAGGAAAGTCGTCCTTTGGACTAGCCTTATTTAGATCTCTTTAGTCGACACACATTCTGACCTTTTCGTCCTTTTTTGGAACGGGTACGATGTTGGCTAACCATTGAGGATACTCTGACGTGGCGAGGAAACCCGCGTCGATCTGTTTCTGTACCTCCTCTTTGATTTTGATGGCCATGTCCGTGTGAGTCCGTCTCAACCTCTGTTCTACTGGCAGACATTCCGATCTCAACAGTAAGTGATGTTTCACGATGCTGGTATCCAACCCTGGCATGTCCTGATAGGACCAAGCGATTACATCGGGAAATTCTTTGAGAAGCTTTGTCAAACTCTCTTTGGCAGTTGGACTGAGCAATGCCCCGATCATAATTTCTTTTCTCTCTTTTTCTGAACCCACGTTGATTGTTTCCAACGGCTCCTTGTGAGGTTCGATGGACCTTTCCTCTTGTCTGAGTAGTCGGGAGATCTCTTCTGGAATTTCGTTGTCAACTTCTTCTTCAGCCCCAAATACCGGGAACTCAAAGTCGGGAGAAGGCATCGGATCGTATGTTTCAACGGGGTTTAAAACAAGCAATCTGCATGACGTGATGATTGTTTTTAGAAGAGATAGAGAAAATGCAAGAGTGTGTGCAGTGTATTTTCTGATAACTGCTTGTTTTTTTATTATTTGTTTTGTTTTTTAGGATTACCATTTTCTGAAAAAGCGAAAAGAGAAAACAGAAATTGATGCGGAAATTACAGAACGACGTTATTTTATTAATGAACAAGTCGATTCTTGAAACTACAGCCCTATAAAACAAAACTCTGTCGCTTTGGGCGAAGTGAAGAGGGAAATTTACAGAAAGCGAGCCCTATCAAAACATCTGTTTCACCTGGGCAGGGTGAAAGGTTAAAAGACGGTAATTACTTTGACTTATGAACAATCTTCGAAACATCGACACTAACCCATTGGCGGCGAACTCCTCGGTGAATTACAAAGTCTGGTACCTTCCTGGACTTTTCTTCAGAAATAACGCTGATTTCTAGTGGAGCAGGATCATTGGAATCTGTCTCCCAGGCAGAATTGTCGTAGGAGGATTCCTCAGTTGTATTTTGCAGAGTAGTTGTGCTCTAAGGAAAATCTCCCCATTCAGTTGGCTGGACGTCTTCGAGCCTGATACGAGAGCTCTCAGGAGCAGTGTACTTGACCATGTAGTCGTATTTTCCACTTGGTTATCCCAGGGTATCCCATACTTCTTTGGAACTGGAGGAGTCATCTCTCTCGATGACGTTGACCTCTAGAAAAGCATAGTTGATGAATTCTAGTCGGCAAGCTTTACGAATTCACCGTCGTGCTGGACATTTTCTGAATGACTTGAGTGTTGATCCCATGACATGGTGGGGACACAGGTATTCTTTCCAACGATGCTCAGCTGATTTTCATCGTTCGGCTGATTCTCTTGCCCCGACTCTCCTGGGTATGGCTGCCAGATTGGCAGACCATCCATCGGGCCATAATAGTCATGGTCAAAGTTGTATTTCATCGGAGTGTCTTTCTCTAATGAATTTGGCGGAGCACGACATCCTTCCGGATCACAATCTCTGTATATCATTCGACGTCTGACCTGGGTATAAATCTCGGACTCTGTGTAGGAAACCAAAAGGGAATCTGTGTTTCCTCCTGAGACATATAACCGTCCTTGTTGTGATAGGAATTCCATTCTTTCTCCGTATCAGAGGAATCATCTTTATTGATGGTATGCACTTCTTGAGTCACTGGTTGAAGGAACCCGCCATTGTGGAAGAAATCCTGAATGGGATGAAGACTTTCATTGTTAGCAGTTGTGTGGGTACAGGTTTCAGCATCTCTAGCCCTTTGATGATCAGAGATTACGACAACATCCTCGATTTGATCAGCGAGGTAATTCGGCGCCCAGTTGATTGGTCCGGAACCCATACATGGGCGAATCTCCCTACGATCCACCTGTCCATGAAGAGCTGCTCGCACAAGGTAGCATCCTTAGTTATTTTCCAAACAGACTCCACAACGTTCATAGTTGTGCGGCGGCACCTGGCCATGCCCGCTTTGAATACAATGTAACCTCACTAGGTCAGTTTCCACAGATCGGACATCCTGACTTTGATGCCGAGTAGGGTTCCCGTTAGTGATACTAACTTGTTGGGTGTCTTCATCCATATAGATTGGAAGCCACCAGTGGTTCAACAAGTGCTGAAGTGTTTCCTGGACAAGGGCACAACCTTGATCGTTTTCGTAACCCGCTTTACAGCCCTGATAATCATGTGCTACCAGGAACCCAAGCCGAACCTGTTTAGCATGTAACTACACCAGGTTGGTATTCATTAGACGAATATCGAAGATTTGAATCATGTTGATTTGATAGGGATTCCCATCATGGTAGTCCTGGATCCATCCAAGATCCATCTGATGCTGGAGGGTCTCTTGTACAAAAGAGCATCCCTGTTTGTTTACCGAGCAAGTCAGACAGGAACTGTAATCGTGCCGCGGCAGATTATGATATTGGCTTTGCCTTGAGTTCATTGCCACTAAGTTGGCATTCATTGCACGGATGTCGTGGTTTAGAATGATGTTGGAATTCGTATAAACCATGTTAACTCCATGAACTCGATGCTCTTGGATCCATCCAAGATCCAATTGTTCCTATAGAGATGATTGCACCACAGAACATCCCTGATTGTTCTTAGAGCAGATATCGCACTAGTGATAATTATGAGGTGGCACATGGCCATATCCACTCTGTCTACAATGCATCTTGACCAAGTTGTCCCTCAATAAGAGTACATCATGAATTTGATAGATGTTGTTAGACTCTCCCTCTATCAAATTGACTGCAGCTTTCTCGTGTTGAGGCAGCGGGTTCGTGAGAACATTCGGATTCATATCTTTGAAAGATAAAACTCCGCTTCTAACAAGCTTTTCCACATCGGATTTGAAACTGAGACAGTTCTCTATGTTATACCCTGGTCCTCCTTAATGGTAAGGACAAGTCTGACCCGTTTTAAACCAAAAAGGCAGATTTTTCGGTACTGTAAGAGGAGACTTAGTTTGAACGTGCCCCTGACTAGTAGTAACGAAAATAGTTCTGCGTATGATACGGGTATAGGATCAAATCCTGGTGGCTGCGTCGTACTGTTGTTGTTGTACGGAGGACGGGTCTGCTGAAGAGACTGTTGTGTCCTTTCTTGAAGTTGTTGTTGATTAGGTTGGCTATGCGCAACCTGAGGTTGTTACGTAGGAATAGGCGCAGGGTTAATAGCAGGAGTTACAGCTGCTACTGGTTGATAACGTCGCCTTTGCTTTCCGAGAGAGATATTCCCAATATCTTGCTCTTTTTTCTTAGGGAGACCACTATCGTATCGTTTTGTACTACTTGATGATCCAACGTCTTTAACCAAACGTCCTTCTCGAACGGCTTCCTTGGGACGCACTCCCATACCGACCATTTTGGTGAAGTCGCTGGGCGCACTGGCAACCATTCTATCGTAGCAGAATGAGCTCAAGGTCTTTAAGAAAATCTTTGTCATCTCTTTTCCTCAAGAGGTGGACAAATTTGAGCGGCAATTTCACGCCATCTCTGAGCGTATTCCTTAAAGGTTTCCTTGTCCTTTTGCGACATTGATCTGAGTTGATCTCTGTCTGGTGCCATGTCCAGATTGTATTTATATTGTTGGACGAAGGCAGTGCCAAGATCTCTGAACGTGTTGATCGTAGCGTGGTTTAAACCCATGTACCATTTTAATACGGCACCAGTTAAACTATCCTGAAAGTAGTGAATCAGTAGGTCCTGATTCTCTGTCTGAGCTGACATTCGCCGAGCGTACATCACCAGATGGCTCTAAGGGCAAGAGTTACCCTTGTACTTTTCAAAATTGGGTACTTGGAACTTGTGCGGAAGTTTCACATTGGGGACCAAGCAGAGGTCTGCGGCGTCCTTTTCGAATAAATCCTGACCGCGAATAGCTTGCAGTTCCTTTTGTATTTCCAGGAACTGTTCCTGGAACTCGTTCATTCTTTCGAACATGCTTTCATTTCCACCAGAAGGTATCTGTGGAGTCTGTCCTTCCGGGACAGTGTGTACCATAGGCGGTGGTACCATTACTACGGCAGTGAATCTTGGCGTTTCCCGAAGTTTGTAACCTTCAGGGGTCCCCAATATGCCTCTGGCATCCTCGCTTTCCCGAAGTTTGTAACCTTCAGGCCCAGCGGCTTCTGCTATGATTCCCTGATCTTCAGTGTTCGGCGGAATATATCCTTCCAGGATATAGTTAACAGGAATGCCCCAGGGACGATCTTTCAGCATTTGATACCTAGGATCGTACTTCTCCACTATGGGCGTTGAGGCGATCTCTGAGATCACAGTTCTTTGTAGCTGAGCTTCTGCCATGACTTGCATGTCGTTACGAAGCTTTCTCATATCCTCTCTCAGAGCGTCGATCTCTTCTTTCAACTCTCCGTTCTCTTCCTCGAGATCATCCATCTTTTTCTGACGATTGGCCCGAGTATTGTACGAATGAAACAGTTTGACTCTAGAACCGAGACACAAACGTGAGATTCGTAGGCAAGAAGAATACGTGACGTGAGAATGATGAATGCAATAATTAAATTAATTATTTTGTTTGTTCAAAGTCAACTTCGACAATTATATTGCAAATATCAAACAGTGGGGGAAACCCCATTTTATTGAATTCAAAGGATTGCGGAATGGAAATACAGTAAATTACAAGGTGCGGAAACAGAAACCTAAGCTAATGGGTCCTGAGTCCTCTCTGAGGAGAACTCGGGTGCTGATTCTGGTACTTTCCTTTTCTTGGACCGGGGCTCTTGGGTCGTTGTCGGGTTGTCCTTCCTTCGCCAAGTGAAAGGAGCGAGCAAATTCCTTTGGTCATCCTGATTCTCCACAGCATGTTGCTCTAAAATCTCAATCAGAGCATCCTTATCTTTTAACAGTTGCTGTATTTAGGTACACTCCACATTGAGAATGCGGTACTTGTTTTTCCAAGACATTCTCTCCTATTGCACTTTGTAGAGAGTAACCTGAAGTTTTTCTATCTCAGTCATGAAGTACATGACAGATTCCCTTGGCAGAAGAACTCCGTGATGAGGATACGACATCTTTAGCTTGAGAGCTCTAGTTTGTACCCAGTGGAGATAAGGCTCCACCGAGACACAATCCGGTTTTCCTAGAGACTCCCGTCCTTTCTTATGAACATGTTTCCAAGCGTGCACCATTTTCGTCTTTAGTGCCCTGTCATTTTCTCCTTCCTTGAAGTAAAGACCTTCCAGATGAGCATCACGCGGGACATGCCTCATCGGGTATCCGAATTGACGACGAACGAGAATTGGATTATAGTTGATTCCTCTCTTAGTTCCTATAAGGGGTACGTTGGGGAAGTTTCCACAACGATCAATGATTCTGATCCCGTCGTAGATTCGATTGTGCCAATCGATGTCCGAGTTGGTAAGAGACATGATTTTCTGCGACCAACGTAAAGCACTCTTATGATCCCAAAAAACGGCAGACTTAGGCAAATGGGAGATAAACCATTTATATAGCAGTGGTACACAACATGTGATCATTCCTCCGCTATACAAATTCCTTAAGTGTATAGAATGATACGCATCTGCGAGCAGAGTCGGTACAGGGTTTCCAATCAGACAAATCTTAATGGCGTTGATGTCTACAAAGTTATCGATGTTGGGAAACAAAAATAACCCGTAGGTGAGCAAAACAAAGATACTCTTAAAAGCAGCCACGTTCCCTATACTAGCAAAGTATAGGGATTTCTTTATCAAGAACTGGGCTGGCAAACCCTGGATTCCACCCTTAGTGGTTATGTAAGTCTTAACTTCAAACCCGTCCAAATAAATTGCTCTCGCAATGGTTTGATCCATTGGAATTTCTTCCAGTCCAGAAAAAGTAGCTTGATCAGTAATGTGTAAATCAATTAGGTGAGAATACTCCTCCAGCGTTGGTGCTAGTTGATAATCCGGGAATGTGAAACAATGATAGACCGGATCGTAAAACTGAACGAGTGCCTCCACGATTCTTTCAATTACATGGACCCTTAACAGAGGTGGCAGACCTCCGTACTTGGCTCTGAAAGCTTCAGGGTTAGTGATCATCCTTGCTAATCCTCTTAAATCCTCTAGTTTTGGGACCTTGAAGGTATACTTATGAGTTTTCCGTCTACCGAAATCCATGAGCGCAATCCTTTTCTCTCTGACATTTGCAATCATTGTCTTAGTTTAATTTGAAAAAGAGAGACTAGAAGAGAAGATTTTCTTTGTTTTAATGTTTTTTAAATGAATGCATGAATGCAGCACACAAAAACATAGGAAAAACATGGGGTCAAAGGGTCGATGTCATGAAGTCAAGGCTCTACCCATCCACAAGGTTTTATACTGGTGATTTTTTTTGTACCTGTCTCTCAAAATCATTGATTCTTGAGATAACATCAGCGAGCCGGGCACCGTGCTAGGTGATGTTATTTCGAAGAATCTCAGAACAGGGTAGTATCGCGTGACAACTATTTCCGATAGCTTCCGTACTACAAATGGTTTAAGTCTACTAAACCTCAGCTTCTCAGAAAACCCAATCGACCACACTACTTTCAACAACCGAAGTCGTATAGGCAATGAATCTGCAAAGGGAATCTCCACCGAGTTCGATGGTTGAACGGGGACTCTTACTTAGGAATCACCACTCGTAAAATTACCCGTATTACCATCTCCTACCTTAAGTGTATTCTCAATCTTTCCACATGCGGCATCACACGCATTCCCATTAGCAGAAAAATAAACACAGATATCAATTAGGAAAAGAAGTATATATATTTGTTGTAATATCCTAGACCTTTTAAGAGCTATGAAGCCTATGTTCCTGACAGAAAATGGCTCCCCGGCGGAGTCGCCATTCTGTGATACCATCCCAATTTAAAGGTTTTTAACCTAAGATCCTAGTGAGGTCCGATCCTAGCAATAATGCCATTCCCTGGTGAAACCGTTACGAAAATGACTTGTCCAAGGTTTTCACCTTAGATTGTAAGAAAGAAAGATGGGCCCCACGGCGGGCGCCACTTTTCTGTAGCGAGCGATTTTGGACGTGGTTCTTAAGCATTATCGCTCTTAGGGGGACTACAAGTCGATTCATTTTTTATCCTATTGAAGCTGATGAAGGAAGGGAAATAGATGTCTCCAACTAACCCTGCTTGCATACTGAGTTTAAACAGCGGTCTGTTAGGTTACGGATGTTATATGGTAATGGGGCCTCTTTCTTCTTACTTTGTTCAGAATGAAATACTGGGACTGTTCATGGGGAATTTTGTTAGGATACTGCGCCAGATTGGGTGAAGGTAGGGGATTTTGGGTTTTGGATTAGTGTGCTCGCTAAGATCTTTTTTTCAATCTTATGCCTACGTATTCCCGTTTACCGAAACAGGGAAATCAGAGTGATCGTAGTTCCTCCTATTCTATGGGAGGAAAAATATGTTTGGTGTCTTGTTCAAAGCCCAAGACGTGAAGCTAAAGGTGGTTTGTATCTTGTTCAAAGCCCAAGATGTGAAGGTGAAGGGTTTATTTGTATCTTGTTTGAAGCCCAAGATGTGAAGCTAAAAGGTTTATTTGTATCTTGTTTAAAGCCCAAGATGTGAAGCTAAAAGGTTTTGACTTCAGAGAGAATTTGTCATCTCTAAAGGGGATCTATCTGTCACAACTGTTGGGTGACTGGTTATAAAGGAGAACTACTTTAACTGGGATATGTGAATCCAACAATGCCATAATTTCATTTATAGGGGATTTTTAACCTGAAGGAGAAGACTTTAACTCAGTGTAGAGAAATGCTATCTTTCCTTAGGAATTTCTCATGCTAAAAGAGGGACAGTGTTGTGGATGTAAATGATCCAGAGGCTTGCCGCTTACAGCGATTAGATGAAGGAAAAGGAGTTGTTGGCGTTTGTATACTGTGAGTAAGGCACAGATTGATGCTAAAAGGTTGATTGACTAAACAGGGGTTTTCCTTATACAAAGCCTAAGAGGAGGCTATTGGCCCAACAAGAGTGTGTTTTTATGTGTCTCGTACGAAGCCCTAGAGAGAGGCTAAAAGGGATTGACTCAACAAGAGAGTCTTTTATACTCAACAAGAGAGTGTTTTTGTATTTCGTACAAAGCCCGAGATGGAGGCTGAAAGGTGTGACTCAACAAGAGAGTCTTTTATGTTTTTGTATCTCGTACAAAGCCCGAGATGGAGGCTAAAAGGGGATTGACTCAACAATAGAGTGTTTTATACTCAACAAGAGAGTGTTTTATATCCCGTACGAAGCCCGAGATGGAGGCTAAAAATGGATTGACTCAACAAGAGAGTCTGAAAAGGTTAGCGCCATTAGGGAGAATCATTTGTACAAAGCCCAAAGGGAGGCTAGTCTAACTGTTTCAGTTGAGTGACAGGTCCAGCATGCTAATTAAAAGAGAAAATCAGTTCTTATATGGGTAATGATGTACTTATGGCTTTGATCTGAGGATCGGGATTATTTCCTGTTCTCTAAGGAAATGGGGAATCCAAAGGAGCTTTAGACTGTCCGAGTCTGCGGGTTTTATCTTTTGTACTATGCTTAAGGAATAGCAGGAGTAAGATCTAGACTCTTTGAAAGACTGTTCTATTAAGATGACTAATTTCTGTTCCTATACCTCTAAGAGGTCGTCGGGAGAATTTATACGAAGCCCAAGAGGAGGCGAGAGTAACTTTTAAGAAGCCGAGGGACAATTTGTTCGAAGCCCAAGAGGATGCCATCTTCCCGGAGGAAGAATCATTATAAGAAGCCTAAGAGGTGGCTGTGAAAACTTCTAAGAAGCCGACGGGTCCTTATACAACGCCCAAGAGGAGGCGGGGATGCTTCTAGGAAGCCTGTGGGTCCCCAAACCCCAAGAAGTTCAAGACATGCCATTCACCAAGAATGGATTAAGCCAGGAAAGTCCGAGAATTTGGAAGAAACTCAAGAGATGCCATTCACGGAGAAAAGATCGTCTTTGGGGAGTAGAGTCTCTTTGACAACTTCTAAAGGTGCGAGTCTGAGAAAGGGTTCAAAAAGAATCTGCCTTTCACATCTCCATATTGTTTAACCCCAAGAGGAGGGAAGATTGTATCTGGTAATCCTATGGGCATCTAGTTTTGACTGTATTTAAGAGCGATCAACGGGGCTTTCCCTAGTGCTAGACTTAGTTGTCGGGGAAACTCTAAATATCTATACTATTATTACACAGTCGATTTTTGACAGGTATATAAAAGTTTGTGAAAGAAGACTTACAGTGAGCAGCCCCACAATACAGTTATATATATGAAAGCGGATAAAGAAAGCGGGTAAACACTTACTCGATTGTAGAGCTTCCATGCTGTGTGGTTAGTTGTTCAACAAAGAAAGCTTTGATAACAATATTATATTCAAAATCAAAGGAGAAAGCACCTTGAAAAAGATTATTGGGGCTTACAACTCAAGGAGAGGCCCAAGGTTTTATCATTGATTGCACTGTTGTTTTGAATTTTTACAGAGAGATGGGTCTTACACTCTCTCAAGAGGCCCATAAAGGTTTAAGGAAAAGGAATGGGGCTTATAACACGAGGGTAGGCCCAAACGATTTGACTTTTGAACTGGCGATCGCGCTGGGGTTTTCTTTTAACGCAGAGGGACTTATACAATATCTGAGGCCCAAAATTGTTTTGGTTAAAAGGGGATTAGGTCTTACACTCTATTAGAGGCCCAAAAGTGTTTTTGAATGGGTCTTATAGCTCGAGGAGAGGCCCAAGTGATTTATTTTAAACGGGCGATGATCGCGCCGAACTTTTTGAAATACAACGAGACTTATACAACATTTGAAGCCCAAAATGGTTTGTATTTACAAAGGATTGTTGGGGCTTACAGCTCAAGGAGAGACCCAAGTGATTGGAAATGATTTGTTTGAGTGAAAATCAAAGAAACCATAAATTTGTGTTCCTTTAAAAGTAAATATTTAAAGAAAATCAAATAAAATGATAAAAATACCAAATAAGTTTGAATAAACCACTTGTGATTTTTGTTTAAGGTTTGAAAAATGAGGTTTTAATCACAACATGAATTAAAACTCATTTGGTTTTGATTTTCAAAGTAAATATTCATTTTTGAAATGTTTAAAAAACAATTAAAAAGGAATTTATTCACAAAAATACTAATTATATTAAATAACTAATATAAACTTAATTTTCTTGTGGAATAAAATATTTCAACATTTTTGTGATTTTTTGCAAAAAGAACCAATCAAAAATAATTAAAATTGAAGGAGTTATTAATTTTTTAAATCATTTAAAATAAATATGAAAAATAACAAAAAATAAGAAAAAGTGGTAAAAAAGAGATCTGGGACGAGGGGGATTCGAACCCCAGACATCTCGCTTGCCATTACACACAAAACCAGCTGATCAACCACTAGGGCGCAATGACAATTCATTAAACATATGGCAAGTGAAAAATATATAGAGAACTTGGTTGGAAAACCTGAAGAATGACGCCATGGCCATCTTCTTCCTTGAGCTCGTGCATGAAGCACACTATCTCACTCATCTCTCAACCATTTGACATGATTCAAACACCAAACTAGTGCGTTTTTTCACAAGGAACAAGATGGCAATACTTGATTTTATTCATTTTCAGTGTATAGCAAGTTATATCATCACAACCGTATGAACCCTAATTTTGCAAAAGTAGTCGTGCAGACATGGTTATGAGGGCTATGATCCTATTTTTTGAGGGAAAACACTCAACATATGATGGCAAGCAATTGGCAAAAATATCATGCGGGGAAATATGCATGGATCATGAAGATGGAGTTTTGAGGCTTACCTTGATGCAAGCTGAAATGGAACTCTGCAAAAATGGTGTTCCAGATGCGATTTGATGATCCCTACAGCTTCAATGGATGTTGTGGAGTGTGTTGCAAGCTTTAGAATATTCTGCAAACCTTTGGATCAAGTTGGAGAACTCCAACTGCATAATTGAGGCATAATGGCTTGGTTGAAGGGTGATTTTGAGCTAGGGGTGTTACAGTTGGTGTTTAGGTGTTTGGACACCTCAAATATATAATATGTGATATGTCTGAGCAATTGGAATGGATTTCTTAGGGCTGCAACTCAAAACCCGATGGTGGATGCTCAAAAACAAAGAAAATTGGCACTTAAGAGAGAATGAGAGAAAGCAGTGCTATCAGGTGCTTTGGTGTGCCTTGAATTATCCATTGGAACCTCTATTTATAGGTGATCAACTCTTGTCTTGGAGGAATAGTGAATGACTGCTGGAACAGATCACCTTCAAAGGGATTGGTTGGACATAAATGCCTCTTGCATTAGGTGTAACAACTGCTCCAAGTAGATCAGCTATGCCTTGACTGAAATCACATTCCTCAGTCATTTTAATTGTTGTTTAATCGGAGAACTTGATTGAGGAGAGTGAGAATCTTGACAATGCACTATTCCACATTAATGCCCTTTGAATTCAAGGCAAAATGTGCCAAAATGCATGAACTTTAAGTTGGAAGATTCCTTGGCTTTGTGACTCAGCTTTGTGGGTTGCATCAGATGCATTGTGATTGGTTTGAGTACATGTCGCATAATGATCCTTGGTTTTGATTCATAAATCGTGTGTGGCAAGCAAACATGCAAACTGATTTTTCCAAAACAGCTTGCAGCAGCATGACTTTGGGCATGGATTCCTCTTGGCTCGAGTTGAATCAATTCATGCTGAGAGGTTCTTTGGATTCTTAGAAACATATGCAACAACATTGATGTTTACCTTTAGACTTGATTCAGCTTGCAACTATGTGAAAAGATCTCACAAGTTTTGGTGTTTCCAACAAAATCTGCATTGGCCAGAATTTTTCTAAGTGTTGGAAAATGATGTATTTTCATGTTTTAGTCATTTTGATCATTCCATAACTCAAAATCCATAATGAATTGGAATGAGGTGTAGTTGACACTTTTGCAGAGGGCTATGAGGGCTACAAATCCAGCTTTGGATAGGGAAAAATGGCCTTGTGGTTTAGGAGTTATGATCCTCCAAAGCTGGTACCCTTGCCACTTTGTTCCATAACTTAGAAAATTTTCTTAAGTTTTTATGGTTACCCCTTTTACAAGTTATCCCACTTTTCTTGATTTTTCTTGATGAATGTTGATTCAAATCATACATTAACATAATTTTAGGGTTAAAAAACCATTTTTGTGAAAAATCTCAAAAAGTCAAAGTTGACTTTTGTGCACAGTTGACTTTTTGTCAGATGAATTCCAAATTGTGCAATCCTCTATGAAATCAAGTCCTTGACCTACATAAAACTTGATGGATTGATTTCATAGGTGTTATAGGGTGTATTGAATCATGTCCTAGGGTTAGGGAACATATCCTGGTCAAAAGTCAAAGCCACAGTTGACTTTTTCCGCGAAACCCTAACTGTGGTTCAGATGAAATTGAGACTTGTTGCTCAAGCTTCTTGGATTAATCCATTGGTGCAAATGGATCAATGTGGTTTATTAGAGACCCTCAAATCCTCTCTTGAGGTCTTGGCTCATGATTTGTCCCAAAAGTCAACTTAGGGGTGAATTAGGTCAAGAAACCCTAATTCCTAATTTTTTATTAATGCATCCCCTGAGGCCAAATTGACTTGATGTTTGGGTCCATGAGGTTCCATGTAGCATTTTAGGTTATACTTTGAAGCATTGGCTCATTCCCAGGGGAAGATTTCCATCTGGAGGCCCTGGTCGACCAAAACCCTAATTTGGTGACACTGGCGATCTTGAGGTCTGATCCACCTAGAAGGGAGCAGCCTTGTGCTTAATCCTTGAAGTGGGAGTCCTCTTGATCCATTGTGGATGTTTGAGAGGTTTAGACAAGTTGAAGATCATGTCATTCCTTGATTGATCCTTTGTCTAAAGCTCAGAGAGGGCTTGAAACCCTAATTTTGATAGTAGTGGATGCTCACCCATCTTTGGGGGAGACTGATGAGGTATGTTGGTTCATCCATATTGTGATGATGATTTTCACAATGATGGGAAATCTTAGTGGTTAAAATTTGGGGTATGACACATATTGTATAAGACCAAGAGGAGGCAAGACTGTATCTGGAATTTCCTATGGGGAACTAGTTTTGACTGTGTTGAAAGAGTAACCACTGGTTTGATCAAAACTTAGACCTAATTGCTAGGGAAAACTCTAAGCAAGTATATATATATATATATATATATATATGTAAAAAAAAATAGTAGAACTTACAGGTGAGCAAGCTTCCAGCATTGTAAACATAGTTGTATAACCCCCAAGGGTTGGCCTAGTGATGGAGGCTTGGGTCTTGAGAGGGTGCTCCTCTCAAGGTCTCAGGTTCGAATCCTATTAGGTGTAATCAACCCTTGTGTGGGCTAGTCTATATGGAGCTTTGCTCCGGCTTTAAACGGGGCCCTCGCTAGTGAACGATGGGATTGGCCCCTCTTGGATTAGTCGGTCGCAAGGCCGGATACCAAGATTTCCATAAAAAATAAAAAATAAAAATAAAAATAAACATAGTTGTATGGTTAGTTATTCAAGAAATTGAAGAAAGTTTTGATACAACCATAAAATTGAATTTGAATAAAAGAATAAAGTTGTTTAAAAAGGAAGTTTGGGGCTTATACTTAAGAAGAGGCCCAGATGAAAAACTGTAATTATACCGTTATTCTGAAAATTGTATCAGGACTTATACAATGTCTGAGGCCCAAAAATTTATATATTTACAAGGGGGATGGGTCTTACACTCTAATAGGGGCCCAAGAGATTATTTTATTCAAGAGATGGAGCTTACAACTCAAGGAGAGGCCCAAGAATGTTTTTTAAAAAGAAGGAAGATAGGACTTATAACCAAAGGGAGACCCAGATTGTTTTTGTTTAAAAGGCGACGATCGCGCCGCGGTTTCGGAAAACACAGTGGGACTTATTCAGTGACTGGTGCCCAAAATTTATTTATGTGACAAGGGATAGGTCTTACACTCTATTAGAGGTCCAAAAGTGTTTTGAAAAAGATTTGTAAGGGTGAAAAATAATCAAGCCCTAATTTGATTTTAAAAATGTATTTTAATTGAATAAAATTCAATTAAAATGATCAAAGTTACCAAACATGTGTGAAAAACAAGTTGTGATCTTGGATAAGTATTTGAAAAATCATGTTTTATCCATAGAATGTTTTAAAAATCATTTTCATTTGACAAATCAAGAAAAAAGAATTTATTTAAAATGTTTAAAAACAAATAAAAGGAATTATTTTCAAAAAATTCAAAATAAAATAAGTAAATAATATCTTTATGGTTTTTTTTGTGGAATAAAATACTTTAACATTTTTGTGAATTTTGAAAAAAAGAACCATCCAAAAATGATAAAAAATGAGAGAGAAATTAATTTTTTGAAGTTATTAAGAATTTGTGAAAAAAAAAATGAAAGAAAATAGTGGCAAAAAGATGGGATGGTGCTCCCAAGGTTTAAACCCACGCCCTTGAGGTGGTGAGATTAAAAGTTTACCAACTGAACCACTTGTGTGTGGTTGATAGAAAATGGCATGTGATAATAATATATAAGAAATCCCTTTGAAAATGGTTTTAAAAACTAAAACCAAAAGGTCTGGGGCAAGGGGGATTCGAACCCCAGACCCTTCGCTCGCTACACACACAAAACCAGTTGATCAACCACTGGGGCGCAATGCCAATTCAAATATATAATGGCAATGAAATAATATATACCATGTTTGGTTCAAAAAACCTGAAAATGGCGCCATGGCCATCTTCTTCCTTGGGCCAACATCAGACTTGCGTGAGGCAAGCTATCTCTCTCGTTTCTTAACTATTTTACAAGATGTAAAAATGAAACATATTCATTTTTTAACAAGGAACATGCTGGTTATTTTCAATATCATTTAAATTAAGTGTAATAGAAAATATCATGGTGTAATCAGATGAACCCTAGAAAATCCAAGAACTAAATGAAATCTCATACACACGAGATAAATAGCAATTGATTGAGGGTTAATGATCTATAAGCAATCAGAATCATGATGGTAACTTAAAACAACATTTATGATGCATGATTCATTGAGTTTGAAAGTTCAAGGCTTACCTCTGCAAGAAGGAATCGATTTCTGTTGTAGAGATGTTACAGAAGTGAAACAATGATCTAGATAGCTTCCTTAGGCCTCAAGGATTGTGTTTCAACCTTCAGGATGTTTTGAAACTCTTTGGATAAGCTGGCTCGACCTTAACTGCAGTTGGTCCAAGTGAGAAATGGAGATGGTGATCCTGATGTTTCAGAAGTGTAAAGAGTGTTTGATCAGCACATATATGATGTATGGAATATGTTAGAACAATTGGTTGTGATAGAATGACTCTCTAATGAAAAATTTGATAGTGACTTGCAAATGAATACATTTCTGGGGTGAGAGAGAGAGATTTTGAGGAAAGCAAGTGTTGTCAAGCTTTGGTGTACTCAAACTGATCACAATTGATATCTAATTATAGTGCAACAAATTTTTTTTGGCATCAATAGTGAATGGAGGCTTGGACAATCCCTTGGCTAATGTTGATAGAAAGGAATCATTGGTCTCTCTAGCCTTTAACTTAGCTCAGTGCAGCTGGTTTGAGTCCTTTGGTTTAGAGATAAGTCTTGACTTAATTTAGTCGGCAATGTCTTGATGCTTGCAACCTTGTTAGTCCATTGAATGCATTGGAACAAAATTGGAGTCTTTGAGATTTTTAGCCTTTTTAGGGGACACATAGCTACATGTAGATCCTTGGACTTGGGAAGCTTGTGGATCAGATATTTTTCCTTTGATGTTATCCTATGAGGTGTCTAAATAGATGACAAGGCTAGTAATTGTCTAACTTAGCTAACTCGAGCAAAATACACAAATCTCTCTTGTACAAGACAGTTGAAAGTGTCATTTTGGGAGGATCATATCTCATTGCTCAAACTGAGTTATGGAAAGCTCATGTACTTTTAAGAAAGCCCTCATATGGTACAATTGAAACTATCTGGATCCAATTGAAAGGCCCCCAAGAACATTGATGTTCAATGCTGAAACTTATACTGTTTTGTACTAAGTGTTAAATCTTTGATTTTTCACCACTTTGACCCATCCATAACCAAAAATCCATGAAGAATTAGAGTTTCATGTAGTTGAAGATTTTGTAGAATGTAGGAAGACCTACAAATCAGGCTTTGGATCACTCAAAATGGATGCTTGGATCAAAAGTTATGGTCCTTGGAAGTTGACACCAAAACCATCCAAATTTAGTAACTTAGAAAATTTTTCAAATTTTCAAGGTTACCCCTTTTACAAGTTATAATGATTTCTTGATCAATTCTTGTTCAAATGATATTATAGATCATATTTTATGAGAATATGAGTCACAAGGATCATTTTTTCCAAAAAAGTCATGTTTTGACTTTTGGCTCCGGAGCGGTTCGGTGCGGAGAAACCCTAATTCCCGACTTTTGAGGAATGCATTCTCTGAGGGTGTTTTAACTTTGCAAATGGACCCTTAGGGTTATATTGAGCATATTGAGTCACATTTTGAAGACTTAGCTCATTCCCCTATGAAAATTTCACTCTGGAGGTCTTAGTCGTCCAAAACCCTAATTTGGTGACACTAGGGCTTTCGAGGCTCAATCAACTTGGAATGTTGCAACTTTGTGCCTGATTCTTGATGTGGGAGACCTCTTTATCCTTCATGGATGTTTGAGAGGTTAGACAAGTTGAATATTATGTCATTTCTTGATTGATCTTTTGTCTAAATGCTCTGAGAGGGCTTGAAACCCTAATTCTTGATTGTAGTGAAGGCTCAACAATCCTTGAGGAGATTGATGAGGTATGATGGTACATCCATATTGTGGTGATGATTTTCACAATGATGGGAAATCTTGTGGTCAAAATTAGGGGTATGACGCATGGCTTTCTATGTGTTCTCAAGTATCTAGAGGTGGATTATGGACCATCAATTTCATTCACAAGGGTTTCAATTGGCCAGATGACTGAGAATCAGGAAAATTAGGGATAAAGTTAACTGATCAATGAAAAAGTCAACTCTTGACTTTTTGAGGTCAAACTTATGTTCATCATGTCAAATATTATTCAATGGGTGAGATTTGATCAAGAAATACCAAAGGAATCATCAAAATCAAGCTTGTGTGAAAAGTTACCTATTTTGGAAAACTAGGGTTTTAGAAACTTTCCATTTTGGTAAAGTTCTCCATGGTTTGCATCCAACTTCATGGCCAATTTTCATCATGATGCAAGCTCCATTCCAAATTCCATCAAACATGAAAGTTATAGAGTGATCTTTCACCTTTCCAAGTATATAAAGAATGTTCCATTTGGATGTCTAGATCAAAAGTTATGATGCTTCAAAGTTAGGGCATTCAAGTTATGAAAAATGAAGATAACTTAGAAAATTTTTGGCATGTTAGGCAGCTTGTGTCACACCACTTTCTTGCCAAATTTTCATGATGTTTAAGGCTTCAATTCAAATTCCATCCCACATCAAAGTTGTTGTATCAAGTGCCCTCTTCAATTTGGTACCAAGAACATGGAAATTGGACCAAAATCCATGGAGATATAATCATCCAAAGATCAAGGTTTGTAATTTGTCAAAAGTGCAAAACGACCTAGTCTTTCTTGGCAAGGCATGGCAGCTCAGGTCATGTGATCTTCAAAGCTGATTTTCAACATGTTCAAGACCTCAAATCCAATTCTTTTTCACATCAAACTTGTAGTATCAAGTTTCCTCTTTAATTTGATACCAAGATCATCCATTTTGGTTCCATATTCATCAAGGTATAACCATCCAAAGTCACCCTCATGGCACATGTTCTACATGCCATAAATCATGTCATGACTTGCCACTCAAATTTCAAAACCAAGCCAATGTCATTGTTGCTGCTCAAGCCATGCGCATATTGTCCATATATTACTACAAATGGCCATACCAAATCTTACATCCTGTATACATACACTAACCTTACTTAAAATAGCCATGAAAGGAAACCAAGACTTAGTGAACAAGCATTCCCATTCTGACTTGTACCAATGCATCACCACCATCCATCACACATTCTCAAGCCCGTGCCACTCACTATCATAACCTCATGTTCAATTTTCTTAACCACCACTTTAACTAAACTTTTACCATGACTCACATCACTAACCATCATCCTAACCACCATATAAAAGCTTCTACCCACCCTTAACTGAATTAGTTACTTCATTTCCACAAAATCAGATCACAAAAACTCCATTGAAGCTCTCAACTTCAGAGCTTTGAAACCTTATCATTTTGGAAGTTTTCTCCATTTTCTTCCCACATTCTTAAGCTGGAAGCATCACAACCTCACTTGTGAATTCATCATTCATCATCATCAAGAAAGTGTATTTTTAGCTAGATTCCAGGATCTCAATGCATTTATTTTGCTTCCCAAGGTTGATCACAAGATTTGCAGGAAGTTATTAGGGTTTCTAGCACGTGTGGGAAGCTACTCTGGCCAGGTAAAGATCTTGAAAAACTCTTGAATCATTATAGACTGTATGAGTTGACTTATGGCCTCATGTAGTTGCATCTGAAGTCCTCCTACCTGAAGCAATGTTTTTTGTTAGACTTAGGGCCAAGATGTGAGTTTCAAGATTTTAGGGCTTAACTTATTTTGGTTCATTGGCCATGATTGAGTAATTGTATGAGATTTTTGAGCTTGGATTTGAAACCATCATGGAAAACCGAGTGGAATAGTGGCGGCGATGCGCCGGAGAAGACGACCGGAGACTAGCTCTGTCGTCTGAACCTCCAAACCCTAGTATAAGTCAACACGTGAGTGGCATGATCTGATTGGGCCATGTTAACTTTCTTACCCAGCGTATATTAGTGAATTGGCAGCATGCATTTTTTTCAAACTCCACCAATGCCAAGAGGACAACGAATTAATTAACTGCCATGTAATGCATCACAATAAATCTGATAATGAAAAGGAATTTTTAGTGGTCTGGGCTTACGTGCTTTACTAAGCGCACCCCACAATCTTTGGGCCCATGTACATTCTGAACGTGACAATTTCTAATGTCACACCCCCTAGCCTTTTATTATTTTTATTTTTCCTTTGTGATACTTGCTCCATTTTTGAACTATTAAAAATAGTTTTAATCCCTATAAAATTCCCAAAAAATTCATAGGGGTTCTTTAATGTATTAATTGATTTTCAATATTTTTTAAGTCAATTTTTCAATATTTTTAATATTGGTTGTGGAATTTTACTTGGATATGTTCAAAATGACATACCTTGCACATTATACTTTGAAACAAATTTTTCCTAATTGTTTTGAACCATAATTTTTGTATGCCATTAATAACATGATTGTATGACATATTGATGATCACTTTAGATTTTTTTCATTATTTTTTGGTGCATTTTGAATGGGTTTTTGTGACTTGCTTGGAATGATCATTGTTGGATGACTTGCCTAATGTTTGCTATGGTTTGAACTGCTCTAGCACATAATCTTGAGTCTAATTTTTGAACTTGGTGAGCTTCTAAGTTCATTATATCTTGGTTAAAATTCCATAATTTTTTCAAGGCTTTTGACCATTTTTCATGAATATTTCATTTCATACCTATTGTGTGGATGTATGTTTAGAGATAGGTTGAGTTTGATGCATGTATGTGACCTTTTTTAGGCCAAATTTCTTGACATGTTTGGACACATTCATGAGGATATTTTTCACACCATTATGATTCCTTGATGTTGATTTTTGATCATGATCTATATGCTTCCTTTGAACCCTAAATGCATACCCAATTTTTGTTCAATGGTGGCCTAAGTGATTGGATTTGGTGATGCATTTTTGCAACCCTTTTTGGGATCTTTTGGTCATTTATTTGCAATTGATATAGAATGAGGTAAAGCCTTTCAATACCACTTTATAGGTCCAGTTGGTGACCTCTAATTGATGTTACTTTTGTGTGAACTTGAACATGTATGCCATCAACTTTGACAACCTTTTGCTTGAGCTTTTGTATGCCGTTTTTGCTCAATGTTTTTGTGACCTAATTGTGAGACATCATAGGTCATTTGGTACTACCTTGAGTGATTGGATACCCACTTGACATGACTTTGCTCACTCTTTTACTTGATTGGAACTTCTCATGCCTTTAGAAGATGTTTAGGCCTTGTTTTGATCCTTGCTTGTCTTAAATTCTAAGCATGCTTTAACATGACACCTTTTGTGACAACTCGAGGTTACTTTTAAGCATTGAATACATGTTTTAACTTATGACTTAGATCATTTACAAGTCCTTTTCATGCTTGTTCGGTCATTGTTGTGCCATATGTGAATGATATATTATATAGGTAACATTCTTGTGTAGAATTGCCTAAACTTTTGTACATGACTTGGTGTGAATTTAATGATCATTTCTTGACATCACAAACCTCAATTTGCATGATTATGATGTGTAATGCTACTTTCCCATGTGGTTTCTTCCTTTAAGTTTACATGTTTGAGCTTTTAAAGTGTATCTTACACGAACATTGTGATGACATTTGTTTGAGTTAAGTTATGGTACATGACTTAAATTCTTTTGACACTTCTTTGGACATTAACATGAATGTGATATAGTAGGATGTAGCTACTTCCCCACTTAGGTTCTCATTCTTTTAGTACCCTTTACCTTTTGTTAGGTGATTGACATTACTTCTAATGTAGTCTTAGGACATTTGCATGTGCATTAGTGCATAGTGTTTGCATATTTCTTTCAACTGTCTAATAGTTGAGCTTGGTTTGAATTTGGTAAGTACTTGTATTACTTTACATTGTTGTCCACACTTACATGACTTCTATTTCATCTCATTTCTTCTTTACTTCTTTATTTTGTGATTGAATCATCTAATGTTTCCTTGTGTATGATCACATGTTCCCTTAGGATTCCTAGCTTGAATCTAATTTTTGATTAGGTTCAAAGTAGGAAAGACATTAGGTTTCCAATCCAAGCATGCTAAGATAGGTAGAGATTTCCCCTCCTAACTTCAACGATAGAATCAGTCATTGCATGAGAACTTCTAGGATGAAGATCCCCTTAGATTTTTCTTTTAACCATTTGAGTCTCTCTTCTCTTTCTAAAAGAAAAGCAAAAACACTTAACAAATATTGTATATGGAGTGCGCCACGTGCCTTAAGCATATGAGAAATGATTATTGAAGGTCTCCTTTACTCTTCTAGGGTGCTTTGCAAACGTTCCGTTGGGGCGACCTTGCAAGGTATTCGCTCCTATGTCATAGTCTTTAGCACGATACATATCGCAAACAAAACAAATCAAAACACTTCTTCTAAAAGGCATAAACAAATCAATCGTCTTCCTTCGGGATTCTTTTCTCATCTCACTCACTCCAATCGTAAGGGCACGTTATTTCTATTCTACCACAAACAGGTAAACGCGTAAGTCTCCACGTAACGAGCGGCAACACCTAAACTGCTAGAACGTGAACGTTAACATCATCCACCTAAAAACACTAAACCACAAAGACCTAGTAGGTCGAACTACGACTGCTCTGACTTCCTCTCTCCTGTCCGACGATGTCTTGGTGAGCAACCTTCCCCCACAATCCCGTAGTCCTCCAAACCACGTTGACTCTGATTTTCCCATTGCATGAGGGAATACGTAGGCCTAGGACGGCGATGTCCTATCGAGTCACCTTTTCTTTTCCCCTCGTTCTCTATTTCTCATCCATTTCCTTTCCAGTAGCAATGGAGCTTCAGATATCTACACCCATTGATCAGAACAACAAGCATTGATCCCATCGAGTACGATGGACGCGAGGGGGTGCTAATACCTTCCTTTCGCGTAACTGACTCCCGAACCCAGACTATGGTTGCGATGAACATGTCTTTCCCTTTCTCTAGGTTTTCTTCGATCGTTTCCTTTCCATGTGTCAGGATAAATAACGTTCAGAGGCGACCCTTCTGTCTTTTTTGCCGGTTGATTTTCGCAGTTGCGACAACTGGCGACTCTGCTGGGGATCTAACCTAGAGTCTCTGGTCTCTATGCGAGTCATTCCTAGCGCTTGTTTGTTTCTGTTTCATTGGGTGTTTATTTGTATGCTTTACCTGCTTTATTTATGGCTTTTATTGCACGTTTATTTCTTTAATTTCATTTATCTGCTTAATTGCATTTCATTATAGCTATATATATACCGGACTGTGCTGGATTGCTGGTTTTCTTTGGTGGCAGGGTGTTTTGAGAGATAAGCCCACTACCCGGGCTTAAGTGTACACACAGGATTTAGAGTGGATAGTCGTGTCTCTTGCATGGTGGTGACCCCATATAGTGTTCACGAGACCCACAGTCGGACGAGGTTCCTTTGGGAGATATCCTATAATGCATGTTGATGCAGGTCATTGGATGTTCCCATTGTGAGCTGTCGACTCTAGTGACAATTCTCGAGGACTTAGTGGAGGCACTCCTCTAAAGGGGTAATAATGTCAAACCAGAAATGGTGAACCCATTATTGCTTCTTAATCCGAGGACCTGAGACTGGGAACTTGCTATAGGATGACCTTTTTTTAGGGGGAATCAGTTGAGGCCTCCTCGATTGATGATGATGCCAAACTAGAAATGGTGAACGTATCATCATTTCTCTACTTGAGAGTCCGTGATACTGAGGATCCTTCGTTTTAGAACCCACATGTGAGAAGGGATAGGTGTTTATAGATTTACAGGTAACTTTGACTTCCAACCTACCTAGTTATCTGGTATTCTTACTGAAGTAAACAATCAATCCTATTATATTCATCTGGCATCCTATTATATTCAGTCGTCTGTTATTCATATAATTCAGCACATACATTATTCACACAGTTCAACACATACACGTCCAGCTATATGTGGCACCTCTGATACCATGTCATTGCATTACATCATTTCATGTGCATACCCTAACATTCATGTTTTTTCATTTCCAGGTCTATATCTTATTCTTGATTCCAGTCAAAGGGTTTCTTCAGGGATGGATACTGAGAAAAAGAAAAATATTATCATCTACAAGTTTCCTAAGCCTAATCTAGGCCCTATTAACAGTTTGAAGGCTTTGGCGAATCCTGATGTGTTGGGAGTTTTCAAGAAGAAGTACAGATGTATCCTATCTTTTATTCATAACATCAGTGATTATGAGTACATAGGTATTCACACTTTGCTGCAGTTCTATGATCCTCCTTCGAGGTGTTTCGTATTTCCAAACTATCTATTGGTCTCAACCCTAGAGGAGTATGCAAGTATCTTGGGGATTTCCATCAAGGACAGCGCACTATTCTGTGGTTCCAAGAAAGATCATGATTTAGAGGATGTGGTTGATGCTCTTTATTTGAGAAAATCAACGTTGGAAGCTAACATATCCAGTAAAGGAGGATTTCGGGATTATCATCTGGGTTACTTGACAAAGAAAGTTCAAGAGGCTACTAGAGCCAAAAGATTGACTACTTTCAACGCAATATTGGCCCTCTGTGTGTACGGTATTGTTCTGTTCCCGAATGTGCATGACTTCGTTGATGTGGACGTTATCTAAATATTTATGACGCAGAATCCGGTGCCAACCTTATTGGGGGATCTTTATCATTTAGTGCATCATAGAAATGACAAAAGAAGAGGATGATTTGTTCATTCTTGTGCACCTCTCTTTTACAAATGGTTTGCAAATTGTTTACCTCGTCCAGGTGCTTTTGTGGATACCAAGGATTCTCTGGAGTAGTGTCAAAGGTTGATGGGTTTGGCAGCTAAAGATATTGCTTGGATAGATCATGGGTTGCTTTGTAATGATATCATTCACAACTGTGGTGAGTGAAGGCAAAATTAAGAGATGTCTTTGGAGATGACAACAGCGCAGAGCATATTGGTAAGCTGAACCAGAGTATTAAGAAACAAGCTGATCAAGGGGTTGATAGAGCGACCGACTTATCCAGATACCGAAGCACTTCCCGAGGAAGTCAAGACCAGTTTGTATGGACTAGGGTTTGGGAATGAATCATCTCAGTATGTCTGTATGTTGCTTATTGTGATTAAGATCAGGCTTGTTGATGGACTCACCTATGGTTGTACCAGACGTGTTTGTAAGACTTTTTGAAGTATTATATGATGGGATATTTGTTTCAACAATATTTGTTTCAGCAGTATTCTCTCAACAATGTTTGTTCCGGCTATACTTTCTCTGCAATATCTATTTGTTCTGGTAATATCTTGTCAACAATGTATCGGATCCCCCGCCCGGTCAACACTGGAATCAAAGTATAAATATACCTTGGAAATGATTAAACACGACATACGCATGCATTCACGCATTTCATTTTGCATAACAAGTTTACTTGTGGATTTTTTACCTTGTTTGATTAAACAAGCATGATTGTTGACTCTTATCTTCACCCTTACTCAACGAGCCAAAATCAACAATGAGCTATGGAGCAAATACAAGCATAGATGGCCAAAATGAGGGCTCACACGAACCAATTCATAGACCTCATGCAAGGAGTGGCTCAGGGCCAGGAAGAGCTGAGGGCTATGGTTCAGAGGCTCGAGGTTGAAGTTCCTAATGCTGATAATCAGGTTGACCCTCCGGCTAGAGGTGGTGTTCCCGTTGGTGGAATTATTGGTGGTGTTCCCGTTGTCGGATTTGCTGGTGGTTGTCGCTCCTGGAAGATTCGCATCCAACAGTACAAACGCGAGAGTGGCGCAAAAGACACAGAGTCGCCAGCAATGTGTATTTATCCAGAGGGAGGGAAAGGAAACACTGCATAAACCTGAAGAGAAAGGGGGAAAGACATGGTCATCACAACCATAGTCCAGGTTCGGGAGTCGGTTATGCGAGGGGAAGGTGTTAGCACCCCACGCATCCATCGTACTCGATGGGATACACGCTTGTTGTCTGCATCAAAGGGTGTCGTCGTTTGGAGCTCCACTGCTACTGGACCGGAGAAGAAACGAGAACGGAAAGAAAGGAGAAACGAAGAAGAAAAGAAAAAAATAAGTGACTCGATAGGACGTTATCGTTGTCCTAGGTCTACGTACTCCCTCAGTGCAATGGGAAAGTCAGAGTCAACGTAGTTCAGACAGGAACTGTGGGGGAAGGTTGCTCGCCAAGACAATCGCTGTCTTGTGCCTACATATCCTCAATTGGACGAGAGAGAGGAGTCAGAGCTAATGTAGTTCGTGGGTACGACCACGGATGGATAAGTGCTTTTTACGTGAGCGACGAGCTCTTTTCTGAAAATGAAGTTTGAAACCCAACAATCCCGAAGGATAAAAATATTTGAATTTGTTTGGTGTTTTTTAAGACAAAAATGTTTTAAGTTAGTTCATAACTTACATTGCACCAAAGTCTACCATGCGGGAACGAGTGAATCGCATGGTCGCCCCCAAATGGGACGTATGCTAAACACTCTAGAAGAGGAGGGGAGACCCCTCGTTCTTCATTTCCTACACTTAAGGCTCGAGCGCAATATACGTTATATTTTATTAAGTGTTTTCAAGAAGTTTTGAGATGAGAAGAGAGAAGACCCAAAGGAAACTCTAAAGGGAAACTAAGAGTCCTAATGTTATCATGCATGGGTAACCTATGGTTAGTGAGGCTTAGGAAGGACGACTACCTAAAAACCTAATGCTAATCCTACTCCAAGCTTAATCAAAAATTAAGTTGGACTAGGTAGCTCTAACGGGAGAGAAACCAAGACTTAAACAAGTCTTGAGATTCAAGGGAGGAAGAGAGTGAAAGAGAAGAATGAGAAAGAGAAGGAGAAGATGAGCTACAATAAATGGTAGCAAGCACATCACATCATAAATGTCCAACTCAAATCATCAAAAATGTTTCAAAGATCAATGCAAAACAATTCAAGTAAGCATGCAAAGATAAACATGAAAAAAGGCAAGCATACTTGTATGGAATGCACAATTAAGCATACATAGACTTCATATCAAAATGGAATGAGAAAGATAAGATGAAGATGAAAGAAATTCAGAATCAAGATCAAACCATCATCAACAATTCTCATGTGCAAAAGGAAAACAAAGCATGAAACAATATGCACAAAAGGAAGTCCACAAAAGGAAACTCAAAGTCCAAACTCTTAACACATGCCAAACATGATTCACAAATTGCAAAAATAAGTCTTAAAGGACCTTAACCAGGGGTAAACATCATACCAAAATTTCATGCAAAGAATCACTAAGAAACTCAATCAATTAGGCATTGCAAAACAACTTGTGTAAAGAGGTGTCAAGATATAGTCATGCATAAGTCATTTAAGCACAAATAATCAAACATATATCAAATGACATTCAAAAATTGTGAAATTAAAACTCAAATTACCTAAGTCAGAGACTAACAGTATGTCAAAAGATCACACCAAAATTCAAAGTTTAAGTACCTCAAACAATTAAGCAAAGATCACATAGGAACCATAAACCAATATGCAAAAGAGAGGGACTAAAATGCAATATGAAATGATTTTAAAAATATGAGAAAAATATTTTTAGGAACCTCAACATGTCCTCTAACAAATGCAAAAAGAATGAGATGCAAATCATGTATAGATGATGAGAAAAAAACTCAACAAGGCAGGGTGTGCATATATGAAACAATCCAAAAAGAAATTAATTAAACAATTAATTCAGGGGCACAAAATAAAATAAAAATGGAAAATAAAATTTACTAAAATTTTATTAAACCCTAAGGAGGATCCATGATTTTTTTGGTGATATTTAGATGCATAAAACTATTTTTAAAAAAATAAAAAAAGAAAATGCAACAATTAAATGAAATAAAAAGGAAATAAAACAGCCAGGGGGTGCAAACATCAAAGGATACACGTTGAAAAAAGTAAAATGGGCTGAACAGGGGGGTGGGAAAAGCAAGCCCAGTCCAAATGAACAAAAAATAAGCGCAGTCCAACAAAAAAGGAATTCAGTCAACCAAAAGGCCTAATCTACACCACCAGATTAATCCAACGTCACACAATCAGTCAACACAATCAATAAGTAAACAAGATGAAGGGCCAGGATCACGCGCACATGGTAATAATGATGAGCAAGCAAACACCATAATTATTGAGAAATTAAAAATAGAAGCACGTGGGAATCACATGGAATTTAATGCGTTGGCACATCACAAACCATTAGATTCATCAAACGCTCAAGATCAATCAATCAAAACCACAAATAAACATGATGAGTGGCTCAGATCTGTGGTACATGATAACTAGCATGGATTAAAAACACACAAGCAATAAAATAAAAACAGATTTCAAAAGACGTGGCTGAACGTGGACCATCGGATCTGGACCATCAACGGTTGTGATTTCATCTTCTCCACTTAAACCCTGCACCTGCCTGAAAAATAACCAGACGCTGGAGCCCTAGCTCCGGCCGTCTCCTCCGGCGACTATCAACTTAAAATTCTCCAGAAATCACACATGAATACACTATTCAAACCAGAGTTTCACAAGGATGCTAAATGTCAAATCCATTTCATCAAATAATCAACACATAAGCCAAATCGAAGAGAAGAAGTTTAGATCCAAAATTTTCAAACTCAAAGTACACACATGTTACACGTCCAAACTCAAAACAAAATACATCAACATGCTCAGTACATATCACAGATCATTATGAACACAATAAAATCAAGTTCTATAATGGTGAAAAGTAAGCTTACCTGAAAGTTGCAGAGCTCGAATTACACCAAGAAATCCTTCCAAAAGCTGCAAATCTTCCTCTTTTGAGCTCTATTTGCAAAATAAATGCAAATAGAGACTTGGATCTAGCTAGATCTAGGATTTTAAACTTGAACTCTCTTGAAATCAACTTGATGAAAACCTTGCTCAGAGCTTCAAATGATGGATGATTCTTGTTCTATGGAGTGTGCTGATCACAAATGTGCAAAGAAATCTCACTGAAACCCTAGGAGAAAGGAGTTTCGAAGGAGAGAAAGTTTGGAGTGAAGAATGAATTCTGAGCAGAAATGAGTGCCTGACCTACCTTTGTGCGTGTGAGTTAGCTTATATACACCTCATTAGAGCTCTGATCACAATTAAAACTTGATTAATCCCTTGGTTAATGAAATTGGATGGTTTATGCCAAAATGCACTTTGTGTTGCCACCACTAATCCACACGTGCATGGGCAAGCCTTTCATGATGAATCACTCACATTACATTTGCTGATCACAATGGAATTGAAATTGGGCCTTGTGGTTGCTTGGTTTGTGAGTTTTAATCCATCTTGCCAAAATGTATTTTGTGAAATAAGTGAGAAACATGGCACGTAGCCACTTGGTTCAAAGGTAAAAAATGATCCTCATGAAGTGTACTTGGATGTTGTAATGTGACTTGCAGCATTAGAGGTCATTACAAGTCATTTTGAACCAAAATGCCAAAGGTGGAAAAAATGAACCATGTGAAAACCTTAAAAACCAACCTTGAGTCTTTTGATCATAACTTGAGTTTCACAAATGATATGGAGACAAACTAGTACTTTTTGGAAATGGGAGAGAAAGATATTCAACTTTCAAGTTTGAGGAAAATTCATTTGAAGCTTCTTTGATGATGAAAAGTCAAGTTGAATGTGGTGGAAAAACTGCCAAAAATGGAAAGTTTCAAATTATAGATCATTTCCAAATTTAGTAACTTTTGCACAAACTCTTTATTCTTGATGAATGGTAGGAATCCTAGCCTTTGAGGACCATATGAGGACATAAGACCTTAAAAATCATGAAGAGGACCTCAAAATTCCATGGTTGACTTTCCTCTTTACTGTTGACTTTTCTTGGTCTACAAGCAATTGATCCACTGACCAACTTTCACAATGAAACACTAGCCAAGTCTTCCTCTATGAGCACTTGTGAGCATATGAAACCTCATGAGAGTGTATTTGAACAAGCAAAACCCATAAAGAAGCCTTTTGGAACCAAAACCCTAATTTGGACCATCTGATTAGGAGAGTGTGGTTCACTTGAAATCTCTTGCCAATCTTGATCTTATGAAGATATGATGAACCCCCCAAACCACCTTGAGGCTTGAGACTCTTCTGAGATGAACCAAGTACCTTGATCCCATGCTAAGAACCAATGTTATGCAAAAATGCTAATGCAAGAAATGCAAAGAAACATAAGCCAGTTAGCTTCAAAACAAAAGGGCAAATTTTGGGGTGTTACAGCTGCCCCTATTCAATCAACTCGGTCCTGAAGGTATGATAGCAACGACTGTCATGCGTTCAAAGGATTCACGGAGATTGAATATCAAAAGAAACCTGAAATTTGCAATCCTCAAAGGAGGGAGGACTCCACTGGGGAACAAGCAATAAATGCTGCACTGTCACAACACGGACGAGTGTTAGCTATGCTGGGGATAAACACGAACGGGTGTCAAGGAATCAAAGATATCAGATACGGACGGGTATCGAAAGGATACACGGACGAGTGTAAAAGGGTTCAATACGGACGGGTATCGAAAAAGATACACGGACGGGTGTAAAGAGTTTCAGTACGGACGAGTATCGAAAGGTACACAGAAGGGTGTATAAAGGATCAATACGGACGGGTATCGAAAGGTACACGGACGGGTGTAAAAAGGTTTCAATACGGACGGGTATCGTAAAGGTACACAGACGGGTGTAAAAAGGATTCAATATGGACGGGTATCAAAAAGGTACACGGACGGGTGTAAAGAGGTTCAAACACGGACGGGTGCTGAGAGAACACGGACGGGTGCCAAATGTCAATACGGACGGGTATTGAAACAAAAGTTTAAACACGGACGGGTGCCAAATGTAACACCCCCTTTCTATACCCCAAAATAATCAAGTAAATCATTTAGGCACGTATTGGAAATTTCATCAGAGTATAATTGTAAACACGGCATAAAAAGGCATGTCACATTATGCTTGAAATTAAAACATACAACACCTGCTCAACAAATGATATGCAACAGTGGGGTAACTTTCAAACAACAAAGGATCTCAGTCCTTATACCCACATCTCAATATTTAGAATAAAAGCGGAAACATCTAAAATATTGAATAACAACCACATATATACATCAACATATATATATATATATATACATCATGTTTATATACACAAATTCATCAGCAAGATACATATGCAAATGTATCACAATAAGATCAAAACGTCCTAGCTACCCGGTGCTACATATCAGAGCCAACCGACCAAAAAGGTATGAAGACACACTTCACAAAAGACCACCAGATACCTAATCTGCAATGCCTCGTAGAGCATCATAAAACAGCAGAAGGGTGAGAAATATTATCATAATAACAATGCATATAATCATATATCTCAACACAAAAGTATACACATAACACATTCTCACCATTCTACCATTCCACATAAACATACATATTATATTCATTCTTCAATGCATCATTACAATGATACAATTCTTATCACAATTCATCACATCCCATTCAATATACTTCGCAAGGCATACATATATATATATATACATATACAAAACCAAGCATATTCATCACAATGCTTATCATTCAACATAAACACATATATTCATGTTCACTCATCCATGCACAAATACAAGGATGACCAATGCAAATCATAGAGACCAACTCACGACTCTATGCAAATGCAATGCGGGTACCGACTCATTTCATCTCAAGTTCAATTGAAGAACTTATTGGAACCATCGCTCGTTACTTAGTGTAACTCCCCGTCGGGCATACGATGTTTACCCATTGCTACCACCTCTCAAAAGGCTTACAATGTTTATGGATTGCCCCCACCTCTCAAAAGGCTTACAATCCGATTGCTCCCACCTCTCAAAAGGCTTACAATCATTTGTAATCATCGCCCCGACCTCTCAAAAGGCTTACGACGTTACAACGGATTCATCTTAGAACCCCACAATGCAAGAATGCAATCATGATGCTTCACATACAACATGACTCATGACACTCTTGACATGCATAAATATTCACAATATAGTCATGCATTCATCACACACAACCCACATACATTCACATCAATTGTGCCAAACGGCAACCGAACGTTTTCACAAATAACCAAACAATTCGATTTACGGTTTACCGGAAAAGTCAGTTAAAAGTCAGCTAAAAATAATATTTTCCATCATCATCAAAAAGTACTCCTCCACAGCTTCGATTCGATATAAAGAACACTTAAATCCGATAAACAACGAAGAAGATATGTATATTTCAAAATAACGCAAAAACATAAACCGGAGGCCCGACACTACGAAACGGTTCGAAAATACTGTTCCAATTGGACCAGGTTTAGACCTCAAAACTATTTTTCCTAGAAAGAATATCTTGTTAGCTTCCCAACGCTTCGAACGGGGGTCAAAACCGACTTACGGTTCAAGAGATATGAATTTCCGAAGTTTCCCCGACAAACCAGAATTTTCTGGTTCAGCACAGTATGTATTGATACATAGGCTTATGTATCGACGCATAGAGGCCACATGTATCGATACATAGCACGCATGTGTCGACGCATGCTGTAGTGAAAATGCTGTTTTCTCAAATTTCTTCAGTATGTATCAATGCATAAGGGTTATGTATCGATACATAAACCATTTCGCATCGATACATAGCTGTTATGTATCGATTCATAGCCCTGTTTTTCTCAAAAATCAGATTTCTCAATTTACACACTTGCTGTAACTTTTCCGAAACGCCCGAAACTCGACTAAATCGAACATTTTCACTGAAACAAACATATACGCGCAACCACCAAATACATAAGAACAGTTTAGAACACATAAACGAAATTTCTACGACGTTCGATTTTTCGATTAAATTTCAACCTTTCAAAAACCAGAATTTTCAAACATCACCAAATCGAATAAAAAGCACGCTATACGACGACCTAACCTTACTCGATACAACTACGTAATTTATTTCGAAATTCATCCGTGAAAACATCGGTTTCTATCGATTTCCTACAATTCGACCTAAACGGAAACAACAACGGAAACATACCGAAAACTAACCAAAACATAACCAAACTTCATGAAACTTTAAACAGCAGCTCACATACATATAGCCAACCAACACATGTATTTATACGACTTTTCGACCGTAAAAACATCGGTTTCTATCAATTTCGTCCAATATGGCATAAACGGAAACATATGGAAAACCAACCAAAACATCCACACAAAACACATACATAATTATACACAAAGTTAGGATAACAATATTTCACACCCTTACCCGATTAAATCGACTCTGAAAGATTGATCTTGGTGATTTTCCACACTTTTCTCTTTGCTCTTCTCTTTTCTCCTTTTTCTCTCAAAATTCTGTTTTTCTCTCTTTCTCACCTCTAACTTTCTATTTCTATTCTTTTTCTTTCTTATACTTTTCTTTCTTTCTATTTCTTTATATTTTCTCAAAATATCTACTAACTAACTAACTATCATTAAATGTGAAATATCTAAAATACCCTCCAATCTAATATTCCCCGCAAACTCTCAAAAACGGTAAAATCACATAATATGCAAACATAACATATTCACACACCAATATCACAAATAACATAATTATTGCCCAATTAAATAAAAGACTCAACCAAATAGAATCAATCAACACAAAAATGGAAATATCAAAATCGGGCTGTTACAACTCTCCCCCACTTTTGAAATTTTCGTCCTCGAAAATATTACCTGATTCAAACAACTCTGGATACGACTCTCGCACCCCACTCTCTAATTCCCAAGTCATATTGCCTTCTGAAGCGCCTCCCCACGCCACTTTCACAAGCGCAATATCCTTGCCTCTTAGCTTCTTAACTTCACGTTCCAAAATCTTAATCGGTAAAACTTCAACCGTAAGATTATCTCTCACTTCTACCTCGTCCATAGGAATAATATGTGACGGATCCGGAACATACTTCCGAAGTTGCGAAACATGGAAAACGTCATGCAAATTCGAAAGATTCGGAGGCAACGCCACACGATAAGCCACAGCGCCAACACGTACAGTAATTTGATACGGACCAATAAAACGAGAAGTCAACTTCTTTGACTTCAAAGCACAACCCACACCCGTAACCGGTGTAACTCTCAAAAACACATGGTCGCCTTCTTGAAACTCAAGATCCTTCCTTCTCTTGTCATGATAGCTCTTTTGTCTACTTTGAGAAGCTTTCATCTTCTCCCGAATAAACTTCACTTTCTCCGTCGTTTCTTGTACCAATTCCGGTCCAACAATCGCCCTCTCACCAGTTTCATGCCAACACAAAGGTGTTCGACATCTCCGACCATACAAAGCCTCAAATGGTGCCATACCAATACTCGAATGAAAACTATTATTATAGGTGAACTCAATCAACGCTAAATAACTATCCCAAGCACCACCTTGCTCTGGCACACAAGCACGCAACAAATCCTCCAACGATTGAATCGTCCTCTCGGTTTGACCATCTGTTTGCGGATGGTAAGCCGAACTCAATCTTAGCTTAGAACCCAAAGCCTCTTGTAAACTCACCCAAAATCTCGATGTAAATCTCGGATCTCGATCCGATACAATACTCTTAGGAACTCCATGTAACTTCACAATCACACGAACATAAATCTCGGCTAACTTCTCCAAAGGATAACTAATGTCAATTGGAATAAAGTGAGCAGATTTAGTAAGCCTATCAACAATCACCCAAATAGCATTATGACCTCTTTGCGTATTCGGCAATCCCGTAACAAAATCCATCGATATACTATCCCATTTCCATTCCGGAATATCCAACGGTTGCAAGAAACCACTAGGCTTCTGATGTTCCACTTTCGACTTTTGACAAGTCAAACACGCATACACAAATCGAGCCACATCCCTCTTTAAACCGGACCACCAAAAGATCTTCTTCAAATCTTGATACATCTTATTCGCACCCGGATGAATACTTAAATTACTTCGGTGTCCTTCCTCTAAAATCATCTTTTTCAACTCCGCGTCGTCGGGAATACAAATACGACCACGGGATCTCAAAACTCCAAAGTTATCAACCTTGAAATCCTCATCCTCATTTATCATTAAATCAACGAACTTCAAATGCAACTTTTGCTTTTCACTAACCGTTGCAAGAAAACCATTCGTAACATGTAACATACCAAGTCTCACACTTCGCGGCGTCATTTCACAAACCAAACTCAAATCTCTGAAATCCTCCAAAAGTTCCCATTTTGTCATCATAAATGCGGACATATGTAACAACTTTCGACTTAAGGCATCGGCTACCACATTCGCCTTACCCGGATGGTAATTCAAACTAAAATCAAAATCCTTCAAAAGCTCTAACCATCTTCGTTGTCTCATGTTCAATTCTTTCTGATCAAATAAATATCTTAAGCTTTTGTGATCACTAAAAACTTCAAATCTTGCACCATAAAGGTAATGCCTCCAAATTTTCAAAACAAACACCACCGCCGCTAACTCCAAGTCATGCGTAGGATAATTCTTTTCATGCACTCTCAATTGTCTTGAAGCATATGCCACAACTTTTCCATCTTGCATCAAAACACCACCTAAACCAATCAATGAAGCATCACAATATACAACAAATGGTTCATTAGGATTCGGCAAAATCAAGATCGGAGCCGTTGTCAACCTTCTTTTTAGCTCCATGAAACTCTTTTCACAATCTATATCCCAAATGAAAGCCTTTCCTTTACAAGTCAATTGCGTTAACGGAAGTGCCAACTTCGAAAATCCCTCTATAAACCTCCGATAATAATCCGCCAAGCCTAAAAAGCTTCGAATTTCCGTAACCGACCTAGGAGTCTCCCACTGCATCACCACATCAATCTTAGATGGATCAACACTAATACCACTCTCGGAGATAACATGTCCAAGAAAACTTACTTCTGATAGCCAAAAGTCACATTTTGACAACTTAGCATATAATTGTTTCTCTCTCAAAATTTGCAACACAATTCTCAAATGCTCTTCATGCTCTTCTTGAGACTTAGAGTAAATCAAAATATCATCGATGAACACAACCACAAAACGATCCAACTGTTCATGAAAAATACGATTCATGTATTCCATAAACACCCCCGGCGCATTAGAAACCCCGAATGGCATCACGGAATATTCGTAATGACCATACCGTGTCCTAAAAGCCGTCTTCTGAATATCCTCGCTTTTCACACGAATTTGGTGATATCCCGATCTCAAATCAATCTTGCTAAAGACACGCGCACCAACCAATTGGTCCATCAAATCATCAATCCTTAGAAGCGGTTACTTGTTCTTAATTGTCACCTTGTTCAACTGTCGATAATCAATACATAACCGCATACTTCCATCCTTTTTCTTTACCAACAATACCGGAGCACCCCAAGGAGAAACACTTGGCCTTATAAATCTTTTGTCCAACAAGTCAGTCAACTGCTTCTTCAATTCTATCAACTCCGAT
Source organism: Lathyrus tuberosus (assembly GCA_022829125.1). Taxonomy (NCBI): domain Eukaryota; kingdom Viridiplantae; phylum Streptophyta; class Magnoliopsida; order Fabales; family Fabaceae; genus Lathyrus; species Lathyrus tuberosus. Next base: position 3,850,509 of record JALAZF010000540.1, read on the forward strand.
GCCGACAAACGATACGGTGCCATCGAAATCGGTCTAGTGCCAGGAACTAGATCAATAGAGAACTCAACTTCTCTTTCCGGCGGTACATCCGTAATATCCTCCGGAAACACTTCTGGAAAATCACACACCACTGGAAACACATCAATACCAATCTTACTCTCCACTGACCATGATGCAAACAAACCAAACAATTGAGCTTCATCCTCTAAAAGTTTCTTCAACTCTTTAGTAGATAGAAAACTCTCATCTTCATTATCTTCCAAAGAAGGAAACCTTACCAACTTATGATAGCAATCTATATGAACTCGAGTAAATTGCAACCAGTTCATACCCAAGATTACATCCAATCCCTCCAACGGCAAACACACTAAATCCATCTCAAAGTCTTTACCATAAATGGTTAAAGGACAACTTAGACAAACCAAAGAAGTAGTTACTGACCCCATTGCTGGAGTATCAATAACCATTTTACCATCCATCAGAGACAACACAAGATTCAAACGCTTCGCGCACTCGGACGAAATAAACGAATGAGTCGCTCCCGTATCAATAACAGCAACTAAAGGTGTACTATTAATAAAGCATGTACCTTTAATCAAACGGTCTGCACTAGTGGTCTGAGTCCCCGCCAATGCAAACACCTTTCCGCCCGCTTGAGCTTGTTTCGGCTTAGTACACTTAGTACTAATGTGACCCACTTCTCCACAGTTAAAACACTTCACCATATTCCTCCTACACTCAGCAGTAGAATGCCCAATACCTCCACAGTTAGAACATCTCCCAACGGCCTTCCTACACTCAGTTGCTTTATGACCCATTCCCCCACAATTGAAACACTTAATGAACCCAGAACTTCCTCCTCTAGATCTCTTATCAAAGTTTCCCTTATATTTACCCTTATCAGCGGGGGTCACATAAGGTCCACTTCTAGCTTGCAGTTTCCCTCTCCTCTCATTCACACTCTTGTAATGTGTAGAACGAGCTTTGCTATCTTCCTCGAAGATTCTACAACATTCAGTCAAATCCGAAAACCTCCTAATCCTTTGATATCCCACAGCTTGCTTAATCTCAGGACGCAAACCATTCTCATATTTAATACACTTTGAGAACTCAGCAGTAATCGCAGCATAATGAGAATGAAATTGAACCAATTCCACAAACTTAGCAGTATAGTCCACCACTGACATACCACCTTGTTTCAATTCCAGGAATTCCATCTCTTTCTTCCTTTTCACACTTTCAGGGTAATACTTCAGCAAAAACTCGGTACGAAACAATTCCCAAGTTACCTCTTCATTATCCACCTCAAGAATTTCACGCATACCGACCCACCAATCGTCGGCTTCTTCCCTCAGCATGTGAGATCCAAGCCTCACCTTATTCTCTTCCGCACAATCCATGACTCTGAAGATTCTTTCAATCTCTTTCAGCCAAAGTTGAGCACCATCGGGATCAAATCTTCCTTTGAAGACCGGTGGTTGATTCTTCCTGAACTCTTCATTAGCACTTACATTCGGCGCACCCTGCACCGCCCTAGCCATTGCTTCCATAGCAGGAGCCATCGCATTATCGTTTCTACCAGCCATATTCTGATCACTCCCAAAAATAACAACAAAGGTTAAACAACAGTTCAACCAACACAACAACGAGACAGACACGACTGACTCAACCTTGGCTCTGATACCACTTAATGTAACACCCCCTTTCTATACCCCCAAATAATCAAGTAAATCATTTAGGCACGTATTGGAAATTTCATCAGAGTATAATTGTAAACACGACATAAAAAGGCATGTCACATTATGCTTGAAATTAAAACATACAACACCTGCTCAACAAATGATATGCAACAGTGGGGTAACTTTCAAACAACAAAGGATCTCAGTCCTTATACCCACATCTCAATATTTAGAATAAAAGCGGAAACATCTAAAATATTGAATAACAACCACATATATACATCAACATATATATATATATATACATCATGTTTATATACACAAATTCATCAGCAAGATACATATGCAAATGTATCACAATAAGATCAAAACGTCCTAGCTACCAGGTGCTACATATCAGAGCCAACCGACCAAAAAGCTATGAAGACACACTTCACAAAAGACCACCAGATACCTAATCTGCAATGCCTCGTAGAGCATCATAAAACAGCAGAAGGGTGAGAAATATTATCATAATAACAATGCATATAATCATATATCTCAACACAAAAGTATACACATAACACATTCTCACCATTCTACCATTCCACATAAACATACATATTATATTCATTCTTCAATGCATCATTACAATGATACAATTCTTATCACAATTCATCACATCCCATTCAATATACATCGCAAGGCATACATATATATATATATATATATATATATATATATATATACATATACAAAACCAAGCATATTCATCACAATGCTTATCATTCAACATAAACACATATATTCATGTTCACTCATCCATGCACAAATACAAGGATGACCAATGCAAATCATAGAGACCGACTCACGACTCTATGCAAATGCAATGCGGGTACCGACTCATTTCATCTCAAGTTCAATTGAAGAACTTATTGGAACCATCGCTCGTTACTTAGTGTAACTTCCCGTCGGGCATACAATGTTCACCCATTGCTACCACCTCTCAAAAGGCTTACAATGTTTGTGGATTGCCCCCACCTCTCAAAAGGCTTACAATCCGATTGCTCCCACCTCTCAAAAGGCTTACAATCATTTGTAATCATCGCCCCCACCTCTCAAAAGGCTTACGACGTTACAACGGATTCATCTTAGAACCCCACAATGCAAGAATGCAATCATGATGCTTCACATACAACATGACTCATGACACTCTTGACATGCATAAATATTCACAATATAGTCATGCATTCATCACACACAACCCACATACATTCACATCAATTGTGCCAAACGGCAACCGAACGTTTTCACAAATAACCAAACAATTCGATTTACGGTTTACCGGAAAAGTCGGTTAAAAGTCGGATAAAAATAATATTTTCCATCATCATCAAAAAGTACTCCTCCACAGCTTCGATTTGATATAAAGAACACTTAAATCCGATAAACAACGAAGAAGATATGTATATTTCAAAATAACGCAAAAACATAAACCGGAGGCCCGACACTACGAAACGGTTCGAAAATACTGTTCCAATTGGACCAGGTTTAGACCTCAAAACTATTTTTCCTAGAAAGAATATCTTGTTAGCTTCCCAACGCTTCGAACGGGGGTCAAAACCGACTTACGGTTCAAGAGATATGAATTTCCGAAGTTTCCCCGACAAACCAGAATTTTCTGGTTCAGCACAGTATGTATCGATACATAGGCTTATGTATCGACGCATAGAGGCCACATGTATCGATACATAGCACGCATGTGTCGACGCATACTATAGTGAAAATGCTGTTTTCTCAAATTTCTTCAGTATGTATCGATGCATAAGGGTTATGTATCGATACATAAACCATTTCGCATCGATACATAGCTGTTATGTATCGATTCATAGCCCTGTTTTTCTCAAAAATCAGATTTCTCAATTTACACACTTGCTGTAACTTTTCCGAAACGCCCGAAACTCGACTAAATCGAACATTTTCACTGAAACAAACATATACGCGCAACCACCAAATACATAAGAACAGTTTAGAACACATAAACGAAATTTCTACGACGTTCGATTTTTCGATTAAATTTCAACCTTTCAAAAACCAGAATTTTCAAACATCACCAAATCGAATAAAAAGCACGCTATACGACGACCTAACCTTACTCGATACAACTACGTAATTTATTTCGAAATTCATCCGTGAAAACATCGGTTTCTATCGATTTCCTACAATTCGACCTAAACGGAAACAACAACGGAAACATACCGAAAACTAACCAAAACATAACCAAACTTCATGAAACTTTAAACAGCAGCTCACATACATATAGCCAACCAACACATGTATTTATACGACTTTTCGACCGTAAAAACATCGGTTTCTATCAATTTCGTCCAATATGGCATAAACGGAAACATATGGAAAACCAACCAAAACATCCACACAAAACACATACATAATTATACACAAAGTTAGGATAACAATATTTCACACCCTTACCCGATTAAATCGACTCCGAAAGATTGATCTTGGTGATTTTCCACACTTTTCTCTTTGCTCTTCTCTTTTCTCCTTTTTCTCTCAAAATTCTGTTTTTCTCTCTTTCTCACCTCTAACTTTCTATTTCTATTCTTTTTCTTTCTTATACTTTTCTTTCTTTCTATTTCTTTATATTTTCTCAAAATATCTACTAACTAACTAACTATCATTAAATGTGAAATATCTAAAATACCCTCCAATCTAATATTCCCCGCAAACTCTCAAAAACGGTAAAATCACATAATATGCAAACATAACATATTCACACACCAATATCACAAATAACATAATTATTGCCCAATTAAATAAAAGACTCAACCAAATAGAATCAATCAACACAAAAATGGAAATATCAAAATCGGGCTGTTACACCAAATGTCAATACGGACGAGTACTGAAAGGTACACGGACGTGTGTATAAAGGATCAATACGGAAGGGTATTGAAAAAGGTTCAAACACGGACGGGTGCTGAAAGGACACAGACGGGTGTCAAAGGTCAATACGGACGGGTATTGAAAAAGTTCAAACACGGACGGGTGCCAAAAGTCAATACGGACGAGTATTGAATAAGAGGTCAAACACGGACGGGTGCTGAAAGAACACGGACGGGTGTCAAAAGTCAATACGGACAGGTAGTGAAAGGTACACGGACGGGTGTATAAAGGATCAATACGGACGGGTATCGAAAGGTACACGGACGGGTGTAAAAGGGATCAATACGGACGGGTATTGAAAAAGGTTCAAACACGGACGGGTGCTGAGAGAACACGGACGGGTGCCAAATGTCAATACGGACGGGTATTGAAACAAAAGTTCAAACACGGACGGGTGCCAAATGTCAATACGGACGGGTATTGAAACAAAAGTTCAAACACGGACGATTGTTGAAAGGACACGGATGGGTGCCAAATGTCAATACAGACGGGTATTGAAAGGTACACGGACGGGTGTAAAAGGGATCAATACGGACGGGTATTTAAAAAGTTCAAACAAGGACGGGTGCGGAAAGGACACGGACGGATATCAAAGGTCAATACGGACGGGCATTGAAAAAGTTCAAACAGGGACGGGTGCTGAAAGGTACACGGACGGGTGTATAAAGGATCAATACGGACGGGTATTAAAAAAGGTTCAAACACGGATGGGTGCTGAAAGGACACATACGGGTGTCAAAGGTCAATACGGACGGGCATTGAAAAAGTTCAAACATGGACGGGTGCTGAAAGGTACGTGGACGGGTGTATAAAGGATCAATACGGACGGGTATTGAAAAAGGTTCAAACACGGACGGGTGCTGAAAGGACACGGACGGGTGTCAAAGGTCAATACGGACGGGTATTGAAAAAGGTTCACACACGGACGGGTGCTGAAAGGACACGGACGAGTGTCAAAGGTCAATACGGACGGGTATTGAAAAAGTTCAAACACGGACGGGTGATGAAAGGATACACGGACGGGTGTAAAAAGGTTCAATACGGACGGGTATAGAAAAAGTTCAAACACGGACGAGTGCTGAGAGAACACGGACGGGTGTCAAAGGTCAATACGGACGGGCATTGAAAGAGTTCAGACACGGACGGGTGCTGAAAGGGCACGGACGGGTGCCAAATGTCAATACGGACGGGTATTGAAACAAAAGCTCAAACACGGACGGGTGCTGAAAGAACACGGACGGGTGTCAAAGGTCAATACGGACGGGCGTTGAAAAAGTTCAAACACGGACGGGTGCCAAATTTCAATACGGACGGGTATTGAAACAAAAGCTCAAACACGGACGGGTGCTGAAAGGACACGGACGAGTGTCAAAGGTCAATACGGACGAGCATCAAAAAAGTTCAAACACGGACGGGTGCTGAAAGGACACGGACGGGTGTCAAAGGACAATACGGACGGGCATTGAAAAAGTTCAAACACGGACGGGTGCTGAAAGGACACGGACGGGTGCCAAATGTCAATACCGACGGGTATTGAAACAAAAGCTCAAACACGGACGGGTGCTAAAAGAACACGGATGGGTGTCAAAGGTCAATACGGACGGGCATTAAAAAAGTTCAAACACGGACGGGTGCTGAAAGGACACGGACGTGTGCCAAATGTCAATACGGACGGGTATTGAAACAAAAGCTCAAACACGGACGGGTGCTGAAAGAACACGGACGGGTGTCAAAGGTCAATACGGACGGGCATTGAAAAAGTTCAAACACGGAAAGGTGCTGAAAGGACACGGACGGGTGTCAAAGGTCAATACGGACGGGCATTCAAAAAGTTCAAACACGGACGGGTGTCATGGTAAAAGCTTTGAGGAGATGAATCAAAACACCACCTGGACGAAGGGGTAATGGAGGTTAAGGACTTACGATCCTGGCAAGATGCTCTTCCGGGGAACTGTCAAATAGTCCTTTGAATGGCTAAGCTCACCACTTGTGGAATAAAGTTGAACGAAATTCTCCTGAAATTCGACTCTTCCTGTCGTAAGAACACTCAAACCTGGCTTATGCTTCGAATGCATATGTTTGAATTTTGCCGTAATGTTCCATACAAAATGGAAATGCTACGCATTTGGGAGGATGCCATGCAAAAATGCTTATGCAATGCAAAAAGGGACGTCCCAGCAAAATAAATGCTGAGGACAGAGGCAGCTCCACCAGGGATGACAAACTAAATTGTCCTCTGAATCAAAAGACCCTGCTGAGAAAGAGTTCACTCTGCTGGGAAAGATCCTGATCACCAATTCTGCTGGAGATGAAAACTCCGAGAGAACACCCACTCTGTTGGGGATGAAAATGAATATTGAAGATGGAACCCAAAGAAAAATTCCCTTCACTGGGGATCACCAATGACTTCTACTGGAGATAGAACTGAAAACCTGGATCTGAAGGATGCCACTAACAATTGGACTTAAGACCTGCTGGGGATGTTAAATGCCTTTGAACAAACCACTATGAGGATCACTACCAAACCCTGCTTGGGGAGACAAGTCAATAATACCGAACCTGCTTGGGGATATTACTGAACTCAATCTACTGCTGGGAGATGTATGTACCTTCACCTGCTGGGGGATATTAGCCACAACTAGCAAACTTGCTTGGAGAACGGTGGTTGACGACATCAACTCTGTTAGGGATAACATCAAACTTACTCATCTGAAGGGATTAACTCATACCGTTGCTGGTGGGAACAAAGTTTCCTGACTAGCTGAGGAAAATGGGTGCTCAGACCCTGTGGGGAAAATAACATCTTTGTCCAAAGAAGATATTCCATAAGTCCCCTGCTGGGGATGCAACAACATCAACTTCTGACTGCTTGCTGAGAGAGTAATAAATCAACCCCAACTCTAGCTGGGGAAATAATCCTTTGCACCCTGGCTGGGGAGAGCAGCTACCGTGCTGAAGAAGATGAAATTTCAATGCTGAGGAGAATAACTTTACTGGGGAGAAACTTGGGTGTTTCACATTTCTGCTGATCAAATACATATTGATCTCCATGCATGACCAACAGTCCCTTGAACTTTCCACTTGCCCCAGACCACAGGGTCTAATGGAAGAAATCATCTCAAGAGGATTTTATAGAAGACCGGGCGTTAACACTGCCCCAGGGTCTTCAAACTCTTGGAGAGATTTATCAGATCTCGACATAACTGCCCCAGACTTCATAATCCATGAAGTAAACTGCCCCGGGAGGATTCGTAATGACCTGAAATACTATGCCCTAGTATTTTGAACCTTGCAGAGGTGTTATTGATTGACTGTGTTCTGAAGGGAAAAACTTCTCGCGCCCTTGAAGTGACCTGCCCCAGTACAAGCCTTGCAGTACATTTGTCTCTAACCGACTAGTCTTTGAGGGATTTACCGAATCTTGACGTGATTGCCCCAGTTCGAAGAAATTTTCTCAACATGAATGCCCCATGGTTGATTGTACTCTGAAAAGACCTTCTCAACTTGAATGCCCCAGCTTGGCTACATTTTGAAGAGATTTCCCGGTGTGATTGTCCCAGATTGGTTACATCTCAACACAAATGGCTTGGAACGCCTTTTTTCCACATAATCTTTCAGCAACATGTCCTTTGGAGTCTCAGGCACCTCAACTTGGCCAGCTTAAGCTTCTCGACTGATGTTCATCGTGTAAGCTTCTTTGATGTCAAATAAATGTATGCAAGCAGAAAATATTTATTCTGAGAATGACAATTCTAATGCAACACATATGTTATTCTTGAAGTCCTTATTGAAAATGTGTCGCCAAACCTTGTGAACGAGTCACTAGTTACGACATTTATTTTTGAAAGGAAAGTAATACGCACATGCAACACCAACAAAAATCTTATTAGCTCAACTCATGGGAGTCAGGAACGCTATCTCGTTGAAGTACGCCTTCAGACTAAACCCTGTTTCAATTAGGACTTTTAAGGGTTATAGCGTGGCCTGGTTCGTGGTTTGAGAAAAAAGGATTTATGGCTCAAAGTTTATTGGTACCCACCCACTCTTCATGATATTCTCCAGTCCTATGTTCAGCTAATTTGACACAAGCGCTCGTCTCTCAAAAGGTTTCCCAATTTCTAGGGAATCCATGCAACTGGTGATTCGACACCTGACGAGGTTTTGGACTAACAGTCGCCCCTTTTTGTCTTTTGTGTCTATAGTCACACGACTTTGTTCTTATCAAGGATTTTCTTTGTAATCCTTTTGGCTTTTTGCTTTCTCATTCTTTTGCTTTTTGTTCCCTAATTTTTGCCTGGACTGACTCTTTTGAGTTTTCAATTTTGAAGTCCAGTGGGATGCCTTAACTTTTGCCTAAGTCACTTGCTTTCATGTTTTCGACTTAGCGGGCTTTCTTTCTCTATTTTTTTTCTCTTTTTTCCTTTTTTTAACAAATCGTGTGACACTGCCTGTCTTGACTTTTTTGAAAGGATTGTGACTACTTCACTCCGTGCGGTGAGGGATAACCATTGTGGTTCTACACCTCTTAACCTCTTGATAGTGGAATGGAAGGTAATGGATCTTCGGATGTACACTCCTTCTGAAAGTTGAACACTTGGTCAAACTAACTGACGCCTACCCTGCCCCTGGGTTAAAATTGAGGGTTTTTCGTTTTCAGAAAGAACTCCTACTACTAGGCTCAAAGGCGTTGACAAAGGTCTATCTCCTTATCTCTCCAGTGTTTGTGAATTGGAAACAATGCCTGTACATCCTTAACAGGGTTTTATCCAAAAGCGTACCATTAGAAATCTGCGTTCTTATTTCGTCATCCTCCCTCGAAGTGTCTAGGCAAGAAAGATAGTATTGCAGTGCATACAAGCATTTAAAATGAGTGAACACGAATGGAATTCTTCAAGAAAAACATACTCATTGCATTATGATTGTCATTCAGAAACAAACGAGTTCTTACATGCAAGAAATGTTTAAACAAACAAATGAAAGCTACATATGAAAATGCATTAAAGAAACTAATGATTGCCACGTAGAGGAAGGCTTGACTCCGTCTGGACTTATTGCTTCTGATGATGCTCTTGTAATCTGGTGCTTACTCTGACAAAGAAGCTTCAATCCAAAGGGGTACCATCTGGCGTGATGACCTTTGAGTCGATCAAGTCTTGCACCTCGTGCTGGAATACATTACAATTATCAATTGCATGCCCAAACGTCCCCAAGTGGAACTCGCACCTAGCATTCATGTCATAATCCGGAGGAATAGGGTACGGTACCGGCGTGGTGCTCCTCGTTTGAATCAGAGAGTTCTTGAGCAGACGAGCAAACAACTGACTATAAGGGATAGGAATAGGATCAAATATCCTCTTGGGCCTTCTTGGTCTCGGTTGCCTCTGCTGCTGATGATTCTGCTGCTGCTTCTGATTTGGGCGCCTCACCTACGCTTGCACTTTCCTTTCCACATTTGGCTGAGGCACAAATAAAGGTTGTTGACGTAGAGCTTCTGCCACATAAGGTTGTGGAAGAGATCCCTGACGCGAGGTGGATCCTACGGACAGGGAAGGAGTCTCTACTTCCTTTGCAATAATTGGGGTGAAATCACCTTGTATGCTCACGCCGCCCGACGTGAATTCAATTGCCCATGCATCAATCAAATCCTGGACTTGGTGCTGAAAGGCCCTACACTTCTCCACAGTATGCCCTGGTGCCCCAGAATGGAAATCACAATGGGCTTTTGCATTGTAGCCTGGTGGGGGATTACCAGTAAGAGGAGCCAAAGTCCTTTTCTGTACCAGTTGCAACTGAAGAAGATGCTGCAATAGCGAAAAATATGGCATAGGGAGCGGATGAAAAACTCTTTCAGACTGCTTCTGTCTCTGTGTACACTTTTTACTCTTGGGCTTCTCTTGGGAGACAAGACCTGGCTGCTGTTGGGAAAGTTCTGGAACCTTGGGTTATGGAGGGGATTCACGAGGCAATCCATGATCTAGAGCCAACCCCAAAGAGATGGGAGGAGTAAGGACCTCTATTGTGGAAGTGAGCACATGATTGTTTTCCTTCTTTAACACCTTATTCAAGATCTCCATGACCAGACCCATCTGAGTCTTCAACTGGTTGACCTCCTCCCTCAGCATCTTCTGGTCTTGCATGAGAGTTTGCATATTCCCCATAAATTGCCCCATCTGGCCTCGTATTTCCCTCAACTCAGCTTGAATTTTCTCCATGATCAAATCTTGAATGGCCTTGAACACCTGCTATGCACATGAGATGATTATGCAAATGCAAATGCCATGTTCAAATATTTCCAAGGAATCATTCTGTTTTAATTCAAGAATTTTCAGAAGAACCACAAGGAATAAATGGAAATGCTCAACAGTGAGCCTCAATAATGATATCCTTGGAAATACAAGAACATGTATGCAAGAATGATGATGCATATGCAACGGACATAGGATCAAGGTATCCATAAGTTCTGAACAACTGTTGTGCTGATGACTAGATAAGAACCACAACCCAGAAAACCAGAATTCCAGAACATCAAACCACTAAGATAACCAGAAAACTCAGATAATCGAACACTGATGAGAAATCCAGAAAACCGGGTAAGTTGAAGGTTTCAATTTCCTGCAGACCTGCAAACACCCATCCCCTCTCACATGTGGGTACTAAGATCCTCAGTATCCCGGGCTCTCAGGTCGAGAAATGATGATACGTTCACCACTTCTGGTTTGGCATCATCCCCAATCGAGGAGGCCTCAACTGATTCACAAAAACGAAAGATCCTCAGCTTCAGAGGTTTGAGAAGCAATAGCACATTCATCCCGAAGGATACAATGCTACCGCCAATCAAAGAGGTCGTCCACTGATTCACCTCAAAAGGAAATCCTATAGCAAGTTCCCAGCATTGGGTCCTCTGATCGAGAATGTGCAATGGGTTTGCCACAAAACGTGGTCTGCCACTGTCACATCCCGGGAGGAGAGGTGTTGCTGAGTCCTCGGGAGACGGTCACCAGAGTCAACAGTTTTCCAGGTTATATTCCATCATCTGCCCCAAATGAGCAGGGTAGAACATTACCAAGGAAACCTCATCTGGATGTGGAGTTTTCATGTATACTAAGTCTGGCCAAATGCCAAACAAGTCACACTACTTTCCACGCTAATCATAGGTGTATGCTCAAGCCTGGGTATTGGGATTTTCTCTCATGAATCCAACCCACCCTAAAAAACAGAAAATCCAGCAGCAGAACAGTACAGTAATATCTAGTATGACAGTAATAAAATGAAATGCAATGCAATAAAAGCTATAAATACAGTAAAACAAATAAAACAGCAATACAGTAATATACAGCAAAATAAAGCACCATAATAAACATCTAATGAAATACAAACAGACAAGTGCTAGGAGAGACTCGCTAAAGGGGATGGACCAGCAAGAGGTCAACCAGAGTCCCCAGCAGAGTCGCCAGCTGTCGTTCCCGGAAGATTCGCATCCAACGGTACAAACGCGAGAGTGGCGCAAAAGACACAGAGTCGCCAGCAATGTGTATTTATCCCGAGGGAGGGAAAGGAAACACTGCATAAACCTGAAGAGAAAGGGGGAAAGACATGGTCATCGCAACCATTGTCCAGGTTCGGGAGTCGGTTATGCGAGGGGAAGGTGTTAGCACCCCACGCATCCATCGTACTCGATGGGATCCACGCTTGTTGTCTGCATCAAAGGGTGTCGTCGTCTGGAGCTCCACTGCTACTGGATCGGAGAAGAAACGAGAACAGAAAGAACGGAGAAACGAAGAAGAAAAGAAAAAAAGAAGTGACTCGATAGGACGTTATCGTTGTCCTAGGCCTACGTACTGCCTCAGTGCAATGGGAAAGTCAGAGTCAACGTAGTTCGGACGAGAACTGTGGGGGAAGGTTTCTCGCCAAGACAATCGCAGTCTTGTGCCTACATATCCTCAATCGGACGAGAGAGAGGAATCAGAGCTAATGTAGTTCGTGGGTACGACCACGGATGGGTAAGTGATTTTTATGTGAGCGACGAGCTCTTTTCTGAAAATGAAGTTTGAAACCCAACAATCCCGAAGGATAAAAAGATTTGAATTTGTTTGGTGTTTTTTAAGACAGAAATGTTTTAAGTTAGTTCATAACTTACATTGCACCAAAGTCTACCACGCGGGAACGAGTGAATCGCATGGTCGCCCCCAAATGGGACGTATGCTAAACACTCTAGAAGAGGAGGGGAGACCCCTCGTTCTTCATTTCCTACACTTAAGGCTCGAGCGCAATATACGTTATATTTTATTAAGTGTTTTCAAGAAGTTTTGAGATGAGAAGAGAGAAGACCCAAAGGAAACTCTAAAGGGAAACTAAGAGTCCTAATGTTATCAAGCATGGGTAACCTATGGTTAGTGAGGCTTAGGAGGGACGACTACCTAAAAACCTAATGCTAATCCTACTCCAAGCTTAATCAAAAATTAAGTTGGACTAGGTAGCTCTAACGGGAGAGAATCCAAGACTTAAACAAGTCTTGAGATTCAAGGGAGGAAGATAGTGAAAGAGAAGAATGAGAAAGAGAAGGAGAAGATGAGCTACAATAAATGGCAGCAAGCACATCACATCATAAATGTCCAACTCAAATCATCAAAAATGTTTCAAAGATCAATGCAAAACAATTCAAGTAAGCATGCAAAGATAAACATGAAAAAAGGCAAGCATACTTGTATGGAATACACAATTAAGCATACATAGACTTCATATCAAAATGGAATGAGAAATATAAGATGAAGATGAAATCAAGTCAGAATCAAGATCAAACCATCATCAACAATTCTCATGTGCAAAAGGAAAACAAAGCATGAAACAATATGCACCAAAGGAAGTCCACAAAAGGAAACTCAAAGCCCAAACTCTTAACACATGCCAAACATGATTCACAAATTGAAAAAATAAGTCTTAAAGGACCTCAACTAGGGGTAAACATCATACCAAAATTTCATGGAAAGAATCATAAAGAAATTCAATCAATTAGGCATGGCAAAACAACTTGTGTAAAGAGGTGTCAAGATATAGTCATGCATAAGTCATTTAAGCACAAATAAGTAAACATATATCAAATGACATTCAAAAATTATGAAATTAAAATTCAAATGACCTAAGTCAGAGACTAACAACATGTCAAAATATCACACCAAAATTCAAAGTTTAAGTACCTCAAACAATTAAGCAAAGATCACATAGGAACCATAAACCAATATGCAAAAGAGAGGGACTAAAATGCAATATTAAATGATTTTAAAAATATGAGAAAACTATTTTTAGGAACCTCAACATGTCCTCTAACAAATTCAAAAAGAATGAGATGTAAATCATGTATAGATGATGAGAACAAAAATCAACAAGGCAGGGTGTGCATATATGAAACAATCCAAAATGAAATTAATTAAACAATTAATTCAGGGGCACAAAATAAAATAAAAATGGAAAATAAAATTTTCCAAAATTTTATAAAACCCTAAGGAGGATCCATGATTTTTTTGGTGATTTTTAGATGCATAAAACTATTTTTAAAAAAATAAAAAAATAAAATGCAACAATTAAATGAAATAAAAAGGAAATAAAACAGCCAGGGGGTGCAAATAACAAAGGATACACGTTGAAAAAAGTAAAATGGGCTGAACAGGGGGGTGGGAAAAGCACGCCCAGTCCAAATGAACAAAAAATAAGCGTAGTCCAACAAAAAAGGAATTCAGTCAAACAAAAGGCCTAATCTACACCACCAGATTAATCCAACGTCACACAATCAGTCAACACAATCAATAAGTAAACAAGATGAAGGGCCAGGATCACGCGCACATGGTAATAATGATGAGCAAGCAAACACCATAATTATTCAAAAATTAAAAATAAAAGCACATGGAATTTAATGCGTTCTCACATCACAAACCATTAGATTCATCAAACGCTCAAGATCAATCAATCAAAACCACAAATAAACATGATGAGTGGCTCAAATCTGTGGTACATGATAACTAGCATGGATTAAAAACACACAAGCAATAAAATAAAAATAGATTTCAAAAGACGTGGTTGAACGTGGACCACCGGATCTGGACCATCAACGGCTTTGATTTCATCTTCTCCACTTAAACCCTGCACCTGCCTGAAAAATAACCAGACGCCAGAGCCCTAGCTCCGGCCGTCTCCTCCGGCGAATATCAACTTCAAATTCTCCAGAAATCACACATGAATACACTATTCAAACCAGAATTTCACAAGGATGCTAAATGTCAAATCCATTTCATCAAATAATCAACACACAGGCCAAATCGAAGAGAAGAAGTTTAGATCCAAAACTTTCAAACTCAAAGTACACACATATTACACGTCCAAACTCAAAACAAAATACATCAGCATGCTCAGTACACATCACAGATCATTATGCACACAATAAAATCAAGTTCTATAATGGTGAAAAGTAAGCTTACCAGAAAGTTGCAGAGCTCGAATTACACCAAGAAATCCTTCCAAAAGTTGCAGATCTTCCTCTTTTGAGCTCTATTTGCAAAATAAATGCAAATAGAGACTTGAATCTGGCTAGATCTAGGATTTTGAACTTGAACTCTCTTGAAATCAACTTGATGAAAACCTTGCTCAGAGCTTCAAATGATGGATGATTCTTGTTCTATGGAGTGTGCTGATCACAAATGTGCAAAGAAATCTCACTGAAACCCTAGGAGAAAGGAGTTTCGAAGGAGAGAAAGTTTGGAGTAAAGAATGAATTCTGAGCAGAAATGAGTGCCTGGCCTAGCTTTGTGCGTGTGAGTTAGCTTATATACACCTCATTAGAGCTCTGATCACAATTAAACTTTGATTAATCCCTTGGTTAATGAAATAGGATGGTTTATGCCAAAATGCACTTTGTGTTGCCACCACTAATCCACACGTGCATGGGCAAGCCTTTCATGATGGATCACTCACATTTCATTTGCTGATCTCAATGGAATTGAAATTGGGCCTTGTGGTTGCTTGGTTTGTGAGTTTTAATCCATCTTGCCAAAATGCATTTTGTGAAATAAGTGAGAAACATGGCACGTATCCACTTGGTTCCAAGGTCAAAAATGATCCTCGTGGAGTGTACTTGGATGTTGTATTGTGACTTGCAGCATTAGAGGTCATTACAAGTCATTTTGAACCAAAATGCCAAAGGTGGAAAAAATGAACCATGTGAAAACCTTAAAAACCAACCTTGAGTCTTTTGATCATAACTTGAGTTTCACATATGATATGGAGACAAACTAGTACTTTTTGGAAATGGGAGAGAAAGATATTCAACTTTCATGTTTGAGGAAAATTCATTTGAAGCTTCTTTGATGATGAAAAGTCAAGTTGAATGTGGTGGAAAAACTGCCAAAAATGGAAAGTTTCAAATTATATGTCATTTCCATATTTAGTAACTTTGGCACAAACTCTTTATTCTTGATGAATGGTAGGAATCCTAGCCTTTGAGGACCATATGAGGGTATAAGACCTTAAAAATCATGAAGAGGACCTCAAAATTCCATGGTTGACTTTCCTCCTTACTGTTGCCTTTTCTTGGTCTACAAGCAATTGATCCACTAACCATCTTTCACAATGAAACACTAGCCAAGTCTTCCTCTATGAGCACTTGTGAGCATATGAAACCTCATGAGAGTGTATTTGAACAAGCAAAACCCATCAAGAAGCCTTTTGGAACCAAAACCCTAATTTGGACCATCTGATTAGGAGAGTGTGGTTCACTTGAAATCTCTTGCCAATCTTGATCTTATGAAGATATGATGAACCCCCCAAACCACCTTGAGGCTTGAGACTCTTCTGAGATGAACCAAGTACCTTGATCCCATGCTAAGAACCAATGCTATGCACAAATGCTAATGCAAGAAATGCAAAGAAACATAAGCCAGTTAGCTTCAATACAAAAGGGCAAATTTTGGGGTGTTACAGTGGTGTTCCCGTTTGTGGAGTTGCTGGGGGTCCTATTCCTATTCCTATTCATATTCCTCAACTGGAGGACAATCACGATGATCAGTTTTCCTTGATGAAAGCAGACGTGGGAAGTAACCACGGTGATGGAGACATAAGGTATCAGTTGCTCGCTGAGAGAATTAAGGCTGTGGAGTGTCAGAACACCATGGGAATTGATGTGGTAGATATGGGACTGGTTCAGGGAGTGAGGATTCCTCCCGAATTCAAAGCACCGACTTTTGACAAAAAAAATGGAAACTCTTGCCCGAAGACTCATCATCAAGCCTATTTCAGGAAAATCTGCGCTTATTCCAACGACGAGAAGTTGTAGATGTACTTCTTGCAGGATAGCCTATCTGGGGCATCTCTGGAGTGGTATATGAAGCTTGAAAGAGCAAATGTCAGGAACTGGAAGTATTTGGCTGAGGCTTTTCTGAAACAGTATTAGTATAACATTGATATGGCACCCAATTGAACTCAGTTGCAGAGTCAGACTCAGAAGAGTAAGGGAAGTTTTAAAGAGTACGCCCAGCGGTGTCGTGATTTAGCTGCGAGGGTGCAACCACCTTTACTTGAGAGGGAGATGGCTTATATGTTCATGGGGACGTTGCAAGGTCCATTCCTGGAACGCCTTGCAGGGTGTCCATCAACTAGTTTTTCTGACATTATAGTTGTCGGAGAATGAATTGAAAATCTGATTAAACTAGGAAAGATTCAAGATGGTGTTGGGTCGTCGTCTGATGCAAGGAAACCTTTTGCGGGTGCGAGTAAAAAGCGTGAAGGTGAAACTAATGTTTCGTCTTCTCAGAAGAGCAGAAATAGAGGGTTTCAGGCCCCGTATCATCAAACAGCTGCTGTAACAATCCCTGTTACTGCACCACAATAGAATACTCAATAACAACAGGCTCTGAGACAAGCCTATCAACAGAGACAGAGAACGGCTGACTGACACTTTGATCCCTTGCCAATTGTCGAAACTGCGAAAATCAACTGGCGGAAAAGATAGAAGAGTCACCACCGAACGTTATTTATCTCGATGCAGGGAAAGGAAACGATCGAAGAAAACCTGAGTAAAGGGAAAGCCAAGGTCATCGCAACCATAGTCTGGGCTCGGGAGTCGGTTACGCAAGAGGAAGGTGTTAGAACTCCCTTGCGTCCAACGTACTCGATGGGATCCAAGCTTGTTATTCTGATCAAAGAGTGAAGGTATCTGAAGCTCTCCTGCTAATGGGAAATGGAGAAACGGGGAAAGAAACAAAAGGTGACTCGATAGGACATTGTCGTCCTAGGCCTACGTATTACCTCGGGAGTGGGAAAGTCAGATTCAATGTAGTTCAGAGGACTACAGAATTGTGGGGTAAGGTTACTCGCCAAGACATTGCCGCCTTGTTCCTACGTATCCTCAATCGGACGAGAAAGAGGAAATCAGAGCGGTCCTAGTTCGACCTACAGGGTCTTTTTTTGTTTTATGTTTTTTAAGTGGACGATGCTAACATTCACGTTCTAGCAGTTTTGGTGTTGCCGCTCGTTGTGTGGATACTTACGCATTTACCTGTTTTCAGTAGAACGGAAATAGCGTGCCCTTACGATTAGAGTGAAGGGGATGAGAAAAGAATCCCGAAGGAAGACGATTGATTTGTTTATGTCTTTTTAAAAGAAATGTTTTGATTTGTTTTGTTTGTGATATGCATCGTGCTAAAGACTACGACATAGGAGTGAATACTTTACAATGTCGCTCCCAACGGAACGTTTGCAAAGCACCCTAGAAGAGTAAAGGAGACCTCCACTAATCATTTCCCATGTGCTTAAGGCTCGTGGCGTACTCCACATACAATATTTATTAAGTGTTTTTGCTTTTATTTTAGAGGGAGTGAAGAGAAACTCAAGTGGTTAAAAGAAAAACTCTAAGGGGATCTCCATCCTAGAAGTTGTCATGCAATGGTTGGTCCTATAGTTGAAGTTAGGAAGGGAATCTCTACCTATGTTAGCATGCTTGGGCATTGTTACGGTGAGAATCGGATAACAAGCTATTGATTAACTTGCATCGCAAAACTTTGAATTCACCACCGAGCTTTGATTTATCCAAAGGAAAGGGTAAAGATCAAAGAAAACCCTAAGAGGATCTAGGTTCGGGGGTTGGTTATACAAAGGGAAGGTATTAGCACCCTAAGCATCTATAGTACTCTACAGGAACTTCTTGTTTAAGTTTGTGTTATGTTATGTTTGCTAAAGAAATTTGTACTAAGAGTAAAGGTAAAGACCTAAGGGTATGTACACTTCGTTTGCTCGCCAAGACATCGCGTCTTGTGCCTACGTATCTGAGTAAAGAATCAGAGCAACTGTAGTTCACCTAACAAAGGGTGAATTTGAGGAACCAATGACTATAGCCAAAGTTCCAAGGGGAGATGAGTGTGAGCTCATCTTATAGTTTAAGGAAACTCTCTAAATCTAAGTTATAGGGGAGAAAGTGGATACTGAACATGGTAAGTACCACATAGAGTTTAGAAACTCTATCCTACTTCTAGGTTACGATTCAAGGCTCTTAGGAGGCCAAGAAAAGAGAAAGGCTCTTAGGAGGCCTAGGGTCGGAAGATGGCTCTTAGGAGGCCAAGATGACGTCTGATTTGCTTATTGACTTATGAGTCAACTTAGGAAGACTTTCCTTTGGAATCAGGAGGATAACAGTTTTATGAAACAAGAAGTTCGTATGGATATTTTTATAAAGATGCAACAATAAATAACAAAGCATTCCAAGTGAAACAAAGTTTACAATACCAAACAAAGTTAGAACCAATATTAGGCAATAACTAAGCAACATGAACAAAATGACATAATAAAAGAATCAAGAGCAAACCAAGATGTTCAATAAAACCCTAAAAAGCCTTCTACTTCCAACAGGAATAAATGCCTCAAAATTAATGATGATCACCAATTTCTCTTTATGTTCAAAAAGTGGATTCTTTAAGGAATAATTAGCAAAAAGAATGAGCACAAAATGATAAAAATGATTAAGTTACGAATTATTGAAAATGAAGCATGAATTTAAAAATACAAAATGCACATGTGATAAAAAATAGGGGAAATGCTCCCCATGGGTGTTGAACCCATGTCTTCGGCACTTGCAGCCCAAAACGCCTACTAACTCAACCAGCACACGCGCCTTAATAAATTAAAGCAATGATACAATATAGGTGAAACAAAAGGACTGGGGCGAGGGGGATTCGAACCCCAGTCCTCGTAGTGAATACGCCCATGCTCTTACTACTGGGGTGGCCATACATCCAGTGTATGTGCCCACCCCACAAATGCTTATTCTTGGTAAGCGAAAAAGGATGCTACCAACATGTTGCCACAACCAGCCAGAACAAGGAGCCTCAAAACTCAACATGATAACCTACTAAATCAACTATCCAAGCAAGAATCCAATCTGGACATAATCAACAATTTCTTCCCTCCAAAGTCATGCTCAACTTCAATCAAAATAGCAAAAATGATATGAATAACCACAATGAAACTAGGCACAATGAACTTAGAACCATGTACATTAACAACCAGAGCACTAACATATTATATGTCTTAATGCTAGCAAATCAGGTTAGATTAAACAATAGCAGGATGATAAAATAAGTTAGATTCCTGTTATGCATAAGGCAAAGTGAGATGATACCAAAACCAAGTAACAATGCTAAATGAAAACAACAACATGAATGCAAAGTTTTTTAACATATGATGGAATTAATGAAATGAGTGATGGCATACCTATTGTGCTAATTGATAACTACATGAATTGAAAATCTTAGGAGATAGTTCAAAAACTTGAATCAAATAGCAATGGCACCCAAAAGAGTTCAAACCAGCAAATGACAGTATTCAAAACATTCATTCAAAGTGTTAAAAGAAAAATTGCATGATGATGTCATGGAAAACATATAATCATGGGTGACATAGTAAAATCATTTAATACACTCTTAATGTTCTGAAGCAGTTCAAGCAGGTCATTCTAAACATAATAGGACATGGACAAATAATAACAGGTTCTACACATAGACAGGAGCATGACAACTCCAATCCATAGTAGGTGACAATGTTTGGAACATATCAAACAAGCATTTATCATTACAAAATGATAACATAGAGGGTATAGAATACAAATGTTGTCAAATATATCAGGCTTTCAATATTACAATAGCATCAATACAAACTCAAATGAAATTCTCCATCAAAACCTAATGAAACAAAGCAAACAAAAGCATGCCAAAAGAAACTGTCATGGTGATGACTAAACAATATGGTAACAATTCATGATTAACTATGGTAACAAGGAAACAAGATGTTAACATGACAACAACATGAACATGGTATAGCATGCATATGGCATATGACAAAGACCTTAAGAGATTTAGTAGTGTCAGGAATATCAATCTTATACTCAAAGTAGAAAAACAGTTATCAATGCACAGGCTAGTCCAGACAAAGGGAGAGACCAAGCATCAATAAGGGAAGCATTAAGACTTTGTTAACACCCTGCCTTCAACAAAGCCTTCAGGCCATTCCAAAAGGACCTTGACAAATGGTTCATCATAATTCTAAGCACCACATATTTTTAAATTTCCAATAGTGAATAAAAACCTTGACAAATTCCACATATGCTCTCAACAAAACCAAAACATCTAGGCACCAGCAAAGCATGTTATATAATTTGTGACATTTAAGAACAATAAATAGACATAGTATCAGGCCATAGACTCAAAAGATTAACAGTTCAGTGCCTCAACCCTTAGTGCATAATTCAAGTTGGCTTAAGGTGAAACAAAAGAGACTACATGGCATGACAGTTTGTGTGCATAACTGGAGGTGAGAAAGTTCATGAATGTAATACTATGACAAAATGAGTTCACAATCAATTTTCATTTTAGTGACAAAAATCAACAAGTACATACGCATGATCAGTCTGTTATTACAAAGCAGCACCATGTTACCTTACTCACAAGCAAACATTGAGGATATGCTCTATGACTTAAAGACAAAATAGCTTATTTAACATACTTGCACATATGAACTAAACACATAGCAAGGTGTAGCGCGATTTTTGTGGTTTCGAATCACTATCGCTTTGGAACTACAGTTCGATTCATTTTTTATCCTGTTCAGCTGATTAAGGAAGGGAAATAGATGTCTCCAATTAACCCTGCTTGCAAACTGAGATTAAACAGTCAAAACTGTTGGTTTATAGATGCTATCAAGAGGGGTTCTTCTTTAGGTTTATTCGCTTAAAAACAGTGTCTAGGCTATTGGTAAGATGTTAGGTCTGATGCTTTTTTATTGATGTGTGAAGGTACGGGATTTTGGGTTTTTGATTAGTATGCTCGCTAAGATTTTGCAATCTTATGCCTACGTATTCCCGAAACAGGGAAATCAGAGCGATCGTAGTTCCTCCTATTCTATGGGAGAAAAGAGGTGTTTTGGTGTCTTGTTCAAAGCCCAAGACGTGAAGCTAAAGGTGGCTTGTATCTTGTTCAAAGCCCAAGATGTGAAGCTAAAGGGTTTTGGATGAGAGAGAATTTGTCATCTCTAAAGAGGAGTTGTTGATGTTTGTATGCTGTGAGCAAGGCACAACTTTGACGCTAAAAGGTTGATTGACTCAACCGGGGTTTTCTTTATACAAAGCCTAAGAGGAGGCGGGAAGTTTTACTTTTCCGGGGAAAATGTTCTTTCTGTCTTGTACAAAGCCCAAGATTGAGGCTAAAAGGGATTTTGACTCCGTTGGGGAGAATGGATCTTGTATAAAGCCCAAGATGGAGGCTGAAATGGTTTGACTCAATAAGAGAGTACTTTTGTCTGTCCTGTATAAAGCCCAAGACGGAGGCTAAAAAGGTTGACTCGACAAGAGAGTCTTGAACAGGTGATTGACTCAACAAGAGAGTCTGAAGGTTGTTTGAATCAACGAGAGAGCCTTTTATACTCAACAAGAGACTGATTTGCTGTCTCATACGAAGCTTGAGATTGAGGCTAAAAGGAGATTGACTCAACAAGAGAGTCTTTTATACTCAACAAGAGAGTGTTTTATATGTCTTGTACAAAGTCCAATACGGAGGCTAAAAGTGGTTGACTCAAAAAGAGAGTCTAAGAAGGTTAGCTTCACTAGGGAGAATCATTTGTAGAAAGCCCAAGAGGAGGCTGCCTTACCTCTGTGGATTCTGGAGATCCTGAAGCGGCTCCAAGTGTGGGGAACTCTCATGAGAGAAACCGGGTTTCTGCTGGAGATTGATCCAGAGTGATTGGTGTTTTTTCCTATGTTTGAAAGGAACTTGAAAATGTCTTTGAGACTCAAGAGGTTTAGACTGTCCAAGTCTAGAGTTTTATCTTTTGTACAATGCCCAAGAGGAGGCGCGGGCATTAAGGGATGAGTATCAACCCTACAACGGCCGGAGTTTTGACGCTGGAAAGACTGCTCTAGAAAAAGATGACTAAGTTCTGTCTTATACCTTTAAGAGGTCATCAGGTTCCTTGTATTAAGCCCAAGAGAAGGCATGAGAACTTCTAAGAAGCTGAAGGGTCCTTGTACAACGCCCAAGAGGAGGCAGGGATGCTTTTAGGAAGCCTGTGGGTCCCCAAACCAAGAGAAGTTCATGAAATACAATTCACCGAGAAGAGATCATTCCAGAAAAGTTCGAGAATTTGGAAGAAACTCAAGAGATGCCATTCACGGAGAAAAGATCATCTCTGGGGAGTTAGAGTTTCTTTGAGAATTTCTAAGGGTGACAGTCTGAGAAAAGGTTCACCGAGAATACTGCCTTTCTCTTTGTTCCATATTGTTTAACCCCAAGAGAAGGGAAGACTGTATCTGGAAATCCTAAGGGGATCTAGTTTTGTTTGTATTTAAGAGTGGCCAACAAGGTTTTACCTAGTGCTAGACATAGTTTCCGGGGAAAACTCTAAATAACTATACTAGTATTACACATTGGATATGTGACAAGTATATAAAAGGATGTGAAAGAAGACTTACAGTGAAGCAACCCCACAATACAGTTATATATATATATATATATATATATATATATATGAAAGCGGTAAATGAAAGCGGATAAACACTTACCCATTGTAGAGTTTCCATACTGTTTGGTTAGTTGTTCAACAAAGAATGTTTTGGTAACGACATATATTTGAATTCAAAATCAAAGGAGAAAGTGCTTGAAATGATTGTTGGGGCTTACAGCTCAAGGAGAGGCCCAAGTTTTAACGATGATCGCATCGTTGTTTTGAAAACTGTACAAACGGACTTATACAATACGTGAGGCCCAAAAAGCTTTTATGTACAAAGGGATGGGTCTTACACTCTATTAGAGGCCCAGAAATTTTGAAAAGAAAAGAAATGGGGCTTACAACACGAGGGGAGGCCCAGATGATTTGTTTTTGTACTGGCGATCGCGCCGAGATTTTTCTTTTAACGCAGAGGGACTTATACAATGTCTGAGGCCCAAAAAAGTTTTGGTTAAAGGGGGATTGGGTCTTACACTCTATTAGAGGCCCAATAATTTATTTTTGTACAAGTGGTGGGGCTTAAAGCTCAAGGAGAGGCCCAAATGATTTTTGTTAAAAAGGTGACGATCGTACTGAACTTTTTGACGGTATCGGGACTTATACAATACACTGAGACCTAAATTATTTTGGTTTTAAAAAAAGGGTTGGGTCTTACACTGTATTAGAGGCCCAAAGAGTTTGAAAAAGTTTGATGAGGGTTGAATTAATCAAAACCCTAATTTGTTTTCAAAATATATTTTAATTGAATAAAAATTCAATTAAAATGATCAAAATTGTTAAACATGTGTGAAAACAAATTGTGATCTTGGATCAATATTTCAAAAATCATGTTTCTATCCACAAAATGATTGGAAATCAATTAAGTTTGGAAAATCAAGGGAGAAAAAACATTTTAAATGTTGAAAAACAAATAAAATATTAATTCTTTGAAAAAATATCAAGTATATGAAATAATTAATATTTTTAGGATTTTTTGGTAAAATAAAATATTTTAGCATTTTTGTGAATTATTAAAAAAATCAACTCAAAATCATTAAAAACTAGAGAGAAATTAATTTTTGAATCAATTAAATAAAATCACAAAATTCAAATATTCAAATATTCAAAAAATGGCGCCAGGAACATGCGCCACCCTTTGTTTCTGTAGATTTGCATTTTCTATCCAATCTCATTGAATACTTGATGATATCATGCAATCTACATATCAATCTGCTCGTTTTCACCTCACGATCATGTCTATGGTCTTTAATTTCATTTATTTTAGGCATGGGATAAGAAATCAAAGAGAAACCTCAATAACCCTAAAATTTGCATGAAGGCTCAGAAATTCCATACACGATTCAGACAAAGCAATTGATTGAGGATAAACACTCTATGCATGATTATGAACATATGGCCAAATTATTGTGCAGCAAAAAATGCATGGATCATAGAGTTAGAAGAGCTCAGGCCTACCTCTTGCAGCTGGTGATCGTGTTTTGTGTTAGAGGTGTTGCAAGCTGGTTCCAATGATTTGCACAGCTTCCTTAGGCGCCAAGTGATGTGTCTGAATGCTTGGAGTGGTTTGAAACAAGCTGGAACTGAAGATGGTACCCCAACTGCAACTCTGCTAAAAGCTTGAGCAGTTGGATGGTGATTTTGAGAAATCAGTATTCCAGATGTTGTTTAAGTGTTTGGGTCACTTCAATATGATGTTTATGAGGTGTGTGTGTGATTGGTTTGGTTGGAATTGCTCTCAAACTCAAAACCCGATAGTGACTTGCTTTGGAAGGCAATTTTGGAGTGAAGGAAGAGATTTTGAGGAAAACATCTGTTTGATGGCTTTGGTGTACTCAAACTGAGCACAAATGAGCTCTATTTATAGTAGAGAAAGTTTGTTTTGCAAGCAATAGTGAATGGCAACTGCTGCAGAAGTTTGGCAAATGTTGATCCATAGGAATCCAAGTCTCCTCTAGCCATTGACTAGAGGTTAGAGGACAGGCTGCTGGTTCCCTAGTTCTTGGATAAGTCTTAACTGAATTCAGTTGGAAAGGGCTCAGTCCATGCCACCTTGGTGCATCCATTGAATGCTCCAAAACAAAATTGGAGTCTTGTTCCTCTTTTAGGCATTTCTAGGTTTGGCATGCTACTTTTGGTTCCAAGGACTTGGGAGGCTGATGGATCAGTATTTGTCCCTCCTTGGTCTCCCCCTGAGGTGTTTAGATGGATAAAATTGTTTGTCATTTACAAAATTTGCTCAAATCGAGCAAAATGCACAAATCTGCCTTGCCATGACAGTTTGCAGCAAGGCACATTGTCATTATCATATCTCATGGCTTAAGTGGAGTTTCATGGTGTTCTTGGTTATTTTGGAAAGCTCTTATATGATGCAACACATGTGTGATCATAGTTTGTCTTGATACTTTTTGGATCCAAGTGAAAACCCCCCTACTTTTGGAAAAAAAACAAGACATATTCTGACTTAGTGAAAATTTCACTAAGTGTTGGAAAAAGTGGCATTTCATGTTTTCAGCCATTTTGATCCAACCATAACTCAAAATCTATGATGAATTGGAATGAGGTGTAGTTGACACTTTTAAAGTAAGCCATGAGAGCTACAAATCCATCTTTGGATCATCCCAAATGGTTGCTTGGATCTCAAGTTATGATCCTTGGAAGTTGGTACCCTAGCCACTTTGTTCCATAAGTTAGAAAATTTCTAAGTTTTTTATGGTTACTCCTTTTACAAGTTATCCCACTTTTCTTGATTTTTATTGATGAATGATGATCCCAATCACATATTAACATCATTTTAGGGTCAAAAACCATAATTCTGAAAAAATCTCAAGAAGTCAAAGTTGACTTTTGTGCACAGTTGACTTTTTGTCAAATGAACTCCAAACTGTGCGATCCTCTATGAAATCAAGTCCTTGACCTAAATCAAACTTGATGGATTGATTTCAAATGTGTTATAGGGTGTATTGAATCATGTCCCAAGGTTTGGGAGCATGCCTGGATCAAAATTCAAAGGCACAGTTGACTTTTCCCGCGAAACCCTAATTGTGGTTCTGATGAATTTGAAACTTGTTGGTCAAGCTTCTTGGATCAATCCATTGTTGCAAATGGATCAATGTAGTGTGTTAGAGACCCTCAAATTCTCTCTTGAGGTCTTGGCTCATGTTTTGTCCCAAAAGTCAACTTAGGGGTGAATTACGTCAAGAAACCCTAATTCCTGATTTTTTATGAATGCATCCCCTGAGGCAAAATTGACTTGATGATTGGGTTCATGATGTCCCTTGGAGCATATTAGGTTGTGCTTTGAAGCCTTTGGCTCATGCCCAGAGGAAAATTTCCATCTGGAGGCCCCAGTCGACCAAAACCCTAATTTGGTGACACTGGCGATCTTGAGGCTTTATCCACTTGGAATGTTGCAACTTTGTGCTTGATTCTTGAGGTGGGAGTCGTCTTGATCCATTGTGGATGTTTGAGAGGTTTAGAAAAGTTGAAGATCATGTCATTCCTTGATTGATCCTTTGTCTAAGAGCTCTGAGAGGGCTTGAAACCCTAAGTTTGATTTTAGTGGATGCTCACCCATCTTTGGGGAGACTAATGAGGTATGATGGTTCATCCATATTGTGATAATGGTTTGCACAATGATGGGAAATCTTAGTGGTCAAAATTTGGGGTATGACACAAGGCAGCAGTAGCACAACTTAAATATACAACAGATGGCATATTGAAAGTTTGCATACAGGTTTTGAACACAAAGTAGCATGAGTTTAACATTAAGCACAATAACATAATGAACATAACATGGCATCTTTACACAAAACAGAACCTCAAGGGATTATCAATTCCAATGCATCAGTTTTAGCATACAAAGAGGAACCACTCATGTCATGATCTAGTGTACAACAGGCTGTGAAATGTTAACAAGCACATGGTTTGATACCAAAACAAATCAACTCAACATAAAGGAACAGTGTCAAATTCAATGACAAGTTTAGCAGTTATGAACATGACTAGCACACATATTTTGGACCAATATCATACCAGTAGGTTGTCCACAAGAAGTTAAAGCACAAAGCATGGCAACAGTTGCATAACTTAAAGAGGTTAGCAGTTCAAATATCTCAGTCTCAAGTACATAAGTCAATTTAGCTCAAAAAGAATGATCATGATATGTCATGGCTTATGTGCATATTAGGATGTAGGTAAACACATGAAGGGATACCAAAGATAGTCCTTATGACATACTAAGTCAAAAACAACTTCCATGCTCAAAGACAGCACTCAACAAGCATCAACATATAAGCAAGCCACTTGGATACAAAGCAAGCATCAAGGTAAGTTAAATACATGGCAGTAAGATGAATAGAAAAATCAAGACACCCCTAACCAAAACAAACTTACTCTACTTCCAAGTATGCTTTGAGATGTTTCAGAAGCATACCACTACCATCATCACATTACTAAATCAGTGTCAAACCAAAGGCATCAACATGAGTTTAAGAAAATAAATTTGCACCTCAACAATTAGTAACAACAAAACAAGAGCATTCAATCCTTGACAGCAAACATGAATAGCAAAACAAAAGATTACCTTTTAATGAGACATGAGCAAGCATCCTATCATCAATAATCCCAACAGGTTGACATATAACGAAGGACAGGGTTAGATCATTTCTAGGCTTCAGCAGTAAGTAAATGAGTTTCAATAACTCTCAACCCCAAAATGCTAGGGATTAGTGACAAAGAGATTGATAACATCCCTACTTACCAATGAGCTACAACAACTAAAGTCTTGATACAAGACTTAATATGGATACCAAGTAACAGTTACATGTTCAGTATGTTAACCAGAACAAGCTTACTTGCCTTAACTCATCATGTTATGCCAAAGACAAAAAACTCAAATACACATTATTGTCACATTATGAATGAATGGATAGCAACATCAAAACACATTACACAAGCAGTTTATAAAGAGATATGATGATGTCAGTAATATACATGGGCATGGATATTAAGTATGGAGAGTGTAGTTACCAAGTTGAATATGTCCACTGCAACTTCAAAGGTGAACAAACTCCCTTCTTGCTGAATTAGCAAAAGCTCACAAAGCAAGCTTCGTTCTCCTTCTTCTCTTGCAAGACTTTAAACTCAGAAGTGTTTTTGAGTATATTGTGAAAAATGTTGGTGAAAAATTGAAATTCTGGCCTATATATCAGATGTCCTATCGAGATGTTGAGACACTGATATACAACAACAATGAACAAGTTCAAAATAAAAGTGTGCATAAAATGTAAAGAACACCAGAAATTGTTAACCCAGTTCGGATCTAACTATCCTACATCTGGGGGCTACCAAGCCAGGGATGAAATCAATATCTGATAGTATCAATTCACTGATAACCACACCCGGTTCAATCAGCTCACTTAATCACTACCCTTCCTATGACTTCTACCTAAGATTCCGCTAGGTATGAGGCCCTCCTCAAATCCATCTTCAATCACAACCCGTGACTGGTTCCTTACAAGATAAAAACAATGGTCGAAACACAAATTCTCAATACTTCACAGCTTATGAGAATTAACACACAGTTACTCAATGCTTAAAAGCTTATGAGCAACCTTACACAACTTACACAACAGTCCTTATACTGTTATCATAAGATACCAGTTAGGCTCACAAAACACAAGCACACAACCCTAAAAATATATGTAAGTTCGACACCTAAAACTAGGTTTACATCAGTCTATTTATAGCTTGAAATCTGGACTGAATTGGGCTTCAAAAACGCAGCAATTAGGCTGCTCACAACTCTGCAAAATTAACTCCAATAAAATAGGTCTTCAATCCAAAGTTTCCTATTATGTCTCCATAAATAGAAACTGCAGTAAATCCGAAAACCAACAAGTAACCCTAATCCAAAAATGCTTTGGATGCCACATAGGATAACCAAATATTCACAGAATATTCAGTTACAAATCATTGTAACAGAATCTGCAATAAAACCTGTCTTCACAGCGCGATGTCCTATGAGCAGTCATGGGACATCTTCATTCGACATGTTGAACAAAGAATAATGAAACATATTTTTAGACATCTTCATTCAACACCTGCTGCTACATGAGTTTTAGCAAAATAATGCCAACCATAAAACCAAGGAAATAACAATCTCCCCCTTTGGCTTATTTTTGGCTAAAACTCCACACACACTCAAACACCATCAGTATCAGCAGTGGAAGAAAACACCATTAATAGCAGCAAAAAAAAAACTCCCCCTCAGCTGCACACACAAAAAAAACTCCCCCTCAGCTGCATTCACCCTCAGCTGCATATACACACAATCCAGCAAACATCTCATCATAGCAACTCCCCCTCACAAGCACAATCTACCTGCAGTACAAAAACTCCCCCTCAACTGCAGCAACATTTCACATCACATTCTAAAGCTGCTCTCCCTCACACTTACTTACTACTCCCCCTTTTTAGCCACAAATATGACAAAGAGAGGTTATAGACAAATGTCACCAAATCACATAGCAGTACAATGTTCAAAACTAAAACAGAATAAAGTTGTCCTAAAAGAAGAAAGAAAAAAAAAACAAAACAACAAAAACAAAAAAGTAAACATGCAGATAGCCTATAGTTATTCAGCACTGTCCTCTTCAGCCACCTCATCACTTTCACCTTCAGATTCAGAAGCACCCTTCTCAGAACCAGAATCATCAGACTGTTGGACACTTCTTATATCAGACTCAGAAGATTCACCTTGTCCATCATCTTCAGCCAGCTCTTGCTCTTTAGGAGCATTTCTCTTTTCAACCAAGACTTTAATCAGCTGCTCGAGCTTTGTCTTCCTTGCTGTATCTCTCCTGATAGATTCTTCCAGCTCCTTGCAGGTTTCTTGTAACTGAGCAATGGCTTCATCATCAAAATTAGCAGGTCGTGAAGGTGAGGAGGATGTCTCAACAACATCAGACACATGGACTCCACCTAGTAGCCTATAATGCAAAGTCATTGGAGGTTTTCTCTTGCTGACCTTGTCACTTCTTACTAAGCAGTCAGGAAATTGATCCAGGATTATTCCACAGATTAAGGATAGAAAGCATATGGGTAGCTTAACAGCGGATGAGCTAGCTTGCTTCAAAACTTGTTCAAAGATATGTGCTCCAAAGTTGAAAGGGACCTTCTTTCCAATAGCATAAATGAACTTTCCAAGCATGGATGAGATGGTGCAAGTATGATTGGTAGAAACCCAGTTTACCACTGCAATTCTGTGAAGGATAGCATATTTGACACTTAGCTTCCCAGAAGAGAGCTTTCCTTCATCTGGCCAAGCCTTGATGCACCCACCTGTTATCTCCTCACTGATTTCATCATCTGTGGCTCATAACTCAGCCTGATGGTCCATAGGTCTCCCCAGAAAGTTATTAATCACTTTGGGAGAAAATTTCACAGCTTTGCCTCTTACATAGACTTTTCTGAGTTTGTTGTTACTATCTTCAGGGATACTCACAACAACCTCCTTAAGCAACTTCTCATAACATGGTCCTATGTCAGACACCGTCTTCATCAACCCATCAGCTTCAATAAGATCAACCACTTCCTCATACTTGTTGAAGTCTTTTCCCAGTTCTCTCTCTAAAGCTACTCTTCTTTGGTTGACAATTTTCCACCTATCAGTTTGCCTGACAGTTTGATCCTCCCTTCTCCCACCGATGTCCTGGACATCAGTTCCAGCATTTGACCCATTCAGGCCTGTGACCCTTCTTTTCTTGATTGGAACCACAACTTTACTCCATTGCTTAGAGGGACCTGCTCCAGCCTTTCTTTTGTTGCTCTCCACATTAGCAGATTTCCTAATCATTTCTGCATCCTTTGAATTCTCAACCACAATGGTATTCTCTTTTCTACTCTTGATTCTTTGTAGTATGTCAGTTATTGGTTCCTCATCACAGTTTTTCTCAGAAACGCTACTACACATCTCAGCCTTCTTCTTGCTTCTTCTTTCCCTTGCCACCTGAACTGGTATACAATTCTCAGTCCGATCAGTAGGACTGTTATTTGTTTTTCCAGCCATGGATGTTGGGACGTCAGACCCGACATCTTTTTCAGCTTCACTAACATCAAAGGTGACAAGTCTTCTAAGACTCTGATCTCTACTGAAAACACTACCATCAAGAGTCCTACTACCATTCTTAGTTTCATCCACCCTCCTATTCGAATTCTTTTCAGTGACATTTTTTCTAGATTTTATCTTATCAGAATAAAACCTAGTAATCATTTTGTCTTTCTTCCTAGATGAAAGGGGTTTAGACTTCTTACTTGACATACTCTCATTTACAGAGTGGGAAACTGGTTGTTCACCTCTAGTGTCAGCAGGAGCAACATTCAACGGGGCGATATCAAGGACAAGATCTGTGAGTTTGATCAATCAGTGAGGATCATAGTCTTCATCATTGAATTGGGAAGTTCTTGAATCAGCAGGAGCATCATGATGTTGAGACATTTTTTGTTGCTCACAAAATGCAGTATTGAAGAGAGTAAGAGCAAACCCTAGCGAAGAAGAGTTTTGAGAGAATAGGTTAGATGGAGTTTTTGCACTGTAGGATTGAAGTTGGAATGGATTAGCTGGGCTATTTATAAGTTTTCGAAATGGGTCCTTATACGCGTGCCACTCACAAGTTCTTTGGTTTAACACTTCCACAATTGTGCTTTCGTCTTTCCACAGATAGCAATCCTCTGAGGTTCTTTCACCTCTCATAACAATAGCATTATTTTTATCCATTATTAAGCATTCATGGGTGGTAAAGATGACCTTAAGACCTTGATCACACAACTGGCTTATGCTTATTAGGTTAGTATCTAATCCTTCAACAAGCAATACTTCTTCCAGAATTGGCTGTCCTGGACAATCCACTCTTCCAACACCAAGCACTTTTCCTTTCGATCCATTACCAAAAATCACCTCATTAGGAGCATGGTACTTAACATGTGACATATATCCACTAACACCAGTCATATGTCGAGAACATCCACTATCAAAGAACCATTTTTCATCTGTAGAGACTCTGAAAGACTTGTAGTCCCTATGTTCTTTTACACTATCCTTTGAAGTCCATATCCTTTTTGTTTCAACCCAGCTCTTTTTCCTACTATACTGTTGCATGGGTTTGGGATAACGACGTAGCTTGTAGCAAAAAGCTTTTATGTGACCAAACTTCCCACAATGGTAGCACGTCCATCTTTGATTCTTCTTCTTTATGAAATTCTTCTGATGTCTAGGAGGCTGTTGCAACATGTTATTCAACATGTTCAAACTTCTCTTATCTTGAACGGGTACTCCCTCAGATTTCTTTCCTTCATTTAATTCATTTGTAACTTCAAATCCTATACCACTGATATTTCTAGCATCTCTTCCTGACTTCAGAATTTCATCAAGTACATCCGAACTCCTATTTAACATTCTGACATTTTTTATCATGTTGTCCAGTTTTGAATTCAAAACATTAACTTCACTTTGTAGATAGCTATAGTAGACATATGCTCAGTATTCTCAGCTTCTAAATGAATAATGGCACATGCTTGTCCTTCTTTCTGCTGACATACTTCTTCATGTTCAATGCACAACTTCTTATAAGAGATAGCCAGCTCTTCAAAAGTAAGCTCTTCAGATTCTTCATCTGATTCAGATACTCCTGTTAAAGCTGTCACCAACTTTGCAGACTTCTCATCATCTTCTGACCATGTCACAGATAATCCCTTCTTCTGTCTTTTGAGATAAGTGGGACACTCAGTTTTTACGTGCCCAAATCCTTCACATTCATAGCATTGAACTCTCTTCCCTTGATTAGAGTCTTCTTCAGTTCTGGATCTTCTGCCTCCATCCTGGTCTTTGTTGATGTCAAGAGACTTGTTCTGAACATTTTCTCTTGACTTCCAGTCCATCCTTTTCAACACTTTATTAAATTGTCTTCCAAGCAACACTAGCTCTTTGGACACATCTTCATCTTTAACCAGTTTTCCTTCATCATCTGAGTCATCAGCACTTGACACGAATGTTATACTCTTATTCTTTTTAGCTTTTTCACCGAGTCCTAACTCAAAAGTTTGGAGAGATCCCATAAGCTCATCCACCTTCATCTTGTCAATGTCCTAAGCTTCCTCTATAGCAGTAACCTTCATATCAAATCTCTTAGGAAGAGACCTGAGAATCTTCCTGACCAGCTTGCTGTCAGACATCTTTTCTCCTAAGGCACTAGAGGCATTAGTTATCTCAATAATGTTCATATGAAAATCATGAATGCTCTCATCCTCTTTCATCTTCAAACTCTCAAACTTGCTAGTGAGAAGCTGAAGCTTTGACATTTTCACCTTTGAGGTCCCTTCATGAGCAACTTTCAGGACCTGCCAAGCCTCTTTGGCAATAGTACAATGCTCAATCAGCCTGAAGATATTTCTGTTAACGCCATTGAACAATGCATTCATGGCTTTAGAATTTCCAACAGATCCTTTGTAGTCAGCATCATCCCAGTCCTCTTCTTTCTTCAGAACATCAGTAAGATTTCCTTCTCCATCTCTTACCTTTGGAGGCTCCCAACCTTTGATAACCGCTTTCCATGCTTGATCATCCATGGACTTGATGAAGGCTATCATCCTAGGTTTCCAATATTCATAGTTAGAGCCATCCAGCAAAGGTGGTTTATTCAGAGCTCCTCCATCCTTGTCCATTGTACCAGAAAGTACCTTCCCTGAATCTCACCCAGAAACAACAAAGGGTGCAAGCTCTGATACCAATTGAAATTCTGGCCTATATATCAGATGTCCTATCGAGATGTCGAGACACTGATATACAACAACAATGAACAAGTTCAAAATAAAAGTGTGCATAAAATGTAAAGAACACCAGAAATTGTTAACCCAGTTCGGATCTAACTATCCTACATCTGGGGGCTACCAAGCCAGTGATGAAATCAATATCCGATAGTATCAATTCACTGATAACCACACCCGGTTCAATCAGCTCACTTAATCACTACCCTTCCTATGACTTCTACCAAAGACTCCCCTAGGTATGAGGCCCTCCTCAAATCCCTCTTCAATCACAACCCGTGACTGGTTCCTTACAAGATAAAAACAATGGTCGAAACATAAATTCTCAATACTTCACAGCTTATGAGAATTAACACACAGTTACTCAATGCTTAAAAGCTTATGAGCAACCTTACATAACTTACACTACAGTCCTTATACTGTTATCATAAGATACCAGTTAGGCTCACAAAACACAAGCACACAACCCTAAAAATACATGTAAGTTCGACACCTAAAACTAGGTTTACATTAGTCTATTTATAGCTTGAAATCTGGACTGATTTGGGCTTCAAAAACGCAGCAATTAGGCTGCTTACAACTCTGCAAAATTAACTCCAATAAAATAGGTCTTCAATCCAAAGTTTCCTATTATGTCTCCATAAATAGAAACAGCAGCAAATCTGAAAACCAACAAGTAACCCTAATCCAAAAATGCTTTGGATTCCACATAGGATAACCAAATATTCACAGAATATTCAGTTACAAATCATTGTAACAGAATCTGCAATAAAACCTGTCTTCACAGCGCGATGTCCTATGAGCAGTCATGGGACATCTTCATTCGACATGTTGAACAAAGAGTAATGAAACATATTTTTAGACATCTTTATTCAACACCTGCTGCTACATGAGTTTTAGCAAAATAATGCCAACCATAAAACCAAGGAAATAACAAAAATGAAGGAACACAGCCTGCTATTTATACAGAAATGCCAAGAACTCAAAGTATGGCTAAAATAGCACATTATGCCAACATTGCCTTTTTCCCTTCGTGAGAAATCCTACTTGCTGAACACATATCTTCCAATATCTTCTGAACCTCTGAGCCAAGCTGGTGAGAAGTGATTGGTGATAGGCTCAAGAAATAAACTAATGTTTCTTGCTTTGTAAAGTTTCTATCTCCTTTTCCCACTTGCACAAACAAGACATAAACTAATATTTAAATCCTAACCAAGTTGAATTTTCGTGGCAAGGCTTGGATTAAGTGTAAATCCATCATTAGAACTCAGAAACATGAAGATTTGGTGATTAGAGAATGGTTTGAGCAAATACACAAAAGTTGGTTTCTTGAGTTTTAAGGAATGAAACCTCCAACTTTGAAGCTCCGAAACTCCCAGCTCACTCAATGGTTTGAGGAGTTATAGTACTTTTTGGAAAGCCCCCAATGCCCTCTGCAACTTTCATGTTGGACCCAAGTTCTGAATCACAAGGGAACTTAGTGAAAAATGAGGTTAAAGTTGGTTGTTTATTAAGGCAAAAAGTGCTGAATTTTCTCTAAGTCTTTGGGAAGTTTAGCTTCTAAGTCTCATAACTCACAAACCATGCATTTTTTGGAGAAAAGTCAAATTAACACTTTTAAGTTCATGGAAAGAGCTTCCATTTGGGCTTTGAGTCACTCAATTTGGATGCGTGGTTTGGAAGTTATGACTATTTCAGTTTTGCACAAGAGGGGAAATTTCCACATGAAAAGTTTCATGAACCAAACATTGCTTCCTTTGCAAGAAACTTCTTGAAACTTGATCTCAAATACTTTAATTCATCAATGAGACATGTTATGATGAGTTGAGGTCTTGGAGGTTTCATTTGAATCAAAATCTCAAAGATTAAGGTTTCCGTCAAATCCCTAATTTTAACTGTGAATGCACTGGGACACTCTCTTATGATCTTGCTTCTTCCATCACATACAAGGCTCATAGATGGTCTTTAGGGATGTCTAATATCTCATGGTGTCATGTCCTAGGGTTTGAGAACAATTCTTGGTCAAGATCAAAGTCAATGATCCACTTGTCTTGACAAAATCCTAATTTGGAGGCAGGGTGAAACTGTGGCTCAAACTACTCATGATGAGAGCCAGATGACCTTGAATTCTTGTTGAATGAGACCTCTTGGATGTAGGTAAACTCAAATGGTTGATGAACCAAGCAAATCTTGACTTATCAAGGAAAAATTCTTCTGTGATTCCTCAGGTAAAAACCCTAATTCCAAATTTTGGTCTGGTGATCCTTTGTTGACTTGACTTGATTCAAAGTCTTGAGATCTTGGTTCCATATAACTAGTGAATCTTTGTGATGATTGTATGGAGCCAGAGAATACCTTAGGAGGCCTTTAATCTCTCTGTGTAAACCCTAATCTCAAACGTAAGAGAAGCAAACTGCATGAAGTGGATTAGTTAAACAATGCATATATGATTGATCCTAAGTGTCTATGCAAAATGTTATGACATCTAAGAGGTAAAATTTGGGGTACAACAGTTGCCCCTATTTAAATAGCTTTACCGGATGGCACGAGGAAAGAAAATCCTCTGGACATCCAGGCGGAAAGGTATTTAAATATAGCAAACCGAAAATTTTGCCCTTAGAGGGAATGCAGATGCTAGGGACAAGCGATGGACATGCAAATGTTGACATGCCATGAACTTCTAGAAATGATGATATGATGCCATGATAGTACAAAGGTGCAGATAGACTAGACACCAGATATAAGTAGCAAATAACCACAAGTGAGTAACACCGGGGAAGGATGAAGGTTAGTATCCATGAGGAAAACTCACAGGGGATACAGGTTAACCGACAAAGGAGACTCGTTAGGGAGACTCTAGGGAAAGACTGGGAATAGAAAAAAAAAGTAAAGTGGAACACCCTATAGATCCTCACTGGAGATAGGAGCCAGAGAGGTATTCTCCACTGGGGAAAGATCCAGGGAGATGGACGACAGGTTCATATGTGACCGGACGATACTGGGGAAATAAAGACATATTCTTTCTGGGCATGAAACCAGAAAGAAGACATGATCTTCACTGGGGATCAATTTGAAATAAAGGTAGACGTCCATCAAAGATCTTCTAGCAATTTCTTAAACTGAAGAGTTCAAACGGGATCTTCAAGAAAAGCCAGAAAAGATAGAGACGAACTCTGCGTGCCAACCTGAAAAGATGACTGGACTATAGCTGGGAATAAGATTAAGGAGCCCGAATGAGTTGGTTCTTGAGTACCAATTTGAGTTGGATTTTGAATACCAGTATGAGCTGGATTTTTTTTTGGGTACCAATAGGAGCTGGACTTTGAATTTTAGATTCACATCTGACCAAGGTTTAGGTTCATATTTAACCTGGATTCAAACAACGGGTTCATATTTGACCTGAGGTTTAGGTTCATATTTGACCTGGATTCAAACAACGAGTTCACAGTTGACCTGAAGTTTAGGTTCATATTTGACCTGGATTCAAACAACGGGTTCATATTTGACCTGAGGTTTAGGTTCATATTTGACTTGGTTTCAAATGACGGGTTCATATTTGACCTGAAGTTTAGGTTCATATTTGACCTGATTTCAAACGACGGGCTCATATTTGACCTGAAGTTTAGGTTCATATTTGACCTGGTTTCAAACGACGGGTTCATATTTGACCTGAAGTTCATATTTGACCTGAAGTTTAGGTTCATATTTGACCTGGTTTCAAACGACGGGTTCATATTTGACCTGAGGTTTAGGTTCATATTTGACTTGGATTCAAACAACGAGTTCACATTTAACCTGAAGTTTAGGTTCATATTTGACCTGGATTCAAACAACAGGTTCATATTTGACCTAAAGTTTAGGTTCATATTTTACCTGGTTTCAAACGACGGGTTCATATTTCACCTGAAGTTTAGGTTCATATTTGACCTGGTTTCAAACGACGGGTTCATATTTGACCTGAAGTTTAGGTTCATATTTGACCTGGTTTCAAACAACGGGTTCATATTTGACCTAAAGTTTAGGTTCATATTTGACCTGAAGTTTAGGTTCATATTTGACCTGGTTTTAAACGACGGGTTCATATTTGACCTGAAGTTTAGGTTCATATTTGACCTGGATTCAAACAACGGGTTCATATTTGACCTGAGCTTTAGGTTCATATTTGACCTGGTTTCAACAATGCCAGCAATTACCAGACTTTAGGTTCCTTATGAGGAGATTAAATATCAGATAGATCAATACTGGGGTTGGATAAACGAAGATTAAACTTCCTGGGGAATACTAATTGTGGTTGCAAAAAGGTTGAATAGTACCAGAGGTAGATAAGCTTCTCATAAGAGACTGCTACTCATCGCCATATAAAAACAAGCTTCTTCAAGAGATTGCTACTTGTTATAAATTCTCAAGAGCTGTTGATATCACAACACAGCTGGAGAATGAATTTTGCCTTCGACGAGGATCTGTAAAAGATCCCTCCTGCGAGACACGGTGCAAAATAAATGCACGTTTAAACTAGGTTCAACAACCTAACCTGCCAGGTGTAATACCCCAATATTTGCCTTCTTGTTTTTAGCTAACTGGCTTATGTTTCTTTGCATTAGCATTTATGCATAGCATTGGTTCTTAGCATGGTATCAAGGTACTTGGTTCATTTCAAAAGGGTCTCAAGTCTTAAGGCGGTTCGAGGAATTCATCATATTATCATAAGGTCAAGAATGGCAAAGGATTTCAGGTGAATCTTTCTCTCCTAATCAGATGATCCAAATTAGGGTTTTGGTTCAAAAAGGACTTCTTGAGGGGCTTTATGGATTCAAGCATGTTCTTATGGTATTCCATATGCTTACAAGCACTCATGGAGGAAGATTGGGCTGGTGATTCATTGTGGAAGATGTTCAGTGGATCAGCTACTTGTGAAGTAAGCAAAAGTCAACAGTTTAAAGAGAAAAGTCAACCATCGGTTTTCAAGGGTTTAAATCATGTTTCCCAAGTCCATGTACCTTTATTTGGTCAAATAATAGCATGGTTGACATCATTCTCCAAGAATCAAGAGTTTGTGCAAAAGTTACTAAATTTGGAAAATGACCTATAATGAGAACTTTCCATTTTTGGCAATTTTTCCACCACATTCAACTTGACTTTTCATAATCAAGGAAGCTTCAAATGAATTTTCCTCCAACATGAAAGTTGAAGATATTTCTCCCCCATTTCCAAAAAGTGCTAGATGGTTCTCATAGCATTTGTGAAGCTCAAGTTATAGCCAAGACAATGCAAAGTGTTTTTAGGGTTTTCTTATGATGCCATATTTTACAACTCTTGCATTTTGATCCCAAAAGACTTGTAATGATTTCTATTGCTCCAATTCACATTACCATGTTCAAGTACAAGCCATGAGCATCATTTTTAACTTTAATTTCACACCCACCCGTGCCATATTCATGGTGAATTTCTCAAGTGACCAAAATGCAAGATGCATTGAATCTCATAAATCAAGCCACTACAAAGCCCAAAGTCAGTTCAATTGTGATCAGCATGGAAATTGTGGATGACCCATGACCATAAACATGAGGTAGCACGTGGGAATAAGGAGGTGCAATCCAAATTGCATTTTTGCATAAACCTTCAAAAGTCATTAACCAAGGGATTAACCAAGTTCTAATCATGATCAGAGGTCTAATGAGATGTATATAAGCTAACTCACACGTCCATTGCTAGGTCATGCACTCATTTTGGCTCAGAATCCATTTTTCACTCCAAACTTTTCTCTCTTCGAATCTCTCTTCTCTTGAGAGTTTTTGAAGTTTTCTTTGCACATTCTTGATCAGTGAGGTGAGAGGAGCAAGAATCCACCATTGATTCAAGCTGAGAGTGAAGTTTTCAACAAGTGCATTTCAAGTTGGCTCAAGTTCAAAACCCTAGATCTAGCTAATTTCAAGTCTCTATTTGCATTTATCTTGCAAATAGAGCTAAAAAGAGGAAGATCTGCAGCTTTTGGAAGGCGTTCTTGGTGTATTTCGAGCTCTGCAACCTTCAGGTAAGCTTACTTTTCACCATCATAGAACTTGATTTTGTTGTGTGCATAATGATCTGTGATGTTTACTGAGCATGCTGATGTATTTTATTTTGAGTTTGGACGTGTAACATGTGAGTATTTTGAGATTGAAAGTTTTAGATCCAAACTTCTTTCGTTCGATTTGACTTGTGTGTTGATCTTTTGGTGAAATGGATTGCATATTTAGAATCCTTGTGAAAATCTGGTTGGAATGATGTACTTATGTGTGATTTCTGGGGTTTTTTTTATGGAGCTCCACCGTGGGAGCCACCGGAGGAGATGACCGGAGCCCTAGCTCCGGCGTCTGGTTATTTCTCAGGCGATCTAGGGTTCTTTGGGGAAGACACAATCCCAGCCTTTCATTTTGGTGATCTAACGGTTTATATTGTGACAGAGAATTAAAAGGAGAGGGTCTCCCTCACGTGATCTTATAATTTCAGAATGAACATGGTGTGTGCGCGTATAGCCTTGTTAGTGTGTTCCCTCTAATCTTGAATGCTCATCATGCGTACTGTGTGACTTTGTTGACTGAGTGAGGAGCGTGGGATCGATCCTGTGGTGTGTGTGAGTCTCTGAGAGTTGACTGAGGTCCTTGGTTTTTTTTTGTTTGGCGCGCTGACCCTCTTAGTGGACTGGGCTTGCTATTCCCCCCCCCCCCCCCTCCCTGTTGAGTCCACTTTGGTTGTGGAACGTGTTTGGGTTGCTGATTACACCCCCTGGGCACTTTTTCTTTCTTTGTTTTATTTTTATTGCATAGTTTCTCATTTTTATTTGTTAAAAATAATTTCAAGCTTCAAAAAATTATGAAAAAATTCAGGAAGCATGTTTAGGATTTTATAAAATTTTTCCAAAATTTTATTTTCCATTTTTATTTTATTTTTAGCATCTGAATTAATTGTTGCTTTAATTTCTTTTTGAATTGTTTCTTATTTGCACACTTTGCATTGTGGATTTTATTTCTCATAGCATACAAAACATTTTGAACCCATTCTTTTTGCATTATTTCATCAACATCTTGGATTGAATAAAAACATTTTTCTCATATTTTTAAAATCCTTTCACATTGCATTTTGGTCCCTCTCTTTTGCATATTGATCCATAATCCTTTATGCTTTTTGTCTATTTGTTTGAAGAACTTATCTTGTGAATTTTTGCATGAGTTTTTAATATGATGTTTGTCCCTGGTTGAGGTGTTTCAAGATTCAATTTGGTAATTTTTGAAGATGATTTGCTAATTGTTTGATTGCTCTTTGTTTGAGGTCTTCTTTTATGCACATCTTTGATCATGTTTGATTACTTGTTTGAGAAGGCACTTGTGCCATCATTTGGGATTGTTTATTTGACTTCATAAACCATGTTTGTATCATTATAGGTCATGTGATTATCATTATAGGTCATTGGTGTAAGGTTGTTGCATATTTTGTGCATATGTTCAACGTTTAACTTATATGCCTCTTTTTGGCTTAGCTTATCACTTCTTCTCATCTATGCCTCTTCTTGGTTTGTGTTTGGGTTGTGTATGCTATGCCATATCTCTTATTTGCATCTCATATGATGTATGTTTCTGACCTTGAAGCTTTGCATTATACCATATGTTATTCATGTTTCATTTTGCATCCTTGAACATGCTTCAGTTATATGCTTCCTTCTCCTTCTTCTAATGATTCTTAATGCTTGGATACTTGCTTGTATGCCTTATGTGACATTTGTATAGCATGTTTAGGCACATGTTTAGGTCATCCACATTCTGACTTTGATATTGTTTGAAGCATTCATGCATGATCACCTTGCATATCCATTCATTCTTCTTCCACTCCTTCTTTGATGACTTTCTTGTATGTTTTGCCACTTATTTGCATTCTCTTTGCTTGAGTTTGTTTGGTAAACATTCTGGGTCACCTCTAAGGTGTACATTCTGACTTGGATGAGTTTCATTTGGTTTGTAACCATTTCTCTTTGGGTTGTGACTTGTTTGGGTTTCATTTGTCTTATTGTTTGCTTATGTTTGTTTTTGCTAACCATGTAGGGGCTAATGGTAAGTGAATAGGATGCGGATGGTTATCCACATTCTAACTTCTCCTTTCTCTTTTAAGCTTTCATACTTGTGTTTGCTTTGGCATTTAAGATGCTTCTTTCTTCTCTCTCACTCTTTCTCATCCCATGAATCTCAAGACTTGATTAAGTCTTGGATTCTTTTCCCTTAGAGCTACCTAGTCCAACTTAATTTTTGATTAAGCTTGGAGTAGGATTAGCATTAGGGTTTAGGTAGTCGTCCCTCCTAAGCCTCACTAACCATAGGTCATCCATGCATGATAACATTAGGACTCTTAGTTTCCTTTTAGAGTTTCCTTTTGTGTCTTCTCTCTTCTCATCTCAAAACTTCTTGAAAACACTTAATGAAGTTAACGTGTATTGCGCTCGATCCTTAAGCGTGGGAAGTGAGGAGTGAGGGTTTCCCTTCATTCTTCTAGGGTACCTAGTGTACGTCCTGTTGGGGATGATACGTGAAGTATTCGTTCCTATGTCATAGACTTTGGTGCAATGCAAGTTATGAACAAACTTAATACACTTCTGTCTAAATAACACAAAACAAATTCAAATTTTTTTATCCTTCGGGATTGTTGGGTTTCAAACTTCATTTTTTGGAAAAGAGCTCGTCGCTCACGTAAAAAATACTTACCCATTCGTGGTCGTACCCACGAACTACATTAGATCTGATTCCTCTCTCTCATCCGATTGAGGATATGTAGGCACAAGACAGCGATTGTCTTGGCGAGCAACCTTCCCCCACAGTTCCCGTCCAAACTACGTTGACTCTGACTTTCCTATTGCACTGAGGGAGTACGTAGGCCTAGGACAACGATAACGTCCTATCGAGTCACTTATTTTTTCTTTTCTTCTTCGTTTCTCTGTTCTTTCCGTTCTCGTTTCTTCTCCGGTCCAGTAGCAGTGGAGCTCCAGACGACGAAACCCTTTGATGCAGACAACAAGCATGGATCCCATCGAGTATGATGGACGTGTTGGGTGCTAACACAATCCCTTCGCGTAACCGACTCCCGAACTCGGACTATGGTTGCGATGACCATGTATTTCTCCCTTTCTCTTCAGGTTTATGCAGTGTTTCCTTTCCCTCTCTCGGGATAAATACACATTGCTGGCGACTCTATGTTTTTTCTGCACCACTCTCGCGTTTGTACCGTTGGATGCGAATCTTTCGGGAGCGACAGCTGGCGACTCTGCTGGGGAC
Organism: Lathyrus tuberosus; assembly: GCA_022829125.1. Lineage (NCBI taxonomy): Eukaryota > Viridiplantae > Streptophyta > Magnoliopsida > Fabales > Fabaceae > Lathyrus > Lathyrus tuberosus. The sequence continues at coordinate 3,894,280 of JALAZF010000540.1, forward strand.
TCTGGTTGACCTCTTGCTGGTCCATCCCCTTTAGCGAGTCGATCCTAGCGCTTGTTTGTTTTTTCGTTGGGTGTTTATTTGTTGTGTTTTGTTATGTTGTATATTACTGTTTTACAGCTTTTATTGCATTGCATTGCATTTCATTTTATTACTGTCATACTGGATATTGATGTGCTGCGCTGTGCTGGTTTTTTGTTGGGCAGGTTGGGTTGTTCTGAGAGATGAGCCCACTACCCAGGCTCGAGCATACACATAGGTTTTAGTGTGGGCAGGCGTGACACTCCCATGGTGTTGGCCACGTGCGGGTGATCATGATCCCCACAATCAGACGAGGTTCTATCCGGAGCTATCTGCTATTGTATGCTCTATACAGGCCAGTAGATATTCTCTGGAGGAATTGTCGACTCTGATGACCATTCCCGAGGACTCGGTAACGGCACTCCTCCCGGGATGTGACAGTGGAAGACCACGTTCTGTGGCAAACCCATTGCACATTCTCGATCCGAGGACCCAATGCTGGGAACTTGCTATAGGTTTTCCTTTTGAGGTGAATCAGCGGACGACCTCTTTGATTGGCGGTAGCATTGTATCCTTCAGGCTGAATGTGCTATTGCTTCTCAAACCTCTGAAGTTGAGGATCTTTCATTTTTGTGAATCAGTTGAGGCCTCCTCGATTGGTGATGATGCCAAACTAGAAGTGGTGAACGTATCATTATTTCTCGACCTGAGAGCCCGAGATACTGAGGATCTTAGTACCCACATGTGAGAGGGGATGGGTGTTTACAAGTTTGTAGGTGACCTTGACCTTCAACCTACCCGGCTTTATAGTGTTATCACTGTGTTTGCTTTTGTTCTGGGTTTTGGTACAGAGCCTTGATTTGTTCAGTCAGCGCAGTGTAGCCAGTTTGTGTGGATACTTTGATCCCATGCTTCACATTGCATTCCATTTTTTTGACATTCATGTTTGTGCATTTTCAGGTAGTAACTAGTCTTTGATTCCAGTCAGAGGGCGTTCATAGGGATGGACACTAAGAGGGGTAAGAAGCACATCATCGTCTACAAGTTCCCGAAGATCACTCTTGGTCCATTGAACAGTTTACAGAGTATAGCTGGTCCAAAAGTTTTGGGAGCCTTTGAAGAGAAGTATGGTTGGATATTATCCCTGGTTCGGAGCCTCAGTGAATATGAATATAATGGGCTACACACCTTGATGCAGTTTTATGATCCTTCTTTGAGGTGCTTTGTGATGCCAGATTATGTGTTGGTTACTACCCTGGAAGAGTACTCCAACATTTTGAGGATTTCTGTCAAAGAAGGTGTTCCTTTCTGTGGTTCCCAAGGAGATTGTGATTTCCAAGCAGTGGCTGAGGCTCTTTATTTGAGCAAATCGACAATGGAGGCTGACTTTCCTAGGAAGGGAAAATCCCGAGGCTATCACTTGGAGTACTTGGTGAAGAGGGCTCGAGAAGAAGCTAAGGAGAAGAGGTGGATGGCTTTCAATGCAATATTGGCTCTGTGTATATATGGCATTGTGTTATTCCCTAATGAGTCTGAGTTTGTCGATACGGATGCCATTCAGATATTTACAGCTCAGAATCCGGTACCGACTCTGTTAGGTGATCTCCACTACGCCCTATACAACAGGAATGAGAAAAGACGAGGTGGGGTGGTTTGTTGTTGCGCATCTCTTTTTTACAAGTGGTTTGCCAAACGTTTACCCCAGTCAGGTGCTTTTGTGGATTCAAAGACTTCTCAAGAGTGGAGCAAGCGTCTGATGGGCCTAGCTGCTAAAGATATTCTTTGGGTGGATAAGGGATTATTGGGGACTGATATTTTGCATAGCTGTGGCAAGTATCCTAATGTACCCTTGATCGGAAGAAAGGAGGTATTAACTACAACCCGTCTTTGGCTATCAGGCAGTTTGCATACGCCCTAAAAGATCCTCCAGCTGGAAACGATTTGGAAGAATCTTTGTATTTTCGTATGATTGATGGTGTGGCTATTGCACAAGAAGCTTCTGAAGCTTGGCTCAGTAGACAGAAGAGGGGTAAAACTGTTTTGGGTAAATCCAATAATCAAGCTTTCGCCCCATATGTTGAATGGGTGAAGAAGAGGGTAGAAGAGTTCTATTTACCATTTGATCGGGCGTCTCCCTTGTATCTAGAGATTGTGGAAGAGAGACTCACTGTAGCACTTGAAGAATTCGACAAGCAGCGTAAGTTGGTATCTGATCTGAGGGTGGAAAACTCTGATATGAGTAGTCAGCTACAAAATGCTCTACACGCCAACTTGGAGTTGAAATGGAAAGTTTAAGATATGACAGCGCATCTAGAAAAAAGAGAGAAGGATTTTGCCGACAGAGCTCAGCACTTCAAAAAGGTCAGTATGGCTGCTGAATCATCAAGCAAGGCTAAAAGGAAAAATAAGAAGCTTTTGACTAAAGCAGAAGACAAGCTTGCCACGTATCAGGATATGTGGGAAGAGGTCAAGATTGAGAATGGAGAACTGAAAGAAGAACTTCAGGTAGTGAAAGCAAGGAAAGATCGTTACTTTGCCAAGTGTAAAGGAGCACAGAAAGAAATTGAAGAGCTCAAGTTACAAGCCGAGGTCAAAAAGTCGAAGCGCGAGGACAACAATGCTGAAGAGCAGATTGTTAAATTGAACCAAGAGATTGCAAAACGAAACTAGTTGATCAAAGGGCTGATAAAGCAACCTGCACATCCTGACACTGTGGACCTTCTTGAGGAAGTTGAAGCTAGTTTGTTTGGAATTGATTTGTAGAGGATTTTGTTGTTTATCTTTCTTTTTTTGGGATTACCATCAGGTTTGTTGATGGAGTCACCTTTGATTATGCTTGAATTTGTCTGTAAGAGCTACTTTGTTTTCGATAATGGAATATTTGGATCAACTATCTGTGCTCTGGCAGTTCTGGTTTTTAGAGAGGGTGTCCCTGTGGTTTGATCCGGTGGTATTTCTGGGATCGGATTTATATTTCGATAGTGTGTCTAATCCGTTGCCCAGTTTCATGGAATGGAATCAAAGCGGATGTGTCATGGAAATGTTCAAATATGTTTGTTTGCATTTTGCATTCGCATTTGCATAATCATAATCATTTTTGCATTGCAGGTTATCTCAGATTCTCTGGTTTTCTTATGCTCTCTCTTTTTGTTAGTCAGGATTGATCAACCAACTCATCGGTATTCTAACAGGCTTAATCAAAGCAGAGTGATGGACAAAGTTCAGGCAGACATGGCAGCTATGCAAGCTCGCATCGATCAATTCATGGAGATGATGCAAGGTGTGGTGCAGAGTCAGAATGAATTCAGAACTCTAGTTCAGCCTTTGGTATCGCAGGTTGATGAAAATGGTATCTTACACGGTGGTTTTCTTAATCGTGTTATTCCTCCGGGCGGAGGTGGTGCTGGTATCAACATTCCTATTCCTAGCGCTGGTGGATAGGGTGGGATTCCTTCAGTGGTTGGAGAAGGAAGCACTATTCGAGCTATCCATGGCCATCGTATTGATGATCAATAGGATGATGTTTTTTCAGTCAGAAGCTTGAACGCTGGCCTACCTGTGGTCAGTGACGAGAGGATCCGTTTAATTGAGGCGCAATTGAAGGGGGTTGTGAAACAGGATGATCTGGGAATAATTTGGACGACCTAGGGTTGGTCCCTGATATTGTCATTCCGCACAAGATTCAGATTCCTACACTGGAGAAGTATAATGGTTCTACCTGCCCGAGAACTCATATAAAAGCTTATACCAGGAAGATGGCTGCTCACGCCAAGGATGAAAAACTAATGATGTACTTTTTCCAAGACAACCTGTCTGGCGCGTCTTTGGAATGGTATATGGCGCTGGAGAGTAGAGATGTTCGTACTTGGACAGAGCTAGCCGCATCTTTTATCAAGCATTACCAGTACAACACAGACATGGCTCCCAACAGAACTCAGCTATTGAGCATGTCCCGGAAAAATGATGAAAGTTTCAAAGAATACGCGCAAAAGTGGCGTGAATTGGCGGCTAGGGTGCAGCCAACAATGCTGGAAAAAGAGATGTTGGATATGTTTATGTACACTCTGCCTAAGCACTATTATGAGAAGCTATTACCTTGTTCTCTAGGCAAGTTTGCAGATGTGATTGCTATCAGACAGAAGGTAGAGGTTGGAATTAAGGCTGGAAAAGTTTCTAGTGGTGACGGATCGTCCTCCGGACATGGAAAGAAGTCGTTTGATGGTTATAAGAAGAAAGGAGAGGCCAACGCTGTATCATTTCACAGGGGAAAAGGGAAACAGCGTCAGGGAAATAATCAACAAGTAGCATCGGTAACTATCCCAGCAACGTTACCTCCACCACAGCAACAAAGGAATAATGCTAATCAGAATAGGCAGCAGGGTCAGTATCAGAACAGACAAAGGAATGCAGAGAGGCATTTTGATCAACCACCAATGTCATATGCACAGTTGTTGCAGCATTTGCTGCAATTGCGTCTAGTTGAGCTCCGTACCCTGGCTCCGTACCCTGGGTTTAGTCATTCAAAGCAATAGTTGACATTCACTCGCAGAGTCGTTTGCCAGGATCGTTAACCCTTGATTTCATTTTTACCCCTTCGTCCAGGTGGTCCTTTGGATTATCCCCTCAAGGTTTTTACTGTCAGACACTCGTCCGTGTTTCCTTCGGCACCCGTCTATGTTTGAACCTTTTTGTTTCAATACCTGTCCGTATTGACCTTTTGATGACACCCGTCTGTGTTGCCTTCCATTCCCCAGCGAGATTAATCCCCGATAAAAGTTGCTTTACAACCTTTTCAATACCCGTCCGTATTGAACTTTTTTACACCCGTCCGTGTACCTTTTCAGTACCCGTCCGTATTGAAGCCTTTTACACCCGTCCGTGTACCTTTTCAGTACCCGTCCGTATTGAAGCCTTTTCGATACCTGTCCATATTGAACTTTTTTACACCCGTCTGTGTACCTTTTCAGTACCCGTCCGTATTGAAGCCTTTTACACCCGTCCGTGTACCTTTTCGATACTCGTCCGTATTGAAACTCTTTACACCCGTCCGTGTACCTTTTCGATACCCGTCCGTATTGAAACTCTTTACACTCGTCCGTGTACCTTTTCGATACCCGTCCGTATTGAACCTTTTACACCCGTTCGTGTACCTTTTCAATACCCGTCCATATTGAACGTTTTTACACCCGTCCGTGTACCTTTTCAGTACCCGTCCGTATTAAAGTCTTTTTACACCCGTCTGTGTACCTTTTTAATACCCGTCCGTACTGAATCCTTTTACACCCGTCCGTGTACCTTTTCCATACCTGTCCGTATTGAATCTTTTTACAACCGTCCGTGTACCTTTTCTGTACCCGTCCGTATTGAATCCTTTTACACCCGTCCGTGTACCTTTTCAGTACCCGTCCGTATTTAATCCTTTTGCACCTATCTGTGTACCTTTTCGATACCCATCCTTATCTGATATCCTTGATCCCTTGAAACCCGTCCGTGTTTATTCCCAGCATGGTTAACGCTCGTTTGTGTTTACTTCATGACATTTCAATACATTGGTTGTATTGGTTTCCAACACTCGTACGTGTTGTGACAGGGTAGCATTTATTGCTTGTTCCCCAGTGGAGTCGTCTCTCCTTTGAGGATTGCAAATTTTAGGTTTCTTTTGGTATTCAATCTCCGTGAATCCTTTGAATGCATGACATCTGTTGCTATCATACCTTCAGGACCAAGTTGATTGAATAAGGGCAGCTGTAACACCCTAAAATTTGCCTTCTTGTTTTTAGCTAACTGGCTTATGTTTCTTTGCATTTCTTGCATTAGCATTTGTGCATAGCATTGGTTCTTAGCATGGGATCAAGGTACTTGGTTCATTTCAAAAGGGTCTCAAGTCTCAAGGTGGTTCGAGGAATTCATCATATTATCATAAGGTCAAGAATGGCAAAGGATTTCAGGTGAATCTTTCTCTCCTAATCAGATGGTCCAAATTAGGGTTTTGGCTCCAAAAGGACTTCTTGAGGGGCTTTATGGATTCAAGCATGTTCTTATGGTATTCCATATGCTTACAAGTACTCATGGAGGAAGATTGGGCTAGTGATTGATTGTGGAAGATGTTCAGTGGATCAGCTACTTGTGAAGTAAGCAAAAGTCAACAGTTTAAAGAGAAAAGTCAACCATGGGTTTTCACGGGTACAAATCATGTTTCCCAAGTCTATGTACCTTTATTTGGTCAAAGAATAGAATGGTTGACATCAGTCTCCAAGAATCAAGAGTTTGTGCAAAAGTTACTAAATTTGGAAAATGACCTATAATGAGAACTTTCCATTTTTGACAATTTTTCCACCACATTCAAATTGACTTTTCATCATCAAGGAAGCTTCAAATGAATTTTCCTCCAACATGAAAGTTGAAGATCTTTCTCCCCCGTTTCCAAAAAGTTCTAGATGATTGTCATAGCATTTGTGAAGCTCAAGTTATGGCCAAGACAATGCAAAGTGTTTTTAGGGTTTTCTTATGATGCCATATTTTACACCTCTTGCATTTTGATCCCAAAAGACTTGTAATGATTTCTATTGCTCCAATTCACATTACCATGTTCAAGTACAAGCCATGAGCATCATTTTTTACTTTTATTTCACACCCACCCGTGCCATATTCATGGTGAATTTCTCAAGTGACCAAAATGCAAGATGCATTGAATCTCATAAATCAAGCCACTACAAAGCCCAAAGTTAGTTCAATTGTGATCAGCATGGAAACTATGGATGACCCATGACCATAAACATGAGGTAGCACATGGGAATAAGGAGGTGCAATCCAAATTGCATTTTTGCATAAACCTTCAAAAGTCATTAACCAAGGGATTAACCAAGTTCTAATCATGATCAGAGGTCTAATGAGATGTATATAAGCTAACTCACACGTCCATTGCTAGGTCATGCACTCATTTTGGCTCATAATCCATTTTTCACTCCAAACTTTTCTCTCTTCGAATCTCTCTTCTCTTGAGAGTTTTTGAAGTTTTCTTTGCACATTCTTGATCAGTGAGGTGAGAGGAGCAAGAATCCACCATTGATTCAAGCTGAGAGTGAAGTTTTCAACAAGTGCATTTCAAGTTGGCTCAAGTTCAAAACCCTAGATCTAGCTAATTTCAAGTCTCTATTTGCCTTTATTTTGCAAATAGAGCTAAAAAGAGGAAGATCTGCAGCTTTTAGAAGGCGTTCTTGGTGTATTTCGAGCTCTGCAACCTTCAGGTAAGCTTACTTTTCACCATCATAGAACTTGATTTTGTTGTGGGCATAATGATCTGTAATGTTTACTAAGCATGCTGATGTATTTTATTTTGAGTTTGGACGTGTAACATGTGAGTATTTTGAGATTGAAAGTTTTAGATCCAAACTTCTTTCGTTCGATTTGACTTGTGTGTTGATTTTTTGGTGAAATGGATTGCATATTCAGAATCCTTGTGAAAATCTGGTTGGAATGATGTACTCATGTGTGATTTCTGGGGTTTTTTTTTATGGAGCTCCATCGTGGGAGCCGCCGGAGGAGACGACCGGAGCCCTAGCTCCGGCGTCTGGTTATTTCTCAGGCGATCTAGAGTTCTTTTGGGGAAGACACAATCCCAGCCTTTCATTTTGGTGATCTAACGGTTTATATTATGACTGCGAATTAAAAGGAGAGGGTCTCACTCACGTGATCTTATAATTTCAGAATGAACATGGTGTGTGCGCGTATACCCTTCTTAGTGTGTGCCCTCTAATCTTGAATGCACATCATGCATACTGTGTGACTTTGTAGACTGAGTGAGGAGCGTGGGATCGATCCTGTGGTGTGTGTGAGTCTCTGAGAGTTGACTGAGGTCCTTGTTTTTTTTTGTTTGGCGCGCTGACCCTCTTAGTGGACTGGGCTTGCTATTCCCCCCCCCCTGTTGAGTCCATTTTGGTTGTTGAACGTGTTTGGGTTGCTGATTACACCCCCTGGGCTCTTTTTCTTTCTTTGTTTTATTTTTACTGCATAGTTTCTCATTTTTATTTGTTAAAAATAGTTTCAAGCATCAAAAAATTATGAAAAAATTCATGAAGCATGTTTAGGATTTTATAAAATTTTTCCAAAATTTTATTTTCCATTTTTATTTTATTTTTAGCATCTGAATTAATTGTTGCTTTAATTTCTTTTTGAATTGTTTCTTATTTGCACACTTTGCATTGTGGATTTTATTTCTCATAGCATACAAAACATTTTGAACCCATTCTTTTTGCATTATTTCATCAACATCTTGGATTGAATAAAAACATTTTTCTCATATTTTTAAAATCCTTTAACATTGCATTTTGGTCCCTCTCTTTTGCATATTGATCCATAATCCTTTATGCTTTTTGTCTATTTGTTTGAAGAACTTATCTTGTGAATTTTTGCATGAGTTTTTAATATGATGTTTGTCCCTGGTTGAGGTGTTTCAAGATTCAATTTGGTAATTTTTGAAGATGATTTACTAATTGTTTGATTGCTCTTTGTTTGAGGTCTTCTTTTATGCACATCTTTGATCATGTTTGATTACTTGTTTGAGAAGGCACTTGTGCCATTATTTGGGATTGTTTCTTTGACTTCATAAACCATGTTTGAATCATTATAGGTCATTGGTGTAAGGTTGTTGCATATTTTGTGCATATGTTCAATGTTTAACTTATATGCCTCTTTTTGGCTTAGCTTATCACTTTTTCTCATCTATGCCTCTTCTTGGTTTGTGTTTGGGTTGTGTATGCCATGCCATATCTCTTCTTTGCATCTCATATGTTGTATGTTTCTGACCTTGAAGCTTTGCATTCATTCCATATGTTATTCATTTTTCATTTTGCATCCTTGAACATGCTTCACTTATATGCTTCCTTCTCCTTCTTCTAATGATTCTTAATGCTTGGATACTTGCTTGTATGCCCTATGTGACATTTGTATAGCATGTTTAGGCACATTTTTAGGTCATCCACATTCTGACTTTGATATTTTTTGAAGCATTCTTGCATGATCACCTTGCATATCCACTCATTCTTCTTACACTCCTTCTTTGATGACTTTCTTGTATGCTTTGCCACTTGTTTACATTCTCTTTGCTTGAGTTTGTTTGGTAAACATTCTGGGTCACCTCTAAGTTGTACATTCTGACTTGGATGAGTTTCATTTGGTTTGTAACCATTTCTCTTTGGGTTGTGACTTGTTTGGGTTTCATTTGTCTTATTGTTTGCTTATGTTTGTTTTTGCTAACCATGTAGGGGCTAATGGTAAGTGAATGGGATGTGGTTGGTTATCCACATTCTAACTTCTCCTTTCTCTTTTAAGCTTTCATACTTGTGTTTGCTTTGGCATTTAAGATGCTTCTTTCTTCTTTGTCACTCTTTCTCATCCCATGAATCTCAAGCCTTGATTAAGTCTTGGATTCTTTTCCCTTAGAGCTACCTAGTCCAACTTAATTTTTGATTAAGCTTGGAGTAGGATTAGCATTAGGATTTAGGTAGTCGTCCCTCCTAAGCCTCACTAACCATAGGTCATCCATGCATGATAACATTAGGACTCTTAGTTTCCCTTTAGAGTTTCCTTTTGTGTCTTCTCTCTTCTCATCTCAAAACTTCTTGAAAACACTTAATAAAGTTAACGTGTATTGTGCTCGAGCCTTAAGCGTGGGAAGTGAGGAGTGAGGGATTTCCCTTCATTCTTCTAGGGTACCTAGTGTACGTCCTGTTGGGGATGATACGCGAAGTATTCGTTCCTATGTCATAGACTTTGGTGCAATGCAAGTTATTTACTAACTTAATACACTTCTGTCTAAAAAACACAAAACAAATTCAAATCTTTTTATCCTTCGGGATTGTTGGGTTTCAAACTTCATTTTTTGGAAAATAGCTCGTCGTTCACGTAAAAAACAATTACCCATCCGTGGTTGTACCCACGAACTACATTAGCTCTGATTCCTCTCTCTCTTCCGATTGAGGATATGTAGGCACAAGACAGCGATAGTCTTGGCGAGCAACCTTCCCCCACAGTTCCCGTACGAACTAAGTTGACTCTGACTTTCCCATTGCACTGAGGGAGTACGTAGGCCTAGGACAACGATAACGTCCTATCGAGTCACTTCTTTTTTCTTTTCTTCTTCATTTCTCCGTTCTTTCCGTTCTCGTTTCTTCTCCGGTCCAGTAGCAGTGGAGCTCCAGACGACGAAACCCTTTGATGCAGACAACAAGCGTGGACCCCATCAAGTACGATGGACGTGTTGGGTGCTAACACCTTCCCTTCGCGTAACCGACTCCCGAACCCGGACTATGGTTGCGATGACCATGTCTTTCCCCCTTTCTCTTCAGGTTTATGCAGTGTTTCCTTTCCCTCTCTCGGGATAAATACACATTGCTGGCGACTCTGTGTTTTTTCCGCGCCACTCTCGCGTTTGTACCGTTGGATGCGAATCTTTCGGGAGCGACACCAGGACCAAAAGTTGGATCTAGGAACAAGCTAGAAAGAAATGATCAAAGAAGACTCCAACCCTTAAGGAATGAGCTCAAATGGGGATTTATCTTATCCAAATGTGGAAAAGATAACTGAACCAACCATCATCCACGAGGTTAAATCTCTGTGGGGAATTCAGAAAGGATGGGCACTTTATGCTTGGGGCTGGCAACTCTATTGGAGAAAATAGACAAACCCAATCACTTGGGGAGATAAGCGCCAAAGTGAACAAAGCAGGTAAACACCAGAAACGGGTAGCAAAAATGCTAAGATGCTATGCATATGGTGCTTATGCCATGCTTATGCTTATGCTAACCAAACAGACAATAAGCGAAACTGGAGATGAAATAAACATCTCGACAAGGATACTCAGCCGAACTCATCAGATTGGACCATTACTAGAGATGAAATTGTAGAATCAGTAGTTCTACTTCAAGATTAAGACTTTCTCTGGTGAGAAGAGCACTCCACTTGGTATAGCATCATGACTTCACTAGGATTGCCAACTACTCAAAGTATGGCTAAAATAGAACATTATGCCAACATTGCCTTTTTCCCTTCGTGATAAATCCTACTTGCTGAACACATATCTTCCAATATCTTCTGAACCTCTGAGCCAAGCTGTTGATTTGGAATCACAGGCTGGGTAGATGTCATAGATGATGAATTGATTTCTTACCTACGTAACTATATTTTTCTTTTTGTTCGTCCGTAATAATGGATTCATTAATCCATTATTTTCAATTGTATCTTTCAAGTGGTATTTTTTGCTTATTTTCCTATTTGGATCTCAAAAAAATGGAAACTTAGGAAAGTGCTTTATAAACATATGTGGTGAAAAGTGATTGGTGACAGGCTCAAGGAATAAACTAATGTTTCTTGCTTTGTAAAGTTTCTCTCTCCTTTTCCCACTTGCACAAACAAGACATATACTAATATTTAAATTCTAGCCAAGTTGAATTTTCGTGGCAAGGCTTGGATTAAGTGTAAATCCATCATTAGAACTCAGAAACATGAAGATTTGGTGATTAGAGAATGGTTTGAGCAAATACACAAAAGTTGGTTTCTTGAGTTTTAAGGAATGAAACCTCCAACTTTGAAGCTCCGAAATTCCCAGCTCACTCAATGGTTTGAGGAGTTATAGTACTTTTTGGAAATACACAAAAGTTGGTTGTTTATTAAGCCAAAAAGTGCTGAATTTTCTCTAAGTCTTTGGGCAGTTTAGCTTCTAAGTCTCATAACTCACAAACCATGCATTTTTTGGAGAAAATTCAAATTTAACACTTTTAAGTTCATGGAAAGAGCTTCCATTTGGGCTTTGAGTCACTCAATTTGGATGTGTGGTTTGGAAAGTTATGACTATTTCAGTTTTGCACAAGAGGGGAAATTTCCACATGAAAAGTTTCATGAACCAAACATTGCTTCCTTTACAAGAAACTTCTTGAAACTTCATCTCAAATATTTTAATTCATCAATGAGACATGTTATGATGAGTTGAGGTCTTGGAAGTTTCATTTGCATCAAAATCTCAAAGATTAAGGTTTCCGTCAAAACCCTAATTTTAACTGTGAATGCACTGGGATACTCTCTTATGATCTTGCTTCTTCCATCACATACAAGGCTCATAGATGGTCCTTAGGGATGTCTAATATCTCATGGAGTCACGTCCTAGGGTTTGAGAACAATTCTTGGTCAAGATCAAAGTCAATGATTCACTTGTCCTGACAAAATCCTAATTTGGAGGCAGGGTGAAACTGTGGCTCAAACTACTCATGATGAGAGCCAGATGACCTTGAATTCTTGTTGAATTAGACCTCTTGGATGTAGGTAACTTCAAATGGTTGATGAACCAAGCAAATCTTGACTTATCAAGGTAAAATTCTTCAGTGATTCCTCAAGTAAAAATCCAAATTCCAAATTTTGGTCTGGTGATCCTTTGTTGACTTGACTTGATTCAAAGTCTTGAGATCTTGGTTCCATACAACTAGTGAATCTTTGTGATGATTGTATAGAGCTAGAGAATACCTTATGAGGCCTTTAATCTCTATGTGTAAACCCTAATCTCAAACATATGAGAAACAAACTGCATGAAGTGCATTAGTTAAACAATGCATATATGATTGATCCTAAGTGTCTATGCAAAATGTTATGACATCTAAGAGGTAAAATTTGGGGTACAACAGTTGCCCTTATTTAAATAGCTTTACCGGATGGCACGAGGAAAGAAAATCCTCGGGACATCCAGGCGGAAAGGTATTTAAATATAGAAAACCGAAAATTTTGCCCTTAGATGGAATGCAGATGCTAAGGACAAGCGACGGACGTGCAAATGTTGACATGCCATGAACTTCTAGAAATGATGATATGATGCCATGATAGTGCAAAGGTGCAGATAGACCAGACACCAGATATAAGTAGCAAATAACCACAAGTGAGTAACACCGGGGAAGGATGAAGGTTAGTATCCATGAGGAAAACTCACTGGGGATACAGGCTAACCGACAAAGGAGACTCGCTGGGGAGACTCTAGGGAAAGACTGGGGATAGAAAAAAAAAGTAAAGTGGAACACCCTATAGATCCTCACTGGAGATAGGAGCAAGAGAGGTATTCTCCACTAGGGAAAGATCCAGGGATATGGACGACAGGTTCATATGTGACCGGACGATACTGGGGAAATAAAGACATATTCTTTCTGGGCATGAAACCAGAAAGAAGACATGATCTTCACTGGGGATCAATTTGAAATAAAGGTAGACGTCCATTAAAGATCTTCTGGCAATTTCTTAAACTGAAGAGTTCAAACAGGATCTTCAAGAAAAGCCAGAAAAGATAGAGACGAACACTGTGTGCCAACCTGAAAAGATGACTGGACTATAGCTGGGAATAAGATTAAGGAGCCCATATGAGTTGGTTCTTGAGTACCAATTTGAGTTGGATTTTGAATTCCAGTATGAGCTGGATTTTTTTTGGGTACCAGTAGGATCTGGACTTTGAATTTTAGGTTCACATCTGACCAAGGTTTAGGTTCATATTTAACCTGGATTCAAACAACGGGTTCATATTTCACCTGAGGTTTAGGTTCATATTTGACCTAGATTCAAACAACGAGTTCACATTTGACCTGAGGTTTAGGTTCATATTTGACCTAGATTCAAACAACGAGTTCACATTTGACCTGAAGTTTAGGCTCATATTTGACCTGGTTTCAAATGACGGGTTCATATTTGACCTGAAGTTTAGGTTCATATTTGACCTGAAGTTTGGGTTCATATTTGACCTGAAGTTTAGGTTCATATTTGACCTAATTTCAAACGACGGGTTCATATTTGACCTGAAGTTTAGGTTCATATTTGACATGGTTTCAAATGACGGGTTCATATTTGACCTGAAGTTTAGGTTCATATTTGACCAGGTTTCAAACGACAGGTTCATATTTGACCTGAAGTTTAGGTTCATATTTGACCTGGTTTCAAACAACGGGTTAATATTTTACCTGAGGTTTAGGTTCATATTTGACTTGGATTCAAACAACGAGTTCACATTTAACCTGAAGTTTAGGTTCATATTTGACCTGGATTCAAACAACGGGTTCATATTTGACCTGAGATTCAGGTTCATATTTGGCCTGGTTTCAAACGACGGGTTCATATTTGACCTGAAGTTTAGGTTCATATTTGACCTGAAGTTTAGGTTCATATTTGACCTGAAGTTTAGGTTCATATTTGACATGATTTCAAACGACGGGTTCATATTTGACCTGAAGTTTAGGTTCATATTTGACCTGAAGTTTAGGTTCATATTTGACATGATTTCAAACGACGGGTTCATATTTGACCTGAAGTTTAGGTTCATATTTGACCTGGTTTCAAACGACGGGTTCATATTTGACCTGAAATTTAGGTTTGTATTTGACCTGGTTTCAAACGACGGGTTCATATTTGACCTGAAGTTTAGGTTCATATTTGACCTAGTTTCAAACGACGGGATCATATTTGACCTGAAGTTTAGGTTCATATTTGACCTGGTTTCAAACAACGGGTTCATATTTGACCTGAAGTTTAGGTTCATATTTGACCTGGTTTCAAACGACGGATTCATATTTGACCTGAAGTTTAGGTTCATATTTGACCTGGATTCAAACAACGGGTTCATATTTGACCTGAGGTTTAGGTTCATATTTGACCTGGTTTCAAACAACGGGTTCATATTTGACCTGAAGTTTAGGTTCATATATGACCTGAAGTTTGGGTTCATATTTGACCTGAAGTTTAGGTTCACATTTGACCTAATTTCAAACGACGGGTTCATATTTGACCTGAAGTTTAGGTTCATATTTGACATGGTTTCAAACGACGTTTTCATATTTGACCTGAAGTTTAGGTTCATATTTGACCTTGTTTCAAACGACGGGTTCATATTTGACCTGAAGTTTAGGTTCATATTTGACCTGGTTTCAAACAACGGGTTAATATTTGACCTGAGGTTTAGGTTCATATTTGACTTGGATTCAAACAACGAGTTCACATTTAACCTGAAGTTTAGGTTCATATTTGACCTGGATTCAAACAACGGGTTCATATTTGACCTGAGGTTCAGGTTCATATTTGACCTGGTTTCAAACGATGGGTTCATATTTGACCTGAAATTTAGGTTTATATTTGACCTGGATTCAAACGACGGGTTCATATTTGACCTGAAGTTTAGGTTCATATTTGACCTGGTTTCAAACGATGGGTTCATATTTGACCTGAAATTTAGGTTTATATTTGACCTGGATTCAAACAACGGGTTCATATTTGACCTGAGGTTTAGGTTCATATTTGACCTGGTTTCAAACAACGGCTTCATATATGACCTGAGGTTTAGGTTCAGATTTGACCTGGTTTCAACAATGCCAACAATTACCAGACTTTAGGTTCCGTATGAGGAGATTAAGTATCAGATAGATCAATACTGGGGTTGCATAAATGAATATTAGACTTCCTGGGGAATACTAATTGTGGTTCCAAAGAGGTTGAATAGTACCAGAGGTAGATAAGCTTCTCATAAGAGACTGTTATTCATCGCCATATAAAAACAAGCTTCTTCAAGAGATTGCTACTTGTTATAAATTCTCAAGGGCTGTTGATATCACAACACAGCTGGAGAATGCATTTTGTCTTCAACGAGGATCTGTAAAAGATCCCTCCTGCGAGACACGGTGCAAAATAAATGCACGTTTAAACTAGGTTAAACAACCTAACCTGCGAGGGACCAAAGTTCGATCTAGGAACATGCTAGAAAGAAACGATCAAACAAGACTCCAACCCTTAAGGAATGAGCTCAAATTGGGATTTATCTTATCCTAATGTGAAAAGATAAGTGAACCAACCATCATCCACGAGGTTAAATCTCTGTGGGGAATTCAGAAAGGATGGGCACTTTATGCTTGGGGCTGGAAACTCTATTGGAGAAAATAGACAAACCAAGTCACTTGGGGAGATAAGTGCCAAAGTGAACAAAGCAGGTAAACACCAAAAATATGGTGCTTATGCCATGCTTATGCTTATGCTGACAAAACAGACAATAAGCAAAACTGGAGATGAAATAAACATCTCGACAAGGATACCCAGCCGAACTCATCAGATCAGACCATTACTAGAGATGAAATTTCAGAATCAGTAGTTCTACTTCAAGATTAAGACTATCTCTGGTGAGAAGAGCACTCAACTTGGTATAGCATCATGACTTCACTAGGATTGCCAAGAACTCAAAGTATGGCTAAAATAGCATATTATGCCAACATTGCCTTTTTCCCTTCGTGAGAAATCCTACTTGCTGAACACATATCTTCCAATATCTTCTGAACCACTGAGCCAAGCTGGTGAGAAGTGATTGGTGACAGGCTCAAGGAATAAACTAATGTTTCTTGCTTTGTAAAGTTTCTCTCTCCTTTTCCCACTTGCACAAACAAGACATATACTAATATTTAAATGCTAACCAAGTTGAATTTTCATGGCAAGGCTTGGATTAAGTGTAAATCCATCATTAGAACTCAGAAACATGAAGATTTAGTGATTAGAGAATGGTTTGAGCAAATACACAAAAGTTGGTTTCTTGAGTTTTAAGGAATGAAACCTCCAACTTTAAAGCACCGAAACTCCCAGCTCACTCAATGGTTTGAGGAGTTATAGTACTTTTTGGAAAGCCCCCAATGCCCTCTGCAACTTTCATGTTGGACCCAAGTTCTGAATCACAAGGGAACTTAGTGAAATATGAGGTTAAAGTTGGTTGTTTATTAAGGCAAAAAGTGCTGAATTTTCTCTAAGTCTTTGGGCGGTTTAGCTTTTAAGTCTCATAGCTCACAAACCATGCTTTTTTTGGAGAAAAGTCAAATTTAACACTTTTAAGTTCATGGAAAGAGCTTCCATTTGGGCTTTGAGTCACTCAATTTGGATGTGTGGTTTGGAAGTTATGACTATTTCAGTTTTGCACAAGAGGGGAAATTTCCACATGAAAAGTTTCATGAACCAAACATTGCTTCATTTGGAAGAAACTTCTTGAAACTTGATCTCAAATACTTTAATTCATCAATGAGACATGTTATGATGAGTTGAGGTCTTGGAGGTTTCATTTGGATCAAAATCTCAAAGATTAAGGTTTCCGTCAAAAGCCTAATTTTAACTGTGAATGCACTGGGATACTCTCTAATGATCTTGCTTCTTCCATCACATACAAGGCTCATAGATGGTCCTTAGGTATGTCTAATATCTCATGGAGTCATGTCCTAGGGTTTGAGAATAATTCTTGGTCAAGATCAAAGTTAATGATTCACTTGTCCTGACAAAATCCAAATTTGGAGGCAGGGTGAAACTGTGGCTCAAACTACTCATGATGAGAGCCAGATGACCTTGAATTCTTATTGAATTAGACCTCTTGGATGTATGTAACTTCAAATGGTTGATGAACCAAGCAAATCTTGACTTATCAAGGTAAAATTCTTCAGTGATTCCTCAGGTAAAAACCCTAATTCCATATTTTGGTCTGGTGATCCTTTGTTGACTTGACTTGATTCAAAGACTTGAGATCTTGGTTCATACAACTAGTTGTAATACCCCAAAATTTTCCCTCTCTTTTCTTCATATCTTTTAGCACGAGCTTTCATTGCATTGCATTGCATTCAAGCATAGAAAAAAAAAGCATCAAGCATTTAGCATTGCATCTTGCATAAGGGCATGTGATCAGGTGATCCTCTAAGGTGTTGACCATCCAAAGAAGAAGACCAAGTGTTTCTCACAAGCCTCAAGGATCTCTTACATCATGTATCATCTCCATTTGATCTCACAAATCATTGAAGGAGGGGAATTCACCAAGAAGATTGGACAGTGCATGATCTCCTACACAAGGTAGTCCAAAGTTGGGATCTGACCCCCAAATAGGCAAGCACTTTGAGTTTTTATCATCTCCAAAGGGCATATATCATCATTGTTTGAGAAGATACACATCATATTCAGAGGAATTTGGATTTGGAGGATGTGTTTTTTTCTCCTAACCAGAGGGTGCCAAATTAGGGTTTGACCTAAAATCAGTTTATTTCTGATTTCTTGGGAAAGACTTGATGTCTTGGGCAAGATTTGATCTCATGGTATTCCTTATGTCCTTAAGTGTTCATGGATGGAATTTTGGTCAATGGTTCTTTGAGGAAGATGTTCAATGGATCAGTTACTTGTGAAATAAGCAAAAGTCAACAGTTCAGAAGGATAAAGTCAATTGTGGAATTTTGAGGTCCTTTTCATGGTTTTCAAGGTCTTACATCCTCATATGGTCTTCAATTGTCAAGATTCATGCTATTCATCAAGAATCAAGAGTTTGTGCAAAAGTTACTAAATTTGGAAAATGACCTATAATGAGAACTTTCCATTTTTGGCAACTTTTCTACCACATTCAACTTGACTTTTCATCATCAAGGAAGCTCCAAATGAATTTTCCTCCAACATTAAAGTTTAATATCTTTCTCTCCCATTTCCAAAAAGTACTAGAACATCTCCATATCATTTGTGGAACTCTAGTTATGGTCAAAACAATGCAAGGTGCATTTTGAGGTTTTCATATGGTTCCATTTTTCCACCTTTTGCATTTTGGCACAAATGGACTTGTAATTGGTTTTATTGGTTCATGCCACATTACAACATCAAAATACAAGTCAAGAGGATCATTTTTGGCCTTTGAATCAATTCATTCCATGACTTATTTCTCATTATTTTCACAAAGTACAATTATGCAAATTGATTCAAAACTCACAAACCAAGAAAGTGCAAGGCCCAATTTGAATTCAGAGGTGATCAATAAGTAAATTGGAGGTGAATCATGCTTGTGGCAAGGAGTTTACACGTGTGGTTTAAGGGTTTATGCACAAAATGCATTTTTGCAAATTCATCCAAATCTCATTAACCAAGGTTCTAATCTCTTGTTAATCCTAATCAGTGGAATAATCAAGAGTATATAAGCTTACTCATACCCTCACAGCTAGGTCAGAGACTCTCATTTGCTCAGTTTTGATTTTTTGCTCTCACACTTCCTCTCTTCGAATCTCACTCTCCTTGGAGTTTCTTTGAGATTTCTCTTCACATTCTTGATCAGTGAAGAGAATAGAGCAAGAATTAATCACTGGTTGGAGCTCATACTGAGGATTTCACCAAGTTCCGTTCAAGAGGATTCAAGTTCAAACCTCAAGATCTAGCACGATTTCAAGCTCTAGTTGCATTTATTTTGCAACTAGAGGTTCCAAGGAGTAGATCTGCAGTTTTTAGAGGGATTTCTTGGAGAATTTCAAGCTCTTTAAGGTTCAGGTTGGTGTTGATTTCATACTCATAGAACTTGAATTTTAAGTGTGCATAATGATCTGTGATGTGTGCTGAGCATGATGATCTATTTTATTTTAAGTTTGGACGTGTGGATTGAGAGTATTTAATGATTTCAGTTTTGGATCCAAACTTGTTTTTGTTCGATTTAGTTTATATGTTGATTGTTTGATGAAATGAGTTAGATATTCTTGATCCTCATGATTTTCCGATCAAAATGGTATACTTATATGCAATTTCTGGAGTTTTTCATGATGGTGCTCACCGGAGATGACGACCGGAGCTAGGGCTCCGGCGTCTGGTAAGGTTTTCGGCCGGCCAATGGTTTAGACAAAGAAGACGCAATCCAGCCGTTGATTTGCTTGATCTAACGTTCCTTGCGTTGCCACGTTTCTTTAATTTTGTTTTTAATTTAATGTTTGCGTGTTGGTTACCCCATGCGTGTTATCATGTGCCACTAGATCATGACCACTGATCTTGATTATTTTTTGAATTGTTGAATGAATATGATGCGTCTGATTAATCATGTTGATGAGGAGGTGACAACGTATTAAAAAATCACGTGCTGCTCATGTGGGATTCTATGGTGATCCAATTAATTGTATGTGTGCGTGTTTACTTGATTGCCATGTGCGTGTGAATCATAACCCTTGATCTTGCATACTGTATTGACTTGTTGACTGCGTATCTGACGCTAGATTGATCTTGTGGTTGAGGTGAAGTCAAGTGGTTAAATGAGGTTTTGGTTTTTTTGTTTGGCTGCGCATTTTGTTTTATTTGGACTGGGCCTACTTTCCACACCCTCTCCTTAGGCCCATTTATCATTTCCAACGTGATTTCTTTGCTGAATGCACCCCCTTGTTTATTTCTTTCATTTTATTTTCATTAATTGTTGCATTTGCATTTTTATTTTCTAAAATCATTTTAATGCATCTAAAAATCATAAAAAAAAATCATGAAGCATGTTTACCATTTTATAAATTTTGTCAATTTTATTTTATTATTTTATTTTATTTTTGGTGCCTTAATTAATTGTTTAATTGATTTTCTTTTTGAATTGTCTCATATGTGCACACTTCTACTTGTAGAATTTATTTCTCTTCATCTATAACATATTTTCAACTCTTTCTTTTTGCATTTGTTAGATGACATATTAGATTGCATAAAAAAAATTTCGTTTCATTATTAAAACTGCTCCATATTGCATTTTGGTCCCCCTCTTTTGCATATTGGTGCATGTTTCTCACTTGATCTTTGCTTAATTGTTTGAATTGCTTAACTTGTGAATTATTGTGAGATCTTTTAGCATGTGTTTGTCTTCTGACCTAGATCATTGGAGTTTTAATTTCACAATTGTTGAATGTCATATGATGCATGTTTGCTTATTTGTGCTTAAGTGACTTATGCATGATCATTTCTTGACATCTCTTTACACAAGTTGATTTGCCATGCTTAATTGATTGGGTTCCTATGTGATTC
The DNA here is from genome assembly GCA_022829125.1 of Lathyrus tuberosus. Classification (NCBI taxonomy): domain Eukaryota; kingdom Viridiplantae; phylum Streptophyta; class Magnoliopsida; order Fabales; family Fabaceae; genus Lathyrus; species Lathyrus tuberosus. The sequence goes on from JALAZF010000540.1 coordinate 3,915,106, forward strand.
TTTGAATGAGCTTTTGACATGATGTTTCCCCTGGTTGAGGTCCTTTGAGACTAATTTTTGCAATTTGTGGATCACGTTTGGATCATGTTTGAGTATGCCTAAGTGTTGGAACCTTGTCCTCTTTTTGTAGTTTGCTTTGGTGCATGTTTTGAAGTTTTTGATTGATGTTTGAACTTGTATGACTTGAGTTTGGTTTTGATATGACATTGATGTATATGCTACTGCCTCTTGAGTTCTATACTTGATTTTCATGTTACTTGAGCATAGTTGAATGCATTTGGTTTGAATTGTATGATGAATATCATTACCTTTCCTTTTGTGAACTTCTTTGGATCTTAATGCTCCATGTTTTGAATCACTTTTGCACACATGAATTGTTGATGATAATATGATCTTGATTCTGACTTGTCTTCATTTTCATCTTGCCTTTCTCATTTCATTATGATATGAAGTCCATGTGTGCTTATTTGTGCATTTCATACAAGTATGCTTGCATTCTTTCATGTTTATATTTGCATGCTTACTTGAGTTGTTTTGCATTGATCTTTGAAACATGTTTGATGATTTGAGTTGGACATTTATGATATGATGTGCTTGCTGCCACTTATTGTATCTTATCTTCCTTCTTCTTCTTCTCTTTTCTTCTCTTTCACTCTTTCTCATCCCATGAATCTCAAGACTTGTTCAAGTCTTGGATTCTTTCCCTTTAGAGCTACCTAGTCCAACTTAATTTTTGATTAAGCTTGGAGTAGGATTAGCATTTGGTTTTAGGTAGTCTTTTCTCCTAGACCTCACTAACCATAGGACATCCATGCATAATAACATTAGGACTCTTAGTTTCCCTTTAGAGTTTCCTTCGGGTTTTCTCTCTTCTCATCTCAAAATGAAAGTAACGTGTATTGCGCTTGAGCCTTCTATGTGGGAAGTGGGGAACGAGGGGCCTCCTCTCATTCTTCTAGGATACCTAGTGTACGTCCTGTTGGGGACGATGCGCGAAGTATTCGTTCCTGTATTTAAGACTTTGGTTCAATGCAAGTTAACAATAACTGTAAAAGACACTTCTTGTTTAAAAAAATTCAAACCAACAATAACGTCTTTCCTTCAGGAATTCTTTTCTCATCTCACTCACTATCAACGTACGAACGTGCTCCTACTCGTTCTCTTGCAAGATGGTAACGCACTCGGACCAGCGAGCCTGCAACACCTGAGCTAGAACGTTAGACGTTCCCTAAAAAACACAAACAAAGCATCCCTAGTGAGGGGAACTACGTCGCTCTGATTCTCATGTTCCCGATGAGATACGTAGGCAGTGGGGTAGGGCCCATTCAAGCACCTCTTTTATTTTCCCTACATTTATTTCTTCGTTTCTTTTCCGTTCCTGTTCCTTTTCCTTTCCAGTAGCAATGGAGCTCCAGACGACGTCACCCTTTGATCGAAATAAGCAAGCGTGGATCCCATCGGGTACGATGGACGCGTGGGTGTGCTAATACCTTCCTCACGCGTAACCGACTCCCGAACCCAGTTCTCTTGGTCGTGGGACCATGTTCTTTCCTTCCTTCAAGTTTATGCAGTGTTTCCTTTCCCTCTCTTGGGATAAATATACATTGCTGGCGACTTTGTTTCGGTGCCACTTTCGTGTTTGTACTTGGATGAAAATCCCGGGAGCGACAGCTGGCGACTCTGCTGGGGAATCGAACCCAGAATCTCTGGTTTCCTTAGCGAGTCAATCCTAGCGTTTGTTTGTTTTCCTTCATTGGGTGTTTTTCTATGGTGCTTTGCTTTAGTCTATATTACTGTATTGTTTTTTACTGTATTTTTGCTTTACTGGTTTACTATTTTTACCGTATTTTACTGCATTACTGTCATACTGGATATTACTGCACTGTGCTGGCCGATTTTCTGTTTGGCGGGTTGGGATGTTCTGAGAGATGAGCCCAATACCCAGGCTCGAGCATACACCTAGGTTTTTAGCGTGGGCAGGCGTGACGCTCCCGTGGTGTTGGCCACGTGCGGGTGATCACGATCCCTACAATCAGACGAGGTTCTATCCGGAGCTATCTGCTACTGTATGTTGATACAGGCCATAGTTATTCTCTGGAGGAATTGTCGACTCTGATGACCATTCCCGAGGACTCAGTTGCGGCACTCCTCCCGGGATGTGACAGTGGCAGACCACGTTCTGTGGCAAACCCATTGCACATTCTCGATCCGAGGACCCAATGCTGGGAACTTGCCATAGGATCCTTCTTTTTGAAAGAGAATCAGTGGACGACCTCTTTGATTGGCGGTAGCATTGTATCCTTCGGGCTGAATGTGCTATTGCTTCTCAAACCTCTGAAGCTGAGGATCTTTCATTTTTGGAGAATCAGTTGAGGCCTCCTCGATTGATGATGATGCCAAACCAGAAATGGTGAACGTATCATCATTTCTCGACCTGAGAGCCCGGGATACTGAACATCCTAGTACCCACATGTGATAGGGATGGGTGTTTGCAGGTTTGCAAGTAACCGTGACCTTCAACCTACTTGGCTTTCTGTTGTTATCACTATGGTGGTTATTGTTCTGAGTTTTGGTACAGAGCCTTGATTTGTTCAGTCAGTGCAGTGCAGCCAGTTTGTGTGGACACCTTGATCACATGCTCTGCATTGCATTCCTTTTTTCTGACATTCATGTTTGTGCATTTTCAGGTAGTATCTAGTCTTTGATTCCAGTCAGAGGGCCTTCATAGGGATGGACACTAAAAGGGGTAAGAAGAACATCATCGTCTACAAGTTCTCGAAGATCACTCTTGGCCTGTTGAACAGTTTGCAGAGTATAGTTGGTCCAGAAGTTTTAGGAGCCTTTGAAGAGAAGTATGGTTGGATTTTATCCCTGGTTTGGAGTCTCTGTGAATATGAATACAATGGGCTACACACCTTGATGCAGTTTTATGATCATTCCTTGAGGTGCTTTGTGATGCCAGATTATGTGTTGGTTCTTACCCAGGAGGAGTACTCCAACATTTTGAGGATTCCTGTCAAAGAAGGTGTTCCTTTCTGTGGTTCCCGAGGAGATTGTGATTTCCAAGCAGTGGCTGAGGCTCTTTATTTGAGCAGATCTACAGTGGAGGCTAACTTTTCTAAGAAGGGAAAATCCCGAGGTTATCACTTGGAGTACTTAGTGAAGAGGGCTCAAGAAGAAGCAAAGGAAAAGAGGTGGATGGATTTCAATGTAATATTGGCTCTGTGTATATAGGGCATAGTGTTATTCCCTAATGAGTCTGATTTTGTCTACACAGATGCTATTCAGATATTTACAGCTCAGAATCTGGTACCGACTTTGTTAGGTGATCTCCATTACGCCCTATATAACAGGAATGAGAAAAGATGAGGTGGGGTGGTTTGTTGTTGCGCATCTCTCTTTTACAAGTGGTTTGCCAAACGTTTTCCCCAATCTGGTGCTTTTATTGATTCAAAGACTTCTTTAGAGTGGAGTAAGCGTCTGATGGGCTTAGCTGCTAAAGATATTCTTTGGGTGGACAAGAGATTGGTAGGGACTGATATTTTGCATAGCTGTGGCAAGTATCCTAATGTACCCTTGGTCGGAAGAAAAGGAGGTATTAACTACAACCCGTCTTTGGCTACCAGGCAGTTTGCATACGCTCTAAAAGCTCCTCCAGCTGGAAAAGATTTGGAAGAATCTTTGTATTTTCATATGACTGATGGTGTGGCTATTGCACAAGAAGCTTCTAAAGCTTGGCTTAGCAGACAAAAGATAGGTAAAACTGTTTTGGGAAATCCCTATAATCAAGCTTTCGCTCCAAATGTTGAATGGGTGAAGAAGAGGGTAGAAGAGTTCTATTTGCCTTTTGATCGGGCGCCTCCCTTATATCCATAGATTGTGGAAGAGAGACTCATTGTACCATTCGAAGAATTTGACAAGTAGCGTAAGTTGGTATCTGATCTGAGGGTGGAAAACTCTAACATGAGTAGTCAACTACAGAGTGCTCTACAGGACAACTTGGAGTTGAAATGGAAGGTTCAAGACATGACTACGCATCTAGAGAAAAAAGAGAAGGATTTTGCCGACAGGGCTCAGCACTTCAAAAAGATCAGTATGGCTGCTGAATCGTCAGTCAAAGCTAAGAGGAAAAACAAGAAGCTTTTGACTAAAGCAGAAGACAAGCTGGCCACGTATCAGGATATGTGGAAGGATGCCAAGATTGAGAATGAAGAGCTGAAAGAAGAGCTTCAGGTAGTGAAAGCAAGGAAAGATCGTTACTTCGCCAAGTGGAAAGAAGCCCAGAAAGAAATTGAAGAGCTCAAACTGCAAGCGGGAATCAAGAAGTCAAAGCACGAAGGCAACGATGTTGAAGAACAGATTGCTAGGCTGAATCAGGATGTCGAGAAGAGAAACAGGTTGATCAAGGGTTTTCTAGAAAGACCTACTCATCCAGATACTGTGAACCTTCTTGAGGAGATTGAAGCCGGTTTATTTGGAATTGACATGTAGTAATTCTGTTGCTTGTTTTTGCTATGATTACCATCAGGATTGTTGATGGAATCACTTTTGATTGTATTGAACCTATTTGTATGACTTCTTATGCTATGATATTGCAACATTTGTCTCAATGGCTATCAGTTGTTTGAAAGGGTTATCTTTTGATTGATTCTACAATATGTCTGGATTCGGATTTATTTTTCGATGTTGTGTCCGATCCCTTGCCCAAAGATGGAATCAAAGCAGATTCGGCCGAGAAATGTTTAAATATGATTGTTTGCATTTTGCATTTGCATCCTCATAATCATAAGCATTTTTGCATAGCAGGTACTTGTTGCAGGAGATCTCTAACCTTTATTTGGTTTCAGGCACTATAGCTGAAAATCACATTCACCGATACTCAACTCGAAGAAATCAAGCAAGGATAATGGATCAAATGCAGAATGATTTGGCTGAAATGAGGGAACAAATGGATCAGTTCATGACTCTCATGACTGGTATGTCACAAACTCAAGAAAGATTGAGGCTTCTGGTCGAGCGTCCAGAGGCCACGCTTGGAGGTAATCAGAATGACAATTCACAGACTCATGGCACTCCTCCTCCTGGTGGCCTTCGGGTTTTCTCTCTTCTCATCTCAAAATGAAAGTAAAAAAAAACACTTAACAAAGGTTAACGTGTATTGCGCTTGAGCCTTCTATGTGGGAAGTGGGGAACGAGGGGCCTCCTCTCATTCTTCTAGGATACCTAGTGTATGTCCTGTTGGGGACGATGCGCGAAGTATTCGTTCTTGTATTTAACACTATGGTTCAATGCAAGTTACAAATAACTGTAAAAGACACTTCTTGTTTAAAAAACTTCAAACCAACAATAACGTCTTTCCTTCGGGAATTCTTTTCTCATCTCACTCACTCTTAACGTACGAACGTGCTCATACTCGTTTTCTTGCAAGATGGTAACGCACTCGGACCAGCGAGCCTGCAACACCTGAGCTAGAACGTTAGTTGTTCCCTAAAAAACACAAATAAAGTGTCCCTAGTGAGGGGAACTACGTCGCTCTGATTCTCATGTTCCTGATGAGATACGTAGACAGTGGGGTAGGGCCCATTCGAGCACCTCTTTTATTTTCCCTACATTTGTTTCTTCATTTCTTTTCCGTTCATGTTCCTTTTCCTTTCCAGTAGCAGTGGAGCTCCAGACGACGTCACCCTTTGATCGAAACAAGAAAGCGTGGATCCCATCGGGTACGATGGACGCGTGTGGGTGCTAATACCTTCCTCACGTGTAACCGACTCCCGGACCCAGTTCTCTTGGTCGTGGGACCATGTTCTTTCCTTCCTTCAGGTTTATGCGGTGTTTCCTTTCCCTCTCTTGGGATAAGTACACATTGCTGGCGACTCTGTTTCGGTGCCACTTTCGCGTTTGTACTTGGATGAAAATCCCGAGAGCGACACTAGTGAATCTTTATGATGATTGTATGGAGCCAGAGAATACCTTAGGAGGCCTTTAATCTCTTTGTGTAAACCCTAATCTCAAACATATGAGAAACAAACTGCATGAAGTGGATTAGTTAAACAATGCATATATGATTGATCCGAAGTGTCTATGCAAAATGTTATGACATCTAAGAGGTAAAATTTGGGGTACAACAGTTGCCCCTATTTAAATAGATTTACCGGATGGCACGAGGAAAGAAAATCCTTGGGACATCCAGGCGGAAAGGTATTTAAATATAGCAAACCGAAAATTTTGCCCTTAGATGGAATGCAGATGCTAAGGACAAGCGACGGACATGCAAATGTTGACATGCCATGAACTTCTAGAAATGATGATATGATGCCATGATAGTGCAAAGGTGCAGATAGACCAGACACCAGATATAAGTAGCAAATAACCCCAAGTGAGTAACACCGGGGAAGGATGAAGGTTAGTATCCATGAGGAAAACTCACTGGGGATACAGGCTAACCGACAAAGGAGACTCGCTGGGGACACTCTAGGGAAAGATTGGGGATAGAAAAAAAGTAAAGTGGAACACCCTATAGATCCTCACTGGAGATAGGAGCCAGAGAGGTATTCTCCACTGGGGAAAGATCCAGGGAGATGGACGACAGGTTCATATGTGACCGGACGATACTGGGGAAATAAAGACATATTCTTTCTGGGCATGAAACCAGAAAGAAGACATGATCTTCACTGGGGATCAATTTGAAATAAAGGTAGACGTCCATCAAAGATCTTCTGGCAATTTCTTAAACTGAAGAGTTCAAACGGCATCTTCAAGAAAATCCAGAAAAGATAGAGACGAACTCTGCGTGCCAACCTGAAAAGATGACTGGACTATAGCTGGGAATAAGATTAAGGAGCCCATATGAGTTTGTTCTTCAGTACCAATTTGAGTTGGATTTTGAATACCAGTATGAGCTGGTTTTTTTTTTGGGTACCAGTAGGAGCTGGACTTTTAATTTTAGGTTCACATCTGACCAAGGTTTAGGTTCATATTTAACCTGGATTCAAACAACAGGTTCATATTTGACCTGAGGTTTAGGTTCATATTTGACCTGGATTCAAACAACGAGTTCACATTTGACCTGAAGTTTAAGTTCATATTTGACTTGGATTCAAACAACGGGTTCATATTTGACCTGAGGTTTAGGTTCATATTTGACCTGGTTTCAAATGACGGGTTCATATTTGACCTGAAGTTTAGGTTCATATTTGACCTGAAGTTTAGGTTCATATTTGACCTGATTTCAAACGACGGGTTCATATTTGACCTGAAGTTTAGGTTCATATTTGACCTGGTTTAAAAAGACGAGTTCATATTTGACCTGAAGTTAAGGTTCATATTTGACCTGGTTTCAAACAACGGGTTCATATTTGACCTGAGGTTTAGGTTCATAGTTGACTTGGATTCAAACAACGAGTTCACATTTAACCTGAAGTTTAGGTTCATATTTGACTTGGATTCAAACAACGGGTTCATATTTGAGCTGAGGTTTAGGTTCATATTTGACCTGGTTTCAAACGAAGGGTTCATATTTGACCTAAAGTTTAGGTTCATATTTGACCTGAAGTTTAGGTTCATATTTGACCTGAAGTTTAGGTTCATATTTGACCTGATTTCGAACGACGGGTTCATATTTGACCTGAAGTTTAGGTTTATATTTGACCTGGTTTCAAACGACGAGTTCATATTTGACCTGAAGTTTAAGTTCATATTTGACCTGGTTTCAAACGACGGGTTCATATTTGATCTGAAGTTTAGGTTCATATTTGACCTGGTTTCAAACGACGGGTTCATATTTGACCTGAAGTTTAGGTTTTTATTTGACCTGGTTTCAAACGACGGGTTCATATTTGACCTGAAGTTTAGGTTTATATTTGACCTGGTTTCAAACGACGGGTTCATATTTGACCTGAAGTTTAGGTTCATATTTGACTTGGTTTCAAACGACGGGTTCGTATTTGATCTGAAGTTTAGGTTCATATTTGACCTGGTTTCAAACAACGGGTTCATATTTGACCTGAAGTTTAGGTTCATATTTGACCTGGTTTCAAACGATGGGTTCATATTTGACCTGAAGTTTAGGTTCATATTTGACCTATATTCAAACAACGGGAACATATTTGACCTGAGGTTTAGGTTCATATTTGACCTGGTTTCAACAATGCCAGCAATTACCAGACTTTAGGTTCCGTATGAGGAGATTAAGTATCAGATAGATCAATACTGGGGTTGAATAAACGAAGATTAGACTTCCTGGGGAATACTAATTATGGTTGCAAAAAGGTTGAATAGTACGAGAGGTAGATAAGCTTCCCATAAGAGACTGCTACTCATCGCCATATAAAAACAAGCTTCTTCAAGAGATTGCTACTTGTTATAAATTCTCAAGAGCTGTTGATATCACAACACAGTTGGAGAATGTATTTTGTCTTCAACGAGGATCTGTAAAAGATCCCTCCTGCGAGACACGGTGCAAAATAAATGCACGTTTAAACTAGGTTCAACAACCTAACCTGCCAGGGACCAAAGTTCGATCTAGGAACATGCTAGAAAGAAACGATCAAACAAGACTCCAACCCTTAAGGAATGAGCTCAAATGGGGATTTATCTTATCCTAATGTGGAAAAGATAACTGAACAACCATCATCCACGAGGTTAAATCTTTGTGGGGAATTCAGAAAGGATGGGCACTTTATGCTTGGGGCTGGCAACTCTATTGGAGAAAATAGACAAACCCAGTCACTTGGGGAGATAAGCGCCAAAGTGAACAAAGCAGGTAAACACCAGAAACGGGTAGCAAAAATGCTAAGATGCTATGCATATGGTGCTTATGCCATGGTTATGCTTATGCTGACAAAACAGACAATAAGCGAAACTGGAGATGAAATAAACACCTCGACAAGGATACCCAGCCGAACTCATCAGATTGGACCATTACTAGAGATGAAATTGCAGAATCAGTAGTTCTACTTCAAGATTAAGACTTTCTCTGGTGAGAAGAGCACTCCGCTTGGTATAGCAGTAGGATTGCCAAGAACTCAAAGTATGGCTAAAATAGCACATTATGCCAACATTGCCTTTTTCCCTTCGTGAACCTCTGAGCCAAGCTGGTGAGAAGTGATTGGTGACAGACTCAAGGAATAAACTAATGTTTCTTGCTTTGTAAAGTTTCTCTCTCCTTTTCCCACTTGCACAAACAAGACATATACTAATATTTAAATGCTAACCAAGTTGAATTTTCGTGGCAAGGCTTGGATTAAGTGCAAATCCATCATTAGAACTCAGAAACATGAAGATTTGGTAATTAGAGAATGGTTTGAGCAAATACACAAAAGTTGGTTTCTTAAGTTTTAACGAATGAAACCTCCAACTTTGAAGCTCCGAAACTTCCAGCTCACTCAATGGTTTGAGGAGTTATAGTACTTTTTGGAAAGACCCCAATGCCCTATGCAACTTTCATGTTGGACCCAAGTTCTGAATCACAAGGGAACTTAGTGAAAAATGAAGTTAAAGTTGGTTGTTTATTAAGGCAAAAAGTGCTGAATTTTTTCTAAGTCTTTGGGCAGTTTAGCTTCTAAGTCTCATAACTCACAAACCATGCATTTTTTGGAGAAAAGTCAAATTTAATGCTTTTAAGTTCATGGAAAGAGCTTCCATTTGGGCTTTGAGTCACTCAATTTGGATGTGTGGTTTGGAAGTTATGACTATTTTAGTTTTGCACAAGAGCGGAAATATCCACATGAAAAGTTTCATGAACCAAACATTGCTTCCTTTGCAAGAAACTTCTTGAAACTTGATCTCAAATACTTTAATTCATCAATGAGACATGTTATGATGAGTTGAGGCCTTGTAGGTTTCATTTGGATCAAAATATCAAAGATTAAGGTTTCCGTCAAAACCCTAATTTTAACTGTGAATGCACTGGGATACTCTTTTATGATCTTGCTTCTTCCATCACATACAAGGCTCATAGATGGTCCTTAGGGATGTCTGATATCTCATGGAGTCATGTCCTAGGGTTTGAGAACAATTCATGGTCAAGTTTAAAGTTAATGATTCACTTGTCCTGACAAAATCCAAATTTGGAGGCAGGGTGAAATTGTGGCTCAAACTAGTCATGATGAGAGCCAGATGACCTTGAATTCTTGTTGAATTAGACCTCTTGGATGTAGGTCATTTCAAATGGTTGATGAACCATGCAAATCTTGACTTATCAAGGTAAAATTCTTCAGTGATTCCTCAGGTAAAAACTCCAATTCCATATTTTGGTCTGGTGATCCTTTGTTGACTTGACTTGATTCAAAGTCTTGAGATCTTGGTTCATACAACTAGTGAATCTTTATGATGATTGTATAGAGCCAGAGAATACCTTAGGAGGCCTTTAATCTCTCTGTGTAAACCCTAATCTCAAACATAAGAGAAACAAACTGCATGAAGTGGATTAGTTAAACAATGCATATATGATTGATCCTAAGTGTCTATGCAAAATGTTATGACATCTAAGAGGTAAAATTTGGGGTACAACAGTTGCCCCTATTTAAATAGCTTTACCGGATGGCACGAGGAAAGAAAATCCTCGGGACATCCAGGCAGAAAGGTATTTAAATATAGCAAACCGAAAATTTTGCCCTTAGATGGAATGCAGATGCTAAGGACAAGCGATGGACATGCAAATGTTTACATGCCATGGACTTCTAGAAATGATGATACGATGCCATGATAGTGCAAAGGTGCAGATAGACCAGACACCAGATATAAGTAGAAAATAACCACAAGTGAGTAACACCGAGGAAGGATGAAGGTTAGTATCCATGAGGAAAACTCACTGGGGATACAGGCTAACCGACAAAGGAGACTCGCTTGGGAGACTCTAGGGAAAGACTGGGGATAGAAAAAAAAGTAAACTGGAACACCCTATAGATCCTCACTGGAGATAGGAGCCAGAGAGGTATTCTCCACTGGGGAAAGATCCAGGGAGATGGACGACAGGTTCATATGTGACCGGACGATACTGGGGAAATAAAGACATATTCTTTCTGGGCATGAAACCAGAAAGAAGACATGATCTTCACTGGGGATCAATTTGAAATAAAGGTAGACGTCCATCAAAGATCTTCTGGAAATTTCTTAAACTGAAGAGTTCAAACGGGATCTTCAAGAAAAGCCAGAAAAGATAGAGACGAACTCTGCGTGCCAACCTGAAAAGATGACTGGACTATAGCTGGGAATAAGATTAAGGAGCCCATATGAGTTGGTTCTTGAGTACCAATTTGAGTAGGATTTTGAATACCAGTATGAGCTGGATTTTTTTTTGGGTAATAGTAGGAGCTAGACTTTGAATTTTAGGTTCACATCTAACCAAGGTTTAGGTTCATATTTAACCTGGATTCAAACAACAGTTTCATATTTGACCTGAGGTTTAGGTTCATATTTGACCTGGATTCAAACAACGAGTTCACATTTGACATGAAGTTTAGGTTCATATTTGACCTGGATTCAAACAACGGGTTCATATTTGACCTGAGGTTTAGGTTCATATTTGACCTGGTTTCAAATGACGGGTTCATATTTGACCTGAAGTTTAAGTTCATATTTGACCTGAATTTTAGGTTCATATTTGACCTGAAGTTTAGGTTCATATTTGACCTGATTTCAAACGACGGGTTCATATTTGACCTGAAGTTTAGGTTCATATTTGACCTGGTTTCAAACGATGGGTTCATATTTGACCTGAAGTTTAGGTTCATATTTGACCTGGATTCAAACAACGGGTTCATATTTGACCTGAGGTTTAGGTTCATATTTGACTTGGTTTCAAATGAAGGGTTCATATTTGACCTGAAGTTTAAGTTCATATTTGACATGAAGTTTAGGTTCATATTTGACTTGAAGTTTAGGTTCATATTTGACCTGATTTCAAACGACGGGTTCATATTTGACCTGAAGTTTAGGTTCATATTTGACCTGGTTTTAAACGACGGGTTCATATTTGACCTGAAATTTAGGTTCATATTTGACCTGGTTTCAAACAACGGGTTCATATTTGACCCGAGGTTTAGGTTCATATTTGACTTGGATTCAAACAACGAGTTCACATTTAACCTAAAGTTTAGGTTCACATTTTACCTGGATTCAAACAACGGGTTCATATTTGATCTGAGGTTTAGGTTCAAAATTGACCTGGTTTCAAACAACGGGTTCATATTTGACCTGAAGTTTAGGTTCATATTTGACCTGAAGTTTAGGTTCATACTTGACCTGAAGTTTTGGTTCATATTTCACCTGATTTCAAATGACGGGTTCATATTTGACCTGAAGTTTAGGTTCATATTTGACCTGGTTTCAAACGACGGGTTCATATTTGACCTGAAGTTTAGGTTCATATTTGACCTAGTTTTAAACGACGGGTTCATATTTGACCTAAAGTTTAGGTTCATATTTGACCTGGTTTCAAACAACGGGTTCATATTTGACCTGAGGTTTAGGTTCATATTTGACTTGGATTCAAACAACGGGTTCATATTTGACCTGAGGTTTAGGTTCATATTTGACTTGGTTTCAAATGACGGGTTCATATTTGACCTGAAGTTTAAGTTCGTATTTGACATGAAGTTTAGGTTCATATTTGACCTGAAGTTTAGGTTCATATTTGACCCGATTTCAAACGACGGGTTCATATTTGACCTGAAGTTTAGGTTCATATTTGACCAGGTTTCAAACGAAGGGTTCAAATTTGACCTGAAGTTTAGGTTCATATTTTACCTGGATTCAAACAACGGGTTCATATTTGAACTGAGGTTTCGGTTCATATATGACTTGGTTTCAAATGACGGGTTCATATTTGACCTGAAGTTTAAGTTCATATTTGACATGAAGTTTAGGTTCATATTTGACCTGAAGTTTAGGTTCATATTTGACCTGATTTCAAACGACGGGTTCATATTTGACCTGAAGTTTAGGTTCATATTTGACCTGGTTTCAAACGACGGGTTCATATTTGACCTGAAGTTTATTTTCATATTTGACCTGGTTTCAAACGACGGGTTCATATTTGACCTGAAGTTTAGGTTCTTATTTGACCTGGTTTCAAACAACGAGTTCATATTTGACCTGAAGTTTAGGTTCATATTTGACCTGGTTTCAAACGACGGGTTCATATTTGACCTGAAGTTTATTTTCATATTTGACCTGGTTTGAAACAACGGGTTCATATTTGACCTGAGGTTTAGGTTCATATTTGACTTGGATTCAAACAACGGGTTCATATTTGACCTGAGGTTTAGGTTCATATTTGACTTGGTTTCAAATGACGGGTTCATAATTGACCTGAAGTTTAAGTTCGTATTTGACATGATGTTTAGGTTCATATTTGACCTGAAGTTTAGGTTCATATTTGACCTGATTTCAAACGACGGGTTCATATTTGACCTGAAGTTTAGGTTCATATTTGACCTGGTTTCAAACAACGGGTTCATATTTGACCTGAGGTTTAGGTTCATATTTGACTTGGATTCAAACAACGAGTTCACATTTAACCTAAAGTTTAGGTTCACATTTTACCTGGATTCAAACAACGGGTTCATATTTGATCTGAGGTTTAGGTTCAAAATTGACCTGGTTTCAAACGACGGGTTCATATTTGACCCGAAGTTTAGGTTCATATTTGACCTGAAGTTTAGGTTCATACTTGACCTGATGTTTAGGTTCATATTTCACCTGATTTCAAATGACAGGTTCATATTTGACAAGAAGTTTAGGTTCATATTTGACCTGGTTTCAAAGGATGGGTTCATATTTGACCTGAAGTTTAGGTTCATATTTGACCTAGTTTTAAAAGACGGGTTCATATTTGACCTAAAGTTTAGGTTCATATTTGACCTGGTTTCAAACAACGGGTTTATATTTGACCTGAGGTTAAGGTTCATATTTGACTTGGATTCAAACAACGGGTTCATATTTGACCTGAGGTTTAGGTTCGTATTTGACTTGGTTTCAAATGACGGGTTCATATTTGACCTGAAGTTTAAGTTCGTATTTGACATTAAGTTTAGGTTCATATTTGACCTGAAGTTTAGGTTCATATTTGACCTGATTTCAAACGACGGGTTCATATTTGACCTGAAGTTTAGGTTCATATTTGACCTGGTTTCAAACGACGGGTTCATATTTGACCTGAAGTTTATTTTCATATTTGACCTGGTTTCAAACGACGGGTTCATATCTGACCTGAAGTTTAGGTTCATATTTGACCTGATTTCAAACGACGGGTTCATATTTGACCTGAAGTTTAGGTTCATATTTGACCTGGTTTCAAACGACGAGTTCATATTTGACCTGAAGTTTAGGTTCATGTTTGACCTAGTTTCAAACGACGGGTTCATATTTGACCTGAAGTTTATTTTCATATTTGACCTGGTTTGAAACAACGGGTTCATATTTGACCTGAGGTTTAGGTTCATATTTGACTTGGATTCAAACAACGGGTTCATATTTGACCTGAGGTTTAGGTTCATATTTGACTTGGTTTCAAATGACGGGTTCATAATTGACCTGAAGTTTAAGTTCGTATTTGACATGAAGTTTAGGTTCATATTTGACCTGAAGTTTAGGTTCATATTTGACCTGATTTCAAACGACGGGTTCATATTTGACCTGAAGTTTAGGTTCATATTTGACCTGGTTTCAAACAACGGGTTCATATTTGACCTGAGGTTTAGGTTCATATTTGACTTGGATTCAAACAACGAGTTCACATTTAACCTAAAGTTTAGGTTCACATTTTACCTGGATTCAAACAACGGGTTCATATTTGATCTGAGGTTTAGGTTCAAAATTGACCTGGTTTCAAACGACGGGTTCATATTTGACCTGAAGTTTAGGTTCATATTTGACCTGAAGTTTAGGTTCATACTTGACCTGAAGTTTAGGTTCATATTTCACCTGATTTCAAATGACAGGTTCATATTTGACCTGAAGTTTAGGTTAATATTTGACCTGGTTTCAAACGACGGGTTCATATTTGACCTGAAGTTTAGGTTCATATTTGACCTGGTTTCAAACTACGGGTTCATATTTGACCTGAAGTTTAGGTTCATATTTGACCTGATTTCAAACGACGGGTTCATATTTGACCTGAGGTTTAGGTTCATATTTGACCTGGTTTCAAACGACGGGTTCATATTTGACCTGAAGTTTAAGTTCATATTTGACCTGAAGTTTAGGTTCATATTTGACCTGATTTCAAACGACGGGTTCATATTTGAGCTGAAGTTTAGGTTCATATTTGACTTGGTTTCAAACGACGGGTTCATATTTGACCTGAAGTTTATTTTCATATTTGACCTGGTTTCAAACGACGGGTTCATATTTGACCTGAAGTTTAGGTTCATATTTGACCTGATTTCAAACGACGGGTTCATATTTGACCTGAAGTTTAGGTTCATATTTGACCTGAAGTTTAGGTTCATATTTGACCTGATTTCAAACGACGGGTTCATATTTGAGCTGAAGTTTAGGTTCATATTTGACTTGGTTTCAAACGACGGGTTCATATTTGACCTGAAGTTTATTTTCATATTTGACCTGGTTCAAACGACGGGTTCATATTTGACCTGAAGTTTAGGTTCATATTTGACCTGATTTCAAACGACGGGTTCATATTTGACCTGAAGTTTAGGTTCATATTTGCCCTGGTTTCAAACGACGGGTTCATATTTGACCTGAAATTTATTTTCATATTTGACATGGTTTCAAACAACGGGTTCATATTTGACCTGAGGTTTAGGTTCATATTTGACTTGGATTCAAACAACGGGTTCATATTTGACCTGAGGTTTATGTTCATATTTGACTTGGTTTCAAATGACGGGTTCATATTTGACACGAAGTTTAAGTTCGTATTTGACATGAAGTTTAGGTTCATATTTGACCTGAAGTTTAGGTTCATATTTAACCTGATTTCAAACGACGGGTTCATATTTGACCTGAAGTTTAGGTTCATATTTGACCTGGTTTCAAACGACGGGTTCATATTTGACCTGAAGTTTAGGTTCATATTTGTCCTGGTTTCAAACGAAGGGTTCATATTTGACCTGAAGTTTAGGTTCATATTTGACCTGGTTTCGAACGACGGGTTCATATTTGACCTGAAGTTTAGGTTTATATTTGACCTGATTTCAAACGACTGGTTCATATTTGACCTGAAGTTTAGGTTCATATTTGACCTGGTTTCAAACGACGGGTTCATATTTGACCTGAAGTTTAAGTTCATATTTGACATGAAGTTTAGGTTCATATTTGACCTGAAGTTTAGGTTCATATTTGACCTGGTTTCAAACGACGGGTTCATATTTGACCTGAAATTTATTTTCATATTTGACCTGGTTTCAAACAACGGGTTCATATTTGACCTGAGGTTTAGGTTCATATTTGACTTGTATTCAAACAACGGGTTCATATTTGACCTGAGGTTTAGGTTCATATTTGACTTGGATTCAAACAACGAGTTCACGTTTAACCTGAAGTTTAGGTTCACATTTTACCTGGATTCAAACAACGGGTTCATATTTGATCTGAGGTTTAGGTTCAAAATTGACCTGGTTTCAAACGACGAGTTCATATTTGACCTGAAGTTTAGGTTCATATTTGACCTGAAGTTTAGGTTCATACTTGACCTGAAGTTTAGGTTCATATTTCACCTGATTTCAAATGACGGGTTCATATTTGACCTGAAGTTTAGGTTCATATTTGACCTGGTTTCAAACGATGGGTTCATATTTGACCTGAAGTTTAGGTTCATATTTGACCTGGTTTCAAACGACGGGTTCATATTTGACCTAAAGTTTAGGTTCATATTTGACCTGGTTTCAAACAACGGGTTCATATTTGACCTGAGGTTTAGGTTCATATTTGACTTGGATTCAAACAACGGGTTCATATTTGACCTGAGGTTTAGGTTCATATTTGCCCTGGTTTCAAACGACGGGTTCATATTTGACCTGAAATTTATTTTCATATTTGACCTGGTTTCAAACAACGGGTTCATATTTGACCTGAGGTTTAGGTTCATATTTGACTTGGATTCAAACAACGGGTTCATATTTGACCTGAGGTTTAGGTTCATATTTGACTTGGTTTCAAATGACGGGTTCATATTTGACACGAAGTTTAAGTTCGTATTTGACATGAAGTTTAGGTTCATATTTGACCTGAAGTTTAGGTTCATATTTGACCTGATTTCAAACGACGGGTTCATATTTGACCTGAAGTTTAGGTTCATATTTGACCTGGTTTCAAACGACGGGTTCATATTTGACCTGATGTTTAGGTTCATATTTGACCTGATTTCAAACGACGGGTTCATATTTGACCTGAAGTTTAGGTTCATATTTGCCCTGGTTTCAAACGACGGGTTCATATTTGACCTGAAATTTATTTTCATATTTGACCTGGTTTCAAACAACGGGTTCATATTTGACCTGAGGTTTAGGTTCATATTTGACTTGGATTCAAACAACGGGTTCATATTTGACCTGAGGTTTAGGTTCATATTTGACCTGGTTTCAAACGACGGGTTCATATTTGACCTGAAGTTTAGGTTCATATTTGACCTGAAGTTTAGGTTCATACTTGACCTGAAGTTTAGGTTCATATTTCACCTGATTTCAAATGACGGGTTCATATTTGACCTGAAGTTTAGGTTCATATTTAACCTGGTTTCAAATGACGGGTTTATATTTGACCTGGTTTCAAACGACGGGTTCATATTTGACCTAAAGTTTAGGTTCATATTTGACCTGGTTTCAAACAACGGGTTCATATTTGACCTGAGGTTTAGGTTCATATTTGACTTGGATTCAAACAACGGGTTCATATTTGACCTGAGGTTTAGGTTCATATTTGACTTTGTTTCAAATGACGGGTTCATATTTGACTTGAAGTTTAAGTTCGTATTTGACATGAAATTTAGGTTCATATTTGACCTGAAGTTTAGGTTCATATTTGACCTGATTTCAAACGACGGGTTCATATTTGACCTGAAGTTTAGGTTCATATTTGACCTGGTTTCAAACGAAGGGTTCATATTTGACCTGAAGTTTAGGTTCATATTTGACCTGGTTTCAAACGACGGGTTCATATTTGACCTGAAGTTTAGGTTCATATTTGACCTGATTTCAAACGACGGGTTCATATTTGACCTGAGGTTTTAGGTTCATATTTGACCTAGTTTCAAACGACGGGTTCATATTTGACCTGAAGTTTAAGTTCATATTTGACCTGAAGTTTAGGTTCATATTTGACCTGATTTCAAACGACGGGTTCATATTTGAGCTTCAGTTTAGGTTCATATTTGACCTGGTCTCAAACGACGGGTTCATATTTGACTTGAAGTTTATTTTCATATTTGACCTGGTTTCAAACGACGGGTTCATATTTGACCTGAAGTTTAGGTTCATATTTGACCTGATTTCAAACGACAGGTTCATATTTGACCTGAAGTTTAGGTTCATATTTGACCTGGTTTCAAACGACGGGTTCATATTTGACTTGAAATTTATTTTCATATTTGACCTGGTTTCAAACAACGGGTTCATATTTGAACTGAGGTTTAGGTTCATATTTGACTTGGATTCAAACAACGGGTTCATATTTGACCTGGGGTTTAGGTTCATATTTGACTTGGTTTCAAATGACGGGTTCATATTTGACATGAAGTTTAAGTTCGTATTTGACATGAAATTTAGGTTCATATTTGACCTGAAGTTTAGGTTCATATTTGACCTGATTTCAAACGACGGGTTCATATTTGACCTGAAGTTTAGGTTCATATTTGACCTGGTTTCAAACGACTGGTTCATATTTGACCTGAAATTTATTTTCATATTTGACCTGGTTTCAAACAACGGGTTCATATTTGACCTGAGGTTTAGGTTCATATTTGACTTGAATTCAAACAACGGGTTCATATTTGACCTGAGGTTTAGGTTCATATTTGACTTGGTTTCAAATGACGGGTTCATATTTGACATGAAGTTTAAGTTCGTATTTGACATGATGTTTAGGTTCATATTTGACCTGAAGTTTAGGTTCATATTTGACCTGATTTCAAACGACGGGTTCATATTTGACCTAAAGTTTAGGTTCATATTTGACCTGGTTTCTAACGACGGGTTCATATTTGACCTGAAGTTTAGGTTCATATTTGACCTGGTTTCAAACAACGGATTCATATTTGACCTGAGGTTTAGGTTCATATTTGACTTGGATTCAAACAACGAGTTCACATTTAACCTGAAGTTTAGGTTCACATTTTGCCTGGATTCAAACAACGGGTTCATATTTGATCTGAGGTTTAGGTTCATATTTGACCTGATTTCAAACGACGGGTTCATATTTGACCTGAAGTTTAGGTTCATATTTGACCTGGTTTCAAACGACGGGTTCATATTTGACCTGAAGTTTAGGTTCATATTTGACCTGGTTTCAAACAACGGATTCATATTTGACCTGAGGTTTAGGTTCATATTTGACTTGGATTCAAACAACGAGTTCACATTTAACCTGAAGTTTAGGTTCACATTTTTCCTGGATTCAAACAACGGGTTCATATTTGATCTGATGTTTAGGTTCATATTTGACCTGGTTTCAAAAGACGGGGTCATATTTGACTTGAAGTTTAGGTTCATATTTGACCTGAAGTTTAGGTTCATACTTGACCTGAAGTTTAGGTTCATATTTCACCTGATTTCAAATGACGGGTTCATATTTGACCTGAAGTTTAGGTTCATATTTGACCTGGTTTCAAACGACGGGTTCTTATTTGACCTGAAGTTTAGGTTCATATTTGACCTGGTTTCAAACGACGGGTTCATATTAGACCTAAAGTTTAGGTTCATATTTGACATGGATTCAAACAAAGGGTTCATATTTGACCTGAGGTTTAGGTTTATATTTGACTTGGTTTCAAATGACGGGTTCAGATTTGACCCGAAGTTTAAGTTCGTATTTGACATGAAGTTTAGGTTCATATTTGACCTGAAGTTTAGGTTCATATTTGACATGATTTCAAACGACGGGTTCATATTTGACCTGAAGTTTAAGTTCATATTTGACCTGGTTTCAAACGAAGGGTTCATATTTGACCTGAAGTTTAGGTTCATATTTGACCTGGATTCAAACGACGGGTTCATATTTGACCTGAAGTTTAGGTTCATATTTGACCTGATTTCAAACGACGGGTTCATATTTGACTTGAAGTTTAGGTTCATATTTGACTTGGATTCAAACAACGGGTTCATATTTGACCTGAGGTTTAGGTTCATATTTGACTTGGTTTCAAATGACGGGTTCATATTTGACACGAAGTTTAAGTTCGTATTTGACATGAAGTTTAGGTTCATATTTGACCTGAAGTTTAGGTTCATATTTAACCTGATTTCAAACGACGGGTTCATATTTGACCTGAAGTTTAGGTTCATATTTGACCTGGTTTCAAACGACGGGTTCATATTTGACCTGAAGTTTAGGTTCATATTTGACCTGATTTCAAACGACGGGTTCATATTTGACCTGAAGTTTAGGTTCATATTTGACCTGGTTTCAAACGACGGGTTCATATTTGACCTGAAGTTTAAGTTCATATTTGACATGAAGTTTAGGTTCATATTTGACCTGAAGTTTAGGTTCATATTTGACCTGGTTTCAAACGACGGGTTCATATTTGACCTGAAATTTATTTTCATATTTGACCTGGTTTCAAACAACGGGTTCATATTTGACCTGAGGTTTAGGTTCATATTTGACTTGTATTCAAACAACGGGTTCATATTTGACCTGAGGTTTAGGTTCATATTTGACTTGGATTCAAACAACGAGTTCACGTTTAACCTGAAGTTTAGGTTCACATTTTACCTGGATTCAAATAACGGGTTCATATTTGATCTGAGGTTTAGGTTCAAAATTGACCTGGTTTCAAACGACGGGATCATATTTGACCTGAAGTTTAGGTTCATATTTGACCTGAAGTTTAGGTTCATACTTGACCTGAAGTTTAGGTTCATATTTCACCTGATTTCAAATGACGGGTTCATATTTGACCTGAAGTTTAGGTTCATATTTGACCTGGTTTCAAACGACGGGTTCATATTTGACCTGAAGTTTAGGTTCATATTTGACCTGGTTTCAAACGACGGGTTCATATTTGACCTAAAGGTTAGGTTCATATTTGACCTGGTTTCAAACAACGGGTTCATATTTGACCTGAGGTTTAGGTTCATATTTGACTTGGATTCAAACAACGGGTTCATATTTGACCTGAGGTTTAGGTTCATATTTGCCCTGGTTTCAAACGACGGGTTCATATTTGACCTGAAATTTATTTTCATATTTGACCTGGTTTCAAACAACGGGTTCATATTTGACCTGAGGTTTAGGTTCATATTTGACTTGGATTCAAACAACGGGTTCATATTTGACCTGAGGTTTAGGTTCATATTTGACTTTGTTTCAAATGACGGGTTCATATTTGACTTGAAGTTTAAGTTCGTATTTGACATGAAATTTAGGTTCATATTTGACCTGAAGTTTAGGTTCATATTTGACCTGATTTCAAACGACGGGTTCATATTTGACCTGAAGTTTAGGTTCATATTTGACCTGGTTTCAAACGACGGGTTCATATTTGACCTGAAGTTTAGGTTCATATTTGACCTGATTTCAAACGACGGGTTCATATTTGACCTGAAGTTTAGGTTCATATTTGCCCTGGTTTCAAACGACGGGTTCATATTTGACCTGAAATTTATTTTCATATTTGACCTGGTTTCAAACAACGGGTTCATATTTGACCTGAGGTTTAGGTTCATATTTGACTTGGATTCAAACAACGGGTTCATATTTGACCTGAGGTTTAGGTTCATATTTGACCTGGTTTCAAACGACGGGTTCATATTTGACCTGAAGTTTAGGTTCATATTTGACCTGAAGTTTAGGTTCATACTTGACCTGAAGTTTAGGTTCATATTTCACCTGATTTCAAATGACGGGTTCATATTTGACCTGAAGTTTAGGTTCATATTTAACCTGGTTTCAAACGACGGGTTCATATTTGACCTGGTTTCAAACGACGGGTTCATATTTGACCTAAAGTTTAGGTTCATATTTGACCTGGTTTCAAACAACGGGTTCATATTTGACCTGAGGTTTAGGTTCATATTTGACTTGGATTCAAACAACGGGTTCATATTTGACCTGAGGTTTAGGTTCATATTTGACTTTGTTTCAAATGACGGGTTCATATTTGACTTGAAGTTTAAGTTCGTATTTGACATGAAATTTAGGTTCATATTTGACCTGAAGTTTAGGTTCATATTTGACCTGATTTCAAACGACGGGTTCATATTTGACCTGAAGTTTAGGTTCATATTTGACCTGGTTTCAAACGAAGGGTTCATATTTGACCTGAAGTTTAGGTTCATATTTGACCTGGTTTCAAACGACGGGTTCATATTTGACCTGAAGTTTAGGTTCATATTTGACCTGATTTCAAACGACGGGTTCATATTTGACCTGAGGTTTTAGGTTCATATTTGACCTAGTTTCAAACGACGGGTTCATATTTGACCTGAAGTTTAAGTTCATATTTGACCTGAAGTTTAGGTTCATATTTGACCTGATTTCAAACGACGGGTTCATATTTGAGCTTCAGTTTAGGTTCATATTTGACCTGGTCTCAAACGACGGGTTCATATTTGACTTGAAGTTTATTTTCATATTTGACCTGGTTTCAAACGACGGGTTCATATTTGACCTGAAGTTTAGGTTCATATTTGACCTGATTTCAAACGACAGGTTCATATTTGACCTGAAGTTTAGGTTCATATTTGACCTGGTTTCAAACGACGGGTTCATATTTGACTTGAAATTTATTTTCATATTTGACCTGGTTTCAAACAACGGGTTCATATTTGAACTGAGGTTTAGGTTCATATTTGACTTGGATTCAAACAACGGGTTCATATTTGACCTGAGGTTTAGGTTCATATTTGACTTGGTTTCAAATGACGGGTTCATATTTGACATGAAGTTTAAGTTCGTATTTGACATGAAGTTTAGGTTCATATTTGACCAGAAGTTTAGGTTCATATTTGACCTGATTTCAAACGACGGGTTCATATTTGACCTGAAGTTTAGGTTCATATTTGACCTGGTTTCAAACGACTGGTTCATATTTGACCTGAAATTTATTTTCATATTTGACCTGGTTTCAAACAACGGGTTCATATTTGACCTGAGGTTTAGGTTCATATTTGACTTGAATTCAAACAACGGGTTCATATTTGACCTGAGGTTTAGGTTCATATTTGACTTGGTTTCAAATGACGGGTTCATATTTGACATGAAGTTTAAGTTCGTATTTGACATGATATTTAGGTTCATATTTGACCTGAAGTTTAGGTTCATATTTGACCTGATTTCAAACGACGGGTTCATATTTGACCTGAAGTTTAGGTTCATATTTGACCTGGTTTCAAACGACGGGTTCATATTTGACCTGAAGTTTAGGTTCATATTTGACCTGGTTTCAAACAACGGATTCATATTTGACCTGAGGTTTAGGTTCATATTTGACTTGGATTCAAACAACGAGTTCACATTTAACCTGAAGTTTAGGTTCACATTTTGCCTGGATTCAAACAACGAGTTCATATTTGATCTGAGGTTTAGGTTCATATTTGACCTGATTTCAAACGACGGGTTCATATTTGACCTGAAGTTTAGGTTCATATTTGACCTGGTTTCAAACGACGGGTTCATATTTGACCTGAAGTTTAGGTTCATATTTGACCTGGTTTCAAACAACGGATTCATATTTGACCTGAGGTTTAGGTTCATATTTGACTTGGATTCAAACAACGAGTTCACATTTAACCTGAAGTTTAGGTTCACATTTTTCCTGGATTCAAACAACGGGTTCATATTTGATCTGATGTTTAGGTTCATATTTGACCTGGTTTCAAAAGACGGGGTCATATTTGACTTGAAGTTTAGGTTCATATTTGACCTGAAGTTTAGGTTCATACTTGACCTGAAGTTTAGGTTCATATTTCACCTGATTTCAAATGACGGGTTCATATTTGACCTGAAGTTTAGGTTCATATTTGACCTGGTTTCAAACGACGGGTTCTTATTTGACCTGAAGTTTAGGTTCATATTTGACCTGGTTTCAAACGACGGGTTCATATTAGACCTAAAGTTTAGGTTCATATTTGACATGGATTCAAACAACGGGTTCATATTTGACCTGAGGTTTAGGTTTATATTTGACTTGGTTTCAAATGACGGGTTCAGATTTGACCCGAAGTTTAAGTTCGTATTTGACATGAAGTTTAGGTTCATATTTGACCTGAAGTTTAGGTTCATATTTGACATGATTTCAAACGACGGGTTCATATTTGACCTGAAGTTTAAGTTCATATTTGACCTGGTTTCAAACGAAGGGTTCATATTTGACCTGAAGTTTAGGTTCATATTTGACCTGGATTCAAACGACGGGTTCATATTTGACCTGAAGTTTAGGTTCATATTTGACCTGATTTCAAACGACGGGTTCATATTTGACTTGAAGTTTAGGTTCATATTTGACCTGGTTTTAAACGACGGGTTCATATTTGACCTGAAGTTTAGGTTCATATTTGACCTGAAGTTTAGGTTCATATTTGACCTGAGGTTTAGGTTCATATTTGACTTGAATTCAAACAACGGGTTCATATTTGACCTGAGGTTTAGGTTCATATTTGACTTGGTTTCAAATGACGGGTTCATATTTGACATGAAGTTTAAGTTCGTATTTGACATGATGTTTAGGTTCATATTTGACCTGAAGTTTAGGTTCATATTTGACCTGATTTCAAACGACGGGTTCATATTTGACCTGAAGTTTAGGTTCATATTTGACCTGGTTTCAAACGACGGGTTCATATTTGACTTGAAGTTTAGGTTCATATTTGACCTGGTTTCAAACAACGGATTCATATTTGACCTGAGGTTTAGGTTCATATTTGACTTGGATTCAAACAACGAGTTCACATTTAACCTGAAGTTTAGGTTCACATTTTGCCTGGATTCAAACAACGGGTTCATATTTGATCTGAGGTTTAGGTTCATATTTGACCTGATTTCAAACGACGGGTTCATATTTGACCTGAAGTTTAGGTTCATATTTGACCTGGTTTCAAACGACGGGTTCATATTTGACCTGAAGTTTAGGTTCATATTTGACCTAGTTTCAAACAACGGATTCATATTTGACCTGAGGTTTAGGTTCATATTTGACTTGGATTCAAACAACGAGTTCACATTTAACCTGAAGTTTAGGTTCACATTTTTCCTGGATTCAAACAACGGGTTCATATTTGATCTGATGTTTAGGTTCATATTTGACCTGGTTTCAAAAGACGGGGTCATATTTGACTTGAAGTTTAGGTTCATATTTGACCTGAAGTTTAGGTTCATACTTGACCTGAAGTTTAGGTTCATATTTCACCTGATTTCAAATGACGGGTTCATATTTGACCTGAAGTTTAGGTTCATATTTGACCTGGTTTCAAACGACGGGTTCTTATTTGACCTGAAGTTTAGGTTCATATTTGACCTGGTTTCAAACGACGGGTTCATATTAGACCTAAAGTTTAGGTTCATATTTGACATGGATTCAAACAACGGGTTCATATTTGACCTGAGGTTTAGGTTTATATTTGACTTGGTTTCAAATGACGGGTTCAGATTTGACCCGAAGTTTAAGTTCGTATTTGACATGAAGTTTAGGTTCATATTTGACCTGAAGTTTAGGTTCATATTTGACATGATTTCAAACGACGGGTTCATATTTGACCTGAAGTTTAAGTTCATATTTGACCTGGTTTCAAACGAAGGGTTCATATTTGACCTGAAGTTTAGGTTCATATTTGACCTGGATTCAAACGACGGGTTCATATTTGACCTGAAGTTTAGGTTCATATTTGACCTGATTTCAAACGACGGGTTCATATTTGACTTGAAGTTTAGGTTCATATTTGACCTGGTTTTAAACGACGGGTTCATATTTGACCTGAAGTTTAGGTTCATATTTGACCTGAAGTTTAGGTTCATATTTGACCTGGTTTCAAACGACGGGTTCATATTTGACCTGAGGTTTAGGTTCATATTTGACTTGGTTTCAAACGACGGGTTCATATTAGACATGAAGTTTAGGTTCATATTTGACCTGAAGTTTAGGTTCATATTTGACCTGGTTTCAAACGACGGGTTCATATTTGACCTGAAGTTTATTTTCATATTTGACTTGGTTTCAAACGACGGGTTCATATTTGACCTGAAGTTTAGGTTCATATTTGAGCTGATTTCAAATGACGGGTTCATATTTGACCAGAAGTTTAGGTTCATATTTGACCTGGTTTCAAACGACGGGTTCATATTTGACCTGAAGTTTAGGTTCATATTTGACCTGGTTTCAAACGACGGGTTCATATTTGACCTGAAGTTTAGGTTCATATTTGACCTGGTTTCAAACAACGGGTTCATATTTGACCTGAGGTTTAGGTTCATATTTGACTTGGATTCAAACAACGAGTTTACATTTAACCAGAAGTTTAGGTTCACATTTTACCTGGATTCAAACAACGGGTTCATATTTGACTTGAGGTTTAGGTTCATATTTGACCTGGTTTCAAACGACGGGTTCATATTTGACCTGAAGTTTAGGTTCATATTTGACCTGAAGTTTAGGTTCATACTTGACCTGAAGTTTAGGTTCATATTTCACCTGATTTCAAATGACGGGTTCATATTTGACCTGAAGTTTAGGTTCATATTTGACCTGGTTTCAAACGACGGGTTCATATTTGACCTGAAGTTTAGGTTCATATTTGACCTGGTTTCAAACGACGGGTTCATATTTGACCTAAAGTTTAGGTTCATATTTGACCTGGGTTACAACAACGGGTTCATATTTGACCTGAGGTTTAGGTTCATATTTGACTTGGATTCAAACAACGGGTTCATATTTGACCTGAGGTTTAGGTTCATATTTGACTTGGTTTCAAATGACGGGTTCATATTTGACCTGAATTTTAAGTTCGTATTTGACATGATGGTTAGGTTCATATTTGACCTGAAGTTTAGGTTCATATTTGACCTGATTTCAAAAGACGGGTTCATATTTGACCTGAAGTTTAGGTTCATATTTGACCTGGTTTCAAACGACGGGTTCATATTTGACCTGAAGTTTAGGTTCATATTTGACCTGGTTTCAAACGACGGGTTCATATTTGACCTGAAGTTTAGGTTCATATTTGACCTGATTTCAAACGACGGGTTCATATTTGACCTGAAGTTTATTTTCATATTTGACCTAGTTTCAAACGACGGGTTCATATTTGACCTAAAGTTTAGGTTCATATTTGACCTGAAGTTTAGGTTCATATTTGACTTGAAGTTTAGGTTCATATTTCACCTGATTTCAAACCGCGGGTTCATATTTGACCTGAAGTTTAGGTTCATATTTGACCTGGTTTCAAACAACGGGTTCATATTTGACCTGAGGTTTAGGTTCATATTTGACTTGGATTCAAACAACGAGTTCACATTTAACCTGAAGTTTAGGTTCACATTTTACCTGGATTCAAACAACGGGTTCATATTTGATCTGGGGTTTAGGTTCATATTTGACCTGGTTTCAAACGACGGGTTCATATTTGACATGAAGTTTAGGTTCATATTTGACCTGAAGTTTAGGTTCATGCTTGACCTGAAGTTTAGGTTCATATTTCACCTGATTTCAAATTACGGGTTCATATTTGACCTGAAGTTTAGGTTCATATTTGACCTTGTTTCAAACGACGGGTTCATATTTGACCTGAAGTTTAGGTTCATATTTGACCTGGTTTCAAAAGACGGGTTCATATTTGACCTAAAGTTTAGGTTCATATTTGACCTGGTTTCAAACAACGGGTTCATATTTGACCTGAGGTTTAGGTTCATATTTGACTTGGATTCAAATAACGGGTTCAAATTTGACCTGAGGTTTAGATTCATATTTGACTTGGTTTCCAATGACGGGTTCATATTTGGCCTGAAGTTTAAGTTCGTATTTGACATGAAGTTTAGGTTCATATTTGACCTGAAGTTTAGGTTCATATTTGACCTGATTTCAAACGACGGGTTCATATTTGACCTGAAGTTTAGGTTCATATTTGACCTGGTTTCAAACAAAGGGTTCATATTTGACCTGAAGTTTATGTTCATATTTGACCTGATTTCAAACGACGGGTTCATATTTGACCTGAAGTTTAGGTTCATATTTGACCTGATTTCAAACGACGGGTTCATATTTGACCTGAAGTTTAGGTTCATATTTGACCTGAAGTTTAGGTTCATATTTGACCTGAGGTTTAGGTTCATATTTGACTTGAAGTTTAGGTTCATATTTCACCTGATTTCAAACGACGGGTTCATATTTGACCTAAAGTTTAGGTTCATATTTGACTTGGTTTCAAACGACGGGTTCATATTTGACCTGAAGTTTAGGTTCATATTTGACCTGGTTTCAAACAACGGGTTCATATTTGACCTGAAGTTTAGGTTCATATTTGACTTGGATTCAAACAACGAGTTCACGTTTAACCTGAAGTTTAGGTTCATATTTGACCTGGTTTCAAACGACGGGTTCATATTTGACCTGAAGTTTAGGTTCATATTTGACCTGATTTCAAACGACGGGTTCATATTTGACCTGAAGTTTAGGTTCATATTTGACCTGAAGTTTAGGTTCATATTTGACCTGAAGTTTAGGTTCATATTTGACTTGAAGTTTAGGTTCATATTTCACCTGATTTCAAACGACGGGTTCATATTTGACCTGAAGTTTAGGTTCATATTTGACCTGGTTTCAAACGACAGGTTCATATTTGACCTGAAGTTTAGGTTCATATTTGACCAGGTTTCAAACAACGGGTTCATATTTGACCTGAGGTTTAGGTTCATATTTGACTTGGATTCAAACAACGAGTTCACATTTAACCTGAATTTTAGGTTCATATTTGACATGGATTCAAACAACGAGTTCATATTTGACCTGAGGTTTAGGTTCATCTTTGACTTGGTTTCAAACGACGGGTTCATACTTGACCTGAAGTTTAGGTTCATATTTGACCTGGTTTCAAACGACGGGTTCATATTTGACCAGAAGTTTAGGTTCATATTTGACCTGGTTTCAAACGACGGGTTCATATTTGACCTGAAGTTTAGGTTCATATTTGACCTGATTTCAAACGACGGGTTCATATTTGACCTGAAGTTTAGGTTCATATTTGACCTGGTTTCAAACGACGGGTTCATATTTGACCTGATGTTTATTTTCATATATCACCTGGTTTCAAACGACGGGTTCATATTTGACTTGAAGTTTAGGTTCATATTTGACCTGATTTCAAACGACGGGTTCATATTTGCCCTGAAGTTTAGGTTCAATTTGACCTGGTTTCAAACTACGGGTTCATATTTGACCTGAAGTTTAGGTTCATATTTGACCTGGTTTCAAACGACGGGTTCATATTTGACCTGAAGTTTAGGTTCATATTTGACCTGGTTTAAAACAACGGGTTCATATTTGACCTGAGGTTTAGGTTCATATTTGACTTGGATTCAAACAACGAGTTCACATTTAACCTGAAGTTTAGGTTCACATTTTACCTGAATTCAAACAACGGTTCATATTTGACCTGAGGTTTAGGTTCATATTTGACCTGGTTTCAAACGACGGGTTCATATTTGACCTGAAGTTTAGGTTCATATTTGACCTGAAGTTTAGGTTCATACTTGACCTGAAGTTTAGGTTCATATTTCACCTGATTTCAAATGACGGGTTCATATTTGACCTGAAGTTGAGGTTCATATTTTACCTGGTTTCAAACGACGGGTTCATATTTGACCTGAAGTTTAGGTTCATATTTGACCTGGTTTCAAACGACGGGTTCATATTTGACCTAAAGTTTAGGTTCATATTTGACCTGGTTTACAACAACGGGTTCATATTTGACTTGAGGTTTAGGTTCATATTTGACTTGGATTCAAACAACGGGTTCATATTTGACCTGAGGTTTAGGTTCATATTTGACTTGGTTTCAAATGACGGGTTCATATTTGACCTGAATTTTAAGTTCGTATTTGACATGAAGTTTAGGTTCATATTTGACCTGAAGTTTAGGTTCATATTTGACCTGATTTCAAACGACGGGTTCATATTTGACCTGAAGTTTAGGTTCATATTTGACCTGGTTTCAAACAACGGGTTCATATTTGACCTGAAGTTTTGGTTCATATTTGACCTGGTTTGAAACGACGGGTTCATATTTGACCTGATTTCAAACGACGGGTTCATATTTGACCTGAAGTTTATTTTCATATTTGACCTGGTTTCAAACGACGGGTTCATATTTGACCTGAAGTTTAGGTTCATATTTGACCTGAAGTTTAGGTTCATATTTGACTTGAAGTTTAGGTTCATATTTCACCTGATTTCAAACGACGGGTTCATATTTGACCTGAAGTTTAGGTTCGTATTTGACCTGGTCTCAAACGACGGGTTCATATTTGACCTGAAGTTTAGGTTCATATTTGACCTGGTTTCAAACGACGGGTTCATATTTGACCTGAAGTTTAGGTTCATATTTGACCTGAAGTTTAGGTTCATACTTGACCTGAAGTTTAGGTTCATATTTCACCTGATTTCAAATGACGGGTTCATATTTGACCTGAAGTTTAGGTTCATATTTGACCTTGTTTCAATCGACGGGTTCATATTTGACCTGAAGTTTAGGTTCATATTTGACCTGGTTTCAAACGACGGGTTCATATTTGACCTAAAGTTTAGGTTCATATTTGACCTGGTTTCAAACAACGGGTTCATATTTGACCTGAGGTTTAGGTTCATATTTGACTTGGATTCAAACAACAGGTTCATATTTGACCTGAGGTTTAGGTTCATATTTGATTTGGTTTCAAATGACGGGTTCATATTTGACCTGAAGTTTAAGTTCGTATTTGACATGAAGTTTAGGTTCATATTTGACCTGAAGTTTAGGTTCATATTTGACCTGATTTCAAACGACGGGTTCATATTTGACCTGAAGTTTAGGTTCATATTTGACCTGGTTTCAAACAAAGGGTTCATATTTGACCTGAAGTTTATGTTCATATTTGACCTGGTTTGAAACGATGGGTTCATATTTGACCTGAAGTTTAGGTTCATATTTGACCTGATTTCAAACGACGGGTTCATATTTGACCTGAAGTTTAGGTTCATATTTGACCTGAAGTTTAGGTTCATATTTGACCTGAAGTTTAGGTTCATATTTGACTTGAAGTTTAGGTTCATATTTCACCTGATTTCAAACGACGGGTTCATATTTGACCTGAAGTTTAGGTTCATATTTGACCTGGTTTCAAACGACGGGTTCATATTTGACCTGAAGTTTAGGTTCATATTTGACCTGGTTTCAAACAACGGGTTCATATTTGACCTGAGGTTTAAGTTCATATTTGACTTGGATTCAAACAACGAGTTCACATTTAACCTGAAGTTTAGGTTCATATTTGACCTGGTTTCAAACGACGGGTTCATATTTGACCTGAAGTTTAGGTTTATATTTGACCTGAAGTTTAGGTTCATATTTTACCTGATTTCAAACGACGGGTTCATATTTGACCTGAAGTTTAGGTTCATATTTGACCTGAAGTTTGGGTTCATATTTGACCTGAAGTTTAGGTTCATACTTGACCTGAAGTTTAGGTTCATATTTCACCTGATTTCAAATGACGGGTTCATATTTGACCTGAAGTTGAGGTTCATATTTGACCTGGTTTCAAACGACGGGTTCATATTTGACGTGAAGTTTAGGTTCATATTTGACCTGGTTTCAAACGACGGGTTCATATTTGACCTAAAGTTTAGGTTCATATTTGACCTGGTTTACAACAACGGGTTCATATTTGACTTGAGGTTTAGGTTCATATTTGACTTGGATTCAAACAACGGGTTCATATTTGACCTGAGGTTTAGGTTAATATTTGACTTGGTTTCAAATGACGGGTTCATATTTGGCCTGAAGTTTAAGTTCGTATTTGACATAAAGTTTAGGTTCATATTTGACCTGAAGTTTATTTTCATATTTGACCTGGTTTCAAACGACGGGTTCATATTTGACCTGAAGTTTAGGTTCATATTTGACCTGAAGTTTAGGTTCATATTTGACTTGAAGTTTAGGTTCATATTTCACCTGATTTCAAACGACGGGTTCATATTTGACCTGAAGTTTAGGTTCGTATTTGACCTGGTCTCAAACGACGGGTTCATATTTGACCTGAAGTTTAGGTTCATATTTGACCTGGTTTCAAACGACGGGTTCATATTTGACCTGAAGTTTAGGTTCATATTTGACCTGAAGTTTAGGTTCATACTTGACCTGAAGTTTAGGTTCATATTTCACCTGATTTCAAATGACGGGTTCATATTTGACCTGAAGTTTAGGTTCATATTTGACCTTGTTTCAATCGACGGGTTCATATTTGACCTGAAGTTTAGGTTCATATTTGACCTGGTTTCAAACGACGGGTTCATATTTGACCTAAAGTTTAGGTTCATATTTGACCTGGTTTCAAACAACGGGTTCATATTTGACCTGAGGTTTAGGTTCATATTTGACTTAGATTCAAACAACAGGTTCATATTTGACCTGAGGTTTAGGTTCATATTTGATTTGGTTTCAAATGACGGGTTCATATTTGACCTGAAGTTTAAGTTCGTATTTGACATGAAGTTTAGGTTCATATTTGACCTGAAGTTTAGGTTCATATTTGACCTGATTTCAAACGACGGGTTCATATTTGACCTGAAGTTTAGGTTCATATTTGACCTGGTTTCAAACAAAGGGTTCATATTTGACCTGAAGTTTATGTTCATATTTGACCTGGTTTGAAACGATGGGTTCATATTTGACCTGAAGTTTAGGTTCATATTTGACCTGATTTCAAACGACGGGTTCATATTTGACCTGAAGTTTAGGTTCATATTTGACCTGAAGTTTAGGTTCATATTTGACCTGAAGTTTAGGTTCATATTTGATTTGAAGTTTAGGTTCATATTTCACCTGATTTCAAACGACGGGTTCATATTTGACCTGAAGTTTAGGTTCATATTTGACCTGGTTTCAAACGACGGGTTCATATTTGACCTGAAGTTTAGGTTCATATTTGACCTGGTTTCAAACAACGGGTTCATATTTGACCTGAGGTTTAAGTTCATATTTGACTTGGATTCAAACAACGAGTTCACATTTAACCTGAAGTTTAGGTTCATATTTGACCTGGTTTCAAACGACGGGTTCATATTTGACCTGAAGTTTAGGTTTATATTTGACCTGAAGTTTAGGTTCATATTTTACCTGATTTCAAACGACGGGTTCATATTTGACCTGAAGTTTAGGTTCATATTTTACCTGATTTCAACGACGGGTTCATATTTGACCTGAAGTTTAGGTTCATATTTGACCTGAAGTTTAGGTTCATATTTGACCTGAAGTTTAGGTTCATACTTGACCTGAAGTTTAGGTTCATATTTCACTTGATTTCAAATGACGGGTTCATATTTGACCTGAAGTTGAGGTTCATATTTGACCTGGTTTCAAACGACGGGTTCATATTTGACGTGAAGTTTAGGTTCATATTTGACCTGGTTTCAAACGACGGGTTCATATTTGACCTAAAGTTTAGGTTCATATTTGACCTGGTTTACAACAACGGGTTCATATTTGACTTGAGGTTTAGGTTCATATTTGACTTGGATTCAAACAACGGGTTCATATTTGACCTGAGGTTTAGGTTAATATTTGACTTGGTTTCAAATGACGGGTTCATATTTGGCCTGAAGTTTAAGTTCGTATTTGACATAAAGATTAGGTTCATATTTGACCTGAAGTTTAGGTTCATATTTGACCTGATTTCAAACGACGGGTTCATATTTGACCTGAAGTTTAGGTTCATATTTGACCTGGTTTCAAACAAAGGGTTCATATTTGACCTGAAGTTTATGTTCATATTTGACCTGGTTTCAAAGGACGGGTTCATATTTGACCTGAAGTTTAGGTTCATATTTGACCTGATTTCAACGACGGGTTCATATTTGACCTGAAGTTTAGGTTCATATTTGACCTGAAGTTTAGGTTCATATTTGACCTGAGGTTTAGGTTCATATTTGACTTGAAGTTTAGGTTCATATTTCACCTGATTTCAAACGACGGGTTCATATTTGACCTGAAGTTTAGGTTCATATTTGACCTGGTTTCAAACGACGGGTTCATATTTGACCTGAAGTTTAGGTTCATATTTGACCTGGTTTCAAACAACGGGTTCATATTTGACCTGAGGTTTAGGTTCATATTTGACTTGGATTCAAACAACGAGTTCACATTTAACCTGAAGTTTAGGTTCATATTTGACCTGGTTTCAAACGACGGGTTCATATTTGACCTGAAGTTTAGGTTCATATTTGACCTGATTTCAAACGACGGGTTCATATTTGACCTGAAGTTTAGGTTCATATTTGACCTGAAGTTTAGGTTCATATTTGACCTGAAGTTTAGGTTCATATTTGACTTGAAGTTTAGGTTCATATTTCACCTGATTTCAAACGACGGGTTCATATTTGACCTGAAGTTTAGGTTCATATTTGACCTGGTTTCAAACGACGGGTTCATATTTGACCTGAAGTTTAGGTTCATATTTGACCTGGTTTCAAACAACGGGTTCATATTTGACCTGAGGTTTAGGTTCATATTTGACTTGGATTCAAACAACGAGTTCACATTTAACCTGAAGTTTAGGTTCATATTTGACCTGGATTCAAACAACGAGTTCATATTTGACCTGAGGTTTAGGTTCATCTTTAACTTGGTTTCAAACGACAGGTTCATATTTGACCTGAAGGTTAGGTTCATATTTGACCTGGTTTCAAACGACGGGTTCATATTTGACCTGATGTTTATTTTCATATATGACCTGGTTTCAAACGACGGGTTCATATTTGACTTGAAGTTTAGGTTCATATTTGACCTGATTTCAAACGACGGGTTCATATTTGCCCTGAAGTTTAGGTTCAATTTGACCTGGTTTCAAACTACGGGTTCATATTTGACCTGAAGTTTAGGTTCATATTTGACCTGGTTTCAAACGACGGGTTCATATTTGACCTGAAGTTTAGGTTTATATTTGACCTGAAGTTTAGGTTCATATTTTACCTGATTTCAAACGACGGGTTCATATTTGACCTGAAGTTTAGGTTCATATTTGACCTGAAGTTTAGGTTCATATTTGACCTGAAGTTTAGGTTCATACTTGACCTGAAGTTTAGGTTCATATTTCACTTGATTTCAAATGACGGGTTCATATTTGACCTGAAGTTGAGGTTCATATTTGACCTGGTTTCAAACGACGGGTTCATATTTGACGTGAAGTTTAGGTTCATATTTGACCTGGTTTCAAACGACGGGTTCATATTTGACCTAAAGTTTAGGTTCATATTTGACCTGGTTTACAACAACGGGTTCATATTTGACTTGAGGTTTAGGTTCATATTTGACTTGGATTCAAACAACGGGTTCATATTTGACCTGAGGTTTAGGTTAATATTTGACTTGGTTTCAAATGACGGGTTCATATTTGGCCTGAAGTTTAAGTTCGTATTTGACATAAAGATTAGGTTCATATTTGACCTGAAGTTTAGGTTCATATTTGACCTGATTTCAAACGACGGGTTCATATTTGACCTGAAGTTTAGGTTCATATTTGACCTGGTTTCAAACAAAGGGTTCATATTTGACCTGAAGTTTATGTTCATATTTGACCTGGTTTCAAAGGACGGGTTCATATTTGACCTGAAGTTTAGGTTCATATTTGACCTGATTTCAAACGACGGGTTCATATTTGACCTGAAGTTTAGGTTCATATTTGACCTGAAGTTTAGGTTCATATTTGACCTGAGGTTTAGGTTCATATTTGACTTGAAGTTTAGGTTCATATTTCACCTGATTTCAAACGACGGGTTCATATTTGACCTGAAGTTTAGGTTCATATTTGACCTGGTTTCAAACGACGGGTTCATATTTGACCTGAAGTTTAGGTTCATATTTGACCTGGTTTCAAACAACGGGTTCATATTTGACCTGAGGTTTAGGTTCATATTTGACTTGGATTCAAACAACGAGTTCACATTTAACCTGAAGTTTAGGTTCATATTTGACCTGGTTTCAAACGACGGGTTCATATTTGACCTGAAGTTTAGGTTCATATTTGACCTGATTTCAAACGACGGGTTCATATTTGACCTGAAGTTTAGGTTCATATTTGACCTGAAGTTTAGGTTCATATTTGACCTGAAGTTTAGGTTCATATTTGACTTGAAGTTTAGGTTCATATTTCACCTGATTTCAAACGACGGGTTCATATTTGACCTGAAGTTTAGGTTCATATTTGACCTGGTTTCAAACGACGGGTTCATATTTGACCTGAAGTTTAGGTTCATATTTGACCTGGTTTCAAACAACGGGTTCATATTTGACCTGAGGTTTAGGTTCATATTTGACTTGGATTCAAACAACGAGTTCACATTTAACCTGAAGTTTAGGTTCATATTTGACCTGGATTCAAACAACGAGTTCATATTTGACCTGAGGTTTAGGTTCATCTTTAACTTGGTTTCAAACGACAGGTTCATATTTGACCTGAAGGTTAGGTTCATATTTGACCTGGTTTCAAACGACGGGTTCATATTTGACCTGATGTTTATTTTCATATATGACCTGGTTTCAAACGACGGGTTCATATTTGACTTGAAGTTTAGGTTCATATTTGACCTGATTTCAAACGACGGGTTCATATTTGCCCTGAAGTTTAGGTTCAATTTGACCTGGTTTCAAACTACGGGTTCATATTTGACCTGAAGTTTAGGTTCATATTTGACCTGGTTTCAAACGACGGGTTCATATTTGACCTGAAGTTTAGGTTTATATTTGACCTGAAGTTTAGGTTCATATTTTACCTGATTTCAAACGACGGGTTCATATTTGACCTGAAGTTTAGGTTCATATTTGACCTGAAGTTTAGGTTCATATTTGACCTGAAGTTTAGGTTCATACTTGACCTGAAGTTTAGGTTCATATTTCACCTGATTTCAAATGACGGGTTCATATTTGACCTGAAGTTGAGGTTCATATTTGACCTGGTTTCAAACGACGGGTTCATATTTGACGTGAAGTTTAGGTTCATATTTGACCTGGTTTCAAACGACGGGTTCATATTTGACCTAAAGTTTAGGTTCATATTTGACCTGGTTTACAACAACGGGTTCATATTTGACTTGAGGTTTAGGTTCATATTTGACTTGGATTCAAACAACGGGTTCATATTTGACCTGAGGTTTAGGTTAATATTTGACTTGGTTTCAAATGACGGGTTCATATTTGGCCTGAAGTTTAAGTTCGTATTTGACATAAAGTTTAGGTTCATATTTGACCTGAAGTTTAGGTTCATATTTGACCTGATTTCAAACGACGGGTTCATATTTGACCTGAAGTTTAGGTTCATATTTGACCTGGTTTCAAACAAAGGGTTCATATTTGACCTGAAGTTTATGTTCATATTTGACCTGGTTTCAAAGGACGGGTTCATATTTGACCTGAAGTTTAGGTTCATATTTGACCTGATTTCAAACGACGGGTTCATATTTGACCTGAAGTTTAGGTTCATATTTGACCTGAAGTTTAGGTTCATATTTGACCTGAGGTTTAGGTTCATATTTGACTTGAAGTTTAGGTTCATATTTCACCTGATTTCAAACGACGGGTTCATATTTGACCTGAAGTTTAGGTTCATATTTGACCTGGTTTCAAACGACGGGTTCATATTTGACCTGAAGTTTAGGTTCATATTTGACCTGGTTTCAAACAACGGGTTCATATTTGACCTGAGGTTTAGGTTCATATTTGACTTGGATTCAAACAACGAGTTCACATTTAACCTGAAGTTTAGGTTCATATTTGACCTGGTTTCAAACGACGGGTTCATATTTGACCTGAAGTTTAGGTTCATATTTGACCTGATTTCAAACGACGGGTTCATATTTGACCTGAAGTTTAGGTTCATATTTGACCTGAAGTTTAGGTTCATATTTGACCTGAAGTTTAGGTTCATATTTGACTTGAAGTTTAGGTTCATATTTCACCTGATTTCAAACGACGGGTTCATATTTGACCTGAAGTTTAGGTTCATATTTGACCTGGTTTCAAACGACGGGTTCATATTTGACCTGAAGTTTAGGTTCATATTTGACCTGGTTTCAAACAACGGGTTCATATTTGACCTGAGGTTTAGGTTCATATTTGACTTGGATTCAAACAACGAGTTCACATTTAACCTGAAGTTTAGGTTCATATTTGACCTGGATTCAAACAACGAGTTCATATTTGACCTGAGGTTTAGGTTCATCTTTAACTTGGTTTCAAACGACAGGTTCATATTTGACCTGAAGGTTAGGTTCATATTTGACCTGGTTTCAAACGACGGGTTCATATTTGACCTGATGTTTATTTTCATATATGACCTGGTTTCAAACGACGGGTTCATATTTGACTTGAAGTTTAGGTTCATATTTGACCTGATTTCAAACGACGGGTTCATATTTGCCCTGAAGTTTAGGTTCAATTTGACCTGGTTTCAAACTACGGGTTCATATTTGACCTGAAGTTTAGGTTCATATTTGACCTGGTTTCAAACGACGGGTTCATATTTGACCTGAAGTTTAGGTTCATATTTGACCTGGTTTAAAACAACGGGTTCATATTTGACCTGAGGTTTAGCTTCATATTTGACTTGGATTCAAACAACGAGTTCACATTTAACCTGAAGTTTAGGTTCACATTTTACCTGAATTCAAACAACGGTTCATATTTGACCTGAGGTTTAGGTTCATATTTGACCTGGTTTCAAACGACGGGTTCATATTTGACCTGAAGTTTAGGTTCATATTTGACCTGAAGTTTAGGTTCATACTTGACCTGAAGTTTAGGTTCATATTTCACCTGATTTCAAATGACGGGTTCATATTTGACCTGAAGTTGAGGTTCATATTTGACCTGGTTTCAAACGACGGGTTCATATTTGACCTGAAGTTTAGGTTCATATTTGACCTGGTTTCAAACGACGGGTTCATATTTGACCTAAAGTTTAGGTTCATATTTGACCTGGTTTACAACAACGGGTTCATATTTGACTTGAGGTTTAGGTTCATATTTGACTTGGATTCAAACAACGGGTTCATATTTGACCTGAGGTTTAGGTTCATATTTGACTTGGTTTCAAATGACGGGTTCATATTTGACCTGAATTTTAAGTTCGTATTTGACATGAAGTTTAGGTTCATATTTGACCTGAAGTTTAGGTTCATATTTGACCTGATTTCAAACGACGGGTTCATATTTGACCTGAAGTTTAGGTTCATATTTGACCTGGTTTCAAACAACGGGTTCATATTTGACCTGAAGTTTAGGTTCATATTTGACCTGGTTTCAAACGACGGGTTCATATTTGACCTGATTTCAAACGACGGGTTCATATTTGACCTGAAGTTTATTTTCATATTTGACCTGGTTTCAAACGACGGGTTCATATTTGACCTGAAGTTTAGGTTCATATTTGACCTGAAGTTTAGGTTCATATTTGACTTGAAGTTTAGGTTCATATTTCACCTGATTTCAAACGACGGGTTCATATTTGACCTGAAGTTTAGGTTCGTATTTGACCTGGTCTCAAACGACGGGTTCATATTTGACCTGAAGTTTAGGTTCATATTTGACCTGGTTTCAAACGACGGGTTCATATTTGACCTGAAGTTTAGGTTCATATTTGACCTGAAGTTTAGGTTCATACTTGACCTGAAGTTTAGGTTCATATTTCACCTGATTTCAAATGACGGGTTCATATTTGACCTGAAGTTTAGGTTCATATTTGACCTTGTTTCAATCGACGGGTTCATATTTGACCTGAAGTTTAGGTTCATATTTGACCTGGTTTCAAACGACGGGTTCATATTTGACCTAAAGTTTAGGTTCATATTTGACCTGGTTTCAAACAACGGGTTCATATTTGACCTGAGGTTTAGGTTCATATTTGACTTGGATTCAAACAACGAGTTCACATTTAACCTGAAGTTTAGGTTCATATTTGACCTGGTTTCAAACGACGGGTTCATATTTGACCTGAAGTTTAGGTTCATATTTGACCTGATTTCAAACGACGGGTTCATATTTGACCTGAAGTTTAGGTTCATATTTGACCTGAAGTTTAGGTTCATATTTGACCTGAAGTTTAGGTTCATATTTGACTTGAAGTTTAGGTTCATATTTCACCTGATTTCAAACGACGGGTTCATATTTGACCTGAAGTTTAGGTTCATATTTGACCTGGTTTCAAACAACGGGTTCATATTTGACCTGAGGTTTAGGTTCATATTTGACTTGGATTCAAACAACGAGTTCACATTTAACCTGAAGTTTAGGTTCATATTTGACCTGGATTCAAACAACGAGTTCATATTTGACCTGAGGTTTAGGTTCATCTTTAACTTGGTTTCAAACGACAGGTTCATATTTGACCTGAAGGTTAGGTTCATATTTGACCTGGTTTCAAACGACTGGTTCATATTTGACCTGATGTTTATTTTCATATATGACCTGGTTTCAAACGACGGGTTCATATTTGACTTGAAGTTTAGGTTCATATTTGACCTGATTTCAAACGACGGGTTCATATTTGCCCTGAAGTTTAGGTTCAATTTGACCTGGTTTCAAACTACGGGTTCATATTTGACCTGAAGTTTAGGTTCATATTTGACCTGGTTTCAAACGACGGGTTCATATTTGACCTGAAGTTTAGGTTCATATTTGACCTGGTTTAAAACAACGGGTTCATATTTGACCTGAGGTTTAGCTTCATATTTGACTTGGATTCAAACAACGAGTTCACATTTAACCTGAAGTTTAGGTTCACATTTTACCTGAATTCAAACAACGGTTCATATTTGACCTGAGGTTTAGGTTCATATTTGACCTGGTTTCAAACGACGGGTTCATATTTGACCTGAAGTTTAGGTTCATATTTGACCTGAAGTTTAGGTTCATACTTGACCTGAAGTTTAGGTTCATATTTCACCTGATTTCAAATGACGGGTTCATATTTGACCTGAAGTTGAGGTTCATATTTGACCTGGTTTCAAACGACGGGTTCATATTTGACCTGAAGTTTAGGTTCATATTTGACCTGGTTTCAAACGACGGGTTCATATTTGACCTAAAGTTTAGGTTCATATTTTACCTGGTTTACAACAACGGGTTCATATTTGACTTGAGGTTTAGGTTCATATTTGACTTGGATTCAAACAACGGGTTCATATTTGACCTGAGGTTTAGGTTCATATTTGACTTGGTTTCAAATGACGGGTTCATATTTGACCTGAATTTTAAGTTCGTATTTGACATGAAGTTTAGGTTCATATTTGACCTGAAGTTTAGGTTCATATTTGACCTGATTTCAAACGACGGGTTCGTATTTGACCTGAAGTTTAGGTTCATATTTGACCTGGTTTCAAACAACGGGTTCATATTTGACCTGAAGTTTAGGTTCATATTTGACCTGGTTTCAAACGACGGGTTCATATTTGACCTGATTTCAAACGACGGGTTCATATTTGACCTGAAGTTTATTTTCATATTTGACCTGGTTTCAAACGACGGGTTCATATTTGACCTGAAGTTTAGGTTCATATTTGACCTGAAGTTTAGGTTCATATTTGACTTGAAGTTTAGGTTCATATTTCACCTGATTTCAAACGACGGGTTCATATTTGACCTGAAGTTTAGGTTCGTATTTGACCTGGTCTCAAACGACGGGTTCATATTTGACCTGAAGTTTAGGTTCATATTTGACCTGGTTTCAAACGACGGGTTCATATTTGACCTGAAGTTTAGGTTCATATTTGACCTGAAGTTTAGGTTCATACTTGACCTGAAGTTTAGGTTCATATTTCACCTGATTTCAAATGACGGGTTCATATTTGACCTGAAGTTTAGGTTCATATTTGACCTTGTTTCAATCGACGGGTTCATATTTGACCTGAAGTTTAGGTTCATATTTGACCTGGTTTCAAACGACGGGTTCATATTTGACCTGAGGTTTAGGTTCATATTTGACTTGGATTCAAACAACGAGTTCACATTTAACCTGAAGTTTAGGTTCATATTTGACCTGGATTCAAACAACGAGTTCATATTTGACCTGAGGTTTAGGTTCATCTTTAACTTGGTTTCAAACGACAGGTTCATATTTGACCTGAAGTTTAGGTTCATATTTGACCTGGTTTCAAACGACGGGTTCATATTTGACCTGATGTTTATTTTCATATATGACCTGGTTTCAAACGACGGGTTCATATTTGACTTGAAGTTTAGGTTCATATTTGACCTGATTTCAAACGACGGGTTCATATTTGCCCTGAAGTTTAGGTTCAATTTGACCTGGTTTCAAACTACGGGTTCATATTTGACCTGAAGTTTAGGTTCATATTTGACCTGGTTTCAAACGACGGGTTCACATTTGACCTGAAGTTTAGGTTCATATTTGACCTGGTTTAAAACAATGGGTTCATATTTGACCTGAGGTTTAGGTTCATATTTGACTTGGATTCAAACAACGAGTTCACATTTAACCTGAAGTTTAGGTTCACATTTTACCTGAATTCAAACAACGGTTCATATTTGACCTGAGGTTTAGGTTCATATTTGACCTGGTTTCAAACGACGGGTTCATATTTGACCTGAAGTTTAGGTTCATATTTGACCTAAAGTTTAGGTTCATACTTGACCTGAAGTTTAGGTTCATATTTCACCTGATTTCAAATGACGGGTTCATATTTGACCTGAAGTTGTGGTTCATATTTGACCTGGTTTCAAACGACGGGTTCATATTTGACCTGAAGTTTAGGTTCATATTTGACCTGGTTTCAAACGACGGGTTCATATTTGACCTAAAGTTTAGGTTCATATTTGACCTGGTTTACAACAACGGGTTCATATTTGACTTGAGGTTTAGGTTCATATTTGACTTGGATTCAAACAACGGGTTCATATTTGACCTGAAGTTTAGGTTCATATTTGACTTGGTTTCAAATGACGGGTTCATATTTGACCTGAATTTTAAGTTCGTATT
Source organism: Lathyrus tuberosus (assembly GCA_022829125.1). Lineage (NCBI taxonomy): Eukaryota > Viridiplantae > Streptophyta > Magnoliopsida > Fabales > Fabaceae > Lathyrus > Lathyrus tuberosus. Next base: position 3,958,456 of record JALAZF010000540.1, read on the forward strand.
TGACATGAAGTTTAGGTTCATATTTGACCTGAAGTTTAGGTTCATATTTGACCTGATTTCAAACGACGGGTTCATATTTGACCTGAATCTTAGGTTCATATTTGACCTGGTTTCAAACAACGGGTTCATATTTGACCTGAAGTTTAGGTTCATATTTGACCTGGTTTCAAACGACGGGTTCATATTTGACCTGATTTCAAACGACGGGTTCATATTTGACCTGAAGTTTATTTTCATATTTGACCTGGTTTCAAACGACGGGTTCATATTTGACCTGAAGTTTAGGTTCATATTTGACCTGAAGTTTAGGTTCATATTTGACTTGAAGTTTAGTTTCATATTTCACCTGATTTCAAACGACGGGTTCATATTTGACCTGAAGTTTAGGTTCGTATTTGACCTGGTCTCAAACGACGGGTTCATATTTGACCTGAAGTTTAGGTTCATATTTGACCTGGTTTCAAACGACGGGTTCATATTTGACCTGAAGTTTAGGTTCATATTTGACCTTGTTTCAATCGACGGGTTCATATTTGACCTGAAGTTTAGGTTCATATTTGACCTGGTTTCAAACGACGGGTTCATATTTGACCTAAAGTTTAGGTTCATATTTGACCTGGTTTCAAACAACGGGTTCATATTTGACCTGAGGTTTAGGTTCATATTTGACTTGGATTCAAACAACAGGTTCATATTTGACCTGAGGTTTAGGTTCATATTTGATTTGGTTTCAAATGACGGGTTCATATTTGACCTGAAGTTTAAGTTCGTATTTGACATGAAGTTTAGGTTCATATTTGACCTGAAGTTTAGGTTCATATTTGACCTGATTTCAAACGACGGGTTCATATTTGACCTGAAGTTTAGGTTCATATTTGACCTGGTTTCAAAATAAGGGTTCATATTTGACCTGAAGTTTATGTTCATATTTGACCTGGTTTGAAACGATGGGTTCATATTTGACCTGAAGTTTAGGTTCATATTTGACCTGATTTCAAACGACGGGTTCATATTTGACCTGAAGTTTAGGTTCATATTTGACCTGAAGTTTAGGTTCATATTTGACCTGAAGTTTAGGTTCATATTTGACTTGAAGTTTAGGTTCATATTTCACCTGATTTCAAACGACGGGTTCATATTTGACCTGAAGTTTAGCTTCATATTTGACCTGGTTTCAAACGACGGGTTCATATTTGACCTGAAGCTTAGGTTCATATTTGACCTGGTTTCAAACAACGGGTTCATATTTGACCTGAGGTTTAAGTTCATATTTGACTTGGATTCAAACAACGAGTTCACATTTAACCTGAAGTTTAGGTTCATATTTGACCTGGTTTCAAACGACGGGTTCATATTTGACCTGAAGTTTAGGTTTATATTTGACCTGAAGTTTAGGTTCATATTTGACCTTAAGTTTAGGTTCATATTTGACTTGAAGTTTAGGTTCATATTTCACCTGATTTCAAACGACGGGTTCATATTTGACCTGAAGTTTAGGTTCATATTTGACCTGGTTTCAAACGACGGGTTCATATTTGACCTGAAGTTTAGGTTCATATTTGACCTGGTTTCAAACGACGGGTTCATATTTGACCTGAAGTTTAGGTTCATATTTGACCTGGTTTCAAACAACGGGTTCCTATTTGACCTGAGGTTTAAGTTCATATTTGACTTGGATTCAAACAACGAGTTCACATTTAACCTGAAGTTTAGGTTCATATTTGACCTGGTTTCAAACGACGGGTTCATATTTGACCTGAAGTTTAGGTTTATATTTGACCTGAAGTTTAGGTTCATATTTTACCTGATTTCAAACGACGGGTTCATATTTGACCTGAAGTTTAGGTTCATATTTGACCTGAAGTTTAGGTTCATATTTGACCTGAAGTTTAGGTTCATACTTGACCTGAAGTTTAGGTTCATATTTCACCTGATTTCAAATGACGGGTTCATATTTGACCTGAAGTTGAGGTTCATATTTGACCTGGTTTCAAACGACGGGTTCATATTTGACCTGAAGTTTAGGTTCATATTTGACCTGGTTTCAAACGACGGATTCATATTTGACCTAAAGTTTAGGTTCATATTTGACCTGGTTTACAACAACGGGTTCATATTTGACTTGAGGTTTAGGTTCATATTTGACTTGGATTCAAACAACGGGTTCATATTTGACCTGAGGTTTAGGTTCATATTTGACTTGGTTTCAAATGACGGGTTCATATTTGGCCTGAAGTTTAAGTTCGTATTTGACATAAAGTTTAGGTTCATATTTGACCTGAAGTTTAGGTTCATATTTGACCTGATTTCAAACGACGGGTTCATATTTGACCTGAAGTTTAGGTTCATATTTGACCTGATTTCAAACGACGGGTTCATATTTGACCTAAAGTTTAGGTTCATATTTGACCTGAAGTTTAGGTTCATATTTGACCTGAGGTTTAGGTTCATATTTGACTTGAAGTTTAGGTTCATATTTCACCTGATTTCAAACGACGGGTTCATATTTGACCTGAAGTTTAGGTTCATATTTGACCTGGTTTCAAACGACGGGTTCATATTTGACCTGAAGTTTAGGTTCATATTTGACCTGGTTTCAAACAACGGGTTCATATTTGACCTGAGGTTTAGGTTCATATTTGACTTGGATTCAAACAACGAGTTCACATTTAACCTGAAGTTTAGGTTCATATTTGACCTGGTTTCAAACGACGGGTTCATATTTGACCTGAAGTTTAGGTTCATATTTGACCTGATTTCAAACGACGGGTTCATATTTGACCTGAAGTTTAGGTTCATATTTGACCTGAAGTTTAGGTTCATATTTGACCTGAAGTTTAGGTTCATATTTCACCTGATTTCAAACAAAGGGTTCATATTTGACCTGAAGTTTATGTTCATATTTGACCTGGTTTCAAACGACGGGTTCATATTTGACCTGAAGTTTAGGTTCATATTTGACCTGATTTCAAACGACGGGTTCATATTTGACCTGAAGTTTAGGTTCATATTTGACCGGAAGTTTAGGTTCATATTTGACCTGAGGTTTAGGTTCATATTTGACTTGAAGTTTAGGTTCATATTTCACCTGATTTCAAACGACGGGTTCATATTTGACCTGAAGTTTAGGTTCATATTTGACCTGGTTTCAAACGACGGGTTCATATTTGACCTGAAGTTTAGGTTCATATTTGACCTGGTTTCAAACAACGGGTTCATATTTCACCTGAGGTTTAGGTTCATATTTGACTTGGATTCAAACAACAAGTTCACATTTAACCTGAAGTTTAGGTTCATATTTGACCTAGATTCAAACAACGAGTTTATATTTGACCTGAGGTTTAGGTTCATCTTTAACTTGGTTTCAAACGACAGGTTCATATTTGACCTGAAGTTTAGGTTCATATTTGACCTGGTTTCAAACGACGGGTTCATATTTGACCTGAAGTTTATTTTCATATATGACCTGGTTTCAAACGACGGGTTCATATTTGACTTGAAGTTTAGGTTCATATTTGACCTGATTTCAAACGACGGGTTCATATTTGCCCTGAAGTTTAGGTTCAATTTGACCTGGTTTCAAACTACGGGTTCATATTTGACCTGAAGTTTAGGTTCATATTTGACCTGGTTTCAAACGACGGGTTCATATTTGACCTGAAGTTTAGGTTCATATTTGACCTGGTTTAAAACAACGGGTTCATATTTGACCTGAGGTTTAGGTTCATATTTGACTTGGATTCAAACAACGAGTTCACATTTAACCTGAAGTTTAGGTTCACATTCTACCTGAATTCAAACAACGGGTTCATATTTGACCTGAGGTTTAGGTTCATATTTGACCAGGTTTCAAACGACGGGTTCATATTTGACCTGAAGTTTAGCTTCATATTTGACCTGAAGTTTAGGTTCATACTTGACCTGAAGTATAGGTTCATATTTCACCTGATTTCAAATGACGGGTTCATATTTGACCTGAAGTTGAGGTTCATATTTGACCTGGTTTCAAACGACGGGTTCATATTTGACCTGAAGTTTAGGTTCATATTTGACCTGGTTTCAAACGACGGGTTCATATTTGACCTAAAGTTTAGGTTCATATTTGACCTGGTTTACAACAACGGGTTCATATTTGACTTGAGGTTTAGGTTCATATTTGACTTGGATTCAAACAACGGGTTCATATTTGACCTGAGGTTTAGGTTCATATTTGACTTGGTTTCAAATGACGGGTTCATATTTGACCTGAATTTTAAGTTCGTATTTGACATGAAGTTTAGGTTCATATTTGACCTGAAGTTTAGGTTCATATTTGACCTGATTTCAAACGACGGGTTCATATTTGACCTGAAGTTTAGGTTCATATTTGACCTGGTTTCAAACAACGGGTTCATATTTGACCTGAAGTTTAGGTTCATATTTGACCTGGTTTCAAACGACGGGTTCATATTTGACCTGATTTCAAACGACGGGTTCATATTTGTCCTGAAGTTTATTTTCATATTTGACCTGGTTTCAAACGACGGGTTCATATTTGACCTGAAGTTTAGGTTCATATTTGACCTGAAGTTTAGGTTCATATTTGACTTGAAGTTTAGGTTCATATTTCACCTGATTTCAAACGACGGGTTCATATTTGACCTGAAGTTTAGGTTCGTATTTGACCTGGTCTCAAACGACGGGTTCATATTTGACCTGAAGTTTAGGTTCATATTTGACCTGGTTTCAAACGACGGGTTCATATTTGACCTGAAGTTTAGGTTCATATTTGACCTGAAGTTTAGGTTCATACTTGACCTGAAGTTTAGGTTCATATTTCACCTGATTTCAAATGACGGGTTCATATTTGACCTGAAGTTTAGGTTCATATTTGACCTTGTTTCAATCGACGGGTTCATATTTGACCTGAAGTTTAGGTTCATATTTGACCTGGTTTCAAACGACGGGTTCATATTTGACCTGAGGTTTAGGTTCATATTTGACTTGGATTCAAACAACAGGTTCATATTTGACCTGAGGTTTAGGTTCATATTTGATTTGGTTTCAAATGACGGGTTCATATTTGACCTGAAGTTTAATTTCGTATTTGACATGAAGTTTAGGTTCATATTTGACCTGAAGTTTAGGTTCATATTTGACCTGATTTCAAACGACGGGTTCATATTTGACCTGAAGTTTAGGTTCATATTTGACCTGGTTTCAAACAAAGGGTTCATATTTGACCTGAAGTTTATGTTCATATTTGACCTGGTTTCAAACGATGGGTTCATATTTGACCTGAAGTTTAGGTTCATATTTGACCTGATTTCAAACGACGGGTTCATATTTGACCTGAAGTTTAGGTTCATATTTGACCTGAAGTTTAGGTTCATATTCGACCTGAAGTTTAGGTTCATATTTGACTTGAAGTTTAGGTTCATATTTCACCTGATTTCAAACGACGGGTTCATATTTGACCTGAAGTTTAGGTTCATATTTGACCTGGTTTCAAACGACGGGTTCATATTTGACCTGAAGTTTAGGTTCATATTTGACCTGGTTTCAAACAACGGGTTCATATTTGACCTGAGGTTTAAGTTCATATTTGACTTGGATTCAAACAACGAGTTCACTTTTAACCTGAAGTTTAGGTTCATATTTGACCTGGTTTCGAACGACGGGTTCATATTTGACCTGAAGTTTAGGTTTATATTTAACCTGAAGTTTAGGTTCATATTTTACCTGATTTCAAACGACGGGTTCATATTTGACCTGAAGTTTAGGTTCATATTTGACCTGGTTTCAAACGACGGGTTCATATTTGACCTGAAGTTTAGGTTCATATTTGACCTGGTTTCAAACGACGGGTTCATATTTGACCTAAAGTTTAGGTTCATATTTGACCTGGTTTACAACAACGGGTTCATATTTGACTTGAGGTTTAGGTTCATATTTGACTTGGATTCAAACAACGGGTTCATATTTGACCTGAGGTTTAGGTTTATATTTGACTTGGTTTCAAATGACGGGTTCATATTTGACCTGAATTTTAAGTTCGTATTTGACATGAAGTTTAGGTTCATATTTGACCTGAAGTTTAGGTTCATATTTGACCTGATTTCAAACGACGGGTTCATATTTGACCTGAAGTTTAGGTTCATATTTGACCTGGTTTCAAACAACGGGTTCATATTTGACCTGAAGTTTAGGTTCATATTTGACCTGGTTTCAAACGACGGGTTCATCTTTGACCTGATTTCAAACGACGGGTTCATATTTAACCTGAAGTTTATTTTCATATTTGACCTGGTTTCAAACGACGGGTTCATATTTGACCTGAAGTTTAGGTTCATATTTGACCTGAAGTTTAGGTTCATATTTGACTTGAAGTTTAGGTTCATATTTCACCTGATTTCAAAAGACGGGTTCATATTTGACCTGAAGTTTAGGTTCGTATTTGACCTGGTCTCAAACGACGGGTTCATATTTGACCTGAAGTTTAGGTTCATATTTGACCTGGTTTCAAACGACGGGTTCATATTTGACCTGAAGTTTAGGTTCTTATTTGACCTGAAGTTTAGGTTCATACTTGACCTGAAGTTTAGGTTCATATTTCACCTGATTTCAAATGACGGGTTCATATTTGACCTGAAGTTTAGGTTCATATTTGACCTTGTTTCAATCGACGGGTTCATATTTGACCTGAAGTTTAGGTTCATATTTGACCTGGTTTCAAACGACGGGTTCATATTTGACCTAAAGTTTAGGTTCATATTTGACCTGGTTTCAAACAACGGGTTCATATTTGACCTGAGGTTTAGGTTCATATTTGACTTGGATTCAAACAACAGGTTCATATTTGACCTGAGGTTTAGGTTCATATTTGATTTGGTTTCAAATGACGGGTTCGTATTTGACCTGAAGTTTAAGTTCGTATTTGACATGAAGTTTAGGTTCATATTTGACCTGAAGTTTAGGTTCATATTTGACCTGATTTCAAATGACGGGTTCATATTTGACCTGAAGGTTAGGTTCATATTTGACCTGGTTTCAAACAAAGGGTTCATATTTGACCTGAAGTTTATGTTCATATTTGACCTGGTTTCAAACGACGGGTTCATATTTGACCTGAAGTTTAGGTTCATATTTGACCTGATTTCAAACGACGGGTTCATATTTGACCTGAAGTTTAGGTTCATATTTGACTTGAAGTTTAGGTTCATATTTGACCTGAAGTTTAGGTTCATGTTTGACTTGAAGTTTAGGTTCATATTTCACCTGATTTCAAACGACGGGTTCATATTTAACCTGAAGTTTAGGTTCATATTTGACCTGGTTTCAAACGACGGGTTCATATTTGAGCTGAAGTTTAGGTTCATATTTGACCTGGTTTCAAACAACGGGTTCATATTTGACCTGAGGTTTAGGTTCATATTTGACTTGGATTCAAACAACGAGTTCACATTTAACCTGAAGTTTAGGTTCATATTTGACCTGGTTTCAAACGACAGGTTCATATTTGACCTGAAGTTTAGGTTTATATTTGACCTGAAGTTTAGGTTCATATTTTACCTGAAGTTTAGGTTCATATTTGACTTGAAGTTTAGGTTCATATTTCACCTGATTTCAAATGACGGGTTCATATTTGACCTGAAGTTTAGGTTCATATTTGACCTGGTTTCAAACGACGGGTTCATATTTGACCTGAAGTTTAGGTTCATATTTGACCTGGTTTCAAACAACGGGTTCATATTTGACCTGAGGTTTAGGTTCATATTTGACTTGGATTCAAACAACGAGTTCACATTTAACCTGAAGTTTAGGTTCATATTTGACCTGGATTCAAACAACGAGTTCATATTTGACCTGAGGTTTAGGTTCATCTTTGACTTGGTTTCAAACGACGACTTCATATTTGACCGGAAGTTTAGGTTCATATTTGACCTGGTTTCAAACGACGGGTTCATATTTGACCTGAAGTTTATTTTCATATTTGACCTGGTTTCAAACGACGGGTTCATATTTGACCTGAAGTTTAGGTTCATATTTGACCTGATTTCAAACGACGGATTCATATTTGACCTGAAGTTTAGGTTCATATTTGACCTGATTTCAAACGACGGGTTCATATTTGACCTGAAGTTTAGGTTCATATTTGACTTGAAGTTTAGGTTCATATTTGACCTGAAGTTTAGGTTCATGTTTGACTTGAAGTTTAGGTTCATATTTCACCCGATTTCAAACGACGGGTTCATATTTAACCTGAAGTTTAGGTTCATGTTTGACCTGGTTTCAAACGACGGGTTCATATTTGAGCTGAAGTTTAGGTTCATATTTGACCTGGTTTCAAACAACGGGTTCATATTTGACCTGAGGTTTAGGTTCATATTTGACTTGGATTCAAACAACGAGTTCACATTTAACCTGAAGTTTAGGTTCATATTTGACCTGGTTTCAAACGACAGGTTCATATTTGACCTGAAGTTTAGGTTTATATTTGACCTGAAGTTTAGGTTCATATTTTACCTGAAGTTTAGGTTCATATTTGACTTGAAGTTTAGGTTCATATTTCACCTGATTTCAAACGACGGGTTCATATTTGACCTGAAGTTTAGGTTCATATTTGACCTGGTTTCAAACGACGGGTTCATATTTGACCTGAAGTTTAGGTTCATATTTGACCTGGTTTCAAACAACGGGTTCATATTTGACCTGAGGTTTAGGTTCATATTTGACTTGGATTCAAACAACGAGTTCACATTTAACCTGAAGTTTAGGTTCATATTTGACCTGGATTCAAACAACGAGTTCATATTTGACCTGAGGTTTAGGTTCATCTTTGACTTGGTTTCAAACGACGGGTTCATATTTGACCGGAAGTTTAGGTTCATATTTGACCTGGTTTCAAACGACGGGTTCATATTTGACCTGAAGTTTATTTTCATATTTGACCTGGTTTCAAACGACGGGTTCATATTTGACCTGAAGTTTAGGTTCATATTTGACCTGATTTCAAACGACGGATTCATATTTGACCTGAAGTTTAGGTTCAATTTGACCTGGTTTCAAACTACGGGTTCATATTTGACCTGAAGTTTATGTTCATATTTGACCTGGTTTCAAACGACGGGTTCATATTTGACCTGAAGTTTAGGTTCATATTTGACCTGGTTTCAAACGACGGGTTCATATTTGACCTGAAGTTTAGGTTCATATTTGACCTGATTTCAAACGACGGGTTCATATTTGACCTGAAGTTTAGGTTCATATTTGACCTGGTTTCAAACGACGGGTTCATATTTGACCTGAAGTTTAGGTTCATATTTGACCTGGTTTCAAACAACGGGTTCATATTTGACCTGAGGTTTAGGTTCATATTTGACTTGGATTCAAACAACGAGATCACATTTAACCTGAAGTTTAGGTTCATATTTGACCTGGATTCAAACAACGAGTTCATATTTGACCTGAGGTTTAGGTTCATCTTTGACTTGGTTTCAAACGACGGGTTCATATTTGACCGAAAGTTTAGGTTCATATTTGACATGGTTTCAAACGACGGGTTCATATTTGACCTGAAGTTTATTTTCATATTTGACCTGGTCTCAAACGACGGGTTCATATTTGACCTGAAGTTTAGGTTCATATTTGACCTGATTTCAAACGACGGGTTCATATTTGACCTGAAGTTTAGGTTCAATTTGACCTGGTTTCAAACTACGGGTTCATATTTGACCTGAAGTTTATGTTCATATTTGACCTGGTTTCAAACGACGGGTTCATATTTGACCTGAAGTTTAGGTTCATATTTGACCTGGTTTCAAACAACGGGTTCATATTTGACCTGAGGTTTAGGTTCATATTTGACTTGGATTCAAACAACGTGTTCACATTTAACCTGAAGTTTAGGTGCACATTTTACCTGGATTCAAACAACGGGTTCATATTTGACCTGAGGTTTAGGTTCATATTTGACCTGGTTTCAAACGACGGGTTCATATTTGACCTGAAGTTTAGGTTCTTATTTGACCTGAAGTTTAGGTTCATACTTGACCTGAAGTTTAGGTTCATATTTCACCTGATGTCAAATGACGGGATCATATTTAACCTGGAGTTTAGGTTCATATTTGACTTGAAGTTTAGGTTCATATTTCACCTTATTTCAAACGACGGGTTCATATTTGACCTGAAGTTTAGGTTCATATTTGACCTGGTTTCAAACGACGGGATCATATTTGACCTGAAGTTTAGGTTCATATTTGACCTGGTTTCAAACAACTGGTTCATATTTGACCTGAGGTTTAGGTTCATATTTGACTTGGATTAAAACAACGAGTTCACATTTAACCTGAAGTTTAGGTTTATATTTGACCTGGATTCAAACAACGAGTTCATATTTGACCTGAGGTTTAGGTTCATCTTTGACTTGGTTTCAAACGACGGGTTCATATTTGACCTGAAGTTTAGGTTCATATTTGACCTGGTTTCAAACGACGGGTTCATATTTGACTTGAAGTTTAGGTTCATATTTGACCTGGTTTCAAACGACGGGTTCATATTTGACCTGAAGTTTAGGTTCATATTTGACCTGGTTTCAAACAACGGGTTCATATTTGACCTGAGGTTTAGGTTCATATTTGACTTGGATTCAAACAACGAGTTCACATTTAACCTGAAGTTTAGGTTCACATTTTACCTGGATTCAAACAACGGGTTCATATTTGACCTGAGGTTTAGGTTCATATTTGACCTGGTTTCAAACGACGGGTACATATTTGACCTGAAGTTTAGGTTCATATTTGACCTGAAGTTTAGGTTCATATTTCACCTGATTTCAAATGACAGGTTCATATTTGACCTGAAGTTTAGGCTCATATTTGACCTGGTTTCAAACGACGGGTTCATATTTGACCTGAAGTTTAGGTTCATATTTGACCTGGTTTCAAACGACGGGTTCATATTTGACCTAAAGTTTAGGTTCATCTTTGACCTGGTTTACAACAACGGGTTCATATTTGACTTGAAGTTTAGGTTCATATTTGACCTGGTTTCAAACGACGGGTTCATATTTGACCTGATTTCAAACGACGGGTTCATATTTGACCTGAAGTTTATTTTCATATTTGACCTGGTATCAAACGACGGGTTCATATATGACCTGAAGTATAGGTTCATATTTGACCTGAAGTTTAGGTTCATATTTGACTTGAAGTTTAGGTTCATATTTCACCTGATTTCAAACGACGGGTTCATATTTAACCTGAAGTTTAGGTTCATATTTGACCTGGTCTCAAACGACAGGTTCATATTTGACCTGAAGTTTAGGTTCATATTTGACCTGGTTTCAAACAACGGGTTCATATTTGACCTGAGGTTTAGGTTCATATTTGACTTGGATTCAAACAACGAGTTCACATTTAACCTGAAGTTTAGGTTCACATTTTACCAGGATTCAAACAACGGGTTCATATTTGACCTGAGGTTTAGGTTCATATTTGACCTGGTTTCAAACGACGGGTTCATATTTGACCTGAAGTTTAGGTTAATATTTGACCTGAAGTTTAGGTTCATATTTCACCTGATTTCAAATGACGGGTTCATATTTAACCTGAAGTTTAGGTTCATATTTGACCTGGTTTCAGACGACGGGTTCATATTTGACCTGAAGTTTAGGTTCATATTTGACCTGGTTTCAAACGACGGGTTCATATTTAACCTAAAGTTTAGGTTCATATTTGACCTGGTTTACAACAACGGGTTCATATTTGACTTGAGGTTTAGGTTCATATTTGACTTGGATTCAAACAACGGGTTCATATTTGACCTGAGGTTTAGGTTCATATTTGACTTGGTTTCAAATGACGGGTTCATATTTGACCTGAATTTTAAGTTCGTATTTGACATGAAGTTTAGGTTCATATTTGACCTCAAGTTTAGGTTCATATTTGACCTGATTTCAAACGACGGGTTCATATTTGACCTGAAGTTTAGGTTCATATTTGACCTGGTTTGAAACGACGGGTTCATATTTGACCTGAAGTTTAGGTTCTTATTTGACCTGAAGTTTAGGTTCATACTTGACCTGAAGTTTAGGTTCATATTTCACCTGATTTCTAATGACGGGTTCATATTTGACCTGAAGTTTAGGTTCATATTTGACCTGGTTTCAAACGACGGGTTCATATTTGACCAGAAGTTTAGGTTCATATTTGACCTGGTTTCAAACGACGGGTTCATATTTGACCTATAGTTTAGGTTCATATTTGACCTGGTTTACAACAACGGGTTCATATTTGACTTGAGGTTTAGGTTCATATTTGACTTTGATTCAAACAACGGGTTCATATTTGACCTGAGGTTTAGGTTGATATTTGACTTAGTTTCAAATGACGGGTTCATATTTGACCTGAATTTTAAGTTCGTATTTGACATGAAGTTTAGGTTCATATTTGACCTGAAGTTTAGGTTCATATTTGACCTAATTTCAAACGACGGGTTCATATTTGACCTGAAGTTTAGGTTCATATTTGACCTGGTTTCAAACGACGGGTTCATATTTGACCTGAAGTTTAGGTTCATATTTGACCTGGTTTCAAACGACGGGTTCTTATTTGACCTGATTTTAAACGACGGGTTCATATTTGACCTGAAGTTTATTTTCATATTTGACCTGGTTTCAAACGACGGGTTCATATTTGACCTGAAGTTTAGGTTCATATTTGACCCGAAGTTTAGGTTCATATTTGACTTGAAGTTTAGGTTCATATTTCACATGATTTCAAACGACGGGTTCATATTTGACCTGAAGTTTAGGTTCATATTTGACCTGGTCTCAAACGACGGGTTCATATTTGACCTGAAGTTTAGGTTCATATTTGACCTGGTTTCAAACAACGGGTTCATATTTGACCTGAGGTTTAGCTTCATATTTGACTTGGATTCAAACAACGAGTTCACATTTAACCTGAAGTTTAGGTTCATATTTAACCTGGATTCAAACAACGGGTTCATATTTGACCTGAGGTTTAGGTTCATATTTGACCTGGTTTCAAACGACGGGTTCATATTTGACCTGAAGTTTAGGTTCATATTTGACCTGGTTTCAAACGACGGGTTCATATTTGACCTAAAGTTTAGGTTCATATTTGACCTGGTTTACAACAACGGGTTCATATTTGACCTGAAGTTTAGGTTCATATTTGACCTGGTTTCAAACGACGGGTTCATATTTGACCTGATTTCAAACGACGGGTTCATATTTGACCTGAAGTTTATTTTCATATTTGACCTGGTATCAAACGACGGGTTCATATATGACCTGAAGTTTAGGTTCATATTTGACCTGAAGTTTAGGTTCATATTTGACTTGAAGTTTAGGTTCATATTTCACCTGATTTCAAACGACGGGTTCATATTTAACCTGAAGTTTAGGTTCATATTTGACCCGGTCTCAAACGACAGGTTCATATTTGACCTGAAGTTTAGGCTCATATTTGACCTGGTTTCAAACAACGGGTTCATATTTGACCTGAGGTTTAGGTTCATATTTGACTTGGATTCAAACAACGAGTTCACATTTAACCTGAAGTTTAGGTTCACATTTTACCAGGATTCAAACAACGGGTTCATATTTGACCTGAGGTTTAGGTTCATATTTGACCTGGTTTCAAACGACGGGTTCATATTTGACCTGAAGTTTAGGTTAATATTTGACCTGAAGTTTAGGTTCATATTTCACCTGATTTCAAATGACGGGTTCATATTTAACCTGAAGTTTAGGTTCATATTTGACCTGGTTTCAAACGACGGGTTCATATTTGACCTGAAGTTTAGGTTCATATTTGACCTGGTTTCGAACGACGGGTTCATATTTAACCTAAAGTTTAGGTTCATATTTGACCTGGTTTACAACAACGGGTTCATATTTGACTTGAGGTTTAGGTTCATATTTGACTTGGATTCAAACAACGGGTTCATATTTGACCTGAGGTTTAGGTTCATATTTGACTTGGTTTCAAATGACGGGTTCATATTTGACCTGAATTTTAAGTTCGTATTTGACATGAAGTTTAGGTTCATATTTGACCTCAAGTTTAGGTTCATATTTGACCTGATTTCAAACGACGGGTTCATATTTGACCTGAAGTTTAGGTTCATATTTGACCTGGTTTGAAACGACGGGTTCATATTTGACCTGAAGTTTAGGTTCTTATTTGACCTGAAGTTTAGGTTCATACTTGACCTGAAGTTTAGGTTCATATTTCACCTGATTTCAAATGACGGGTTCATATTTGACCTGAAGTTTAGGTTCATATTTGACCTGGTTTCAAACGACGGGTTCATATTTGACCTAAAGTTTAGGTTCCTATTTGACCTGGTTTCAAACGACGGGTTCATATTTGACCTAAAGTTTAGGTTCATATTTGACCTGGTTTACAACAACGGGTTCATATTTGACTTGAGGTTTAGGTTCATATTTGACTTGGATTCAAACAACGGGTTCATATTTGACCTGAGGTTTAGGTTGATATTTGACTTGGTTTCAAATGACGGGTTCATATTTGACCTGAATTTTAAGTTCGTGTTTGACATGAAGTTTAGGTTCATATTTGACCTGAAGTTTAGGTTCATATTTGATCTAATTTCAAACGACGGGTTCATATTTGACCTGAAGTTTAGGTTCATATTTGACCTGGTTTCAAACGACGGGTTCATATTTGACCTGAAGTTTAGGTTCATATTTGACCTGGTTTCAAACGACGGGTTCATATTTGACCTGATTTTAAACGACGGGTTCATATTTGACCTGAAGTTTATTTTCATATTTGACCTGGTTTCAAACGACGGGTTCATATTTGACCTGAAGTTTAGGTTCATATTTGACCTGAAGTTTAGGTTCATATTTGACTTGAAGTTTAGGTTCATATTTCACCTGATTTCAAACGACGGGTTCATATTTGACCTGAAGTTTAGGTTCATATTTGACCTGGTCTCAAACGACGGGTTCATATTTGACCTGAAGTTTAGGTTCATATTTGACCTGGTTTCAAACAACGGGTTCATATTTGACCTGAGGTTTAGCTTCATATTTGACTTGGATTCAAACAACGGGTTCATATTTGACCTGAGGTTTAGGTTGATATTTGACTTGGTTTCAAATGACGGGTTCATATTTGACCTGAATTTTAAGTTCGTGTTTGACATGAAGTTTAGGTTCATATTTGACCTGAAGTTTAGGTTAATATTTGACCTGAAGTTTAGGTTCATATTTCACCTGATTTCAAATGACGGGTTCATATTTAACCTGAAGTTTAGGTTCATATTTGACCTGGTTTCAAACGACGGGTTCATATTTGACCTGAAGTTTAGGTTCATATTTGACCTGGTTTCGAACGACGGGTTCATATTTAACCTAAAGTTTAGGTTCATATTTGACCTGGTTTACAACAACGGGTTCATATTTGACTTGAGGTTTAGGTTCATATTTGACTTGGATTCAAACAACGGGTTCATATTTGACCTGAGGTTTAGGTTCATATTTGACTTGGTTTCAAATGACGGGTTCATATTTGGCCTGAATTTTAAGTTCGTATTTGACATGAAGTTTAGGTTCATATTTGACCTCAAGTCTAGGTTCATATTTGACCTGATTTCAAACGACGGGTTCATATTTGACCTGAAGTTTAGGTTCATATTTGACCTGGTTTGAAACGACGGGTTCATATTTGACCTGAAGTTTAGGTTCTTATTTGACCTGAAGTTTAGGTTCATACTTGACCTGAAGTTTAGGTTCATATTTCACCTGATTTCAAATGACGGGTTCATATTTGACCTGAAGTTTAGGTTCATATTTGACCTGGTTTCAAACGACGGGTTCATATTTGACCTAAAGTTTAGGTTCCTATTTGACCTGGTTTCAAACGACGGGTTCATATTTGACCTAAAGTTTAGGTTCATATTTGACCTGGTTTACAACAACGGGTTCATATTTGACTTGAGGTTTAGGTTCATATTTGACTTGGATTCAAACAACGGGTTCATATTTGACCTGAGGTTTAGGTTGATATTTGACTTGGTTTCAAATGACGGGTTCATATTTGACCTGAATTTTAAGTTCGTGTTTGACATGAAGTTTAGGTTCATATTTGACCTGAAGTTTAGGTTCATATTTGATCTAATTTCAAACGACGGGTTCATATTTGACCTGAAGTTTAGGTTCATATTTGACCTGGTTTCAAACGACGGGTTCATATTTGACCTGAAGTTTAGGTTCATATTTGACCTGGTTTCAAACGACGGGTTCATATTTGACCTGATTTTAAACGACGGGTTCATATTTGACCTGAAGTTTATTTTCATATTTGACCTGGTTTCAAACGACGGGTTCATATTTGACCTGAAGTTTAGGTTCATATTTGACCTGAAGTTTAGGTTCATATTTGACTTGAAGTTTAGGTTCATATTTCACCTGATTTCAAACGACGGGTTCATATTTGACCTGAAGTTTAGGTTCATATTTGACCTGGTCTCAAACGACGGGTTCATATTTGACCTGAAGTTTAGGTTCATATTTGACCTGGTTTCAAACAACGGGTTCATATTTGACCTGAGGTTTAGCTTCATATTTGACTTGGATTCAAACAACGAGTTCACATTTAACCTGAAGTTTAGGTTCATATTTAACCTGGATTCAAACAACGGGTTCATATTTGACCTGAGGTTTAGGTTCATATTTGACCTGGTTTCAAACGACGGGTTCATATTTGACCTGAAGTTTAGGTTCATATTTGACCTGAAGTTTACGTTCATACTTGACCTGAAGTTTAGGTTCATATTTCACCTGATTTCAAACGACGGGTTCATATTTGACCTGAAGTTTAGGTTCATATTTGACCTGGTTTCAAACGACGGGTTCATATTTGACCTGAAGTTTAGGTTCATATTTGACCTGAAGTTTACGTTCATACTTGACCTGAAGTTTAGGTTCATATTTGACCTGTTTTCAAACGACGGGTTCATATTTGACCTGAAGTTTAGGTTCATATTTGACCTGGTTTCAAACGACGGGTTCATATTTGACCTGAAGTTTAGGTTCATATTTGACCTGGTTTCAAACAACGGGTTCATATTTGACCTGAAGTTTAGGTTCATATTTGACCTGGTTTGAAACGACGGGTTCATATTTGACCTGAAGTTTAGGTTTATATTTGACCTGATTTTAAACGACGTGTTCATATTTAACCTGAAGTTTAGGTTCATGTTTGACCTGGTTTCAAACGACGGGTTCATATTTGACCTGAAGTTTAGGTTCATGTTTGACCTGGTTACAAACGACGGGTTCATATTTGACCTGAAGTTTAGGTTCATATTTGACCTGGTTTCAAACAACGGGTTCATATTTGACTTGAAGTTTAGGTTCAAATTTGACTTGGATTCAAACAACGAGTTCACATTTAACCTGAAGTTTAGGTTCATATTTGACCGGGATTCAAACAACGGGTTCATATTTGACCTGTGGTTTAGGTTCATATTTGACCTGGCTTCAAACGACGGGTTCATATTTGACCTGAAGTTTAGGTTCATATTTGACCTGGATTCAAACAACGGGTTCATATTTGACCTGAGGTTTAGGTTCATATTTGACTTAGTTTCAAATGACGAGTTCATATTTGACCTGAAGTTTAAGTTCATATTTGACATGAAGTTTAGGTTCATATTTGATCTGAAGTTTAGGTTCATATTTGACCTGATTTCAAACGACGGGTTCATATTTGACCTAAAGTTTAGGTTCATATTTGACCTGGTTTCAAACGACGGGTTCATATTTGACCTGAAGTTTAGGTTCATATTTGACCTGGTTTCAAACGACGGGTTCATATTTGACCTGAAGTTTAGGTTCATATTTGACCTGGTTTCAAAAAACGGGTTCATATTTGACCTGAGGTTTAGGTTCATATTTGACTTGGATTCAAACAACGAGTTCACATTTAACCTGAAGTTTAGGTTCATATTTGACCTGGATTCAAACAACGGGTTCATATTTGACCTGAGGTTTAGGTAGATATTTGACCTGGTTTCAAACGACGGGTTCATATTTGACCTGAAGTTTAGGTTCATATTTGACTTGGTTTCAAATGACGGGTGCATATTTTACCTGAAGTTTAAATTCATATTTGACATGAAGTTTAGGTTCATATTTGACCGGAAGTTTAGGTTCATATTTGACCTGATTTCAAACGACGGGTTCATATTTGACCTGAAGTTTAGGTTCATATTTGACTTGGTTTCAAACGACGGGTTCATATTTGACCTGAAGTTTAGGTTCATATTTGACCTGGTTTCAAACGACGGGTTCATATTTGACCTGAAGTTTAGGTTCATATTTGACCTGATTTCAAACGACGGGTTCATATTTGACCTGAAGTTTAGGTTCATATTTGACCTGGTTTCAAACGACGGGTTCATATTTGACCTGAAGTTTAGGTTCATATTTGACCTGGGTTCAAACGACGGGTTCATATTTGACCTGAAGTTTAGGTTCATATTTGACCTAGTTTCAAACAACGGGTTCATATTTGACCTGAGGTTTAGGTTCATATTTGACTTGGATTCAAACAACGAGTTCACATTTAACCTGAAGTTTAGGTTCATATTTGACCTGGATTCAAACAACGGGTTCATATTTGACCTGAGGTTTAGGTTCAAATTTGACTTGGTTTCAAATGACGGGTTCATATTTGACCTGAAGTTTAAGTTAATATTTGACATGAAGTTTAGGTTCATATTTGACCTGGTTTCAAACGACGGGTTCATATTTGACCTGAAGTTTAGGTTCATATTTGACCTGAAGTTTAGGTTCATACTTGACCTGAAGTTTAGGTTCATATTTCACCTGATTTCAAACGACGGGTTCATATTTGACCTGAAGTTTAGGTTCATATTTGACCTGGTTTCAAACGACGGGTTCATATTTGACCTGAAGTTTAGGTTCATATTTGACCTGGTTTCAAACGACAGGTTCATATTTGACCTGATGTTGAGGTTCATATTTGACCTGGTTTCAAACAACGGGTTCATATTTGACCTGAAGTTTAGGTTCATATTTGACCTGGTTTGAAACGACGGGTTCATATTTGACCTGAGGTTAAGGTTCATCTTTGACTTGGTTTCAAACGACGGGTTCATATTTGACCTGAAGTTTAGGTTCATATTTGACCTGGTTTCAAACGACGGGTTCATATTTGACCTGAAGTTTATTTTCATATTTGACCTGGTTTCAAACGACGGGTTCATATTTGACCTGATGTTTAGGTTCATATTTGACCTGATTTCAAACGACGGGTCATATTTGACCTTAAGTTTAGGTTCAATTTGACCTGGTTTCAAACTACGGGTTCATATTTGACCTGAAGTTTAGGTTCATATTTGACCTGGTTTCAAACGACGGGTTCATATTTGACCTGAAGTTTAGGTTCATATTTGACCTGGTTTCAAACAACGGGTTCATATTTGACCTGAAGTTTAGGTTCATATTTGACTTGGATTCAAACAACGAGTTCACATTTAACCTGAAGTTTAGGTTCACATTTTACCTGGATTCAAACAACGGGTTCATATTTGACCTAAGGTTGAGGTTCATATTTAACCTAGTTTCAAACGACGGGTTCATATTTGACCTGAAGTTTGGGTTCATATTTGACCTGAAGTTTAGGTTCATACTTGACCTGAAGTTTAGGTTCATATTTCACCTGATTTCAAACGACGGGTTCATATTTGACCTGGTCTCAAACGACGGGTTCATATTTGACCTGAAGTTTAGGTTCATATTTGACCTTGTTTCAAACGACGGGTTCATATTTGACCTGAAGTTTAGGTTCATATTTGACCTGAAGTTTAGGTTCATACTTGACCTGAAGTTTAGGTTCATATTTCACCTGATTTCAAATGACGGGTTCATATTTGACCTGAAGTTTAGGTTCATATTTGACCTTGTTTCAAACGACGGGTTCATATTTGACCTGAAGTTTAGGTTCATATTTGACCTGGTTTCAAACGACGGGTTCATATTTGACCTAAAGTTTAGGTTCATATTTGACTTGGTTTCAAACAACGGGTTCATATTTGACCTGAGGTTGAGGTTCATATTTGACTTGGATTCAAACAACGGGTTCATATTTGACCTGAGGTTTAGGTTCATATTTGACTTGGTTTCAAATGACGGGTTCATATTTGACCTGAAGTTTAAGTTCGTATTTGACATGAAGTTTAGGTTCATATTTGACCTGAAGTTTAGGTTCATATTTGACCTGGTTTCAAACGACGGGTTCATATTTGACCTAAAGTTTAGGTTCATATTTGACCTGGTTTACAACAACGGGTTCATATTTGACCTAAAGTTTAGGTTCATATTTGACCTGGTTTCAAACGACGGGTTCATATTTGACCTGATTTCAAACGACGGGTTCATATTTGACCTGAAGTTTATTTTCATATTTGACCTGGTATCAAACGACGGGTTCATATATGACCTGAAGTTTAGGTTCATATTTGACCTGAAGTTTAGGTTCATATTTGACTTGAAGTTTAGGTTCATATTTCACCTGATTTCAAACGACGGGTTCATATTTAACCTGAAGTTTAGGTTCATATTTGACCTGGTCTCAAACGACAGGTTCATATTTGACCTGAAGTTTAGGCTCATATTTGACCTGGTTTCAAACAACGGGTTCATATTTGACCTGAGGTTTAGGTTCATATTTGACTTGGATTCAAACAACGAGTTCACATTTAACCTGAAGTTTAGGTTCACATTTTACCAGGATTCAAACAACGGGTTCATATTTGACCTGAGGTTTAGGTTCATATTTGACCTGGTTTCAAACGACGGGTTCATATTTGACCTGAAGTTTAGGTTAATATTTGACCTGAAGTTTAGGTTCATATTTCACCTTATTTCAAATGACGGGTTCATATTTAACCTGAAGTTTAGGTTCATATTTGACCTGGTTTCAAACGACGGGTTCATATTTGACCTGAAGTTTAGGTTCATATTTGACCTGGTTTCGAACGACGGGTTCATATTTAACCTAAAGTTTAGGTTCATATTTGACCTGGTTTACAACAATGGGTTCATATTTGACTTGAGGTTTAGGTTCATATTTGACTTGGATTCAAACAACGGGTTCATATTTGACCTGAGGTTTAGGTTCATATTTGACTTGGTTTCAAATGACGGGTTCATATTTGACCTGAATTTTAAGTTCGTATTTGACATGAAGTTTAGGTTCATATTTGACCTCAAGTTTAGGTTCATATTTGACCTGACTTCAAACGACGGGTTCATATTTGACCTGAAGTTTAGGTTCATATTTGACCTGGTTTGAAACGACGGGTTCATATTTGACCTGAAGTTTAGGTTCTTATTTGACCTGAAGTTTAGGTTCATACTTGACCTGAAGTTTAGGTTCATATTTTACCTGATTTCAAATGACGGGTTCATATTTGACCTGAAGTTTAGGTTCATATTTGACCTGGTTTCAAACGACGGGTTCATATTTGACCTGAAGTTTAGGTTCATATTTGACCTGGTTTCAAACGACGGGTTCATATTTGACCTAAAGTTTAGGTTCATATTTGACCTGGTTTACAACAACGGGTTCATATTTGACTTGAGGTTTAGGTTCATATTTGACTTGGATTCAAACAACGGGTTCATATTTGACCTGAGGTTTAGGTTGATATTTGACTTGGTTTCAAATGACGGGTTCATATTTGACCTGAATTTTAAGTTCGTGTTTGACATGAAGTTTAGGTTCATATTTGACCTGAAGTTTAGGTTCATATTTGACCTAATTTCAAACGACGGGTTCATATTTGACCTGAAGTTTAGGTTCATATTTGACCTGGTTTCAAACGACGGGTTCATATTTGACCTGAAGTTTAGGTTCATATTTGACCTGGTTTCAAACGACGGGTTCATATTTGACCTGATTTTAAACGACGGGTTCATATTTGACCTGAAGTTTATTTTCATATTTGACCTGGTTTCAAACGACGGGTTCATATTTGACCTGAAGTTTAGGTTCATATTTGACCTGAAGTTTAGGTTCATATTTGACTTGAAGTTTAGGTTCATATTTCACCTGATTTCAAACGACGGGTTCATATTTGACCTGAAGTTTAGGTTCATATTTGACCTGGTCTCAAACGACGGGTTCATATTTGACCTGAAGTTTAGGTTCATATTTGACCTGGTTTCAAACAACGGGTTCATATTTGACCTGAGGTTTAGCTTCATATTTGACTTGGATTCAAACAACGAGTTCACATTTAACCTGAAGTTTAGGTTCATATTTAACCTGGATTCAAACAACGGGTTCATATTTGACCTGAGGTTTAGGTTCATATTTGACCTGGTTTCAAACGACGGGTTCATATTTGACCTGAAGTTTAGGTTCATATTTGACCTGAAGTTTACGTTCATACTTGACCTGAAGTTTAGGTTCATATTTCACCTGATTTCAAACGACGGGTTCATATTTGACCTGAAGTTTAGGTTCATATTTGACCTGTTTTCAAACGACGGGTTCATATTTGACCTGAAGTTTAGGTTCATATTTGACCTGGTTTCAAACGACGGGTTCATATTTGACCTGAAGTTTAGGTTCATATTTGACCTGGTTTCAAACAACGGCTTCATATTTGACCTGAAGTTTAGGTTCATATTTGACCTGGTTTGAAACGACGGGTTCATATTTGACCTGAAGTTTAGGTTTATATTTGACCTGATTTTAAACGACGTGTTCATATTTAACCTGAAGTTTAGGTTCATGTTTGACCTGGTTTCAAACGACGGGTTCATATTTGACCTGAAGTTTAGGTTCATGTTTGACCTGGTTACAAACGACGGGTTCATATTTGACCTGAAGTTTAGGTTCATATTTGACCTGGTTTCAAACAACGGGTTCATATTTGACTTGAAGTTTAGGTTCAAATTTGACTTGGATTCAAACAACGAGTTCACATTTAACCTGAAGTTTAGGTTCATATTTGACC
Organism: Lathyrus tuberosus; assembly: GCA_022829125.1. NCBI lineage: Eukaryota > Viridiplantae > Streptophyta > Magnoliopsida > Fabales > Fabaceae > Lathyrus > Lathyrus tuberosus. Next base: position 3,981,490 of record JALAZF010000540.1, read on the forward strand.
GGGATTCAAACAACGGGTTCATATTTGACCTGTGGTTTAGGTTCATATTTGACCTGGTTTCAAACGACGGGTTCATATTTGACCTGAAGTTTAGGTTCATATTTGACCTGGATTCAAACAACGGGTTCATATTTGACCTGAGGTTTAGGTTCATATTTGACTTAGTTTCAAATGACGGGTTCATATTTGACCTGAAGTTTAAGTTCATATTTGACATGAAGTTTAGGTTCATATTTGATCTGAAGTTTAGGTTCATATTTGACCTGATTTCAAACGACGGGTTCATATTTGACCTAAAGTTTAGGTTCATATTTGACCTGGTTTCAAACGACGAGTTCATATTTGACCTGAAGTTTAGGTTCATATTTGACCTGGTTTCAAACGACGGGTTCATATTTGACCTGAAGTTTAGGTTCATATTTGACCTGGTTTCAAAAAACGGGTTCATATTTGACCTGAGGTTTAGGTTCATATTTGACTTGGATTCAAACAACGAGTTCACATTTAACCTGAAGTTTAGGTTCATATTTGACCTGGATTCAAACAACGGGTTCATATTTGACCTGAGGTTTAGGTAGATATTTGACCTGGTTTCAAACGACGGGTTCATATTTGACCTGAAGTTTAGGTTCATATTTGACTTGGTTTCAAATGACGGGTGCATATTTTACCTGAAGTTTAAATTCATATTTGACATGAAGTTTAGGTTCATATTTGACCGGAAGTTTAGGTTCATATTTGACCTGATTTCAAACGACGGGTTCATATTTGACCTGAAGTTTAGGTTCATATTTGACTTGGTTTCAAACGACGGGTTCATATTTGACCTGAAGTTTAGGTTCATATTTGACCTGGTTTCAAACGACGGGTTCATATTTGACCTGAAGTTTAGGTTCATATTTGACCTGATTTCAAACGACGGGTTCATATTTGACCTGAGGTTTAGGTTCATATTTGACCTGGTTTCAAACGACGGGTTCATATTTGACCTGAAGTTTAGGTTCATATTTGACCTGGGTTCAAACGACGGGTTCATATTTGACCTGAAGTTTAGGTTCATATTTGGCCTGGTTTCAAACAACGGGTTCATATTTGACCTGAGGTTTAGGTTCATATTTGACTTGGATTCAAACAACGAGTTCACATTTAACCTGAAGTTTAGGTTCATATTTGACCTGGATTCAAACAACGGGTTCATATTTGACCTGAGGTTTAGGTTCAAATTTGACTTGGTTTCAAATGACGGGTTCATATTTGACCTGAAGTTTAAGTTAATATTTGACATGAAGTTTAGGTTCATATTTGACCTGGTTTCAAACGACGGGTTCATATTTGACCTGAAGTTTAGGTTCATATTTGACCTGAAGTTTAGGTTCATACTTGACCTGAAGTTTAGGTTCATATTTCACCTGATTTCAAACGACGGGTTCATATTTGACCTGAAGTTTAGGTTCATATTTGACCTGGTTTCAAACGACGGGTTCATATTTTACCTGAAGTTTAGGTTCATATTTGACCTGGTTTCAAACGACAGGTTCATATTTGACCTGATGTTGAGGTTCATATTTGACCTGGTTTCAAACAACGGGTTCATATTTGACCTGAAGTTTAGGTTCATATTTGACCTGGTTTGAAACGACGGGTTCATATTTGACCTGAGGTTAAGGTTCATCTTTGACTTGGTTTCAAACGACGGGTTCATATTTGACCTGAAGTTTAGGTTCATATTTGACCTGGTTTCAAACGACGGGTTCATATTTGACCTGAAGTTTATTTTCATATTTGACCTGGTTTCAAACGACGGGTTCATATTTGACCTGATGTTTAGGTTCATATTTGACCTGATTTCAAACGACGGGTCATATTTGACCTTAAGTTTAGGTTCAATTTGACCTGGTTTCAAACTACGGGTTCATATTTGACCTGAAGTTTAGGTTCATATTTGACCTGGTTTCAAACGACGGGTTCATATTTGACCTGAAGTTTAGGTTCAATTTTACCTGGTTTCAAACAACGGGTTCATATTTGACCTGAAGTTTAGGTTCATATTTGACTTGGATTCAAACAACGAGTTCACATTTAACCTGAAGTTTAGGTTCACATTTTACCTGGATTCAAACAACGGGTTCATATTTGACCTAAGGTTGAGGTTCATATTTAACCTAGTTTCAAACGACGGGTTCATATTTGACCTGAAGTTTGGGTTCATATTTGACCTGAAGTTTAGGTTCATACTTGACCTGAAGTTTAGGTTCATATTTCACCTGATTTCAAACGACGGGTTCATATTTGACCTGGTCTCAAACGACGGGTTCATATTTGACCTGAAGTTTAGGTTCATATTTGACCTTGTTTCAAACGACGGGTTCATATTTGACCTGAAGTTTAGGTTCATATTTGACCTGAAGTTTAGGTTCATACTTGACCTGAAGTTTAGGTTCATATTTCACCTGATTTCAAATGACGGGTTCATATTTGACCTGAAGTTTAGGTTCATATTTGACCTTGTTTCAAACGACGGGTTCATATTTGACCTGAAGTTTAGGTTCATATTTGACCTGGTTTCAAACGACGGGTTCATATTTGACCTAAAGTTTAGGTTCATATTTGACTTGGTTTCAAACAACGGGTTCATATTTGACCTGAGGTTTAGGTTCATATTTGACTTGGATTCAAACAACGGGTTCATATTTGACCTGAGGTTTAGGTTCATATTTGACTTGGTTTCAAATGACGGGTTCATATTTGACCTGAAGTTTAAGTTCGTATTTGACATGAAGTTTAGGTTCATATTTGACCTGAAGTTTTGGGTTCATATTTGACCTGGTTTCAAACAAAGGGTTCATATTTGACTAGAAGTTTATGTTCATATTTGACCTGGTTTCAAACGACGGGTTCATATTTGACCTGAAGTTTAGGTTCATATTTGACCTGATTTCAAACGACGGGTTCATATTTGACCTGAAGTTTAGGTTCATATTTGACCTGAAGTTTAGGTTCATATTTGACCTGAAGTTTAGGTTCATATTTGACTTGAAGTTTAGGTTCATATTTCATCTGATTTCAAACGATGGGTTCATATTTGACCTGAAGTTTAGGGTCATATTTGACCTGGTTTCAAACGACGGGTTCATATTTGACCTGAAGTTTAGGTTCATATTTGACCTGGTTTCAAACAACGGGTTCATATTTGACCTGAGGTTTAGGTTCATATTTGACTTGGATTCAAACAACGAGTTCACATTTAACCTGAAGTTTAGGTTCATATTTGACCTGGTTTCAAACGACGGGTTCATATTTGACCTGAAGTTTAGGTTCATATTTGACCTGATTTCAAACGACGGGTTCATATTTGACCTGAAGTTTAGGTTCATATTTGACCTGAAGTTTAGGTTCATATTTGACCTGAAGTTTAGGTTCATATTTGACTTGAAGTTTAGGTTCATATTTCACCTGATTTCAAACAACGGTTCATATTTGACCTGAAGTTTAGGTTCATATTTGACCTGGTTTCAAACGACGGGTTCATATTTGACCTGAAGTTTAGGTTCATATTTGACCTGGTTTCAAACAACGGGTTCATATTTGACCTGAGGTTTAGGTTCATATTTGACTTGGATTCAAACAACGAGTTCACATTTAACCTGAAGTTTAGGTTCATATTTGACCTGGATTCAAACAACGAGTTCATATTTGACCTGAGGTTTAGGTTCATCTTTGACTTGGTTTCAAACGACGGGTTCATATTTGACCTGAAGTTTAGGTTCATATTTGACCTGGTTTCAAACGACGGGTTCATATTTGACCTGAAGTTTATTTTCATATTTGACCTGGTTTCAAACGACGGGTTCATATTTGACCTGAAGTTTAGGTTCATATTTGACCTGATTTCAAACGACGGGTTTATATTTGACCTGAATTTAGGTTCAATTTGACCTGGTTTCAAACTACGGGTTCATATTTGACCTGAAGTTTAGGTTCATATTTGACCTGGTTTCAAACGACGGGTTCATATTTGACCTGAAGTTTAGGTTTATATTTGACCTGGTTTCAAACAACGGATTCATATTTGACCTGAGGTTTAGGTTCATATTTGACTTGGATTCAAACAACGAGTTCACATTTAACCTGAAGTTTAGGTTCATATTTTACCTGGATTCAAACAACGGGTTCATATTTGACCTGAGGTTTAGGTTCATATTTGACCTGGTTTCAAACGACGGGTTCATATTTGACCTGAAGTTTATTTTCATATTTGACCTGGTTTCAAACGACGGGTTCATATTTGACCTGAAGTTTAAGTTCATATTTGACCTGATTTCAAACGACGGGTTCATATTTGACCTGAATTTAAGTTCAATTTGACCTGGTTTCAAACTACGGGTTCATATTTGACCTGAAGTTTAGGTTCATATTTGACCTGGTTTCAAACGACGGGTTCATATTTGACCTGAAGTTTAGGTTCATATTTGACCTGGTTTCAAACGACGGGTTCATATTTGACCTGAAGTTTAGGTTCATATTTGACCTGGTTTCAAACAACGGGTTCATATTTGACCTGAGGTTTAGGTTCATATTTGAATTGGATTCAAACAACGAGTTCACATTTAACCTGAAGTTTAGGTTCATATTTGACCTGGTTTCAAACGACGGGTTCATATTTGACCTGAAGTTTAGGTTCATATTTGACCTGATTTCAAACGACAGGTTCATATTTGACCTGAAGTTTAGGTTCATATTTGACCTGGTTTCAAACGACGGGTTCATATTTGACCTGAAGTTTATTTTCATATTTGACCTGGTTTCAAACGATGGGTTCATATTTGACCTGAAGTTTAGGTTCATATTTGACCTGATTTCAAACGACGGGTTCATATTTGACCTGAATTTAGGTTCAATTTAACCTGGTTTCAAACTACGGGTTCATATTTGACCTGAAGTTTAGGTTCATATTTGACCTGGTTTCAAACGACGGGTTCATATTTGACCTGAAGTTTAGGTTCATATTTGACCTGGTTTCAAACAACGGATTCATATTTGACCTGAGGTTTAGGTTCATATTTGACTTGGATTCAAACAACGAGTTCACATTTAACCTGAAGTTTAGGTTCACATTTTACCTGGATTCAAACAACGGGTTCATATTTGACCTGAGGTTTAGGTTCATCTTTGACTTGGTTTCAAACGACGGGTTCATATTTGACCTGAAGTTTAGGTTCATATTTGACCTGGTTTCAAACGACGGGTTCATATTTGACCTGAAGTTTATTTTCATATTTGACCTGGTTTCAAACGACGGGTTCATATTTGACCTGAAGTTTAGGTTCATATTTGACCTGATTTCAAACGACGGGTTCATATTTGACCTGAATTTAGGTTCAATTTGACCTGGTTTCAAACTACGGGTTCATATTTGACCTGAAGTTTAGGTTCATATTTGACCTGGTTTCAAACGACGGGTTCATATTTGACCTGAAGTTTAGGTTCATATTTGACCTGGTTTCAAACAACGGATTCGTATTTGACCTGAGGTTTAGGTTCATATTTGACTTGGATTCAAACAACGAGTTCACATTTAACCTGAAGTTTATGTTCATATTTTACCTGGATTCAAACAACGAGTTCATATTTGACCTGAGGTTTAGGTTCATATTTGACCGGGTTTCAAACGACGGGTTCATATTTGACCTGAAGTTTATTTTCATATTTGACCTGGTTTCAAACGACGGGTTCATATTGGACCTGAAGTTTAGGTTCATATTTGACCTGATTTCAAACGACGGGTTCATATTTGACCTGAATTTAGGTTCAATTTGACCTGGTTTCAAACTACGGGTTCATATTTGACCTGAAGTTTAGGTTCATATTTGACCTGGTTTCAAACGACGGGTTCATATTTGACCTGAAGTTTAGGTTCATATTTGACCTGGTTTCAAACGACGGGTTCATATTTGACCTGAAGTTTAGGTTCATATTTGACCTGGTTTTAAACAACGGGTTCATATTTGACCTGAGGTTTAGGTTCATATTTGACATGGATTCAAACAACGAGTTCACATTTAACCTGAAGTTTAGGTTCATATTTGACCTGGTTTCAAACGACGGGTTCATATTTGACCTGAAGTTTAGGTTCATATTTGACCTGATTTCAAACGACGGGTTCATATTTGACCTGAAGTTTAGGTTCATATTTGACCTGAAGTTTAGGTTCATATTTGACTTGAAGTTTAGGTTCATATTTCACCTGATTTCAAACAACGGTTCAAATTTGACCTGAAGTTTAGGTTCATATTTGACCTGGTTTCAAACGACGGGTTCATATTTGACCTGAAGTTTAGGTTCATATTTGACCTGGTTTCAAACAACGGGTTCATATTTGACCTGAGGTTTAGGTTCATATTTGACTTGGATTCAAACAACGAGTTCACATTTAACCTGAAGTTTAGGTTCATATTTGACCTGGATTCAAACAACGAGTTCATATTTAACCTGAGGTTTAGGTTCATCTTTGACTTGGTTTCAAACGACGGGTTCATATTTGACCTGAAGTTTAGGTTCATATTTGACCTGGATTCAAACGACGGGTTCATATTTGACCTGAAGTTTATTTTCATATTTGACCTGGTTTCAAACGACGGGTTCATATTTGACCTGATTTCAAACGACGGGTTCATATTTGACCTGAATTTAGGTTCAATTTGACCTGGTTTCAAACTACGGGTTCATATTTGACCTGAAGTTTAGGTTCATATTTGACCTGGTTTCAAACGACGGGTTCATATTTGACCTGGTTCCAAACAACGGATTCATATTTGACCTGAGGTTTAGGTTCAAATTTGACTTGGATTCAAACAACGAGTTCACATTTAACCTGAAGTTTAGGTTCACGTTTTACCTGGATTCAAACAACGGGCTCATATTTGACCTGAGGTTTAGGTTCATATTTGACCTGGTTTCAAACGACGGGTTCATATTTGACCTGAAGTTTAGGTTCATATTTGACCTGATTTCAAACGACGGGTTCATATTTGACCTGAATTTAGGTTTAATTTGACCTGGTTTCAAACTACGGGTTCATATTTGACCTGAAGTTTAGGTTCATATTTGACCTGGTTTCAAACGACGGGTTCATATTTGACCTGATGTTTAGGTTCATATTTGACCTGGTTTCAAACAACGGATTCATATTTGACCTGAGGTTTAGGTTCATATTTGACTTGGATTCAAACAACGAGTTCACATTTAACCTAAAGTTTAGGTTCACATTTTACCTGGATTCAAACAACGGGTTCATATTTGACCTGAGGTTTAGGTTCATATTTGACCTGGTTTCAAACGACGGGTTCATATTTGACCTGAAGTTTAGGTTCATATTTGACCTGAAGTTTAGGTTCATATTTGACCTGGTTTCAAACGACGGGTTCATATTTGACCTAAAGTTTAGGTTCATATTTGACCTGGTTTACAACAACGGGTTTATATTTGACTTGAGGTTTAGGTTCATATTTGACTTGGATTCGAACAACGGTTTCATATTTGACCTGAGGTTTAGGTTCATATTTGACTTGGTTTCAAATGACGGGTTCATATTTGACCTGAATTTTAAGTTGATATTTGATATTGAAGTTGAGGTTCATATTTGACCTGAAGTTTAGGTTCAATTTGACCTGATTTCAAACGACGGGTTCATATTTGACCTGAAGTTTAGGTTCATATTTGACCTGGTTTCAAACGACGGGTTCATATTTGACCTGAAGTTTAGGTTCATATTTGACCTGATTTCAAACGACGGGTTTATATTTGACCTGATTTCAAACGACGGGTTCATATTTGACCTGAAGTTTATTTTCATATTTGACCTGGTTTCAAACGACGGGTTCATATTTGACCTGAAGTTTAGGTTCATATTTGACCTGAAGTTTAGGTTCATGTTTGACTTGAAGTTTAGGTTCATATTTCACCTAATTTCAAACGACGGGTTCATATTTGATCTGAAGTTTAGGTTCATATTTGACCTAGTCTCAAACGACGGGTTCATATTTGACCTGAAGTTTAGGTTCTTATTTGACCTGATTTCAAACAACGGGTTCATATTTGACCTGAGGTTTAGGTTCATCTTTGACTTGGATTCAAACAACGAGTTCACATTTAACCTGAAGGTTAGGTTCATATTTGACCTGGATTCAAAGAACGGGTTCATATTTGACCTGAGGTTTAGGTTCATATTTGACCTGGTTTCAAACGACGGGTTCATATTTGACCTGATGTTTAGGTTCATATTTGACCTCAAGTTTAGGTTCATACTTGACCTGAAGTTTAGGTTCATATTTCACCTGATTTCAAACGACGGGTTCATATTTGACCTGAAGTTTAGGTTCATATTTGACCTGGTTTCAAACAACGGGTTCATATTTGACCTGAAGTTTAGGTTCATATTTGACCTGGTTTGAAACGACGGGTTCATATTTGACCTGAAGTTTATTTTCATATTTGACCTGGTTTCAAACGACGGGTTCATATTTGACCTGAAGTTTAGGTTCATATTTGACCTGGTTTCAAACGACGGGTTCATATTTGACCTGAAGTTTAGGTTCATATTTGACCTGGTTTCAAACGACGGGTTCATATTTGACCTGAAGTTTAGGTTCATATTTGACCTGGTTTTAAACAACGGGTTCATATTTGACCTGAGGTTTAGGTTCATATTTGACATGGATTCAAACAACGAGTTCACATTTAACCTGAAGTTTAGGTTCATATTTGACCTGGTTTCAAACGACGGGTTCATATTTGACCTGAAGTTTAGGTTCATATTTGACCTGATTTCAAACGACGGGTTCATATTTGACCTGAAGTTTAGGTTCATATTTGACCTGAAGTTTATTTTCATATTTGACCTGGTTTCAAACGACGGGTTCATATTTGACCTGAAGTTTAGGTTCATATTTGACCTGATTTCAAACGACGGGTTCATATTTGACCTGAATTTAGGTTCAATTTGACCTGGTTTCAAACTACGGGTTCATATTTGACCTGAAGTTTAGGTTCATATTTGACCTGGTTTCAAACGACGGGTTCATATTTGACCTGAAGTTTAGGTTCATATTTGACCTGGTTTCAAACAACGGATTCGTATTTGACCTGAGGTTTAGGTTCATATTTGACTTGGATTCAAACAACGAGTTCACATTTAACCTGAAGTTTATGTTCATATTTTACCTGGATTCAAACAACGAGTTCATATTTGACCTGAGGTTTAGGTTCATATTTGACCGGGTTTCAAACGACGGGTTCATATTTGACCTGAAGTTTATTTTCATATTTGACCTGGTTTCAAACGACGGGTTCATATTGGACCTGAAGTTTAGGTTCATATTTGACCTGATTTCAAACGACGGGTTCATATTTGACCTGAATTTAGGTTCAATTTGACCTGGTTTCAAACTACGGGTTCATATTTGACCTGAAGTTTAGGTTCATATTTGACCTGGTTTCAAACGACGGGTTCATATTTGACCTGAAGTTTAGGTTCATATTTGACCTGGTTTCAAACGACGGGTTCATATTTGACCTGAAGTTTAGGTTCATATTTGACCTGGTTTTAAACAACGGGTTCATATTTGACCTGAGGTTTAGGTTCATATTTGACATGGATTCAAACAACGAGTTCACATTTAACCTGAAGTTTAGGTTCATATTTGACCTGGTTTCAAACGACGGGTTCATATTTGACCTGAAGTTTAGGTTCATATTTGACCTGATTTCAAACGACGGGTTCATATTTGACCTGAAGTTTAGGTTCATATTTGACCTGAAGTTTAGGTTCATATTTGACTTGAAGTTTAGGTTCATATTTCACCTGATTTCAAACAACGGTTCAAATTTGACCTGAAGTTTAGGTTCATATTTGACCTGGTTTCAAACGACGGGTTCATATTTGACCTGAAGTTTAGGTTCATATTTGACCTGGTTTCAAACAACGGGTTCATATTTGACCTGAGGTTTAGGTTCATATTTGACTTGGATTCAAACAACGAGTTCACATTTAACCTGAAGTTTAGGTTCATATTTGACCTGGATTCAAACAACGAGTTCATATTTAACCTGAGGTTTAGGTTCATCTTTGACTTGGTTTCAAACGACGGGTTCATATTTGACCTGAAGTTTAGGTTCATATTTGACCTGGATTCAAACGACGGGTTCATATTTGACCTGAAGTTTATTTTCATATTTGACCTGGTTTCAAACGACGGGTTCATATTTGACCTGATTTCAAACGACGGGTTCATATTTGACCTGAATTTAGGTTCAATTTGACCTGGTTTCAAACTACGGGTTCATATTTGACCTGAAGTTTAGGTTCATATTTGACCTGGTTTCAAACGACGGGTTCATATTTGACCTGGTTCCAAACAACGGATTCATATTTGACCTGAGGTTTAGGTTCAAATTTGACTTGGATTCAAACAACGAGTTCACATTTAACCTGAAGTTTAGGTTCACGTTTTACCTGGATTCAAACAACGGGCTCATATTTGACCTGAGGTTTAGGTTCATATTTGACCTGGTTTCAAACGACGGGTTCATATTTGACCTGAAGTTTAGGTTCATATTTGACCTGATTTCAAACGACGGGTTCATATTTGACCTGAATTTAGGTTTAATTTGACCTGGTTTCAAACTACGGGTTCATATTTGACCTGAAGTTTAGGTTCATATTTGACCTGGTTTCAAACGACGGGTTCATATTTGACCTGATGTTTAGGTTCATATTTGACCTGGTTTCAAACAACGGATTCATATTTGACCTGAGGTTTAGGTTCATATTTGACTTGGATTCAAACAACGAGTTCACATTTAACCTAAAGTTTAGGTTCACATTTTACCTGGATTCAAACAACGGGTTCATATTTGACCTGAGGTTTAGGTTCATATTTGACCTGGTTTCAAACGACGGGTTCATATTTGACCTGAAGTTTAGGTTCATATTTGACCTGAAGTTTAGGTTCATATTTGACCTGGTTTCAAACGACGGGTTCATATTTGACCTAAAGTTTAGGTTCATATTTGACCTGGTTTACAACAACGGGTTTATATTTGACTTGAGGTTTAGGTTCATATTTGACTTGGATTCGAACAACGGTTTCATATTTGACCTGAGGTTTAGGTTCATATTTGACTTGGTTTCAAATGACGGGTTCATATTTGACCTGAATTTTAAGTTGATATTTGATATTGAAGTTGAGGTTCATATTTGACCTGAAGTTTAGGTTCAATTTGACCTGATTTCAAACGACGGGTTCATATTTGACCTGAAGTTTAGGTTCATATTTGACCTGGTTTCAAACGACGGGTTCATATTTGACCTGAAGTTTAGGTTCATATTTGACCTGATTTCAAACGACGGGTTTATATTTGACCTGATTTCAAACGACGGGTTCATATTTGACCTGAAGTTTATTTTCATATTTGACCTGGTTTCAAACGACGGGTTCATATTTGACCTGAAGTTTAGGTTCATATTTGACCTGAAGTTTAGGTTCATGTTTGACTTGAAGTTTAGGTTCATATTTCACCTAATTTCAAACGACGGGTTCATATTTGATCTGAAGTTTAGGTTCATATTTGACCTAGTCTCAAACGACGGGTTCATATTTGACCTGAAGTTTAGGTTCTTATTTGACCTGATTTCAAACAACGGGTTCATATTTGACCTGAGGTTTAGGTTCATCTTTGACTTGGATTCAAACAACGAGTTCACATTTAACCTGAAGGTTAGGTTCATATTTGACCTGGATTCAAAGAACGGGTTCATATTTGACCTGAGGTTTAGGTTCATATTTGACCTGGTTTCAAACGACGGGTTCATATTTGACCTGATGTTTAGGTTCATATTTGACCTCAAGTTTAGGTTCATACTTGACCTGAAGTTTAGGTTCATATTTCACCTGATTTCAAACGACGGGTTCATATTTGACCTGAAGTTTAGGTTCATATTTGACCTGGTTTCAAACAACGGGTTCATATTTGACCTGAAGTTTAGGTTCATATTTGACCTGGTTTGAAACGACGGGTTCATATTTGACCTGAAGTTTATTTTCATATTTGACCTGGTTTCAAACGACGGGTTCATATTTGACCTGAAGTTTAGGTTCATATTTGACCTGGTTTCAAACGACGGGTTCATATTTGACCTGAAGTTTAGGTTCATATTTGACCTGGTTTCAAACGACGGGTTCATATTTGACCTGAAGTTTAGGTTCATATTTGACCTGGTTTTAAACAACGGGTTCATATTTGACCTGAGGTTTAGGTTCATATTTGACATGGATTCAAACAACGAGTTCACATTTAACCTGAAGTTTAGGTTCATATTTGACCTGGTTTCAAACGACGGGTTCATATTTGACCTGAAGTTTAGGTTCATATTTGACCTGATTTCAAACGACGGGTTCATATTTGACCTGAAGTTTAGGTTCATATTTGACCTGAAGTTTATTTTCATATTTGACCTGGTTTCAAACGACGGGTTCATATTTGACCTGAAGTTTAGGTTCATATTTGACCTGATTTCAAACGACGGGTTCATATTTGACCTGAATTTAGGTTCAATTTGACCTGGTTTCAAACTACGGGTTCATATTTGACCTGAAGTTTAGGTTCATATTTGACCTGGTTTCAAACGACGGGTTCATATTTGACCTGAAGTTTAGGTTCATATTTGACCTGGTTTCAAACAACGGATTCGTATTTGACCTGAGGTTTAGGTTCATATTTGACTTGGATTCAAACAACGAGTTCACATTTAACCTGAAGTTTATGTTCATATTTTACCTGGATTCAAACAACGAGTTCATATTTGACCTGAGGTTTAGGTTCATATTTGACCGGGTTTCAAACGACGGGTTCATATTTGACCTGAAGTTTATTTTCATATTTGACCTGGTTTCAAACGACGGGTTCATATTGGACCTGAAGTTTAGGTTCATATTTGACCTGATTTCAAACGACGGGTTCATATTTGACCTGAATTTAGGTTCAATTTGACCTGGTTTCAAACTACGGGTTCATATTTGACCTGAAGTTTAGGTTCATATTTGACCTGGTTTCAAACGACGGGTTCATATTTGACCTGAAGTTTAGGTTCATATTTGACCTGGTTTGAAACGACGGGTTCATATTTGACCTGAAGTTTATTTTCATATTTGACCTGGTTTCAAACGACGGGTTCATATTTGACCTGAAGTTTAGGTTCATATTTGACCTGGTTTCAAACGACGGGTTCATATTTGACCTGAAGTTTAGGTTCATATTTGACCTGGTTTCAAACGACGGGTTCATATTTGACCTGAAGTTTAGGTTCATATTTGACCTGGTTTTAAACAACGGGTTCATATTTGACCTGAGGTTTAGGTTCATATTTGACATGGATTCAAACAACGAGTTCACATTTAACCTGAAGTTTAGGTTCATATTTGACCTGGTTTCAAACGACGGGTTCATATTTGACCTGAAGTTTAGGTTCATATTTGACCTGATTTCAAACGACGGGTTCATAATTGACCTGAAGTTTAGGTTCATATTTGACCTGAAGTTTATTTTCATATTTGACCTGGTTTCAAACGACGGGTTCATATTTGACCTGAAGTTTAGGTTCATATTTGACCTGATTTCAAACGACGGGTTCATATTTGACCTGAATTTAGGTTCAATTTGACCTGGTTTCAAACTACGGGTTCATATTTGACCTGAAGTTTAGGTTCATATTTGACCTGGTTTCAAACGACGGGTTCATATTTGACCTGAAGTTTAGGTTCATATTTGACCTGGTTTCAAACAACGGATTCGTATTTGACCTGAGGTTTAGGTTCATATTTGACTTGGATTCAAACAACGAGTTCACATTTAACCTGAAGTTTATGTTCATATTTTACCTGGATTCAAACAACGAGTTCATATTTGACCTGAGGTTTAGGTTCATATTTGACCGGGTTTCAAACGACGGGTTCATATTTGACCTGAAGTTTATTTTCATATTTGACCTGGTTTCAAACGACGGGTTCATATTGGACCTGAAGTTTAGGTTCATATTTGACCTGATTTTAAACGACGGGTTCATATTTGACCTGAATTTAGGTTCAATTTGACCTGGTTTCAAACTACGGGTTCATATTTGACCTGAAGTTTAGGTTCATATTTGACCTGGTTTCAAACGACGGGTTCATATTTGACCTGAAGTTTAGGTTCATATTTGACCTGGTTTCAAACGACGGGTTCATATTTGACCTGAAGTTTAGGTTCATATTTGACCTGGTTTTAAACAACGGGTTCATATTTGACCTGAGGTTTAGGTTCATATTTGACATGGATTCAAACAACGAGTTCACATTTAACCTGAAGTTTAGGTTCATATTTGACCTGGTTTCAAACGACGGGTTCATATTTGACCTGAAGTTTAGGTTCATATTTGACCTGATTTCAAACGACGGGTTCATATTTGACCTGAAGTTTAGGTTCATATTTGACCTGAAGTTTAGGTTCATATTTGACTTGAAGTTTAGGTTCATATTTCACCTGATTTCAAACAACGGTTCAAATTTGACCTGAAGTTTAGGTTCATATTTGACCTGGTTTCAAACGACGGGTTCATATTTGACCTGAAGTTTAGGTTCATATTTGACCTGGTTTCAAACAACGGGTTCATATTTGACCTGAGGTTTAGGTTCATATTTGACTTGGATTCAAACAACGAGTTCACATTTAACCTGAAGTTTAGGTTCATATTTGACCTGGATTCAAACAACGAGTTCATATTTAACCTGAGGTTTAGGTTCATCTTTGACTTGGTTTCAAACGACGGGTTCATATTTGACCTGAAGTTTAGGTTCATATTTGACCTGGATTCAAACGACGGGTTCATATTTGACCTGAAGTTTATTTTCATATTTGACCTGGTTTCAAACGACGGGTTCATATTTGACCTGATTTCAAACGACGGGTTCATATTTGACCTGAATTTAGGTTCAATTTGACCTGGTTTCAAACTACGGGTTCATATTTGACCTGAAGTTTAGGTTCATATTTGACCTGGTTTCAAACGACGGGTTCATATTTGACCTGGTTCCAAACAACGGATTCATATTTGACCTGAGGTTTAGGTTCAAATTTGACTTGGATTCAAACAACGAGTTCACATTTAACCTGAAGTTTAGGTTCACGTTTTACCTGGATTCAAACAACGGGCTCATATTTGACCTGAGGTTTAGGTTCATATTTGACCTGGTTTCAAACGACGGGTTCATATTTGACCTGAAGTTTAGGTTCATATTTGACCTGATTTCAAACGACGGGTTCATATTTGACCTGAATTTAGGTTTAATTTGACCTGGTTTCAAACTACGGGTTCATATTTGACCTGAAGTTTAGGTTCATATTTGACCTGGTTTCAAACGACGGGTTCATATTTGACCTGATGTTTAGGTTCATATTTGACCTGGTTTCAAACAACGGATTCATATTTGACCTGAGGTTTAGGTTCATATTTGACTTGGATTCAAACAACGAGTTCACATTTAACCTAAAGTTTAGGTTCACATTTTACCTGGATTCAAACAACGGGTTCATATTTGACCTGAGGTTTAGGTTCATATTTGACCTGGTTTCAAACGACGGGTTCATATTTGACCTGAAGTTTAGGTTCATATTTGACCTGAAGTTTAGGTTCATATTTGACCTGGTTTCAAACGACGGGTTCATATTTGACCTAAAGTTTAGGTTCATATTTGACCTGGTTTACAACAACGGGTTTATATTTGACTTGAGGTTTAGGTTCATATTTGACTTGGATTCGAACAACGGTTTCATATTTGACCTGAGGTTTAGGTTCATATTTGACTTGGTTTCAAATGACGGGTTCATATTTGACCTGAATTTTAAGTTGATATTTGATATTGAAGTTGAGGTTCATATTTGACCTGAAGTTTAGGTTCAATTTGACCTGATTTCAAACGACGGGTTCATATTTGACCTGAAGTTTAGGTTCATATTTGACCTGGTTTCAAACGACGGGTTCATATTTGACCTGAAGTTTAGGTTCATATTTGACCTGATTTCAAACGACGGGTTTATATTTGACCTGATTTCAAACGACGGGTTCATATTTGACCTGAAGTTTATTTTCATATTTGACCTGGTTTCAAACGACGGGTTCATATTTGACCTGAAGTTTAGGTTCATATTTGACCTGAAGTTTAGGTTCATGTTTGACTTGAAGTTTAGGTTCATATTTCACCTAATTTCAAACGACGGGTTCATATTTGATCTGAAGTTTAGGTTCATATTTGACCTAGTCTCAAACGACGGGTTCATATTTGACCTGAAGTTTAGGTTCTTATTTGACCTGATTTCAAACAACGGGTTCATATTTGACCTGAGGTTTAGGTTCATCTTTGACTTGGATTCAAACAACGAGTTCACATTTAACCTGAAGGTTAGGTTCATATTTGACCTGGATTCAAAGAACGGGTTCATATTTGACCTGAGGTTTAGGTTCATATTTGACCTGGTTTCAAACGACGGGTTCATATTTGACCTGATGTTTAGGTTCATATTTGACCTCAAGTTTAGGTTCATACTTGACCTGAAGTTTAGGTTCATATTTCACCTGATTTCAAACGACGGGTTCATATTTGACCTGAAGTTTAGGTTCATATTTGACCTGGTTTCAAACAACGGGTTCATATTTGACCTGAAGTTTAGGTTCATATTTGACCTGGTTTGAAACGACGGGTTCATATTTGACCTGAAGTTTAGGTTCATATTTGACTTGGTTTCAAATGACGGGTTCATATTTGACCTGATTTTTAAGTTCGTATTTGACATGAAGTTTAGATTCATATTTGACCTGAAGTTTAGGTTCATATTTGACCTGATTTCAAATGACGGGTTCATATTTGACCTGAAGTTTAGGTTCATATTTGATCTGGTTTCAAACGACGGGTTCATATTTGACCTGAAGTTTAGGTTCATATTTGACCTGGTTTCAAACGACGGGTTCATATTTGACCTGATTTCAAACGACGGGTTCATATTTGACCTGAAGTTTATTTTCATATTTGACCTGGTTTCAAACGACGAGTTCATATTTGACCTGAAGTTTAGGTTCATATTTGACCTGAAGTTTAGGTTCATATTTGACTTGAAGTTTAGGTTCATATTTCACCTGATTTCAAACGACGGGTTCATATTTGACCTGAAGTTTAGGTTTATATTTGACCTGGTCTCAAACGACGGGTTCATATTTGACCTGAAGTTTAGGTTCATATATGACCTGGTTTCAAACAACGGGTTCATATTTGACCTGAGGTTTAGGTTCATATTTGACTTGGATTCAAACAACGAGTTCACATTTAACCTGAAGTTTAGGTTCATATTTGACCTGGATTCAAACAACGAGTTCACATTTAACCTGAAGTTTAGGTTCATATTTGACCTGGATTCAAACAACGGGTTCATATTTGACCTGATGTTTAGGTTCATATTTGACCTGAAGTTTAGGTTCATATTTGACCTGAAGTTTAGGTTCATGTTTGACTTGAAGTTTAGGTTCATATTTCACCTGATTTCAAACGACGGGTTCATATTTGATCTGAAGTTTAGGTTCATATTTGACCTAGTCTCAAACGACGGGTTCATATTTGACCTGAAGTTTAGGTTCTTATTTGACCTGATTTCAAACAACGGGTTCATATTTGACCTGAGGTTTCGGTTCATCTTTGACTTGGATTCAAACAACGAGTTCACATTTAACCTGAAGGTTAGGTTCATATTTGACCTGGATTCAAAGAACGGGTTCATATTTGACCTGAGGTTTAGGTTCATATTTGACCTGGTTTCAAACGACGGGTTCATATTTGACCTGATGTTTAGGTTCATATTTGACCTGAAGTTTAGGTTCATACTTGACTTGAAGTTTAGGTTCATATTTCACCTGATTTCAAACGACGGGTTCATATTTGACCTGAAGTTTAGGTTCATATTTGACCTGGTTTCAAACAACGGGTTCATATTTGACCTGAAGTTTAGGTTCATATTTGACCTGGTTTGAAACGACAGGTTCATATTTGACCTGAAGTTTAGGTTCGTATTTGACTTGGTTTCAAATGACGGGTTCATATTTGACCTGATTTTTAAGTTCGTATTTGACATGAAGTTTAGATTCATATTTGACCTGAAGTTTAGGTTCATATTTGACCTGATTTCAAACGACGGGTTCATATTTGACCTGATGTTTAGGTTCATATTTGATCTGGTTTCAAACGACGGGTTCATATTTGACCTGAAGTTTAGGTTCATATTTGACCTGGTTTCAAACGACGGGTTCATATTTGACCTGATTTCAAACGACGGGTTCATATTTGACCTGAAGTTTATTTTCATATTTGACCTGGTTTCAAACGACGAGTTCATATTTGACCTGAAGTTTAGGTTCATATTTGACCTGAAGTTTAGGTTCATATTTGACTTGAAGTTTAGGTTCATATTTCACCTGATTTCAAACGACGGGTTCATATTTGACCTGAAGTTTAGGTTCATATTTGACTTGGTCTCAAACGACGGGTTCATATTTGACCTGAAGTTTAGGTTCATATATGACCTGGTTTCAAACAACGGGTTCATATTTGACCTGAGGTTTAGGTTCATATTTGACTTGGATTCAAACAACGAGTTCACATTTAACCTGAAGTTTAGGTTCATATTTGACCTGGATTCAAACAACGGGTTCATATTTGACCTGAGGTTTAGGTTCATATTTGACCTGGTTTCAAACGACGGGTTCATATTTGACCTGATGTTTAGGTTCATATTTGACCTGAAGTTTAGGTTCATACTTGACCTGAAGTTTAGGTTCATATTTCACCTGATTTCAAACGACGGGTTCATATTTGACCTGAAGTTTAGGTTCATATTTGACCTGGTTTCAAACGACGGGTTCATATTTGACCTGAAGTTTAGGTTCATATTTGACCTGGTTTCAAACGACGGGTTCATATTTGACCTGAAGTTTAGGTTCATATTTGACCTGGTTTCAAATAACGGGTTCATATTTGACCTGAAGTCTAGGTTCATATTTGACCTGGTTTGAAACGACGGGTTCATATTTGACCTGAAGTTTAGGTTCATATTTGACTTGGTTTCAAATGACGGGTTCATATTTGACCTGAATTTTAAGTTCGTATTTGACATGAAGTTTAGATTCATATTTGACCTGAAGTTTAGGTTCATATTTGACCTGATTTCAAACGACGGGTTCATATTTGACCTGAAGTTTAGGCTCATATTTGACCTGGTTTCAAACGACGGGTTCATATTTGACCTGAAGTTTAGGTTCATATTTGACCTGGTTTCAAACGACGGGTTCATATTTGACCTGATTTCAAACGACGGGTTCATATTTGACCTGAAGTTTATTTTCATATTTGACCTGGTTTCAAACGACGAGTTCATATTTGACCTGAAGTTTAGGTTCATATTTGACCTGAAGTTTAGGTTCATATTTGACTTGAAGTTTAGGTTCATATTTCACCTGATTTCAAACGACGGGTTCATATTTGACCTGAAGTTTAGGTTTATATTTGACCTGGTCTCAAACGACGGGTTCATATTTGACCTGAAGTTTAGGTTCATATATGACCTGGTTTCAAACAACGGGTTCATATTTGACCTGAGGTTTAGGTTCATATTTGACTTGGATTCAAACAACGAGTTCACATTTAACCTGAAGTTTAGGTTCATATTTGACCTGGATTCAAACAACGAGTTCACATTTAACCTGAAGTTTAGGTTCATATTTGACCTGGATTCAAACAACGGGTTCATATTTGACCTGATGTTTAGGTTCATATTTGACCTGAAGTTTAGGTTCATATTTGACCTGAAGTTTAGGTTCATGTTTGACTTGAAGTTTAGGTTCATATTTCACCTGATTTCAAACGATGGGTTCATATTTGATCTGAAGTTTAGGTTCATATTTGACCTAGTCTCAAACGACGGGTTCATATTTGACCTGAAGTTTAGGTTCTTATTTGACCTGATTTCAAACAACGGGTTCATATTTGACCTGAGGTTTCGGTTCATCTTTGACTTGGATTCAAACAACGAGTTCACATTTAACCTGAAGGTTAGGTTCATATTTGACCTGGATTCAAAGAACGGGTTCATATTTGACCTGAGGTTTAGGTTCATATTTGACCTGGTTTCAAACGACGGGTTCATATTTGACCTGATGTTTAGGTTCATATTTGACCTGAAGTTTAGGTTCATACTTGACTTGAAGTTTAGGTTCATATTTCACCTGATTTCAAACGACGGGTTCATATTTGACCTGAAGTTTAGGTTCATATTTGACCTGGTTTCAAACAACGGGTTCATATTTGACCTGAAGTTTAGGTTCATATTTGACCTGGTTTGAAACGACGGGTTCATATTTGACCTGAAGTTTAGGTTCATATTTGACTTGGTTTCAAATGACGGGTTCATATTTGACCTGATTTTTAAGTTCGTATTTGACATGAAGTTTAGATTCATATTTGACCTGAAGTTTAGGTTCATATTTGACCTGATTTCAAACGACGGGTTCATATTTGACCTGATGTTTAGGTTCATATTTGATCTGGTTTCAAACGACGGGTTCATATTTGACCTGAAGTTTAGGTTCATATTTGACCTGGTTTCAAACGACGGGTTCATATTTGACCTGATTTCAAACGACGGGTTCATATTTGACCTGAAGTTTATTTTCATATTTGACCTGGTTTCAAACGACGAGTTCATATTTGACCTGAAGTTTAGGTTCATATTTGACCTGAAGTTTAGGTTCATATTTGACTTGAAGTTTAGGTTCATATTTCACCTGATTTCAAACGACGGGTTCATATTTGACCTGAAGTTTAGGTTCATATTTGACTTGGTCTCAAACGACGGGTTCATATTTGACCTGAAGTTTAGGTTCATATATGACCTGGTTTCAAACAACGGGTTCATATTTGACCTGAGGTTTAGGTTCATATTTGACTTGGATTCAAACAACGAGTTCACATTTAACCTGAAGTTTAGGTTCATATTTGACCTGGATTCAAACAACGGGTTCATATTTGACCTGAGGTTTAGGTTCATATTTGACCTGGTTTCAAACGACGGGTTCATATTTGACCTGATGTTTAGGTTCATATTTGACCTGAAGTTTAGGTTCATACTTGACCTGAAGTTTAGGTTCATATTTCACCTGATTTCAAACGACGGGTTCATATTTGACCTGAAGTTTAGGTTCATATTTGACCTGGTTTCAAACGACGGGTTCATATTTGACCTGAAGTTTAGGTTCATATTTGACCTGGTTTCAAACGACGGGTTCATATTTGACCTGAAGTTTAGGTTCATATTTGACCTGGTTTCAAATAACGGGTTCATATTTGACCTGAAGTCTAGGTTCATATTTGACCTGGTTTGAAACGACGGGTTCATATTTGACCTGAAGTTTAGGTTCATATTTGACTTGGTTTCAAATGACGGGTTCATATTTGACCTGAATTTTAAGTTCGTATTTGACATGAAGTTTAGATTCATATTTGACCTGAAGTTTAGGTTCATATTTGACCTGATTTCAAACGACGGGTTCATATTTGACCTGAAGTTTAGGCTCATATTTGACCTGGTTTCAAACGACGGGTTCATATTTGACCTGAAGTTTAGGTTCATATTTGACCTGGTTTCAAACGACGGGTTCATATTTGACCTGATTTCAAACGACGGGTTCATATTTGACCTGAAGTTTATTTTCATATTTGACCTGGTTTCAAACGACGGGTTCATATTTGACCTGAAGTTTAGGTTCATAATTGACCTTAAGTTTAGGTTCATATTTGACTTGAAGTTTAGGTTCATATTTCACCTGATTTCAAACGACGGGTTCATATTTGACCTGAAGTTTAGGTTCATATTTGACCTGGTCTCAAACGACGGGTTCATATTTGACCTGAAGTTTCGGTTCATATATGACCAGGTTTCAAACAACGGGTTCATATTTGACCTGAGGTTTAGGTTCATATTTGACTTGCATTCAAACAACGAGGTCACATTTAACCTGAAGTTTAGGTTCATATTTGACCTGGATTCCAACAACGGGTTCATATTTGACCTG
The DNA here is from genome assembly GCA_022829125.1 of Lathyrus tuberosus. Lineage (NCBI taxonomy): Eukaryota > Viridiplantae > Streptophyta > Magnoliopsida > Fabales > Fabaceae > Lathyrus > Lathyrus tuberosus. Next base: position 4,003,688 of record JALAZF010000540.1, read on the forward strand.
ATGTTTAGGTTCATATTTGACCTGAAGTTTAGGTTCATACTTGACCAGAAGTTTAGGTTCATATTTCACCAGATTTCAAACGACGGGTTCATATTTGACCTGAAGTTTAGGTTCATATTTGACCTGGTTTCAAACGACGGGTTCATATTTGACCTGAAGTTTAGGTTCATATTTGACCTGGTTTCAAACGACGGGTTCATATTTGACCTGAAGTTTAGGTTCATATTTGACCTGGTTTCAAACAACGGGTTCATATTTGACCTGAAGTTTAGGTTCATATTTGACCTGGTTTGAAACGACGGGTTCATATTTGACCTGAAGTTTAGGTTCATATTTGACTTGGTTTCAAATGACGGGTTCATATTTGACCTAAATTTTAAGTTCGTATTTGACATGAAGTTTAGATTCATATTTGACCTGAAGTTTAGGTTCATATTTGACCTGATTTCAAACGACGGGTTCATATTTGACCTGAAGTTTAGGCTCATATTTGACCTGGTTTCAAACGACGGGTTCATATTTGACCTGATGTTTAGGTTCATATTTGACCTGGTTTCAAACGACGGGTTCATATTTGACCTGATTTCAAACGACGGGTTCATATTTGACCTGAAGTTTATTTTCATATTTGACCTGGTTTCAAACGACGGGTTCATATTTGACCTGAAGTTTAGGTTCATAATTGACCTGAAGTTTAGGTTCATATTTGACTTGAAGTTTAGGTTCATATTTCACCTGATTTCAAACGACGGGTTCATATTTGACCTGAAGTTTAAGTTCATATTTGACCTGGTCTCAAACGACGGGTTCATATTTGACCTGAAGTTTCGGTTCATATTTGACCTGGTTTCAAACGACGGGTTCATATTTGACCTGAAGTTTAGGTTCATATTTGACCTGGTTTCAAACAACGGGTTCATATTTGACCTGAAGTTTAGGTTCATATTTGACCTGGTTTGAAACGACGGGTTCTAATTTGACCTGAAGTTTAGGTTCATATTTGACTTGGTTTCAAATGACGGGTTCATATTTGACCTGAATTTTAAGTTCGTATTTGACATGAAGTTTAGATTCATATTTGACCTGAAGTTTAGGTTCATATTTGACCTGATTTCAAACGACGGGTTCATATTTGACCTGAAGTTTAGGTTCATATTTGACCTGGTCTCAAACGACGGGTTCATATTTGACCTGAAGTTTAGGTTCTTATTTGACCTGGTTTCAAACAACGGGTTCATATTTGACCTGAGGTTTAGGTTCATCTTTGACTTGGATTCAAACAACGAGTTCACATTTAACCTGAAGGTTAGGTTCATATTTGACCTGGATTCAAAGAACGGGTTCATATTTGACCTGAGGTTTAGGTTCATATTTGACCTGGTTTCAAACGAAGGGTTCATATTTGACCTGATGTTTAGGTTCATATTTGACCTGAAGTTTAGGTTCATACTTGACCTGAAGTTTAGGTTCATATTTCACCTGATTTCAAACGACGGGTTCATATTTGACCTGAAGTTTAGGTTCATATTTGACCTGGTTTCAAACGACGGGTTCATATTTGACCTGAAGTTTAGGTTCATACTTGACCAGAAGTTTAGGTTCATATTTCACCTGATTTCAAACGACGGGTTCATATTTGACCTGAAGTTTAGGTTCATATTTGACCTGGTTTCAAACGACGGGTTCATATTTGACCTGAAGTTTAGGTTCATATTTGACCTGGTTTCAAACGACGGGTTCATATTTGACCTGAAGTTTAGGTTCATATTTGACCTGGTTTCAAACAACGGGTTCATATTTGACCTGAAGTTTAGGTTCATATTTGACCTGGTTTGAAACGACGGGTTCATATTTGACCTGAAGTTTAGGTTCATATTTGACTTGGTTTCAAATGACGGGTTCATATTTGACCTGAATTTTAAGTTCGTATTTGACATGAAGTTTAGATTCATATTTGACCTGAAGTTTAGGTTCATATTTGACCTGATTTCAAACGACGGGTTCATATTTGACCTGAAGTTTAGGCTCATATTTGACCTGGTTTCAAACGACGGGTTCATATTTGACCTGAAGTTTAGGTTCATATTTGACCTGGTTTCAAACGACGGGTTCATATTTGACCTGATTTCAAACGACGGGTTCATATTTGACCTGAAGTTTATTTTCATATTTGACCTGGTTTCAAACGACGGGTTCATATTTGACCTGAAGTTTAGGTTCATAATTGACCTGAAGTTTAGGTTCATATTTGACTTGAAGTTTAGGTTCATATTTCACCTGATTTCAAACGACGGGTTCATATTTGACCTGAAGTTTAAGTTCATATTTGACCTGGTCTCAAACGACGGGTTCATATTTGACCTGAAGTTTCGGTTGATATTTGACCTGGTTTCAAACGACGGGTTCATATTTGACCTGGTTTCAAACAACGGGTTCATATTTGACCTGAAGTTTAGGTTCATATTTGACCTGGTTTGAAACGACGGGTTCTAATTTGACCTGAAGTTTAGGTTCATATTTGACTTGGTTTCAAATGACGGGTTCATATTTGACCTGAATTTTAAGTTCGTATTTGACATGAAGTTTAGATTCATATTTGACCTGAAGTTTAGGTTCATATTTGACCTGATTTCAAACGACGGGTTCATATTTGACCTGAAGTTTAGGTTCATATTTGACCTGGTCTCAAACGACGGGTTCATATTTGACCTGAAGTTTAGGTTCTTATTTGACCTGGTTTCAAACAACGGGTTCATATTTGACCTGAGGTTTAGGTTCATCTTTGACTTGGATTCAAACAACGAGTTCACATTTAACCTGAAGGTTAGGTTCATATTTGACCTGGATTCAAAGAACGGGTTCATATTTGACCTGAGGTTTAGGTTCATATTTGACCTGGTTTCAAACGAAGGGTTCATATTTGACCTGATGTTTAGGTTCATATTTGACCTGAAGTTTAGGTTCATACTTGACCTGAAGTTTAGGTTCATATTTCACCTGATTTCAAACGACGGGTTCATATTTGACCTGAAGTTTAGGTTCATATTTGACCTGGTTTCAAATGACGGGTTCATATTTGACCTGAAGTTTAGGTTCATATTTGACCTGGTTTCAAACGACGGGTTCATATTTGACCTGAAGTTTAGGTTCATATTTGACCTGGTTTCAAACAACGGGTTCATATTTGACCTGAAGTTTAGGTTCATATTTGACCTGGTTTGAAACGACGGGTTCTAATTTGACCTGAAGTTTAGGTTCACATTTGACTTGGTTTCAAATGACGGGTTCATATTTGACCTGAATTTTAAGTTCGTATTTGACATGAAGTTTAGATTCATATTTGACCTGAAGTTTAGGTTCATATTTGACCTGATTTCAAACGACGGGTTCATATTTGACCTGAAGTTTAGGTTCATATTTGACCTGGTCTCAAACGACGGGTTCATATTTGACCTGAAGTTTAGGTTCTTATTTGACCTGGTTTCAAACAACGGGTTCATATTTGACCTGAGGTTTAGGTTCATCTTTGACTTGGATTCAAACAACGAGTTCACATTTAACCTGAAGGTTAGGTTCATATTTGACCTGGATTCAAAGAACGGGTACATATTTGACCTGAGGTTTAGGTTCATATTTGACCTGGTTTCAAACGAAGGGTTCATATTTGACCTGATGTTTAGGTTCATATTTGACCTGAAGTTTAGGTTCATACTTGACCTGAAGTTTAGGTTCATATTTCACCTGATTTCAAACGACGGGTTCATATTTGACCTGAAGTTTAGGTTCATATTTGACCTGGTTTCAAACGACGGGTTCATATTTGACCTGAAGTTTAGGTTCATATTTGACCTGGTTTCAAACGACGGGTTCATATTTGACCTGAAGTTTAGGTTCATATTTGACCTGGTTTCAAACAACGGGTTCATATTTGACCTGAAGTTTAGGTTCATATTTGACCTTGTTTGAAACGACGGGTTCATATTTGACCTGAAGTTTAGGTTCATATTTAACTTGGTTTCAAATGACGGGTTCATATTTGACCTGAATTTTAAGTTCGTATTTGACATGAAGTTTAGATTCATATTTGACCTGAAGTTTAGGTTCATATTTGACCTGATTTCAAACGACGGGTTCATATTTGACCTGAAGTTTAGGTTCATATTTGACCTGGTTTCAAACGACGGGTTCATATTTGACCTGAAGTTTAGGTTCATATTTGACCTGGTTTCAAACGACGGGTTCATATTTGACCTGATTTCAAACGACGGGTTCATATTTGACCTGAAGTTTATTTTCATATTTGACCTGGTTTCAAACGACGGGTTCATATTTGACCTGAAGTTTAGGTTCATATTTGACCTGAAGTTTAGGTTCATATTTGACTTGAAGTTTAGGTTCATATTTCACCTGATTTCAAACGACGGGTTCATATTTGACCTGAAGTTTAGGTTCATATTTGACCTGGTCTCAAACGACGGGTTCATATTTGACCTGAAGTTTAGGTTCATATATGACCTAGTTTCAAACAACGGGTTCATATTTGACCTGAGGTTTAGGTTCATATTTGACTTGGATTCAAACAACGAGTTCACATTTAACCTGAAGTTTAGGTTCATATTTGACCTGATTTCAAACGACGGGTTCATATTTGACCTGAAGTTTAGGTTCATATTTGACCTGGTCTCAAACGACGGGTTCATATTTGACCTGAAGTTTAGGTTCTTATTTGACCTGGTTTCAAACAACGGGTTCATATTTGACCTGAGGTTTAGGTTCATCTTTGACTTGGATTCAAACAACGAGTTCACATTTAACCTGAAGGTTAGGTTCATATTTGACCTGGATTCAAAGAACGGGTTCATATTTGACCTGAGGTTTAGGTTCATATTTGACCTGGTTTCAAACGAAGGGTTCATATTTGACCTGATGTTTAGGTTCATATTTGACCTGAAGTTTAGGTTCATACTTGACCTGAAGTTTAGGTTCATATTTCACCTGATTTCAAACGACGGGTTCATATTTGACCTGAAGTTTAGGTTCATATTTGACCTGGTTTCAAACGACGGGTTCATATTTGACCTGAAGTTTAGGTTCATATTTGACCTGGTTTCAAACGACGGGTTCATATTTGACCTGAAGTTTAGGTTCATATTTGACCTGGTTTCAAACAACGGGTTCATATTTGACCTGAAGTTTAGGTTCATATTTGACCTGGTTTGAAACGACGGGTTCATATTTGACCTGAAGTTTAGGTTCATATTTAACTTGGTTTCAAATGACGGGTTCATATTTGACCTGAATTTTAAGTTCGTATTTGACATGAAGTTTAGATTCATATTTGACCTGAAGTTTAGGTTCATATTTGACCTGATTTCAAACGACGGGTTCATATTTGACCTGAAGTTTAGGTTCATATTTGACCTGGTTTCAAACGACGGGTTCATATTTGACCTGAAGTTTAGGTTCATATTTGACCTGGTTTCAAACGACGGGTTCATATTTAACCTGATTTCAAACGACGGGTTCATATTTGACCTGAAGTTTATTTTCATATTTGACCTGGTTTCAAACGACGGGTTCATATTTGACCTGAAGTTTAGGTTCATATTTGACCTGAAGTTTAGGTTCATATTTGACTTGAAGTTTAGGTTCATATTTCACCTGATTTCAAACGACGGGTTCATATTTGACCTGAAGTTTAGGTTCATATTTGACCTGGTCTCAAACGACGGGTTCATATTTGACCTGAAGTTTAGGTTCATATATGACCTAGTTTCAAACAACGGGTTCATATTTGACCTGAGGTTTAGGTTCATATTTGACTTGGATTCAAACAACGAGTTCACATTTAACCTGAAGTTTAGGTTCATATTTGACCTGATTTCAAACGACGGGTTCATATTTGACCTGAAGTTTAGGTTCATATTTGACCTGGTCTCAAACGACGGGTTCATATTTGACCTGAAGTTTAGGTTCTTATTTGACCTAGTTTCAAACAACGGGTTCATATTTGACCTGAGGTTTAGGTTCATCTTTGACTTGGATTCAAACAACGAGTTCACATTTAACCTGAAGGTTAGGTTCATATTTGACCTGGATTCAAAGAACGGGTTCATATTTGACCTGAGGTTTAGGTTCATATTTGACCTGGTTTCAAACGAAGGGTTCATATTTGACCTGATGTTTAGGTTCATATTTGACCTGAAGTTTAGGTTCATACTTGACCTGAAGTTTAGGTTCATATTTCACCTGATTTCAAACGACGGGTTCATATTTGACCTGAAGTTTAGGTTCATATTTGACCTGGTTTCAAACGACGGGTTCATATTTGACCTGAAGTTTAGGTTCATATTTGACCTGGTTTCAAACGACGGGTTCATATTTGACCTGAAGTTTAGGTTCATATTTGACCTGGTTTCAAACAACGGGTTCATATTTGACCTGAAGTTTAGGTTCATATTTGACCTGGTTTGAAACGACGGGTTCATATTTGACCTGAAGTTTAGGTTCATATTTAACTTGGTTTCAAATGACGGGTTCATATTTGACCTGAATTTTAAGTTCGTATTTGACATGAAGTTTAGATTCATATTTGACCTGAAGTTTAGGTTCATATTTGACCTGATTTCAAACGACGGGTTCATATTTGACCTGAAGTTTAGGTTCATATTTGACCTGGTTTCAAACGACGGGTTCATATTTGACCTGAAGTTTAGGTTCATATTTGACCTGGTTTCAAACGACGGGTTCATATTTGACCTGATTTCAAACGACGGGTTCATATTTGACCTGAAGTTTATTTTCATATTTGACCTGGTTTCAAACGACGGGTTCATATTTGACCTGAAGTTTAGGTTCATATTTGACCTGAAGTTTAGGTTCATATTTGACTTGAAGTTTAGGTTCATATTTCACCTGATTTCAAACGACGGGTTCATATTTGACCTGAAGTTTAGGTTCATATTTGACCTGGTCTCAAACGACGGGTTCATATTTGACCTGAAGTTTAGGTTCATATTTGACCTGGATTCAAACAACGGGTTCATATTTGACCTGAGGTTTAGGTTCATATTTGACCTGGTTTCAAACGACGGGTTCATATTTGACCTGATGTTTAGGTTCATATTTGACCTGAAGTTTAGGTTCATACTTGACCTAAAGTTTAGGTTCATATTTCACCTGATTTCAAACGACGGGTTCATATTTGACCTGAAGTTTAGGTTCATATTTGACCTGGTTTCAAACGACGGGTTCATATTTGACCTGAAGTTTAGGTTCATATTTGACCTGGTTTCAAACGACGGGTTCATATTTGACCTGAAGTTTAGGTTCATATTTGACCTGGTTTTAAATAACGGGTTCATATTTGACCTGAAGTCTAGGTTCATATTTGACCTGGTTTGAAACGACGGGTTCATATTTGACCTGAAGTTTAGGTTCATATTTGACTTGGTTTCAAATGACGGGTTCATATTTGACCTGAATTTTAAGTTCGTATTTGACATGAAGTTTAGATTCATATTTGACCTGAAGTTTAGGTTCATATTTGACCTGATTTCAAACGACGGGTTCATATTTGACCTGAAGTTTAGGTTCATATTTGACCTGGTTTCAAACGACGGGTTCATATTTGACCTGAAGTTTAGGTTCATATTTGACCTGGTTTCAAACGACGGGTTCATATTTGACCTGATTTCAAACGACGAGTTCATATTTGACCTGAAGTTTATTTTCATATTTGACCTGGTTTCAAACGACGGGTTCATATTTGACCTGAAGTTTAGGTTCATAAATGACCTGAAGTTTAGGTTCATATTTGACTTGAAGTTTAGGTTCATATTTCACCTGATTTCAAACGACGGGTTCATATTTGACCTGAAGTTTAAGTTCATATTTGACCTGGTCTCAAACGACGGGTTCATATTTGACCTGAAGTTTCGGTTCATATTTGACCTGGTTTCAAACGACGGGTTCATATTTGACCTGAAGTTTAGGTTCATATTTGACCTGGTTTCAAACAACGGGTTCATATTTGACCTGAAGTTTAGGTTCATATTTGACCTGGTTTGAAACGACGGGTTCTAATTTGACCTGAAGTTTAGGTTCATATTTGACTTGGTTTCAAATGACGGGTTCATATTTGACCTGAATTTTAAGTTCGTATTTGACATGAAGTTTAGATTCATATTTGACCTGAAGTTTAGGTTCATATTTGACCTGATTTCAAACGACGGGTTCATATTTGACCTGAAGTTTAGGTTCATATTTGACCTGGTCTCAAACGACGGGTTCATATTTGACCTGAAGTTTAGGTTCTTATTTGACCTGGTTTCAAACAACGGGTTCATATTTGACCTGAGGTTTAGGATCATCTTTGACTTGGATTCAAACAACGAGTTCACATTTAACCTGAAGGTTAGGTTCATATTTGACCTGGATTCAAAGAACGGGTTCATATTTGACCTGAGGTTTAGGTTCATATTTGACCTGGTTTCAAACGAAGGGTTCATATTTGACCTGATGTTTAGGTTCATATTTGACCTGAAGTTTAGGTTCATACTTGACCTGAAGTTTAGGTTCATATTTCACCTGATTTCAAACGACGGGTTCATATTTGACCTGAAGTTTAGGTTCATATTTGACCTGGTTTCAAACGACGGGTTCATATTTGACCTGAAGTTTAGGTTCATATTTGACCAGAAGTTTAGGTTCATATTTCACCTGATTTCAAACGACGGGTTCATATTTGACCTGAAGTTTAGGTTCATATTTGACCTGGTTTCAAACGACGGGTTCATATTTGACCTGAAGTTTAGGTTCATATTTGACCTGGTTTCAAACGACGGGTTCATATTTGACCTGAATTTTAAGTTCGTATTTGACATGAAGTTTAGATTCATATTTGACCTGAAGTTTCGGTTCATATTTGACCTGGTTTCAAACGACGGGTTCATATTTGACCTGAAGTTTAGGTTCATATTTGACCTGGTTTCAAACAACGGGTTCATATTTGACCTGAAGTTTAGGTTCATATTTGACCTGGTTTGAAACGACGGGTTCTAATTTGACCTGAAGTTTAGGTTCATATTTGACTTCGTTTCAAATGACGGGTTCATATTTGACCTGAATTTTAAGTTCGTATTTGACATGAAGTTTAGATTCATATTTGACCTGAAGTTTAGGTTCATATTTGACCTGATTTCAAACGACGGGTTCATATTTGACCTGAAGTTTAGGTTCATATTTGACCTGGTCTCAAACGACGGGTTCATATTTGACCTGAAGTTTAGGTTCTTATTTGACCTGGTTTCAAACAACGGGTTCATATTTGACCTGAGGTTTAGGTTCATCTTTGACTTGGATTCAAACAACGAGTTCACATTTAACCTGAAGGTTAGGTTCATATTTGACCTGGATTCAAAGAACGGGTTCATATTTGACCTGAGGTTTAGGTTCATATTTGACCTGGTTTCAAACGAAGGGTTCATATTTGACCTGATGTTTAGGTTCATATTTGACCTGAAGTTTAGGTTCATACTTGACCTGAAGTTTAGGTTCATATTTCACCTGATTTCAAACGACGGGTTCATATTTGACCTGAAGTTTAGGTTCATATTTGACCTGGTTTCAAACGACGGGTTCATATTTGACCTGAAGTTTAGGTTCATACTTGACCAGAAGTTTAGGTTCATATTTCACCTGATTTCAAACGACGGGTTCATATTTGACCTGAAGTTTAGGTTCATATTTGACCTGGTTTCAAACGACGGCTTCATATTTGACCTGAAGTTTAGGTTCATATTTGACCTGGTTTCAAACGACGGGTTCATATTTGACCTGAAGTTTAGGTTCATATTTGACCTGGTTTCAAACAACGGGTTCATATTTGACCTGAAGTTTAGGTTCATATTTGACCTGGTTTGAAACGACGGGTTCATATTTGACCTGAAGTTTAGGTTCATATTTGACTTGGTTTCAAATGACGGGTTCATATTTGACCTGAATTTTAAGTTCGTATTTGACATGAAGTTTAGATTCATATTTGACCTGAAGTTTAGGTTCATATTTGACCTGATTTCAAACGACGGGTTCATATTTGACCTGAAGTTTAGGCTCATATTTGACCTGGTTTCAAACGACGGGTTCATATTTGACCTGAAGTTTAGGTTCATATTTGACCTGGTTTCAAACGACGGGTTCATATTTGACCTGATTTCAAACGACGGGTTCATATTTGACCTGAAGTTTATTTTCATATTTGACCTGGTTTCAAACGACGGGTTCATATTTGACCTGAAGTTTAGGTTCATAATTGACCTGAAGTTTAGGTTCATATTTGACTTGAAGTTTAGGTTCATATTTCACCTGATTTCAAACGACGGGTTCATATTTGACCTGAAGTTTAAGTTCATATTTGACCTGGTCTCAAACGACGGGTTCATATTTGACCTGAAGTTTCGGTTCATATTTGACCTGGTTTCAAACGACGGGTTCATATTTGACCTGAAGTTTAGGTTCATATTTGACCTGGTTTCAAACAACGGGTTCATATTTGACCTGAAGTTTAGGTTCATATTTGACCTGGTTTGAAACGACGGGTTCTAATTTGACCTGAAGTTTAGGTTCATATTTGACATGGTTTCAAATGACGGGTTCATATTTGACCTGAATTTTAAGTTCGTATTTGACATGAAGTTTAGATTCATATTTGACCTGAAGTTTAGGTTCATATTTGACCTGATTTCAAACGACGGGTTCATATTTGACCTGAAGTTTAGGTTCATATTTGACCTGGTCTCAAACGACGGGTTCATATTTGACCTGAAGTTTAGGTTCTTATTTGACCTGGTTTCAAACAACGGGTTCATATTTGACCTGAGGTTTAGGTTCATCTTTGACTTGGATTCAAACAACGAGTTCACATTTAACCTGAAGGTTAGGTTCATATTTGACCTGGATTCAAAGAACGGGTTCATATTTGACCTGGGGTTTAGGTTCATATTTGACCTGGTTTCAAACGAAGGGTTCATATTTGACCTGATGTTTAGGTTCATATTTGACCTGAAGTTTAGGTTCATACTTGACCTGAAGTTTAGGTTCATATTTCACCTGATTTCAAACGACGGGTTCATATTTGACCTGAAGTTTAGGTTCATATTTGACCTGGTTTCAAATGACGGGTTCATATTTGACCTGAAGTTTAGGTTCATATTTGACCTGGTTTCAAACGACGGGTTCATATTTGACCTGAAGTTTAGGTTCATATTTGACCTGGTTTCAAACAACGGGTTCATATTTGACCTGAAGTTTAGGTTCATATTTGACCTGGTTTGAAACGACGGGTTCTAATTTGACCTGAAGTTTAGGTTCATATTTGACTTGGTTTCAAATGACGGGTTCATATTTGACCTGAATTTTAAGTTCGTATTTGACATGAAGTTTAGATTCATATTTGACCTGAAGTTTAGGTTCATATTTGACCTGATTTCAAACGACGGGTTCATATTTGACCTGAAGTTTAGGTTCATATTTGACCTAGTCTCAAACGACGGGTTCATATTTGACCTGAAGTTTAGGTTCTTATTTGACCTGGTTTCAAACAACGGGTTCATATTTGACCTGAGGTTTAGGTTCATCTTTGACTTGGATTCAAACAACGAGTTCACATTTAACCTGAAGGTTAGGTTCATATTTGACCTGGATTCAAAGAACGGGTACATATTTGACCTGAGGTTTAGGTTCATATTTGACCTGGTTTCAAACGAAGGGTTCATATTTGACCTGATGTTTAGGTTCATATTTGACCTGAAGTTTAGGTTCATACTTGACCTGAAGTTTAGGTTCATATTTCACCTGATTTCAAACGACGGGTTCATATTTGACCTGAAGTTTAGGTTCATATTTGACCTGGTTTCAAACGACGGGTTCATATTTGACCTGAAGTTTAGGTTCATATTTGACCTGGTTTCAAACGACGGGTTCATATTTGACCTGAAGTTTAGGTTCATATTTGACCTGGTTTCAAACAACGGGTTCATATTTGACCTGAAGTTTAGGTTCATATTTGACCTGGTTTGAAACGACGGGTTCATATTTGACCTGAAGTTTAGGTTCATATTTAACTTGGTTTCAAATGACGGGTTCATATTTGACCTGAATTTTAAGTTCGTATTTGACATGAAGTTTAGATTCATATTTGATCTGAAGTTTAGGTTCATATTTGACCTGATTTCAAACGACGGGTTCATATTTGACCTGAAGTTTAGGTTCATATTTGACCTGGTTTCAAACGACGGGTTCATATTTGACCTGAAGTTTAGGTTCATATTTGACCTGGTTTCAAACGACGGGTTCATATTTGACCTGATTTCAAACGACGGGTTCATATTTGACCTGAAGTTTATTTTCATATTTGACCTGGTTTCAAACGACGGGTTCATATTTGACCTGAAGTTTAGGTTCATATTTGACTTGAAGTTTAGGTTCATATTTGACTTGAAGTTTAGGTTCATATTTCACCTGATTTCAAACGACGGGTTCATATTTGACCTGAAGTTTAGGTTCATATTTGACCTGGTCTCAAACGACGGGTTCATATTTGACCTGAAGTTTAGGTTCATATATGACCTAGTTTCAAACAACGGGTTCATATTTGACCTGAGGTTTAGGTTCATATTTGACTTGGATTCAAACAACGAGTTCACATTTAACCTGAAGTTTAGGTTCATATATGACCTGATTTCAAACGACGGTTTCATATTTGACCTGAAGTTTAGGTTCATATTTGACCTGGTCTCAAACGACGGGTTCATATTTGACCTGAAGTTTAGGTTCTTATTTGACCTGGTTTCAAACAACGGGTTCATATTTGACCTGAGGTTTAGGTTCATCTTTGACTTGGATTCAAACAACGAGTTCACATTTAACCTGAAGGTTAGGTTCATATTTGACCTGGATTCAAAGAACGGGTTCATATTTGACCTGAGGTTTAGGTTCATATTTGACCTGGTTTCAAACGAAGGGTTCATATTTGACCTGATGTTTAGGTTCATATTTGACCTGAAGTTTAGGTTCATACTTGACCTGAAGTTTAGGTTCATATTTCACCTGATTTCAAACGACGGGTTCATATTTGACCTGAAGTTTAGGTTCATATTTGACCTGGTTTCAAACGACGGGTTCATATTTGACCTGAAGTTTAGGTTCATATTTGACCTGGTTTCAAACGACGGGTTCATATTTGACCTGAAGTTTAGGTTCATATTTGACCTGGTTTCAAACAACGGGTTCATATTTGACCTGAAGTTTAGGTTCATATTTGACCTGGTTTGAAACGACGGGTTCATATTTGACCTGAAGTTTAGGTTCATATTTAACTTGGTTTCAAATGACGGGTTCATATTTGACCTGAATTTTAAGTTCGTATTTGACATGAAGTTTAGATTCATATTTGACCTGAAGTTTAGGTTCATATTTGACCTGATTTCAAACGACGGGTTCATATTTGACCTGAAGTTTAGGTTCATATTTGACCTGGTTTCAAACGACGGGTTCATATTTGACCTGAAGTTTAGGTTCATATTTGACCTGGTTTCAAACGACGGGTTCATATTTGACCTGATTTCAAACGACGGGTTCATATTTGACCTGAATTTTATTTTCATATTTGACCTGGTTTCAAACGACGGGTTCATATTTGACCTGAAGTTTAGGTTCATATTTGACCTGAAGTTTAGGTTCATATTTGACTTGAAGTTTAGGTTCATATTTCACCTGATTTCAAACGACGGGTTCATATTTGACCTGAAGTTTAGGTTCATATTTGACCTGATTTCAAACGACGGGTTCATATTTGACCTGAAGTTTAGGTTCATATTTGACCTGGTCTCAAACGACGGGTTCATATTTGACCTGAAGTTTAGGTTCTTATTTGACCTGGTTTCAAACAACGGGTTCATATTTGACCTGAGGTTTAGGTTCATCTTTGACTTGGATTCAAACAACGAGTTCACATTTAACCTGAAGGTTAGGTTCATATTTGACCTGGATTCAAAGAACGGGTTCATATTTGACCTGAGGTTTAGGTTCATATTTGACCTGGTTTCAAACGAAGGGTTCATATTTGACCTGATGTTTAGGTTCATATTTGACCTGAAGTTTAGGTTCATACTTGACCTGAAGTTTAGGTTCATATTTCACCTGATTTCAAACGACAGGTTCATATTTGACCTGAAGTTTAGGTTCATATTTGACCTGGTTTCAAATGACGGGTTCATATTTGACCTGAAGTTTAGGTTCATATTTGACCTGGTTTCAAACGACGGGTTCATATTTGACCTGAAGTTTAGGTTCATATTTGACCTGGTTTCAAACAACGGGTTCATATTTGACCTGAAGTTTAGGTTCATATTTGACCTGGTTTGAAACGACGGGTTCTAATTTGACCTGAAGTTTAGGTTCATATTTGACTTGGTTTCAAATGACGGGTTCATATTTGACCTGAATTTTAAGTTCGTATTTGACATGAAGTTTAGATTCATATTTGACCTGAAGTTTAGGTTCATATTTGACCTGATTTCAAACGACGGGTTCATATTTGACCTGAAGTTTAGGTTCATATTTGACCTAGTCTCAAACGACGGGTTCATATTTGACCTGAAGTTTAGGTTCTTATTTGACCTGGTTTCAAACAACGGGTTCATATTTGACCTGAGGTTTAGGTTCATCTTTGACTTGGATTCAAACAACGAGTTCACATTTAACCTGAAGGTTAGGTTCATATTTGACCTGGATTCAAAGAACGGGTACATATTTGACCTGAGGTTTAGGTTCATATTTGACCTGGTTTCAAACGAAGGGTTCATATTTGACCTGATGTTTAGGTTCATATTTGACCTGAAGTTTAGGTTCATACTTGACCTGAAGTTTAGGTTCATATTTCACCTGATTTCAAACGACGGGTTCATATTTGACCTGAAGTTTAGGTTCATATTTGACCTGGTTTCAAACGACGGGTTCATATTTGACCTGAAGTTTAGGTTCATATTTGACCTGGTTTCAAACGACGGGTTCATATTTGACCTGAAGTTTAGGTTCATATTTGACCTGGTTTCAAACAACGGGTTCATATTTGACCTGAAGTTTAGGTTCATATTTGACCTGGTTTGAAACGACGGGTTCATATTTGACCTGAAGTTTAGGTTCATATTTAACTTGGTTTCAAATGACGGGTTCATATTTGACCTGAATTTTAAGTTCGTATTTGACATGAAGTTTAGATTCATATTTGATCTGAAGTTTAGGTTCATATTTGACCTGATTTCAAACGACGGGTTCATATTTGACCTGAAGTTTAGGTTCATATTTGACCTGGTTTCAAACGACGGGTTCATATTTGACCTGATTTCAAACGACGGGTTCATATTTGACCTGAAGTTTATTTTCATATTTGACCTGGTTTCAAACGACGGGTTCATATTTGACCTGAAGTTTAGGTTCATATTTGACTTGAAGTTTAGGTTCATATTTGACTTGAAGTTTAGGTTCATATTTCACCTGATTTCAAACGACGGGTTCATATTTGACCTGAAGTTTAGGTTCATATTTGACCTGGTCTCAAACGACGGGTTCATATTTGACCTGAAGTTTAGGTTCATATATGACCTAGTTTCAAACAACGGGTTCATATTTGACCTGAGGTTTAGGTTCATATTTGACTTGGATTCAAACAACGAGTTCATATTTAACCTGAAGTTTAGGTTCATATATGACCTGATTTCAAACGACGGTTTCATATTTGACCTGAAGTTTAGGTTCATATTTGACCTGGTCTCAAACGACGGGTTCATATTTGACCTGAAGTTTAGGTTCTTATTTGACCTGGTTTCAAACAACGGGTTCATATTTGACCTGAGGTTTAGGTTCATCTTTGACTTGGATTCAAACAACGAGTTCACATTTAACCTGAAGGTTAGGTTCATATTTGACCTGGATTCAAAGAACGGGTTCATATTTGACCTGAGGTTTAGGTTCATATTTGACCTGGTTTCAAACGAAGGGTTCATATTTGACCTGATGTTTAGGTTCATATTTGACCTGAAGTTTAGGTTCATACTTGACCTGAAGTTTAGGTTCATATTTCACCTGATTTCAAACGACGGGTTCATATTTGACCTGAAGTTTAGGTTCATATTTGACCTGGTTTCAAACGACGGGTTCATATTTGACCTGAAGTTTAGGTTCATATTTGACCTGGTTTCAAACGACGGGTTCATATTTGACCTGAAGTTTAGGTTCATATTTGACCTGGTTTCAAACAACGGGTTCATATTTGACCTGAAGTTTAGGTTCATATTTGACCTGGTTTGAAACGACGGGTTCATATTTGACCTGAAGTTTAGGTTCATATTTAACTTGGTTTCAAATGACGGGTTCATATTTGACCTGAATTTTAAGTTCGTATTTGACATGAAGTTTAGATTCATATTTGACCTGAAGTTTAGGTTCATATTTGACCTGATTTCAAACGACGGGTTCATATTTGACCTGAAGTTTAGGTTCATATTTGACCTGGTTTCAAACGACGGGTTCATATTTGACCTGAAGTTTAGGTTCATATTTGACCTGGTTTCAAACGACGGGTTCATATTTGACCTGATTTCAAACGACGGGTTCATATTTGACCTGAAGTTTATTTTCATATTTGACCTGGTTTCAAACGACGGGTTCATATTTGACCTGAAGTTTAGGTTCATATTTGACCTGAAGTTTAGGTTCATATTTGACTTGAAGTTTAGGTTCATATTTCACCTGATTTCAAACGACGGGTTCATATTTGACCTGAAGTTTAGGTTCATATTTGACCTGATTTCAAACGACGGGTTCATATTTGACCTGAAGTTTAGGTTCATATTTGACCTGGTCTCAAACGACGGGTTCATATTTGACCTGAAGTTTAGGTTCTTATTTGACCTGGTTTCAAACAACGGGTTCATATTTGACCTGAGGTTTAGGTTCATCTTTGACTTGGATTCAAACAACGAGTTCACATTTAACCTGAAGGTTAGGTTCATATTTGACCTGGATTCAAAGAACGGGTTCATATTTGACCTGAGGTTTAGGTTCATATTTGACCTGGTTTCAAACGAAGGGTTCATATTTGACCTGATGTTTAGGTTCATATTTGACCTGAAGTTTAGGTTCATACTTGACCTGAAGTGTAGGTTCATATTTCACCTGATTTCAAACGACGGGTTCATATTTGACCTGAAGTTTAGGTTCATATTTGACCTGGTTTCAAACGACGGGTTCATATTTGACCTGAAGTTTAGGTTCATATTTGACCTGGTTTCAAACGACGGGTTCATATTTGACCTGAAGTTTAGGTTCATATTTGACCTGGTTTCAAACAACGGGTTCATATTTGACCTGAAGTTTAGGTTCATATTTGACCTGGTTTGAAACGACGGGTTCATCTTTGACCTGAAGTTTAGGTTCATATTTAACTTGGTTTCAAATGACGGGTTCATATTTGACCTGAATTTTAAGTTCGTATTTGACATGAAGTTTAGATTCATATTTGACCTGAAGTTTAGGTTCATATTTGACCTGATTTCAAACGACGGGTTCATATTTGACCTGAAGTTTAGGTTCATATTTGACCTGGTTTCAAACGACGGGTTCATATTTGACCTGATTTCAAACGACGGGTTCATATTTGACCTGAAGTTTATTTTCATATTTGACCTGGTTTCAAACGACGGGTTCATATTTGACCTGAAGTTTAGGTTCATATTTGACCTGAAGTTTAGGTTCATATTTGACTTGAAGTTTAGGTTCATATTTCACCTGATTTCAAACGACGGGTTCATATTTGACCTGAAGTTTAGGTTCATATTTGACCTGGTCTCAAACGACGGGTTCATATTTGACCTGAAGTTTAGGTTCATATATGACCTAGTTTCAAACAACGGGTTCATATTTGACCTGAGGTTTAGGTTCATATTTGACTTGGATTCAAACAACGAGTTCACATTTAACCTGAAGTTTAGGTTCATATTTGACCTGGATTCAAACAACGGGTTCATATTTGACCTGAGGTTTAGGTTCATATTTGACCTGGTTTCAAACGACGGGTTCATATTTGACCTGATGTTTAGGTTCATATTTGACCTGAAGTTTAGGTTCATACTTGACCTAAAGTTTAGGTTCATATTTCACCTGATTTCAAACGACGGGTTCATATTTGACCTGAAGTTTAGGTTCATATTTGACCTGGTTTCAAACGACGGGTTCATATTTGACCTGAAGTTTAGGTTCATATTTGACCTGGTTTCAAACGACGGGTTCATATTTGACCTGAAGTTTAGGTTCATATTTGACCTGGTTTTAAATAACGGGTTCATATTTGACCTGAAGTCTAGGTTCATATTTGACCTGGTTTGAAACGACGGGTTCATATTTGACCTGAAGTTTAGGTTCATATTTGACTTGGTTTAAAATGACGGGTTCATATTTGACCTGAATTTTAAGTTCGTATTTGACATGAAGTTTAGATTCATATTTGACCTGAAGTTTAGGTTCATATTTGACCTGATTTCAAACGACGGGTTCATATTTGACCTGAAGTTTAGGTTCATATTTGACCTGGTTTCAAACGACGGGTTCATATTTGACCTGAAGTTTATTTTCATATTTGACCTGGTTTCAAACGACGGGTTCATATTTGACCTGAAGTTTAGGTTCATATTTGACCTGAAGTTTAGGTTCATATTTGACTTGAAGTTTAGGTTCATATTTCACCTGATTTCAAACGACGGGTTCATATTTGACCTGAAGTTTAGGTTCATATTTGACCTGGTCTCAAACGACGGGTTCATATTTGACCTGAAGTTTAGGTTCATATATGACCTAGTTTCAAACAACGGGTTCATATTTGACCTGAGGTTTAGGTTCATATTTGACTTGGATTCAAACAACGAGTTCACATTTAACCTGAAGTTTAGGTTCATATTTGACCTGGATTCAAACAACGGGTTCATATTTGACCTGAGGTTTAGGTTCATATTTGACCTGGTTTCAAACGACGGGTTCATATTTGACCTGATGTTTAGGTTCATATTTGACCTGAAGTTTAGGTTCATACTTGACCTAAAGTTTAGGTTCATATTTCACCTGATTTCAAACGACGGGTTCATATTTGACCTGAAGTTTAGGTTCATATTTGACCTGGTTTCAAACGACGGGTTCATATTTGACCTGAAGTTTAGGTTCATATTTGACCTGGTTTCAAACGACGGGTTCATATTTGACCTGAAGTTTAGGTTCATATTTGACCTGGTTTTAAATAACGGGTTCATATTTGACCTGAAGTCTAGGTTCATATTTGACCTGGTTTGAAACGACGGGTTCATATTTGACCTGAAGTTTAGGTTCATATTTGACTTGGTTTAAAATGACGGGTTCATATTTGACCTGAATTTTAAGTTCGTATTTGACATGAAGTTTAGATTCATATTTGACCTGAAGTTTAGGTTCATATTTGACCTGATTTCAAACGACGGGTTCATATTTGACCTGAAGTTTAGGTTCATATTTGACCTGGTTTCAAACGACGGGTTCATATTTGACCTGAAGTTTAGGTTCATATTTGACCTGGTTTCAAACGACGGGTTCATATTTGACCTGATTTCAAACGACGAATTCATATTTGACCTGAAGTTTATTTTCATATTTGACCTGGTTTCAAACGACGGGTTCATATTTGACCTGGTCTCAAACGACGGGTTCATATTTGACCTGAAGTTTAGGTTCTTATTTGACCTGGTTTCAAACAACGGGTTCATATTTGACCTGAGGTTTAGGTTCATCTTTGACTTGGATTCAAACAACGAGTTCACATTTAACCTGAAGTTTAGGTTCATATTTGACCTGGATTCAAACAACGGGTTCATATTTGACCTGAGGTTTAGGTTCATATTTGACCTGGTTTCAAACGACGGGTTCATATTTGACCTGATGTTTAGGTTCATATTTGACCTGAAGTTTAGGTTCATACTTGACCTAAAGTTTAGGTTCATATTTCACCTGATTTCAAACGACGGGTTCATATTTGACCTGAAGTTTAGGTTCATATTTGACCTGGTTTCAAACGACGGGTTCATATTTGACCTGAAGTTTAGGTTCATATTTGACCTGGTTTCAAACGACGGGTTCATATTTGACCTGAAGTTTAGGTTCATATTTGACCTGGTTTTAAATAACGGGTTCATATTTGACCTGAAGTCTAGGTTCATATTTGACCTGGTTTGAAACGACGGGTTCATATTTGACCTGAAGTTTAGGTTCATATTTGACTTGGTTTCAAATGACGGGTTCATATTTGACCTGAATTTTAAGTTCGTATTTGACATGAAGTTTAGATTCATATTTGACCTGAAGTTTAGGTTCATATTTGACCTGATTTCAAACGACGGGTTCATATTTGACCTGAAGTTTAGGTTCATATTTGACCTGGTTTCAAACGACGGGTTCATATTTGACCTGAAGTTTAGGTTCATATTTGACCTGGTTTCAAACGACGGGTTTATATTTGACCTGATTTCAAACGACGAGTTCATATTTGACCTGAAGTTTATTTTCATATTTGACCTGGTTTCAAACGACGGGTTCATATTTGACCTGAAGTTTAGGTTCATAATTGACCTGAAGTTTAGGTTCATATTTGACTTGAAGTTTAGGTTCATATTTCACCTGATTTCAAACGACGGGTTCATATTTGACCTGAAGTTTAAGTTCATATTTGACCTGGTCTCAAACGACGGGTTCATATTTGACCTGAAGTTTCGGTTCATATTTGACCTGGTTTCAAACGACGGGTTCATATTTGACCTGAAGTTTAGGTTCATATTTGACCTGGTTTCAAACAACGGGTTCATATTTGACCTGAAGTTTAGGTTCATATTTGACCTGGTTTGAAACGACGGGTTCTAATTTGACCTGAAGTTTAGGTTAATATTTGACTTGGTTTCAAATGACGGGTTCATATTTGACCTGAAGTTTAGGTTCATATTTGACCTGGTTTCAAACGACGGGTTCATATTTGACCTGAAGTTTAGGTTCATATTTGACCTGGTTTCAAACGACGGGTTCATATTTGACCTGAAGTTTAGGTTCATATTTGACCTGGTTTCAAACAACGGGTTCATATTTGACCTGAAGTCTAGGTTCATATTTGACCTGGTTTGAAACGACGGGTTCATATTTGACCTGAAGTTTAGGTTCATATTTGACTTGGTTTCAAATGACGGGTTCATATTTGACCTGAATTTTAAGTTCGTATTTGACATGAAGTTTAGATTCATATTTGACCTGAAGTTTAGGTTCATATTTGACCTGATTTCAAACGACGGGTTCATATTTGACCTGAAGTTTAGGTTCATATTTGACCTGGTTTCAAACGACGGGTTCATATTTGACCTGAAGTTTAGGTTCATATTTGACCTGGTTTCAAACGACGGGTTTATATTTGACCTGATTTCAAACGACGAGTTCATATTTGACCTGAAGTTTATTTTCATATTTGACCTGGTTTCAAACGACGGGTTCATATTTGACCTGAAGTTTAGGTTCATAATTGACCTGAAGTTTAGGTTCATATTTGACTTGAAGTTTAGGTTCATATTTCACCTGATTTCAAACGACGGGTTCATATTTGACCTGAAGTTTAAGTTCATATTTGACCTGGTCTCAAACGACGGGTTCATATTTGACCTGAAGTTTCGGTTCATATTTGACCTGGTTTCAAACGACGGGTTCATATTTGACCTGAAGTTTAGGTTCATATTTGACCTGGTTTCAAACAACGGGTTCATATTTGACCTGAAGTTTAGGTTCATATTTGACCTGGTTTGAAACGACGGGTTCTAATTTGACCTGAAGTTTAGGTTAATATTTGACTTGGTTTCAAATGACGGGTTCATATTTGACCTGAAGTTTAGGTTCATATTTGACCTGGTTTCAAACGACGGGTTCATATTTGACCTGAAGTTTAGGTTCATATTTGACCTGGTTTCAAACGACGGGTTCATATTTGACCTGAAGTTTAGGTTCATATTTGACCTGGTTTCAAACAACGGGTTCATATTTGACCTGAAGTTTAGGTTCATATTTGACCTGGTTTGAAACGACGGGTTCATATTTGACCTGAAGTTTAGGTTCATATTTAACTTGGTTTCAAATGACGGGTTCATATTTGACCTGAATTTTAAGTTCGTATTTGACATGAAGTTTAGATTCATATTTGACCTGAAGTTTAGGTTCATATTTGACCTGATTTCAAACGACGGGTTCATATTTGACCTGAAGTTTAGGTTCATATTTGACCTGGTTTCAAACGACGGGTTCATATTTGACCTGAAGTTTAGGTTCATATTTGACCTGGTTTCAAACGACGGGTTCATATTTGACCTGATTTCAAACGACGGGTTCATATTTGACCTGAAGTTTATTTTCATATTTGACCTGGTTTCAAACGACGGGTTCATATTTGACCTGAAGTTTAGGTTCATATTTGACCTGAAGTTTAGGTTCATATTTGACTTGAAGTTTAGGTTCATATTTCACCTGATTTCAAACGACGGGTTCATATTTGACCTGAAGTTTAGGTTCATATTTGACCTGATTTCAAACGACGGGTTCATATTTGACCTGAAGTTTAGGTTCTTATTTGACCTGGTTTCAAACAACGGGTTCATATTTGACCTGAGGTTTAGGTTCATCTTTGACTTGGATTCAAACAACGAGTTCACATTTAACCTGAAGGTTAGGTTCATATTTGACCTGGATTCAAAGAACGGGTTCATATTTGACCTGAGGTTTAGGTTCATATTTGACCTGGTTTCAAACGAAGGGTTCATATTTGACCTGATGTTTAGGTTCATATTTGACCTGAAGTTTAGGTTCATACTTGACCTGAAGTTTAGGTTCATATTTCACCTGATTTCAAACGACGGGTTCATATTTGACCTGAAGTTTAGGTTCATATTTGACATGGTTTCAAACGACGGGTTCATATTTGACCTGAAGTTTAGGTTCATATTTGACCTGGTTTCAAACGACGGGTTCATATTTGACCTGAAGTTTAGGTTCATATTTGACCTGGTTTCAAACAACGGGTTCATATTTGACCTGAAGTTTAGGTTCATATTTGACCTGGTTTGAAACGACGGGTTCATCTTTGACCTGAAGTTTAGGTTCATATTTAACTTGGTTTCAAATGACGGGTTCATATTTGACCTGAATTTTAAGTTCGTATTTGACATGAAGTTTAGATTCATATTTGACCTGAAGTTTAGGTTCATATTTGACCTGATTTCAAACGACGGGTTCATATTTGACCTGAAGTTTAGGTTCATATTTGACCTGGTTTCAAACGACGGGTTCATATTTGACCTGATTTCAAACGACGGGTTCATATTTGACCTGAAGTTTATTTTCATATTTGACCTGGTTTCAAACGACGGGTTCATATTTGACCTGAAGTTTAGGTTCATATTTGACCTGAAGTTTAGGTTCATATTTGACTTGAAGTTTAGGTTCATATTTCACCTGATTTCAAACGACGGGTTCATATTTGACCTGAAGTTTAGGTTCATATTTGACCTGATTTCAAACGACGGGTTCATATTTGACCTGAAGTTTAGGTTCATATTTGACCTGGTCTCAAACGACGGGTTCATATTTGACCTGAAGTTTAGGTTCTTATTTGACCTGGTTTCAAACAACGGGTTCATATTTGACCTGAGGTTTAGGTTCATCTTTGACTTGGATTCAAACAACGAGTTCACATTTAACCTGAAGGTTAGGTTCATATTTGACCTGGATTCAAAGAACGGGTTCATATTTGACCTGAGGTTTAGGTTCATATTTGACCTGGTTTCAAACGAAGGGTTCATATTTGACCTGATGTTTAGGTTCATATTTGACCTGAAGTTTAGGTTCATACTTGACCTGAAGTTTAGGTTCATATTTCACCTGATTTCAAACGACGGGTTCATATTTGACCTGAAGTTTAGGTTCATATTTGACCTGGTTTCAAACGACGGGTTCATATTTGACCTGAAGTTTAGGTTCATATTTGACCTGGTTTCAAACAACGGGTTCATATTTGACCTGAAGTTTAGGTTCATATTTGACCTGGTTTGAAACGACGGGTTCATCTTTGACCTGAAGTTTAGGTTCATATTTAACTTGGTTTCAAATGACGGGTTCATATTTGACCTGAATTTTAAGTTCGTATTTGACATGAAGTTTAGATTCATATTTGACCTGAAGTTTAGGTTCATATTTGACCTGATTTCAAACGACGGGTTCATATTTGACCTGAAGTTTAGGTTCATATTTGACCTGGTTTCAAACGACGGGTTCATATTTGACCTGATTTCAAACGACGGGTTCATATTTGACCTGAAGTTTATTTTCATATTTGACCTGGTTTCAAACGACGGGTTCATATTTGACCTGAAGTTTAGGTTCATATTTGACCTGAAGTTTAGGTTCATATTTGACTTGAAGTTTAGGTTCATATTTCACCTGATTTCAAACGACGGGTTCATATTTGACCTGAAGTTTAGGTTCATATTTGACCTGGTCTCAAACGACGGGTTCATATTTGACCTGAAGTTTAGGTTCATATATGACCTAGTTTCAAACAACGGGTTCATATTTGACCTGAGGTTTAGGTTCATATTTGACTTGGATTCAAACAACGAGTTCACATTTAACCTGAAGTTTAGGTTCATATTTGACCTGGATTCAAACAACGGGTTCATATTTGACCTGAGGTTTAGGTTCATATTTGACCTGGTTTCAAACGACGGGTTCATATTTGACCTGATGTTTAGGTTCATATTTGACCTGAAGTTTAGGTTCATACTTGACCTAAAGTTTAGGTTCATATTTCACCTGATTTCAAACGACGGGTTCATATTTGACCTGAAGTTTAGGTTCATATTTGACCTGGTTTCAAACGACGGGTTCATATTTGACCTGAAGTTTAGGTTCATATTTGACCTGGTTTCAAACGACGGGTTCATATTTGACCTGAAGTTTAGGTTCATATTTGACCTGGTTTTAAATAATGGGTTCATATTTGACCTGAAGTCTAGGTTCATATTTGACCTGGTTTGAAACGACGGGTTCATATTTGACCTGAAGTTTAGGTTCATATTTGACTTGGTTTAAAATGACGGGTTCATATTTGACCTGAATTTTAAGTTCGTATTTGACATGAAGTTTAGATTCATATTTGACCTGAAGTTTAGGTTCATATTTGACCTGATTTCAAACGACGGGTTCATATTTGACCTGAAGTTTAGGTTCATATTTGACCTGGTTTCAAACGACGGGTTCATATTTGACCTGAAGTTTAGGTTCATATTTGACCTGGTTTCAAACGACGGGTTCATATTTGACCTGATTTCAAACGACGAATTCATATTTGACCTGAAGTTTATTTTCATATTTGACCTGGTTTCAAACGACGGGTTCATATTTGACCTGGTCTCAAACGACGGGTTCATATTTGACCTGAAGTTTAGGTTCTTATTTGACCTGGTTTCAAACAACGGGTTCATATTTGACCTGAGGTTTAGGTTCATCTTTGACTTGGATTCAAACAACGAGTTCACATTTAACCTGAAGTTTAGGTTCATATTTGACCTGGATTCAAACAACGGGTTCATATTTGACCTGAGGTTTAGGTTCATATTTGACCTGGTTTCAAACGACGGGTTCATATTTGACCTGATGTTTAGGTTCATATTTGACCTGAAGTTTAGGTTCATACTTGACCTAAAGTTTAGGTTCATATTTCACCTGATTTCAAACGACGGGTTCATATTTGACCTGAAGTTTAGGTTCATATTTGACCTGGTTTCAAACGACGGGTTCATATTTGACCTGAAGTTTAGGTTCATATTTGACCTGGTTTCAAACGACGGGTTCATATTTGACCTGAAGTTTAGGTTCATATTTGACCTGGTTTTAAATAACGGGTTCATATTTGACCTGAAGTCTAGGTTCATATTTGACCTGGTTTGAAACGACGGGTTCATATTTGACCTGAAGTTTAGGTTCATATTTGACTTGGTTTCAAATGACGGGTTCATATTTGACCTGAATTTTAAGTTCGTATTTGACATGAAGTTTAGATTCATATTTGACCTGAAGTTTAGGTTCATATTTGACCTGATTTCAAACGACGGGTTCATATTTGACCTGAAGTTTAGGTTCATATTTGACCTGGTTTCAAACGACGGGTTCATATTTGACCTGAAGTTTAGGTTCATATTTGACCTGGTTTCAAACGACGGGTTTATATTTGACCTGATTTCAAACGACGAGTTCATATTTGACCTGAAGTTTATTTTCATATTTGACCTGGTTTCAAACGACGGGTTCATATTTGACCTGAAGTTTAGGTTCATAATTGACCTGAAGTTTAGGTTCATATTTGACTTGAAGTTTAGGTTCATATTTCACCTGATTTCAAACGACGGGTTCATATTTGACCTGAAGTTTAAGTTCATATTTGACCTGGTCTCAAACGACGGGTTCATATTTGACCTGAAGTTTCGGTTCATATTTGACCTGGTTTCAAACGACGGGTTCATATTTGACCTGAAGTTTAGGTTCATATTTGACCTGGTTTCAAACAACGGGTTCATATTTGACCTGAAGTTTAGGTTCATATTTGACCTGGTTTGAAACGACGGGTTCTAATTTGACCTGAAGTTTAGGTTAATATTTGACTTGGTTTCAAATGACGGGTTTCATATTTGACCTGAATTTTAAGTTCGTATTTGACATGAAGTTTAGATTCATATTTGACCTGAAGTTTAGGTTCATATTTGACCTGATTTCAAACGACGGGTTCATATTTGACCTGAAGTTTAGGTTCATATTTGACCTGGTCTCAAACGACGGGTTCATATTTGACCTGAAGTTTAGGTTCTTATTTGACCTGGTTTCAAACAACGGGTTCATATTTGACCTGAGGTTTAGGTTCATCTTTGACTTGGATTCAAACAACGAGTTCACATTTAACCTGAAGGTTAGGTTCATATTTGACCTGGATTCAAAGAACGGGTTCATATTTGACCTGAGGTTTAGGTTCATATTTGACCTGGTTTCAAACGAAGGGTTCATATTTGACCTGATGTTTAGGTTCATATTTGACCTGAAGTTTAGGTTCATACTTGACCTGAAGTTTAGGTTCATATTTCACCTGATTTCAAACGACGGGTTCATATTTGACCTGAAGTTTAGGTTCATATTTGACCTGGTTTCAAATGACGGGTTCATATTTGACCTGAAGTTTAGGTTCATATTTGACCTGGTTTCAAAACGACGGGTTCATATTTGACCTGAAGTTTAGGTTCATATTTGACCTGGTTTCAAACAACGGGTTCATATTTGACCTGAAGTTTAGGTTCATATTTGACCTGGTTTGAAACGACGGGTTCTAATTTGACCTGAAGTTTAGGTTCATATTTGACTTGGTTTCAAATGACGGGTTCATATTTGACCTGAATTTTAAGTTCGTATTTGACATGAAGTTTAGATTCATATTTGACCTGAAGTTTAGGTTCATATTTGACCTGATTTCAAACGACGGGTTCATATTTGACCTGAAGTTTAGGTTCATATTTGACCTGGTCTCAAACGACGGGTTCATATTTGACCTGAAGTTTAGGTTCTTATTTGACCTGGTTTCAAACAACGGGTTCATATTTGACCTGAGGTTTAGGTTCATCTTTGACTTGGATTCAAACAACGAGTTCACATTTAACCTGAAGTTTAGGTTCATATTTGACCTGGATTCAAACAACGGGTTTCATATTTGACCTGAGGTTTAGGTTCATATTTGACCTGGTTTCAAACGACGGGTTCATATTTGACCTGATGTTTAGGTTCATATTTGACCTGAAGTTTAGGTTCATACTTGACCTAAAGTTTAGGTTCATATTTCACCTGATTTCAAACGACGGGTTCATATTTGACCTGAAGTTTAGGTTCATATTTGACCTGGTTTCAAACGACGGGTTCATATTTGACCTGAAGTTTAGGTTCATATTTGACCTGGTTTCAAACGACGGGTTCATATTTGACCTGAAGTTTAGGTTCATATTTGACCTGGTTTTAAATAACGGGTTCATATTTGACCTGAAGTCTAGGTTCATATTTGACCTGGTTTGAAACGACGGGTTCATATTTGACCTGAAGTTTAGGTTCATATTTGACTTGGTTTCAAATGACGGGTTCATATTTGACCTGAATTTTAAGTTCGTATTTGACATGAAGTTTAGATTCATATTTGACCTGAAGTTTAGGTTCATATTTGACCTGATTTCAAACGACGGGTTCATATTTGACCTGAAGTTTAGGTTCATATTTGACCTGGTTTCAAACGACGGGTTCATATTTGACCTGATTTCAAACGACGAGTTCATATTTGACCTGAAGTTTATTTTCATATTTGACCTGGTTTCAAACGACGGGTTCATATTTGACCTGAAGTTTAGGTTCATAATTGACCTGAAGTTTAGGTTCATATTTGACTTGAAGTTTAGGTTCATATTTCACCTGATTTCAAACGACGGGTTCATATTTGACCTAAAGTTTAAGTTCATATTTGACCTGGTCTCAAACGACGGGTTCATATTTGACCTGAAGTTTCGGTTCATATTTGACCTGGTTTCAAACGACGGGTTCATATTTGACCTGAAGTTTAGGTTCATATTTGACCTGGTTTCAAACAACGGGTTCATATTTGACCTGAAGTTTAGGTTCATATTTGACCTGGTTTGAAACGACGGGTTCTAATTTGACCTGAAGTTTAGGTTCATATTTGACTTGGTTTCAAATGACGGGTTCATATTTGACCTGAATTTTAAGTTCGTATTTGACATGAAGTTTAGATTCATATTTGACCTGAAGTTTAGGTTCATATTTGACCTGATTTCAAACGACAGGTTCATATTTGACCTGAAGTTTAGGTTCATATTTGACCTGGTCTCAAACGACGGGTTCATATTTGACCTGAAGTTTAGGTTCTTATTTGACCTGGTTTCAAACAACGGGTTCATATTTGACCTGAGGTTTAGGTTCATCTTTGACTTGGATTCAAACAACGAGTTCACATTTAACCTGAAGGTTAGGTTCATATTTGACCTGGATTCAAAGAACGGGTTCATATTTGACCTGAGGTTTAGGTTCATATTTGACCTGGTTTCAAACGAAGGGTTCATATTTGACCTGATGTTTAGGTTCATATTTGACCTGAAGTTTAGGTTCATACTTGACCTGAAGTTTAGGTTCATATTTCACCTGATTTCAAACGACGGGTTCATATTTGACCTGAAGTTTAGGTTCATATTTGACCTGGTTTCAAATGACGGGTTCATATTTGACCTGAAGTTTAGGTTCATATTTGACCTGGTTTCAAACGACGGGTTCATATTTGACCTGAAGTTTAGGTTCATATTTGACCTGGTTTCAAACAACGGGTTCATATTTGACCTGAAGTTTAGGTTCATATTTGACCTGGTTTGAAACGACGGGTTCTAATTTGACCTGAAGTTTAGGTTCATATTTGACTTGGTTTCAAATGACGGGTTCATATTTGACCTGAATTTTAAGTTCGTATTTGACATGAAGTTTAGATTCATATTTGACCTGAAGTTTAGGTTCATATTTGACCTGATTTCAAACGACGGGTTCATATTTGACCTGAAGTTTAGGTTCATATTTGACCTGGTCTCAAACGACGGGTTCATATTTGACCTGAAGTTTAGGTTCTTATTTGACCTGGTTTCAAACAACGGGTTCATATTTGACCTGAGGTTTAGGTTCATCTTTGACTTGGATTCAAACAACGAGTTCACATTTAACCTGAAGGTTAGGTTCATATTTGACCTGGATTCAAAGAACGGGTACATATTTGACCTGAGGTTTAGGTTCATATTTGACCTGGTTTCAAACGAAGGGTTCATATTTGACCTGATGTTTAGGTTCATATTTGACCTGAAGTTTAGGTTCATACTTGACCTGAAGTTTAGGTTCATATTTCACCTGATTTCAAACGACGGGTTCATATTTGACCTGAAGTTTAGGTTCATATTTGACCTGGTTTCAAACGACGGGTTCATATTTGCCTGAAGTTTAGGTTCATATTTGACCTGGTTTCAAACGACGGGTTCATATTTGACCTGAAGTTTAGGTTCATATTTGACCCGGTTTCAAACAACGGGTTCATATTTGACCTGAAGTTTAGGTTCATATTTGACCTGGTTTGAAACGACGGGTTCATATTTGACCTGAAGTTTAGGTTCATATTTAACTTGGTTTCAAATGACGGGTTCATATTTGACCTGAATTTTAAGTTCGTATTTGACATGAAGTTTAGATTCATATTTGACCTGAAGTTTAGGTTCATATTTGACCTGATTTCAAACGACGGGTTCATATTTGACCTGAAGTTTAGGTTCATATTTGACCTGGTTTCAAACGACGGGTTCATATTTGACCTGAAGTTTAGGTTCATATTTGACCTGGTTTCAAACGACGGGTTCATATTTGACCTGATTTCAAACGACAGGTTCATATTTGACCTGAAGTTTATTTTCATATTTGACCTGGTTTCAAACGACGGGTTCATATTTGACCTGAAGTTTAGGTTCATATTTGACCTGAAGTTTAGGTTCATATTTGACCTGAAGTTTAGGTTCATATTTCACCTGATTTCAAACGACGGGTTCATATTTGACCTGAAGTTTAGGTTCATATTTGACCTGGTCTCAAACGACAGGTTCATATTTGACCTGAAGTTTAGGTTCATATATGACCTAGTTTCAAACAACGGGTTCATATTTGACCTGAGGTTTAGGTTCATATTTGACTTGGATTCAAACAACGAGTTCACATTTAACCTGAAGTTTAGGTTCATATTTGACCTGATTTCAAACGACCGGTTCATATTTGACCTGAAGTTTAGGTTCATATTTGACCTGGTCTCAAACGACGGGTTCATATTTGACCTGAAGTTTAGGTTCTTATTTGACCTGGTTTCAAACAACGGGTTCATATTTGACCTGAGGTTTAGGTTCATCTTTGACTTGGATTCAAACAACGAGTTCACATTTAACCTGAAGGTTAGGTTCATATTTGACCTGGATTCAAAGAACGGGTTCATATTTGACCTGAGGTTTAGGTTCATATTTGACCTGGTTTCAAACGAAGGGTTCATATTTGACCTGATGTTTAGGTTCATATTTGACCTGAAGTTTAGGTTCATACTTGACCTGAAGTTTAGGTTCATATTTCACCTGATTTCAAACGACGGGTTCATATTTGACCTGAAGTTTAGGTTCATATTTGACCTGGTTTCAAACGACGGGTTCATATTTGACCTGAAGTTTAGGTTCATATTTGACCTGGTTTCAAACGACGGGTTCATATTTGACCTGAAGTTTAGGTTCATATTTGACCTGGTTTCAAACAACGGGTTCATATTTGACCTGAAGTTTAGGTTCATATTTGACCTGGTTTGAAACGACGGGTTCATATTTGACCTGAAGTTTAGGTTCATATTTAACTTGGTTTCAAATGACGGGTTCATATTTGACCTGAATTTTAAGTTCGTATTTGACATGAAGTTTAGATTCATATTTGACCTGAAGTTTAGGTTCATATTTGACCTGATTTCAAACGACGGGTTCATATTTGACCTGAAGTTTAGGTTCATA
Organism: Lathyrus tuberosus; assembly: GCA_022829125.1. Taxonomy (NCBI): domain Eukaryota; kingdom Viridiplantae; phylum Streptophyta; class Magnoliopsida; order Fabales; family Fabaceae; genus Lathyrus; species Lathyrus tuberosus. Next base: position 4,035,493 of record JALAZF010000540.1, read on the forward strand.
TTTGACCTGGTTTCAAACGGACGGGTTCATATTTGACCTGAAGTTTAGGTTCATATTTGACCTGGTTTCAAACGACGGGTTCATATTTAACCTGATTTCAAACAACGGGTTCATATTTGACCTGAAGTTTATTTTCACATTTGACCTGGTTTCAAACGACGGGTTCATATTTGACCTGAAGTTTAGGTTCATATTTGACCTGAAAGTTTAGGTTCATATTTGACTTGAAGTTTAGGTTCATATTTCACCTGATTTCAAACGACGGGTTCATATTTGACCTGAAGTTTAGGTTCATATTTGACCTGGTCTCAAACGACGGGTTCATATTTGACCTGAAGTTTAGGTTCATATATGACCTAGTTTCAAACAACGGGTTCATATTTGACCTGAGGTTTAGGTTCATATTTGACTTGGATTCAAACAACGAGTTCACATTTAACCTGAAGTTTAGGTTCATATTTGACCTGATTTCAAACGACGGGTTCATATTTGACCTGAAGTTTTAGGTTCATATTTGACCTGGTCTCAAACGACGGGTTCATATTTGACCTGAAGTTTAGGTTCTTATTTGACCTGGTTTCAAACAACGGGTTCATATTTGACCTGAGGTTTAGGTTCATCTTTGACTTGGATTCAAACAACGAGTTCACATTTAACCTGAAGGTTAGGTTCATATTTGACCTGGATTCAAAGAACGGGTTCATATTTGACCTGAGGTTTAGGTTCATATTTGACCTGGTTTCAAACGAAGGGTTCATATTTGACCTGATGTTTAGGTTCATATTTGACCTGAAGTTTAGGTTCATACTTGACCTGAAGTTTAGGTTCATATTTCACCCTGATTTCAAACGACGGGTTCATATTTGACCTGAAGTTTAGGTTCATATTTGACCTGGTTTCAAACGACGGGTTCATATTTGACCTGAAGTTTAGGTTCATATTTGACCTTGGTTTCAAACGACGGGTTCATATTTGACCTGAAGTTTAGGTTCATATTTTGACCTGGTTTCAAACAACGGGTTCATATTTGACCTGAAGTTTAGGTTCATATTTGACCTGGTTTGAAACGACGGGTTCATATTTGACTTGAAGTTTAGGTTCATATTTAACTTGGTTTCAAATGACGGGTTCATATTTGACCTGAATTTTAAGTTCGTATTTGACATGAAGTTTAGATTCATATTTGACCTGAAGTTTAGGTTCATATTTTGACCTGATTTCAAACGACGGGTTCATATTTGACCTGAAGTTTAGGTTCATATTTGACCTGGTTTCAAACGACGGGTTCATATTTGACCTGAAGTTTAGGTTCATATTTGACCTGGTTTCAAACGACGGGTTACATATTTAACCTGATTTCAAACGACGGGTTCATATTTGACCTGAAGTTTATTTTCATATTTGACCTGGTTTCAAACGACGGGTTCATATTTGACCTGAAGTTTAGGTTCATATTTGACCTGAAGTTTAGGTTCATATTTGACTTGAAGTTTAGGTTCATATTTCACCTGATTTCAAACGACGGGTTCATATTTGACCTGAAGTTTAGGTTCATATTTGACCTGGTCTCAAACGACGGGTTCATATTTGACCTGAAGTTTAGGTTCATATATGACCTAGTTTCAAACAACGGGTTGCATATTTGACCTGAGGTTTAGGTTTCATATTTGACTTGGATTCAAACAACGAGTTTCACATTTAACCTGAAGTTTAGGTTCATATTTGACCTGATTTCAAACGACGGGTTCATATTTGACCTGAAGTTTAGGTTCATATTTGACCTGGTCTCAACGACGGGTTCATATTTGACCTGAAGTTTAGGTTCTTATTTGACCTGGTTTCAAACACAACGGGTTCATATTTGACCTGAGGTTTAGGTTCATCTTTGACTTGGATTCAAACAACGAGTTCACATTTAACCTGAAGGTT